>JAYKQN010000014.1:2982500-4337500 GCA_036785175.1 Eupleurogrammus muticus
AACTACAACAGTCTGCTTTACACCCCAGGTGGGACTCGAACCCACAACCCCTGGCTTAGAAGGCCAGTGCCTTATCCGTTAGGCCACTGGGGCTTCTGTACCATGAATTTTTCTTGAAAAAAAAAAAATTTGGAAATGTAAACTTAATCTTTTTCCCTCATTCATACCTTGAAAAGAAACAAATTTGCTTTGTTGTGCTAGTTGAACATGTGCCCTTTCACAATATATTTGTTCTTTCTAAGGATACAACTATTTAATTTCTAATATTTTCTACATTAATGATTTTCGAAAAAGCGGCTCTCTCACTTTCTCAAATATCAACCTCAAGTGTAGGTTAAGAACATGTCACCTAAAACAGTCCACTACACACCCCAGATGGGGCTCGAACCCACAATCCCTGGCTTAGGAGGCCAGTGCCTTATCCATTAGGCCACTGGGGCTTCAGTAGGTCCTTTTTTTTAAAAAAAAAAAAAAAAAAAAATTGGAAATGTAAACTTAACCTTTTTCCCTCATTCATAATTTGAAAAGAAACAAATTTGCTTTGTTGTGCTAGTTGAACATGTGCCCTTTCACAATATATTTGTTCTTTCTAAGGATGCAACTATTTAATTTGTAATATTTTCTACATTAATGATTTTCGAAAAAGCACCTCTCTCACTTCCTCAAATATCAACCTCAAGGTCAGGTTAAGAACGTGTCAACTAAAACAGACCACTACACACCCCAGATGGGACTCGAACCCACAATCCCTGGCTTAGGAGGCCAGTGCCTTATCCATTAGGCCACTGGGGCTTCAGTAGGTCCTTTTTTAAAAAAAAAAAAAAAAAAAAATTGGAAATGTAAACTTAACCTTTTTCCTTCATTCATAATTTGAAATGAAACAAATTTGCTTTATTGTGCTAGTTTACCATGTCCCCTTTCACAATATATTTGTTCTTTCTAAAGATGCAACTATTGAATTTGTAATGTTTTCTACATAAATGTATCATAAAAAGGGACCTCTCTTAGTTTCTCAAATACCAAGGTCATAAGCTAGTGGACATATAGGTGACAACACCCCACGAACTCAAGTTTTCAAATTACGCACACTACAACTACAACAGTCTGCTTTAGACCCCAGGTGGGACTCGAACCCACAACCCCTGGCTTAGAAGGCCAGTGCCTTATCCGTTAGGCCACTGGGGCTTCTGTACCATGAATTTTTCTTGAAAAAAAAAAATTTGGAAATGTAAACTTAATCTTTTTCCCTCATTCATACCTTGAAAAGAAACAAATTTGCTTTGTTGTGCTAGTTGAACATGTGCCCTTTCACAATATATTTGTTCTTTCTAAGGATACAACTATTTAATTTCTAATATTTTCTACATTAATGATTTTCGAAAAAGCGGCTCTCTCACTTCCTCAAATATCAACCTCAAGGTCAGGTTAAGAACGTGTCAACTAAAACAGACCACTACACACCCCAGATGGGACTCGAACCCACAATCCCTGGCTTAGGAGGCCAGTGCCTTATCCATTAGGCCACTGGGGCTTCAGTAGGTCCTTTTTTTAAAAAAAAAAAAAAAAAAAATTGGAAATGTAAACTTAACCTTTTTCCCTCATTCATAATTTGAAATGAAACAAATTTGCTTTATTGTGCTAGTTTACCATGTCCCCTTTCACAATATATTTGTTCTTTCTAAAGATGCAACTATTGAATTTGTAATGTTTTCTACATAAATGTATCATAAAAAGGGACCTCTCTTAGTTTCTCAAATACCAAGGTCATAAGCTAGTGGACATATAGGTGACAACACCCCACAAACTCAAGTTTTCAAATTACGCACACTACAACTACAACAGTCTGCTTTACACCCCAGGTGGGACTCGAACCCACAACCCCTGGCTTAGAAGGCCAGTGCCTTATCCGTTAGGCCACTGGGGCTTCTGTACCATGAATTTTTCTTGAAAAAAAAAAATTTGGAAATGTAAACTTAATCTTTTTCCCTCATTCATACCTTGAAAAGAAACAAATTTGCTTTGTTGTGCTAGTTGAACATGTGCCCTTTCACAATATATTTGTTCTTTCTAAGGATACAACTATTTAATTTCTAATATTTTCTACATTAATGATTTTCGAAAAAGCGGCTCTCTCACTTCCTCAAATATCAACCTCAAGGTCAGGTTAAGAACGTGTCAACTAAAACAGACCACTACACACCCCAGATGGGACTCGAACCCACAATCCCTGGCTTAGGAGGCCAGTGCCTTATCCATTAGGCCACTGGGGCTTCAGTAGGTCCTTTTTTTAAAAAAAAAAAAAAAAAAAAATTGGAAATGTAAACTTAACCTTTTTCCCTCATTCATAATTTGAAATGAAACAAATTTGCTTTATTGTGCTAGTTTACCATGTCCCCTTTCACAATATATTTGTTCTTTCTAAAGATGCAACTATTGAATTTGTAATGTTTTCTACATAAATGTATCATAAAAAGGGACCTCTCTTAGTTTCTCAAATACCAAGGTCATAAGCTAGTGGACATATAGGTGACAACACCCCACGAACTCAAGTTTTCAAATTACGCACACTACAACTACAACAGTCTGCTTTACACCCCAGGTGGGACTCGAACCCACAACCCCTGGCTTAGAAGGCCAGTGCCTTATCCGTTAGGCCACTGGGGCTTCTGTACCATGAATTTTTCTTGAAAAAAAAAAATTTGGAAATGTAAACTTAATCTTTTTCCCTCATTCATACCTTGAAAAGAAACAAATTTGCTTTGTTGTGCTAGTTGAACATGTGCCCTTTCACAATATATTTGTTCTTTCTAAGGATACAACTATTTAATTTCTAATATTTTCTACATTAATGATTTTCGAAAAAGCGGCTCTCTCACTTTCTCAAATATCAACCTCAAGTGTAGGTTAAGAACATGTCACCTAAAACAGTCCACTACACACCCCAGATGGGGCTCGAACCCACAATCCCTGGCTTAGGAGGCCAGTGCCTTATCCATTAGGCCACTGGGGCTTCAGTAGGTCCTTTTTTAAAAAAAAAAAAAAAAAAAATTGGAAATGTAAACTTAACCTTTTTCCCTCATTCATAATTTAAAAAGAAACAAATTTGCTTTGTTGTGCTAGTTGAACATGTGCCCTTTCACAATATATTTGTTCTTTCTAAGGATGCAACTATTTAATTTGTAATATTTTCTACATTAATGATTTTCGAAAAAGCACCTCTCTCACTTCCTCAAATATCAACCTCAAGGTCAGGTTAAGAACGTGTCAACTAAAACA
Organism: Eupleurogrammus muticus; assembly: GCA_036785175.1. NCBI lineage: Eukaryota > Metazoa > Chordata > Actinopteri > Scombriformes > Trichiuridae > Eupleurogrammus > Eupleurogrammus muticus. Next base: position 2,985,777 of record JAYKQN010000014.1, read on the forward strand.
GACCACTACACACCCCAGATGGGACTCGAACCCACAATCTCTGGCTTAGGAGGCCAGTGCCTTATCCATTAGGCCACTGGGGCTGCAGTAGGTCCTTTTTTTAAAAAAAAAAAAAAAAAAATTGGAAATGTAAACTTAACCTTTTTCCCTCATTCATAATTTGAAATGAAACAAATTTGCTTTATTGTGCTAGTTTACCATGTCCCCTTTCACAATATATTTGTTCTTTCTAAAGATGCAACTATTGAATTTGTAATGTTTTCTACATAAATGTATCATAAAAAGGGACCTCTCTTAGTTTCTCAAATACCAAGGTCATAAGCTAGTGGACATATAGGTGACAACACCCCACGAACTCAAGTTTTCAAATTACGCACACTACAACTACAACAATTCAATTCAATTTATTTGTATAGCCCAGAATCACAAATCAGATTTGCCCCAAAGGGCTTTACATTGTGTACAAAAGCAACACAACATCCCCTGTCCTTAGACCCTCACATCGTACAAGGTAAAACTCCCTAAAAAACCCCTTTAACAGGGAGAAAAAACGGAAGAACCCTCAGGAAGAGTAACAGAGGAGGGATCCCTCTTCCAGGACGGACAGGCGTGCAGTAGATGATGTGTGCAGGTGGAGAACATTACAGAGAAATTTGAATATTACAAACAAACAGAAATGTAATGAATGTTGGTAGAAGTGGAGGATGAGGAGCAGGATCCATCATAGCTTTCAGGTTTCACCAAGGCAGCCTCAGATCCTCCAACATCCGTAGATCCCTGAGTGGCTGTACTGCAGCATGCTCTGTGAAAGAGAAAACACAGGGCAGGACTCCGGAACCACAGCAGATTTAAAAGTACAGTAGTGGTACAACAGTATCACAGATAGAAGAAGAAAAAGAAGCCCAGGGCATCTCATGAGGACCCGGCAGACTATCCTATTGCAGCATAACTATAACTAGGCCAGCCAGGGCCGGCCCTAACTATATGCTTCATCGAACAGGAAAGTTTTTAACCTATTCTTAAATATAGGAAGGGTGTCTGCCCCCCGGACTGAGATTGGAAGACGGTTCCACAGGAGAGGAGCCTGGAAGTTGAAGGCTCTGCCTCCTGTTTTAATTTTAGAAATTCTGGGAACCTCCAATAAGCCTGCATATTGGGAGCGTAATGTTCTTGATGGGCGATATGGGACTAAGAGATCCCTAAGGTAGGATGGAGCCTGACCGTTGAGTGCTTTATAGGTGAGGAGCAGGATTTTAAATTCTATACGAGATTTTACAGGAAGCCAGTGTAGAGCGGCTAATACAGGTGAGATATGCTCTCTTCTTCTAGTGCCGGTTAATAAACGAGCAGCTGCATTCTGGATCAGCTGGAGAGTCCTTAGAGACTTTTTGGTGCAACCCGACAGTAAAGAGTTGCAGTAGTCCAGCCTGGAAGTAATAAATGCATGGATAAGTTTTTCTGCATCTTTCAGAGACAGGAAGTGTCTGACCTTTGCTATGTTGCGTAGGTGGATAAAAGCAGTCCTAGAGATATGTTTAATGTGGGCAGAGAATGACAGGTCTTGGTCCAAGATGACTCCCAGGTTTTTCACCGTGGAGCTAGAGGCCAGGGAGATGTCATCCAGGATACCTATATCACTGGATATGGAGTTCCTCAGGATTTCAGACCCGAGTACAATAATTTCAGTTTTTTCTGAATTCAGTAGAAGGAAATTGCAGGTCATCCAGGATTTTATATCCTTAAGACAGGCTTGAAGTTTAGCGAGCTGATTGGTTTCATTTGGCTTAATTGATAGATAGAGTTGTGTGTCGTCAGCATAACAGTGGAAATTAATACAGTGTTTTCTAATGATTTTACCCAATGGGAGCATATAGATGGTGAAAAGTATTGGTCCAAGCACAGAACCTTGTGGAACCCCATGATTAACTTTGGTATGGGTAGAAGAAATGTTATTGATATGGACAAATTGGGAACGATCTGAAAGATATGACTTAAACCAATTTAGTGCAGTCCCTTTTAGACCAATAAGATGCTCTAGTCTCTGTAACAAGATTTGATGGTCGACTGTGTCAAATGCAGCGCTAAGATCTAAGAGAACAAGGATGGAAATGAATCCTTTATCAGACGCATTGAGAATATCATTTGAAACCTTAACTAAAGCCGTCTCTGTGCTGTGGTGCATTCTAAAACCTGACTGGAAATCCTCATATAAGTTATTGTTGTGTAAAAAGTCGCACAGCTGTTTAGCAACTGCTTTTTCCAGAATCTTAGAGAGAAATGGAAGATTGGAAATGGGCCTATAGTTGGCTAAAATACTTGAGTCGAGGGCAGGTTTTTTAAGGAGAGGTTTAATTACAGCTACTTTAAAGGACTGCGGTACATAGCCAGATAATAAAGACATGTTGAGTATTTCTAGTAAGGAAGGGCTAATCAAAGGGAAAATGTCTTTTAGCAATCCGGATGGAATAGGGTCCAGAAGACAGGTTGAAGTTTTAGATGACGACATCAGTGAAGCTAGTTCAGCGAAGTTGATTGAAGTAAATGTGTCGAGGTGAATATTAGCTATTTCATCTGTCTCTACACTAACAGCATCTGAGGGCAGAATAGAGCCAGTGGATGGAACAAGGTGATAAATTCTGTCTCTAATTGTCAGAATTTTGTCGTTAAAGAAGTCCATGAAGTCATCACTGCTGAGGGTTGTAGGAATACGTGGATCAATAGTGTAGTTACATTTAGTCAGTGAAGCTAACGTGCTGAAGAGGAACCTTGGATTGTTTTTGTTTTTTTCTATCAGTGAGGAGTAATAAGCAGCTCTGGCATTGCGTAGGGCCTTCCTGTACATTCTGAGACTCTCTTTCCATGCGTGTAAAGCCTCTTCCAGTTTGCTGGAGCGCCATATTCGTTCATGCCTCTGAGAGGTTAACTTTAGTGTACGGGTGAGAGAGTTATACCAGGGTGCGACTCTTTTTTGTTTAATTAACTTCTTTTTTTGGGGAGCAATGGAGTCAAGGGTTGTTCGCAGTGAACTTGCAGTGCTCTCAACAAGTTGATCTATTTTAGATGGACCTGCAACAGCATATAAATCTATAGTTGTGGTGAGGCAAGGCAGCGAATTAAAGACTGAGGGAATCACCTTCTTGTATTTAGATATGGAACTGTCAGTTAGGTTTCGAGTGAGTATGCTTTTTTCAGGTGGTGAGTAGTCTAATAAAAGGAATTCAAAAGTTATTAGATAATGATCTGACAGGAGGGGATTCTGTGGGAAGACAGATAAGTGTTCAACCTCAATGCCGTATGTCAGGACGAGGTCAAGGGTGTGGTTAAAGCAATGGGTGGGCACATTTACTCTCTGAGAAAAGCCGATTGACTCTAGTAAAGAGAGGAAGGCAGAGCCAAGGCTATCACCATCAACATCGACATGAATATTAAAGTCACCTGCCATGATTATTTTATCTGTCCTGAGTACTAGACTTGAGATATACTCTGAGAATTCTGATAAAAAATCTGAATATGGGCCTGGAGGGCGGTACACAGTGATAAATATGACTGGTTGTAGTGATTTCCAAGTTGGGTGGGAGAGACTAAGCACAAGGCTTTCAAATGATGTGTAGCTACACTTCGGTTCAGGGCTGATTAGTAAACTGGAGTTGAAAATGGCTGCAACTCCACCACCTCTGCCGCTGTCACGAGGAATATGAGTGTTAATATGGCTGGGAGGAGTGGATTCATTCAGGCTGACATATTCATCAGGATGCAGCCAGGTTTCAGTAAGACAGAGCAAGTCAATATTATAATCTGATATTATATCATTTATTAACAAAGCTTTGGATGACAGAGATCTAATGTTTAAAAGTCCACATTTCACTCTCCAGTCCTGTTGCTTTATGGCTGAGTTAGTGCTAATATTAATTAAGTTGCTGTGGGTGACTCGTCTTCTATTGTTGGATGTAAAGGATTTTAGTGAATGAAGTGGACGGGGGACAGACACCGTCTCTATGTAGTTCTGAGTGGGTGACTGCTCTAAGGGAGACGCAGAGAAGCGTGTAGGACTGCGACTCCGCCTCCTGGACTCAACTCTGTGTAGTCACGGTTTTCGGGTGATAAAGTCTAACATATTCCTGGATAAGAGAGAGGCTCCATCAAGGGTGGGATGTATGCCGTCTCTCGCTATCAGACCAGGTTTCCCCCAGAACGTCGACCAATTATCTATGAAACCCACATTATTATCTGGGCACCAACCCGACAACCAGCGGTGAAAAGACCTCATGCGACTAAACATGAGATCACTAGTCATGTTCGGCAGGGGGCCAGAGAAAACTACAGTGTCCGACATGGTCTTTGCATAGGTACATACCGACTCCACATTAATCTTCGTTACCTCTGACTGGTGAGCACGGGCGTCGTTACCGCCGACGTGGATAATAATCCTTTCAAACCTAGGCCTAGTCCTAGCTAACAGCTTCAGGTTGGATTCGATGTCGCCTGCTCTGGCTACAACAGTCTGCTTTACACCCCAGGTGGGACTCGAACCCACAACCCCTGGCTTAGAAGGCCAGTGCCTTATCCGTTAGGCCACTGGGGCTTCTGTACCATGAATTTTTCTTGAAAAAAAAAAATTTGGAAATGTAAACTTAATCTTTTTCCCTCATTCATACCTTGAAAAGAAACAAATTTGCTTTGTTGTGCTAGTTGAACATGTGCCCTTTCACAATATATTTGTTCTTTCTAAGGATACAACTATTTAATTTCTAATATTTTCTACATTAATGATTTTCGAAAAAGCGGCTCTCTCACTTTCTCAAATATCAACCTCAAGTGTAGGTTAAGAACATGTCACCTAAAACAGTCCACTACACACCCCAGATGGGACTCGAACCCACAATCCCTGGCTTAGGAGGCCAGTGCCTTATCCATTAGGCCACTGGGGCTTCAGTAGGTCCTTTTTTTAAAAAAAAAAAAAAAAAAAAAAAAAAAAAAATTGGAAATGTAAACTTAACCTTTTTCCCTCATTCATAATTTGAAAAGAAACAAATTTGCTTTGTTGTGCTAGTTGAACATGTGCCCTTTCACAATATATTTGTTCTTTCTAAGGATACAACTATTTAATTTCTAATATTTTCTACATTAATGATTTTCGAAAAAGCGGCTCTCTCACTTTCTCAAATATCAACCTCAAGTGTAGGTTAAGAACATGTCACCTAAAACAGTCCACTACACACCCCAGATGGGACTCGAACCCACAATCCCTGGCTTAGGAGGCCAGTGCCTTATCCATTAGGCCACTGGGGCTTCAGTAGGTCCTTTTTTTAAAAAAAAAAAAAAAAAAAATGGAAATGTAAACTTAACCTTTTTCCCTCATTCATAATTTGAAATGAAACAAATTTGCTTTATTGTGCTAGTTTACCATGTCCCCTTTCACAATATATTTGTTCTTTCTAAAGATGCAACTATTGAATTTGTAATGTTTTCTACATAAATGTATCATAAAAAGGGACCTCTCTTAGTTTCTCAAATACCAAGGTCATAAGCTAGTGGACATATAGGTGACAACACTCCACAAACTCAAGTTTTCAAACTACGCACACTACAACTACAACAGTCTGCTTTACACCCCAGGTGGGACTCGAACCCACAACCCCTGGCTTAGAAGGCCAGTGCCTTATCCGTTAGGCCACTGGGGCTTCTGTACCATGAATTTTTCTTGAAAAAAAAAAAATTTGGAAATGTAAACTTAATCTTTTTCCCTCATTCATAATTTGAAAAGAAACAAATTTGCTTTGTTGTGCTAGTTGAACATGTGCCCTTTCACAATATATTTGTTCTTTCTAAGGATGCAACTATTTAATTTGTAATATTTTCTACATTAATGATTTTCGAAAAAGCACCTCTCTCACTTCCTCAAATATCAACCTCAAGGTCAGGTTAAGAACGTGTCAACTAAAACAGACCACTACACACCCCAGATGGGACTCGAACCCACAATCCCTGGCTTAGGAGGCCAGTGCCTTATCCATTAGGCCACTGGGGCTTCAGTAGGTCCTTTTTTAAAAAAAAAAAAAAAAAAAAATTGGAAATGTAAACTTAACCATCCATCCATCCATTTTCTATCCTGCTTATTCCTTTTCAGGGTCGCAGGGGTCTGCTGGAGCCTATCCCAGCGCATTTTATGGTGAGAGGCAGGGATACACCCCAGATGGTTGCCAGCCAATCGTGGGGCACACACACCATTCACACACACACTCACACCTATGGGCAATTTAGAGTTTGCCAATTAACCTGAGCATGTTTTGTATTGTGGGAGGAAGCTGGAGTACCCGGTGAAAACCCACGCAGACACGGGGAGAACATGCAAACTCCACACAGAAAGGTCCCAGACCCAGGCCCCAAGGCGGTCTTGAACCTGCGACCTTCTTGCTGTGAGGCAACAGTGCTACCCACTGCTCCACCATGTCGCCGTAAACTTAACCTTTTTCCCTCATTCATAATTTGAAATGAAACAAATTTGCTTTATTGTGCTAGTTTACCATGTCCCCTTTCACAATATATTTGTTCTTTCTAAAGATGCAACTATTGAATTTGTAATGTTTTCTACATAAATGTATCATAAAAAGGGACCTCTCTTAGTTTCTCAAATACCAAGGTCATAAGCTAGTGGACATATAGGTGACAACACCCCACGAACTCAAGTTTTCAAATTACGCACACTACAACTACAACAGTCTGCTTTACACCCCAGGTGGGACTCGAACCCACAACCCCTGGCTTAGAAGGCCAGTGCCTTATCCGTTAGGCCACTGGGGCTTCTGTACCATGAATTTTTCTTGAAAAAAAAAAATTTGGAAATGTAAACTTAATCTTTTTCCCTCATTCATACCTTGAAAAGAAACAAATTTGCTTTGTTGTGCTAGTTGAACATGTGCCCTTTCACAATATATTTGTTCTTTCTAAGGATACAACTATTTAATTTCTAATATTTTCTACATTAATGATTTTCGAAAAAGCGGCTCTCTCACTTTCTCAAATATCAACCTCAAGTGTAGGTTAAGAACATGTCACCTAAAACAGTCCACTACACACCCCAGATGGGACTCGAACCCACAATCCCTGGCTTAGGAGGCCAGTGCCTTATCCATTAGGCCACTGGGGCTTCAGTAGGTCCTTTTTTTAAAAAAAAAAAAAAAAAAAATGGAAATGTAAACTTAACCTTTTTCCCTCATTCATAATTTGAAATGAAACAAATTTGCTTTATTGTGCTAGTTTACCATGTCCCCTTTCACAATATATGTGTTCTTTCTAAAGATGCAACTATTGAATTTGTAATGTTTTCTACATAAATGTATCATAAAAAGGGACCTCTCTTAGTTTCTCAAATACTGAGGTCATAAGCTAGTGGACATATAGGTGACAACACCCCACGAACTCAAGTTTTCAAATTACGCACACTACAACTACAACTACAACAGTCTGCTTTACACCCCAGGTGGGACTCGAACCCACAACCCCTGGCTTAGAAGGCCAGTGCCTTATCCGTTAGGCCACTGGGGCTACTGTACCATGATTTTTTTTTGGAAAAAAAAAAAAATTTGGAAATGTAAACTTAATCTTTTTCCCTCATTCATACCTTGAAAAGAAACAAATTTGCTTTGTTGTGCTAGTTGAACATGTGCCCTTTCACAATATATTTGTTCTTTCTAAGGATGCAACTATTTAATTTGTAATATTTTCTACATTAATGATTTTCGAAAAAAGCACCTCTCTCACTTCCTCAAATATCAACCTCAAGGTCAGGTTAAGAACGTGTCACCTAAAACAGTCCACTACACACCCCAGATGGGACTCGAACCCACAATCCCTGGCTTAGGAGGCCAGTGCCTTATCCATTAGGCCACTGGGGCTTCAGTAGGAGGTTTTTTTTTTAAAAAGAAAAAAAAAAAAAAAAGGAAATGTAAACTTAACCTTTTTCCCTCATTCATAATTTGAAAAGAAACAAATTTGCTTTGTTGTGCTAGTTTAACATTTGCCCTTTCACAATATATTTGTTCTTTCTAAGGATGCAACTATTCAATTTGTAATGTTTTTTACATAAATGTATCATAAAAAGGGTCCTCTCTTAGTTTCTCAAATACCAAGGTCATAAGCTAGTGGACATATAGGTGACAACACCCAACGAACTCAAGGTTTCAAATTACGCACGCTACAACTACAACAGTCTGCTATACACCCCAGGTGGGACTCGAACCCACAACCCCTGGCTTAGAAGGCCAGTGCCTTATCCGTTAGGCCACTGGGGCTTCTGTACAATCAATTTTTTTGGAAAAAAAAAAAAAATTTGGAAATGTAAACTTAATCTTTTTCCCTCATTCATACCTTGAAAAGAAACAAATTTGCTTTGTTGTGCTAGTTGAACATGTGCCCTTTCACAATATATTTGTTCTTTCTAAGGATGCAACTATTTAATTTGTAATATTTTCTACATTAATGATTTTCGAAAAAGCACCTCTCTCACTTCCTCAAATATCAATCTCAAGGTCAGGTTAAGAACGTGTCACCTAAAACAGTCCACTACACACCCCAGATGGGACTCGAACCCACAATCCCTGGCTTAGGAGGCCAGTGCCTTATCCATTAGGCCACTGGGGCTGCAGTAGGTCTTTTTTTTTTTTAAAAAAAAAAAAAAAAAAAAAAGAGAAATGTAAACTTAATCTTTTTCCCTCATTCATAATTTGAAAAGAAACAAATTTGCTTTATTGTGCTAGTTTACCATGTCCCCTTTCACAATATTTTTGTTCTTTCTAAAGATGCAACTATTCAATTTGTAATGTTTTCTACATTCATGATTTTCGAAAAAGCGCCTTTCTCACTTTCTCAAATATCAACCTCAAGTGCAGGTTAAGAACATGTCAACTAAAACAAATATGTTGGAAAAGTGTTGACCTCCTAGAACTAAATGAGCTAGTTCAAATTTTTTCCTGGCTGCAACTAATAATTTGGTATAATTTTCTATATAAATAGTTCCAAAAAGTTAATGTCTTAGTTTCTCAAACCGAACCTATAGCACAGGCACACATAGAGATGACTCACACGATTGCCCTCTGGGTTATAGGTCAAACACATCTTTACTCCACCAGTTGCTACACATCCCAGATAACATCTAACATTTATTTAAATCTCATTTACTCCACAGCCCATGGAGCGAGCTCATTACTGGTACTACATGCTGGAGCTGGGTTTTTATGGCTCTCTGCTGCTCCGGATCTCTGTCGACATCAAGAGGAAGGTGAGAACCTCAACGTTCATAATTTCTTTCATTAATCCAAAACTGGTGCACTAAAGTAATTGAAATCACTAAATTACTGTAAGAACCAAAACCCTTCAGATCACAAATAAAAGTTACTTCATTCTGCTGAATAACAGAATATCTATTTTTTAATTTTGTTTGAACTAGGATTTTAAAGAACAGGTGGTCCACCATTTGGCCACCATCTTCCTGCTCAGTTTCTCCTATTGCGCCAACTACATTCGCATTGGCACTTTGGTCATGCTGCTTCACGACTCCTCTGACATCCTGCTCGAGGTAAAAAAATAAAAATAAAACTGATTTTCACATGTGTGCATACAAATACTCTCATATAACACAGCCTTTATAAATTTTGCTTTAGAACAAGTCATCATAAATTATGGAGAATTATGTAGAACATAAACCAGACCAAAAAGACCACATGGAACATTTCTAAAATGTTGGCTTTTTTCTTTTTTTTTGCTAAGTAGCACTTCATTTTATGTATTTATATCTACTAAATATGTATCACAGTTAAAATGTAGCTTGTTTGGTTTAACAGCAAATTATTTGCAACACAAAAACACAAAGTATTAATTAAAAAAATGAGTGAATCAGCTAAATTATTCAGCTCAATACTATTTTTGTCATTATCACATATACATCACATGAGGTTTTCCATGACTATTTTAAGGTCTGCTGGGGTTATGTGTATTTTTACGTTGCTACAGATATCAGCCTGTTTGTGTTGTGTATTTGATCAGTTGAGTTATTATTTATTTATTTATTTTTTTATTTTTTTATTTTTTTTACAGTCTGCCAAGATGTTTAACTACGGCTCTGGTTGGAGGAAAACATGTGATGCGCTGTTTGTTGTGTTTGCCGTGGTCTTCCTTGTGACTCGATTGGTGATTTTTCCCAGCAAGTAAGATGTTTTGTTTTTTTTTCCATTTGAGCTTGGAACTGCTTCCGTTAACATGAGTGACATCTGTGAACGAAAAATTTGTCTTTTTCTTTGATAATGTACAGAATCATCCACACCACTCTTGTGCTGTCCATGGAGGTCTTCCAGCCTTTTGTCGGCTACTACGTTTTCAACATCCTACTTATGGTCCTGCAAGGTCTACACATATTTTGGGCGGGATTGATTCTACGCATGGTCTATAAGTTCCTGAAAGGAAAGGTGAGAGTGAAACGAACAGGCATCTCTGCAATTTTTTTTGATAGAAGTCTAGTTCATCATCATCATCATCATCATTAAGTGTTTCGATGTTAGCTTTAAGCTAAAACTCGCATTAGAATTGATTGTAATCTTTCAAATCTCATTGCTTATTCTTCCCTTAGCTGGAAAAAGATGAACGAAGTGATGAAGAGAGCGAGGTGGAGGAGGAAGAGGAGGGGAAAGATGGGGAAGAAAGTGCTGATCATGGAGATTATTACTGGGAGAATAGTAAAGACACTCTGAACTCCAAACTGTCCATGCTGACCAACAGTTGTGTCCTCAATAACTTCACCAACCACAGGGCCTCTGCAGCCGACTTAATGCGTAAAGCTCAATAAATACTTTACCTTACATTTAGCTTAGGTTTTAGGATTTAAAGGTCAAAAGAGCTGTGAATAATCATCCATTTCTCTCTGGATGCGTCACTTTTGCTGGTGTCTGTGTGGTAAACAGGTGAGAGTATAATCATAAATCTTTGAAAAATATCAGACATAGCAGAGGATTGTAATGCACAGTTTTCCAGGTCTGGACTCTAGTGCCTTAGCCTTTAGGCCATAGAGGCTGCCTTCCTGTGAGTTAAAATGACCAGGCCTATACAAACCTTATTTTTTTTATTAGTTTGTCAGTCAGCAGGTGAACAAAGCACATGGTTAAAAATATGATTGTATATAAGAAATAGCACAATAACAAAAGTGTTAAACTAGTTTGTGCAAATCTCAGTACAGATAGGAGAGGTTGTTTAAATATTGCAGAGTAATAAAACAGTCACATTCATGAGGTAGACAAATAAAGTCTGAATTTTACTCTATACCTGTCTTTTGTGGTGCTTGAAGACATTGGTATTTAAAATTACAATTACGTCTATTGTTTCATCTACTGCTCTTGTGTGATTTTACCTCAGTCTATAATTAGACAGACTTGCAAGTGTCAACTTACAACAAGTAAATCAAGTATTCACTTCCTTTTTATCACCTAATCGCCTGCTGGTCATGTGACCAGTTGTGTCACGTGTGAGGCAAGCCCTTCCTGCTTACCTGCTGGTCATGTGACTGGGTGTCAAGTAGTATTATTATGATTTTTAATTACACCTCAAAAATTACACTATCAGTTTGTTTTTGTCATGACTAATAATAAGGAATAATCAGTGAGTGCTGTATATTTTTTCTGTACTACAGCACCATCTGCTGGCTTTAGAAAAGCAAGACCCTTTTTCATTGGTATAATTATTTAGTCTCTGTGCAAGAAATATCCAGAATATCCAGCTGTAGCTCCCAGAAGACCTCAAGAGGTAAAACCAGGACTGGTGGCCTCTTCTCACTGAACTGTGAGCACTAAGAGCATTCAGGCCACCTGCCAAATACACTGGCATGTTTATTGATTTCTGACTATATAATACTTTATTTTGCAGGTTTTCAGTGTTTTAACTTAAGTATCTCATATTTACTATTGCCATTGCCAAAATACACTGGGTTGCTCATAACATGATATAAGTACTGAATTAAGACCGAAACGCATCTTGATTATTAGAATTAGACGATAACAAGCCTGGTAAAAGGGTAGGAATACAATCATGAAATAAACGCACCAAAACTAGCAGAGGATGGTTTCGATCCATCGACCTCTGGGTTATGGGCCCAGCACGCTTCCGCTGCGCCACTCTGCTTTCAGCCCCCGACGGGATTCGAACCCACAACCTCCGGCTTAGTTCGCCGGTGTCTTGGCCATTAGACCACGGGGGTGCCTTCAGACCAGGCATTCTACCGCTTTTACATTTTATTGAATGTGTTTTATTTTGTACTACAGCACCATCTGTTGTCGACCAGAAAAACAAATGTAATCTGGCTGCTATTCTGTACCGTCTACTTGTAAAGGTATAGCAATATTATTAAATGTTTTAATTGTTCAATTTGTTGTGTAGTGTTGTGTTCTCTATAAACGTCAGCAGTACGTAAGCAGACATACTGTCTATGCTCAGTAAAGTTTCCTTTAAACAAACAACAAAATGACTTAATGGACTGAGTGTACTAGATTGGAACATAGGATTTCTGATATGTATTGAGTAAAAGAGCGAAAACGGCTGCTGCTCGATGACTGAATTAACGTCACTTTGGTCGTATAACTGCATTACACTTGACGAAAAAGTGACAAAATCATATTTTGTACCGAATGGAAATATAACATGTAGTTAAGTTTAATAGTTAAGTCTGCAATCTGCAATAAGACATTTGGCTATTGTGATTACAAAATGAAATTGATGATCGCACGATCGATATTATTTTATATATTACAGAAAGAAAAAAAAACATAAATATTCGTCGTCCCTGGGTGGGCTCGAACCACCAACCTTTCGGTTAACAGCCGAACGCGCTAACCGATTGCGCCACAGAGACAACCATGTAGACATGATCCTCCAATGACGAATTTGAACGGTGAACAAGTACATGAGTGTGATGGATGTATGCGGTGTAGAAAGTAACCCCACTCGTGCAAATGTAGTCGCTACCGTCACGCGCCCCCGTGTCTCTGGCCACGCGCGCACAGGAAAACAAGAGGTGGAGCTACGTTTCTAAGCTCCGGTTTCCTTTTCATGTTGTAAGCGTTGTAATTTAACAAAGATGTTTTTGCTAAGGACTGAACTGAATCAAAAAGAAATTATTTTATTCCACTGTATCCTACGTGTTATATTATTTGTAAGGTAGATGATAACTTAATGTAAACAGCACTGTAAAGAATATTGTTATGATTTGGAATTCCCCCCATAATCATAATAATCAGCACATAATGTAATGTATTTTTAACACTGTTTTTTTCATTACATAAATTTATAAAGCTACTTAAAGGCAGGCACATATTCCAAATGTAGTCACATTCATGAGGTAGACAAAAAAAGTCTGAATTTTACTCTACACCTGTCTTTTGTGGTGCTTGAAGACATTGGTATTTAAAAAGAATTACGTCTATTGTTTCATCTACTGCTCTTGTGTGATTTTACCTCAGTCTATAATTAGACAGACTTGCAAGTGTCAACTTACAAGTAAATAAAGTATTCACTTCCTTTTTAAAAGGGCTGCAAGCTGAAGGCTTTTATCACCTAATCACCTGCTGGTCATGTGACCAGTTGTGTCACGTGTGAGGCAAGCCCTTCTTGCTTACCTGCTGGTCATGTGACTAGGTGTCAAGTAGTATTATTATGATTTTTAATTACACCTCAAAAAGTACACTATCAGTTTGTTTTTGTCATGACTAATAATAAGGATAATAATCAGTGAGTGCTGTATAGTTTTTCTGTACTACAGCACCATCTGCTGGCTTTAGAAAAGCAAGACCCTTTTTCATTGGTATAATTATTTAGTCTCTACATCAAGGCTGCGACAAAGTGTATTAACCGATTAATTGACGATCTTCAATTGAATAGATTTTTTATTTATATTCTTATCAAAAAGCACATACATACGCGTAAATGCATATGTATGCTATTACTACTTTTAATTTAGGAAGAGTTGTGCATGTAGTGTAGCTGTAAATGACCCAAAGGTCACTTGCTATCAGCATGATTTAACTTATGTCATACACATAAAGGAGAACTATGATTTCAGGTAATCTCACACATTGTCGGTCTAGCAGGGTTGGTGAAACTTGTGCAGCACAGATGTGCAGAAAGAAGCAACCGGCTGCAGCATTTTTCATCACTGTTGCATCATGATTATTTGCCCTTTCCTTTCTTTCCCCCAGAGAGTCCATTGCTCCATCACGTCCTGCATCTCAGAGGAGGCATAATTGATCCATAAGACGGTTGAAAAGTACAATTGTGACATGATGGTCTGATGCAAGTACAGATACAAGTCCAACTGTGGTTGTTTCCCCTACATTATGCAAATGTTGGGACTGCCCTATCCTGTAGAGACTACAGCTTTTTCAGGGCAACTGTAGAATGAGTGAGTGAATTTCATTAAAGTGATCATGTCAAACAGAAAAAACAATATACATACAAAACTGTATAGGTCATTTCTTTTCTCTATCAACCAGTATAGTCAGTGTTTTGGCTCCTTTGCTACTCACATTCCAGCTGCTACACAAATAGTCAACTGCTGCAAGAAGAAGTGTAAACCATGATCAGTATTGTCAATAAAACATGTTGACAGAAAATATCATAAATATAATAATAATAACTGGTTTCTTTCTACATTTGATTTCAGAAATTGCAGTCTGGTTGAACATGATTATTTTTTTCCACATTGTAAACCTGGATATAATATGATTCTGATTGAAAAAAGAATTAAATGTGGAACCTTGAAGGCCTCATTCATAAAAAAAAAGTTTCTTGTCAATTTTGATTCAATTTGATTTGTGAATTTGACCATCCCTTGAACATGCAAATATATTTTGTCTTTCCTGGAAGCAGCAATAGTTCCAGTCACCTCATCCTCCACATGCACCACGATTCTCTAAGCATCTGTTATTCTATTACTGTCATGTTTAGCTTTTCTATCCGGTTCACATCATCTATTGCTGTCCATCCTGGAAGAGGGATCCGCCTGTTTCTCGTCCACATTTTTTTTTTTACCCGTTAACATTTTTTTTCGTGGAGTTTTTACCTTGTGAGGGTCCAACGACAGGTGATGTTTTTTTGCTGTAAAGCCCATTGAGGTGATTCTGTGGTTTTTCGCTAAATAAAATTGACTTGATTGGACTTACCGTTTCAGAAATTGCAGCTCATGTACACAAAAAAAGTACACGACAAATGTTTGACTGTATTCTTTGCGTTTATTTCCAAACTGCCATGACAAAAGCTCAACATGTTTGAGAAATGACTCCCCACGTTAAAATAGAACAATAAGGCTTGAAAAAAAGATGACATTCATGTTTTTTTTTTGTTGTTGTTTTGTTTTCAGATAAATTATTATTCATATCACCCATACTCTCAAGGCCTATGGCATATTGTCCACAGCTAAAGGTAACGTGCAGAAAAATGACAGAAGGCAGAAAATATCCTAAATTCCCTCGATGCGCGTCACACCAACCAGAGCACAACGTTTATTAAGATGTGGAGCTATCATAAGTAAAATACTAAGTCAGTGGTTTGTTAAGAGATGTACAGGACATTATTCAGTTAAACTTATCTGGCAGACTAAGTGATGACTTTAACCTCTTACGGTCACATAACTACTGTAACATTATTGCGTTCTATCATTTGGAAAACACGTATTCACTCTAAATGTGATTATTTGACGTGTGTTGTCTACTAACATGTACTTAATATTTAGCTCATCATGAGTTATCTTAGCACTACAGATTCCTTATAAGGATAATAGACGAGCTGTGAAAACCTTATCAATGACTCAGTTAACATTTGATCTTTGGTGTCAATACTCAGATTCAGATGACCTCACCCAATCCATCTTTTACTTTGTACACGTGTGCTTAACTTATTATAATCAGTATTTTTTATATATATATATTATAGCTGCAACATTCTGCATGAGCAGCTGCAAACACACATAAGATGTATTATTTATTGTCTTGTATGCAGGTGCTATAGTAGGCAAATATCAGTAATTTTATCCCTTTTTAATTTGCATCCACTTTTCACTCAGTGTATGGTTCCGTTTCTTAAATATCACCTATCAGTTGAAAAAAAGGCCTCTTATCATTCATATTGACACTGCATTTTGACTGTTTTTTTAATACAAAAGTCATACTTATGAAAAACTACCAAGCACCAGTTCTCAATATTAAACATCTAGCACTGTTAAGCACTTACCTTAAAGTTGGTTTATTGCATTGAATGTTAACCCTTGAAAGCAACATGAAGCGTTACATTAGATCAGACAAGCCGTACCATGTATATGCTGCTGCTGAGGCCAACACCTGCACAGTATGTTGTTGAGTACGACACAGCCACTGCTGCAGCACAGACATGGAGCAACATTCCTGCAGCCCGGATGGTTCTTGTGCTTGAAAAGGAGAGGGACCAGCTCCATCTTGTTGCGTTCACTACGCCACTGCATCTTCTTCAACCCCCGTCCGTCTGTTCCATCTCTCTCATGGGTCGCATTTCGCCATTTCCATTTACTTGTCGATGAGTTTAACCAGGCTCTGGCGGAGGTCATTAAGGTCAAAGATCTTGATGTCCAGAATTTCGATGGCCCTTTGGATCTCGCTGTCCATGCGATCGCGGTCCTCCAGAGAGTTACTCAAGTTTTGCTCTGTGTTCTGGATGCACCGCTCCAAATCGGAGTTACGCATCTCCATCTCCTGCAGTGGAGAAAGACGAGCAAACAAATACGTCACTGCTGCCAACAGACTTGTTTCGCCATCATAATAAATCTTAAGAAAATCTACGATCGCGGATCCAGTTGCCGCAATAATCTCACTCCTACCCGCAATCTGTGCATAGCCTCGTCCCTCTCATGTTCCATCTCATGATACTCGACTTTCTTGCTCTGCAAAATGTGAATTTCCTGCAAAGAAGACAACGTCTCCATCAGGGTTAGTGACGAACCGCAAAGATCTCCTTGATATCTACCATTGTTTTCTTCCCCAGCACATCAGTGATGTTCGCAGCTGCAACAAAACACAAATTAAAAAGGCACAAACCTCATCTTTGGCCTTCAGCAGGGCCTCCAGCTCCTCCAGAGACTGGGTCAGCTCATCCTTTAGCAGGTCACTGGGTCCATGGCCTCCATGGGCCTCCATGTCTGCCACCTTAACACACACACACACACACAAAAATAATACATATAAATATTAGTGAACTGCTTCTCAATCCAGTGTCTCACTGGGTCCCACCACCAAATGTGGAGGGATCAGCGACTTTATCAATGTCACAAAAATCATATCTAATATATTTGATTATTAGTCATTTAATTTAAAAACCTCTAATATTGACCTCATGGTGACACAATTCATAAGGCTCCATCACCAGGGGAGCATGAATTGAATGTCATTCTATTTTCTTGTGTTTTTTTTTTCCATCAGTTTTCCATATTTTTTTCGGTCTCAAGCGACGGATGCCGCTATCTCTTGAGCCACACCACTGGCGTGTGCATTTCCATAATTCTGCACAGCTGCAGATTAACCTGCCCTCCGTAGATCAGAAATTCCCTCCAGGATTTAGTCTCCTGCTGACAAATCTTGGCCTCGCCTCCTTTTTCAATTTCATCTGCACAACATGACTCATGTTTTTCTTTTCCTCTACTTCACGTACAAGTTAAAACATTGAACAAAACATCAACTACAATTAAGATCGATCCAGATCAGGTAAACAGGCCTGAAACTCTCAGTGCAGCGTCCTCTGGGCGACGTGCAACAGAAAAATTAGGAGGACACCTCGAAAAAAGAGGCATCTGAAAGGCAGGATTATTTTAAACCATGTTTGGTTGAGACTTAGAGGAGGAGGAGACAGAAAAAAAGAGAGAGAAACGGGCGGATGCCAGCTCCCTCTGGTGATTTTTCATTTTTTCCTAACTGGGGCATTGAAAGTAGGATATTGCTGTCCTACAAACCCGTCTCTCTCCCTCACACCACCCCAGAGACCTGAACCATTTTCAGCCACCTGGTCCCCACGCTGAGAGAGAGAGAGAGAACAAGCCTGGTCCAAAGGAGATGATGCTCTCACTTGGATAAATTCATTGGTTGATGGGAACTAAAATGGCAAAAACTGTTGAAATAACCAATGAGAGAGAGTTAAAACATAGTGATCAATACCGTGAAGGTGGCTTTAATAATAATAGAAAAAAAGGAGCAGGCTATTAAAGCTTTGAGTCACAGAGGGTTGTAGTTGTCAGCCTGAGGCAAGTTTGTTCCTGGAGGGATCAGCGACCAGCAAATGTGAAACTACCTTTTATTGATGGGTGGGAGCCACTGGAACCTGAAAGGTAACTCAAGCGTGAAAACCATCTGGAGGTTCTGTGTGTTTGGACCCTCCCTCCCTCCCTCCCTCCCTCGTGGAGAGCTGCGAACGCTACCACGTGAACACGCCGCACACGCTGACCCCCGCTGTGAAACCAAACGGTGAACCGGCATGGAGAACACCTTGATTAAAGCGTTGGAGGGGAAACGCCTGAAGCACAAGACCTGTCATGGAATGATGAAGTGTGTTACCAGCATCGCTAACTCACAACCAGCGTTTCCCCCTCCTTTCTTTCTGAATGTGTACTTTCGAACAGAGGAAATAAATCGTCCAAAAGTGGCGATCCAATCAAAGCCGGCGTGACCTCTTCTCGTGCAGCTCGGCCGTCGCTGAAAGACTGACAGATGGCAATCCGTCAGTCTCGCTGTGTTCCTGTACGAGGGAGGCTTTATTCAGCAATATAACAATTCCACAAGCGTCCATAATTAGGCAGAACCTGAACCATCAGCTTCAGTCCCCGCGTTTGTACAGAGTGAACGTGGACTTCAGCCACACGGGAAAAACAGCTGCTATTCAGCGTTAATGACCAGCATCTGTTTCCAGTGAAAATATGTCCTGATATTACATGTTAGGTACAGGATTGAGGTCAGATTTGCGACAATGGTTTTCATGTATCAGCTAATCCATCCATCCATTCTCTAAACCGCTTATCCTGATGAAGGCTGCGTGGGGCAACAGCGTACGTGCACGAACGCACGCGCACACACAACACACAGGTGCAATTGCACCGTCGGAGAAAACCAGACAACCCCAAGGTCCCAGGTCAAAACTGCTAATGCAGTAGTAGTCGTAGTATTGTAGTGGGTATTTTACCGATATTCAGGCAACCAGAGTTGGATTTACAGGACGGGATCTATAGCGTAATTCAACAAACTCAAATCTGAGGGTAATCACAGTTTCCTCTTCATGCAAAAAAACATTTTTAATGGAGATAATTTAATTTGTGATCAGTATATTTTATAATGATATCATTAAGACAGGAATACAGCAACTCTTAAACATGGAAAGGTAACTTATGACTGTACTAATGAAGTAATAATGGCACCAGAACACTGAAATATGATGTTCACAGTAACTGTAGTCCTTGTTTTCTAGTTGTTAATTAGCACAGTGTGTGTTACAGACACACAAAACCTTCACTGATTTGTTGACTCACATGACAGAAAATGGATTAGTACATTTTACTTATTCCTGGAATTACAGTATATTTGGCTCTGAGCTTTTCTGCACCAGAGTGTCAGACTGAAGGAATCGGCGGCTCACCTGTTCTCTGAGCCTCTCCGTCTCCTCCTGATACGCTGCCAGCTGTTTCTTCCACTGCTCCACATTAGCATTGGCCTCATGCAAAGCTGCCACCAACTTGGAGTTGCTGTCCTGCAGAGTGAAGAGCTCCGCTTCCAGGTTCATCTCACAAATAGACCTGAAAAAAAAACAACCACATACATACATACATGAATATGGAAAGCACCAATACTACACAGGCTGATGAGACAGGAAGGACATGATGACAGTGAGTTACGGCAAGAACATATCCACCTTGGAGTGTCCAGGGGCTTAGGGTTAGAACATTTAGAAAACTGCTAATTTAAATGTAGCAATGCTGGTGTGATTTAAGAGCAAAATCATGAAGCTATGGACTCAGTGATCACTATTAATGCATACATTTGTCCTTCACATTGATCTACTTGCAAATTAATTGGACATTTTTAATCTGTTCTAAATGTACCTTAGAGGGATAGGCGTGTCTATTTTCAGATTATTGGAACAATAAGAAATAGTCTCAATAACCTCAAATGTCAGTTTTGCTTTTAAAATGCAACACAAACCAAACACTTACTACTGAATATGAGTCCTACTCACACAATGGAGAGTCCAACTTATAAATGCAGTGACACACAACTAACTTTAGTCTATAGTCACGGTATAGTGAGTTGGTGATGATACCTGGAGTTTAAAACAGGATGAATGCGACCTGATTAACGTGAGCACAGAGCCACGGCTGCAGCGTTACGCCTCGTAACGAAGGACTGATAGATGGCCTGAGTGAAGGTCATTTCACAGGTCTTGCAACAAAGCAAAGGTGCGCTCATTATCACGCCCAGAGAGCAAACAGGAGGCCGGAATGTTTCCACGGTAATCCTCTAATCTCAGAGGGCTGACTGTTTAAAAGTCACCTGCATCAAAAGGCCGGTTGTGGCATTCACAGGCCACTTTAAGTGTACTAACAAGGCCTTTTCACCCATGATGCATTACACTTACAACCCTAGGAAGCATCGTATATCTATGAGATAAGAAGTATAACCTCAATTAGATCATATTCAGTTATTGTTACAATCTGCAGGAAGTATCAATGCAGTTCTATATGAAGCTTCAGTCTCCTTTTGTTCTGCTCCTCTATGAGGAAGCTTGAGGTTGATCCATGGCAACAGTTTACCGTGGCAACCATTCAGGAGAGACTCTCTGGGTAATAATTGGACTATATGAAATGAAAGCGACGTGGGCGGCTCAAAGGGGCTGAATGGAGGTCTGTTTACAAGGTCTTTATTAGATGCCGCGTATGAGTCAACGCTCCAATAATGGCCTCTTCACGTCCTCGAGAGCTCAACAAATCCAATGACGTCAAACTCTAATAATAATGCTCAGCGGATGTTGCCGGGAAAAGGTAAAATTTAAAGGTTAAATGGATTAATGCTTCGGGGATAATCTGATTAATGACTTCTTGTGAAGTTTTGCTGCATTAGAATCACCTTATTTGTTTGTTAGAGCATAAACCAGATTCTTTAAATGCACAGATTCCTGCGTGTGTGTGTGTGTGTGTGTGTGTGTGTGTGTGTGACTGAGTTACCCTTCAGAGAGCATCTTTTTGATGCGTTCCTTCTCAGAAGACAGGGTGATGTCCGCGCTCTGGCTGCGGAACAGCTTGTCCTCCGGCCCGTTCACGCACATCACCGGTGGAGACTGGAGATCATCCGAGAAGTCCTGGCAAACACATCAGTAAATGGACTCTCCTGACACTGCACGCAGCATTTTAAATAACTGAATAATAATCGCTTCCTCGTTGGTGTCTCTGGTCGTGTGGTGGTGCGAGCTGTACATTTTGGAATAGTCGCGTCTGTTTTGCTCTGATAAAAAAAAGAGCTTAGCCAACATGAAAGCTATATTTCTATCTGCCCGTCACAGCGGGTATAAATACCTTCAAAGTTCAGGCAGAGGCCGAGTGAAACCTAAAGATATTTCTGCGTCGGTGTAACACGCAGCGTGTCGGGAGGCAGAGGGCGAAGCGACAATGGAAGACTCACCTGTGAGAACTTCAGAGGGAATCCACCAGGTGGAGAGAGAACAGAAAACAGACAGAAACATGTCATCACAAAAACATCACCCATAAACCAGCATAGACTTCTTAGTAGTAATCAGTTGTGCAGTGCTGCTCACTAGAGAGTTGGGTACTATTAAATGACACTTTTGACTATTTTCTGCTATGTCACATGTCCATCAGATCAATAAAGAGTAAGAAATACCACTTGGAATCTGCAGAAAATAAAAGGAAACATGCACGTTCCTCATAATCAAGTCGATGCACCTGATGGACAATTATTCTCTATTTGTCAAAAATAGCCCAGAGCTATTTGATGACTTTTATGTTTTTTCCCCCCCATCGCTACCATCGTTTTAACCCAGAGGCTTCTCAGTCACAGTAGGTAGAAAATGCAGATGTGGCGCGCCGCTGGGCGGCACAGGAGATAATTTTACCGCCGTCCTAGTTTTCCCTCACTCCTGCTTCCCTCTGAGAGGAGTGACCCAGCTCATCTTTCTCTCGCCTTTCTTTCCTCTCTCCTCCTCTTGTGATTCAGCCGCAGCGGCTAAGCTGCTGCAGAGTAACACGGCTGCATTCATGTAACCTTGACCCGCGTACACTGTGATCCTCCTCTTCGAAAATGCCAAAAAATCCATCCCTAAATATTCCTATACACCATGGCAACGTTTTTGCAGTTACACATTGTGCCTGGTTCCTGCAGAGGCTTGCTCTACTTACTGTCGTCAGAATGGAGCTCACCTGAGGAGCAGCGATGGTCAGGGCTGTGTTGGCCAGCTCTTTGTCCTGCGACTTTTCTCGGGCCAGACGAGCCGCATCTTTCACCTCCTTAAACTTCTCCGAAAACTTTTCAAAAGAGGGCAAACGACGGAGAGTTTCAGGCAAAGACACAGAAACCGACGCAGGAGCAGCAGCAGTAAACCTTTCCTTCCCGACGTGTGATGGCTACCTGGTGCAGCTGCTGCTCGGTAGCGAAGCCCAGGCCGTAGACCGTGTTGGCCCTGCTGTCGGCCCACTGACCAAACTTCTGGGATGTCTTGGTGAACGACATGCTGGGTGTGACGGTGCAGTTGATGATCGCCTGTAGACATGGAGACGACAAATGGGAATTGAGATTTGTAGGGTCAGGTGACCCCTCCTCATAGAAGTGGTCTCCAGACCTCTGAGAGTTAGACCAGCAACTTTCTCTGACATTCCCTCCTTCCAATGAAATATGGACGTTTACTTCATGTTTTTCCTGATAAACTAGCAATATTGTTTTTCAGTTTATCTCTTTAGTATAAAGTGTGTGTCAGAGTTTTCTTAATTAATGATCTTTTTTTTGTAATTCACTCGTTGTCGGTCACATGGTGTGTAACATAATCAAAACTTATTTATATTATAATTTTAAAAATTCATTTATAATAGGAAGGCTCCTAATGGTGTCCATCATAACCTTTGTTCTACTTCCTGTGTCTATGCCCTGATAAAGGCAAGTAATATTAGTAGTATTTTTATTTTCAAATCTCTATGTGCCTCTGCATTTTCTTTCTTTTTTGGGTTTGGTTTGTATGGTTAGCATTAGTAGGATTTTTCATTAACCTCCTTGTCATTTTTAATGCTATTTTTTTACGCAGGGATAGCTCATGTTAAGATAATATATTAAACAAGTAAAATTTGAATTCTAACACTTGAAAGACAAAGTTTAGAGAGAATACATTTCAATAATGGATTTTTGCCAATCAACTTCCTCCTTTGAGACGTGTTTATTCTCTTTAGTTGAAGATTGACAGAAACCCCAAAGCTCTGTGGCATCACTTATCATTACAGTAGATTAAGAGCAGAAGCACCTTTAGACACAAAGAGACAGTAAATCCATCAGGTTCCCCGTCCCTCTGAACACATGAGATAAAATATTAGAGCAGAACTATTTATAAACCTTTTTACATCATCTCCGGCGTTACAATAATACAGACGATTTAATAGCAGCTTAGGAGGAACGGTTTCCTCTTCTCGTTCCTCCTACAGATGATTAAATGAACCCTGAGATCAGAGTTTCCTGCCGTGACACGCGTGACCCGACGCGTTGGGACCGCGGCGGCGGCGGTGAAGATTACGCCAGAGCCAGACGCCAGTCCTGACAGGATTTGGCTGCTGACCGAACAACTGGCACCCCGCACTGCATTCTGGGAGGCAGAAATGTGGGTCATCGGATAGACTCCCCTCCTACTCTGCTGCAGTGTTTGCTGTTGCCTCCTCTTCATCATCATCATCTAAATCCACAGGCCAGCAACACCCAGGCTGCTGGTGTTGTTTTAATAAGTGCGTATTTTATTATTTAACAGCACAGAATTTTGTAGCAAAAAAATACATTTTTGGGGTTTTTAACGGCGAGGCCACCGCTCCAATCAAAACTTCGTCGTCACGGTTACCCCTCACCTTGGTCCCGCCCACGCTGATGATGCGGTAGACGTTGCGGTTGGCGTCGTAGAAGAAGGACACGGTGACGGCATGTTTGCTGGCGGGGATCCAGTTCCTCTTGGTGGTGGGGTCGATCTGGAAGACATGGGCCCGGGCGGTGAAGATCGGCTGCTCCCTGGGGAGGAGGGAACACGCCATGATTTCATAACCAGAGCACCTGAAATCATGGCCTCAAATCTTACGTATCGTTGCCCTATTGAAATAGAGTCATATCTTGGAGAAAGTTGCATTTTTGGGGCCAATTCTTCTCTTGATGATGCTGTCTCCTGACATAAAAGGATCATACACTTTATGTCCTATAGGAAAACGCCCTAAATACAGAGTCAGGATTAAATGCCTTAACTTTGGCAATTTACCAAGCTGTCATGATGGCAGCAAGAATCTATTGTGCAGAAGAAGCTCTAAACATGACTCTTCGAGATTTGTGATCAAAAAAGTACTAAATTAATAAATAAATTCAATAAATATGTCGCCAAATATAAAAAAAGAAAGAGAGGAACATCCAGGATCCTCAGTCAACATGTTGATGTCCATTGAGCGTCATCACTTCATTGAGAATTTGCCAAGATCTCAGGATTGAAAAAGTTGTCAAAACTGAGTTACGAAGAAAACTGATGAAGAAACAGGCAAAGAAAACGTGGGAAAGTGATGAAAAGGGGAACTGCCTCTTGACCAATTTGTAGGTAATGTAAATTTTGAGTGAAACTTTATTATTTAAGTTACATAAGTGACAACACGTTGTATTGTTCAGTGTTCAGTCACCCACTGTCAAGGCCTTTTTGATTGAAATGATTAATAAATAAAATATTCCCTACATTTAATAAAGTATGTTTGTTTTTTTCCAAAAACGACTTAGTACATTATTTTAATAGGGTGATAATATTTCTCTATAATAATAATAAAAGTTCAAGGTTCGAGAGAGAACAACGTCTTTGTGTGTTTTTTTATTGAGTGTTTTAGTTGGAGCAGATTTGATTGACAGAAGCCAGGAAACATGAACAAACAAACCCCAGCTGGGAACACGGTTTGATTTATGTTTCCAACATAAAAAGTATGTGACGTCATTTTTTTTAAACCAGATAATGAATTTTATAATTTGAAGGTCTGATTTGTGATTCTTTCATTTCTACCTGGCCCAACACCATCCTGGCCACTCTTAGAAGGAATTCCTTCATTACTTTCATAGGAAATCCATCTCTGCCTCTGCCTTCCAGGGACAGATGTTGGATCATCCCTTGGCCCGCTCCCACGCCTCCCTGCGTCATTCACCAGCCGTACAAAGCCGTGACTTGGCATATGTGTGGCACGGAATGTCGCGAGAAACACCCTGAACCTTTTTTTTTTTCCACCGAGTCACTCACCCTCCACCCTTGGCTCTTGCCGGTATTTGCAGAGATGTTTCCAGGAGACGAGGTAAATATATCAAAAAGGAACAAAGCCAGTAGTGTAGGGGAACGGTTTGGCTGCTGTCATGTGGTGGGAATCGCTGCTAAAAGACTGCCTTCTCTCTGCTCAGCTGGTGTCAGTTTGCTCATTTACAAAAAATAAAGTCTCTCATGCTACGAGTAAAAACTCCTATTTGAACCAATGCAGACAGTTGACAGTAGTCTTTACACTATATTCTGATACACTGATAACATGTTATAATGATAAAGTATTATTATAAAGGTGCTGCTACTGTGACAAACCAATTAAAAGCATTATTCATAATAGATTTTCCAGAATCAGATGGTTAAAAAAAAAAAAAGCAGTTTAGAATCAGTAACTGCGTCTATCAGCGGTTCCTCATTAACAGTCAGTGAAAACATATTGAATATTACAATCCTGCCTGTTGCTTTTCCACAACATGGAGGGCGTTTAGCTCCAAAATACAAAATGTGAACTTCAGAAAAGTCAAGTCAAGGTTGCTTTTTATTTCTGGTTTATCCCCTGAGGAACATGGATGTCTGTGCATTATTTCACGGCGATCCATTGGATAACTACTGAGGAAAGTATTGTAATAATCAACGAGAGGAATCAATGAAAGCCACTGTGAGTCCACCCAAGAATAAAATGATCCTGGCACGATGCTGCTGTTCTTCACCTCATCAAAAAATGTTGCAGAGATCTGAAAGAGGTGTTAAGTTATAGTGGGAAATGGTAGAAATCCAGGACACCTCCTTCCCTTCTTCTTCTATGCACCATAGTAAATGACTGTAGCTGTTCCCAATAGAACTTTATTATTCTGGCCAGTCATTGTACATTTATAACTGGCCCCATTAGTGACACAAAAAATACAACAATGGTCTCTGTGTGTGCGTCTCTTCCTGTAAGAGTCCATTATATATTAAAACAACAACAACAACATGATATGGACTCCAGGCTACAAACGTCACTCTCTTTCCATCATACAGGAAAATACAAGTGACGCAAACTGCCGGCGAAGCGGAGCCGCTGATATGAGCCGAGGGCATTTTCGACGGCCGATTCAGTCCAGACTGATGCTAAAGCCTTCGCCATAATTCTCCTTCTCATCCCAGTAATCCTCCGTGTTGTCAGTGGATCTGCTGCTTAGCTTCCACAACCAATATAACTGATCTGATCTGAGGTCCAGACGGGGATGAGGGGCAGCGAAGGCTCATGGTCTGGATTTCTACAGACATGATTCAACCATCATATTAAATGTAAAGTTTTTATATTCATATATACATATGTAAAGTATATGAACGAACGATTAGAGTTTTTCAAAGTGGGAGTTGGGTCTCCAAACTATTTCAGAAAAGGCTCAGTGAATGGAGGTAAAACAAATGTTATATTAGTTATCAAAATAGATTAAATGAATGAAATTTGGTTAAAGAGATATGTAGTGTTTGGGGAAAATTTGACTATTTTCTCATACACAGAGTCAGAAACTAATATAATCCTCTAAAGTTATGTGGAGGCCATCTTGGCGTAATTACTGAGTGTCTATGGGGTCATTAAACATAATTAAGATCTGAGTAAAGGCCCACGATCTCAGACTTTAAAAATCCTTGATCTGATCTCTCTAAAGGAGCAGCAGAGGCTGAGACACCTCAACTTTTACCCCCTAAAGGGTCTTGCTTCACACATGGAGGTTCCTACAATTCCCATGATGCACCTGAATGCCATCTTTGAATAGACCCTACCTGTCTGCCAAAAACTATATATATATATATATATATATATATATATATATATATATATATATATATATATATATATATATATATATATATATATATATATATATATACCATCACATAACTTGTTTTGTACAACCAACAGTGGAACCAAATTTTATAATAAAGTAATAAAAAGAAAAGCGTAAAAATCATTCTTAACTTTTTCTCTAAAAAAAAAAAATAAAGGCCATAAATGATTACTTATTATAATTATGAATTAATAATGGCTCCAGCTTCATTTACAATGATGGAGGTCATCACTTCTTATTTCTAAGCTACTGCGCTTTGGTGCTCACACGCATGCACAGAGGTCAGGGATAAAGATGCTCAACAATAAATAAGAAGCCTGACGAAGCGTCGCTCAGTTCATCAGTGGGTAAAAAAATAAATAAATAAATAAAAAAAGGAGGAAAAGGTCCGAACACCCAATTACAGTCTCTGACCTTGCCTGAGGGTCGGCGTCTCCCACTGAATAACAACATCCTTCCAATGTGCCAGCACCGTTATTCTGTGTTAAACTGCTCAGCGTCTTTGGTCCCTTGACCTTCATCCCTCGGCAGATGGATGTGGCCCGCGGGGCTTAATGGGGTCTCTGAGCGTAAACAAAGCCCGGTAGTGATTGGATGGAGGACCCCCCACTAATTCCCACCGCAATCTCAAGAGAATCCACAATCTGCTTTGCGGGGGTTTCTCCTGTCACCCTCTCGGGCCGATCTCTTTAAGTCCTATATACACACGCACAGCTGTTAAACATTAGAATGACGGATTAATAAACTAATGCAAAGTGTTTTTTCAATCTCCTCCACTCGCTGAGGCTAAAAAGAAATGAAGTGGTGCACTGAAACAATACGATCTTTAAAATTATCCGCCAAAGAGGCAGCAGGGCAACAATATCTGATTCCAGCACACACGGATCAATACTCCAAACTGTAAACCCCTGATAACAGAATAGGCCTACTAAAAAGATGATGACACATTGTTATTGATGACTAGCCACATATTCATCTAATCAGACAGTGGGTCTGATTCAATAAGTTATTGCAGTTTCTGCAATAAAAGGAAAGAAATTGCACTAAAAACACCTGTCATGTTCTGCTGTATGATCGCTCCATCTCCCTGTTTTACTTACAACTGCAATAAAAGCATCTTGGGAGCAAAAAAAAGAAAAAAGCCATTAGTAAGAATTATGGATCAAATTATGTGACGGCCACAGGGAGGGGAAATAAAAACATCCCAGAAGATGATTGCTTTTAATTTGGCAGATATATCAAGTCAGAAATCCTGAAAAATGAATCTGTGTCACCTGAAAAAAGAAAACCAGAACACTGCTCCAGATGTGCTGCAGAGCAAAAACCCACAAGAGGGGAGACGCCGTTACTCCCCAAGTTTCCTCATTTCTATGTTGCCATCATCGTAACTTTCAGACTATGTTCTACGTTCTGAAAACAAGGTTGTTGTAATCTCCTGTGTTTGTGTCCCAAGGTCACAAGTGGCCTACAAGAAATCTAAATGTCACATGCACAATAAAAAAAAAAAAGAAAAGGACAAGGTTTAAAATGTTCTTACCTTTCTCTGTGGTGAGGATACATCTTATAAGGAGGTTGAAGCTTCTTTTCTACAAAAAAAAAAAGAACAAACAAAGAAATAGTGAATGCATTTAAAGTATTTGCTAAATTCACGCACAAAAAAAATAAAAGGTTAGAAGAGTTTTCTCCGCTTATTTTACAGCAAACTCTTAATTTCCACTTGAGTCTAATTACTGGAATAAAACAGAAGGGCTCCTGAGGACTCACCCCATCTCGGTGTGAAACCTTCTCCTCGTGTTGTTTCTAAGATTAAATCCGCGCTGAAAGTGCCGCCGCGTCCTGTTTCTGTGAGCTACCAGATGCTTTATTCTCCAGAGGGGGGGGAAGTCTGAGAGGCTGGAAAAAAGCGGAGAAAAAAAAGAAAGGCTCCGCTGCAGGGCGCAGCTGCTGCTGCTGCTGCTGCTGCTGCTGCGGCACCGCTGGCTGCTCACCGGCCACAGCCGGACACCTCTGCGGGGTTTGGGGAGTCACAGCCTGGCGGAGGCAGATCCGCTGACAGCAGTCCCGTCTGTGTGCATTTTGCGGCAGTAAAAAGAGAGAGAGAGGAAAAAAATCTATTCTCTGATCAGTCTGCCCGTCCTGCTGCTCGGAGCTTCAGCTTTTTTCTTTTTTTTCTTTTTTTAGCTCCTCATCCAGAAGCGGCATTCAACAGCCTGGACGCGGCCGACGGGAGGGTTCCACCTGCCGGCTCCGCGGGCTCCGAGCACCGGGCTGCCTGCAGCTGGAAGCAGAAACTGTGTCAACCCAGCCTGCAGCCAATGAGCCTGCATGTGTGCATGCTGCAAAACTGGATCTTATAGGGGGCTGCTCGAAACTGCAAGTTTTTTTTTTTCTGATGAAATCGTGACCTAAAAAAATTGCAGCAAAGTTTGGGGTGATCAGAACATCATTATGAAGACAAGTCCTTGCAGCATGGCCTCATAATGAAGCTTCACGTATGAATAAAAACAGGGAGTATGGTCAACACACACAAGAGAAATAAAAAAAAAAACACTTTAGGGGAACAAAAGAAGCAAACTTTAATTTTTTTCCCAAGATTATTAACAAGAGAATATCGGTAAGCATAGTTTGTATAACTGCTGAATTTTCAGTTCTGAAAAGCAATAAGCCAAATAAAGATTATCACAGCAACAAATATAAGGAGGAAAACATCCAGTTCAAAGATTTTGCCCTCTAGTCATAGGACATGCAGAAGTCATGTGTGTGTGTGTTGGTAAAACTAAGAGTTTCCTTCAAATCGAGTTAAATTATCAGAATTGAAGTGTCAATGATCAGGTACAGATAGCACGTAAACCTCGACAAGATGTTGCATTAAATGACGACAGGCGTTCAAGTTCAGTAACTCTGGTTAATAGCTACAGATACAAGAAGGAAATATAAATATATCAGTTTCATGCAACTGCTGTACAGTTATTGTCGGCTGTAAAATGACAGTAACCGGCTAGTAATTCATTATTGTGCAAACATGAAAAGGGAAACTGTGTATTAATTATATGTTTTATATAAACATGTATATCCTCGCAGCTGCTTTCTGCACATTTTTTGCAGGTGCTGTGCAGAAAACATGTATTTTATGGGAATACCTCAAGTATTTTCGTCTCAGAGCTAAGTTGGCAGCATTCTTGCCAACCACCGTTTTGCCGACTAGATGATTCAGTGTCATTTTGTTGACATGAATAATCTGATGAAAACAAGCTTCAAGTGTCCTTCCGAAGTCTGTGAATTGAGAACGTAGGACACACACAGCACAGAAACACAAAGTTCACCAAAGTTACTGAACTAACCATCTTTGAAATACTGCACTACTGCATGTGATAGCGTTACTCTTCTCTATAGGTTCAGGACAACAAGAACAAAAACTAGAGGAAGAAAGGGTCAAAGGGCATTTTCTGAACTCAGGTCTACAGCCTACACACATCACACTCCAGTCATTCGGTCTAAATAATTTAATATCTTGGTTTAGATATATAATAATAGTGCAGGTACAACACAAACTAATCAGTGGACTTTTCAAATTTATATTTTTCAGTCCAACATAGTCAAGTCTATGACCAGGTTTGGTTCTAAAATGGGGAAATATTTTCACAAAAGCACTTCAGTGTTAGAAATTATCATCCTTCGTAGTGGTGGTTTTTATCAGGTGCTCATGATTTCTTTTACAAAAGTGATAATTTTACTTCACTGATAATCAGGCATTTAATCATACATAAAGAATTATGCCATTGTTTGCATGCTTACTGAATTTTTGGGGAGTACTGCCCTCATTCATTTGGCTTATTTGATGCTCTTTAGCTTGATGATCTCTCTCCTGGTAGCTCGACAGGCTTCAGGGTCAGCAGTGAATCAGGAATGAGGCTTCATTTTGTTATGATGCTTATCTGCCTCTCTTTCATACTAGACACGTTTAGAAAAGCAAAACCAAAATTCACTAGCTGCAGATCTTTGGAGCATACCTCCTCAGGTCTGGAGGAAAAAT
Organism: Eupleurogrammus muticus; assembly: GCA_036785175.1. Taxonomy (NCBI): domain Eukaryota; kingdom Metazoa; phylum Chordata; class Actinopteri; order Scombriformes; family Trichiuridae; genus Eupleurogrammus; species Eupleurogrammus muticus. Next base: position 3,017,205 of record JAYKQN010000014.1, read on the forward strand.
AAAACGTTTTTTTTTTTTAACGTATATATATTTTCAAGAGCTAATTCCACCACTTGTTGTTTGCAGACCACCTTGAGAAAGACAGCCCACTAGACTAGCTTAGATCACTGAAAACCTCAATGAAAACCGCCTTTAAAAGAAAGAAAAAATCCAACTCAAAGCTGAGAAAAAGAGCGAATGATCCGCAGCTATGTGATCTTCAAATGTCATGTGATCTCTTTGAGGCACAACACCACAAGCACTTTTGAGTTCACTCAAATAGCCAAACAGTGTGTTCACACTCTCCTCTCTCGGATGCTTAGATGTGACCGATTGCAGAGCCTTGATTCAAGCTTTGAGTTTTAAAAAGTTGCCATATCAACTGCTTCAAGAGTTGTGTCCCCTGTTTGTTTTCTCTCTTTCTCTTTCTTTCCTTCTCTCTCTCTCCAAGTCACAGAAGACATCCTGTTGAGTTAGCTTGGAGGACATTTGCGTGAGACACCTCTTCTCCATCTTTCTCAGCTTTTGGAGCAAGATTTCCAACCATACTGCCCGGAGATCCCTGCGGGTTCAGGGGGCATACGGGGGACCAGATGACACAGTCGCCCCTCCCCTTTCCCCTCTCCAGAATCGTTTGGACATTCTACCCTCCTCGACCCGTCGAAGGTCTCGCCTCTCCAGCTGCGCTGCTCCGTCGACGACAGTTTTCTCCTTTCGCCGTGTCTTCGCGTGTGAGCAGCGGTGCCTTCGCTCCTCCACCAGCCTCCCACTCTTTCCCTCTTGCTCTCTTCCTGTCCAGCTCTACTCCCATTCTCGCTCTCACTCTTGTGATTGGTTGGTTTCTCACGGTCTCTCTCCTGTTACTTTCACACAGTGGTGCTTCGGTTGTAGCAGTGGAAAACGGGTATCCATGTTTGTTCTTTTTTGTCATTACCCAGATTAAAATACCAATGAACTAAGCTTAACACAGGCCTAGCTCCTTTCCAGCAACCTGTAAGACAAAGAAATAAATATATGTTGTTGTTTCAAGAAATATATGCAAATATATGTATTCAAAATATTAGAGATGCTTTTTATAAGTTGTTAAGTTCACTGTACAATTACTTACAGTCTAGTACTGGGACAGTCCAGTCACACCACCGTGTTGGTAGGCCCGCTCCCCCTGGTAGGTGGAGTCCTGGGACAAAGCCACATCAATCTGGGACTTGAATTCGTCTCCTAGGTAACTGTCCTATAATGGGACAAACAAGTCAACAGATATTCCTTCATTCCTTTCCAGGTCAAACATGAGTAAGCGGTTTTAAGACAAGATTAAGTTTTTATTTGAAGCGGAAAGCTGGACAAACACTTGGAATATATGTGCGAGCGGCCCCAGCGGCCAGCGTTGGGTCATAACCGCTATAAATAAACACCATGAGACGGCACAATGTACAAACCTGTGAGAGTTCAGGCTGGGAGAGCCCGGGCTGGCTCATCTGTGACGGCTGACTCATGTTGATGTAGCCCTGGGTCAGCGGCCCCTGGGAGAAGGGCTGGGAGCCCAGGTCCTGGCTGACCTGGCTGCCACTCATATGGCCCCCGTGCTGCCCTCCATTCCCTCCGCCGTGGTTCCCGATGTTGCCGCGGTTCCTCTGACGGCCTCCTCTGGTGCCGCCGCCTCCTCCGCTGCCCGCCTTGCCTTTCATACCGCCACCACGACCTAGAGAAAAATAATTCTGACAAGTTTTACCTGCAGAATACGTCAGCTTCTTTGTGCTTAGCCGAGCTCTTGCAGCTTTGAGTCTTTCTTACCTGCCGTGGGCCCGTTGACCTGCCCCATGTACCCAGGTGGAGGTATGGGCGGCATCACTAGGTTGAAGGGGATTGGTATATTCATGGAAGTCATGGGACCAGGGCCTGTGCCTATCATACCAATCTGGTCATGGGTCTGGAAATACATGTTGGATGTACGCCCTGTAGAGGAAATAAACTTCTGTTGATGTCTTTATCTGTTAAAGAGGACCTACTCTTAAGGAAATCTGGCCACAGGTGAACTTAAAAAGCTTGTCAATACCTGTCTGCGATAAACAAGTAAAGCAAATATATTCAGTATCTTTGGGAAAAAGTGAAAAATTGTGCAACTTTAGGGAAAGATTGTGTTTTATGTCCCTCACCGTTGCTGCTGCGATCATAAACCGATCCAGGAATGAGGGCCTCCCTGGCGTCATACATGGCTGTGCTCATGAATCGACCCCCCTGTAAAAACACAAAACAGGCAACGTTATTTTCTAAGAAAATGGATCATCCTTTTTCAGATTCATTGGGGTCTGTTTTCTCTAAAAAAGCTCATCCTGAGTGCATGCTGAGTTAATTTAGACTTGTGTCCAAAATCCTTCACATCACACTGGCAAAAATAAATGCTCATGGCCCAGTTAAGAAACACTGATTTCAGCATTCTGTATGCTGCGTGTAAAACACACACTAAACTCACAGGGTTTATGGTGTTGACCAGCTTGCGAGGCTTGCTGAATTGCATCAGGCTCTCCCTCAGGTTGTTGAGGGGGCCTTCAACCAGGACCTTCTGCTCCTTATAGTAGTTCAACAAGTGGTTCCACAGAGGCTGCTTGGACAAGGCCTTGGGGTTTCCCACAATGATTACACCATATCTAAAGAAAAGATTAGTCTTACTAGCAATAACTGATATATTAAACATGGCAGGTGTATATGAGAGTGCAGATTTCCCTCCTTCCCCCCTACCTGGCCCTTGTGAGCGCCACATTGAGACGACGTGGATCATTGAGGAAGCCGATTCCCTGGTGCTCATTGGCCCTCACACAGGACAGGATGATGAAGTCTTTCTCTCTGCCTTGGAAAGCATCCACACTGGCGATTTCCACCTCCTGCACGAACAGCGAAGAGAAATGACTGAGGATTTAGGATAATGCACTGGATTTACTGAGATATATTTTGGTTCATCACATGTTCAATAAGCAAAAAACAAAAGATACATAAGCATCAATATAATCTTTAAATATACAGTATAGCCAGCATATCAATGGATTCTAGGTAAAAATAAATATGTAATATACTTTTCTGTTTGAGTGAACAACATTTGTCACTATACCTGGTACAGTTTGGTATGGAGGGAGCCGCTGAACTGCATGTACTGGACCAGGTAAGATCTTTGTCCCTCATAAGGGGTGATGATGCCGATCTGATCAGGTTTTGCTCCCGCCTTCAGCAACCTGGTGGTTATTTTCTCCACATTGGCTGCCTCAGTTCTGCGTAAACAAGGATAATTTCATGACAGAGAACAATCATCAAGAACAATAGTACCACTATAAAATATTAATGTTACAGAACCTAATTATGCTTGATTTACAGTAAACACATGAGTTATCTTCTGACTATAAATATTACATCAATGATCAAGCAAGTTGAAACCTGTTAAGATATGATGTTCCAGAGCTGGCAATTTCCTCTTGGCCTTGAGTCACATAAAAGAACATCGGCTTGTCAGGCTGCGGCCACTGGAAGTCAAAGCCTTTCTTCACACGGTCCCCTGTAGACGCAGTAAACACCATAGTATAAGTGGAATAAGTCAGGATCAGGTACACGCTTCTGCATAGTTGTTTATTTGCAATAATGTGACTTGTGACTGATTAAAAAATTATTACCTATAAACCATTTTTAAATGGGTTGAAATACACATAAACCAAACCTGCAACAACCAACAGTGCTTAAAATACCACTGTCTCATGTGTTCTTCCAAAAATTTCTAAATAGATTTAAAACTGTTTACAAGACCCGATAGGATTTTTGGACTGTAAAGTCTTTTTTTAAACTGTGCAGGGAAAAACAGTCAAAAGTAATGGATTTTTTATCTCACCGGCAGTGACTCCGTTCTGCAGAGAGCCCTCATAGAAGATGTTGGAGGGGAAAGCACTGAGGGCCGGGTGCATACGGTACTGGACCTGCAGACGGATCGGCCGGATACCCAAAACTACCAGGCGCTCAAACAGGGACTGGGACAGACCTGCTTTAGCTGCCTTCTTACACATCACCACAGGGCCCAGCTGGCAGTGGTCACCCACCAGGATCAGCTACGAAAACACATCATTATGAAGTTAAGAGGGCAAGTGAGCAAGCCAAAAGAACCAGGGTGGTTTTATGACAACACAACTAATAATTAATGGAATAACCAACCTAAATGGATGAGCAGATGTGATACAACCCCTTTATAAAATGACCGCTTTCTTTGATACATGACTTGAACAGGAAGGAACTGTGCTGCTTTCATTATCATAATTATGTCCGTAATACATTAAAAATAACCAGTTGCACTAATAAGGTTGTTAATATTAATGGACTTTTAAAAAAGAAATTCTATACCAATTTTCTTGGCTTCAGAAATATCCCTGTGCCCTTACCTGCTTGGCTCCCAGGACAACAGGCACCATGCACTCGGGCTCAGTGGCCTGAGTGCTCTCATCAATCAAGATTGATCTAAACTGCATCTTGGCCAGACGAGGATCCCCAGCCCCGACGCAAGTGCTGCAGATTACATCAGCATTCTGGAAAGAGCGATAAATATAAAACCAGTTTCATGACACTTATGATTTTCCGTGGGCCCTGAATGGGTTAGCATCGTAAATCATGAGATTTTTAATGCCTTTTATATCGTAGCTGATTGACAACTCGGTGCCTAGAATTGTCAGAAACAGAAAAGTCATACCATAAGCAGCTCCCGCTCAGCAGTGCGTCTCAGAGCCCTGTAGCGCTTCTCATCTGAGGAAGACAATTCTCCAGTCTCGTCCTTCAGCTGCTGGAGCTTCTGAAGTTCTGGCATACTGTAATACACATAATCATCATCATCATCACAATGTTGTGCAAAGATTCACCAGTAACAGATTGTATATAAAAAGGGTCTGGATGAATGAATTAGCTGATTGTATCTGTACTCCCAAGATTTCCCTTTGTTACTATGTGATATTAATTCAATTGGGACAAACTAGCACCTGCTAGGTTTATGAAGATTATAAAATGACTCAATGAGTAGACCAGTTCACATGGAATGGATAATAACTGGTTATGTGTTTGTTACCTGTCCATGTTACGGGTCTGGTTGTGCAGCGCCAGAAAGGACACAGGCGAGTCGATGGCCTCCCTGCTCTTAGCACACAGCCTCACCACTTTAAGTCCAGTCTGGTGGATCTTCTCCGTCAGCTGGTCAACGGCAATGTTACTGGGAGCACACACCAGCACCGGCCTGAAGGTACACAAGTTACAGTACTGTTTCAGGTAAAATAACATTTATAGCCAGCCGAATAGTCACAGCACATGCCACAAAAAACCTCTGCATATATAATCCACCAAACCACACAAATTGATAAAAAAAAAATATATATATATAAATATTTATATGTGTCTTACCCATTGCCCTGTCTGGCCAGGTGGTACACAACAGTAGCAGAGGTCACTGTCTTCCCTGTGCCAGGAGGACCCTGAATCAGACTGAGGGGACGCTGCAGCACGGTCTTTACAGCATACACCTGCATTACAAATTATAATTACAAACTGCATCCATATGAAGAGAGTTCTAAGAAGCCCCATGCATTTACTATGAAAAAACTTGACTTACCTGGGAGTGGTTGAGATCAGGCAGACCCTGGGCAGTGAAGCGTTTGGGCAGCTGGCACTTGATGACCACGTCCTCTACTTCATGTCCCAGCAGCTTGTGGTAGATGTAACCAGACACGGACGTCTCATCCACAGCAAACGTCTTCAGGGCACTCTGCATCCTGGATGAAGAAGACAGGAATATTGAAATAATGTTCATTCATAGATGTGATTCACTTATATAGAAGAAGCTAGCCTGACAATTGGAAGCAACTTGGGGTTCAGCGTATTGCACAAAGACAATTCAACACATGGCCAGGAGGAGCCAAGGAATCAAACCACCAACGCTGCAATTAGTGGCAGACCTGGCCTCCCTCCTGAGCTGCTGTCGCCCCCAGGTGTGTACACAGCAGCATGGACAGAACATGATACAGCAACACACCTGCAGCGCTGCTGCGAGCGATGTAAAAATAGATTACCCTGCAGTGATTGGAATCAAACACACAGACTAAAATAGATCATCTGGCCTACACACAAACAAATATTTAAACAAGTTATTAGCACAGAGTAGCCAGATTCTCTAATGAGGAATAACAAATTAACAACAAAGCAAAATTGAAACACCTTGGGACTTATTGAATTAGTAAATCAATGGTTTTAAATGTTGTTGTCTCTATTAAAGCCTTTTAATGAATGTGGGTTTAGTTAAAAAGTGTGTGTTTACATTTTCTACAAAACAAATTCAGGTACCGTGAGACAACATTGATGAATCACAGATTTCTGCATCATATGTTCATATGCTTGGTTGAAGCAGAGATTTGTGCAAATGTGGCTGATTGGAGCTTAAGTGAATGCAAATTACTCACATTTTCACAAAATAACAAAACAATACATACATTCATTCTTCTCTCTCAGTCATCACTTATGACCCTAGTAGTGTGTGGTATTGTATTTATCTGTGCATGTTTGTGTATTTGTGCGGCCCCAATAACAGTGTGTATGATTTTCATAAAAATGTACCACCCAAATTTCAGCTGTGTTTTTTTTTCTACAAAAAAACAATCAACCAATACAATTCTCTGTAAGTGACTACAGAGCACAGGGCACAGTAGTCAGTGCGGGTGTATATAAAATTAAAAAAAAAAAAAAACATTTTATTGTTCTGTTTAACTTTAATTGCTGTGCTTACTGTTATTCATAATTAATGGGCAAGAGAGACAGGTGTGTGTGTGTGTGTGTATGTGTTTTGGATACCTGTCAAAGGAAGTGGATTTCCACACAAAGTCGACCTGAAAGTTGTGTGGGATCTCCACAGGAGCCCCGGCACTGCTCCTCAGCTCTATGGCGATCTCATCACCATAGTCTGGTGCAGGGAGTGAGTGAAGGAAGAAGCAAAAGATTTGATTACTCTGTGTAGTTATTCCAACACAATTGACATTTGTTAGACAACTTGTGTAGCAACTATAAAGCTAAAATTAGCTGCAAGAGATAACGCCTAGGAGGTCATCAGTTTATACAGGAATCGAACACAGGTTCATCTTTGAATATAAGGCAGGCAAACCTATGTTAGTACTGCTAGAAACAGCCACTACATCACCTGAGTCACTTTGTACCTATATTAGATATAATAGTTATTGATACTTGTCAGAATAACATTTATAAATGGTGGCAGCCTAATAATAGTTCTGATATGTAGCCACAGGTCTTATTACTGGAATATGTTATAAGTTAACTAACAGGTGGTAAGCAGTAAGGGCTAAATATAAATATAGAATTTGCTTATAAAAACCACTGGGACTGTGGAGGAGGCCACAAGTTTGTGGATGTTGTTGTAGTTCCCCACGGCTGCCACTAGATGTTATTAAAGATCCATATTTGACCGACAGCTCATGAGTGGAGCAACAATTTAATTTAGAAGCCAACATGCCTGGGCCAAAGTATTTTAATACCTGCATCGAAGATTGGTATCAAGTTTCATGTTAGATATTATCTGTATTTTAAGTGGTAAAGGATACTATCAGGGACTTTGATGACATGTCCAATGCCTTTCCATGGAGGAGCCAGGTCTCCTTTGTACCTCAGGCAAATTTCATCTCCTTGCATCAGTCGCATATCTGTAGGACAGTCAGAAACAAAAGGAAAAAAAAAACATTAAATACACAATAGTGCATGGTGTCAAGACACTAAAGGCATAATTTTAGAATAATAAATATCAAAATAAATGTCAAAAACATTAATATTAATTTTTGGAACTAGAAAGAAGGCTTGAGGAGAAGAACCTTAAAATATCATGCTTAGACATAAAGATGTTGAATTTGAAGCTAGACTAAATAAATAAGTACCCGAGTCTGTCTTGGGGAGGCTGAAATATGCAATCCTCTTTTTGTTCAGGCCCAGATCCCATCGGACCGTAATGTTGTCTTGAGTCTGTTAAGAAGAAGGAATAAAAAATATGGTTTACACTCAAAGGTCAGCAGAAGTTTCATGTTGTTAAAATTACTACAGAAAAATCAAACATGACTGTAACAGCTTCTTTCTACATGCAAAAAAAAAAATCTACTGAAGCTTAAAGGATGGGTTCATATTTTTATATCAACATGAAAATAATTAATGTGGATTAATGGAGCAAAAATAAAACTTGATGATTTTTTAATTTCAGGACCTGGGACTCTTTGAGTTTCTTATCGTAGTCAGCCTCCAGCTTCACAAGAGGACCAAAGATGTTCTGGTATTGGTAGGCGTCCTCATAGCGGAGCAGGACGTGTTGGGGCTCCTCATCCACACCAGGCTTCTCCAGATCCTCCAATGTTGCAGTGGGATTTTCCTGTCAAGCAGAAACAGGCCCACAATAAGTAACAGATTAAGATATAGACAATTAATGTCTAAATAACAAATCTGATGAATGTTTCCTAAATTGCATTTTAGAAAAGTTGCCAAACATGATTTGTCACTGACCCTCTAACAGAACAAAACAGTGAGCATACAACAGGAAACTAATAAAAAATAAATAAAAATGTAGGCATGAAACAGGCGGTGAAACTGATGCTGAACAGAAAGTAACAGCTCTGGAAATACCCAGCAGTAGAGATATTTGCATCACCCCCAACTGTATGAATACATTTGGTTAATAATTTAGATTAGCACTCAACAAAATTCAAATTATGTGGTCTGTGTCTACATATATGTATGCCTGTACTTCTGTTTTTTGACATTCTTCTAATTGACTTCACACTTTGCGGTTGTGCTGCTGAAGAAGTGTAGAGTGTGAACAGCGTTCGACCGCTCTGCACAGGTGTTTTGAACAGGCACAGCACAAGTTCGCATAATTTAGTAACGATTGTATGCGAGTATAGTTATGCTGACAATACCTTCCAGAGTTCCTCTAACTTGTTGATCTGCTGGGCGGCGATCTGGCGGGCCCTGAGCTGCTCCTGCTCCGACGGGATCTTGACCAGCCAGGACAGGAAGCAGCGGTCCTGAATGAGAGGCTGCCACTGTGAGCTGTCCCAGTTGATGTCTTTCAGGCTGCTCTGGCTGGCACATGGTTGTCTGTGTAATGACAGTAGAAAAATAAAACATCAAATGCTTTTGCAAAATCCTGTATTCACTCCCCTTATCAAGAGGGAAAAGCACCCTTACCTGCACAGTAACACCACTACTGAGTCGGCCTTTGCAGGGATGAAGCCCAGCAGGAAGACGTTGCGACAGCCACAGTTGTAGCACTCCAGCACAGTTTCCCCCAGAGGGCCGTCTTTATGCAGGGTCACCTCCTTGGACTTTGCTCTCACCAGATGGTTAACAATGTGGCTAAAAGTTAAGAGAATGACAACTAATGCACCATAAGAAATAAATTAAAAGACCCTATACTTGTGCGCAATGATGGTATACTGCACACTGTGGATTTTTCATTCATTTCACCCTTTGATCAACATGTCTTGAGAAATTCAATTTATTCAGTCTCAAATAAAACGGCAATAGGAATCCAGCAAAACATATTTCTATGATGCACTGAGGAGTGATCATGAAAATTGATGACCCCAGAAACCATAATGCGCAGTCATCAGCTACAGGGATATAGTGTAATGCATTTTTGATAGCTTTTGGTAATTTGTCAAACATGTGCTAAAACAGTTTTAACCATAGAGGACTATCAAAGACAAAGTGACTGGAAAGACAAGTTCAGCAAAATTTAAAGTGGTGTTAATGGGTCCACACCATTGTCAGCTCTGGTGATGTCTTTTGTTTATTGCCTTGAGCGATCCAGCTGCAGTCATGCATATCCTGCACACGATTGATTCCTGTGAATCAAGCCTTTAAGTACAGTTACTGTATTAACTTCCTCATACAGAATAGCAAGCCTTGTGAATGCATTAAATCGTGAATCAGAAATGTATTAAATTCAACTTCCAACTTTTAACAATAAATACACAATTATAACAAGGCTTGTGAACACAACAGCTGTACTTCTGCTGGTTGTATGTTATCTGTAAAATTATTACTCTCGTTAATTTAGCTAAGTTTACTGCCAGGTAGAGTCATTAAAAAAACTGACAATTCAATGTATTTTACCTGCCGGATGTGTTCCCACGTCCGTTACAAAACCACTTCTTGCTGGTGTTGCAGTATACCACACAGGCTGGATCATGAATGCCACAGTAGCTAAAATAAAGAGAAGTCATGCTTCAGAGAACAGAACTAGACAAATTAGCATGTCCAGTAAACATGTGATTAACCATTGATTAAAGATAGATTTATTTCAGATTATTCTGTACCATTTTAGGTGCCACAAATCTGTGATGACTAAAGTGCTGCAGCAGTCTGCAGTATCTTTATAACCATCTACAGCTGCAGCTCATTCACAGTACAGGGGTTTTTATTAAGCATCCCCGGGACAGCCCAGAGTCACTTACACTTGTTGCTGGAATAAACATTGAAATAGTGAATTATTTATTAATGTTAACTACTAAATATACACATTAGGAGTTATCTGGTAGTCTTTCAAATAGTAGTAAACTTGTTGCATGCTTAATTATCTTAAATGAAAATTAGAAATGTAATTGCTTGTGTGTTAATGTTTCAATCAACAGTTGTTCTGCAAAAATGATAACACTGTTGACTGACATTTTATGAAGAAAATGTAATTTCTCAATATCTGTCCCACACACTGTATTTTAGAGCCAATTATCTCATACTAGTTATCACTGAGATGCAAGACATCCTCAACCAGACTTTACACAGCTAATTATTGCCAGCAGCTTTAAGAGATATGCAGCATATGAGCTGAGTATGGGCAGAGCAGTGCTACTTGGCATGATGTTATTATGGTATTGATAACCAGTGTTGACATCACAAGTGATACAAGGTATTCTGATAAGTTTAGATCATGTGCCACTGCAGAATAGTGAGGGGTGTGCGTTGCAGACCAGAGCATTTGAGAATGAGTCCCAAAGGTCATAGAGACCACAGTAAATAGTGGTTTTAACATGCAATTTTATACTTTTAACCACTGAAATTAAGTGGATAGCATAAGAACAATTGTCAAATATAGTGTCTGTGTGAATTTGTGGCATTTAAAGAAAAAATGTAAAATTAAATATATTTTCCCCCTTTCTGTTTGACAAAGCTGTCAAACAGAAAGGGGTCACTTGATTCTTGTCCTTTACCTGCAGGCATGCACAGGAAGATCCTTAGTATAGTAAGTGTCCTCTTCCTCCTCCTCAAAGTTCAACTCCGCCAGCAACTGACTGGCTTTAACCACGGGATCGTCTCCATTCTGCAACACGCCGTCAGGACCATTAACCTGAGGAGACAGATCAGCACAATCACGAATATGAACTCAGGCACAGAAGAGGAGTAATGTCTGAGGCAGTGGTCACCAACCCTGCCTGCATCCTTTAGGATTCTCACAACTCTCACAAGCAGGTCAAGCTTACCAATGGAGTGTTAACGAGTCAACAATTAAAACTGGATGTGTTAGGAGTGGACAGACACCTAGATCATGCAGGGAAGACAGTCTTTATTAATTTTTTTTCATATGACTCGAACTTTAATTGAACTTCCAAAAAGACAAGTTTTGATCCACTGAGCCAAGACTTTAATTCATACAGGTGTTTTTGACAGATGTGCCAACAAAGCATCACTTTTATCACTCTTAAAAAAACAATTAGAATAGCATTGTCTTTTTTGCAAGTAATAATCCAGAGAGAAACGTAGTGGTATACACTACCTGTTCATTTTATCTAATAATATATAGTTATTATATGTTCTATGTATTTCCCTCCTCATCCTAAATGGGTCTTGATCCTCTTTTTTTCTTAAGGTGTTTTTATTATTGGGGTGTGTTTATTTTATACCTGTTGTAAGGCATTTAGATCTGCATTTCTTCATATAAAGATGATGTACAAGACGTTCATTATTATAATTACTATTATTACCGTTATCTTTATTATTGTTTTTATGATTAAGGAGACAGTCAAATAGATAAAGACTTTTATAGTCTTATACTTCACCTGCAACCTGGCAGTGACATAAATGAGGTGTTTTCTGACAGCAACATCAGCCTGTGTATATGTACACTAACTACCAGCTAGCATTGATTGGATTTACAGATCTGTGTGCTTGTTGCTGTCAGTAATGGACACTGTTTGTATTTAGTGCATATTTGTGCTGATAATTGAGAATATGACCACACATGACTGGTCCAGCACACTGACAAATCCCCGGTAGTCTTATCTGAATGCCAAATAAAGTCCTAAATCTTGACATGGCAGCTGTCCTCGGCATGCTAACCCCGCTAGCTAGCGCGCTAGCCAATTAGCGGGATAAAAGCATGGTAACGAATGGAAGGCGTCATCCTGCTAACCAGCTAGCCTCGGCTAACTGTCATCTCGTCAACACGGCGGGAGCGTTGACACACGCACCTGGCTGTCCAGCTGACTCTGGGTCTGGCCCTGAGTCTGCGTCTGGCTCGGCAGGGTGAAGTCGGTGAAGTCGTACTCGGAGCCCTGGGTGTCCGCTCCCAGCAGCTCGGTCTCCTCGGTGTCCAGGAACGTTAGAGTTTGGGAGCTCGGCCCGTACGCCTCGACACTCATGTTGCCTCCCGGGTGACCGTATTCGTATCCTGTTTTCCCGCGACAAATATCCCTCCCCGAAAAAACGTCGCTTTCCGAGAAAATACAGAATAACGGAGAGTGGAGAAAATGAGAAACACCGGAGGTGGGCGAGAGATACAGAGAGCCTTGTCTGCGGCCGCGTTCCGTTTCTCTTCTCCCCCGCTCTTCCCCTCTCCTCCCTCGGTGCCACTCGTCTCCTTCAGGAGTTAATCTGGAGGAGGCGAGTTGAGGAAAGGAGACAAGGAAGCACCGCTCCACAGAAACGGAACGGTTCATGCTTATGGTCATAATTAGAATGTGTTTATTAGCCAAGTATGCAAGAATCAGAACAAGTGTAAGATATTAATAATAATTATTATTTTTTATTATTGTTGCTTTTGTTATTAATATAACACTACTACTAATTATTATTATTATTATTATACAAAAATACACCTTAAAATAGATAATGAAATAACATTAGAAATATATAAAATATTGATATTTTATTATTATTATCGATTATTATTACTAGTGTGTTATTATTTATAATAAGATAGATAGATAGATAGATAGATAGATAGATAGATAGATAGATAGATAGATAGATAGATAGATAGATAGATTTTATTCCTCATTAGGGTCGTGGGGTCGGCTGGGGGTCTCCCCTGGGAGAGGCAGGGATACACATGAGACACACACCATACGTTCACACACTCATATCTAAAATCTGGGAAATTAAACAGTCTCCGATTGCCCCAAGGAAAAAAGGTACAACTTAAAAAATTTTAAAATCTAAAAACAGGGCAATAATTGCAAAAAAGCACAAAAATAAAAGTATTAGGTATACCAGTGCAAAAAAAGAAACAAACAAAAAAACAAAATGGAGCAATCTGGGAAATGCTGAGGGGCTGTTTAGAGGTTATGCGGTGGTGTAATAATGTGTGTGTGTGTACTTTATAAGAGAGTTAAACTACCTGCTACCAGGTTTTTTTGTGTTTCACCACATTGCAGTTTTGGCTTTGTCCCATATATGTTTGTGTCATATGTTTCACCTCTCCTCTTTAGTGAGGTGTTAAAGAGTTGAAGAAGTAGTACTGAAATTAAATAAAGTATTAAAATTTGTGACTATGTCTATGTTTAGTCAATTTAATATTTTGGAAAGAAAATTGTGTATATTACTCTCCATCTGCCAGGGATTCCTAATGCATTGAGATAGGTTTGAATTTACACTATAGCCTGGTGCTTTTTAAAGTTAAGATAGGTAATAAAATGCTATTGCACATTTGTAAGAACTAATTTAACCTTTGAAAACCAGTTAGTCAGATACTCGATAAACATAGATCTACTATCATGTTCAACTGGTCTGTCCAAAGATTAATTGATACCGTAAATCAACTTGTGTCAAAGGAATCTGAAAGCATTTCTCTGTAAAGTTAGAATTAAGTGAGATCAGCCACTCTATTCACGAGTGGAGTGTTACAAGTCTCTATTCATGACCCAGGCCTTCCCCTCAGTTTCCATAGTCTCAGACTTTCAGAACTTACTGACTTAACAAAGGCAATACCTGTGTCCAAGCATGGGAGTGTTTCTTAATGTCTTTCAGACTAAAAAGTACACAATGCTTTGGCATGGAGAACGAGCACACTAGCAATTTCGTCTCAAGACGTCGCCATTGCATGGGTGTGGTTCTCTGCGTGACACGCCAAGTTAAATAATGTTTAAAGAATAGCTCCCATGTAAGGTGAAAGAAGTGTCTGTTAGGATTAGCCTTTGGCTTTGTTTGAACAGGTATTGTTTGTTTTCACCAACTGAACCAAATCAAATGGGGACAATCATTAACCAAATTCACCAGGTGTTACGTTAAATAGAATATAGAAGGTGTGGAGAGGGGGGGTCATAAAATACACAAACACATGTGAAAATCTATAGCTCTTAAGACTTTTATATAAAATGCTTCTGTTGCAACCAAACACCCTGGCTATTCTCTCCTTAAGAAAAGTCTGAGCAATATGACACACATAAGCAATTCGAAAAATCTACAAAACGAACATATCTATAGGGTATTTGGATTTTTGTATTTTTATAGTCAGCTAATATTAATATTAGCTGATACTGAATAAGTGAACTGACATACTGAAAAGGACGAAAAAGAAATCAGTGTGAACTGTTTTTAATATTACACAGTTTGGATCTGGCTTTGCCTTGCAAAGCTACATGCATAGGACAAACAAATCAAATTAGTAAAATAACAAATACTGATTGCATGTGCAATATTCTCCCTGAGATAAAAGAAAAAATCATCAAAAGTGTGGATTCATTAGCTGTACACATTTCACTAGTGCAAAACACGCCATACAAGGGTAATTTCAAGACAACAACCAAACTTCACAAACAAAACTGAAAAAAACAGAAAGGTGCCTCAACCAGTGAATTAAACAATGTCAGCGAAGTTAAATAATTCCCACAGTGTGTCACCATATATTCAATACATACGACTCATATTCACTGCTACTGATTATATGCTGACATCGCCCAAACACTCGCCTCTTCACATGATGCAACATCAACATGTCCTGGACGTTGTTGTGCTGACATCTAATTTCACAGTTATATGCACAAACTTACACAATGACTAACAATTAACAGACGCGGTAGTGAGGGTGTGTGTCCAGAACAGAATTGTACATGTAAGATACACTATATGATTTAAAAGTGGCACTGGCATTAATAGTTTAAAGCACCAGATTCATACTGACAGATTTTTTTTTTTAAATAAATGAGAAAGTCATTTCATATATTTCTAAAGTTAATAGTCCACTCTCATAATTATATCTATATACATATATATATACATATATATATATGTATATATATATCCTGAAGAATCACACTGATTAAACCATTGTAGTCCATCCAGGTGAGTCTGCTGAGGTTATGGGTCTTTTATGAGTGGGAATGCTGCTGGTGCTGCTGGTGGTTGCAGTGCTCGCCGTGCACATGCCCCTCCTCCTCCGTGTTTTCCAGCTCCAGCAGCTTCAGCATCTCGTGCAGGATGGCCTGCAGGGCTCTGCCCAGGTCCTGGCTGCTGTAGGGTTTTCCCAGCGGAGGCACATGGACGAAGGCGGAGCGGCCCTGGCCCAGGTACAGAGACGAGTAGTAGGTGTAGTCACACAGATATCTGGTGGGCGGCCAAAGAACGGACGTTATGTAAATTTTTTTTTTGTGTGTGTTATCACATATTTACTGATATCAAACAGAAAATGAGAGTGAGAGCCAGAGAGAAATGTGTCAAAGGCTCTGAGCCAATACAGTAGTTGCCTTTAGCTGTGAAAACAAAGCACGGAATAGGAATAAATGAGCTGAGTGTGGGTAAAGATATTTTACAAAAGGAATATGTCAGAAAATATTTTAGATATAACTTTAATTAAACCTAATTACAGGTTATAAAAAAGCTACTATATCTTTATTATAAGATAAATAAATCTGTATATACATCACAAATAATACATCACAGATGTATCTCTCCATCGCTGTTGATTGTAGAGTTGAATATTTTTATGTATATAAAAAAAACAGTATTAATTTTCAAAAATTTGAAATCATTATGGCTATTACAAAATTTAATAAGAGTAGAAGTAATAAAACAAATAAGGACAGGATGATTAGTTTGAGACCAGTGGGCCAAAATAGGGAAACACAGATGCAAATAATGAAATTACTGAGCACTAACAGATGGCTTTCTGAGACTCTTAAAAAAACAATAATCTCTGGGTAATAGACCTGGGCTTTTCCTGGTGTGAAAAGTCAAATAACTACCCTGAAACCAGTCATATGAGTAGGTTGAGCCCCATTTATAGAATAAATTCAATCACTGCACTGTGTGAGTGAACCTTCCACCGCATTTCAATACCAACACCAACCTTCCAGCATCCTTAGACACGGATACAGCGACCCCGAGGTCAGAGTCATTGACCTTTCTGCAGACCGCATCCATGTCCAGGACGGAGTTAATGCAGTCTGGCCCCTTCTCCATGCAGCATTGCGAGGCCGGGCAGAAGCTGCAGTTGTCCGGCCGTTTGTAGCCCTTGTTGTGGCCACATTGCTCCAGAGTGACTGTGGTAGCCAACCCAGAAACACCAACGTGGACCACTAACTGCTCAAAGGACAAAAAAAACATGCATATTGAGTGGCGGTGGAAGGCCCTGTTTTTTCTCTGCTTCTATGGCTTGTGTGTAATGGATATTTCCTGCATTACCTGAGGCTGGTGCTGTTTCCACAGAGATGGAAGTAGACTCTGAACAGCTCGGTATTCAACAGGCACTTCACACACATATAGGTCTACTGCCTCACCCAGACCTAATCGCTCCAGTTCCTGTGAGTAGAGCAAACATACAGTATACCGAGTTGAGTGCATGATTGCATTTAATCTCACAGGGCTTTGCAGCTGAATACTAAAAATACTGAAAAAAAATCCTTAAAAGTGCACAGAGAAAATTAAATGATTAGCGTAACATTTAATTCATGTAATGGAGTTTCTTTACTGATATTGCTCCAGTCCTGAATTGATAGTAATGAAACATGATCACTTGCACTTGCATGAATGCTGAATTTATAGTGGTGTTTTAGTGGAGTCATCTGCTCCATTTTAGGTGTTTTTTTTTAGTCTTATCTTGTTTTTCAGTAACACACCTTTACTTACTGATGTAACTGTTGTTATAGCACTCTGTGGATGTGTTACTGCCTTCGTTTAAAGGTTTAATAAAGTGTTTAACAATCAAATACACTCGTTTAGGAAAAGCCTGCGAAACACAACACCCTTGTTAAATATGGACAAGCTAATTACTGATTACCTGCACCGCCACCCAGCTAGAGTTCACCGCATGCTCTCCAAAGGGCTCGAACCCTGCAGAGCAAAGAGGATCAAAAGTGGTCAAAGAGGATTCTAAAGCAGTGCAGCAAGGTAAATAAAACGCCGGTGAGGATGCTTATCTGATATGGAGAAAAGTGATAAGAGTGAACGTAAAACGGGTCCTTTAATTCAAAGTCTAAAGGTTGGATCAAGTTAAACATTAATATGCAGTCGCCAACAAGCACATGATACAGACAAGATACAAAATCAGTTCTCTCTCTGTGACAGAGCTGAGATGTTTTTTTTTTTTTTTTTTAATTCAGTCTCCCTTTCCCTTCATTAAACCAGCAGACCTTCTCTCCAGAAGGCATCAGTACTCACTGAAGAACACTACTGTTTTAAAACAGGATCATTACACAATTAGAATATGAACATAACAGTTAAATCACATTACACATTAACTGTGAGACTCAGACTTAGGCAGGAAACTGAGCTGTAACAGCACTGTAGTAATTCATCAATTAACACAAAGTGTCCCTCTCCAGGCTTTTATCCAAAGCAAATCTCTCACCTGTTACTATTACTTTCTTCTTATTGGCCATCGTCCTCGGTCGCTATGACAGGGTTTGGCATAATATGTGGATCAATTCCCCCCCCTAAACAAGAATGTCAGGATTGTCTACGCTGGCTGTGGTCTTCTTCTGGCTTAGTGCTCAAAGGAAATCACACACTAGAGCTAAATAGATTATACTGCCATCTACTGCACTGGCATCCAAGCCACAGTGGTTCATCCTACAAAGTAATGCATCTCAATCAACACTAGGAAACAGGAACAATCGACAAAAGAACACTCGTAAATTAGCATTACCTCACATTTACACCACGAGTGCTCTGAAATTGGGGAGGAGGGAATGAAAACAGATCCTTTTAATCCAAGGGTTGTAATGCAATAGGATGTAATTCAAGCCACATGTGTGCTGAAAATGAACACCAAGCATCTGCAACGCACTGACAGATTAAAGGTTACGGGAAGCAGGCTCATGACAGGGCAGCTAAAGTGAATAAAAACAAAAAAAAAGAGTGAGAGAGAGAGAGAGAGATGCATTGTGAGGTGGTGCCGGTGTCAATAACCTCCATCCAGCTGCTCCAGTGCAGCCGCCTCAGTGGTTTTACTGGGCAGCTCCCAGGTGTGAATGTATGCACTGTGACACGGGGCGTCGCTGAAAACTGAACATGCGTGCCCAGTAATAGCTTCTCCCGAGAGAATTAAAAAGTCAAAGGGCATTTCTCTGGCCGAGGGGAGGGGAAATCGAATCTCACACACCATCTCCGACAAACTCGCGTTACCTGCAGCTCGCAGGACAAACCTTCCTCTCAGTTTGCTGTCATGAAAGCAGACCTAATCTAATATCGCCTGACAGGGAACAGCTCTTTTTTTTTTTTTCTCATTCTCTGTGCATGCTGTGGTCCACACCCCTGGGTTGCGAAATGACTCACACATTCTGGACACTGCATCCTATGTGGCTCTGAACTGGCATAGTGGAGAAAATGTGTTCTCGAGGGTGGAGGATTTTTTTTTTCTCCCCCACACTCTCTCTCTCTCTCTCTTTCGCTTTCTTCTTGGAAGAATATGAGACGGATTTAACATTAAAGTTACAGAATCAACATTGATTCATACCTCTGAACCACATCTCTCGCTCTCCCCCTACACACACACACACACACACACACACAGAATAACACAACCTGCACTGCAGTCGAGCCCCCCCCTCCTCCCTCAACCCATTCACCTTTCCCTTTCTATCTCGCCTGCGTCAGTTGCTATGTCAGTGTTGCCATGGAAACTAATGATGCCCCCTCTGCTCTGTGGTGCTGATGCAGACAGGCTGCTGACGTCCTCGCCGCGAATTGGGAGGAATAACAATATGCTCCTGGAGTTTCCAGACTCAGTGCTTCATATGCAGAATACCGGATGTTGTATTTTTATTTCTATGGTACTACGTGACACTGTATTGTGTATTGTGTATCGTGTTGTATATCATGTTTGACCAGATCTATTATCTAGAATAAAAAGAGCACCAACACAACAGCAACAGTACATAAGAAATAGGCAGAAAATAGATCCACTTCTTTTTTACACTTCCTTCTATTGATATCTATAAGATATTAAAAAAGGTTGTAGACATCTCAACCTTGGCCACAAAAGCCACCTCACGTTCACATTTCAGAAAGCGCTGACGAACATGTCGGTTATAGCTCATGTTTGCCTTTCTTTACTTTCACTCACAGAGAAGAAAAAAAAAACATGGTTTCCTCATTCATCTGTCCTGCTCCTGCCTTCCCTTTTCTACTGTACACACAGTTTTTACTAGACACACTTTGAGGCGCCGTGACACCTCCCTTTCAAGTCCCGTCGTGTCAATGTGACCATTGATCCATAAAGAGCTGGAAGGAGGAGTGTTACCACAGTTTGTGTTAGAGCCTTATCTGATTAATAGCAGTGGGAACCGTGGAGGGGGGGATGTGCCTGACTTGACAAATGGCTGAATTCTTTTGTAAGCGTGTTCTGTTTAGATTTGAGAATAATCTCCTCTCGTGGAGTAGTGAGAGATAAGAGGACACTCCCTTGTTTGTGGGTGTACTTAAACCTACTCCGAGCTCCTCTCTGTTACATTTTGTTTCCAAACTGGTTTGCCCGAGTTGAAGGAAGATTTCGGTGAGGCCTGTTTCTCTGTTCTTCCTCTCCCTTGGCCTTCGCCTCTTACACCTTCCCCGCCCAGTCTCTGCTCTCTTTTGGCGACCCTGAGCTTTTTTATGCTATGACATCAAACCACAATGCATTGCACTGTTTGTAGTTTACCTAAAGTCTCCATGGCAATAAAGACCGGCTCGGCCCCTTATTCAAATTGAACCGGAAACAAACGTCATTTTGGGCCAATCTCCGCGCTCTGGAGTGACATAATGGAATTTTTAGGGCTAGAAAGCGAGCGAGGTCTGGCGCTGCGCATAGCAGTCGTGCCATCGGGAAAAGACAATATCATCGGCGCGCAGCAGAGACACATCACAGCCCCGCACAGCCGCGACTGGTCGACGGACACGGCTCGGTACACCACAAAAAAAGGGGGCGAGGGAATAGGATCTGTCTGATTTCCTGCTTTCCTCATGTTTGGATGTGAGCGTTCCACAATCGTTAATGCGTAACGCTCAGCACTCCCTCATGTGAGGGTGTAGAATGGAAACAACCCTCTACCCAGGCACCGTGGTGAATACTCAGAGGATCTCCGGCATCTATTCCCAGAGCACGATGATGAAGAAGGAAATTAATCTGAACCTGAACGACAAATCGAACCCGCTCCGGGACGCGGACGGACTCCTGAACTCCCCGGACTTGGGGCTGCTGAAGCTCGCCTCCCCGGACCTGGAGCGCCTGATCATCCAGTCCAACGGTCTGGTGGGCACCTCCAACGCCACTTCCCAGTTCCTGTACCCGAAGTCGGCCAGCGACGAGCAGGAGTTCGCGGAGGGCTTCGTCAAGGCGCTGGAGGACCTGCACAAGCAGAACCAGCTGAGCGAGGCGGGCTGCGTGTCGGTGGACCGGCTGGAGCTGCTCGGCTCCTCCAACGCGGCGGGATCCGCCGGCCTGCAGTCGTCGGACCTCCCGGTGTACACCACCCTGAACGGCTACGCGGCCAGCCCGCTCGGCGGCACCACCATCAACTACTCCACGGACACCATCCCCTTCCCTCCGCCTCCGTCCCACCTCAGCGCGCAGCAGGCGGCCGCCGCGGCGGCTCTGTCGCGGCTGCAGTCCGCCGGCATGGTGAAGGACGAGCCGCAGACGGTACCGGACATGCAGAGCTTCGGGGACAGCCCGCCTCTGTCGCCCATTGACATGGACAACCAGGAGCGCATCAAGGCGGAGAGGAAAAAGCTGCGCAACAGGATAGCCGCCTCCAAATGCCGCAAGAGAAAACTGGAGAGGATCTCTCGGCTGGAGGACAAGGTCAAGAGCCTGAAAACGCAGAATACAGAGCTGGCGTCCACGGCCAGCGTCCTCAGGGAGCAAGTGGCCCAGCTGAAGCAGAAGGTGATGAACCATGTCAGCAGCGGATGCCAGCTCTTACCCAACCAGGTCCAGGTTTACTGAATCCAGCCACGGGCTCTTCTTGGATGTCTGCAGCTCTAGACACGCTCTGAGGATACAGGCCTGTATTATGAGGCGGATTTGTCTTTTTTTTGTAGCCTAACCTTAAAAAAAAGCCCTTTGTCCTTAAGTGTATCAGAGACTTAATGTAAACCCTCCAGATAAAAGCTGTACCTGAGAAACATAATTGACATTTGCACTGCTCTTATGTAGGAAAAGACCAGGCCTAGACTGGAAAATGACAGGTTATTGCAGGTATGAGCTGCAGCCTCCTCTGATTCACGGTGGCAGTGTTTATGCAGCAAAATAAGACTCAAAAACAAGACTTGTTGCCCTAAGTTTTTTTTTTTTGGGAAGCCATGTAGCAAGGTGCTATCCAGGACTGATGTAGGATAGCATTGATTTGTGTGTAAGCTGGACAATCTCAACAGAGTGCTAACAAACACCAGGGTGTCACCAAGTGCTGTCATCCACCGTGTATTATAATGCCTTACTTGTTTACAAGCACTTAGCAATGACAAATATATATTTTTTATTTACTGAAACATTTCTTATTTTACATATGGTCTTATTTCTTTGTTGTTCCTTTATATTATTTTTGCAAAAAATGAAAAAAAAAACACTGCATGTCTTGTAGCTCTTGTGTACAGTAACCATTGTATTTTTCATGATGGTGGCTGCTGTGTAGTTCTTCAGGCGCCAAACGTCCATGAATGTATGTGTATGTGCTGAGAAGCCCCATGTATCCATGTGTGATGGACTTTCAAGCCTCTACCTGACATTTATTAAATTCACTACATTACTACAGCTCATGTGTTTTGTCTCGTACTGAAACGCAGCTCGAGGGAACATCTGAGAGGATAAACACACTTCATACCTTTTACATGCATCTTCGCCTGCATAGTTGACACTGTGGGTGTATTAAGTGCAATAGAGAAGCTGAACCCAACCATAGATGGTCAAACAACTGGGGATAGAAAACAAGCCATTATTGCAGCATTCTGCCCTCTGGTGGGCAAAAAGAAAACATAAACCAAGTCTCTCCTGCACACGTTTTTGTCACTTTAAGTTTCAGAATAATTGTTGCACTTCACCAGAACTTCAGCTTTTAGAGTTTATTTATTGATTCCTCATTTTTAGCAAATCTGGCATCACAGAATTACAGCACATTTCACACATCTAATACCCGACAGGGCAGAAAATTCCTATTTACAAAATTTATGACAGGGAGGGAGGAAGAAGAGGAGATATGAACAGGTCTGATGCTTGTTCATAAATCACCTGCAGGTAGCAAAACAATAAATACAGTAACAAAAAAGTCAACAGTGAAACCACGCAGTAAGAATAACTTTTCTTTAATGAAGTGTTCAGAGTATTCAGTTTACTTCCAAAAAAACTTTTTCCTATTTTTAAGCTACTATGGAGTAGGAAAACACTAGCAGACAGGTTTGTCCAGAAAGCTTTTTTTGGCTCTTTATTTTATGTCAAGACTTCTTTGGAAAGACCAGTTATTAAGAGACTGCCTTAGATCTCAATCCAAAGTGTACACTCACACGCCCACATACAGTATGCATTACAAACCCTTCAGCAGGGCTGTGTTGCTGATATTTGGGTGTGGAGAAGAAAGATCCGCTATTGCTCTGAGAACAGTCTGCTGTTACACTGCAGAGTCTTAAAACTTACATAACAGATATCAAAAGACAAACAAACTTCCCACGAAAGCCACACGGACGTGATAAGAAGTTCAAATGGAATGTTTTAACTTTCCTCTGGAGGAAGCATCTCAAGCTTTAGATTCACTGTAAACACATGTACATTTCACTTAAAAGCTGGGACGGTTTAAGCAATTGAATACTATTGAACATCTCTTTAAAAAGTAGAGTGCAGTTCGCAATGCATAATCTAGGCATAACACCATCTGATAAATAAATAAAGTTATAAATATAAAATAAATTATGTTGCGAAATAGGGTGTTTTTGCATGCCTCAGCTCATCAGTAAATGCATGACTTACAGAAAGTTTGTACTGTACACAAGAGCAGACAAATCCTTAACCTTCATGATTCCACATTTAACATGCTTAAAAACATTATGTTCCCCCAACACATAAAAGATGAAAATATCATCCACCATGGCAACAGAGAATTGTTAGAAGATGATGGTGGGTCTGTAGTGCACAAAGTGCTCACGTTGGATCACATGCCTTTCTGGTGAGCGCATGTTGCACACTGCGATGCTGTGAATGAAAGTCAATACAATGAGAAGGGGCCATGAGATTAACATGTGAAACCTTTGGCCCCACTCGGTACCTTCAAGAATTCAAACTGCAAGTCAGACTGGGTGTAGCCTATCAACAGTTCATACATTAAACCATCCAATCGACCAGCAACGTCAACAACATGCACCTCTCACTAAAGCACAGGCAGGAATCCAACATCATTGCTATTGTATATTTGAATTTTATATATATATATTATGTATGCATTTTAAAATGCAAATCCATTTACTTTCAAACATTTATACACTCCTCTCATCTTTTATCCTTTAGTTATACATCTTAAAAAATATTAAGAAAAGTAAAAAAACAAACAAGACTACACACCTTTAATTTAGCGGCACCAAGAGGCTATGCAGCTCCTAACACCAAAGCAAACAGGTTGGAACGGCTGGATCAACCAAGTGACTGGCAGTGCCATCCATAGAATGCTCTCAAATACAGACGTTACCAAAAAAAAAAAAAAAAGTTAAAACCTGAAAGGGCCCCGATATGAATCCTACAACAATATAAACAAGAAAACTGATATGCATGACTTGTGTTCATTTTAAAAGACTTTCAGATGATTGTTTGGATTTCAAACTTAGACCTCGGTATTCTTAGAAACTCAGTCACAACACTGGGACAGACTGGTGATTTCACATGCTCAAAACCACACCCAACCCACTCTTTAAAAAAAAAAAAAAAAAACAGCAACTTTATCCACAGCAAAAAACATATATCCCAATGGGACTAAAAGTAAAAACAAAAAGACTTGTATCCGTTTAGGTTTGAGGCATGGAGTGGAACTTGGGGTCCTCCACAACCTTTTAGGAATAAACCCAACTACAGACACCCCAATAAGGAATGATAGAGTCCTAGCCTTGCCTGGCTTTTAAGTATTCTGTTAAGATACAGTAGAGGGTGTGTGTACAAGTATAAAACAAAGACAACTTGGGATTGATTCTCTGTTAATCATTCTTCATCCCTCTGACTAATTAACCTCTATCGTGTACTCTAATAATGAAAATTCATTTTTTTTGTTTATTTTAAATCTGAAAACAGCAAAGCTCTGGGTAGCGCTGGCTCAGATCTAAGCAGCCACCTTGTGTATCTCTGTTGGCAGTGTTTGTGTTTAATAAAGGTGTGTGTGCGCATTTGAGACCGGGAGACATGGAGAACGATAACAGAAATGATGTGTAGATTTCAGGACAGCAGACAGTATGTGTGTGTGTGTGTGTGTGTGTGTGCGTGCGTGTGTGTGCAGTTGTGTTTAGCAAGCACAATCCTGATGGGACCTCTGCGGCTGCTCGCTGAGCTGTGGCCCTTGTTTGTTTCCGGTGACGGCCGGGTCGTTGTTGTCCAGACTCTCGGACATCCTCTCGCAGATGATGTCCACCAGCCGCTCGAAGGTCTGCTTCACGTTGATGTTGTCTTTAGCGCTTGCCTCAAAATGCTCAAAACCTGCCGGGGGGGTGACAGAGAAGGGCTGCGTTTACACCCATCAACTTAAAGCAACAAGAGCATCTTCGGACATACAGAAGTTTTCACGACGCGCATTTTCATCAACTTCTCCTTCCACAAAGTTTTCCCAACATCAACTGGTTCTCCCAGGTCTCGTCCTAACCTGCCTAGCTTGCCTCCGATGAATTGGTATATGCAACATGCATTTGGAAATAAAGGTAATTATAGATCCTTCCCTGTTCAGTAATGCCAGTACTTTTCTTGTAATGATTCCTTTAGGTTTATTAGAGCTGTCAGAGTAGCTTAAAGGTTCAACACATGGAAATAAGGCATGTTATTTTATTTTTTCCCAGTACTAGCGCATGCATGCGACGTAAAATCCTATGCATTGTGAGAAGATTTGAGCAGAGCTTTGCGTCTTGAGCAGTGTTAAAAGATTGATGAATGCAGGGTGGTACCAGTTCTTTGCGTTTTAAAGCCCCAAAAGCACCGTCGAATCAAAAAGCACTGCTGTGCTGTATTAGTTTTCACCTGAAAGCGTTCTGTCACAACAATATAAAGGAAAATGCATTTGATATTACATGTGAATTTTGAACAGTGTAAAAATAAATTAAAAGTAATACTGAAATGATGCAACATGGCACACTGAAAAGTCTCATCATGACGACATGCGACGCAGTATGTAAAACACAGATCACTACATTATAAAGGGTTACTAAACTTCAATATAATCTCAACATTCTGAACTTCACTAACTTGCTTTACACAATCACAACATTCTCTATGATTGACAAATTTATGGCTCGTGATTAAATGTAATTTTCTCTCATGAGAGAAGATAAAGCGTGGATCAACACCAGATGTGCAGTATTAACTTTTTACTCTTTCATCTGAACACCCCCACCACAACTCGACTTACCCAGCTGTTCTGACAGCTGGCGGCCCCTCTCTGTAGCCACCACCCGTTCATCATCCATATCACACTTGTTTCCCACCAACAAGACCTGGGCATTGTCCCACGAGTAAGTCTTGATCTGGGTCGACCTGTTGGAGGACATAGGATAGTCAAACGAGCATTTAACAAATATCTGTTTTCACAGACTGAATTTCACAAGCATAATTTATATTTTTATAATAATTGATAATGAATAAAAAATTAATTAATAATAATAATTTATTGTAGGGTTCTTTAGTTTTAAGATATTTTCTCATATAAAAGCCAAAATTAAAGAAAAATGATAGAAATAAGGATTTTTGTTTGAAATCATTTTCTCATTCAACCTTTGCTGTCACTAAATGATGCTTCATCTAAGCAGCTAAACTGTTTTCAGCTGTGCTAACATAATTACACAATGGTTTTTTAATCATCCATTAGCCTGCTAATGCAATTAGCAAACACAATGTACCATTAGAATACTGGAACGATGGTTGCTGGAAATGGGCCTCTATACACCATTTCTCATCCAATCTGTCAAACTGGTCAATGCAAAACCACATACTCAACTGTGCTGTTCATCCTACAAATGCATGTTCTTTACATTTTAAAAGGAAATAAACAGGCCTCAAACAGTATAAAAAATATTGCCAAGACACACTGAGGAATATTCTACCACTCACCAGTCTTGCACGGCGTTGAAGGACTCCTCGTTTGTGATGTCATACATGAGAATGAAGCCCATGGCTCCCCTGTAGTAGGCTGTGGTGATCGTCCTGTAGCGCTCCTGGCCAGCAGTGTCCTGAACAAACACATTACCAATTACTCACAGCTATTCTGGTGCATTTTATTGTCAGGAGAGGAGAGGTTTACAATTCGCACACCAAAAAAAACCCACACAGGAAGAGGAAGACTATTTCAAGTTAGAAAGTTGTCATATCCATGAATACTAAAAGAAGAATAGAGAACAAGATAGCATTGTGTGGGTATTTTGTCTTTTTTTGCAGCTAATTATATCCCAGCACCTGCAGAGAATATATAGCCATGCATGTGTCTCCTAATGATTGCCTAGATTTAAAATTCAGCCAAACACCCAAGAGCATAGGGTATTGCTTTGGTGTCATGTGTAATAAAAAGAAACTGGTTTCAGGTTCAGGCTTTATGGCTCGTGTTAAATACGCTTCAAGGGTATAGCCATTACACAGCAGATGGAGTGATTGCAGGGACGCAACAGGCCATTTGTAGAGCTAGTAATCAATACACAATACAGATCAGCATGAGAAACAGGAACTACTAAGATGATCTGCAGGTTCAGAGGAAATTTACTTTCATTCTGTTTCAGTATTGTTGAATTATATACATAATGAACGACTATTCTGTTAGTTATACACTAAATTTTGATTTCAGTGTGTTATTCATGGTAGAGAAGACAACGTTGGAATCCTGCTGTATATTTCTACACCAACACTCTCCTTCAAAACATTGATGCAACAACACTGTTCACTGACTCTAGACCCCACAGTTCAGGATAGCTTTGACAAACTCAGAACAATGATAAACAAGGAAAGTGAGGTGAATTTTTATTTTCTTTTTCCAAACAGTGGCCATCTTCTATGAAGGAGAACGCCTGGTTGTGAAGCCTCTTCGCCTGCTCAGGGAAACACTAGACATTCTGCACATCTGCTCGCCTAAATGTGCATGAACCTGTTTGCTTCCTCACCCAGATCTGCAACTTTATCCTCTTGTCGTTCCTGTAGATGGTCTTGACCTTGAAGTCGATGCCCACCGTGCTGACAAAGGCCGGCGTGAACGAGTCATCTGCATAGCGAAAGAGGAAGGACGTCTTTCCTACGCTGCTGTTGCCGATGATGAGGATCTTAAACATGTAATCGAAATTCTGGTCCGAGGACTCCTTTTGTCCATATGTGGCATTTGCAGAAGCCATCTACACAGGGACAGAGATCAGATATTAATTATCCCACAAGGGAGTTATTAAGGAAAACAATAGAAACACTTTACAAATGTTGTGATTCACCACCAGTGTCAACAGACCCCTTAACATTATTTCCTTCACCACGGAAATCCAGATTAGCATAATAACACCCCGATATAACTTAAAGACATCCTCTGAAGTGATTCAAGTACTATTTTCCTACAGCTATATGGTATGGTAAAGATTATTTATATCTATTAAATATATGGTGTGGTATAAAAAAAAACACAAATGCACATACTATATGCATTTTAGAGGGTTAAAGTGTATAAAAGAAACCAGCGGAAAGGACTGTCATGACAAAAATATTTAGGAGTGTTTCTGTACTATGTTGACATGTGAGCATGTTTTTGCATTTTTATCAAGACAGAAAGTATGCAGCAAGTAGGCCAAACACCCAGTGAATTTACTGAACTGTTTGCTTTATGATATCGGTTCATTTGCTCTCTTTCAAACTCATATGTGGCATCCATGAATCACATGATGACAGGCAGACGTCCCATGTTAGAGACACTCATTATGGAGAACATCTGCAAAGGATACCAGGAGACTTGAGTACAGATCATCATCATTCTTCACAAAGACAAGCAGAAACTCTTCCACTGTTAAGTACAATTTTAAGGTAGTTGTACTTCACTTGAGTAATAGTTTATGATATTTAATACATACACCAACTACATAGAAGAAACACTGTAAATTCGACTTCAGTTATTTGACAGCTTTGATTACTTTATAGATGCAGATTTGACATAATTGATAACATAAGCTTTTAAATACGACAGTGTTAAAGATGAAACCAGATGTTCCTAATTGTTGGTGTCTTACAAACAGATGTGTTGTCAGATGCATTTGTGTCAACAGCACCACCAAATAGTACGTTTTTAAATCAGAGATTAAATAAAAAAAAAAAACTGAAAACAGATTAGTGAATCAGAACTTAAATGTTTCTCCCTTCCTCACTCATTAATCACGATGCATCTGGTGATCCTTTGGAGGGGTTCGAACCTTAGGTCGAAAACCACTGAAGTAAGGTTATATATGTATGTATGTATGTATATATATATATGTAGTATGCAGTAGGTAAACTAGCCCAGCCTCCAGCAGCTCCAATAGTAACATACTGTTTCAACACTGATGCTTACTAACTCAGATTTTGTGATTATCAACACACGTATGACTCCTACCTGACCTTGCAACACTTAACGTCGAGACTTTTTGCTATATTTTAAGTTAAGACAGATGCTCTTTTAGTTCTTCAGTTGTAACTGCTGTTGTTCAAGCACTCAATGTAGCCTATGTTTCTGGTAAGAAATAAATACATACATACATACATACATTTGTAATCAATTCTATCAATTCAATTCTAACTCTACATTTCATTCTTCCATTAAGAGTTATAATGGCGATTATTGTTTTAAAAAGGTATGTCGTAATTTTCTGTGATGCTTGTAAATTTCGTTGTACACTGATAATCATAAATTAAATTGAATTATCTACTTCCTCCTTAAAAATCAATAAACCCTACTTCATATTAATATTGGCCTCATATATAATAGACGACCAACCCAATACAATTCCTGCAATATTCAAAAGAAATCAAGCTCATAATACTGATGTACTTATATTACATTTATATTGCCGTATTAGCACTTTTACTGAAATAAGAGATCTAAATACTTCTTCCAAAGCTGGTCACAGTCTGCTGCCTGATCTGCTCCATATGGTTCCCAAGCAAGCGGCCTCGCCGCCATAAACTTGATGAGGGGATAAAATTAATGATGCAACCGTTTCGCCGAGAGGCTGAGTCAACACCAGCAGCCAATAATCACACACAGCCTCCAGTGTTCCCACTTCGTGTCAATAACAGCGTTACTGGTCGGGCAAGGAATGCACGCCTCCGCCCACCGCCACGCGAGATAAGAGGGCGGAAGCACCGGGGCTTAAGTTAACGGGCTAAGCGTCAGTTAACGTTAAACTGACTCCCGTAACAAGGAGCGTCGGCTCACCAGCCAGCGATGGCCATATGGCTGCCCTGAAGGCCACAGCAAACACAGAGACGAACTGTCCGTGAACACAACATAGTCTCACAGTCTAAACGGCTTAATGACAGCGCACGCGCGCGTGCACGCACCCACTCAGACAGGAGCTTATCACCGCTGAAGGTGCAGCGGAGCTAACGTAACGTTAGCAGTAGAAGAAGACGGGATGATGCGCACACAATACGCGCTTGACACCGCGCTAAAGGAACATAAAGCCAGTGTTTTATATATAAACGTAATAATTCAAGAGTTTTCACCCCTTGAAAATGCACGAGAATCAGGCGTCGCTTTCTTTGACGCTAACGCACCGTTGCCAGTGTCGATAAGAGGCGGCGGTTAGCTAAGCATCTAAGCATCCCGGCTATGTCAAATGAAGGTTACTGTTCTTTATTTAACACTCACATTTCAGTCTCTGTCAGATCTCACAGGCGACAAGTGAGCCTCCCGCTGGCTGTCGCTACCACGCAGAGCACCGCAGTGACACACGGGCGCCGGTCTTACCGTGAAATGCGTGTTTTATCCTCGGCTTTGCTGCGGCGGCTAGCCCAGAGCCCAGCTTTGCACCTGCAGTAGCCCCTTGATTGACAGCCCCGGCGTAAGGATGATTGGCAGGAAAGCTGACCAATCAGGGAAGAGCGGCCACTCAATCGCGCAGAGCACCGCCCCCCGCCCCTTTTAAATCACCGAAAGGCTTTAAAAGAGATGATATAAATAAAGAGAGGACTTTATATATTCTACAGTAGTGTATTTCAGCCAATCTAGGGATAGAGTCCCTCCAAAGAGTCATGAGATGGTAATGGGAGAAGAAAAAAAAAGGGAAAAAATGCTGTGAATATTTTTTTTCAATGCACTTACTCAGTGTTTGTATTGTATTATAGCCTCATGGTGATAATTTATAAAATTGTAACATCTTCTGTGATATGAGTGTAAATTCTAGCAGAATTCTGGCAGATGCGCTACTGACAGGATCTGAAAAAATAAAAAATATTCAGATCACATTCAGTGTTATAATACAGTGTAAATAATAAATTCACTCACTGACTCAAACAATACATGTTACTTACATTTGACATTACTAACTGTGCAGGCAGGAACCTTTGCAGATTATTGTGTAGTGAAGTGCAGAACATACCTCATCTTCACACCCTGTTGTTACATAGCTGTTATCATGCAGTACTGCCAGGGGAAGCCTGTACGAGAATCAGATAATTTGGTTCATAAGATAAATGTCCCCACTGTTACAAAAAAGTGCATGTTGGAAATTTGTCAGTAAGCAATGTATTAATATACTCAGCCATCCAAAGATAATGCAACATAA
The DNA here is from genome assembly GCA_036785175.1 of Eupleurogrammus muticus. Lineage (NCBI taxonomy): Eukaryota > Metazoa > Chordata > Actinopteri > Scombriformes > Trichiuridae > Eupleurogrammus > Eupleurogrammus muticus. Next base: position 3,048,870 of record JAYKQN010000014.1, read on the forward strand.
TCCAAAAGTCCTGCAACAAATCCTGTGATTATGAAGGTTCTGCTGTTCATTTTTTAATTTAAATTTGATGGTTATAATGGAGGCTCTGGTGTGTGGTGCTGTTGAATACTGTTATTTTATACCTAAGTGTTATCTACCCCATGTGGCAGTACCAGTTAAACATTTGTACACGCTCTCATTGAAGGAAGTGGGGAGGTGTATATAACTTTGCACTGGTACTGGATGCCAATGAGGACAGGGCTGCTTCGTTAGACTCAATCAGTTTTAGTGGTGCTAATTCTGAAACGATCACATGATTGTTACCTGCTGTAAAGAAGCAGAAGCCAATTGCTGGGATGAGATAATCCCTCATCAGCTGGTGAGTTTTACGGGTTAGTACGCTTGCCTAAGAAAAATAGCACATGTCAGATATTACTTTGAAATCCAAGCCATCACACTGATTGATTTGGAAGGTTAAAAAAAGAAACGTGGACTTACCGTAACAGCTCGTGTCTCCGGTCGGCTCAGTGCTGCTTATGTTACTGAAGGCAGATCTGACGAAGCAGCTGGGTTCACCAGAGGGGAGCGGAACCATCTATCAGCCTCACCGAGGGTTGGCTTCAACATCTCATCCTGAACTACATCATGTTACGTATAAACCCTCCTGTCTAAAAGGAGCCCACACACAACCGGGTTCTTGCCTCTCTTCACCTGCATTGACTCTGCTCACTGCACATTTCTCTTCAGTGAATAAGTTCACACACACACTATTATTCAAGATGATGAAAACTGACAAGAAATGTGCAGCAAAACCAGTGAAAACTGCTCAGACTCATTAGCACCCAGTGGGACTCGGATTCTCCATCTTGTCAATCAGAAACAGCTTTTATGTTTTTTTTAATTAATGCTGCAAAAACAATCAACTTTATCTGTTATCTACTTGTTTCTTATGTTTGTTATGTCATTGTTACTACTCTCTCGTGCCTTTTGGATGACTAAAGTGAGCGATTGATTGATTGATCGATTGGACAGGAGAGCGAACCCATTCTGTGTCAGGCCGGGACTCAAAAAGAGGACTCAGATGCGGAGTGGAACAGCAGGTTTTATTAATAAATAGGCAACCTCTTCCACAGGGAGCAAAAGAGGGCTATGACAAAATACAAAGAAAATATCTATGGCTATAAATCACTATACTATAAGGGACTAGACTATGACTATGACTATGACTAGGGGGAGAAATATCTATGGCTATAAATCACTATACAATAAAGGACTAGACTATGACTATGACTAGGGGGAAACTAAACTATCTCCGAAAAGGCTGGAGGGAAAAAACTCAACTATGAAACAAAATCTCTCCTAAAAACTGGAGGAACTATACTCAATGACTATAAAACAAAATCTTTACAAATAACTGAAAACAAGGGCTGAACTGAGAATCTACAATTAGCTATTTAGACTAAGGCTATGAAAAACTACAACAAAAAATCGCTCCAAAGAGGACAGCACGACAGGCAAGGCAAGGCAACAAGAACTATGAGCAGACACTTCAATGGCTTGGGTGGACGCACGGGACGAAACACTTCGGCACAAGACAAGGGGAGACACAGACAATATATACACAAGGTAATTGGAACCAGGTGGAAACAATCAGGGCGGGGCAGACAATCAGACCGGTGACACATGAGGAAGGGCAAGTGACCTGAAACGAGAGGAGAGTCAGACTTTCAAAATAAAACAGGAAGTGACAAGACAAGACAAACCTCACCGCGGTGTGACAGTACCCCCCCCTCTAGGGCCGACTCCTGACGGCCCAGGCTGGTCAGGGTGGTCCCTGTGGAAGTCTGTGATGAGCGTAGGGTCTAGGATATAACGCGCCGGGACCCACTGCCTCTCCTCCGGACCATATCCTACCCAGTCCACCAGATATTGTTTTCCTTGGCCCCGTTTGCGAACTGCCAGTAACCGCTTGACCTTGTAGACCGGACCGCCGTCTATCACTTCTGGGGGCGGTGGAGGGGCGGCGGTTGGGACCCTCGGGCTCTCCTTGGCGGGAAGCGACACTCTCTGGCCTGGCTGGTAAGTTGGGGCGGGTCGCCTCTTGCGGTCTGCAGTTTTCTTGACCCGGTCCCCTTGGCGAATTAGAACCTCCCTGGCAGCTGCCCAGATGCGGTGGCAGCGGCGAACCATGGCATGGGCGGAGGGAACAGACACCTCCTGCTCATTGTCTGGGAACACAGGAGGTTGGTAACCAAATACGCATTTAAACGGTGATATACCTGTGGCTGAGGTGGGCAGTAGGTTGTGGGCATACTCGACCCAGACCAGGTGTTGGCTCCATGTCGAGGGATTCTGAGAGACCAGACACCGGAGGCCGGTTTCCAGTTGTTGGTTGAGGCGTTCGGTCTGGCCGTTGGCCTCCGGGTGATAACCTGAGGTCAGGCTGGTCTTCGCTCCGACGAGTCGGCAGAACTCCCTCCAGAACCTGGAGACGAACTGGGGGCCCCGGTCTGACACAATGTCCTTGGGAAATCCGTGAACCTTGAAAACATTGTTCATCATGATCTCCGCCGTTTCTTTGGCGGAGGGCAGTTTAGGCAAAGCAAGGAATCTAGCCATCTTGGAGAATCTATCCACCACAGTGAGGACCGTGGTGTTACCTTGGGAAACCGGAAGCCCCGTGACGAAGTCCACCGAGATGTCGGACCATGGTCTGGAGGGAATGGGGAGTGGCTGCAGCAGGCCCATGCGTGACCCGGAGGACATCTTGTTCAGGGCGCAGACCGAACATGCCTCTACGTACTCCCGGACCTCCGGCTCCATGGAGGGCCACCAGAATCTCCGGGAGATAGCGAACATCGTCCTTCTAACTCCCGGATGGCAGGAAAGCAGTGAGGTGTGGGCCCAATGGATCACCTGTGGGCGCATATAAGCCGGGACAAACAAACGGTTCTCTGGGCACCCACTAGGTGACGGAGCCTCACCATTAGCCTGCTTAACCTCATTTTCTATTTGCCAGGTCAGAGCTCCAACCACACATGTACGTGGGAGGATCGTTTCTGGATCCTTGGCAACAGGCTCAGGGTCATTGGGGTCTGTGACGGAGTTAGCAGAAATCTGTCCATTGCCTGTGACCTCTTTTCCTTGCCGTGGGAGTTTCATACAGACCCTCACACAGTCCGCTCCCCACCTCAGGATCTCCCCTGATCTCCAATCTATGTGGGGATTGTGGCGGTGTAACCATGGCTGTCCTAAAATGAGAGTCTGAGAGGGTGACTTGACTACATACAGACGAATGCTCTCCTGGTGGTTGTCGATAATCAATTTGAGAGGTGCTGTGATGTGTGTGACAGTGAAAAGGTCCTGTCCATTAAGAGCTTTGGCGCGGATGGGCTTAGCTAAAAGTTCTATTTCGAGGCCCAGTTGTTCCGCAAAGCGCCCGTCTATCAGGCTCTCGTCCGCCCCTGAGTCTATGAGTGCGTTAAGCTCAATGGTGGTGTGGTGTTTTACCTGGACGGTAGTGAGAGTACGTGGTGGGGTGCTTGCACCCTTGACGTTTCTCACCACTAGGTTCTTCTTGGCAGGGCAGGTGGCGACGAGATGGCCGGGTTCCCCGCAGTAGAAACAGCGACCCTCCTGTAGCCGTCTCCGTCGTTCCTTCGGCGATAGTCGGGCTCTCCCCAGCTGCATGGGTTCTCCGTCTTCTTCTGGATGATGACAGTGACGTGGCTCTGGTGATGATCGACGGGTTACCGGCCAACCTGGTGTTTGTGGGTGTATGGACCCTTCCATCGGCGGGGTTCTCGCAGTGCGTAGCTGCCTGAGCTGGCGGGCTCGGTTATCCGTCCGGATAGCGAGGGCGATGAGTGAGTCGAGGTCCGTGGGTAGATCCAGAGGAACAAGGAGGTCCTGGATCGGGGCTGCCAATCCCTTTAAAAAGACGTCATATAGGGCTGTCATATTCCAACCGCTCCCCGCCGATAGGGTGCGAAACTGGATGGCATAGTCACAAACTGAGTTATTGCCCTGTTTCAGCCCACTCAGCTCCTGAGCCTTCTCCCGGTTAGTCGTGACAGGGTCAAAAATCTTCTCTAGAGTCAGTTCAAATTCCGAAAAAGAACTGCAAACCGGGGAGTCTCGGGCCCACTCTGCCGAAGCCCAAGTCTTGGCTCTCCCGGCCAGGTGGGAAATCATAAAGGCAATCTTAGATCGGTCAGTGGGAAAAGCCTGGGGGTTTAGCTCATAATGTAATGAACAGTCAATGAGGAAGGTCTTGCATAAGCCCAGTTCGCCAGAGAATCGGGCTGGTGGAGCTAACTCACATGCTGCTCCCACTACCGGCATCGATGGAACGGGATTCACTGGGTTGGTGGGCGCCACTACTGGAGGCTCAGGTGCAGCCTTCGTCTGCACTAGGTGATTGTGCAGATCCTGGAGTTGTGAAGATAGGAGCGCCATCTGGGAGGCCAGGGCGGTCTGGAATTCCTCCTGACGGGAGAGCCGGGCCTCCTGGGCTCGCAGGGCTGCCGTGAGCTGTTCTCTCTCCGCTGAGTCCATACTGGCCGAAGTGTACTGTCAGGCCGAGACTCAAAAAGAGGACTCAGATGCGGAGTGGAACAGCAGGTTTTATTAATAAATAGGCAACCTCTTCCACAGGGAGCAAAAGAGGGCTATGACAAAATACAAAGAAAATATCTATGGCTATAAATCACTATACTATAAGGGACTAGACTATGACTATGACTATGACTAGGGGGAGAAATATCTATGGCTATAAATCACTATACAATAAAGGACTAGACTATGACTATGACTAGGGGGAAACTAAACTATCTCCGAAAAGGCTGGAGGGAAAAAACTCAACTATGAAACAAAATCTCTCCTAAAAACTGGAGGAACTATACTCAATGACTATAAAACAAAATCTTTACAAATAACTGAAAACAAGGGCTGAACTGAGAATCTACAATTAGCTATTTAGACTAAGGCTATGAAAAACTACAACAAAAAATCGCTCCAAAGAGGACAGCACGACAGGCAAGGCAAGGCAACAAGAACTATGAGCAGACACTTCAATGGCTTGGGTGGACGCACGGGACGAAACACTTCGGCACAAGACAAGGGGAGACACAGACAATATATACACAAGGTAATTGGAACCAGGTGGAAACAATCAGGGCGGGGCAGACAATCAGACCGGTGACACATGAGGAAGGGCAAGTGACCTGAAACGAGAGGAGAGTCAGACTTTCAAAATAAAACAGGAAGTGACAAGACAAGACAAACCTCACCGCGGTGTGACATTCTGTTACATAACATGAGGCGTTGTTGAGTTAACTTCGGCATCCAAGATGAGTGTTAAAGCATAGAATAAGACATCAAAGAGTGAAGAGTTTTTCCTTTATTTGCAAGGCATACAGTTCTAGTTGGAGAGGGCTAACACACCCGCAGTTAAACAGCAGAGTTTGGATTGTCAAAGCTGCAGAGTCTCAGTCCATGACCCACGTTCATAAAATCTCAAAGAAAAATAAATACTGATCTAGGATGACTGTCGAGGCTGTGTGACTACATCATCTTCACTATGAATGAAACAGGTCTCAGATCAGCACACACACTCTAGGCTTCTTCGTGATTACGTGATCTGAGCACATCAGAGGAAACAGAGGAGAAGACAGGAAACAGGACCGAGGAAAAGAGAAATGTCTCACAAAAGCCAGATGTAAATCTGTCACTCGACTACTTTTTTATACCAAGAAAAAGATGAAAGTGAGTATTTTTGCTTATGCATAATGTTATTCGCAGACACAAAGAAGTGAAATGAGAAGGAAGAAAACAGATTAGCAATAGTCGAAATCTGCTCCGAAATCTGTCCACATTCGCACAAATCAAACTAAACATAAGTACTAAATGTCTGACTAAAAAAAAAAGTCTACTGTTCCATTGTTTCTGACAGATAATATAGAAATAATAAATAAAATGTACATGAAGCACTGTGAGGAGAATGTACAAAATAAAACATTTAGTGACACGCAGAGAGACCGGCTGGATCTTTGCATGTTGTGCTGGTTAAGCTGTTGTTCAATAGTCCTTTAGAGTTGAAGGCATCCTCGAGTGTTGGTCTGCTTGGTGATGGTTATGGCTACAGAAAGGATTGCACATGTTTTACTCCAGCATGTCAGTGAACACATCTATGACCAAAGAAAATCCCAAGTTTTAAAATAAGGCATCCAAAAAAAAAAAAAAAAACACTTTTCCACATGGTTCACACAATAAAACATGATTTACTCAGTTTTGTGGTAAAATAAAATAAAATGTAAAAGTTTCTCCACAGGCTAGGTTTTGTCAGTATTCCATATACTCTTCATATTGTTTAAATCTGGGAGCCAATGACATGCATATCAACAAAACATTTGTTTTGTACAGTTGATTATAAAAAGAACGAAAAAGAACCTCAGTCCCTCCAACAGCCAATCTTTAGGAGCTGTAGTGGTCCAGCCCGTGCAATTCATCTCAACCACCAGGCCATAAAAAAACATAGAACAGTTGTGTTATACATGTTCAACTGTTACTGGAAGTGCAGAACTGTAAAAGTACCATACAAAGTGCTTTGGTTTTTCTTTAGCAAATACATCAAAAAAAAAGTCCACCCAGTCATTCGGTCACACACAGAAACACATCACTGTTTTAAGACAATATCAGTTTCAGTTACTGTTTGAACAGGAGTTAGAAAAAAAAAAGGAACAGAGACACGAGGGTGAGATTGGCACACGGGGTGCTACAATCAACCAACTTTATCAGTCACTGATGGAAAGTAGCCAGTGGCAAAATGGAAATTACAGTACGGGTTGTGTCATGCTTGCTTGGCACTTGTTTTGTCATTGACTATGTCCCTGTGAAGAGCGAAATATTGATCAGTGGGAGGAAAGAGGATGAAAAAATTCTGGCACAGGAAACTGTCGGTAACCTCCTGATTCTCTTTTTTTTTACAGTTACAATGATGCTATCCTCCTCCTTTGTTTTTCTGTATTCAACTAATGCACTGCCCTTATCAGTCCAGCACATCTATGCAGGTGGATGTTGTGTTTGACACATAATCAACAACAATGGATTTTACTGGATAGTATAATGTCGCTATAGCGTTTAGTGTTTGCATGATGTCCGCGCTGGTTGCATGACAGCCAATAAACTGTTTTCTCGGTCAACAGCCTCCAATGTGCTAATGTTTTGGCTCAAGCCCTTCAAAATCACTATGAGGGCTAGCTATGAACAAAACTCTAAAGTGCTAAACTTGAAGGCAAACTGACAAAAATATCAAGGATGCAAAAAAAAACAGTGAATTCAAATTACAAAAATGAAAGAAAATATTTTAAATGAGAAAAATAACTGATATTTTGGGTAGTTAAATACAGTTAAATATAATTTTTGAATATAGGCCTATTGCAAAACCCTGCAAATCATTCGCCTTTGATGCCAGAGCTTCAGTTCCACTTGTCGACACCGGGAGGCTCCACGTGCACAACCAAACACCACTGACTCCGGCTCAGTTTGGTTGCTGACAATATAATAGTTAAGGATTATAAAAAAAATAAAAACAATAAGCCAGAAACTACTGAAAACTTATGTTAAAATATGTACTGTCAGCGAGTTCATCATAATTATATCCTTCTGCTAAATAACTGCATATTGAACACAATAACAAGGACTGTGCAACACTAGCTGAAAGGAGTGCTACGTTTAGAATAATAGTGATAACGTCACTCAAAATGTCCGCTACGTTTAAAGTTTCCTGCATAAAATCATGCATAGCTCTGTTCTGCTTTTTTAAAATCTGTGTTTACTTTGCTTTCACTGCTTTGAAGTGTGTGTGTGTGTGTGTGTGTGTGTGTGTGGCCCTAAAAAAAAAAAAGACAACAAATGAACAACCCAAAAAAGAAAAGAAAAAAAAGAGGAAAAAAAGGCAAGCAAAACAGCATTGTCCCTGTAAATTGCAAGTTTGGCGAGATGTCTTACAAGACTTTGTCCTGTCATTCACCACTTCCTCGCTCTCTTCACAAATACTCCAAAAGAGGAAGACGCTTCTGTCATTTGTTGTAGTAGACCTTAGGTTGGCTTCTTTTTCTAACAAACTTCTCTTCGTCTCTGTCGGACGTCATCTTCCATGTGTCTGACCGACAAAGGGCCACTCCGAAACCTGCTGCCCTGTCCTCTGCTGGAACAGTGACTCAGTCTGTGTGTGTCTCTTCAGTGCAAGCGAACGCTGTGTAAAACCGCTGACTATCTGGACACGCGCCACACCCACCCGGCCTGCTGTACTCCCCACACCGAGGCTCGCTGTCACCCTGTCCGGGGGGGAAACCAGAGGTGGTGGTGTTTGGTCGGAGTGGGAGGAGGGGAGTGACAGAGGATGAGGCACGGCAATTCGAGAGAAATGAACGAAAAATAGAGGCCGAAAGAAAAAAAAAAAAACGACTTTTCCACTGGTGCTATGTGCCGAGTCTGAAGTGCACGGCGGAGACGCCTTCCCGCTCCGCGTCTCTGTCTTCTGCCATGTCTTTATCTGAGTCTAAGGAAAACGTCCTGCCCGCGTCAGCAGTGAGCCGTTTGGGGAGCAGGCGGGTCGTGGAGGACGCCGCGGGGTCAGTCCTGGAGAGTTCAAGCCCTCTGCTGCTACCGTAGCCCTCCTCCTCCTCAGGTGGGCTCTCTGTGTCAGACTCTCCTTCCTCTTCCAGGGTCAGCTCAAACTGGAACTTGTCGGCGGAGGTGGAGCCGCCACCGCCGCCGAGCGCTGAAGCTTCCCCGGCGGGGGCTCCCTCTTCCTGGCCTTTAGGGTGGGGTGAAGGGCTGTGGGGGATCATGCTCTGGTACCACTCTCTGTTATCCTCCAGCGTGTCCAGGATCTCCTGCGCGTCCGGGTGAACGAGGTCGGCCCAGGTCTCCCAGAGAGGATGAACGATGTAGTCGATGAAACCCACCTGAAAGAAAGAAGAAGGATCTTGATTGTTCTTTGGCTTTTTCTCCATCTTTTTGTATTTCCATATAGTGCAGGGGTAGGGAACCCTGGTCCTAGAGAGCTAAGCAGGTACACACCTGATTCTACTAATCAACAAATATAGCAGAATCAGGTGTGTACCTGCTTGGTTGGAACAAAAAACTGCACCCTCTGCAGCTCTCTAGGACCAGAGACCCCTTACCACTAATCTAGTGGATTATTATGAATTAAGCACCACATCTACCTGGTTCTTCTCTATAGAGGCGTTCTGTTTGTCACACATGGGGCTGATCTCCATGCCCTTGTCCCTCTCTCTGTCGCCCTGGGTGAAAAACTCCACCATGATGCGGTCCGTCCACTGCCGGTACAGCTCCAGAGGTTTGGTGGGGTTACTCAGGTCGGCGCAGTGCACCATGTTCTGCAGGACCTGCAGCGACACGAGTACACGTTGTAGATTTCTAATCTGTCTTTTATTTTATTACACTCCCAGAAGTGAAATGTGATGATATACAGTATACAACATCTGAACAATACACACCTCCATTCAAAAGTTTGGGGTTCACTTAGAAATATCCTTGTTTTTTAAAGAAAAGAACTGTTTTTTCAATGAATTAGCATTAAACTAAATACCCTCTATAGATCGTTAATGTGGTAAATGACTATTCCAGCTGCAAATGTCTGGTTTTTATTGCATCACTCAAGTGTTCTAATGGCACATTGTGTTTGCTAATAACATTAGAAGCCTAATGGATGATTAGAAAACCCTTATGTTTGTCTGTTCAGATGGAGCAATTATTGTGAAAGCAAAGCATACAGGACAAAAATAATATCACAAATAAAAAAATGTTATTTCTCATTTTGCTCATTTGATAAATAAAAGTGTGACCTTTAATGGGAAAAACAAAATTGTCAAAACTTTTGAACGGTAGTGTAGATACTGGATTTAATGTTATTAAATGGAAAAGTGTTTCTCACCTGTATGCGGTCTGAATAGTTGTCCAGCAGTAGGACTCCTAAACTGGTGACCTTCTTGGTCTCCACCATGGTTTTCAAGTCTGCCAGTAGGTTCATGTGCTTGGACATATCAGTGGCTAGTACCTGCAGGTGAAACCACCACATGGATTGATCAAATCTATTAGGATGAATAGTTTAAGGCCCCCAAAGAGGAAACAGTACAACACTGTTTACAGTCCTAAGTCCTGTTACAGTACCAAATTGTCTTACCATGTCGATGACCATCTTGCGCAGCGACTGTCTCTGTTTTTTGCTGAGGTTCTGGAAGATGTCACAGTTGTCCTCCTGCAGGAGCTTAAAGCCTACAGCAAGGTGATGATTCTCCAGCACAGAGGAGTCATTGTACATCAGGGCCAGCTCTGAGTCTGCAGGCAAAAATTACAAAAAATAATTAACCAAAAAAAATACTTATAAATGTCTTTATTGTAAATGTAGAATAAACTCACTGGTGTTGATGAGGAACTGATTGGAAACCCCAGGATGATCCACGTCATGGATGGCGCTGGCAAAAAGGGCGGCGAGGATCTCCAGATCAGTAAACACAGCCTTGGACAACACACACACACACACACACACACACTGTGTCACTTAAAGGACATTTTAGGCTGTTCTGTGGCGTCTACTTGTGTATATCTGTTGTTTTTTTTTACCTCCAGTGCAGGCGTGGACAGCAACACGTGTGTGGACTGGACCACATCCGCAGCATGGATGTTGTTGTGGTAGGCCACGTCAGCGTGGTAATGATCCTCCAGAGTCATCATGAACGTGATGAAAGCGTCCGCTGGAATCTTGAAAGACTTGAGCAGGTCACGCTCCTACGGCGGTGAGATGGAACACACACACACACACACACCAGGTCAGTCAGGGTGAAGATCAAGTCATTTATTAACGACTATTGTCATTTACTCCCCTATTCTGTCTGCGTTATGTTGTGTGCTTGTGAAAAAGAATTTGTTACAAAAAGACAAAAATAAGCCAAACTAATTTCACTGATCTACTGTATTTGCAGTTGAATTATAAGGATGCTGCATCCTTATAATTACAAGTACATCGACATGTGTTACCTGGAAGATGGTGTACATGGTGACCGTCAGTGGACGGTTCCCAGAATACTCAGAGACCTTAAAGATGTCGATTCCCCATCGGTTAACATCCTCCAACTCCTGTCAGTAAACCACAGCCACATGCACGTGCATTATTACAACAAACTGTATCAAAGTACTGTATAAAATGTGAAGCGTTTTATACAGCAACAAAGTCCAACTCCTGCGCCCCTCGTACTTTGGCTAGCAGACCCTCTTGGCTGGCGTTGACCCCGAAGCGAGGGATGGTGGTGGGCGCGAGGCTGGGGCTGTGCGTGGGCTTCTTCAGGCCGCTGATCTGGGACATGGGCCGATTCGTCTTGTCCTTCTCTTTGGAGTGGGGAGACATGATGTCCATGTCATGCTGCTTCTCTGTCAGGTGTAGGAGAGCATAATATTAACACCACGGCCTGCCTGTGCGCAAAAATATACTATCCTCTGTTATCGTGTTCAGGAAGTTTCAAAGGAAGGAGTTTAAGGAGCGATCACAAGCTTATGATCAGTATGTATATATAAAGTTCATGTTCATGTGTATTACATAAAGTTGAGCTATTTGTTTTACCTAGGAAGGTACTAGAGATGAACTCAGACACCTGGTTCCCTGAACGACTGGTTTCTGACAGCTGGCTGAGCTCTCGGTTCAGCATCCTCTTGAACTGGAAACAAACACAAACACACAGGCGTGTTCAATGAGTAACTACACATAGTTTTGCTAAACTGTGAACAGACATTTCATTCATTTCTTCATTATTTACCACTGCTTACATCAGAAGAAAGAGGTCGCAGATTGATTTCCCCTCACTCTCTTTCTTTCTCTCTCAGACATGCACTTGTTGAATAGTTAAATTTTACCTGGGATTTGAAGTATTTGGGATTTTTCGGTGTATGGAGCATTATCGCTTTACACCGACAACACTCGACATAAAGGATGATGCACTTTTGACATCTACTCCACCAAAAACCGACTCACAACTCCCCCTGCACAGAGGAGGAGGAGCACATCTACGGATGAATCCACCCATAGCTGCTACACTCTGTGTATCTGGAGCATGCATGCGTGTGCATTGCAGAGTTTAGTGATTGAACACAGAGAGAATACACGGTGTGCTCACAAGTAGGCAAACAGTCTACAAATCTGCTACAAGTCCGCTCTCACATCTCCACCTGCAGCTGTTCACTTCTTTACACTCATTCACAAAACAAGCAACACGTGAGCCTGGAGGAGCCCCCCTCCCCACTCCGCTCCGTCCCCTAGTCTTTTCCTTACCTGAATGAAAATCCACGACACAGAGATGAAATAACTCACTCCTGGCATTTCAGCGCAAAGCATGGGAGCAAAAGTAAAAGTGGGAGGGAGAGCCGCGCTTTGTGGTGGTCCTCGCCTGTTTCACAGGGAAACAGACAGGGACACTTTGTGCTCCTGAGCAAAATCCACTACAAGCAGACAGTCCACCGGTTAGTGATGTGCAGGCTTTGAACGGCGCGAGCTGAGAATTAGGGGAAGACAAAACAGTTTGGAGCTCCATGGAAGAACAAGAGAGTGGAAGCATAGCTGTGGGATGCGAGGATGCGAGGCAGAGAAGCCACTCTCCCTGGCTTCCCCCCCCCCAGACTCTCCCTCATTCACTCTGTTACTGCCTGCTCCCGTATGTGTGTAAACAGAGGGAGAACGAGGTACTCTAAATCCACGCCTCCCTCCAAAAATGCCTAAGAATAGCAGCCAATCGGGCGGCTGCTGCAGCGGCGGCTGTGAGGGATGGAGAGCCCTCATTGGCCGGGGGACATGCAAACGAGGCAGGGCCGAGCGTGTCGGGGGCGGGGGCTGTGATGCGCACCATGTGCACCAAGTTTGAAGAAGATGTGAAGGAAAAGCTTTGAATGGATGAGGGGAGGTTTCATTCATGCAGCCAAAAATAAAAACAGCACACCGTGTACCACAATGCTGTGGGTACAATGGCCATTATGATGATCATAAGCAGGAATAATGGAAAATGTATGGACACAAAAATACACTCAGAGCACACTTTACTGCTTGAAAAAAACTACATATTAAAACAAAGCTTCAATGGCACATCACAGTGTAAGAGTCTTTCTGTTTTGTTTTGTGGAATAAAATGATGTTGATTAATAGTAAGAGTCTGACTTTTTATTGATAAAATAAACACTGCACACACCGGAATTGACTCAAACCGTGTCAATCTGAGCCATAAAATCACATTTTACTTGCTTTTAACTTAACTACTTTTAAATAAAGGCGTTCTGTAAGGTCATCGGTGACGCAGAAACAACGTTTGTCCTGCTAATTCCTCTCCATTGACTGATCTGCAGATACAAAACTCCAGCCATCACCGCATGAGCAGCGTGTGTGATGGTTGAGTATCCAGGCAGGAGATAGACTGTATGTGAGCGGACGCAGGGCGGCCACACTGTGGGAGAACTCGTCGAGTGTATGTGTGCTTTAAGTGTGAAGAGCACGTGTGCGCTGCGTGGGCGGTCTAAACGTGGAATCACACGAGTGCTGGGCTCTGGGTGGAGGAGAGGAGAGGAAGACATGGAGGAGGGATGAATGGTGGCGGTGGCGGTGGGGGGGGTGTTTCATCTTCAGTTCCCACTACCTCATTCACATTTTTGTGCACATGAGTGGGGGAAGGGCGTGCATGCGTGTACGGTCTGTATCTGCATGCATGGAGCCGTCCTGCTCATTCATGGGGTAAGCCCCTCTCTAGGTTCTATTCATATTTTTTCATGGTCGCTGATGGAGTCTCTGTGTTAGCGAGCTCTCGGTTTTGTTCAGGGATCAGCGAGCTGCACTTACGGTACATCACACACACACTCCCAGGGTTCACTAGTGTGTTTGAAACCTGTAATATAGGTGGAGACTACGCCCATTAATGACAAACGTGTGCTTTTGTTTGGCTTTTGCTTTTATTATCCGCTCCAATAAAAAAAAAATCACACTGCAACCAATTCAATTCAATTTGATTTTTCAATTTTATCTACTGCCTTGTGTTCATGGAGCATGAATCTGACTACCATAAAAATGTTGACAAGACAAGACTAATAAAACCCTTTAGGGAGGTGAATCACAGTACAGATTATGTCAGAGTTCTGCTCTGTAAGCTTCCACTGAGTCTGGCTGTCTCAGATCTTGAACATGAACATTGCAGTAGGATATTTACCTTTTTTTTTTTTGCTTTGACTGATATATTCTTTTCAGCATCTATCATGTTAACTACCGCGCTCGTCAGGCCGTGGGAAACCTGCTAGCGTTGTGCGTTCTGACGGTAAAGCACCTTGTTGGAGGCCATCTCGCTGACGGAGTGCCGGGTTTTCAGCGTGTCCAGTTGTTCCAAACACCAGTCCAGCTCGTCCAGGGTCTCTATGGCCAGCTGCTGGTGAGGCTCCTCTGCACCACACACACACACACACACACACACACACACACACAGAAAGATGTCAGCATGGATTCATTCACGTCCTGAACACATTCCACTCTGCTCTCATCACCATAATTGGCAAATTACATTTGTTAATTATTAACTTAAACACTCGATTTGTCCCCTCTTAACGCTTTAACTTTTAATTTCTCCTTTCTTTGACTTATTTAGTGGAATTTAGTAGATATTTTACCCATAGTCCAAATTTCAAAATTCATACACTTCTTAATGTCCTCTCTGTCTCTGTGTTAGTGTGAATGTTGATTATGGGATGTTTATCACCGACCTGCGAGGCTGGTCTTGCACATGGACGGCGGGTTGCTGCCTGAGGACCGCGTCCTGAAAAACAGAGACCATGCAAATCCAAGGTGAGAGCAAGTGAATAACCTGCTCTAACTACATCATGAACATATTTTGAAGAATTATGGAGCAGCCAAGGACGTTTTCTAACAACCTACTTGCTCGCCGTGCGATCCTGCTGGCCAGTTATGACGGCAAAGTTACTCCGGACTGTCCTCAGGCTGGCAAGGACCTGCAGGACGAGTGATGCAGAACGTACATGTTCACCCGGTGTGACGTGACATTTGTGTTGCCGTGAAGCTACGGACGTGGCCTCGGCGCGGGCCTCACATACTCAGACATGCCTTTCACTTTATTCGTCTAGAACTAGATCAGGTGCTGCTTAACATGAATCTCTGACAAGCTTCTGAAACCAGACACTGCGGCGTTCATCCTCCTGAGTCGGAGGCAATCCCCCCTCCGCCTATCTGATGTTTTGATGGCATCACTGACACCCCGCTATGTCATGTCTGTCACTCCATCTGTAGCCCAAACACTGACTCAACACACAGAGAAAGCCCACGGACTATCCGGTGTCCAGGAGCCTTATCGGCCAACATGCGCATTCGAACAGCGTGATCCAGCGATATTAGATTCGCCTCCTTCGCCGTGTAAAGTGAGTACAAGTGTGACGCACGTCCCCCACAGCAGAGCGATCCGCCACCAGCGGGAGGCCTGCTCCCGTCCTTGGGCCAACATAATGCTAAGGGGCTGTTCCGGCGAGGCTGTAAATCCCGGCCTCATACCATCTGGAGTTTATTATAGCTTAAAGACCTGCTGTCTAATTAACAAGCAAACGTGATTTTCCTTTTTAGATGACCATCTGGCAAATAATATATTTGAAAAAAATATATTTTAACGTGCGAAATAAATAAATAAATCAATAAAAACAGGATGTCTAGAAAGGATGCGGTGGACTCACCTGTGCAAACGGTGTGACTATCATGTCTTCTGTGTGTCTGCAATACAGAACGGAACATACAGAGGAATATGGTTCAATTCTTCATTAAATGAAACACAAATAAAACCAGCAGGACCAGTCTACTAGCCTCAATATGTTTAAGCGTCTTAGTCTGACGTTTCATTTGCAGTTTTTAAAAAAATGGCATGCACTGCGTATAACAAGGCTGGTGAGGGAATAACTGGGAGGTGGGTGATGGGGGGGTGAGATGAACTGAAGTCACAAAAACACATGTGCTATTATACTTTTTTGTCCCAGTACTCAGCGTCACATGCAGAAACAAACAGAACTGGGTATTTTATGAGGGAGGGGCTGACGTGGATCACAGGTGAAATGATATTTAGTCACATTGGACAGGAAGGAAGTGGGGGGGGGGGCTGGCGGTGAAGCCAGCTGGAGGGAATGCAGGAGTGGGCTTCAGGAAACAGGGTCAGTGGTTTTATCAGGCTTTTATTTGATAGTGTTGGTCTCACCGAGATGACAACCAGTTGACCTCCCAGTGCTTCAAGCTTTCTTCCCTTCAAACACAGACAGGCGAGAGTCCGTGAGGAGACCTGCGACTGCTCACTTTACAAACTTACAAGTGTTTAGACATTAAATTATAAAGTAGGGGGGCTGGTTTAGGGACAGATCGGATACACACATGAAGAACTAAAAATTAAAACAGCAGACGCTCAGTGGGAAAACTCGAGCATTTAGTGATGAAAACACTGCTGCTTGCTGCTTGCTGTGATGTTGGGCTTCTCAAGGCTGCAGAACAAGACACGCTGCATGTTGTAATGCTGCCTTTTAGCTAGGAAAATTAAAGACAAGAAGGTAGACAACTCAGAAACATCCAGTAGGAATATGAAACTATCTCCACAGTAAGGACCTCTGGCTTCAGAAGTCTTTTTCTTTCCAATAAGAGATAAAGTTGAGACCACATCGGTTTACTGCAGCTTGTAAGGGAGCCAACGCTTAAACCAATATACATATAGTACATATGATTTCCAATGTGGAAACCTCTCAGTACAAGGAGAATGTCAGGGGAAAACAGAAAGAGACATTTAGTGTTTTCCTTCACAAAAGGTATTTAAAAAAACAATAGACGTGTATGAAGACTTTGACTTATATCCCAGACCTACGCACTCTGAATCTCATGCTACAGAGGACGGGCTGAAGCTAAACAGTACACTTAATTAATTTTTTATATGACCTGAAGCACACGACGTGTGGCGTAGTGAGATCAGATCTGAAATTCACCCGAGCGTCACGGCGGTTTCATCAGGCAACAGGATCTGATTTCAGGGAATTTCAAGGTCTGACCTCAGATTTTCAATTTGTGGAAAGATTAGATTGTCCTTTTTTTAGATTATTTAGAGGCAATTCTGACAGATCTAATCAAAGCTTGTCTCACTTCTAAATAAATAGGAATTAACATGATATATTATGAAGAACTATATTAGATGAACTCACAGGTCGCTGGCTGTGGAGGAGTTTCTGGAAGGACCTTTGGGTGACAGGTCGAAGTCGGAGTCCGAGCGGTAGAGGAAGGATTCCCGCCGCTGGCTGTGGGGGAAGTTGGCCTGGAGGACCAGACCAGAGCCAGGACTGGCCTGGGGGTCCAGAGAGCTGCGGCCCACTGACAGCCCATTCTCTACATCAAAACTGTTGAGATAGAAGATAGGAGAAAGACGGAGAGCTTATTAGAAGTCGAAGGAGAGGAAAATATGCTTTAAAAGACATGCGACAACATCATGGGAAGGAAAAGAAAGAAGCGTTTGTTCAAGGCTTTTATACAACTAGGCAGGCTGGACAGCTCACACTAATCAGTCTCATTTAGTGCTGCAGGACATGTGCACGTGTTTGCTTGACGAATAAATGGATCAATAAGGGGTTGATCACACTACGGATTCAATCCAATGATGAAAAAAAGGTACGTGGGCGTCCAATTAACATGTGAGGCAACTCTCTGAGAAGGTGGGCGAAGCGGCGCAGAGGTCCCGGTTTCTACTTCAGGGGACAATGAGAGGGAGAAAATGAACAATCAACGTGCGATATTCTGAATGTAAAAATATCACAAGCTTTCATCAACGTGCAGAACGGGGGCCGGTTATCTCTCAGACAGGAAAAAATGTGATTCAGGAGGAAGCGCGGCCATTATAAACCAGCAACACGCCACAATAAGAGCTAAAAATGACACGTTTAGGAGGGACGACCAAAAGCATAGGATCATGTGAAATATGTGGGAAAGCAAACTATATCCCTCTAAGTAAACTAAAATCAGCTCTGCATTTAAAATTGTCCTACAATGGCAGTACACTCAATGAGGAGGTGTTGGGCGCCACAGACGATAAATCACTTCAGAGTGTGTGTGTGTGAATTATCCACCTGCTGTATCTGAGCCGATCACTACTGAGCCACGAAGCCATTTGAATCAAATGTGCCATGATATGACGATGCTGTCTGCAAGTACGTGAAATAAACAGTAACACACTCATCAGCCCCGGGAAAAAAAAACAATATGGACTACGTGATGTTTGCCTCATTAAAGGTGTGAAGCCTGTGTAGCTGCTGTCGTGTGTGTGTGTGTGTGTGTGTGTGTGTAAACATCCAGAGGAGGTCTGCACGCATGTGTGGCTGCGAGTGAACAGTGAGGGTGTAAAATTAGCATCAGAGTATTGACGTGGGGTCATGTGAGTGTGAGTCTATAAATAGAGCGCCGACCAGGTGAGGAGGAGTTCCTCCTGATCAAACACGATCTGACTATGGAGGGAAAAAACGCAAACACCGAATAAAGGCAACGAAGCCGCTCCCGCTCCGCAGTCCGTGCACGTTCCTCTGCCTTGATCCACATCTCCGTTTTCCCACAGCCACTCTGCCGACATGCGAACCCGGGGAGACTCGGGCCGGCCTGCAGCTCAGTTTGGCAACGCTTCTCCTTTTCTAAACAGTCTGAGAATCTCCAGAGGAGAAATCCAGGCTTTAGCAAAACAACCATTAGCAGAACGTGGAGGATTTTGGACGGGCAGATGCGAAGAAACACACTTGATCTTTCTCAAATAAATACTGCGGGGGGAAGCGATAGTCAAAAAATATATATATATCTATAAAAAATCTCAGAAACCTAAAACACAAACTGGAACCGACTGCATGAGTGTTAGGATGGAAACGTCTGTCGGTGATAAGTGTGGCTGGTAATAACACACAATACCAACATCATAAAGACACTAGCACATCAGAACGAGCTGTGTGACTTTCATACATCACAGCATAGGCCCCTCGCTGCTCTTCAACAGGACAGACCTGCTCTCAGGCAGATGTTTTGACTTGAGCGTAGCTGTCATTAATAACTCTAACAAGGACTTAGCCCGGTGGCGGGACCACGTCTGGCAACGCTCAGCATAACGCCGCCATCCTTAACGCGATCGGTTACACCTGTGTGCTGCAATGGGAACACGTCTGCAATGAATCTATGCTGCTTTTCTGTAATGAACTTGGATTACCGTGCACCAATCAATTTGCACGCAGCAGGAAAAGCCCGGCCAGGCACAGTTAATCACATCGACGGGAGGCTGCGTTGTGTGAGCCAGTTCCAGGCCTCTGGTATTATTATTATTATTATTATTATTATATGGTTTACTGGGACACCTAATAGAATCAGAGACATGGTTACGAGTCATTATTCAAACCTGTGACGAGTCCAAAATGTCTAAAGTGATACAGCAAAACCACAAGTCAGTGATGCTGGAGGAAAAGTCAAGGAATCTCTGAAATGAACTGTGCCCTCCAGTAAATCGGGGTCATAGTTTAAAACGGTGTCAAATATATTGATAACATCATGAGGGAATGAACTTTGTGCCACAGTACTATATTGGACATTCCCAGGACCCCCCCCCCCCCCCAACCTTATTGGAGGCATAAAAGGGTTTAGCCCCCCCACAGATAGCTACGGACCACAAGTGAATTATGAGTATGAAGCTAATCATCATGCTGCCCAAAAAGCACAAATTAGGTGAATAAGGGGAATAGGCCAAATGCGTCAATTCAAATGGTGAATGAAGAAAAAAAAGTCATAATCTCATCTGATTGCAGTTTAAACCCATATTTAGCTCAGGGGAATGGATAGGGGCACTGACATTAGGAAAGTACAGGGCTTCAGAATTTGGTGCTATGCCTATGTCTATCTGTCCTCTGTGGGATCTGTACGAAATGAATTTGACAGCGACGCATTTGTCAAAAATAAGATGACACTGACTGAGCCCAGATTCTCAGCTGCAGCCACGTCAGTCTGAAAAAAAAAAAAAAAACATGCCGATTCCTACAGCCCTCTAAATAGTAACAACAACTGCGGCATGCAAACATCACATTCACTTCTCTTTCCACTCCTTCGCTTCCCCGCCGCCACCCTCCCAGGGATGCTGCATGAGGATGAGACGTTGGTGCGTTACGAGCTATTACGTAACGGCAACGGGAACAGAAGCCACCGTTCCTCCATTCATGTGATGGATTCAGACACGCTGACTGCACTATACATAGCCAAGGAGGGGAGGGGGGGTGACAGTGGGGGAGAGGGTAAGGAAAGAGAGCAAGGACGAGGTAAAATAGGGCAAAGTGGGACGGAGAGTAAATAAAATTTCAAAGAGGAACAGTGTGTTCTAAGGCCTTTTGGCCTGCATGGCCTGCTGTGTGGGTGCATGGCTGTAATTGAGTATTTGCATCACAGGGCTCAGTATTAATCATCATATTGGCAGAGAAATTAGGAGTTTAACCTGCGTTGCGTGTGTCAGTGGTGTTTAGGTGCCACCTGTGATGTGTTTAGTTACATCATCCCCTCTACTATGAGTACACGTGCAGCTCGGAGCTTCCCCGCTCTTTATCTTTTTCCTGTTTTTCTCCTTCTGTCTCGTTCTGTCCTCCCTGACGACGCCGTGCACCCCTGGCGGTTCCTGCGCGCTCCGACCACAAACTCGCGTTTCTATTTTTGTTTCTGCGCCACGCTTCTGTTTCTATGCGGCTAAATTTAGCCCCCTCCGTGCATGGGGAATAGACAGGGGGAGACAGCGCTGCGGCTAAAAATAGGATTTCAGGTAGAATGCAGAGTCCTCGCCTTCAACTCGCTGCTCCCTCCGCATCACAGAGCAGCGGATTCTTCCATCCATTCATGAATATTTAGGGGGGAGGTTTCTATTTGAAGCCGACGCCGAGCTAAAATTAGATCACAGATCAAAATATCGCCCACGTCTTTCCCTCGCTGCTATTTCACTTCCAGTTTACAGCATTCACTCCCATGTGAGTTCAGCACAGGGGGAGTGGACGCAGGATGCTGATTTACTCCTGACACTTTATTTGTTTGACAATATCAGGCAATATTATCACACGCATCAATATATGCCTCGCATGATTCCCTACAGTCCAGTCACAATCATTCGCCTTTTGGTTTATATGATACCAGGAGTAGTTGTTGCCAAGGTAACAGCCAGTGGGGTTTCCAGAAAAACTATCTATGAGAAGATGATCATTCAGCATCAGGGACTTTCAGTTTCAATATGTTTGTATTGTCGTAGTTGAGCTGGAACACATTATATTTCCTTTTTTCAATAAGCCAGTTTAACATTTAAATTGAAACAGCAGGTGTAACACAAATATCAGTCCATTCTTGCAGAATTTATTTATATTGTACTATTGTACTCTATTAAAATCACGCTGTAAAAACGTGGCATTTTTTTCTAAGGCGGGGAATGTTGACGGAGTGAACACACTCTTGTGTGAAATCACAATCTCCCATTGTGTTTTTCACACCTCTATTGTGCGCCGTCTCTAAAGCACAGTTTACAAAACGTACACTAAATGTGTCAACCGGGGCCTTTTTGTATTTTTAAGAGGTCAAAGGTCAGTGTTCAGGCTCAGCCTGTGTGTCGTCTGGACAGGAAGCTCCCACACAAGCACGGTAGCTAGTCTTCAAATATGACTCCATTGTCTTTTTGCCTTTTCACATGCCCAGCAGTCACACCAAAACCCCCCACATCTTTTCTGCCTTTCCTCCCTTTTCTCAGACACAAATAAGACCAAAAAACATCTAAAAAAAAGAGCAGACAAGGAATTATTTAAAATGATCCTGTTGAGTGGGAGGCTGTTTTTTTAATAATCTACCAGATAAACCTGATGGTGGAGTCGACTGAGACTAAAATAAATGCAGGGTCCCTCTACTGGGCTCTGCTGAGACTGCAGGTCTGATGTGGACAAAGGGAGACGAACTGTGGAGCTAAAACACTTTGATAAGCCATCAGAAAAAAATACATAATTTAATAAAAATATATATTTGCTGGTTATATGATAACAGTGTAGAAAAGCCGACTTTGGCTCTGGAACCTGGTGATGGACATTTGTTTCTATTTTCTATTAATATATATGTATTATTTATTATTACTGATATATGTCACTTATTGTAAATTACCAAATATTAACCAATTATATGTTAACCGATCAGGCATTTATTTATGTCCAGGCAGGGGATTAGTTCCTTCCTGACTAAAATTTACCTCAAGAATTTTCTGACAAACAATCAACAAAAAATATCTAACTCAATTAAGTGCTCAGAAAATGCATTTATAATAAAAAGAATTACTGTTTGAGCCCCAATATACTATAAATGCAGTATATCAGTCAGCATAACTGAGTGATATTTATATATATTCAAATTTTTTATCACAAAATGCCTGGAATCAATAATAATTTAAACACCAGATCTTTCTTTTAGCCCCTATACCTTATTGTCTAAATGAAAATTCACAGATTATTTAGTATCACCAGGAGAAAAAGTAAATTAATCAAATATAAAAGTTGGTAAACAGGTCAAAAACACATGCAACAGGCCTTCTTTAGGATTAGGCAGTTAAATAAATTAATTTGGCCGCTGCATTCATACAAATCCACCTCCAAGACACCTGCACACAGGCCCACACACCTGATTCCTTTTCTCTCTAAAGCCAACATTCCCTCTTTTTTACACGAAAAACAAAACAAAAAAAAGGTGTAAAGAGAGAGAGGTGCGCTGCGGCGTTTGTTATTTAAGTGGCTGGCTGGTAAGAAGTGTGATGGATGGTAACCTGTCAGTGGCCCTGACACCCGACACCTCGCCTGCGTCACGGCCTGTCACGGCAACGTCAATCCCATCTGGGGAGCATTAAAATACAGGAGCGACGGGGCAGAGCGGGAGGGAGGGAGGAGATAGGCCCGTAAACCAGGGCACCGCTGTCATCCGAACCTTCATTCATCATCCCCGGGCCTTTGCTGTGGCACAGGCGGAGGGAGAGTTACTTACACCAGACAGGACCAGCTCACACGTCTATTCAAAAACAGAAGACAGGGAGCGCTTATTAGACGTAATGTGGATCTCATTCTCTGACGCCTGAGAGTATAGTATTTCCTACAGTAATTTGAAATAATTTGCGCTCATGCGTGACAATGAGCTCATTGATTGAAGCGGTTGAGAAGCGAAGGAGGAACAGCGAAATAAAGACGGCGAAAGTGTGAAGCGTTTTTTTTTTTTTTTTTTTTTTCATGTTGAAGCTTTGTAATCTACTGAAAGGCCGTGTATATATCTGCTCTGCGTCACACATTCAAGATGTTCTGGAGAAAATGGGGATTAGTGATGGCTTAATGAGTCCGCAGAGCGATCCCACTCAGGAACAAAGTGAGCCACCTGTGACCCACACAGGCATTAAACCTGCAAACCTGGAAATGCAAGTTTTCAGTGACGTTAAATTTATTTTTTCTCCTCGCCCACCATTGTTGACTTGAACATGACAGTCAGCAGTGTGTGTGTGTGTGTGTGTGTGTGTGTGTGTGTGATGTGTTCGGGGGATTAAAGTTGTTTTTGTTCTGATGTTCCTGTGGCCCCTCACACACACACACACACACAGGGAGAACCACCCTGTTTGTTTGTCTGGCCTTTTCCTGTGAGATCACCCTATTTGGCCTCTCTTCAACCTGATGGTGGTTTTATGTGTTTATGCCTACATGAGCTCACCAGAGTCTCCTTACTGCACCCCGTCTTCGTGCCCGTTATGTGCCGCTGAGCTGGGATGAAGTCTCGATTGTCAGAACTGCTGCGGTGCTGACAGGTTGTTTCTGACCACTGTATCTCTGGAATATTATGTTATTATGCAATATGATTACTTCTTGAGCATGGATTTATATTTAAATACTGTTAAAAAAATGGATGAACAAAAACAGAGCCAAGTTTAGACATTATGCAACAGCTTGTTTAGGATCCGGAAGGGAACTTTTTTTTTTTTAAGAATATGCACCAGTAGCAGGAAGGTGAAACACAGAATGACTGAACAGAAATATAAGTAGGAGTATAAATGGACAACTTTGTCTGGACTCAGTGACGTAAGGAACGACGGTGTCGTCTCTTTTTTTTCCCCTTTTTGATCGTTTTTTTTCCACCAGGAGGGAAACTTATGAGTTCCTCGATAATAATAGCTGATTATTTCAGGTTACACAATGAATATGTGAATAACTGTATCATAGCAAATAAAATGCCTCCTGACAATAGTTTTCAGTTAGACGCTATATTTGTTTTTCCAAAAGTAGACGCATGCAGGCTGTCCCTATTAAGTAAAGAAATGAAATAAAATAAAACACGCAGACACGCACACACACACACATATTGGCACCTGTCTGACATGTTTCAAACCAGCTGGACTATAAATTAGTCTGTGTGTGTGTGTGTGTGTGTGTGTGTGTGTGTGGTCACTGTCTCTATGATGCAGCCAGTCCACTGTGATTAAATCAGAACAGTTTATTTGACTATGAACTCAGAGCAGCCAAAAGAAAGAGACAAGACAGAAAAAGAAAGAGAAAACTACCAAGTCTATGTACATGTGCGTGCATGTGTGTGTGTGTGTGTGTGTGTGTGTGTGTGTGTGTGCGCGCGGAGTCGTTATTATTATGAGAGCTGTACTCTTGGTGTCTCAGAGTCCCCTCTATAAACGGCAGTAATCACTGTCTCAGAGCCCAACCCTCTTCCTCAGATTTTGTCCTTAGAAAAACAACCCCCGCCGTCAGGCCGCCTGGTCTGCTGGACGTGGAGCGCGCGCTGACCTCTGATGCATTCTGAAGCGTGAGAGTGTGTGAGAACAGCCTCCTCTGGTCTCTTTCTTTCTCTCGATCATTGACCGACAGACACAGTATAAGCTGCAGTGTGTAAAATCTATCACGAGGTTTACAGTTGCATAAGTTCTTATCAGCTGCAAAAAAAAAAGACCCAACAATGACAAGCAGTCAAAGTTGTTGAGAAACTCTCGCACTTTTTTTTGTCCCTGTTGTATGAAATAAAGCTTGCATAACGGATCTTCCTTTGTACGTGCATTCCATGATATCCAAATACTGCTGTTTGCTTTTCCCTTGGTGAAATTTAAAAATTGGCCTCACTGGCAGGAAGACAAACTGTATAATAACGTACGGACAGTTCGCCAAGGACATCCTACCTATTGTACATACTGTACTCGTTTACACTGTGGGCCATTGTTTAAGCTGGAGGTGCATGGCAGGTCAGAAATCTACGATATCTTAAATAAAACCGTCGCCACGTGGAAGAAAAAAAGTTTAAAACGAGGACAGCGCTTCTTATATCATTGTCAATAGCGTGAAGTGTGAAGCACCAGCAGAGGTCATTTTAATAAAAGCGGCGTGAGTTGGAGACCTGGAGAGATTTACAATGAGTCATAGGAGAGTCCTCATCTACCTACACACACACACACACACACACACACACACACACACACGGGACTCCTGTCTCTGTTATCCTCCAGGATCATATAGCACAGCAAAGAAAACACTGGAGTGAGAGAATCAAGAGAAAAAAAAAAGAATATGCGAGCGGTGGGTCCGAAAATGAGGAGAGACACGAAGAGGAGACAGAGAAGAGGAAGGAGAGGAGTTCATAACCTGGTCTATAAAAGAGTCGTAATATGATCAGTGGGAGGTATTAATGGTAACAGGCCCTAATGTGACAGGAGGCCACAGAGAAACACTCTTCAGGTGGGAAGAGAGTAGGAAAACTGAATGTGTGATGACAGCACTACTGAAAACGCTAGAACGGAATACAAGGTCGACGGATGTTTATCACACAACTTTAGGACACAAAACGCACGCACGGTGTCAATTTACACGTTCAGACGCGAGGCGAACTTCCAAATGCGGCTTCTCGCTTTATGCTTCAACACACTGTGTCCCGCTGCCAGATTCTCTACGGGATACCACAGGAGAAAAGCTGTAGCTATCCGTCAGACACCTTTACACAGAACACATGCAAACACACACACACACATGCACACAGGCGTATAATGGCGCAATTACTCTGTCATGCTACAAAAAAAAAAAAAAAAGTGATTCCTGTGCCTGGGAAAGTCATCATCAGTGGACGGGAGGGTTGTGAGGCTTCAGGGGAGCAGGCCTGTCCCCCTGCAAACACTCAGCCACCACGCACACCAGAGAGACTGAAGGTTACAGATGAGGCTGTGCAGCGCCACGGAGCGTGTGTGTCCCTGCACGCACACACCGGTTCAAGCCAAAACACCATATCACGCGTTGGTACAGTGCACGTCTGCGTGTGTGTGTGTGTGTGTTGTGTGTGTGTGTGTGTGTGTGTGAGAGGCCTGCAACCCAACACCACACAGCGACCTGTTCCTCCTCTATGTGAGGCAGATGAATGAAGGTCCGTGGCTCTGCCTGTGGGTGAAGCCACCATTAAAAGCCACTGATGTACTGATTAAACGCTTCGGGAAAACTCTCAAATCACCTTTGTTTGGATAAAAACGAGGACGCTAGGACACCGGATTCCTTAATCATTTCACGTCCTCTGACTGAGAGCTAGACGGAATTGATGATGACAGTCCGACTCAGAAAATTTAGATAATATTTGACCTCTGGCACAAGTCTATCTTTCTCAAAGATAAGAGTTGGTGTTCACGACTATGTCTGTAACGTCTATTAAACAGACGGAGTTTGGCGTCTGAAATATCGAATCGCTGTCCAGCGCCTCGCACTTTTTGATCTTTTGATAAATCACGCAGATGAAGATCTCTTTTTTTTCGTCCTCTCCCGGGTCGAGCTGACGGAGACGAGTGTTTGGTTTCTAAGAAATGCGCCTCCAAAGCTCCACATCGGTTACCTCACTCACACGCAACCCGCCAGAACTGTCATCTTTGCAAAGCTCTTAATTCATATTAAATTACTCCGTGCATAAATCACACACCCCCTCACTCTCAAACACCCAACAAAGCTCATACTTGTATTTGCTGTCAGTGGTTCATTTAGAAATAAGCTCTGTGGCGCTGCAGAATTTTCCTGGCTGTCATAACTTGCATAATGCTCCATGTCATCGCCACTTCATATTTATACTTTTGCCCTCAGCAGGTAAGTGTCGAGGGAAATTGGCCGAATGTCTTGTGGACAACCAGCCGGCTGCAAACGATTGAAAGCAGCGAGAGAAGAAAATTAGATAAGTAGCACTCAACACAACGTACAGCATAAGGCGAGTGTCAGTAGTTTTGCAGGAATTTATGTTTGCATTTTGTATATTTTTTCTTGCTGTCAACCAATTTTTATGTTTGGACCCAAACCAACTGTGAAATAATAAACTTGCAATGTGTTTTAAATAGATTTGGAACTTCTCATTGGACAAATTCAAACGTGACCTTTGGACAAACTCAAATGTGACCTGAGCAAATGAACCGAATGCCTGTTAATCCATCCCATTATTGGCCAGACATGCCACTCGAAGCAAAAACTGCCAACTTCCTCTGTTGCAAAAGAGAGATTTATCCTTTGAATGGTTCATACTGCGTAACAGTCGTTGAGATATTTCACTCTCGATCAGAGCGGATGGATCAACGCTTCCATAACCAGAACTGAAACACACAAGCCCCATTGTGCTGCACCGAGCTGATAAATAAGATCAAATTAAACTGCTTTCATAGCCTAAAACCAATTTCAGGTTCATGAAATTGAATCAAAGCATAAAAGAATGCAGCATAAAAGCCAGTAAGTTAATAATCCTCTTATCTGTTCCGTTCGAGGAAAAGCAAGTGTTATAACCTTTACAGACGCGAGTTGAAAAAGGAGAAGCCAATAAGCGCCCCAGGGCTACATAAACCATCACCACTCATCCAGACATTTCTAATAGACACACATAGTATGCGTAGTATGTAGATGCATTAACGCTTTTGATGTGTAGGCTACCTGTCGCGCTCAGACGTGTGAAAACATGCAAACCCTTCCCCACATATCCATCTAAGGAGAAAGGGCCACTGTTATCTGCCTGTTGTCTGCTGTGGTTAACCGAGATAAATGGGCTCCAAATCACACCAGACAGCCCGTGCTTCAGAGTTTGACTTTCAAAAGCTGCAAAGTGTATATCCTTCCTCCCCCCGCAGGTTCATCTCGTCAGCTCGTCTCCTGCCGCCGTGAGGATGCGTTCATGCGTGCCTGTATTTTATATATATACAAAAGCAGGTCTGGCCGACATGTCTGAGTGGCTACATCAGCTCTCTGGATGCCGCTTTATTACCAGCACTGTGTAAGAGGGGGGGGGGGGGGGGGGGGGGGTGACAATCAAAGCACCATCAGTCATGAATCGCCTGTCTGATGATTCTACTCATGAAGTGTCGACTTCTTAAATATGAGATATTAATAGATTCCCAAAATGGGCACCGACAAGGTTGTTAATCTCGTGCTTCTCTGCCCCCCCCCACACCTCTATTCGCTATTCCTGCAGAGAATAAAATGGTGCTGGACTCCACTTTTCCATCAGCGGTGTACTGGGGAGGGTCGATACCATGACCCGAATAAAGCTGCTCCCAGTCTGTGATTCCTCTGCCTCCTAAAAACGCGGCAATAACGCAGGCAGGAGAACCCCTGGAATGCTTTTTTACATCGGCCTCCAATCCAGGATTCACAGGTGGAAGTAATCCGAGCGAGAGTGTGACATTTCCACACTTATACATTACCCCACGCAGCCTGGCGTGAGGAGAGCGTTTTGCTTGTTTAAGAGCAGAAGTCAATCGCATTTCTTGGCGCGGGGCTTCAGAGGAATGAAATTGAAGGGACAACTGCCCTTTAAATCCCCCCCCTCCTCCTCCTCCTCCAGCTCACAAATGTTTTGTATTACATCTGATAAACACGACTCCGGCCTGAGAAAGAGGACATAGGGCCGAAATGTAAACAGGGCTTTATCTGTGAGTCCTCCCGCACTGAGGATGCAGAGGATCACACGTGAAGCTGCAAAACTGAACTTTTCTGTGAGGGAGAACAGTAGCGGTGAAGCTACGTGGCAGAAAGACACGCTTCTTTTTTCTTCTTTTTGAGAAAGAAGATGTGTAACAAACTGATTTACAGTATATAAATGTGCACGGCACGGCTAGTGTTCACATTCACACACACACACACACACACACACTGACTCTAGAGTTGCTGTTTGGAGAAGTAACACACTGACAAAATCAAAACCTTAATTAAACCACCGTGCAAGTTCCGTCTTTGAATTCACTGCAACCAACAAATGAGCGAGTGTTTTGTGAACGTCTGGTGAGCTCATCAGTGAAACATCTGAAAAGCTGCTTCACTAAATGATCACTGGCACGCCCACGTCTTCGATAGAAGTTTGCAGGTAGTTAACAAATCGATGCGTCCCAACCACATTTCCACATCCCATTCACATTCGGGGTTTTACCTCGGTGCAGCTCGCCACTTCATTCCCAAGCCTTGGCTGCCCTGCTTCATATCCAATAACCTCAGTTAATTTGTCCTAAGCCACAACTGTGATTTGGCACCAGTGTTCACTTGCAGAAAATACCAAATTACAGTATTCTTAAGTTACATGGAAGGGCTTTTTCGCCCATATGCAGTGAAAAAACCAAACAAATCCAATTGATCTAAATGTTATAATCACCGCACATGTTCATATCTTGATTTCTGGTGGTGATGCGGGGCCCTCAAAATAAATAACTGCAGTGTAATTTGTCAAATTGTTGTTTTCTTTTTAAAATCGCTCCCTGGAACGCTGCCCGAGAGAGAAGGAGACAAAACAAGGATTTTGATGAAAAAAAAATATTTTGGGAAATGTAGATAGGAACCAAAACAACTGATAAAGGCAGAGGAATGTTTTCTTAAATATGACGGCTGATAGAAAACAGGCTAAAAGCTGATTTTACATATTCACAATCACAAAGAGAGGAGGAAAACAGACTGAAGTAAAGTGCTGTTATTCCACTATAGCATGTATCAGATCATGCTTATTGATACTCATCTTCTTTGAATGAATTTGTAAAAGTACATTAATTTCTTGCCTTGTTTACCTGTACATGCTTAATTAGATGTAATATCTGTATGTGTGTGTGTGTGTGTGTGAGAGAGAGAGAGGGTGGAAAGGAGACACTGAACGAGTGAAAGACAAAAGACTCAGTGAGAGTAAATGAGATAGCTCTTAATTACCGCCTGCGTTTCTGTATGATGTCAATAGGCCTGTTGACAGCACAGGGCGATCCCCATATGTTCCCACTGCGCACAGTGATACTCCGCTCCACGGAGTGACAGAAGCCGCAGTTGGTCGGCACACTCATCTTTCTTTAGCCTACTCTCTGTAACTTGTCCTCACCCTCCTCTTCTCGGCCGCTTCGCTGCTCGCCCTCTCCTGGTTCTCCTCAGCTTGTGGCCGCTCTCATCCCTGTAAAAACCGGCCCGCTTCCTCGTCTGTCGCGCTCTGTCGGGCTGTCCGGCTCTCCACGGCTTCCCAGGAGTTCTCATTACCTCTGGCAAGGGGGTGGACGCCGGCTCTAGGACCAGTGGCTCCGGTGCACGGCCGGGACGACCAGGGCCTCGCAGCCCATGCTGCCTCTCCGCTGAGTGAGTGGTTTGGATGAATCTGGGAGTGGATTCCTTCCTCCAGCACCTGAATCTGCTCCTGCGAGGCGTTGCGCTCTTCCAGCTGCCTGTCTATGTGCCCTGCAGGCTGCAGAGAAGGCTTCTCATCACTCTCAGCAGAGCTCCATTAACCGGTCCCCCACGTACAGCTCGTCTTTGCTTCAGGTCTAAATGTGGCGCAACGCTGTTGCCCTCTTCCCCCTCTCCCCTTCTGTCCGTCTCTCTCTCTCTCTCTCTCTCTCTCTCTCTCTCTCTCTCTCTCTCTGTCTCTCTCTCTCCCCCTCTGGCTGCTACACCTTTAATCACAAACTTGCTCTCTTGCTCCAGTCTGTCACAGTAGCCTGGTGCACCATGTATGTGTGTGATTTCTTTTTGTCCGAGTGCCCCACAGACTGCGAACTGATCTGTTGGACGTGTGTGTGTCAGTCTGTGTGTGTGTGTGTGTGTCTGTGTGTGCGTGTGTGTGTGTCTAGGGAACAAGTTTCAGAGTGAGGTCAGAGCTGAGAAAGGGGGCGGGATCAGAGCCAGCATGGTTCCTGCCTTCCCTAAATGTTTTAACAGTTTTAACCCCTTCCTGCACACGCTTTCACACACACACACATGCACGCACACACACACACACACACTGTACAATCACAGGAGAGTGCTCTACCTTTCGCCACAGCACCATTATCCTCTCCAGATGGTGTGTAATCGTGTGGTGTGTGTGCAGCAGCTTCTTCTTGTCTATGTTATGTAAGAGATTGATGACAGGATGAGTATGATAGGGTATTATAGTAAGTAGCTCCTGGGACACGGCTTGCTGAGAACGGAGAACGTGTGCCGTGTGCGCTCGGGCTTAGGCACGAGCAATGCAAGGTCACCCGTGGCCGGGGGGCAATGTATTTTGGAAGACCAGAAATGTGAAAAGTAAATATGAAACCTTAGCCGGTTGACCTTCTGTATGCTCCGTATGAAAACTTAAACAGGAAATATTTGACAGGAGATCAGCAGAGTGAGACAGGAGCCGTGAATACACAGGCTATGTTCCCCGAGCCGGATTATACCCAACTATGCAGTTTTGAGAGCAAAAAAGAAGAGTTTTTATTTGGATGAACTGTATTATTAATTAAAAAAAGACCTAGGCACCACAGGAAAATGAAAGCGATTGTCGGCATTCAACATGTCTAAACTTGGTCTTTTTTGTGTTTTGCCTGTTCCAAGCAGACAAAGATGCCTATAGGTTCCCTCAAAGGTTCCAGATTGTAGGTTTTATATAAATACTGTCCCATCTTTCGAAGCACTCAATCTACAGAGAAATTTAGCCTTAAAACAAGCTTCAGGACTTACATATACAACCACATCCTCATTTACTCTCTTTTAAATCAGCCAATCAGACAAAAGGCTCGTTAGTTTTAATGAGACAGACAGCTACATAGAGAAGCTTGAGAGAGAAGATGTCAAAGTAAAAGAAGTTGATTTCTGGTCTATAAAACCACAAATCTTCTTGGTATGGACGTCAAAGCTTTACACTGGAGCTTCAAAACATCAGTTAGCTTCAGTGGACCAGCCTTCTGGTGCTATGATATAGGGGGAAAAAGTGACAGTAAAAAGACTCATGCAAAGCTAAGCACGAATTATGAAATAACATTATTAGCATAAATTTGTTCCGAATAACCTCTAGGTCCACACTGGGTGCAGGTGATTATTTAAAATAACCACTGCAGTGAAAAAATAAAAAGTATGACATGAAATTCAAACTTTCTGTCAGAAAATTTGCCGGAAAAAAAAATCAGAAGAAGCTGCTGCAAGATGTTTAACTACAGTACGGTAATCTTACTTTTGAAAAATGAAGCTACAGTATATGGAAGTCATACTGGTTTAATAAAAGTTTTTTATGAAAAGAATTTGCTGCTGCTACTCTTGCCAGGAAGCAATTCTTCACCAAATTGTCACCTACTCTAAAATAATTGAGTGAGACAAATAAAGGCCCAGGCTATTATTTGGTAATTTACGGTAATTTACGTTTTTCATTATCAGACTAATAGCATTAGGGCCAACTAGTGTTACACTGCAATAAAAAGACAATTCTGTTTCCTTATTTCTATATTATATATTATATATGTAAATATATTAAAAAGAAATTAATTAAGCTAAATTGGTCAAATCTGATGTAGTTTCCTTTAACTGAAAAAAGATTACCAGATAGAACCAGGAAAATGTTCATGGTACAGTCCAACTTTGCCTAAAATCCAGAACTTGTTGTTTTAAAAGTTACTTTCAGCTTGTAAACCCAGCTTGAACAATGTTACTGTCAACAGACAGCTTGACAGTCAACAGCGGCTGAAGGGGACGCAGCGTCGCACACTTCGCTATCACGCAGGAAAAACATCTCCATAAATAGACATGCACCTCAAGCTACGTTCTGCAATACGACACGGTTCAATTTAATAGGCAAGTCGATCGATAGCGCGACCTCACCAGCAAATGACAGTATGCAGAGAGACAACAATATATATATATATGTATGTATATATGTATGTATATATATACTGAATATACACGTTATTACTGCACTTTCTTTGCACTGCTTCGTTTTATTTCTCAATTTATAAACCGGTATTTATCTTGTCTGCAACATACAGCATACATTGTGTTTTGCTCTCTCAGAGTATTTAGTATAATACAAAGCTTCTGTGTCTGAAAAGCTGCCATTTAAGGAAATCTGAGAGTTGCATGCACACACAAAAAAGGGCCAATCATAACCACAAACTGGACAGACCGACAACATCGCTATATATGATGGATTTCCAGAGCCTGAACCTGGTAACAGCAACACTTTAAAAGTCCGATCACATGGCTGCAAAGACCTGAGCTGGTAGCAGTTTGGGTTCTGCAGGATCAAGTGTGCAGATCCACAATCAGGCCCTCAATGGTTTATTAAAAGAATCTCCACAAGTCAAAGCTGATATGCT
This sequence comes from Eupleurogrammus muticus, assembly GCA_036785175.1. Taxonomy (NCBI): domain Eukaryota; kingdom Metazoa; phylum Chordata; class Actinopteri; order Scombriformes; family Trichiuridae; genus Eupleurogrammus; species Eupleurogrammus muticus. The sequence continues at coordinate 3,082,535 of JAYKQN010000014.1, forward strand.
GAAAACCTTCCATCTTTACTTTCCTGTGCCTGTATGCATGTAAATCTTTTGTGAACAAATACTGTACAAACATTGGCATGTGACCTGACTCTGGACTCTGCAAACCTGATGACGGGATGTTGCGGATTAAAACTTTTGACATGTTTTTTATAACAGGAATAATTGTTTTCATGTGGAGCTGAGACAGAGAGGTGGGGGGGGGAGCTTTAAACAATATGGTTGAAGAGCATTATCCCTTGTTATCTGGAGTGGACACGCTCAGTCACTCACTGACGTCCACATATGCGAACAGCACACGCTCGCTCGCTGGCAGGACACCAGCGGATTTCACAGTGCTCCATGTGTCTGCGTCACCGTGGTGGAAGAGAGTGGATGTTTGAAGAAAGACAGACTTTGAAATGTTTGGTTCTGCTCAGTATCTCCACATCTCGTCCTAACAAGTCGCGCGCTGGAGCCCCGGCCGCCGTGGGCCCGAGACGCCGCGGCGAGGTAGTCTCCGAGGCTCATAAAACAGTGAGGCATTATAAATTCTGGCTAACCTCTCAGTTGTGGCTTTAATAGTCCATTATTTGCGAAGGGGGCCTCATGACATCATGTGTTGGCTACACAGGGGCATGGCGAGCATTCCTGGATAACGAGCTGTTCTGAAGTCGGCGAGCAGCGCTGCGTGTCGGAGCGGCCGCCCGTCAGTGGCTACATTGTCTGTTTGTGGTTTTGTTTGTAAAGCTAAACGGTGAACTTCCAACATCCTATTATCCACAAAAAACTAATTATGTTAGACAAAGAGGACAGAATAAAACACAAATCGTTAGCCTCTTAGCATAATTGCCTAAGTCAGATTTCAATGTTTTTGGAAAACAACAAAATCACTTTGGTTTTCTTTATCTCTGATTTGTTATTTTTTTGAACAGTGCATTCAACCAGATGTGCAAACAAATATGCAAAAAAAAAAGTAAGACCCATCATCAATTGTCTAGGAAATAAAAAATGACTTGGGCAGAATTGTGCATTGACTTAGGAGGAATTTGTGTCTTACATAATGTGAACTAGATCTATCATATCTCACAGCAAAAAGGTCATTTTAAGTTTAAATGCACAGTTTAGTCTCTATAAAAACTGCAGAAATGCGGCTACATCTTTCTCTCTGCCGTTGTGCTGGTATAAAACTACCGGTAGCCACTCAGGCACAAAGTGTTTTTGGATTTCAAGTGTTATTGGCCAATAAAATAGAGGCAGAAAGACATGTTGATGCAGAGAGTTATGTAAATAGTGTACCTCATAGGCAAGACATCGGCAATTATGCTATTAGGCTAAACAAATATTGTAAAAGTATGATGAGGAGGGACAAACATTCTGAAATACAAAGAAATCAAGTTTTACTTTGTATAAATCGTTTCAGTCACGTTGTGTCGTGCTTCTCAACAGTGTCATGTTCCATGTCAATGTCATTTTTCATTTAGTGTATTCAAAGTTATTTAAAAACTGAGGAATTAAGCAGAACATTAGGTTAATTAACATCCTGTTTCATTTTTTTTTAGGTTTTTCACAGAAATTGTGTTTTTCCTACAAATTAATGTAAATATCTGTTAGTTCCAAACTTTCACTAAAGCTATAACATGCACCTGTACACCTGAAGGCAGATTTAGCTAAAAGTGATGATATACATGGGCACAGCCAGGTTAATTTGAATACAGATATACATTAGGAAAAATGATTCGTATTAAAATATTCAAGAAACGCAAACTTTCAGAAACACTAACATGCATGCATCATTAAAGCTGTACGAGAAGAAAAAATAATTCTAACTTAATGCATTCAATTGAAAATAGATAAATCATATTGTCTTCTGTATGAAAGTTCTTAACAATTTGTTGTAACATATCTAAAAAGTGATGAGCAATTAAGGAAAATCCCTTTTAATTTCAATGACATTTCCTACAATCTTAGAGGCAGAAGTAGAAAAAACACAAACTCAGTATCCTGGAACCATAGTAAATATGAACTAATAGTATTTAACTTGCTAATGACTAAAAGCTATTACAAAACTATTTATTTTGTCCCTTAGCAATATTATTCAAACCTAAAGTCATGTATTGTTAGAATTAAAATGACGTTCTGTCGCTTCTGTTAAAACAGGTTAAAACTGAAGAACGTGAATGTGCATATTTACCTTCTGCATACAATCTTTTTTTTTACCTTGTAAACGGATCTAAAGGAACATTGATTCCCATGACTCCCATGAATGAATGTTTCCTTAAAAAACACCTTTCGTATCATTACTATATCTCACTACGTAACTATAAGAGGCAGCACAAAGTGCCGATTAGATGATCTGATATATTTTAAATAAAAGGCAATAATCACAGTGAAAGGACAAAAGCAAAGCGAGTGAAACACATTTCCTCACAGGACAAATGTTATGTCAAATACGTAACAAAGCGGCCGCGCCAGGTGTCAGCATGTGGCTGTCGCTGGCTAAATTTAACCGAGACTCTGTGATGTCAAACGCCGCGTTAAAGCGCGCGCTGTAGGAAAAAGGTGAGAAGCGTGTGGCCCCATGATTCATTAGGCCGCCATCTGCTAGCGTGACACTGGGGTTTGGGGCTCTTCTGATCAGGGGATTGGTCGGATGACAGAATTTAATGCGCACATGCAAACACACACACACACACATACTCATAAACACACACCTACAAACACAGCCCAGAAAGGACATGGGATACGTGCGCCCACGGGGGTTCACTAAGGCGTACGGGAGGAGCATGCAGGTGCAGGTCTCCTAAAAGTGTTTTTAGGGAAAAAAAAACGACATGAAATGCTCAACCACAGTCAACTCATAGCTTCATCTGTGAAAAGATGCAGCGAACTCTGCAGCTTCTACACATCTTTTGTATCCCACTGTTCAGCCTCCTGTAGATAGTATAGTATGGTGAAATATGTTAAAAAAAACAGATGACCTTTCCATTATGTGATTCTGAATTACTGATCACTGAAGTGCACAATATTTATTTAATAATACAATTAATTATGCAATTGCATGAGTTGGTCAAAGAAAATATCACCTGATAATATCAATAGTAAATTAGGGATAATTTGTATGAGCACAGACTTTATCAGCAGTCTGGTTACTAGGCATTTGTGAAGAACACGTTCTGTGCTGCGTTCTGTTGCCTCCAGTGGCCACGGTGCAAACTACTCAAGTTAAACGTTATGAACCAGGAGGGCAGCAGCCTGGCGTTGGGTGTCAAGTGGAGTCATGCGGGGGCTTTAAAACACAAGCGACGTGCAGCACCCTGCATCCTGCAATGCGGATTAAAGGAGAAAAAACTGGACAAAACAGCAACAGACAGGGGATCCCTAGTCCAGGAGGAGCAGATGTGATTCAATGGATGATAAATACATAGAGAAGAGTTGAAGTTGAGGCTCAATTAAACAAAAAGTAATCAGTTCATTCTGCCACATTCACTTTCAGCTCACGCGTTGGCATCATGACTGAACTTCCTCCAAACACAACAGCCTAAAAATAAACAAGCCGGCTACTTTTTTTTTTTTTAATTCAGCTGTGACAGCGGCAGTGTACAGCAGGTCATTGCTCTCTAATGGTCTCATAATGGAGCAAAACTGAGTCAGTTTCCCCCTCTAGTGGTTATATTTAACACAGTGAAGCCTGACATCAACACTGATGGCTGAAATAAAGGGAAATATTCATCGATAGTAAAAGTGCAACAATCACACTTTTCAGGTTTTCGATAGCGACTTTTTAACCAATTGATCTCTTTTTAGAGGATAAAAGTAGCCGCTCTGTTCAGGACGCAGCTCTGTGGGTTTTTTTGTAACTTTAAAGCTGCTAGATGCTGATAAAAGGGAAAAAAACGCCTTACTGTGGACAGGGAACACAGTAGTGTGAGTAGCGGCGCTCGCGAACAGCGAATTTGGGCAGAATTGGAGCTGCTGCTGCCGCTGGCCTCAGCAATCGATGAGGCTCTGGAGGCGATCGGGGAAATCAGTCATGCTGAAAATATGGAGTACAGCTGTGACGCACACAGCAGCGAGCCCGCCACAGCTACACAGGCCCTATTGACTAATCTGGGTGGGTGTGTTTGAGGGGGGGGGGGGTGACTGTCGGCTATATTGGGACCTCTGACATTGACACTGTTGCCCTTTGGTTGTGTGGCCTCACTTGACACCTCCTCGTTATTGTTTTTAGTCCCAAACCGTCCACTTTGTTCATCTATGAAACATATTTTAATTCTCTTTTTCAACCGGTAACACATACACCCCCCCCCCCCCCCACACACACACACACACACCCCCTCCAGTCATTATCTGTGCTCTAAAAGCAGCGCTATCTCTACACACGTCCTCTCTATCGCGTCCTCTCCGCCCTCTCGTCTGTGCCTTCACCCTCTTTGCCTAAATTATCTCTTTTTCCCAGTCAGTCAGCCGTTGCGTCTGTTCCGATGCTCTCACCTAAATCGGCCCGTTAACATCGTCGTGAACGTTAGATAAACGTTCCACGAACCGTTAAGGTGCAATATGTGAAGTATGGAAGCCACTCATCCCTCGCCCTGTTTGACTCTACGCAGTGTGTGTGTGTGTGTGTGTTCAAGTGTTCCACGCTGCCAGAGAAGCCATAAAAAGCCTCGCTGAGGAGGTTACTGGGAGTGTGTGTGTGTGTGTGTGTGTGTGTGTGTGTGTGGCAGGGGAGGATGAATAGTGCCCTGGCACTGTTAGTACAATCGAGGATAAGAGCTGTCTCTATTGTGATGGACACATCTGGATTACAAGAGTCTGCTTTGTCTGTGTGTGATCGTGCATGTTTGTATGTGTGTGTGTGTGTGTGTGTGTGTGTGTTGCACAAGTGCAGAAATAATCACTTTTCCACCACAGAATTTAAGCACAACCTCGACTAATTCAAGAACTACTACTGCCAGAACGCATGTGCGGTATCGTCTCCATCATCGCACAATAAACAAACTGTTGTCTCTGCGGCTAAATCACGATTTGAGCCTGAGCTTTGATCTGCAGCTCCCAGCAGCGACTCTGCTTTCGTACTGTCTTTTTTTTTTTCCCTCCTCCTGCCAGGAAGCTCAATGTACAAATCAGGTAATAAGAGAATAGAGGCTTGTTCTGTTCCCGTCTGCACTTCTGTATTTCTGGCTGTGGTCTAAAATCTCCGGCTTTGATCTCCTCATATGATCCAAACAGGCTCACAGCTGGAGGAGTTCGGATGACACTCGCGAGGCACATGTCTCATGCCCAGAGTTCAGAAAAGTTTGCCACAGCGCACACTGCATCGGAAAATAAAAAATAAAAAGAATCCCACAACATGTTGTGTTATTTTCCCCTCTTTTTAATGTGCTTCGGTGGTTTTTCGCTAATTCCTGGAAGAGGAGGCTGAATCTTTATGAATCTGTGCTTTTAGAGCTTATCTTAATGATGCACCCTTTCACAATGCACATGTAGTCACGCTGGCCTCCTGGTTCCTGGCTCTATATCCGCTGGATGTGTGTATGCTCGTAGTTTGTGTTTTCTTACATAACAATTAGTCCTGCAGGGATCTTATGACAGCTGTAGTAGATTTTCTGCCTTGAATCCGGCCTGGTGATCAGGTTACAACTACGATTAAGTCAATCATCTCATCAGTGCGTAGACGGGGGACCGGCACGGACGAGCGCAGCAGCTCCCGTGGTTTTCCCCTTGGAAGAGAGCGAATTCAACGTGCTATTTTATTCTTCTCTGTTTTGTTTCCTAGAGGACAAGATAGAAAACACAAATCAGCTCCCTTTTGTTTCCCCGCGGTGTCTCCGCAGCACTTCTTCAGTAAAAACTCCAACCTGAGCCACGTGACGCTCACGCCGAGCCTGACACGGACGCCTCGGCCTGGCTCTGGTCCACGGACCCAGAACCGATCGATCCAGCATGTCAGCCAGGCACCAACAGGCTCTCACCGCATTACAACCTCAACACAACACCTTCAGCAGGTTAGTGAGAGGAGCTGTTAGACACAGAGGGACTGAGAGATGCAAAGAGATTCACAAAATGTTTGAAGTCAAACTTCCTTTTCTCGTGTACTCTGTGATATATTAATATATATGTTACTATTGGTGGATCCCAACTTGTGCTTGAAACATCCTACTTTGCAGAATGCACCCAACAAAAAAGAAAAAAACACTTAATATTTAACACAAAGACAGAGCAGCAGTGTCTAATAATTACCCATCAGCACATTGTTTCCTGTACTCTATAACTTTTCCAGCGATATCAGGTTTTTTAATGCAGCCTGAACATCTGCAAACACCTGTGTTGTGTTGCCTTCTCTCTTTCACACACACACACACACACACACACACACAGACACACACACACACATACATCATAAAACCGGATACATACCCAATGCACGAGTGCCTGCGTGTAGAAAAGTTGCCGTGCATCTTCCTTGAAAAGCGAGAGTCTTTGTTCATCATTTTATGACCAGGTTTATAAAGGAGAAAAAAAAGTTGAAAGAGTTTAGGTGAGTTCAGAGAAACTTCAAGACGTGAGCTGTGAAAGGCGACAAAGGAACAGAGTGAACTTCTGCGGCGGGGCTGAAACACCCCATGCTGTCGCCGATCGGGAGAGAAAAGCCAAGAATTCCTTCTTTTTATGTTCGCTGTGGTCACAGGAACGGCAAATGCAGAGCATCCAAACACGAGGCACTTCAGCTGCACCTCTGCAGCGAGACCAGAGATCCAGGCCCGCCGGGTCCCCCTCTGTGTTTATTAGATACAACTAAGCTGCTGGAAGTTCTGCTGCTTCCAGCTCGGTGCAGCCTCAACGGATCAAAGTGCATCAAAGTGGAAATTCAATTTGTGGGTTGTGGTCCCGACGTTAAGGATATGTCCATTTGGTTTTAGTGGAAAAGAAGGAATCAGAGTGTGTGTGGGTGTGCATGTGTGTGTGTGTGTGTGCAGACAGCCTAAAAAGGCAAAGAGTCCTGGCTGTCAGACACCAATCACAGTGTGTGTTAGCGTATCATCTCGCTGACAGCCAGAGTCTGGGCCTGAATCAAGTCGAATCAAACTGAGGATGGTGTCAGCCGCCCAGCGCTCGTCCTCTTGGCTCACCGCAGATGTGCCAAGATAAACTCTTCTCCTCCGGTTTACTCTCTTCCCACCGTACTCCTAAATAGGAAACAGCAAGCTCGACTTTTTCCAACTGCACTGCGAGACCAGAAAACGGAATTCCTCCACCACGGGCCCCAGGTATCCTCTGCCTTCAGGATTCTGGTCCAACGGCCGCGGCGCGGAGCTGTCCATTTGAACAAAGGGGGGGGTCGTCCCTGTGATGCTCGGCTGCGCGGAGTTAATCTTTAGTGGGAAAAAAGTGAGCTGGAAAGAGTGTTATAATCCCATCAGATGCTCCCCGGAGAGGCCCGGCCCGAGTAGTCCCTGTCAGCGCGCCATAACAGACTTCTGCTCTCTTCTTCTCTGCTCTCCTGAGAGTGGTGGGACCAAACTCAGCCTTAAAACAACAAACAACGCTATCTCCCCTGAGAATGAGAGAGAGAGAGAGAGATGTTGTGGAGGGAGAGCGAGAAGGGGTGGGGTGCTGGGGTTGGTAGAAAGGGACAGAGCGAGAGCGAGAGCGAGAGAGAGAGAATGACAATCCCTGCATGAGAAAGTGGACCAGTGTGAGCGGCACCGGGGTTAAAGTGCTAATAGTGAGAGTGACGTGAAAGAGGACAAACACTCTGCAATGTGCTAGACTGAAATATTAAAAAAAAAAAAAAAGCCTAAAACAAGTACAAGGATTTAAACAAGTTTTTGTTTTTCTCCCAACAGATTCTCCTTTTTCGTGTAAGCAGTCTGCCTCCAAGCCAGTAATAACAATAGTGTACTGGTCAATCAATACTTCCAATATTTTGCATGTGTGTGTGTGTGTGTGTGTGTGTGTGTTTAGACATCTGGTTGCCTAATGTAATCCATCCGATTCACACAGCATTCTCTCCGGCGTTAAACAAATATTTGCTGTAATCAAACTGCGGAGGACACACGATGAGTAAAGGATGGAAACGTCTCGTTTCTCATGACGTGAGGCAGGAGGAGGACAGGAAGTATCTGTTACAACACATCTGCCCGTCATTACGCTCCCTAATAGACACGACTCGAACAATTCTAGGCCAAAACACACAGAACACACTGGACCTATTACCTACCTGCAATTCACTCATTTAACCTTTTCCTTTTTTTTTCCATTACTTCCTTTATTGGAAAAACAACATACTTTTCAAGACTAAGCAATTTCTTTAACCAATAGTCGGTCCCTGCAACTGATTATTAGTTAATCATTAATAGTTTATGAAATACTTTTAACTTTTAACCTCTAACAGAGCGAGTTAAGAACATTTAACATCTCTCACCTCCTGCATATAATCAGTTAAACTATTAAAAGCAATTAACTGATTATCTTTTAATCATTGATATGCCTAATCCAATTCAACCTATAGCATAAAGATACTATAACAACTTATTTTTCAGAACGGCATCAGTGCTGAAGACCCTTGGTACCTTGTAAAAACTTAATTAAACATTGGTGTTTGTATCTGATAAAACACCAACCAATAGATAATGCTCTTCTCTCTACTCTGTGTCTTTACTAACGCACAAACACATCCTGACGCTGCGTGTCCACGTTGCACAACAGCAGCATCTAGTGGAAAAAAGCACAGGAAACACTGGTTAGTGTGGGAGTGCTGAACCGGGTTAATTATAGTGAAAATGAATGAGCCCTATCACATTCAAAAGCTGATTGAAAAAATAAAAAATTATTAAGTGATATCTAATCCCTGAGCACAAATATCACTCTATCATTTTAAATTCAAATATGCCACTTTTCTAATTATTCATCAAAGAAATGTTTTACAAATGTGCAGCTTGATGCAATAGTAACACTGTCAAGTGTTTTAATATGTATTAGTAAACATAGTGATTGCAGGAAAAAAAAAGCTTTACTGTGTGCAGTAAATGCATGTCTTTGCATATGACATTATGATAAAATTAAAATAGTGGTATAGGCTACAGGGGTAGAGCTTCATTTGCTGATTACTGCAGTCATTTCAGAAGATGTTAATACTTCTAATGACAAAAAACCCCCCAGAATAAAACGCTAATAATTGTAAATCTAGTTCCCATGTATCAATGGAAGCGGAACTGGCCTTCACCCCAGGAATAGCCTGCAAAAAAAACATTTTTCACAAAACGTTTTCCCCAAATGAAATCCGTTTGACGTGGTATCTCTGGAGTGGAAAAGGAGTCTTAATCAACTCAGACACTAAGTGAAAATAACTTTGGTTATGTTCTATATTTGAGCTCCCTGCGACATTTATTTTCCGCTGGACCCCCAGTTTGTTTAATTCCTCCTCCTTGCCAGCCATCCTGCAATAACTCTTCCCCATCCATTTACATGAGCCCTGACATTATGGGACACTGCACATACCCTGCAGTTGGACACTTTCAACGCTCTGACCCCGGGAGCTGTGTAATGTAAAAGCTCTGACATGTTGAAATTCCGCGTTGGGCTGAAATCTCCTCATCCTGGCCTTTTTTTTCAACAGACACGTTGAAATTAATGAAACAGTTTAGCCGCAGAGGCGCTGTAATCCTCTGAAAAGCGACGCGTTTTACCCGCCTGCTGCAACTTTCCAGAGGTGAAAGATCCTGTAAACACTTTTCGAGTTTTCTAGTAGGCACCGGCTTCTTCAGGAATGTTTAATATTCTTTTCTTGCCAATAAAAGTAAGGCGGGATTTTACAGCACCGGCGAAAGGCTTTTAATTTTATATCCCTGAGGTGTGTTTGATCAGACATCACGGCAGCAAACTTGGAGATTAGCATGGTTGGGCTGGACATTGTAACCGCTGAGAAATACTCGTTACCTACATCCAAGTGTGTATATGATCAGGAGTGAAGGGTAAACATTGACAAAGGAGGCATGTGTCTAAAAGTCGGTTTCACGCTTCTTAAAATCTTCCAGGCTCTTCCTTTAAAAACACAGCGAGGAGGACGTTATGCGTCTGTCTGAATGTCCGTGCACACGTGTGTGTGTGTGAAAGTGGATGAAGAAGAAGAAGAAGTGAAGGTCAAGTGCGGATTTCATTGACAGCACGCCTCCCGCCTTCACATCGTTTACCCAGCAAATGTTTAATTTCCATCCAAATCCTGATGCCATAATGGCTCATAAAACTAACAAGGTATCTCAGCAGAGGCGGCTGACTGCAGCACAGCTGTGTTCTCAGCAAACAGGACTTATGGGCACGATAACGGATGAAAAATGAGGAATAACTAATATATGTGTCAAGCTAAGCCGGGAGAACACAGTCACATGTTGTTAGAGGCGTGTTTCATTGGCAGGGCAGCAATTAAAAGATCTAATTTTTTTATAGCCGCCAAAAAGTGAACAGGCGACAGCAGGGATGTCGCTGAGCTGTGTGTTTGCTGAGATGACACCGCTCCACTGGAAAACATCAGGTGGACAAAGCTTTAAATAAACACACCTGTGAGATATTAAACGCTCAAACCGAACTGGCAGCGTGCTCCCAATGACAATTCCTAACACAAACCTCTTCAACCAAGCCGTGTACAGTAATATTCTTATTAAATATCAGCTGATCCAAGGCGACGAAACGGCCTTTAAAATCCAGTGAAATATGAGAAAGCGCCGTAGCAGAAACACAATGGCTGATTTTATTCTGGCAGCGTGTTTAACTGAAATGCAGCAATTCATCTTGTGGTGGGGATAAATCTCATAACATGGGCTTAAGGGCAACCATTTTTGCAGGGTGAAAGGCTGCTGCCTGCACAAAAATAAACCAAAGACACATCAACAGCTGCAGCTGAGCAGAATAACCCTTTAGCCATGAGGGGGGGACGCTCTCCTCCTTCAGCAGCGTGCAGATTTCCACTGATTTTAAGCAGCACTTCAAACACAAGTATTAACATATTATGTGAGAATAATCTGTAATATGCTTGCATGGCGGGATTTAGAGATATTTAGGTTTAACTGTTTATTTTGTGACTACCAGTGAGAGCAGCTATAAAAATAATCACCTGCGCAGCCGGTTTGCATGCAGGAGAAATGTTTTGCATTTAACAAATAAGAACACTGCATACTGGAGTGAAGCTGCATGCTGCTTCACTCAGTGGGACTGAATGGAAATGGCCCCCGGCCCCGGGGTCTGCGTGGGTCTACCTGGGCGTGTGGGCCAGCGTGAAGCGGCGCCTCTGCAGGTTGATGCTGCGGTTCATCATCAGCTTCCTGAAGAGCAGCGGCGAGTTCCGGGGGGAGCCGCGCGGGGAGTCCTTGGGCGAGATCCTGGGGGATCCCCCCCCCGGCGAGCCCGTCTTGGACCTGGGCATGAGCTGGATGACGGGCAGCCGGGTCAGCCTGCGACCCTGCCGCCGCTCCGCCGACTCGGCCTGCTCGTCCTCGGAGCTCTCTGCGCCCGGGTCGCTCATGGCCGACGGGTCGCGGCGCTCCTCGCTGGCTGTGCCTGGTGGAACCTTCTCTGATCTGTTCCTCTCTCAGTCGCTCAGATGAACTTCACAGGATGTTTTATGACATGACATACGGCGGCTCCGTCAGTGCCTGTCACCGTGCATCTTGATATTATGAATCCAGGTGAAGATATATTGCCTCTGGTCCAATCTCCGCTCCCTCACACCGGGCCTGTTCATAAGATCTCATAAGAGCGTCAACACTCTGGGAGATAATCTTAAAACTCAAAAAAAAGCGACTGAAACGACTCAAAAGAAAAAAAAAAAAGGTAACGACAGCTGCCTGTCTATCAGGCTTCTTATCTTTATTTGAAACCCGATCAGCCTCTTTCGTGTCCCGCTCGTCTCTGAATGTGGCGCTGGGGCGATGGACTCAAACACTAGTGTTGATGCACTCTCCCTGCCTTCCTCCCTCTCCCAGGCTTTGTTTACATTACTGCTAAGCCTTCCCTCTCTCCAACTAAATATGGACGTCTGATTTACAGCGAGGTGAAGCATGACTGATCACCTCCTTCTCCTCCCCTCTCCCCCTCTCCAACCCCTTCCTTTCCCTCAACCTTAATCTCACCGAGCGTATTGTTCATCAACTTCAAACTTTGCTCCATAATTGCTTCCTCTCTAAGTTCCTACGTTGTATAAACACGGAGCTGTCACCCGGCGCGGCCTCCAGCTCAGCTGTCTCGCTCTCACTCCGGCCGACTTTGCATACTCAGGCCTTTTTTTTTTCCCCTCTGGTCCCCAAGGTGCTATTTGTTGTGAAGTTGCCTATTTCCTCAGAGACGGCCTCTCTTTGCCTTTCACATGCTCCGAGTGTACCGGGGAGAGTCACATGAAGGGCCTCTGACTATAAAAAGCAGAGGTAGATAAAAGCTATGGAGAGCATGGGTGCTGTCACGATGGCGCTCTCTATCTGTGACCAGAGGCAACATCATCCTCGCCCCCGCCCCGTCTCTTTGTTTATCGCTTCGGGAGTGAGAAAAGGTCCTCCTGTGATTAGGGAGTCACAGCCAAACACCGGTGCTGTCTGGAGTAACTGGAATGACCTAGGGAGCTGGAGCATCTGACACGGGACTGAACCTATGACCAACAGCTGGTAGGGAGAGCAGTGAGGAGCCATTCTTTGCTTGGCGTGCACATATGCACTCACAGCGACTGCCCTGCACCGTATGCATTCTACAGCAAAGCTGCAGCACTGCAGGCCTGTCCCCTCCACTGCAAACACGCCATTTGAGTGTTGAAATCAAGGCTTTTTTTTTTTTTTTACATGACTCACCAATCCCCACAAAGGGACTTCATGTAGAATGAGTGAGTAGAAGTGTGGACGTGACTTTAGGTTGTTTTTGGATGGAATGGGAATGGGTTGTATGTTCTCTGGGGGGCTATTACCGGTCACTGACCTGCACTTTGCTCCTTTCATTCGGCTTCTATAGGCACATGGTGACTAGTTCACGAACAATAACCAGACTGTGCTTATTTTTCAGACTGTGTCTTCTATTTGCATTTCTGTTTAACTCTACAGTATTTTGCATATTTCAGGACGTCATTTCAGTTTATTTTTTACTTTTGTGTTTTTATCAGCCCTCAGTGTTCTGACGCAGAAGCAGGCATCACCGAAACAGCATTTTGCGCAGTACCTGCCCGATTTACACGTTTCCTATTAGACTTCTTCTTCAAATTGAGGATGAAGGAAGTGCTTCGTTTTTGCAGACACTTTTATTTTTGTCTTGTTTGAATGCCCAGGCCATAAATATGTCCCCTTCCCTGAGTTGAACGTGTCTTAAGGATAATCCTGGAACTGAGAGCCGTCCCGGGGCTGAACAGAGCGTACATTCCTGCGGCGCCACTTATAAAGGTTCCGTAGTTGGGTTGACCAGGTTCATCAGAAGCTCCGGTGGGTGGGATATGAGCGACCATCCGTTCATTTGACACCGCGTTTACATTTATCCAGACAGGTCTAATAAATCTGTGAACCTTCGTCTCAATCGATTTCCTATTCTTTAACGAACAGGTAGCCAGAAAGCAGCTACAACGCGTACAGTTTAGTTATATGTAAGAGGTGTCCAGTTTCAAATTTATCAAATTAAGACGTATTTCTGATATTTTTCAATCTTCATAATTTGGGGTCTAATGGGTAAAGGAATATCTGCAATGTAATCTTCATGGGTTCATTTTTCCATCCACTTAAAAGCTTGTTTTCACTGACAGGTTCAAAATCTTTTTTATAAATGTCAGACAATGAGAAATGAACACAGGAAGTACCCGTCTATGGTGGATTTACGGCTAAATGTATATAAAATTACATCCGGTTTCATCTGTAGACAGGGTTGGATTGTAAGTGAAAATTCATTCAGATTATTATGAGGACGATCTGGACTCGTTGAGGAAAAGTTAGTAACGGAGGCAGAAAAGCAGCAGGACTGTGAGGAAAGACGCCTCGCAGCAATGGTTACCGCTGGTGTTCTTGTGGTACCTTCTCCTCTTTTTAATGAGTGAAAAGGAAAAAACTTTTTTTTTTTTTCCTGCAGAGTGGGGGCCTGATGCTGCCAGAGTCGGAAAATCTCGAAGTGTCCAAGAACGAGAGTGATCCCTGCGTGTAACTACTACAAATGGATTTACTGCGTTTATCAACATTGTCATCCTGGAGACTGGAGTTTCAGCTCCACGCGCGGAGAAAAATGTGATTTCAACACGTGTAAGTGTGTGAGGAGTCGCAGTATATACAGTCTCCATCATCCAGAGCTAATCCATGAAAACCGTGTGGATCCGGTCATTTTAGACAGAGACAGGAACTGTTTTAATAATTTGTTAAGTTACTGCTTCTGGGGCGTGAACAGTTGCCAATCAGGTCCTTGGTTGCACTTTTCTGAGCCTTCATGAGTCTTCACCTTCATAATCGGTGTCTATTCCAAGAATAGTCTGACCCCTGTAAGAACAGAGAAATAATATATGCCACACAAAAAATGTTGTTTGGTGTGGGTAGCAAAGCTGATGAAGGTACACAGATCCTCATAGCCTGCTCCTTCCACCAGATCAGCATGGAAAAAATGTGTAATAAAACTTTACTATGAGCTTTATTGCCCAGCTTCCTCCCTCTAATGACGTGGTTCTATTACATGGTACCAGCTCGCCTTGACTCTCATTCTACCTATAGTACGGCAGTCAACCTAGAATCTGTTTACAAGTTTTCCAAAGCCGGCACATGTCGTAGACGTGAATAAAACACGTATGCGGCGGCCTCTTTGATGACTGACCGTGTGTTTTTATGGTACAACTCCCTACTTGGGAAACTTTGTTCATCCTGAGACTTTGAGGCCTTTTTTTCTCCCCCCTGGATTCATCTCAATGAGTTTCTCTCTAGCCAAACAAAGAGGAAAAAAACAGAGCTGTTGGGGCATTATGCCAAATCTATTTGACTCCAACCAAGCCATCTGGAGTTCACATTCTGAATGGGCCTCGAAACCTCCCCGAGGAGCGAATCAGAGGAAGATCTCCCAGCTAGACGTTGTGTGTGCACCTGGCGACATCAAACTTAAAAGCGAATCAGATCAACATGACGGCCGTCCTCTCTGGGAATAAGGTTTGTCTGTTTTTTACTTCTCCAGGACTTCTGCATGACTGCGCTTATAAAACAAAAATCTTAAAACTAAGCCAGTGCAATAAATTCATTTGAATTTGATCTGCTCAACCAACGTGTGGCATTATCAGGCTTAAACAACCTGTGGCTTTAAATCCCACTTTATAAACAAGGTCTCTGGCGCAGCATCAAAACTGCACTACCAAACTGTAAACAGGTGAGCACATGGCTCCCGTCCAGGGGAGAAAATACGATCGAAGGCTTCTCAGCACATCAACATCACAGCAGTCACGTATATGGCAGTAAAACTTCTTTACCTGCCGCGACTGTCTAAACACCGGTGGAATAAATAAAGCCTAATCATCACAATGTGCAAAATCACCGCAGAGACGCTCCTTCTGCAGAGTTTCAGCCGTGGCACAAATTCGTACGTTGTCACATTTGCCCTGATTTGTTGACAATGTAAATCAGGCACTCACATGCTAAGTATTTTTGGCTGGATGCACGTAGTAAATTTAAAGCTGTGGACGTGATGGAGGTGGATGGGGAAACCACAGGGGTGGCGAGGAGGCTGTGGAGAGCTTAAAGCAGGAAACGTTGGAAAGAATCTCTCTGTGTTCAGATGAAGTTAAACTTGTTTTGTTTGTTTATTAAATGTCCTGAAAACTGTGCTATTTTTGACTTGGGCATAGCATTTTTGCAAATAAGAAGAAAAAGGGGGGCCATAATGTGGGATTTTATGAAAATTATGGTCATCAGTCAGCAGTTGTTCATATGTATGAATGTTTGTAAGAATATCGAAGAACAAGAGGTTTCAGGCGTTAATGGATAAACGACCACTTTGAAGATGTGTGGTGACAAAAGCAGCCGACAAAGAGCAAACACCGTTAGATGCTTTTTTAGAGCCCGTATCAACCAAGTGTCATCACCGGCTGATCGTCACACACCATTACTACACAACACGAAACATGGTAGACAACGCACATGAAACACAAATAACAGTCGCTCTAAATAAACTGAAGCACAATGGCCTCGAGTCACGTAAAATGCTCTGTACAGTTCATTTACATAGAAACTTCAGCCTTGAATTTCACCATATGCTACATACACCACTAAGGGGCCTTGTAATTATCTGTTTTATTACTGACTCTCCTGTTACTAACTGTTCTAATATTAACCGTCCCTGTAATTAATGCTCTCTGTAACTAACTAACTGTTCCTGTTAACTGGGTGTCATATTCAAGGTTTGGCCTAGTACTGTTTTTAGGTTGTAGCCTGCTAAAGGGGAAGGCGGGCGACTGGTTTTAATGTTAACATGCACTGTGCCTGTTACTGCAAAAGCTCCAACTGTATCTTCATCCAAAACAAATTCGCATCTGTTTACTTCCGACACACACTTGAACTACCCACGTAATGCAACGAGTCCGCCTGCATTCTTTGGACGTGCAAAAAAAAGAAGCAAGCATGCGGTGCAACCATTTACGTATAACAGAAAGGCAAAAAACTGCAGCACAGATAATCATAAGAGACTTGTTTGTCTGATCTCTTATAGAGATAATTATCCAGCAGCGCAACAGAAGAGAAAACACTGCCTTAAGCAGCACACTTTGTTGAATCATATGCTTTAGAAGAAATTCATACTATACATAAATGTATACAGCAGTGTAAGTGGCCTACAGGCTCCTCTGAGGAAACGGACAGAACCCGGGTTAAATACATGAGGGTCACAGCATAGGGTCTGGATATTCATAGGCATGTGATATCTCAGTTTTTCATTTTTAATAAATCTGCACAAATTTTTAACAATTTCATTTGTTTTCTGTCATACGGCAGCGTGGAGCTGCCACCCAAGTAAATATGATTTAGGCATTGGATGCTGTATGTACATTAATAAGGGGGAAAATTAACTTGCGTGATTTCAGCAAATGGTGGGCGACACGGTGGTGCGGTGGGTAGCACTGTTGCCTCACAGCAAGAAGGTCGCAGGTTCAAGACCCGCCTTGGGCCTGGGTCTGGGGCCTTTCTGTGTGGAGTTTGCATGTTCTCCCCGTGTCTGCGTGGGTTTTCACCGGGTACTCCGGTTTCCTCCCACAATACAAAACATGCTCAGGTTAATTGGTAAACTCTAAATTGCCCATAGGTGTGAGTGTGAGAGTGAATGGTGTGTGAATGGTGTGTGTGCCCCACGATTGGCTGGCGACCATCTGGGGTGTATCCCCCTGCCTCTCGCCCATAAAGTGCGCTGGGATAGGCTCCAGCAGACCCCTGCGACCCCGAAAGGGAATAAGCGGGATAGACAATGGATGGATGGATGGATTTCAGCAAATGGCTGCAATAAATAATAAAAAATAAATATAATAAATATGCAGGCAAATATAAAGAAAGAATAGAAGGTTCCAGGATCTTCAGTCTATTAGACTTCTTGTTGCTCAATCATCACTTCATTGCATTCAATAAAAAAAACAGGCACAAAATGACCTTAAAAAGTGACTGTGACTGCCTTCTGACCAATTTGATTGGTCAGAATGAAAGTTTGCACCATGGAATAAAAGCACAGTTTAAGCCAGGTTTAAAGTTGCCTAAAGTCACACTGGAAGGTTACCTTTTAATAGGGTGTGTGTAGTATATCATCAAGCTGTACTAATTGATCACATGAGCAAGTTACCATTGAACCTTGAAAAAGTACCAGTGTGGCAGCTTTCACAGCAACATGACACATGCATTCATCTCATCTCAAATTGAACCCTCATATCACTTTAAAGTGTAAACAGAGCCTCAGTAGCTGAAGGAATGATGACAAATTAAAAAGCGAGAGTATCACAGGTAGGACTGACTCACAAGGCCCTGGAGATGCAGCTGGTCAGGGTCCCCAGGCTCCAGGCAGGCCTGATGGGGCGGTCTGAGGGCCCGGACGCGGGGCCCTCGTCGGCCCGGTCCTGCACGGAGGGTCTGCGGGACAGCCGGGGCAGCTGCAGGTCGCCCGAGAACAGCCGCTTCACGGCCCATTTGATGTCGGGGGCTGGAAAAGGCTCAATGCAGGAGGCCTGATCCGAAGAGTCCCACTGTCTCTGGAGCACAGAGGAAACGGGTTTATTACACAGTTATAATGTATTAAAAAAGGTAATTAAAATACACAGGAACACAAATTCATTAATGAGACAGTGACAGGAAATTATGGCATGTGTTTAATGTGGTTACAATTTTATATTTTGATAAACACCAACATGAGGCTCACTTATGCTTTGAATTGCAAATCTAAATCAAATCAGCGGTGGCGTGAACATGAGTCAAATCTATTCCAATATGGACTACTTTGTTAATCAAAAAGTTTCGCAATAATTTTGCTGATTATACTTCTTGTCTCTTTTCTGTTGTCTCACCCTAGATCCACTTTCAATGTTTTGCATGTCTTTTTCATTGTTATTTGGAGATACTCTTAATGCATTTCAAATATTAAAATAATGGCCTAATTCATTGGAAGTAAATTAAAGAAACATCAAATAAATCAAATTGTCAGGAAGCTTTTCCCAGGTTTGCAAGTTTTTTAATAACCATCAACATTTCAACATCCAGTTTTGACAATTTTTTAAGAAGGATCAACAAAAAAATAAAATTTCTTTCTTTATATTTGCCTTAATATATATTAAATGTATTGATATGTAGGTGGACTTCATATAAAATTATTATTAAAGTATAACTTGTGAAATTTAGATTAAATTACTATGAAACATTATAGTCTAAAGCCTTTATCAGTCACGTAGAAGCAGTAGAAATTGATTCAAGAATCGTGTTTAGAGCTTCTGCTGCACCATAGATTCTTGCTTCTATTTGAGTAAAACTGAATATTATGTCCATTGTTATAAAGAACATAAAGAGCAAGGTCCTTTCAACTCAGAATTGAAGAGGTCTTCCCAGATGTGGCCGGCTTCATCAGAGACAATTTAGGCTGAAAACTCACTTTGATCAACAAAATGAATCAATAATACATAACCCAGGTGAACGGTATTTTTATGTAAAGGGGATCAGCCGAAGAAGAAAGCGACCACTGTGTGTTTGATCTAAAGCTACGTCGCAGACAGGGCTCGTGTTGTGCTGTTAGAAAAGTGTGACGAGCCTCGCAAAGCCCACTCGGCATTATTTCTGGAAAGATTTATCTGATTTCAGGTCGTGAGACCCGCGCAGCATCACCTTGGACACAATAGATGGTTTTCACAGTGCGACAGCGTTTGGGATGGAGCTCTGAGGGCATCGCTCCCTCAGCTGAGCAGATAAGAGACTTTTGTTTTCTGCTGCGTCCCGTGACCTTATCCCTGCATCTGGGTTCCACCTTCCCGTAAACAATTGTCAACACACTCTCTCATGTTTTATTGGCGATCATTTCTGACCAAGATACACAGCGGTGTTGTTAGTTTCTAGTATCCAAAACTTCTTTTGTTGATTGTCACCTGATGCTCCATAAATATGGATAAATGCAAACACTTGAAACTGTTGCTGTACCTACACTATAATTGCAATAAACAGATGATTTACAATCAAGTATACATATATATACACACACACACACTCCATTGAATACTATTATTATTTTTTATACCAATGCTTATTGTGCACTTTATTCCTGTTCTACGTGCTGGATTATATGTTACGAGATGATGCTCCAGATTTTATGCAAAATTCTGCTGTAAATCAATCGCCCCTTGTGGGATGAAGTATGCAGTTGTTTGTAGTGAATTGATGAGCTTCTAAGGCTGTTTTTTTTGGGCTGACTGGCACCAAGCCCATACATGCAGAAGGAAAATCAGCTGTATGGAGCTCAACACCTGATCATCAAGAATATTGAAAAAGTTTAATATTCTGATGAACTGTCTTTTCCCAACATATAGATATTTATGCTTATGCAGAGCCAGAGTGTGACAGCAGACAGTCCTGGTATAGACAACATTTCAAGGTACAGCACAATGCACAGAATATACAAGAATGGGAGTAAATAAAACAAACAAGACCAATCATATGAGTAACCTGCCATCTTCCATTTTAGCTTTTGACTTAAAAAAAAACATGTAAAAAACCACGAATCCTAGACCGCATACAGAATGACATTTAACGTCTATACATTTTTTATTCTATTTTAGTATTGCTTGAAAGGTTCTTTAATTACCCTTACCTCAGAGAAGCTGAAAAGTTTTGATGAGTTATTTCTCCTCATGCTTTCTGCTGCATGGGAACAAGACAACTAGGAAGGAAATGCCAAGAGAGGAGGATACAGGAACCACATTTAAGATCAGATATGAAGAACTCTGTGGCACCAATACTTCCTTGAGCTGTCACTCCGTTAACAACCATTTCCCCGCCTCTTCAGAAACGCTAGCTGTCATTTGTCCAGTGATAAACTGCTACATCCTTTTTCACTTTGCTTCTTCTCAACTTTCTACTCCGGCCTTTTTATACTTTGGCCTGATTAGACCCAAAAGATATCCATCTCTCTCTCTATATATATATATACACACACATATATACAAACACACACACACACACACACACACAGATGTATGAGCAAGAATGAGAAAGGATATTTACGTGTGTATTTTATTTTTTTGTAAGTGTTGGACTTTCCTGCCTGACAGGTCATTATTCATGTGTGTCTATCTGACTGTACAATCAGAAGTCCTCATGCATCCAGACGTTCTGGTTAGTCTAGACTCTGGCTTTAATCAAAGTTGCTCCCTACGGTCATTCCACTTTTTTTTTTTTTTTTTAAAACACAACCACAGTTTTAGAGCTATTTTTTATATGATTTGAGTCTACATTTGGTATGATCTTTGTGAACTTTAATAACTCTGCTGCCTCACAGCTACAAAAACACAAACAGTGTCTTTCGGTATCTCAGTGTCTTTAGATAAGATCTCGGTTTTACTTTGCGAATAATCTAAATACAAAGTGTTTAACAACATATTACTGAACATAAAGTCATTTCTTAGGATGATCTTGCAGATTATTTTAGATTCAGAGTAAAATAATCAAGCAAATAACTTCAAAAGAACCATTTCAGACCCTAGTATGGCGCTGCTGTGTACATGATATTTCAGAGACCAAGTTCTGTATGAGTTTTGAGAAAATGAGTTATGGCGCCATCTAAAGGACAGTGAGGACACGATCTTTCATCAAGGACACTTACACCAGTGTACCATCTTTTAGTCAAAAATGGTACAAAAGCCCAGGAAATTGTGTTTTCAATAATGACACTTTTTTTTTTTTTTTTAAGTAAATTGTATTTATATTCATTGAATTTTAGAGTGTTGTGCTCATAATTCTTCCCTTTATAGAAAGATTGTAAAATAGCAGATTTAAAAAAATATTTGTGACATTCTCCAGTGTTCCTTATTTAGTGGCCACACCTGGAACACGACAGCATTGGGGCCTGTGCATGCAGTGCTGCTCCTTCACTGTTTGTTGCAGTAACTTCTGTAGTGTTTCTTTGCCCCTCCACAGGCTTCCGGCTTTTTGCCCTAAAAGAAAAGTTTGTTAGGGGTCAAAAGCGGCACAGTAAAAGGCTTTCAGGAATACAGGATTCAAACTCTGAATTGATTGACACCAAGTGTACCTTGTACATGCTGCAGACCAAAGAGAAGAGGGAGGACATGGCTTTATCCTGCAGCGCATCAGTGTGCTCCTGCAAGTTAAAAAAAAAAAAAAAAGCATATTAAAGGTTAGAGAAGCAAGTAGCATCTGAGGAGACAAAACGGATCACATGTACAAATTTTATGTAATGTGCTCCTCTTAACTGTTGGCACATTGTGGGATAAATAAAGGTGTTTGTATTGATGTTTTTTTTTTTTAAACAGAGGGCTAACTAGCACCAAGCCCGTACTTACAGATGGAAAATCAGCTGTATGGAGCCCAATATCTGATCTAACCCTTTTCCCAGATCTTTAGATAACTATGCTTGTAAAAAGCCAAAGCATGACCTCTTAGCAGTGATATATATTCCTGCTATAGAGAGATATTCATGGTAGTCACTAGATGTGAGGATCTATTTAATGGTGATGCAATGGTCAAGAAGAACAAAGCCACCCATGGTCCCCAGTGGTGCCAGAACAGCTTTTAAAGAAGAACATTTTTATGAGCAACAGAGACTTTGTCAAATAACACTTTACGCTGAGTGTGTAAAGTGTTATTTGACAAAGTTAAATATTAGGCTTTTGTTCCCTTGATATGAGCACCTCTGTTGCCTGATGCATAACTTAGACATTATGTGTTTAAGGACAATACAATGCAAGCTTCAGCATGAACTCAAGATACTGATTGTTCTATAACTTGTGCATGTTTGTGGTTTGGAGTTTATTAGCATTGAAGTATGTAGTATAGACCTATTAAAGCTTTATCAGAGGACCCCAGATGCTGCTAAATTCATTAAAACCATACCCCATTGATGGTGATCCAGGGCACATATTCATGTGCAGGCTTCAGAGCTTCAGTCTCCAAGGCGTTCTGATGCATCAGTTGGTTTCCCAGATCCCCATTCACACAACTCATGACGCTGCCCCAGTTCAACTCAGGGCTGTACAGTTGTGCACACTATAAATTACAACAGGAGAAAAATAATCACAATAATGCATTTTTAAAAAAAATTGTCAAGTATAGTAAAGCAATTATGCTGTGAAAGTAACAATGAATGGAAGATTTTGTGTGTGTACACACACACACAGTTTCTTACAGCCTTGGCTGAAGCGATGACATCTGTGGAGCTTTCCATACAGTAGATGACCTGGTAAGCATTCTGGGTCAGGTTCAGTAAGCAGGTCTGAGGGGAATGGGGCAGAAGATGCATATGTATAAATAATCAATATGTCAATTGATAGAATTAAAAACAAAAATCAAGGAACCGTGAAGACTAAACCTTTTCCTTGATACTTATAGCACTTTACATGTATATGTACAAGAACTCAAAGTGCCTTCACTGAAAGACGAACAGTATTTAATTTACAAATCTACACTATAGCAAGTGTATTATTATTATTATTATTATTATTATAGCAGTTCAGTCGCTGTGCATTTGAAATGTAACTTTACCTCAATCATATTGCCCAGACACTCTGGTGCTCCGTGCTGGCACTCGAACACGTACTTTTGTCCTTCAGATTTCTCCTGCAGGTAAAACAATAGAGCAAAGGCAAAAGAAAAACATAAAACTCAACCATTATAATGTCATACATTGCATCATTATCCCTATATCTCTAGGCAAGTTAAAAAGAGAATGACTCTTAGTCGTTCATTCAAATTATTTTGTGATCACAGGATTTTACATTTTTGGCCAGTCCTGATTAATGTGTCAATTGCAGACCTCATTTTGTGCACATCACTGTGCAAAATGTTAATTTCCTGAGAAGGACCATTAATATTTTAAACCCTACCTACCTCTGCAATGTTAATCCCTTCTGATAGTGTTTTAAAACACCAACACCACCCACTCCTTACAGAGGAACTATAACTCTAAGATGACTGCTCCATGGCTCACCTGTGCGTTCCCATAGGGCACCAGCTTTAGGGTCATGATGTCAGACAGCAAGATGTAGGTGGGGATGAGCATCTTGGTGAGAAACAACCTGCAGCCTGGACACAGACTCTCAAAGTAAAGGGCCACCTGGACGGGTTCTTCTGTCTGACGGGACCTGGTGAAGTTAGTCTCAAGGCACTGCTTCAACACCTGTGCAGAGGGGCAACAGTGGAGAGGTGAAACATGCCATGACCGTTGACACAAGGAACACACGTCTAAATAAATATCTGGAGCAGAGGATGGTGGAGCACTGTTGCTGCACAGCAAAAAGGTTTGCAAGTCCAAGCCTTTGGCCTTAGGTCAAGGAGACCCTAAATTTGCTCATAGGTCTGAGTGTGTGAGTAAACCATGTGTGTGTGCCCCATGATAAAAAAAAAAAGGTATGAAAATGTATATTTTAAACCTTTGCTCACAAGTAATTTTAAATATGGTTTTAGGTTGTAAACCGGATACCAGGGTCAGGTAAAGCATCATTTGAGTTGTTTTAGGGAATAAACTGGTGCAGCATCGAGTCTGGGACCAAAGACTAATAAAAGACTAATATTTACTAACGTGTTTTTTATACACATCGTAATGTTTCTACAATCGGGTTTGTAGTGGTACAATGACCGACCGTCCGAGGAGTACCTGAAAGCAGCATCCGCTCTATAGCTATGACGCAATGAACGCGAACGACGAGGCGGAGATTACAAAACGGCGAAAAGCAAACGCTTCCGTTATTTTACGTTAACGTATCCGCAAACCGTTGTACGGAACCACTGATATACACGAGAAGCAGGATTCAAAAAGGGGACGGGTCATTACAATGTGTTGTCAGTTCCCTAAATTAGACTTAAATGTTAAAAAAAAAAACATAATAACCGTTAACAAGCAGTAGAATGAACCGTTTCCTGTAACGTAACACCCACCCAGCGGTTAATGTGGCCGTGATTAGCGGCTGTGGTAAACCAGTAAAGGTTTAACGGTATCAGGTTGTGGTAACGTTAAGCTGATGTAAGGTAAAGATAAATATAGAAGTGAAATACACTAGTTATTGTTTGAGGAGTCCGTAAGATCCGTGCTCGTGAACTAATAAACCGTAATTAATTCAATAATCAATTAATAAAAGTCTCACCCCGCATTGGACAGCGGAGTCCAGAGATGAGCACCACTGTGCTGGAGGCTGGGAGCAGGATGACACGGAGCCGTAGCCGGACACAACGTTCAGCCAAGCGGCCACCGTGAGCAGCAGGAGCGCCTTCATCTTCTGTCGCAGCGCGGGACTTTTAATTAAAAAGTAACTTTAATTAAATGTAACAGCAACGCGACAAAAGAGCCACGAACTTCTACAGACACACAACTTTAAATACAACCCCCGGGGCTTCCCGGTGGAGGATTCCTGCTTTTTGATTGGCTCTCGATCATGTGATTAAGAACGCGTCACCTGTATCTAGCAGACATCCCTGAACTTAAGACACTTCTCTTTATGGATATAAAACCACTGTTCAAATGTATTTATGATAGATGCTGAATATTATTTTTGAGTCATTGAATTTTCTGAAAAATGTCAAAGAATATTTACATAGAAATGTTAACTTAAAGAAGCATGTTTTCCTTTTATTTATTTTTATTTTATGTTTTCCTTTATATTATATATTATACCTTTATATACACTGTTGTAACTACAAGGTGTACAAGGTGCTTTGTGAATATATTCGTATTTTATAAACTGCGATGACTGACTGTGTCAATATATAATATTTAAAAAAAACAAAGAAACAAAAAAACGGATGAGACACCTTGCTGCTGCTGTTTTGAGGAAACATGACACAATTCCACTTAAATTAGTCAAAATGTCACAAGATCTGCATGTGCACAGGTTTGACATCACACAGTTTAATTTCATGTGAGTGTGTTTTTTTCAATTTTTACATTAGATATTTATATAGATAGATATATTTAACATCAAATGACACAGTACACAAAAACAATAATAATGTTTATGTGTTCATTTTAAGAGCTAATGCAAAATATATTAACAGTTAAAGTGATTTTAGACCTGAACCTTTCACATGTAACATACAGGATGACAAACATTCAGGTAAAGAAGTACTATTTGTGCAATTTGAATTAAAGGTTCTCTAGGAGGTGTTGTGATCTTGTGATCAAACCCCTGTTTGTTATTAATATTGTGTTTTGGGATAGTTTCCATTGCATGGACAAGTCGGGTTAATTATAAAAGCTCTGGCATGTCTCAGCAGATCGTTGGTCCATAGGTCACACTGCAGCAGTATCGTCATAAAGCCTTGAACATCATGAGAGACTTACCTGGTGACTCTCACATGATCTCGCCCTGTTTTCTTCCTAAATCAGGGCACAGCGAGAACAAAGCAGACAGAACACACCATGACTCACTCTGCTGCTCGTCTGTGTTTGGGCTTGGGGTGAAACAGAACATGTTGAAACTCTGTCTTGCTCAACGTTTCATTTTGCATATGTACAGTAATTCAACTGACTGTGATGCATTTGTAGGTACCTTTTTTTAAAAAAAGGGTACATTTCTGCACAAACACTAATCTCACATTGAATTAGTTTTTTAAAAAATCTAAATATAAATATGCTACCTGGTGATTGACAGGTGAGACAATCTTGAATGAGTGAATTCTTAGTTTTTCTGATTCAATGGAACATCTAAGGGGTCTTAAGAACATTGGACATTGTGGCCGTATGTACAGTAAAGCCTCCTGAGCCAAATCTGTGGTTACCTGCAGACAATTTAAATTGGTTTGACTGGACTTGCTGCCCTACACAGACATGAGCTTGAATGGGTTCTACTTGGGTTGTATTTAAGCACAAGGTCACTTAATAAAATCAATGCAGAGTTGAAATGTGTGTGCAGGAATTGTTCATCTTTAAAATGAACTGCCACATTTATTCCTTAGAAAACAGACCACACAATGAAACACATACAGTATTTTTCACTTCCCGCTTTTCTCTTCATGAGAAAAGACAGTGTGGTTTAGATGTTGGAGAGTCGGTCTAAGGACAGTGGATGCTGTGTTGCAAACTCCAAAGCCCATTGTGAATCAAAGTGAATCTGTGATTTTTGATTTTGGGCTATACAATTAAAATTGATTTGTCTTGACTTGACTTATCAATAAAAAGTTGTGTAAGCATTTATTATAAAGATACATATCCTTAAGGCCTGGTCATGACCTCATGTCACAACAATTACTAATTCTATTAACATATAAACGAATTCTAAGATACAAAAATGTTACCTGTTTTGGCAAAACTCATTAACTGAACTGATAATTAAAATGATAAACACAGGTGTAAGAACTTGTCTTTCTGTGAGTATGATGATGAACTAAATGTGCAAAAATAATAAGGTAAAAGTGTTTTAAAATCGTCCGAATCGTGTGCACGTTTACATGTAGACAAACTGTAAATAGGGTGAAAGCAGCAAACTACACATCTAGACAAAACCCAAGCAGAGACAGACGTCATTTTATATATATTTTATTGTCTTTTAAAATCATTGCATCAGCCTAAAGAAAGAACCGTACAGATGAAAGAGTACCTGTCTGCGGACAAACACAACTCTGAAGCAAGCTGTACATGATAGAGAAAGAAACGTTGCATCTGAATTGAGACAGAGCCAACGGGGGGAGGATAACGCAAGAGTCGGGAAGAAGAAGAAGAATAACCGTCTTTTTCGTGCATAGGGGTTTGGGCACACCACAACCAATAGGCCTCTACTGGCTGAAACAACAGTGCTCCCTCCGAATTCAATTGCACTTTGGTGTAGAGTAGCTTTATCTGACTGTCCCAATCATTTCCATTCACCATTTTTTGAAAGAAAGAGAAGACCACGGCATTAGTATCTGTTGCTGCTGAGGCTGGTGACTCATTTAGCAACATGCCAGGCAACATGTTAAAGTTCTCTCTAAATATACGGGACAGGCGATAAAAGGCTGCCCTGTGACGATGCTTTTTTAAATGGCTGCTGCCCTCTAACGTTGCCCTGGCTGCTGCTGAATGAATCACAGCCGATCGTGTCTCCAATGTGCAGAGTGGGATCCTGAATATGAACTACTATACACCAGTGAAAACTACTACAACATTCACATCTAATTATTCGAAAGGAATGCCGAGCATTTTCGGCCAGAATCTGGACTGAGAAGTGATGGTGATGGGCGAACTGCAGATTGCAATTCACGCACAGAAAAAAAACGGGGAAATGAAAGCGCAGCTGTCAATTATATTGCTTCAAGCCGAGACTATCTTGGATGAGGTTTGGTCTTAACAATTAATCGTCCAACAGAGCAATCGATTCCACCGTTTCATTTGAGTATCACCTGCCGTGTAGTGCAAAATCAAGAATGCGATGCCTCTTGAAAGTTATTCCTGAATTTCAAACCTTGTTTACGCGGTTAATTTAACCCAAAACTGTACTCAAAGATCATTCACCAAGTGACATGTTTTTACTGATATTGACGAGACTCTAAAGAGCTAAATCTTCAGGTGAGTCATATTGAAATCTACCATGAATGGCAAAAAGCTGCAACAGCATCTCAAGTTAGTAAATTCAGTCCTGAACACAATGACAAACCTTTCCTATAGGGAGACAATAAAGGCGTATCTTATCTTATACAAGGCTCAGTGTAAAGGAGAAGTAGTCAGCAGGAAAAGAAATGTCAAAGACTGATGATGCGATGGTGTGGAAAAAACTGAACTTTGAGTTGGTTGAGTTATTATTTTTTGAAATTGAGGGAGCACTGTTCTCACATGTAAAAAAAAAAAAGAAAAAAGAGAGAAAAGAACAAACTGAAACAGAAAGAAAAAAAACAGAAAAGCAGTCATAACATTTTCAAGTTTAAAACGACAGAGGAAATAAAGAAACAATAGATCAATCTATCACAGCCACTTTGAGGGACAGACAGATTGATTCTCCAACGCGTATTTACTATTTGGTTAATTACATATTGTAAACATTTGTATTTTTTTTTTCTGTATGGAGGAAAAAAAAATCAAGCTAGCTTATTTTTTTTCTTTATAGGCTCTGTAAGGTTATCATCAACAGATATGAACAAACAAAACACAAATAACCAACACTTGGACAGACAAATCTATCAGCTTTTCTAAAAAGCTAAATAAAAAAAAAAGAGAGAAATACTCAGGCACCATAAAATAACACTTTCTAATGCCATCATTGTTCTGCGTAAAGGAGTGATCATGAACCGTTGAGTCATGTACCTTTTTCTAGCTTTGAG
Source organism: Eupleurogrammus muticus (assembly GCA_036785175.1). Lineage (NCBI taxonomy): Eukaryota > Metazoa > Chordata > Actinopteri > Scombriformes > Trichiuridae > Eupleurogrammus > Eupleurogrammus muticus. The sequence goes on from JAYKQN010000014.1 coordinate 3,111,454, forward strand.
TAAATTCTCGGTCAGTTTTACCCCTTCCTGCCTCTGTGTGTAAGTCCAGGCAAAAAAAACAAAAACAAAAAAAAAAAAACCTACTTCAGCGACCACAGCGATCTACCAAAATAAGATACAGTGGTCAGATGATTCACTTAGTTACAACATCAGTGTCCAGTCTGTGGATCTCTGTGGCGTCCTCCGACAAAACTCACCCCACTTCTTTAAGTGTTTCTCTTCTGTGGTGCAACTTTTAACACTGCGTCTACTCACAAAACCAGAATCTTTTCAAGTGACAAAACAAGATTCTCACGTTCAAGGAAAAACAAAAAAAAAAAAGCAACAAAACAAAACAAAACAAAAACTCTTTTCTAATATTTAATAAATGCAAAGCAGCCAAGACTGCATTTAACATATAGACTCAGCTCTGTAAATATTAACACATGTACATGAGCTCGCTTCATCCTCTGAACGCATCAGATAATCATGCTTAATAGATTACACTTATGTCGAGTGACGTGACCATAGAGTTTGTCGCTGGTCACGATGAAGCTCGCCGCAGATGATTAGTAAAAATGCTTTTGAGGAACTGCTCACCCTGTGGAATACAAAGCAGCCGTGGAGCAAGTCTAAAAGATCATGTTCACATACATCGAAGCCTCTCTCTGATTTGCTTCAAGCACAACCCAAATCAGAATTACATCATCCAAAAATATAGATATCTAAGTATATATTTCAAAATAGTTATTCTCTAGTATGTCTCTCATTCTTCAAACCTTAATAGACACCAAATATATGGTGTTCTTTGTAGTCAGTGAAAGATGTGCTTTGTGTGCGAGGCCCTTTCAAGAAATATAATTTACAGTGTACCAAAGCTGATGAAAAAATATTGAATTCCTTGAATGATCATTCATCGTATAGAAAACGCTTTTCAAGAAGCTCTGACACAAATGCATATCCCATAGATGAGCAGGATGAAAGCTTCGTTTCAGAGTTACGTCTACCGGCAAAAAAAAGTGGGACTCGAAGCCCCAACTCCAGAGTCAAAGCACGGAAACGCCTTCATCCTTCGCCCATTTCATGCCTGTCACTGCCCGACCAGGTTCATTGCTACTATAGTTGCATTGCTTCTAGCTATTAAACATCTGTGATTACCTCGGCATATATGGCGGATGAATGTACACTGCAAAAATGTGCATCTTAACAAGTGATGAAGAAAACCATCCAGGTCTACAGTTATATTTCATTTCTTGAAGCAACTTCGAAAACTTAAAAACATTAAGAAAATTACTCAAATGGAAGCAGAACCAAAGCTGACTGGTTTATAAATATCTTTGAAACAAGTTATTCTTGAAATAAACTGAAACATCCCCAGATGTGTTTTTAAATGTGTGTTGGAGTGGTACGTCGTCCATGCCATGACTTTCACTTACATGTGCTGAGGTTCATTTGCTGAAAAAAAAAAATGCATCAGCATCAGAAACGATGTTCCGGATAATCAACATGTCACCGTGCATGAAAACAACCGAGATCTCAGAAACCCCAGCAGATGAAATAAAAACTATATACCACAAATTCTCTCTGTAATTAGGGTGAAAGTAGCCTTTAGGAAAATGAACGCTGCTCCTCTTGTTAAGTTGGACAATTTTGCTGTGTGGACAAAATTGCATAACGAGCTGGCCGCTCTCTTTAAAGTCAGTGTGAGAAGTATTACAGAATTTATACAGTCCATAAAGTCAAACTAACTCTATAAGGAAAACATCGCAATCCGTCAAAAGCATCAGAATTACATGACAGCTGTTGACCGCAAAACAACAACAGCATATATATACTGTACAATGTATACTCAAATATCATAAAGAAAAAAGTCAATCACTCCTGATATACTGTATGGAAAGACCTTAGAAAATATCATCTAAACACACTATTGACAACCGAGCTTCACCACTGTCTGTTAGTTATGGTTGTTGGGCGTTAAACACACTAGTCTGAGTGTGTGGAACAGGAAAAAAAAAAGTGCAGTCACAAAAAGTGTTGGTCCAACAAACTGGATAATGGATGTGTCAGCAGTGGCGGATGACTACGACTATTACAAAACACTGAGAAATGCTGCATGCATTAACTTGAGAGCTTATCCAATGAGCTTCAAACAACTGGGCTGGGCCTCGGATGTGTAAATGGTTCACATTTCTATCTCATCTGAGTTTTATTAGAAAAAAATATATCAAAGAAGAGGAAAAAAAACATAAAGAAAGCTAGCTTGGGTGCACAGTGAGACAGAGCACCATGCTACTGTACAGCCCCCACCATAGAAAGAAGGAATATGTAACAACTATAGATGCAACGACGAAGAGGCACGACTAAAATCTGTCACTCTCTACCTATATCATGCTCAGATTTACTCTCTCTCACACACACACACACACACACACACACACACATACAATCACACAACAACTACACCCATTTGCCAGACACCCTTGCGTCGTAGATAAACGGCAAACGTGTGAACCTTGGGGCAGAACATGCGGTGGTGATGGCACCATCTTGTGGAGCGCCGCTCCAATGACAACGAGGAGAAGACGAGCTCGTCGTAACGACTGAAGGCACTTCTAATCTTTCTCACACATGTTTTTTTTAATTTTTATTTAAAGCCCTCTGATCAGAAGCACTGCCGTCACCTCTAGTTTAATTCTTGGGCCAAGAATTGTGCAAAGTACAGTACGATTGATTAGTCCTGACTGAAATCAAAATTCTCGATTTAAAGTTTGGAGTCGGTTGCATTCCAAAAATGGATGTTTGGATAAATGTTGCTAAATAAAATTTTGTGAATCAACATTTTAAAAAGCAGAAATGACATTATTGTTGACTTCCAGGAGAGTATGTGAATATCTCATTTTGGAATAAAACTTCCATTTCAAGTCCCTCCTCAATAGAAATTAAGCACAAGCCAAAATTCCAAATGTGCAACTTATAAAAACAGTGCACTTTAAACAAAAAGCCTTCGAATGCCGATGAGTTTTGACTCCTCTAAACTCTTCTTAAAAAATACTTTTTTTTTCCTTTTTGGCAATCTGAGTATATTCTATATATTCTTTCATCTCATGAAATCAACTATGAAAATCAGTTCTAAAAGCGGCATCTCGTGACGTCGCTTTTCATCATTCCCGCCTCTGCACAAACGAATTTCGCGTTGAAAGCGAGGCGGCAACGTAGATGGTACAATCACAAACATGAGAAGAGGAGAAACTCGCCGCCACAGAACAGAACAAAGAGAGGGAACTGATCTGAGAACTGTCTGTAAATGTAAAACCTACAGCATTCTCATCCACATACTACCGTGTTGTGCATAGTACTACCACACATCATACTATAAATGCACTATGAAAAAGCACATTACGAACCACTGGTGCCAAAAAAAGAAGAAGAACAACCCAAACAAAGGACTCCATGCATACTGTACTAGATAATCTCTCAGACCACAGAGGCCATGCTAAATGGCAAAAAGGACTGATTCTTTTTTTTTCTCTTTCTTGCTACATGAAAAGACATCCTTCATTTGGCTCACATTAGCTGGATACTGTGCATCCTGAAACAGAATCTAAGAGCATAGCGAAATTCTGAAAATCATAAAGGAACACATGGTCTCACACACACACACACAGTGACCGCACGTGTGTCTGAGATATACTGTACACGATTTATATTACCGCTTCTTATGAGAATTTCTTTTTTCTTTTTGTTCGTTGATGTTCTGTCGCTCTGTGAGTCAAGCTTGAGACGAAATGAACAGTCGTAAGTAGAAGGGAAGTACTGTCAGTAAATCTGCATCAACAGGAAAAAAAAGACAATAAACATCTGCAAGGACATTGTACCGCTAAAACAATCCATCTAACTAGAGACGAAGCAAATACAGTACCGGAGATACAAGAATCACATAGATTGATGCTCTGCAAGTGTCTTAGAATAAAGGAACAAGACACGTGAAAGGAGCACTAACAGTTACGCCTTTTAAGTCGATGGCTACAGGTGCTACAGTATTAAAGAGGATGCACAAAGAAGGAAGAAGTCTGAAACAGAAACGAAGTTTGATGCCTGAATCACGACAAACTGCATTTATCAATGTACCTCTGCATCTAGTGTATTGTGATTAAAACGTATTTCTGTGTTCACAATATACCGAATATGTACCATGCGTTTACTACTCTGTATTAATATAACGTTGTACCTCGTCAATTCAAAAAAAAGGAGGCCCGCTGAGACAGCTCCAAGCCAAAGCAGTCGGAAATAAAGAACATTTCATAAAAATATACCTATATGGATTTTTATTTTTTTAAAGCTGTAGCTTTGTCTGCTTCAACAGCCGCTCCTTCTCGTCCTCCTCTCTTTCTTCTTGCGACACAGGCTTGTGGTCATTCAAAGCTATTACTATGGCACTTGCGCAAGCTTTAAATTGAAATGATCTGTTTAAAACCCCCTAAAAACCTCCACCCCAGAAACCTCTCCCCCCCCCTGCCCTCCCCTCCCCAGCCCCCCCAGGCTCCAGTGACTACACCCCCTGGTCCACGCGTTCTCAGCCGTCTTTTAGGTGTGAAGCGAGCAAACCTAGTTCAGCCAAGCCAGTCCTTTTCAGTGGATGACAGCTCAGTCTTTTGTCTGTGGAGAGTTTGCAGGCAGTCTGGGGGATGACAGATCAGACCTTTGTCTGTGGACAGTTATCACATGTTCAAGGCAAAAAAAAAAAACTAGAAAAACAAAAAAATAAATCAAAAGTGCCTCCTGTAAAATTTCCTATCATCCCACCATCTGATCTCTCCTCTTCAGGATTCCTCTCCATCTTGTTTTTTTTGTGTGTATATGTGTGTGTGTGCTTATGTCGTCTTCCTTTTAACGTATTTAGTTTCTCACACGTCCCCCCTCCCATTACTGACACTGTACAGTCACGGCTGGCTAATGCAACACTCTTTAAAACGCACTGCGTCAGCCAGGTTAACCGTACAGTGCTTAGTTATCGTAGTAGTAATGTGCTTTTTTTTTTTTTTTTAGCCATGCTGTTAGCAAGGAGTGCTCTTTGCTGGACTGGGATCAGTCAGGGAAATTAGCACCAGCCTCCAGTCGTGCCGTCGTAAACACATGAACATTGTTCGGAGCTTTAGATGTTTTTTTTTTCATTTTTTTTTCAATGCGTACGAGTGAAATTTCTGTTTTCCCCCCCACCCTGTATTGGTGTCCTACACTACCGGTGGGTTGATTCATCTGGGGTGCTGGTTCTGATTCTGAGAGCGGGCCAGGACCGGGTAGGCGAGGTTTACATTCAGCTGGTCGTTGTGTTGGACCAAGGAGACGTTTTTGTAGTGAAGCACCAGGTCTTTGAGGGACGAGTACAGGTTGTACGGCTCGGCGAATCCATAACCTGTGGCCGTCTTGTAGATGACGCAGTGCTTGGTGTCACCCTCCACCCTGGAAGGACAAAAGATCATGTTTTAACATTCTATAAATCCTAACAGCATCATTTCTGTATATACTAATATTGCATATGTATATATATATAGCCTGTTTGTTTATTTGTTTTAATATCTTAACAGATCAGGTCCAGGCAGGGGATATAATTCCTTCCTGACTAAAATTTTGCTCAAGAAAACTCAGCATTTATTTGGAACCGGTGTTTCTTTTCTCAAAATTTACACATGCACCCAGCATTTAAAATTAGAACCTTTGGTTAATTGAAGCTCTACTATTATTTGGTGATTTACTGTATTATATACTATATCTAATGAGGGACAATTACAGAATATATATACAAATAGATATATAATATATAAATATTGATATAAAAATAAACTTTAACAAACATTTTTTGAGAGTGAAAGAGAGGGGTAATGGATCATTGTCTAATTGTCTTGCAATATATCAATTGATGTAGAAATACGATATTGTAATGGCATTGTTATTATGCAAGTTTTAATTATGGGATAATGTTGTGAGCTACCCAAATATCTTGTCTGAAATGACAGATTTCCCTGAATTAACTAAAGAAATGAATGCAAATTAATAACTTTTTCACTTAGTGAGAAACTTTTTAGTTTTTATTTTTTCACATACGAGCACAACGGAACTCACACTACAGAACAGGCGTAGGAGCCCTTCTGTGTTTGGCTCTCTCGGATGAGGAAGGTTCCGTCACATTTGCCTCGCAGCATCTCCTCGGCCTGGGTTCGCTTGATGTCGCCCACGTACCAGGTACACTCGTCATGGTGGGGCGAGCCCTCGTCCTCCTCCAGTGAGTACGAGCTGGAGACATAAAAAAACAGGAACGTGTCGTATTCTGCAGGAAAGTACAAGCTGCTGAGCTACGAGTCAGACTCAGACACTTACTCATCAGTATCATTCTTTATGCCCAGCCATTCATTGATCTTCTTCTGCCTTGTCCCCTTCTGTGTCAGCCATCTGCAAAACAACACCATTTAAAGGCGATTATTACTCAGGGCGATCGTCTTGATGAGTGAGTTTATAGATTGGGGAATGCAGGTACAGTGCATATGATCTAAAAAAAGGAAAATGTTTCCGTTGCTTTTGTGATTGACTTAATTCCCCTCACATCAAGTACTGGTCTCTTATCTTGCGGAGCTGCATGAGATCAGGCTTGAGGCTGTTCATCTTCTTGTCGATCTCCCTGTTGTCGGAGACCTGCTCTCTCAGGTCCTGCTCCAGCTTACGCTTGCTGTCGTGGATCTCCTTCACGCGAGACTTCAGACGCTCTGAGTTGCTCTGGATCCTGATTAACAAAATAGGACAAAAATTAGTTGAAGAAATGTCTTTGTCAAAATGCTTTAAACACCACCTGAGATGAAAATGTCTTTTTAATTCTATATTTGCTAAAACAATTTGCGAAAAGTACTTTTTTGTGTATTTTTTCGATTGTCAATTATCAACTGTACTTTATAAAAAAAGTGGAAGTGATAAACCTTTTCAATGGGCCAATCAAATTTCTCCCTTTGTTCCCACATTTCTACTGTATATACGGTTTAAGCTGGAAAAATGTCAGAATACAAAAGTTAAATACTCTCAAAACAGTGATTTAGGCTTTAATAGATTTAAAGGATTTCGACTTTAATAGAAAATCTGAAACTGCTATTGCTACTCCAGTGTATTCAGTTTCAGTTTTATGGTCCAGTAAAACAAACGTTATTTATCTGTTGAATCTACCTAACTTCATGTTATACCATTAATGCTTCACTTGGGGTTATAAGAAAATCCCAGGAACACTGATGTAGACCTACTTTTGAATCTCCTTTTCGTTCCCCTCGCGTTGGAACCGTTCCAGGGACTCTCTGCTGTAACGCTCCTGCGTCTCACACTGCTCCTCAAAGATCTTGATGGTCTCGTTAAAGGCCTCTATGGCTGTGCGCTTCATCTGCAGCTCCTGTGAAAAAGTGGAAGAGACGGATTGTGACTTTCACTCTGTGGCTGCTCAACCACAAATGCAATATGTTAAAACTATACCACAAGGTTATACTGTTATAGCTAACAGAGACCAGAAGATTAGTATCATGTCGTTAATCTGATGACATGATGCTGCATGTATAACACAAATTGATTACATAACCTATTGACATTACAGGTGATGATCAGCATCTCAACCCCTAAGTCAAATAATATATATGTTATTATAACTGTTGTTGATCATCTCCTTGTTATTATTTTATTTTCTTTGGTGCAATAATGTACATTTTTATAGTTGTTGATATGAATGTTAAGTATGTGTTGACATATACAAGATTATATATATACGGGATAGTGTCAAAAATGCTGTGTGGTGTAGCCCTAAAAACTTGGCATCACATCGTTTAACTCTCTTTAAAAACACTAACAACTAGTTTCATATTCTAGGTGAATTATTTTAAATGTATTATTCTTTTTGGTATTACGGAATTTGACATTTCGAGTTAAAAGGAATCACAGTTTCTGTGTGATTTTTGTGGTAAAAAATGGCACAAATGAACACAGAATGTATATTTTGAGAGACCTGGTTGAATCCTTTAAAAACTGTATTTTAAAAAGTTTTTGACTTTCTTATATTGCTAACTTTAATTTGTCACTGACAAATACAGCATCTCTACAACTACAGTACAAGACGCCTCCTGTTTGTGAGAGTGTGGAAGTGTGTGTGTGTGTGTGTGTGTGTCACTCATACCTGTGAGGTGCGTGTGTACTCCTCGTACAGGGAGTCGTACTCGCGGCTCTTCTCCTGGTACTGCTCGTGATAGGCCTTCAGCTGCTCCCCCACCTCCTCTATGCTGTTCTCCTTCACCAACTGAGCCGCACAAAATGCAAATGCAAGCATCAGCTCCACTTCAATGAACGAAACTACTAATATCAGACCAAACACATCGTATGAAATATTGCGAGAAAACTTTGGTAAATATTTCAATGAAATTATATGGTGGTGGTAATGAGAAGCCATCAGGTCATTACAATCCTGCAGAGCTATGAGCCCAAAATCGTGTATCAGTCCACTTAGAAATGTCTTCTGTGCAGTAAATAAAGCCAACGACCTGCTCCATAATCAGAACCGACCTGTTGGTATTTGGAGATGGGGTACAGCAGCTTGGTGTCCAGCTTGGCGTTGTACTGGGCCAGCGACTCGTGCCGGTAGTGATTGATGAGTTCGACTACGGACAGAAAGGTGAGAGGCTCCGAGAAGCCATAGCGCCCGTCCCTGTGGTAAATCTTTATGAGCTTGTTGTTCCCTCCTTTCCTGCAGGGGGAGACAGGAGCCAAATGAGAAGGAAGGAAAGTAAGGGCAAAAGTGCAGATTGTCAGATAACTGTCGGCGATCAGCTGGTTTGTTTTCATTTAATGCCACTATATTTTTATTCTTAAAAAAACAATATAATAATTTGATAATGGTTTAAAACCAGAAGTGTTCCCTTACCTGAGAGTAAGAGTGTACTCGCCCTCCAGTTTACTTGAGGCGTCCCGGACCAGGAAGGTGCCGTCCGGAGTGTCTCGCAGCTTCTCGTTCGCCTCCTCTCTGCAATCACAGAAACATACTCACTTCATTAACATTAAACATGATCAACTGCGATTTAACAGCAACGGCAGTAACATCATTTCAGCAGTTATTGATATGGCTTTAACACATTGTAACCTGTAACTTATGGTGGACTAATGTGATAAACTCTGTTTTTACTTACCTGGAGATTTCTCCCCAGTACCACTCAGCGTCATTTAGCAGGCTGCTCATATCTGTCATGGCTGTTGAAGCCTTTTTTGACTTTGCTGGCTTTGCTGGAAGAACTGGAAACATGCAGACATCATCGTTAAAAACATTTCAGAATAATGTAACGGATGATGGATGGAAAAAATATATATAGAAATACAACATAAAACAAATACAATACAATATGAAAATAAGCAGTCAGTTGAAATCAGTGTTAAACAGATGCTTTCAGGAGTGAAGTGTGTTGTGAGCAATGACCTAAAATGTCCAGGGTGAATGAACAGGTCAATACAAATGTGTTTTGCAAACGGTAAGTAGTTTTTCCGTGTTCAGAGTCAACTTACAATACGAAGCGAAACTGAACAGGTTTGGTAAGTTCTGATATGATGGTAAGTGTCTAGTAATGGCGTTCTAAATAAAGTGGAACGCTAGTATGAAGTTTTCTGTGACGTTAGACAGGATTTAAACATCTCGTGGCTTATTACAACCAGAATAACCAACATTTTACCACAGTAAATCAGTGCTCTGTTAAAACGTGAACACAGGAAATAAAATACCTGGTGGAGGGAGGTCTTGCTCCGTGGTTCTCTCTATCAGAAGCCTCTCCACCACCAGGGCAGGTAACTCATCATCCACCGACAACCTGTCGCGCAATTAATTGAGAAGTAGTCTTTATTTCTAATTTCTAATTAACATTTGGTGATGAAAAATAAATAACACAAACTGGTCATTCCACCAGCTTGACCTACCAGGGGGTGGAGGGACCTGTCTGAATCAGCAGGGGTCCGAAGATCTGTCCCAGGGTGTGTGTGTCCAGGCCGTTGCTGGCCTGTGCCTGCGCCACCTTGGCGAGGTGTGTGAGGAGGAACTGCAGGGTGAGACGGTGGTGGAGCGGGACGGTGGTGGAGGACTCCAGGACCAGGCTCACCTCCCTGTCATGGCTACCAGCTACTGCACCATCTGCAGAGAAGAAGAGGAGTTATGCATGAACCAAAAACTGTGACTTGTTTGATTTGATCGAGTTTTACCACACGTTTTTTTTTTATTGTGGGTCTAGTGTTTATTTTAAATTAAATCGTGGTGTTCTTGTGAAGGGCAGAACCAGCGGAAGCATTTTTAGCACGGCTCAGTGAGCTCACCCTCTCCCGACACTTGACTCTATTCTCTCAGCGCTGACACGCAGCTGACCTCGACCAGCAGCAGATACGGCTCAGTTCAGGCCCTCGTGCAATTCTTTTACTAAATTACGGCTATTGAAGCAATGAAAGGTGCCATTCTATTCACTAAAACAACATCATCAGCAGCACACAGCTCATTTTTGGGCTCGTGCTATTCAATTACACTGGAAAAAAATCACCTTCTAAGCAAAACTGTCAAAAATCGGACAATCCTGACAACAGGGTGCGATGCACAGATAATTTCAAATTCAACACAAGTGTTTTCCAGGATTATTTGTTTTGTTGATATGAAGTTATAGGACAGTCAGAGCTTGAGCACAATATGACTTTATTTTGGCTTTGTACGTATCCCTGCAGATTATGTGTGTTCATATTTCTACAAACCTTTCTGTGGCCTTTCAGCCTGATACAGTAAATGCATTTTTTCCTACATTCCAGCTCACAGAGACTTTAAACCCGTTTGAGGCAGGTAATCTGTCACAGTAAATACGTAGCTCATGTTAGGTTTCACAAAGGTAGTATAATGGTTTATGTTATTGCAGTCAATGTTCTGAAAACTAAATTCCAAGTCTTAACTATTATGTGATTCTACGTTTGTTTAGTGTTGTCTTCAGGGTTGGATTATCCATTAATATACCGATTATAATTAACTTTTACAAGCTTCAGCATATATATATATGTCAATCAATGAGTAAAGAAAGGAAATATGAAAATATAAATGATGTTTTGTTGAGTTGAAGGGAGGAAAATGATATACAGTAATCCCTCGTTTATCGCGGGGGTTACGTTCCGAAAATCACCCGCGATAAGTGAAATCCGCGAAATAGAAAACTTTATTTTTTTTTACAATTAGCAACTATTACATGTATACAAATATAACATATAACATATAATACAGTATAACCCTTTTTGCATTCGTATTAAAATTGACTGCTGCTGTCGTCCTTATGTTTTTTTCCTCATTCTTTATGTAACGAACAGAAGATTCATTGATTCCGTAATGGCGAGCAACGGCTGCATAGCTTTTACCTTCCCTTAGCATGTCCACAAGTTTAACTTTATCTGAGATAGGTAGCATCTTCCGCCGCTTGGGCCCATCCGCAGGTGCTTTTGTCGGTCCAGGCCGTTTCGTCGACATTATGGGTTTAGGAGATGTTTTATGTACGTACACATAACTGCACGAGACGACAAAATGATAGCACAATTCGTAGCATGTTTTGATACAAGAAGCGGGAGTGAGTTTTTAGCGAATCAGAATGCAGAACACAATGCACCAAAAAAAAAAATGCATTATGAAAATCCGCGAAATAGCGAATCCGCAATAAGTGAACCGCGAAGTGGCGAGGGATCACTGTATAGTAAAATTGTGATGATCTACAGCAGGGGTCACCAACCCTTGTCCTGGAGGGCTACCGTGGGTGCAGGATTTTATTCCAACCAGGCAGTAACACACCTGTTTCTACTAATGAAGGTCCTTAGCAAGGGCTCTAGTGGTTAATTAGTATAACCTGCCATTAATGGGAGGGGGGGGGATATAGATTCCCTCCTATCGCGATCATAAAAGCGTCAATTAAGAGTGTGGAGTGTGGAGCGTGTCCTACCTGCTGACTGCTGCAGGACCTGCTGCTGCAGTGTGACAGCAGTTTGTAGGTGAGGGTAGACACAGGCGGGGATGACGGGCGACGGCAGGTCCCTCAGGTAGCGCAACACACACTCTGATAGGGAGCCCACATCTTTCTGACCGACGTCCGCCTCTGAACCGGCGAACATACGACAAGAAGACAAATCTGTCAGAATCAATCAATCAATCAATCAACCGACCGCAGAGCAATCTGGATCTGGACGCCCTGTACTGTGGACCCCCCCCCCCTGCTGGATGTAATTCTAGTTTAGAACGCAGGCTTGTGATGTGAAGGTCATAAGGCCTGGGTTAAGTCTGGGGCACGGACAGTGAACAGATTAGTCTCTCCTGAGTTATAAGAGGCAGGTCACATGTGTGTCTGACAGCAGAGGGCTACTGTCACGATGTGGATGTAAGGTACATAAATAAAGCAGAAACCTTAAAAGAGAGGTATACTCACCAGAACCAGAACACAGACTGTACACTGAGCTGTCTGGAACCGAGGAACCAGTTGTCCTGTACAAAGTTTTAGAATCCAGACCTAAAAGAAACCAAAAACATTGTTAACTGGAGGTTCACTGAGATCTGAAGAACTAAAAACACAATTAGGAAGTGGAAAATAGTAAAACAACGAGTACAAAGGGGAATAAATAATGTCGTATGATGTATCATGTGGTATAAAGAGAAATGAATGAAAATAGAATATAATAAGGATTCTGGACAATATACATATGTAAAACAGCCCACATTACTACTGACTGGAACATATCTGTTTGTAATCGGCACCCAAATGTTTTTTTTGCTTTAAATATATATATATATATATATATATATATATATATATATATATATATTTCAAGCATTTCAAACATAACATTTCAGCTGTTTGTTGTTTTTAATTTCAGTCTTACATCCAACAACTGACCAATAACCTGACAGGAAAGTTGCATGTTTTCCTACAAGCAAAATTTACAAGACCCACCATATAAACATGCAGCCAGTGTGTAACAGCTGATCTGCTAGATGTGTAGAAGACCACAGAACATTAATGACAATCAGACCCGACAATCAGGCTCTCGATTCAAAGACGCACTTCTACTGCTGCGTGATGCTGCAGATGTTTATCAATGTCAAAGGGAAGAATCTGACACGCAGCAGCTGTCAGGAACAAACAACATCAGGGTTGATGCTTCTGCAACATCCCAGATTACAGTCGGTGAATGACATTATTGGTAAGAGTCAGACATTTATCTGTCACATTTATACTGTAGTTTTATTTTGAGGATGTAAAATAGTAAAAAGTTTTAAAAAAAACATATGAAATTGATTTGTGATGTTGGAGAGATGTGTGTGTGTGTGTGTGTGTGTATCTGCTGACTAAAGACACACAAACAGTCTTTAACTCTGCAGCTTCCATAATGGACGAATCTCCGTGCTGAAAAGCCTGAAACATGGCTCTTCTCCCTGTAAACAACAACTTTAGGGAATGTAGTAGATCCACAGTTTATACGTGTTTTGTTTTTAGATTAAAATACCATAAATATGCAGTTCAGGATTAAACATTCGGGGCTCTCAGGACCTACGAGATGGACCGGAACCTCACAGCTGCTGGTGGACATGAACACAAAAGAGGCGCAGGAGGTTTTCTGTGAATGAGAAACATCCACTGTGTTTGGAGTGAGTAATAATAATAATCAGCTCTCTTTAAGATTTTGGGGAAATCTAATCAGATATTGGCGGGTGGACGTGTTACACATCATCTTAAAATAAAATTTGTATAATGTGCAATTTTAAGCAAAAATAAGTTTTGGTCCTAAATCATCTCTTGATGATGCCATAGGGCATAAAGATCATGCACTTTATGCAAAGACAATGGCTTAAATAAAGAGGCAGATTTTAGCCATTTTATTTTTTGCCTAACTCTGGATAAAATGCCAATTTAACAAACGTTCATGATGGCTTCCTAAAGCATGAATCTATGGTGCAGAAGAAGCTCTTTACATGATTCTTGAATTAATTTCTACTGGTGAGTGATAAGTGATAAGATATACGAAGAATTTCCAGGATCTTCAGTCCATTGAAAATGTTGAAGCCTGTTAATTGTCATCACTTCATTGAAAATCCACATCTCAGATTTCCAAAAGTCAAAACTGGATGTTGAAACGAGACCTGAACAATTTGATTTACCTGACATTTGTTTAATTTAACTCCAGGTAATGTAAGTTTTCACTCTTGAATAAAAGAACAGTTTGAGCCAGGTTCAATTGAAATGATTAATAAACATAATATTCATGGATAACGCGGTTTCTTTAGCCACTTAGGCTAAAGGAAACGCTGAAGATGAAGCAGATTGGTTCGTGCGTGCGGCCAGACTTGTCCTCCCAATTTAATGTAAGAGACTCCAGGGGGAAAAAAAAGCCTTAAAGTTTAGGATTCTTTATGTTGTGGTCAAAGACAAGCGTTTCAGCATTCTGACAGAGGAGTCTAAGCTTTTCCATGAGCAAAAGATTTTTGCACATCCTGTGAAAATATCTGTGCAGAGAACATTTTAGCTCCGCACGACTACATTACTCATTTCCCAAGCTTAAAAATAAAAAGACACTTAGGAACACTGGGTCTAGACAGCTCGCATCAAGGAGACAAGGAGCCAGTCTCTCAGGTCGTTGTGAAAACCACACCGTGCAGTCAGAGTGTGTGTGCGTCCAACACTGGGAAGGATTTCAACACCATCGCTACGTTATATTATTTACATTCAGGGACAGACCTCCTGTCGCCCCTCTGGTACATATCAATACCGAGATGTTTTCCAATGGATGGCAAGAAGACGTTTTTGATGGATATCTCTACTATGAAAAGTCAATAAGGAGTGTGTGTGTGTGTGTGTGTGGCTCCAAGTGTATAATAATGCTCATTAAAGCTCTAACGATCAGTCAACTAATTGATTATTAAAACGAATCTACAACAATGGAGCACATCTGTAAATTGATTTCATTATCAGGCGTGAACAATGACAATCAATTCTAACAATTGTTAACTAAAGAAAATTGGATTGATAGTTGGACATTCTTCAATATTTTCTGACTTAAAGTGAATACAAGAACTAGGATACAAGTTAGGTGTTCCATATGGTCTACATAGAAAAAAAAGAGACAATACTGTGAATGGAGTCCCGCCGAGCACTATTTGTTAATAACACGGTGTGAATCGAACCTACTGTGCAGGATCTAAACCTCAATGTAGAAAACGCGTCTCCCCTGTGTGATGAATGAACCGCGGCGGTGCCGTGGGTCTGCATAAAACCCGCGTGTTACACTTCTACCTGCGTGCGACTGGATCCGCACGTCTGAGCCATGTGCAAGGCAACGCTCTATACGTCTGCTCATGAGCAAATGCTGGAATGAGCCAAGGAGGCAGATGGCAGGAGGGGAGACGCTCGCACATAGACGGAGAGACGGGGAGGCGGACAGAGAGCCAGACGAGCAAGTTGGCTGCCGACACGTGTGTGTGTGTGTGTGTGCGAGTGTGTGTGTATATATATAAATGTATATACCTCTCTTCTCTATGGCTTGGATCAGGCTGACGAGGGATGGGGGAGCCGTCTCCGGCGGTGTGAACTGCTCACTCAGGTCCGGCACAGAAACAGCTGAAACAACAACACAAATCACTGTTACACTTCTGGCACAAAGCCTCCAAAAGGCCACGGGGGTGCTGCAGCACGGACAAGGGCACGGTTAACTACAGCAGGAGCCGTTGGAGGTATAGAGCGTGTATAATGTTGTGAGAATATAGGGTTAAGGTTGGCAGGAGGCACACCTGTTTTAAACTTAAAACAAATTTCGTTATACATGTTATATACTGATGAGATACATGGTAATACATACAGTAAGACTAGTGGAACCTAGTAAATGAGTAAAAAAAAAAGAGAAAAGCTGCTGATAGCGATGCAAAAACTTTATCTGCTCTACAACTCCCCACAGACTAAATCAAACATCTTTTCAGTCAGAGAGAAAGAAAAAAAGGAGAAAGCGAGAGGGAAAAAAGAGGGATCCCATTTCCCTCCCCTCCCTCCCCTCGCTCTCTCTCTCTCTCCCCCCTCCCCGCTCTTTTCTTTTCTCCCCTCTCTCGCTTTCTCTCCTCCCCTCCGCTCCGTCCTGCTCGGTGTTTCGCCTTAGCTCTTTGCGTGAGTGGAGCACAATAAAGGATTTAATCAAAACTCCTGAACAAGCAAAAGCCCCGTGGCAGCGCGCCAGGCCGGGCCCGGCCAGGACAGGCAGGCAGCGCCTCCTGTTCGGCCCAGGAGCAGGGCTGTGTGCCGGGGGGGGGGCCTGGCCTGGCCGGGGCTTGGCAGCAGGCTCCTGTTCCTGGCACGGCTCGGCTAAACCGCTGCTTATTATTAATTTGGGGAGTTCAGACAAGAAACGCCGTGTCAGCACATTCCGTTCGCCTCGCTCTCTCTCTCTCTCTCTCTCTGGTTCTTGTTCTCACTTTCTCTGGCTGTCTCTCGCCCTCCCTCCCTCCCTCTCTCTTTCTGTCCTTTGCTCCCTTGCATTCCTTCTCTGGCTTCTCTCTTCTGGGCTTTCTCCCTTTAATCTTTTTTTTTGTCGTGTTCTCTGTCCTTTTGGTCTTTTTTATTCACTTTCTCGCTTTCTTTTTCCCACTCTCTCTCTCTCTCTTCCCATCTTCATGCTGCTTTTTCCCTGTTGGCCATTTTGGCTGGCAGGCCCCTCCCCCCTTCCTTTCTCCTCTCAGGAATCGCTTGTTTGGACGTGAACTACAGTACATGTGCAGGTTTTTATGTTTGCACGAAATCACAAACGCGACAAATTCTCCAAACCAAACAAAGCAGCTGCGATTTGTCATCACCTTCCAAATCGACTCAGGCCCCGATGCAATAAAAGACTGTTCTCTGATTCCGCCGCTTGGTCGGGTCAAGGCCCGACCTTAAGGAAAGATCGCAGTCATGGTTAAAAGAAAACCGACGTTTACTGTTGCTAGGAAACACGATGCAAAACAGCGTTAAAATCCGACAGTTTGTGGACGCAGCGATCCACCCTGACCTCCTCCCAAACCTGGTATTTGAACCAAAAACTGCACACTGCGTTAAAACAACACTGCGTTTTTTTTTTTTGGGTGGGGGGGTGTTGCCTCAGATATGGTCGAGATGATGAAATACATTCCAGGAAGGCCGGTTTGAGTAACAGATCCATTAGCGTTTGAAGGCTTATCAGATGCCAGAACACTGGAGAGTAGTTTATGATACGACGAGACATCGTTTTCCAGCTCTGGGCTACAAACGTTTTATTTTTGTGCCTCCACAATCGCAATCGAGCTGTCGGATTATTCATGTCACAAAATACATGGAATTCATCAACCAGTGTGTGTTCAGGTGTCGTAGCATTGGGTGAATCTTTTTATTTTTTTCTTTAGAAAATACTCTCATACGGCTGAACAAGGAGATGATTATGATTATGATTATGATGATTATTTAGGCTTTGCTACTGACAGAAAAGCGTGTGTAGATCATTATCAGCTAAACATCAGGCAATCTCTTTTCTTATGAGAACAGTCCCTACAAACCACCATTGTTTAGTTTTTTTTATTGCATTATAAAACACCTTAACATACAGTTTGGGATAATCTTCACTCTTGCTGCTTCCCCCCCTGCCTTCATTGAATGGAGGAATTGTCAGAATCAATAATCAACTGCTTAAGTTTAACTGGATTGTCATGAAATACAGAGGCGGTATAAATAATGCAGGTGCTGTAGCCTCGGGAAACAGGATGAATTATTAATTACAGGGAAACAAGAACAAATAAAGGCAATAAAACACAGAATTCCAATAGATTGTGGGGAAAGTGGGAAAAAAGAAATGATTTGCGATATTTTCCCCCCCGAGAGGAGGGAAGTTTCTCACTTCTGCGTGCAAACAAACACTTCATTTCACCTAAAAAAAATGTTTTTCCCACAAAAGCGACTGGAGACTTGTCAGGGCTTTGGAAAAGGTGCAGAAAAAAAGACAGGAAGGCCGAAGTGTAGAGAGACAGATAAAGTAAGAGCAACTCATTAGTCAATTTTAACCACTTCCTTGGCAGACTGCATGCTGGGAGACAGGCGTAGGACTCGACCTGTTGCGTCGCCAATGGGAGAAACAGATAGAGAGAAAAAAGGGAGCAAGAGATAGAGAGCGATAGAAAAGTGAACAAGTGAGCCCCGGTTCATTGGAGGCCTTACATGTCTACTTTAAGGATCCATTGTTTAGAGATGTTTACAGAGAAGATCTTATGACCGTGTTTTCAGATCCTCTCCGGATAAGGTCGTATTCAGCGATGCACATTTCATGTCACATGATTGATCACAGTTATCAATATTATCCCCATAACGCTGGGAAAAGGGATTTTTAATCAATATCAGAATCAACACTTTTTTACTATCCATTTTATATATTGCTGGGAAGCACTTATTTATTGTTTAAACAACTGTTTTTAATCACATTTCTTGCCAAAAGCTATGATATGATATATGATAATGATCTCTAACCTTCTTTTGCTTAATACTGAACACATCATAACGTTATCTTTTGACAGCCTGCAATATTTACTGTGAACGCTATTATCATATATATATATAATTATTAAAATTTGGATGACATTACTAACCCTTTTGGGATTTTACCGTGTTTATTACAACAACTGTTTATATCTCTAATTCGCACTGAGTCATTTAACAGCGTGTGACGCCTCCTCTCTCTTCACATCGTGATGTGCACAATGTGATGGTCAGGTGAATGCTGCAGATCCTGTCTTTGGGTGGTTTTTTTTCTTTTCTTCACAGACTCGCCTGCTCGGTGAGAGACAGGCGGCAGACGAGCAAAAGTAGGCTGAATGAGGGAAAAAAGCTATGTGGAGCGAGCGAAAATATTTGCTCTGTATGCATCAGTTTGATTATGTAACACGTAGCTGGCTCTGCAGCATTCTCTCCCCTCGGAGCTCGGTGTCAGGACTGAAGCTTCACTGAAGTGTCAGGGATACAGCGCCAATTCATTCGGAGGATCTCACTGGTCACACTAAACCTCTGGAATTTCCTCACTGCAACTCAAACAACTCGAAACTGTGATTATTTTGCGAATGTGTCAAAAACGATACTAAATCAGGGAACAAGGTTCGACTAGGACTACCGGCACTCGTCTATCATTACTGCATCATTATGTAACAGTATATTTAAGCTGGGTTTCAGAAAACCTAATTCAATTGTTTTGAGGTTGGTGAAAAATAAGCATCTGAAGTGTATTTGAAGCACTTTGAGATTACTGTAATATAAAGCGCATTACGGTTGTATTTCTAGATCTTCCTCATCTGCGTCTGTCTATCTTTATCGGCTGACACATTTAAAAGCTGGAAAAACCTTGTTAAGTAGAGTTGAGATTATTTTGTTATACTACTCGAGGGGTCAAGGGCTTATTTTCATGCTCAATACACACATATATACACACACATATACGTTTTTACATCAGATTTCCAGCACTCAACTTTTCAAATTAAAGCCTACCTTGAAAATGTCCATGATTTTTACATTCGTTCACCAGTAATTGTTGAGATTTCTCCAAATGCACCAGGCTGAGGCTGAATTGAAAAGTGCACCGGCTTTTACAACAAATGAGGACGAGGCATAAACATGACTGCGCTGCACATGCGACTCTGAGAATGTGTTTCTTGTGTTCGGTGGTGACAACACCAGTTGGTGTCCGTCTCACCGATGGTGTGTAACAGTGTGTGTGCTGCCGGTCAAGTTTCACTGCCGCATGTCTTCACCGCTTCATGCATCATCCCTTCCTCAATCACAACATGCTTCAAAGCTACATGTGGGCGCGTGTGTGCACGAGGGATCGGCACACAACTCTAGATCTGGCTCTTGCGGCACAACGCAGTTTTAAAATAATGCAAAAATGTGCAATAAAACCTATAATAGCACATGATTGGGACGATTCATGCAACAGGGCTACAGATTTTTTTAAAGTTTAGGTGTCTTAAGATGTGAATATATATTTCTATTGTATGACAAACAACTCCAGAGACAATAAAATTATGTTTCATGTCTCATAGAGAGAAAATGTGTGATAAATCATGGTATTACCTATTAAACCAACTAATAAAACTCTTCTTTCTATAAAATATCTAAATTGGGAAAATTAAGTTAATTATTACAATACATACAAAAATATATCTTACTATATTAAATCTACATTCCTGTAAGTACTTTGCTCTGATTGTATGTGTTGTGTGTATTGCGTGTTCGTTCATGAATATTGCTAAGATGCTTTCTTTTTGACCATGTATAATGATCATAAATTCAACCATTTCTAACCTGTACGCAAATAATACACAGTGGATGATGTTGCATTCGCTTTTCTCTTTGCATGTAGTGAGTGAAGCTGAAAAATGGTCTTTATACAGTAGGAAACATGTTTTGTGATGTACTTGAAGGGAAATTGAAATAATTACCTTAATCACCTTAATGCAACACTGATGACAGTCAATTCACATGCCTCGTCCAGTTTAAGAATGTTAACATGTGATTTGCCATCTATAGCATACCATTATGTCTAACCAGCTCTGGATACTCTATAAGTAGTAGTACATAAAGGCCGTTTCCAGCTAAGCAAGCATATAAAGTTGGAGATTTGAACCCTCAAAAAAAAATCTGAACTTTCTTGAACATCATAATTCCCCAGAGTCAAAGATAGCTATGATGATCGTTATTTAAGAGAAACAAATAGAAATCGCGTTTTCCTTTCTCTTCTGCCTACAGTGAGCAACTGTACAAAACGTGCTCCGTTTGTGGTTTGCTACAGCCATTAATCTTTCAGTAAGACAACTTCACGCCCAAATGACTTCTCATTTACTGCTCTGGCACTGAAGAAATGCTCCAGAAAATAAAATTTGCTATAGCTCTGCAAACTGTAACATGCTAAATTGACTGAACTCCAGGAGAATAATACAGCAGTTAGAGGAGAAACCAAATACAGCTGGTTCCTATATTTGCAGTTGGATAGGGTGGCCTTGGCTCACACTTCAGCCCTCCTCTCCCTCCCGTCTTCAGCCTCGCCATATCTTCCCTATTCTCTGCCTCTACTGTCTCAGCCCCTCTCCCACCCTCCCCTCCACGGGTTCTTTGAAAGTGTTTTCCTGGTAAGGCGCAGGGAGTGGAGAGCGAGTGGAGGCCTCTCCTTTCTGAGAACTGGTCCCCGCTAACATGGTTTATAGCTGCCCAGAGACAGTATCAGACACGTATGTGTGTGTGTATGTGAATCAGGGAGAGAGGCTGCAAAAAAAAAAGGGAGAAAGGAGGGAGAGAGGCAGAGGGAGGGTGGGAGGGAGGGAGGAAGAAGGAGGAGTTTGCAAAAATGCCAAGCCATGGTTCACTTCAGCAGGCAGTTAAAGTGAGGCCAGGGAGAGGAAAGAGGGAGCGAAACAGAAAAAAAAAACCCTCTCTGGGTTTGGAGAATAATTTCTGTTGCAAATTGAGAAACGTTTGGCCTCCGCGTCCGGGGACTGTAACCGATTTTTATTCGTGATTCGGGTCAAAAAGTGGACTTTACGCCTATCAATAGAAGTTATTCTGAAGCCATATGTGCAGCACAGAGCTGGAACTGTAACGTTCACATTCTTGTTGTATGGATGTCGTATTAAAAACTTTTTTCACGGGGCCAAAACAACGCAACAAAGTTCTAACGTCAAATAGCAGTCAGTGCAATCTGTATTTAATTTCTACATCCACACCAAAGAGATTCTACATAAAACATTCATGTGAAGGTGCCAGCAGCCCCAAAATATCCCTACTAAATATGATCTGTCGCATTAGAATCCTCCTCTAACTATTAAAGAAAGAAGAAACGCTGAGCCACATCTTTTGGTTAAAAAACACATGAACATAGGTAGATTATTTACCGTAACCTGATTTTTTTTTTAATTCAAGGGAATTGAAGTAAACCTGGTTAACCTGATTTCTTGTATATAACTGGGTTTTTAATAAGAGGTTTTACATGAGCACATTTGCATGACAAAGACTTCAGAGGACGAAAGCGTCTTTGCAGCAGCGGTGCGGGGCCCAAAAAAAAAAAGTAAATATTAATTTTAACTGTAGCCAGAATAAATAAAGCCAAAACTTAAACTAAAATAAATTAGTTTGAATAATTAATTTTTCCGGTTGTCGCAGCAGTTCGCTCATCAGTCTAAATGCAGGAGCAGGTAAAAAAATAAACATATGGCTCTGGATTACTGCATTCAGCAGACACACACATATTGGAGGTTCTGTTTCATCAAAACTATTAATTTAATCAGCTTAAGATGTTATTATAAATGAAAATTTAACAGGTAGAAAGTCACCCCTGAAAATGACGTGATTCACTTGAAATGGAATTGCTTTGTTTGAGTTGTTGCAACTACAAAAACACTCGTTCCACTCACCATTGTACAGTGAGCTTTTTTTTCCCATGTAAAATATCATCCTAAATCAGACTAGTTAAAGTTTCTGGAATGTCATTATTGAGTTATTTGCAGAATTAACACTTAGTCATTTTCAAAACTTACAAAAAAATCTTAATAAAAAGCTTGAGATAAGAGAGAGAGCAGAGTTAAAGTTAAGTTTGGTGAATCTGTGCATTTCTTTTAGTTCCCTTTGTAGATGCAGCCGAGTGTCGATCATTTCATTTTTGCACCGCTACCCGACTGAGGTGCAGAAATACATAGTAAAGTACAGAAAAATTTAAATATATATTAGAAAAAATGTGGTAAAATAAGCCAGAATCAATGCCAATACTTTATTTTATAATATCTTTTTTGTTTCTTGGAGGGGGATATCTGCTTGATGAAGCAAATTCAAAATCAGCACATAAAATAATGCCCAATCATCAATAATACATTTTTAATCTCGTTATGAAGGATGGAAGTTTGAGTTTCGACCTGCAACCTTGGAATCCCCTCGGCCGCGGCGCTGCCTCTCCACGCCAAACGGTACAATCTGTGCGGATGGTAAATGGGCCGCGCTAACAATAGCTCCTTTCACCAAAAAAAAAAAAAAAAAAAAAAAAAAACGACCGGGGCCTCCTTTCCTTCATGGAAACGAAGATGATATTTACGAAAAATTTGGGCTCTGAGCGTTTCTAATCCACAATGCACTTATGCTGCCGGAAAAACCAAGGTGTCGTTTCTCCGGCCGCTGCCCCCCCCCCCCCCCCCCCCCACCTTCCTCCCCGCTGTCTCTCCGAATCACAGACACACAAACGCCTGCTGCCCAACCGGTTTGTCTCACTGTCTGTCAAGCCACGGAGGATACTGTTGTTCCCCCCTCACCTGCACTCGCTGGTGAAAGTTAAGGCCTGTGCTTGTTCCCTAACACATGCCTTTCACTCTCATGTTTTTATTACATTAGACTATTGGCACAAAGAAATCCTCATTCGATAAGAGTTTTGGAAACATTTGCGATGCGGTTATAATATCCCCTGCTTTTGATGACAGAAAAGAATACAGAGAAATGAATTTAAATTAATGAATTTGAATGAGGGCCAGTGTACTTTGCTGTGCACGATGAATAGCCAATTGGCTCGACCAGAGGTGATGCAGAGTTCACAGCCTACGTGCTCAGAGTGGTACTTAGCCCATCTGTCAAAAAAAAAAAGCACGGGGGAATTACAGGGAATACAGCTTTTGACAGAGCAGGAATGCACGGTTTCATATGCAGAATGATATAAAACTTTTCATTTATCTGTTTTGGCACTATGCAACTTTTTTCTCTGGCATCCCACATGAGGAAGCAATACATTAACCAGTTGAAGCCAAAATGCAAGGGAGTGCAAATGAGAAGAAAATGATGGAAATCTTGGGAGTGTGGAGGAACTTTGGTCCCATATCAAAGTTTTCTTGCTTGAAGTTGAGCTCGCTAAGGTGGGTCAATCCATGCCAAGTGCATGTTTGAGTTGGACACTAACGCAGCCGAACGAAGGCTGTAACCATTATGAATAAGTATGAGATGTGCCTATTTTTCCCAAAGTCAAGGGAGCGAGGCGAGGTGTGAAAGAACAGAGCTCTTATCTCTGAGGGAAAAATGTGACATTGTTTTTCTTAAACCACTGAATAATTTTCCATTTGCAAAAAAGCACGCCTACCAAAACATTATTTTTCCCAGTAAACAAGTCCAACTTCGGAGCGTCAAACTTGGTGCACCTAAAAATCACTAAACTTGGCCATGCTGCGGTGTGAAACGGCCTCTTCCCGTGCGATCCGCTGCCCGGAGTTGAGGAGAGGTCAACACCGAGTCACAGAGAAGGAGCGGCAGATAAGCCCGCAGCAGTTTGGTTGCCAAAGACACATGTTAATGTTAAACGTGAAGCGGGGGCCACACAGACGGGACACAATCAATGCCAGACCTGTACAGGAAGCATATTTTTTGTTTCCTAGGATGGCGACGGAACGTCCTGCGAAGGAAAAACGCTCCTCTGCCTCTGATTGGCTGGTAGTCGTCACATACGTTTGTTAGGTTAATGCATGATGGAGTGGCGGATTTTTGCAGGATATTCTGTCTCCGGCACACAGAAGAATCCCTGGGTTTGTTAGAGTTTGTTTAGCTGTGTGACGGTAAATTCCAGGGTCAACTCGACATCACTGCCTAATGTGACGGTGTTAATAAAACTATCATTGATCACTGTAACTACATCAAATAACAACTAATGACATAAAATATTATGTAAAATTTCATGAAGGAAAAAAAACAAGGCTTACTAACTAAATAAAAGAATTAGTATAGATTTGGATATGTGCCGATTTTTATTAATAGCTTTAAACTGAGCAGAAAAATATATTTCATGCTAAAAGTAAAATAGAAAATAAGGTGATTTAGTGTTCAGCATACATAAAGCTATTTTTTGCATTTGTTTTATTATGACTGATTTCTCATCTAATGTTTTAGATCAAATTAACTAATAACTTTTGAAATTGACATCCATAATATCTATAATACTGCGTCATTATATTGTGTGCTCACCTTTTTAATGTGAAATACTAACAAGCCACGTGTGTAATAGAACCTGTACGATACATAATCATTTGGAGGATCCACTGAACCCTGCTGAGTGAACCCATGACAGACTTATAAAGGGAAAAGGACCCTTACCCTGAGATGACTCTGGTCTCGGAGCAGCGGGGAGGGGTCTTTGGGACCGGGGCTGGCTGGATGGGAGCGCCATTTTGACGAGGCCCACGTACTCGACGTAGGTCCCCGGGAAGTCGCCTCTCTGCTTGGTGCGCTCGTTGTAGCCGAGGAGCCAGCCCAGGCACTCGGGCTGCTCCACGCAGCCCTCCCGGTAGTTCTCCATGGACAGCAGAGAGGCCTTGCTCACGGTCAGGAGGTCCCCCGGCTGCAGATCCAGGTCCTCTTCCTGGTCCTTAGCGAACGCGTAGAGGGCACGGTACTGGAAACCTTCCACTGCCATTTTGTCGGAGGAGGGAGATTTAAAATGGCCACCGGACTGGGGATTAGACGCGGCCTGGGTCCCTCTGGGGTTCGGCTGTGCAGGAATCCTCCTCAGAAACCAAAAAGGGTCACTAGAGTCTGGCGTTTGTACCTGTGGTGTCGGGGGTGGGGAATGAGGGGAGGAGGGGGAGTCACCTGAAGCTTAGAAGCATTTTGGTGAGTCGACTGGGTAGCGTTGTGCCGCTGCGGCGGCGCGTTCAGGCCTGACCGGTGTTGGTGGACTGCTGCACTTTTCTCAGCTTGATGCCGCGGTTGAGCCAGATGATGGAGCAGAGGGAGAGCGTCGGCAACATGCTCCTTCACGCGGCGAAAAAAACAAAAACCTGCCGGCCGGGTGCTACTGGAGCAGCCTGGTGAAAAGATTTGCCAGCCGAGGGCCCCGTGTCGCCGGGCTCTCCGGAGTCAGGCGAAGTGGTCTGATTGGAGGACGGGTGGCGGAGTAGGAAGGTCCTTAATCCTCTTCGGTTCTCTCAAGCTCCCACATGTTCTGGACAGGGATTATAACCGACCTGCATGACAAAAAAAAAAAATCCAAAACATGAAAGAAGGGAAAAAAAGGTTAAATATAAGCCTATGAATATCAATGACAAAAACATAAATTGTGAGGAAATAAACAGGTAATGCCTGTTATTTCGATACGTATGTTGATAAATACTTAAAAGTGGAGCGGCACGTATATATATATGATTAAAAAAAAGCTTAAATCGGCGCATGAAAATGGCGAACTGCGGCAGCACCATGCGTTTGTGCAGTCTTCGGTTAGGACGGAGAGATCGGATGATGCTGCTGCGTCATAACCAACAGCAGACCGGGTCCCTGGACAGGAGCCTCCATTCCCTCCACTCCACATCCACATCCTCGCAGCCTGAACTGATGCATCACAGTTTCCACCGGAGCAGGAACTTTAACTCTGAAATAATCGTCCCTTCAACTTACACGACATTTACGATTAACAGCGTCCGAAGAATTTTCATGCGCAACGGCGAAGGAAACAAGCACACGAAGGAAACTCAGACCTGCATCACGACTGTGGTGCACAACTACAATTTTCTGAAACATGCAGAACCCCTCGCAACAGTTCCCCTCCGTAGGAGAGAAAAAAGGCAGCTCTGTGTTGCCTCAGAAATATTTTCGGCTTCATTCTGTCAAAATAGCTAAATCATACTGTATGAAGTCTACTCAAGATGAGAATACCGAATGAACAGTCAAGTGCAAAAGCCAAAGCCTGGCACAATATCATAAAACACCACTGAATGAGCAAATGTTTTCATGCATAAAATCATGCTCCTTTCTCCTCAATCATATCATGGCATCTATGTACAAATAAAGGTCAATTCATGGACCCAGAAAGAACATTCTCGAATGAGGATGACTGCGAGGCCCAATAAAATTCCAAACACAAGTGCCCAATTACAACCACAACGTAACAGCTTCAAAAGGCCAGATTTTATCGATAGAAAAATGTTCTAATAATGTGGCCAAATCCATCAGCAGCTCAGTTTGAAAATAAAAATGTTGGAAACGCTCGGTTTAAATAGCCATGCTAAAATATGGGGAATTCTGTATCCTGCCTTTGACATGTGTGATTTAAGCGGGGCAAAAAAAAAAAAAAAAAATGCTTGAAAGTTGAATTTCAAAATGGCAACTATACTGAGAGATGAGACAGGGAGCGAGGAAGAGAGAGAGAGATTAGCGTTTCCAGATTAAGTACATCTGTGGTCTGTGGACCAACCAAGGACAATGGTCCTGTTAACCTCTCTGGACGGGATGAAAGGATGTCAGTGAGGAAATGAAGCAGGTAGAGACGGAAGGCGACAGAGGGGGAAAAGCTGGATGGAAGTTGGGGTCTTCTCTGCCAGGAGGAATGAGCTATTTGGGGCAATTTCCCGAAACGTCCAAATCCAAATAACCATAGGCCCGGTCTGCGAGGCCCAGTGTTGTGCAATCATTTCATAAAACGTTCATGAATGGACAATGTTTTGAGTGATGCATTGCAAATGCCCAAATAAAAAGTAAATGAGAGCACAGGGGAAAAAAAGCCCTCCAGTTTGCATCTTTGAATACCGAAGTGCATGCTTTATTCCGAACCTTATTCGAGATTATCCTCTCTCCCCTTCCACGACGTTCGGAAAAGCAAACGTAAACCTTTGTGAGTTAGGATAGCATCTTTTTTTTTTTTTTTAAAGGAAAAAAAAGCGATTTAAGAGTTAGCGTGATAAGAGGATGCAGCAGAGTGCAACACTCACCCCACTTTTGGTTCAGAGAGAAGCCGGACAGGCTCAGCCAGACTCTCGGTCCAACATCCTTCGAGTCGAGAAGCGAGAGGTGCCAGGCTAGACACGTGGCACTGGCGTACCCAACCACAGCCCGCAATCCTCACACCACCATAACCCCCCCCAACCCTAGCCCCCCCTCCCTCCTCTCTCCACCTGCTCTTCACCCCCCCCCCAAACACACACAGAGTCCTGCCTCCAACTGACAACCCTGCCCCCCATCCTCAGCCGGCGAAAAAGTCCAGTCGTTTTTCCAGTTGCCATGTTTTATTTGTTTATAGTCAGGGGAGCCACGGCTGGAGAGGAGCGAAAAACAAGTTGAAGACGAAGAAGAAGAAGAAGAAGGAGAAGAAAAAGAAAAGGCGGCGCGCACTCTCTTCTCAGTAATCCTTTTTTATTATTTAGTTCCAGAGCTGAAAAAAAAAAAGTGGCGCAACTCGTACGAGGTGAGAGAGGAGTCATCTCTGTTACAGTCCAGGTTGTGATAGTGTTGTAGAAGCTCACAGTTCAGGGCAGCAGCAGCAGCTGGCAAGCTCACCGTCACTGGATCCGTCCTTTTTTTTTTTTAAAGACTTTTTTTTATTCAGTCTGAGAGCGACAGAAAGCGTTGGAAAAAAAAAAGAAAAGAGTGAGACAGAGAGACGGAGCACTTTGCTATCAGCAGAGTCCAAACGGCTGAGGGAGACCACAGGAAAATAATTAATGAATAGGCAGCAAGTAACTCACTGTTGCTAGAGAGAGGGAAAGCTAATCCTGCGTTCTGATTGGCTGCTGCTCTGGCCATGTGCTCCCCAGTCACCACAGAAGCCGGGCAAATCAAGGAAATGTTCTAATATTAGAAAATGTATCTAGGCAGTGATCAAACATCTCTGACCCGAACAACTCCACCTTTTTCCTCACACTTTCCTCATCTCTGCATCCTCGGTGATGCCTCGTCCTCTTTGATGGAATGATGACTTAGATTAAATGAGAGTGTCACAGGAATGGAAGATGATGAAGAGCATAGCATGAAAAAGCTGGAGGTTGCGTCTGATTGGAGGGATTTCATGAGTCATGCTCAATGGGATGAAAAGCGGTGGTGTTTGTTGTTTTTAGAGTTAACAGAGGATGGTTAATATCATAAAGAAATCGCATTGCCTTCACAAAACAGTGTGACAACAGAACTGCTGGTATATTGTTAATATCATTAAAAAATGCTAAATGCATTAAATATGAATTGTTCTTCATAATATAACACAGTAATTAAAAATGCATGAGGTGGAATGTATTTCCAGTCACTGTATGTCATGTTCAGCTTGTTTCGTATCGGTTATTCACAGACATTTTTTCTGACTGTGGGGGGAAGTGAGACCTTGATTGAACTCAAAATGGCATCTAGATTTTACTCTGCTGTCCACAGACATGAGATGATTCTTGATGTGTTTAGTCAGCCAGTGTAGCTCTGACCTGTTAATATTACACTACATGCTATTACACACCAGTATGCAAAATGTAAAATGGCAAATAAGATATTCAAGGGACCCAAGAACCATTGCTTAAAGGCCAATGTACCATTTATATATGTATATATATTTATTTTTACTTGAATTTATTATTTCTCAATAGGAATTATTTCCACTTAATGTTTTTATTTAAGCAATAAAATGGTTATCTTATAAAATTATATATAAAGCAATTTTATCTTTATGTATTTCTTATGTTATATAGGAAAAAAAACTTGATCGGCAAACAGGGCTGAAAACAGGAATTTTTCACAATTTTCTGAGATAAAAAAGTATAATTATCTCTGCAATAGAAATATTCATCTATTTAAATCTACAATTAATCATTTTTGAATCCCTTCCCCCAAGTTAAATATATAAAGTACTTAATTGAGCTTTTCATGTGTTCTGTCTTTTTATTTCCCTAATATTGTTTTATTTCATGTTACATTTGATTTCTTGGTAAATCAGATGGTTAACAGATAAAAAAAATATACACTTTGACACAAAAATGACACTTCATCACATTGATCAGTTCTGTCCTGTCATGATTCACACACACACACACACACACACACACACACACATATATATATATATATATATATATATAAATATATATATATATTCCAATATATATTCCACCACATCATCGGTCTTGACATGTTTTGTGTTTTCAACAAGTCACGTCTACAGTAGGTCAGCATAAATTAGGTGAACCCATTATTCATTCCATATCTTTCAAGAGATTGAAGGCGAACATGCCCAGACATATCCAATCCAAATACCAGCAGCAAGCCCCCCCCCCCACCGAGGTAATTTGAAAGAACTGTTTAATAGAGCAAAATAAAAGATGAGTAATACAATGCAGTATAAGCTCATGTGGACAAAAATGAACAAAATGAAAGGTTACACAATATGTATGCTCAGAATCTAATGCTTAGGAAAGGAAACACAGTATTCTGTCGTCTGTGATAACTTTCATTAAGAAAAATACATGCATCGTGTAAAATATCGAAAACTTACACTGAGACGCGGTAATTTCTTTTAGGTTTGTGAATGTGTTGGCTCTTTACGGCCCTGCTGGTGAGGAGCCTGACTACAGAGCCACCACGCATGCAGCCTGGCCTTGGGCCATCTGTCCACATGGAACTGAAAAATCTACTGCGCCACAGGCGGGGAGGACAGGCCAACCACACAGGAGCCTGTGAGGACTCATTTTTCAGCCTAAAATGGGGGCTCGGGCGTTTTATGATTCAAGTTTGGTTCACCTGAACGCTATCTGTCCTTAATGAAGCCGAAAAAGCTTACTCCGCTAAATAGAAACATCTGCTGCGAAGATTACGCAGCACTGAGACGGCACTGTTCTAAAGAGTCAACTGTGCCACAAGGCTCTACAGTTAAGGAGGAATTACTGTATTTATGAGAACGTATATACGATGCAGGCAGCTCACGCACGCCTCAGTTAGTTTAAATCGCTGCTTTAAATCCATGTGACCACGTTGTTAAATCTCGACATTTTCAGAGCAACGCAGACACAAAATCTGATAAAGCGAGTCTGCAACAGTCGAAAATACCACAAGCCTTCCTGCTGCATACTTAGCATGTAGTAAGTGGTTAGTACACCTCAAGACTCGCTGCACTACGCCACGATTAAAAGAGTAATGACGTCCACTCAAGTGAGAGCACTGCTCTGGATTATGAAGAAAAACATATTTTCTGCACCCCAGCTCCTCCATAAATATTTATATATAGCCTGAAACATTAAAATATCCAGGTAACACACACTTTATGGTCTCTATTGCAACTCACAGCAATGACAGACTAATAAAATACTAATCCTATTGTGACACACTGAGATTAATAGGGAACCGGTTTTACTTGGTTGCCGATGCAATAATTCAAATTAAATGGCGCCTACAGCAAATCAATTTAACTAGTCAATTAATGGGTGCACTTGTCTGGCTTTCAGTCTATCATGTTACATTATGATGCCATAAAAATGTTTTGTGGGAAGAATATTATTCCTGAGTCATCAGGCCTCGAGCTACTGTATGTTCCTTATATGAAGGCATTTAGCTCCCCTGCAAAGTTAAGAAAATCCTACTCCGTATAACTAACAGATGTGTTGGGTATGAAAGTCCGTAGCATTACCAGTGGAACGCAAAGTGACCTTAAAGCTGTATTCTGTTGCTATTTTGATCAAATAACACCATTTCAATTTAACTGGGTTTCCCCCAGCTGAAGGACATATAACCAAAATAACACACAGCTGTACCGAGTCTGGCGAAACTTGGAAGTTTGCTCACGTTTTACTCCACCACCCCGCCGAGAAGTGACGCTTGGCTTTTTTTTTTATTTTGGAGAAGCGTCTTTTTTTTTGGAAGATTTAATGAAAC
This sequence comes from Eupleurogrammus muticus, assembly GCA_036785175.1. NCBI lineage: Eukaryota > Metazoa > Chordata > Actinopteri > Scombriformes > Trichiuridae > Eupleurogrammus > Eupleurogrammus muticus. The sequence continues at coordinate 3,143,136 of JAYKQN010000014.1, forward strand.
AAGCCCCGCGAGTCATTCGGAGCATTTCAAGGCATTTAGAGGAAGAATGAGGGCTTTTTGCCACGAGTCATGCTTCACATTGATAAAGCAGCATAATGGAGGATTGACATTTGGTTGCATAATGCTGGATTCAGTAATTACAAGAGAGAGAGAGAGAGAGAGAGAGAGAGAGGAGGGGGGAGTCTCCACACAGTTGAGTGGCTTGTCTTATTATGCAAATGGTACAATTTCCATTAAGTCCTTGATGCATGCCAAATCCTCAAACCAGGGATGTAACACACACATCATGTCAGGCCTTCAGCTGAGTTAGGCCTCCACTAGTCTGCAGTCCATGCACAGGCGTTATTACACTGTAGCACGTTATGGGGAACATACTGCCCACTATATGGCGTTTGTTGCTTGTGTTTTTTTTTCTCTGCATTACAACTTCTTTACATTTTTTGTCTGACTTTCACCTCTTAAAATGTGCCTGAAAACGGCAACAGGTTTTGTAATTTTCTGCAAAAACTTTTGACAGTTCGGGAGCTTCTGGCTAGGTTAGCGCTGTCTAGAATAAACCAGGGATAAATTTGGTGAAACAAAAGAAAATTATTAAAGTCCATTAACGTATTAAAGCAACTTTTCTTTAACAACAGAACAAGTGTTAAGTTACGATAACGGACTGAATAGCGGTTTATACACGTCAACTACCGACGAGCGCCGAGCAAAACGCTGCTTTAAGTGCAAAATATATATTTATAAATAAAAAAAAAGTACATTAAAAATAACGCAAACTGGAAGTTTAAAGTTGAAAACAGCGCAGAAGTGAGCAGCGTGGAGCTGAGTGCGCAATTGCGTTGCGGCGCTTCCACCATTTTCCAGTACAGTGGCTGCTGTCCTGCTGTAACTGGAAATGTGCAATAACTTGGGGGAAAAACTCACCCGCGGATATTCCTCGACTCTTCTCACTTCTGGCCGCGGCCGCTTCCAAGACTTCGAGTCCGCGTTAGCGCCTTTAAAAACTGCGGACGTGAAGCTTCTCGGTGTGCGGGACACTTGTAAAAAAAAAAGGGAGGGAGGGTTAAAAAAAAAAAAAGCCCTCTGTTCACTTCTTGCTTCGTCTTTCTTTCACTCTCTTTCTTTCCCCGTTCATAACTCCCTGCTCCTGCTACACAGCCATTTTCCAGCTCAGCACGGCACAGGGAAGGAGAGTGCGTGGGAACTAATGTGGAGAGCGCGGAAGGACACGAAGCGAGTCGGAAAAGGCCGAGCGTTTTCGAAGGGGAGGGGGGGGGGGGTCACCGAATGGCCGAATGGCTCATAATGGAAATTCGAACCCTACAATTCTAAAATGTAATCCAGCCCATGAAGGACTGAAAATGCACTGGAATTGAATGAATAAATGACTGAATAAATAAATTGACATATTTGGCAAGACAAAAAATAAAATACAGTTTTAAAAGCATTCATCGCGTCTCTCAAAAATGAATATAAAACTAGTTGATAGCTTTTTAAATCCTAAAAATCATTTTAAGAGGGATAAACTATGTATTACCAAGCTTTTAGGATTACACTAAATTACATTATCCCATATGTATTATTAATGGTATTTTCCTTTTTATTTACTTTTCCATTCAATTACAATTTTATTATCTTATTTTTTTATGTATTTATTTATGTATGTATTTTGGATTATGGAAGTTTATTCATACATCCCTTTTCCAAAAACCCTTTTCCAAAAACCCTTTTCTGAGGTGCAAAAGGGTTTTAAAAGGTCCTTTATCATAAAAAGCAATATTTTGTTATTAAAAGGTTTTAATAGGAGAAAAGTAGGTTATACATGTTGCTTTTCTGTTCATTAAATATAGGTATCTCCTTATAGAAAGAAAACCAAAAGATCAATTAGATCAAATTGACTAAAAAAAGAATAAAAAAAAAGAACATTTATATAGAACAGCAAAAAAATAATTCTATATAGATCTCTATATAGATTCTGATTCGGTGGGCCACCAATAGGAAGTATCATAAGATGAAAATGAAAGTAACTAAAAGAAAGTAGAATGTATTTTATCATTGTAGTTTTGTCATTTTTTAGGTGTAATAATAGATGTATTATCAAAGCAGAGGGAAATCAATGTTATAGACTACAATTTGTAGTATTGATTTGTGTTGGTTGGTGGACAGACATGCTATACTTGCTTCTATGCTGAAAAAAAAGATTATTATTCAATAGGCAAATAATAAAAGTCTGAACTAACGTGGGATAAAACTGTAAAGATTACAATTGGAGGGACAAATGACAAACACACAGACGACTGTAGTCCTGAACTTTGTAGACCTTTTGCAATTCATTTATTTCAAGCACTGTTAAGACAATGGAAAAGCAGACAATGTCACACCAGTCTGCACCAGATACCCACATGGTAGGAATTTCACAAAGGCCGATTTGTCATCTGAAGGGGAGTGCGGGAAGCAACAACTTGTACACACAAACAGACCCAAACAAGTGTGGGAAATATGTAGAGTGACAATTCAGCACCCGTGCAATGACATGTGGAGTGTATCACACACACACACACACAGATAAATAGAGGAGGAGGAGATATGATGATGCTTCATGTCAACATAATGCTAAACCACTAGTGCTGCAGAGTTCATTTTCAAAACTGACAAATAAAGTCTTCAATCATTAAAAAAGTACAACGTGATACAACCTAAGGTAAAAGGAAAAAGTGAAAGTATTATGGTTTGATAGGGGTGCACAATCAGATCCAGAACAACACAAAAAAAAAAACATGGTGTATATTGCATCAGAAATCCAGTGATAATTGCCAATAGAAGCACATTTCTCTCGATAGTAGATGAACAACTTAGAATTTAAATTTGAACCCCTAAAATCCACAACCACTGTTCAGGACTTGGAATATGATAAACTTCCATTATAATTTCCCACATTACCAGTTCCCTCAACTCTGCAAAACACAAACATGTGCACCTTCATGAAACTCAGAACACGGGAGACTCATCTAAAATAATAAGACTGGAAGCATGTCTGGCTGCTGATTCAAACAGTTCCTGAATGAAAACAAAAAAAAAGTTAAACTGGGAACAAAAATACAAATGAAGTAATACATATCTGAAAAACAAATCCCATATGCTCATATCTTCTTACAAGACTCATTAGTCATTTTAAAATTGTAAAAATCCCAAAATAAACAAAAAGAGAAAAAGGGGAATATTATACTGGGATGTGACGCATTCACAACCCTTTGAGGTTGAGTGAAACAGGAGACTCTGCCACTTACGTGACATTACACATTATTTTGGAGTCCAATTACTCTTACAAGGTCACTTTCAAAAAAACACCACCGACAGCTGTTATAAGGGCCACCATTGTTTATACAATATACATCAACAGCATAGGTTATTAGTACTGCAACACGACTGTTTCCATATCAAAATATACAAAAGGAGATCACCTTTACTCATTCCTTCATCTATTCAGGGCTTCTGGTTCAATTCTGCCGTTCCCTGTCATTCAATTTTTTTTTCCATAATAATTTAACAAAAACCATGACAAGTCCACATATTTGCACTAAAATGTAAACATTCATTCGTAATACACATTTATTAAAAAAAAGGGGGAAAAACAGCCAAGGGAGCCAATCTGTTTGTTGCATCCACTGTACACTTGTTAAATCCCAAAGACAAAGAGGATCGTCCTGTTACACGGCTACTACGACTTGTGCAAACACTTTCAGCTAGACTACGTTTGTACGGAGCAGGACGGAGGATTGATTCAATTAGCGGGTAGGTGACAGAATAAGGTATTTAGAGGACAGATACAACAGTCTGGTTTTCAGAGGGGATTACACGATAATTAAACCACTGCTGGAGGAGTGTTGGCGCACTTTTCTAGCAAGTAGTGGTCGAATCATGCACGAAGCGTCTTTATGTACAACTACAGTACCTCTTTGAGATGGTTTATATGGATAAACCACGCTTTGGCACCAGCGCAAGGCTTACAGATATTGTGATGTTGAACTATTTGTCTGTTAAAAATGTTATTCAGGAGCGATGAACCGCCACCACCACAGTCTTCTGAGAGGCAGCACGGAATACCGTCTGAAACACTATACTACTTTACCATAGGACAAAGACTAAGTTTGCTTCAGAGATCCAGTCTGAACACGAAAAACACTCCGTTCTAGACGGACATCGCAGTATAAAGAAATAAAGGTACAATATTGACTGATCTTACTTTCCCCCCGTTTCTGCACCTATTGTAAAACCACATGGAGCTTTTTGGCAGCCGCATACAGTTCAGTTTGTGCAATTCCTGAAATAAGAACCGCAAAAAGCATCCGAGGCATGTTCAGCAACCAAAAACAAGAGGGAGCGTTAAAAAGTCATAAATAAGTTTCTTCATTTAAAACAAAATGATATTTACAAAATACATCGGTCACAGGTGCCTCAGTGAATCGAGAAACCAAGAGAGAAAATAAGCAACTCGGAAGTAAACGTTTTGGCAGTCATTATTCTGTTAACAGTGTAGCAGGATGCATATTACTGAGAAACATTTCATTTGTTCTTCTCTCTTTAAGCGGTTGCTTGCGATGATTTGGAACTTGGTCACAGTTTTCTGGACACACATGCAAGGCCTTTGGATGCAAGTACAGTGGCAGGTCAGAGACTCCTAACTTCATGAGTCTCCTGTAGGATCGTTATCTCTGGGCAAAGTGAAAGGACTAAAACCCTCCTTTCTCTTTCGACTTGGCCTTCGGCTGTGCTGTTGTACCCTGTGATCCTCTTCCTTCCACCTTCAGGCTGGATTCCGACTGCGCAGAGTTGATCCAGGACGCCTTGAACGCCGTCAGCGGCGTGACGGGAAGCGTGGGACTCGGCGTCGCCTCCCTCTCCTCCAGATCGTCGAAATTCACCTCCTGCACAGCCTCCTGTTTCTTGAAGGAGTCCCGCCGCTCCGTCAGAGCCAGCTTCCTCATCACCACCACCTCTTTGGACGAGTGGTGGTTGCCGCCGCGGTGTTGCGGCGAGGCGGCGGAGCGGTGGTGTTCGCCGCCCACCCCCACCAAGTCCTGGTGGCCCCTTTGCCCGCTAATGTACAGCCCCTGGCGGCCGTGCTCGCCCACGCACACGAACCCGGTGGCGGTGTCTCCCTCCACATCCTCCAGCCCCTCACCCTCAGACAGAGGCACCTCCATGGTGTGGCGGCGGGTGCTGTAGGCCTTCCTATCAGCATGGTACCCACCTGTCATCTTATCTCCCGTCAGCTTCTCCGCCGACTGGACCCTCTTGAGGAGCGGCGAGCGTGGTGGTTCCGCACTGCGGGGACGCACGGAGTGGCGGGCGATGGTGGGAGGGGACAGCGTCTTGCCGTGGAAGCCCTGTAGGGACTTGGGGTGACTGGGAAGGCAGGATGGAGAGCACTGAGGGGAGAGGGGCTGAGGAGGGGGGATGCAGGCCAGCGGAGAAGGGGGGATGCTGCTGGTGGACTTGCAGCGGCCGGCCTTGGTGTAGCGACCCAGAACGTGGAGGGAACTGGGTCGGGCCTGAGGTACAGGCGAGTTAGGGGAGCTGGAGCAAGGAGAAGAACTCGAATCTGTGTGTGAAGGAAAATAGGAAGATGGAAAACGGTTTAGCAGAAGCATCTTTTTCCCTCCAAACCACAACATGCAAGGAAATAGACTGACTATTTTCTGGCAATGTGCAATTAGGGTTGTTCCAATGGATGACACCATCGTCCATCGTGCTGAATGACCCAGCATCACAACAGTTAATATTGGATCTACCCGTATGTATTTAGGTGTGGTTATTTTACAAAGCTCCAAGAAAGAGACAAGTTCCAGGTGGATATAAAAACCTTCTAGACAGGTTACGATTGCACCGAAGGTAGCATTGGAACAGTATCTGTTAGCTTTCAGGCTCCTATTTATTGACCAAAAGTAAAATTAACTATGTGGAACGATGACTAACATCAATTATAATTCTCGGTACACGCCCATTTTCGATATCATCGTCCATCACGATGATTCACCGGTAAAGATCGTCAACAGCCAATTAAAGGCACATTTCCCCAACCCCAGACACAAGCAGTGTAAGGCATTCTTTCTCACCTCCAGAGTGGTCGGGGGCAGGGGAGCGGCAGGGCGTGGAAGGGCCAGGGGAGAGGCTCTGTGTGGGGGAGCCAGAGAGGCTGTCGCTGGAGGACTGGTGGAACCCCGAAGAGAAGCTGCGGCTGCTCTGCATGGGCGGAGGAGGTGTGTGCTTGGACAGCTTCTTCAGGATGCTGCGTCTTCTGCTGCAAAAGAGAAAAAATAGCTGTCAGAAACTGCACGTTTCATAAAACTTTTTCCAGGTTTACTGGAGTACAAAGATTTAATGCGACAAAATCAAATGACAGAGTTGAAACAAAACCCAAAGAAAAACACCATCATTGGAATAATGATTAGAGTTTTTACGGAGATTGCAATCAAGCATCACTCTTCTTTGCGTCTGGAATATCTAATGAGACTTTTACAGTCATTTAAGTCCAATTGCAGATCCTTAGACCACTAAAAACCTAAGAATCCCCAGAGAACGGAAATTTATAGTCACTGAAAATCTGTCTGAAATCCATCACTTGAATGGTCCCATGTTGTACACTTTTCCTGGTGTTTATTTGTAGTTTTGATAACCTTTAAAGAGATATATTTGTCCGCTTGAGTCACAAAATAGTTTCCTTTTTTAATTTCCTCTCTCAAGCTTCTCTCTGGAGCTCTAGAAAGAACAGGTAAAGAATGTCCTATTAATAATAATGAGCCTCTCCTCTGAATGGCTATGAATGGGAGTGAATAGTGACTGATTCGTTGTGACATCACAAATCCATGGAAGTCCTGATTGCTAGCTCTAAGGCACCATTTCTAAATGCTAAATGGATGTGTGCATTTCTCTTTACCTAAGCCTTCTTACAATCAAAAATGAATTAAATGATACGGGAGATTTAATATATAGGTAAGCATCATCAGACAGGAACAACGTGTAACAGAAATGCTGCGACCTCATTCTCCCCTCCTGTACCTGTCCTGGCCGTCCTTCCTCTTGCTCTTTTTGCTGCGCCGAGCCATCTTGGCTCGGTAGCTCGACTTCCTGGCAGGGCCCACCTTGATCGAGGTGTTCTCCAATGCAGTCGTCTGCAGGGTCACCTTGTTGCCGCTCTGTTGAAAACAGATCGTTCGTCAACACATATTTACAGGGCAGCCTCGGTTTCTGATACAGAGTCAGGAGAAGAATCACAATGAATATACATTCAGAAGAATAATATCATAAATATTATCCCTGTACCTTGAGCAGGAGTTCCACCACCTCTGTGTGGACAAGTCCCTGGACAGATTCCCTGTTGACGTGAGTGATGAGGTCTCCAGCCCTCAACCCCGCCTCGTGTGCTGGACTGTCCTCCTCAACACACTGTCTCACACACACATCAAAATTACCGGTCAAGCAACCATCTAATCAACTGTTACAGACACCAACAATGTGTTATTATCATAACTATAATGTTTTCAGTAACAAAACAGACATTTGAGTTCTGACACATTAACATAGCTCATTAGAAGAGTCAAAATGCTTCCATGAAAACCAAAGTTGAGATGACTTAATACCTCCTTTAGTTTCTCTGAAGTTTGGACACAACCTATAATATCTTAAAATTCAGATTAAGATTCCAACATATTTTTTAAAATTGTGCAGCGCTGAAACATGCTTGATTTTGGGTGACTCTATGCTGAGCTGAAGTTGATTGAATGAACTATTCAAAACTAGCCTGAACATGAATAGTAGAGCTTAACTAAAGTTTTCCAGTTCGTTCTCTATGGGAGTTGTCATCACTACAGATGATATCTCTCCTCTGACCACAATGTGGGTTGCACTGTGTGTATTTCTGCTTGTTGACACCACATGGGTAGAGAAGGAGCAGAGGCCCCGCTGTGAAACTTGGCTCAATCTATCAAACTATGCAAATATGAATCAAGATTATGTTACTGCATTTTTTATTTCTTGCCTCAAGCGTTTTTTTTTTTTAGAAAGATATTTTAATATAGTGATTGGTTGTAAAATTTCATTGTTTTGACACAGCTGCCATGTTGGAAAGAAAATTGCCAGGGGAGATAATATGACCATATGAAACAGTAGAATCAGAAATAGGTTCCTTTATATAAGGAGATGTGATGACCTGAGGCCACCTCAGAATATTTTCATTAATAATTTTTGGAATGTCTTATAACAAAACTCATAATCTGCAAGGATGTTCATACATGCATACATACATCAGCAAAAGGTACTCCTTATTTTAAGGACACATACCCAGACCATGTGATGCACAGTGTAGACATCAGTGTCTCCCATGTAGACTCGGATAGCTCGCAGCGCAAAGCCAAACCTCTTCCCAGAGCTGTGGATGACCACAGGAGGCCTGAGACAGTTGACGCTGACGGACAGGTCCCGGCTGGGCGACGAGTCTCTGGACGAAGGGTTGGACGACAGGGACAAAGAAGATTTGGGGCTCGTAGGAGGAACCACAGAGTCGTCTGGGGGGAAAAAAGAGAAGAGAAGAATGTGATCAGAAAGGGCTGAGACTTTACAGATAGCATAGGTATTACATGTTTTTACGTGTGGTCATCAAATTACGAGATAAAAGTTATCTTTAAAATGTAGGTTCATTCATTTTCTATGATTGATTCTTAATTGAATAAGTGAAAAGAGTAAACAGCATGCAACATTATTCTTATCTTTACAGTATGGTTGATTGATGATTTATGGTTTATGTCTGAGCTCTAGAGGGCACTGTAAACACAGGAATAGTCTTGCCAAATATAGATTACTATATAATATTATTTATAAAAGACTTATGTATTCATACTAGATTCAATGGGGAACAATGAATTACAAAAGCAAAATTCATTTATTTATTTTTGGTAAACATTTTTCAATCGATCAATTCATAGTGTAATATGTAACTTGCAGACGGTCCCTAACAGGGACCACAGCGAATGACGCTAGATTGGAAATGTGGAAACGCTGTTTTCTGGTAAAATGTAAAATCATGTAGTACGATGATGTTGCTATATAATAAACTTTTATTTACATGGAAACGGATTTGGTATCTGATTAAAGGGGCAGATAAAACCAGACATCAAGCCAATGTCCAATAATAAACCAACATCAATGCAGTTTGGTTCCTGAGGTAAATTATCTCGGCTTATGCACGCATAGCAACCACCCTGACAACAGCACACAGATTGTACGCAAATTCTGGCAATTTTTTTTTTTATTTTGTTTGTGATTGTTCTATTTATTTTGTCTATGATTAACATTATTATCGTGCATGTACCTGGGGTAATAATGAGGGACAGGCCAGAGACTGAGGCGGACTTGGGGACTTTTCCAGCTGGCGGCCTGGGTTTCTCGGGGGTCTCCAGCTGGTGGGCGATGCGTCGGGACGCCCCTCTCCGGAATGACGGCCTGGTACCCGTGCTGTTGCTCCGGAGACGAATGCGTCGCAGGTTGGAGACCATGCCGTCTGAGATCAGGGAGCAAAGTGTGAGGCCGCTCGCCTTTGACAAATGCAAAATAGCAAAAGGAGAGAGAGCGCAAAGAGATCTGTGTTTGTCGGTCTCACCCTCCTCCTCGGCAGAGATGGCAAAGCGAGGCATGATGTCGAGGCTCTGAGTGCTGTTCATCACCAGCGGGCTGGCACTGCGCTCCGACTGAGAAGAGCTGGATGAGGCACGAGGACGCAGACTGCAGGGGAATAAACAGGAAACAAATACACAACGATTAAGTCTCTTCGAATTTCAGTGATTGGTGTAAACAGCAACTATTAAGAAAAAAAAAAAACAGGGAACAAATATTAAAGATTCACCCAAATTTCTCCCATGTTTCATGTCATTTTCACATACGTCAGAAAATGAGCTCTCCAATTGAATTAAACTAAATTTTAAATTTTGGAAAAATAAGACCTCATGGCTATTAATTTTAATCCTCTTAAAAATGATTTCATCACAACTTACATCCTAAAGATTCAGGGTAACAGGAACTAGAGCTTTTCAAGTAAAATAAAAGGCTGATACTCATGGAACTCTAAGAATTTATACCTATGAGCTATATAAATACATCAAACTGATTAGTTGCATGTTTTTGCAATGTGGGTAAAATGCCAGAACATAATAAGGAAATCCATCTGAAAACAGAGAGAATACCACAATCCAATCATAAAATCTATTGCTAACATGGTTCCTAATGTTTTCCCTTCATGCAACAAAACGTCACTTTTTCCTCTCGCTTGGCTCTCACCTCCCCCTGTGCCCATCTGCCCTTTTGTCTCCACCAGCCAAGTGTCTGTGACCGTCACCGGGGGAAAGGATTCCCCTCCCATCCCATCGATCCTCCTTCTCCTCGCTGTGGCTTCGCTCCGACGATGACAAGCTCTGGTTGGACGGCGTGGAGGTGGAGAGGTGCTCCGTGCTGCTGTACACCTGCAGTTTAACAGGGAAGTGAGTGAATCGACAGTGGTGGAATGTAACTGAGCATTTTTACTTCTTTACTGCACTCAAGCAGGTTTGTGGCAATTGTCTCTTCTTTCTTAACCCTACATTTCATTTTCATCAAATCTTGCATAGAAAAATTGCCTCCTGATCATGTTGCATTAGGCTACTTTTGTTTTGCATGTTAATGACTTTAGAAAGAAAATCTCCTCCAATCCTGGTAATTGGTTCATCATACACAAATGTTTTATACTAAAAATGCAATGATGGAGGATGTGTTAGTCAGCAGAACCAGAACAAGTACCTTGCTGAAGCGATGGGCCACGGAGGAGAACTGTCGGAGCTCCAGGGACGATTCATCATCGTTCGTTTCATCGTCGTCATCTGAGTCCATGTGACAGTAGCGCTCTGATCGGGCTGCAGGAAACAAAGAAATGGCCATCATGCATTCATGTATTAAAAATGTTAACCAAGCCAGACACATGCTTAATGAAAATATAACTCATTGGGGCAGGGGAAGACCAGACGTGTTTACAATTATTTATGATTTCTGATCTACATAATAAAAAAGGTAAATTTCTCATAAAAAAATGGGTAAGGTATATCATCATGTAGAGACCTGACTTGCTTTATTATAACAGGACATATTTACAAGAATTAACGAGTATGTGTGTCATTGTTTTGTTTTAATGTTCAATAATAAGAAAAATTGCGAAAAATGGAGAATAGTAGGAAAAGATTCATTGTGTTGGGTTGTAAGTGTATGTGTTAAACACCCATGTTTTGACTTATTTAACCACAAGGACTGGTGTGAAATTAATTCTTTGCCACACAAACAAACATCCAATCCTGACACCTGACTCGTCTTTTTGTGGTTCCAACAGGTGTGGCTAGGTTTGCTTGGATCTATTTACATTGTAGTTGGTCAGCTTCGTACTGCCTCACAAAAGGCCCTGTAAGTGTCAGCAAATCCACCCACTGTCAAAATAACTGGTGTCGTCCTCCGTCTCGAGTTGAGGTATGAACTCAGCTTTCTGCCTCAGGAGGCCGTTCCAGTCCAGACCCAGGAAGAAGGTGTGCATCTTCACCTCAGTGGTTCCACCTGGAGAAGATGAACATGCATGGGTTCATATACCTGCACATCTAAGGCCTTTGTTGTGAGAACATCAAGGAAAAACAATAAAAATGCTTTACTCTGATTGTATTTCACTCTTTTTTACTTGTCTGGTATGCAATAGGCCTGCCATACTCAAAATGTATGAAAATGCATGTGTTGCTCAATTTTAAATATTCAATATTTCATATTTTCTTTGCCAGCATATGACTTATTATGACTGCTCCATTCCGGTGAGACACGTTAACCGGCTACATAAATGAAAGGGGAGCAGTGACAGAAAATCAGTTTGTGCCTATTCTTGGCCAGCACAGGATCACAGGGCTGTCCGCCCTGGGACACAGAAGCAGGCGTCTCTACGCTCATCTATCATTAGTCACTGTGACACCAACCTGTTCCCAGGCGCTCCAGAGGGCTCTGTCTCAGCAGCCTGGTGATGAGGTCCTGGGCATCAACCGGCAGAGCGTCCTCCCCCTCCGGCCAGATGATGTCATCTGGACAAAGTAGTACAGGTCAGGAACCCAATGAAGGGATATGAATGTCTCTACAAGTGACTGACATGATTAGACAGAAACACTGGATAAACTTAAAGTGATGAGTCAAAACCAAAAGAAATTACAAAAAAAAAGGAAATAAATCTCTTACCATTGACCACCTGACCAAAGAGCTGTTCTGGTGTGTCTCCAAAGAAAGGCACACAGCCCACAAGGAATTCATACAGGATGATGCCCATGGCCCACCAGTCCACAGGTTTCCCATAGCCCTGCCTCAGGATCACTTCTGGAGCAATGTACTCCGGAGTACCACACACCTGTGGAGAGGAACCGAAGGATGAAGGGAAAACATTGACTTCGGCTGAAGTCATAATCGGATGAGACGATGCGGAGGAGACAAACCTGTTTGTCGATAAACTCTCTGGTATCTTTTTCAATGTGACCTTCATACAAGTTCGTCGTCATGTTCATTAGACCGATCTTTGACAACCCGAAGTCTGTCAGCTTGATGTGTCCAAAGGAGGTGATTAACAAACTACAAAAAAGAAGGGAACACAGAAATGTTTCATGTTACATCAAACACTATCTGGAAAAAATTATCAAAGGCTGAACGATCCCGTTCGAGCTTCCAAGTTTCTCCGAAGAGGAGGGCAAGAAATGATGAAAGCTTTAAAGTAATTAAGCTCCGGCCTGAAAGCAGAGATAAGAAAATGGAAATATGTCTGAATATTCTCTTCCTGCAACTGGATGAGGACTTACTTGTCTGGTTTGAGGTCTCTGTGGACAATGCCATAGTTGTGAAGGTACTCCAAAGCCAGGACTGTCTCTGCAAAATACATCCGAGCCATGTCCACAGGCAAAGGTCCAATGTTCTTCAACAGGTTGGCACAATCTCCACCTTTACATATAAAGGAATCATGTCAGATTCTGTTTGCTGAAGTGTGTGCAGTGGATAGGCTTCCGAAGGAAAGTTATGAGTGTCCATATGTAGTCCAAACCTATCCTACCTTCCACATACTCCATGACAATGCAGAGGTGCCTCCGTGTCTCAAACGAGCAAAACATGGAAACCACAAATGGGTTTTCAGCGAAGGTGAGGATGTCTCGCTCCACAAACACCTGCTGGATCTGGTTCCTCAAAATCAGGTTCTGCCGGTTTATTTTCTTCATAGCGAAGCGCTGTCGGGAATCCTTGTGGCGCACTAGAAACACAGCCCTGCACGCCAATAAAAAGAGGGGTGAATGGAATAAAAGTCGAGCGAGAGGGATAATTACAGGCCAAACAGAGAGAAAAATAAGGCGGGAAAAAGGGATGAGGAAAACGTTGACAACACGACTGAGCATCAGCTCAGACTAGAAATGAAATTGCCCGGACACAACTACACCACAACACATCCTCTTTTTAGTTTATTTTCCACTTTTATTGGCTTCTCTGTGGTGTCCACAATGAGACTGAGTCAGTCGGACATAAAAAGGAAGTCTGTCTTACTCACCCATAGGCGCCGTTGCTTATAAGCTTGATAGTCTCAAAGTCACTCTCCAGTGGTTTCCTCCGTGGAGGGGTGCAGGCAGCTCGGCTCTGAATCACAAACACACATCAAAAACAGAGGAGGAAAATAACAGGAACTTAGATGTTTTCTGAGAAGGAAACAAAAACATTCATTTGTGCAATTCATGGGATAGCCGGATAAGTGTCTCCCTGCATAAACTGCTCCTCGTACAGTTTCTGTCCAGAAAACCTCTTCGGTTATGTTGCATGCAGTGTTGTTTAGCTCTACATTGTGACCAGATACCACTTCCTTTAACATTCTTTCACCGAATACTGATCATTCTGGCTTAAAATATGCACCACTATCTCCGGATTCTAAATATTGTGTCTTCCTCCCCTCTTTGTGATGCTTGGCTTTTCCCACCAACTATCAACACAGTTGACAGTGTAGTTACATAAGAAATTCCCCTGGCGAACATTAAATCTTCAGTCACACTGAGATCCATTCGATTAATTTCATGACTGTTTAATGTAAGCTCCTACCTGTATAGGTGTCGCCTCGCCGGTGTCATCAGACTCTCTGCTGGCCGCCCGGTGACTTGGGCTTGTTTGTTCCAGATGGACCATCTCTGTAACAGCAGCAGACACACATGATCAAACTTCATTCAGCGTAAATGAGCCCTGGCAACGGCAATTACTGCTTATATCAACTGTCTCGTCCAACGATGCTGAATGAAGGATTTAAAAAAAATCATTATGACCACTACTCTTTTCAAGATGTTGCACAAATCTGATGAAATTTAGTCCCGTTAAGAGAGTGTTTTAATGTTCTTATATTAATATAAGAACATTATATTAATATAAGTCGTCTTAAGTCTTCTTTATGATATTTTCTTCTTCTTTTTGAAATAGCTAATACTCAAACACACATATCTGAGATTGTGCAAAACGCTAAAAATGTAAATAAAATCAATGCCGAACCTTCAAGGGGATCCCTGTTGAGGCCGAGCTGGCTGATGATGTATCTGGGAATATCAGTCTTGATGCCCTGGCCCACCTTGGCTTGACCCTCTGCAGCCTCCAAGCGCTGGTAAAACTCCTCTGGATCAAACTCCTGGAGAAAAGAAAGAAAATACGTGTTGTGGTTTGGTTGAATTTTGAAAAAATTGTGTTGGAAAGCGTTGCAACAAATACCTGGATAGAAAAACCACAAATCGCACACAGGAAGAAACAGAAAACACATGCTGCGTTTCATTGCACCCGAATCGAAAAAATGCAATAGAGCAGCCCTTTAACTGGGTCGACTCTAGAACTCAGCAGGATCAAAGCAGCCTGAGTGGGAGGGAAGGACGCCAAAACAAGATGGCATTGCACAAGGCTTCTTATTTTACACACTAGAGGTTTAAGCATGGTGCATGCTGGAATGACATCCACACTTACCGGGGCCGGCCACATTTTCCAACTTTGCATAATAAATATATTTATCTCACAAGTTGGTATTTCTAAATCGGATCTTTCCGAGTTACAAAGTGCAATCGAACACAGCAACATGTTGCAATGTTTTTCCAGAGAAGACTATTAAAAAAAGGCAGGATGATGCAGTATAAATGTTATTGTAAATGCACTTATCTGAGCTAACATTTGCTACACATTCCATACTGCCAGTTCTGAACCTATGAAAGACTGCGATTCAAACCCTAAACCTGTCCAACAGGGTAAATTAGCCGTTTGCTTATCACAACAGCACACTGTGTCATTATCACTGCAGAAACTATAATTACTGCAGCATGTCGTCCGTGTCGTGTGTGTGTGTGTGTGTGTGTGTGTGTGTGTGTGTGTGTGTGTGAGAGAGAGAATCACCTGTGACATCTGCATTTCAAAAGGACAGCCAAACATCGTGTTGATATCATGTCACTTTTGAACCTATGATTACTACTGCCACTGCTGGGTGAGCCTTACCAGACACTCCAGGAGCCTGGCAGGCCTGGAGATGATGATGAGAATCTTCTTCACCAGTTTGACGATGATGGTCACCTCCTCGCTCTCTGAACGTTCATATGCCTGATCAACAAAGGACAAAAAGATGATGGACTGTTACTCTGACTTAATCCAATTGAGAAAGGCTGCCTGCACGTTGCTCTGGCACCCATTTATAACATCTATTTGATCTTCTCACTGTGATTTAATAAAATACCTTGCAGCTATTTCAATGCCTTACATCAATTGCAGTAACACAGTAACTTATTTCCCTCATCTGCCTCATCAGATTTACCAAAAATAGAAAGAGTGTGCAAACATGATTTGAATAACACTCATTGTCTCCATATCTTAGACCAACATTGCCTTTCCTTGACCAAACAGCAGGTTCAGAGTCTGTATTTCAGAGGTGGTGAAAGAAGAATGTCAGTAACAGCTCAGGTTTTTTCAGCTGAATGCTGGACCCGTGCACACTGCAAAATTATTGGGGCTATTTTCACATTTTTCATATTGTTCACATTGCATTTTAAAACTCCCATATCATGCATAATAAATGATATAAAATTAGCTTATGCATCAAATGTTTAGGAAAACAAAGAAATGCCCAGTGGATCGAGAAACTGTCCATACTGTCACAGCCAATTAGAAGGGAGGATCATGAATATATAGAGACAAACAAAAAAGACTTATTTTAAATTGGAATTGTATCATGATAATTGTAACGAAGCTTCAAATTAAAACCCCCAGAAAAGTGCATGATAAGAGACGTTAAAAGTACAGGACCATAATTCCAGAGAAGTAAGAGCATACAGAAAGGGCAAATAAGAAAAATCAGACATGTGACAACAGGAAAAGTTTACCTAAAATAAACCCTTTCTAAGCTGCAAATCATTTTTGTGGCCATGATGTGGGAATAAGCACAGAAGTGTGGTTTTAGTGGCAATTACAGACAAAATAATGTCTATCCCTGTTGTGCTGTGGCAAAAACTAGGCTACTAGGAGTCTGCATGGAAACAAGAAAGCACTGCATGAACTGTCCTAACTGTGGCACCAATTATAAATGAACATTTTGTGAACAAAACTAAGTAATTTAGGGTATGAAATTATTTTGGCAGCAGTTACTGGTAAAAACGGTGCTGAAAAGGTTACATAATAAATCATTACATAATCAAACACATGAGCACTTTCCAAATCTGAGCAATAATATAAAATGACAACAACATTACTGGCCAGTGAACTGGAATCAGCAACTAATCAAACAGGCAATTTCAGTTCAATGTTCTCAGAGGAGCAAAAGAAGTGCATGCAATGTCCCAGAGAGCTATCTGAGCTACGGACAAAGAGAAATCCATTGGCTGTGTCTCAAAAAGAGCAAACACTGACTGAATTGTTGAATGACAGAATAATGAAGAAAGAAAAAAAAAAGAGCGAGAGAAGACAATTATGTGTGTGTTTTTTGTTGGAAACATTTCTTGAAGGTGGGGAAACACCCACCTCATGCAGCAGCTTCTCCAGTTTCTCTTGCAGCTCCACAAAGTACCTGGAGGTAATCAAGGCTTTCTGGGACTTGTCCAGACAGTCTCTGGCGAGCTCCACCAGCTGGTGCTGAATGAATCCCAGCACGCCATCAGCCAGAGGCAGAGCGGTGCCCGGAGAGCACTCGGCAATGATGTCCAGCAGCCGACCCTCCATCTGGGCCGTGGCCTGGGAACCACCGAGAGGGAAGACATTTAAAACCTGGACAAGAGTACTGCGCGAACAATGTCTTTAAACTTGTGACTCCAGATTATGACTTTGCCAGGAGCATTAAAAACCTCCTGTCCTGGTTTCCATATGTCAAAGAGCTCGAGCACATCGGTTTTGTAGATCAGCAGGTTTTTGTTTTACGTATGCTAAGTAATTATTTACTCATGACTTTCAGTTAATAGAACTCAGAGAGAAAACCCAGACCGAGTAAAGCAGGCAAGATTTATTCACTGTACCTTGGGAAAGCGTTCTTTGTAGACATGATTCATCATGACAATCTCATTATCAAATGTTCCACATGTCCGTCCAGGGCTGGATGAGAAACGGGAAGAAGGAAAAACAGATGTGAAATGCAACATGACAATGGATATCATCTGGTATTCTTGCAGAGATAAAACAGATGGCAAATTTGAATATCAATAAACACAATACAAGTGATTTGACAACTGATGAAGTCTCACATCACAGAAGCACGTGTACTCAACATTTTTTTTTTCCAACAAAGCAGCCAATTAACAATGTCAATCACAACAAATGTTTTATTAAAGCTACAAAAGAATACATTTATGAATTTTGTATGAGTGAGAATTCATAGAAAATGCTTGACTAGCCCCGGGTCACAAACACGGCACATTTGCAAATGACCCCAACATGATCCGGATCAGTTTCACATCTGCAGTATCCGTGACCACATCTGCTGTCTGCAGAAGGATCCAATTACAATCAATACACTCTTTAAACTGTCCATACACGTTACAAATCAACGTACTGTCATCACCAATACTAAAAATAGCGATCCCCCGGAGCACCTACACATCACATACGACAAATAACACTATCGACATGTGACATGCACCCGACTATTTCTGGGTAACTACAACAGTTGCGAATGCAGCATGGTTTAATTTGAGGGCAATGGCAAGGGTTAACATGTTGGAAATTATTTGAGAGCAATAAGAAACGCTTCACACAGCCCCTGAAGCTATTTTAACGCAACATTGACACCTGTCAGCAATCTATTTATAACATATATCTAATATGAGGAATGATATACATGTACGTTAAACAACACTGCAATGATACGAAACAGTTAAACTGACCAATCTATTAATGTAACTGGGTCTGTGGATTCTTAAAAAAAAAAAAAAAACACTAAACAGCTGATTAGTCAGTGGTCAAATTTATAACCATAGAAAAAACAATGTGGTTTTCCTTGATTACCATAAGTACAATCACAACTCCTTTCTTGTGCAGAACCCTAGCAAGCTTACATCATAGTAACTCAAACCACATGGAGCATTTTCAACTTTATGTTGGAAATATTAAATAGTAAAATGCTTAGCTCCATAATGATTGTGAACTTCCACAAGAATTGACTGAGCAACCCTTTCAGCATGCCAAGAACAAACTCACATCAAGAAGCTTTTACAGCGAAACCACAGTAAGGCCCCATATATATATATATATATATATATATACACAGCATGTGTCACAGAAAACATAATCACACATAATCAAGACAGGTTACTAACACCTTGCACAGCCGAAAAAAGTCCCCGGCAACCTCAAAAACTCTCCACCTAGAACTATTTGGAAGGCTTGTTAATGTTTGAAATAAGAGCAGCAATGCTTAAGGATTAAGAAACGCTATATTGGAATCTAGGGGATCACTAGTAACCAGCAAAGAGGCTTTCATCCAGAAGCACATTAAATTATCATCAGACCCTAGTCAAATCCTTCCAGTATTTTATCATTTACAATCATGCATAGAAGATAAAGAACATCAGGCATGTTATTGATGATTTGAGGCTGAACAACCTTATCACATATAAGATTGCTTTTTGCCTACTTTTTAGTTATTGTTTTGTCTATTGCTCTGTGATGAAGTTATTTCATATGGATATTTATTTTCAAATGGGATATGTTTATGTAAGCAGCTGTGCAATAGATGTTAACCATACAGGAGACTCTCACTTCTGCTCATTGTGTGCCTTAAACTCCTGGATGTGGTTGGGTTTATATAAGCTCCTCACAAGCATTCTCAATTAGTGCAGCAGAATTTTCCAAGAACAGCGGAGCAACCGCAGTGTGTCTAGCATTGCGTTGCCAGTTTAGTTGGACGTACCGCTAAGTTGGGCCAAAAAAAGACAAGGAAACGTTAGCTAAAAAAGTCTAATGGAGGAGCAGGAACAATTAAATTAAAAATGGCAGTCTCTTGGTTTGTTTCTTCCTCTTTTCTTCACACTTATGACTCAGATGGTCAGCAAATTAGAGATTCAGTGGCCTATTGAATCTAAATAAGTGGTTTAAATTTGGAAGGTTAGCTTGGCTAACTAGCCGATATAACCAAGTCGACACAAACAAGTTCTCATTGTGTACCTTAAGCTGCAATTTATCCGTGCTAGTGTGAGGTTGAAATTTAATATTTTACCATTGTTCCTGTACTATTGTGCACTGCATTGTGGGAACAGGAGTGCCCATAAACACCTCACTTACAAAAAAAAGACAATTACCTTTTGCATGACACTGACAACATTTGAGGATAACATTTTGCCCATTTTTTCCAGTATAATTACATACTACCTAATGCACTAGGTAAAGCAACTTGAATATGAAAATATGCCATACAAATAAACCTGCCTTACCTAATTGGAATTGATGGATAAGGACACCATAACAGACTGTAAAAGCTGCCTGAGGCAAACTTGCGATATTGGGCAATACAAATAAAACTGACTGGACTTGTTTCATGAGTAAAAGGAGAGGTCATAGCCTCAAGTATTGTTAAGACTGCAGTGAAACAGAGTTTGCTCGGAGTTCAAATCCACTGTATAGAACCTGATTGACCACATTGACACATTCACAATCTCACCAGACTCTACTTGTTACTCTACTTGTTTTTCTAAGTCCTGAATCTCCTCTGCTATCAAACCAAATCTTAATCATTAATCATTTTAAACTGCTTCATGTTGAGGTGGAATTTTAGGTATGATTTACAATATCAATGTTTTTGTTTTCCTTAGTGAACTTACTTCTAATTCTAATTTACTTCTGCTGCTAATTAAATGTTAAACTTCAAACAAGCCTTTTATGATTTTAGCTTTTTTTCCTCCCATTCATTCTGTGTGTATTTGTTGATTTAGGTGCAGGGCCACTGCCTACCTTTGCCTTTGCAGGGTTAGATAAAGTTGATTTGAATTGATTATAGCCAGGAAAGGTGTGACTATTTAGGTTCCACCCATTCAAATCAAACTAATCAGATTATCTCTTCCCCCCAGTGTAACGCTGTACTACAGAAATGTTTGTGGGCAGTATAGTCCCCTATGGTCCAAAGAATACCTGAGACTGCGTGACCGGAGCCTGAGAGGAGGGGAGGGATGTGATCCTTCTTCGTCCGCCACGCTCTCTGTGCTCCGGAAATGTTTAAACAGGAAGTGGAGATCATCTTGCGTGGGCTTTAGGGGCAACTGGTGCAATAACTCCTGGGAAGAAGAGGACTGGGAAAGAAAAGGACAGAGGGGATAATAAAGAGTGAAGTAGGGGGGGAGTGAGAGAAAAGTAGAAAGTGGAAAAGATATTGCACTGTGATCAGTTCATTGGAATAAAACTGTAAATGCATAAATAAAATACAAGCTTCCTCTGATAAAAGGTACACCATTTCGCTTTCAGATTCACTATTATCCTGTTAATTCTCAGGAGTCTTAAATCTAATTGTGATCTGGAGGGTAACATGAAAGCTTCTAACATTGAAGGGCATGCCAAGTAAGGCTGCACTGAAGCCAGACATCATAAATCCCAGTTAAAAAAAAGGAATCTTTGAGCTTTAGTGTTCTGCTCCTGAAGCAGGATTTTTGTCTTTCCTGCTGCCCTGAGGCGGGCTGTTGCTGTGCTGGCTGTGCATGCATTAGCCTTGTGTGACATACAGCCTGGAATTCACAAAAACTTCCATCTGGCTGAGATCTTGTGTATTCCTGGAGGAAAAGCAAAAAAGGGAGAGTGGCCACTATCTGACGGGAGAGGAAGAAGAGGGAAACAAGTGAACGGAAAGCAGAGAGGGAAACAGAAACGAAGAAAGAGCAAGGAAGCGACAGAATGTAAGTGATAGAGAGAGGGGGGAGAAAGACCCTAAGGAGGAAACTAGAGACGTGTCAGAACCGAGCAAGAGCAGCATAAAGACCTCACTGACAGCCACCCTGAAAGGGGCATTGTGCAGGGAAGGCTGACCTCACCCTCTCCGAGCCATGTGGTTGGCCATACAAAATTACAGCCGTGACAGAGGACCCGGGTATTGTTTTTACGGCCAACTGCAGTTTCAGTTACGAGTTCCAAAAAAAAAAAAAAAAAATCTCAAGATAATCACCACAGAAACCGTCAAGAAATGCTCATTTATGATGTCATCCAGGAAGAAGAAACCATGCGTTTCAACAGGACCTGTGTTAGTTTAGCGATTAGCCATATTATTCCTGTACTTTCCCTCTGGGTCAGAGGGGTCATTGTGCTTTGAAGTCATTTACTTCATGACTAAGTAAAATAATACCGTCAAATTTAAATTTTCCAAACGCTGAGAAATATTTCTTTCAGTGCTAAAAGTAATGACAATCAGTAGTTGATTATTCTATTGATTATTGAAATGAGTATTTGCTTAGTTGTTCAGTTCATATAATGGTGTAAAAGGTCAAGCACTGTAACCAAAGCTAAGGATTCAAAATAAAATGTCTAAAATAAAAAAAAAATAAACAGAGAAAGTTTAATTTTGTGTATCTGAAATGTTTTTTTATATACAAGAGTTTCAATTAAAACTATCATCGTAACAAAAAAAACATTAAAAGCCACTCCAGGAAAACTCTGGCGAGCCATTTGAGGACTCATTCCCATTTCCTCTCTGCAGTGGAAAGTGTGCTGAAAGGCCAATGATGGAGGACGCATCATCGCTGGACACATCCTGTTATCACCACTGAGTCATTAATGATAAAACATCCATCTCCTGTTTTGTATTAAATCAACTTGCTACTCAAAAAGTACAGTCGACCGGACGGTGATGGCATAAAGGTCTCTGCAGGCTGTTGAGAATGTACTTACAGTGTCATTGGTTGCATTTGTTATATAAATGATTTCAATAGAAATGACACATTTAGGTTGACATTGTCTAACATCCAGCCCCTGAGATGCAAACACATCTTCAAATATACATGGGATATTTACAACTGAGATTTCAAGTTGAAATATCACATAAAATTTGTATAGTTTTATAAGTCTAGAATGCTCAGAGTCTTTCTGAAGCTTTTGGTAGAATACACATTTTACATTTCATTTAAAATATTGTCCAGGGAGAACTATGGGAATTTATTCTAAAAATAAGTCAAGAACTGATGTCAAATGTATTTATCCTATTTATTACCAAGAAATCGAGTACTTGAACAACAGCACTTCTTAAAACTGAAGAACTAAAAGAGCATCTATGTCTTAGGAAAAAAGCCTTTTTAACTTTAAGTGGTGCAGGGTCAGGGAGAAGGCGTACATGTGTAAAATAGTCGATGAGAACAAAACTTGGGCTAGGAAAAAAAATGCAGCTTTGAGATTGCATCTCAAGATTGTGTAGCCTGAAATCAAGGTTTTAAATCTAAAACAATAGATTGTTCTGGCTTAGTCAGCACCGTAGATTTACAGATTCCTCTGTGAACAGATAACAGAGGAAAGCTACAGCAAACGGTACTGTGGCAGCAGTTTGACAAGAAGTTAAAAATCTGATATCGCAAAGAGATAGACAGAAAGACTGAGAAGAAATGCGCAGAGAGAAATACAGAAACAGCCTTAACTTACAGATACTGAAGAACTGGGTGCATTAGTGCAGTATCCAGACGAGGGAACAGACGCCACAGACCACCTTCGGCCGTCCGCTCTGCAAACACAAAATAATAACAACAGTTTTCAGTGGCATTTCCTTATCGTTGATATCTATACATCCTGTTGACTCACTGCAACGTTCATGCACCTGCAAAATCTAAATGCAATAAAAAGATCTTGTCGTTTAAAAGATGGAGTGATATCTGATCTGATGCTTGAAACTGTGCCGATAAAAAATAAAATGTAACCAATGACCAATGCCTCATTTACTTACCTTTCAGTGCGGGCCAGTTGACTACAAAGGTGCAAGAAGAAGATGAAGGAAGATGGAGGCACAGCAGGGCAGGTGGAGAGAGAAAGTGAGACAGAAAATGAAATTAAACCCTGTTTACTGATGTTGACAAAGAAAATCTGGCTGTCACTGTTACATTTGTCTGTCAGGTCTGCTGCCAGTCAGCTGCCAAGCTGCTATCACACTGCAGCAATGAGACCCACAGACATTGTTTGTGACTCATTACACTCACACACACCCGAACACATATCAGACAAACACCTACACCTAAACGATGAACACCTACTGTGACCCCTGCAAACTGAAAACCTCAACCTTTATGTGTCAAATTCTCACTTGTGACAGTTTTCTCAGTGCCTCCATCTCCTGTGCTCCCCCTCCTCCCCTCCCCTGTACTTTTCCATTCAGTATGGCTGCGGCACTCTGAGGACATGGCCCAATTTCTTACACAGATTCAATCTGTGATGACAAAAAGATGGTCAAATGTTTTCTCTCAGAAACCAGCACTTCGGGACATGAAGCTGAATCATAGGTGACAGAAATAAATCTGATGCTCCTGCTCTGAGTGTGACTGAGACCTGAGGATTAGCGAGATGTGTTGTATGCCACCCTCAACGTGTCGCATTCTACACTGATACTAAGCTACGCGATTGAGGTCCTGCAAGGCTTAAGGGGATAGCAGCTAAGATTAAAAACATGGTTTTAAATCTGTGTTACAATAAAGCCTTGGGGTACAAAGGCAAAAATAAATGACTGGGGGCCGGTGCCTCCACCAAAGTGGGAAAAAAAGCATCTTTAATGATAAAGAGGGAGCTGCAGCAATATGAATATTCCCATTATTTCAGAGATGGTTCCTTAGCACATTATTCCCTCATTCGCATTTAAAAAAAAAAACTTTATTTTTATCCCTTTGCCTGCATGCATGCATGCCTATTCTGTGTTTACATGGAAAACTAATTACACAAACAGCAAAGCAATAGAGCTTTAGTGAACACCAAATACACCCAGCGGAGCTCTCGAAAGTGCAGTCACAGCATCTGTCTCCACAGTGGCAGCATAAAAAGTCTCAATAAATTTAGATGAGTCATGCAGGCTCGTGCGGGGCGAGTCCACCAGGAGTGATCCCTTCTTTTTCCTTGAGCTCATGGTGCAATATGCCATACCGCACTGCAACACGAAACGCCGATAGCCAGTACATATTTGCCTGAAATCTCCTTGCTCGCAACTCATAACACTATTTGTTGCTCCTGCATGAGAATATGACAGCAGCCCTGTATAATGAGAGAGTTCATCAACTCAAAGCCTTAATTGTCTTGACAAACGCCAAGACTCATGTCCAGCAAGCGGCCATGGGGCCTTTCAGCTGGCTGAGCCTTCCTCTCCGTTGACACATTTGCACTACAGGGGCAAAAGGGAACAAGTCAGCGCATGCTCACTATCCACGCTACTCTGTTTTCTCCACTAAAACCCAGTTTCTTAGGTTATTCTGCATGTTGATGGAAGGCTTAAAATAAGTGAACAAAATGTGATGCTCTATTTAATTCCATGCGAGGAGGTTTTGGCTTGTTTAAATAGCCCTGCTGGAGGAAAATAAAAGTCACTAATGAAGCAGCTTGGCTTCCTCTACCTCTCACTGCAGGTTCTTGTTACTGCTGATGAATCAATCATGAATGGAAAAGTCCATTTCTACTGGCTATTATTTCTTCATGTTTTGAACCACAAATAATGTACCAGATCACATATTTGCAGGGAAAAAAAACAAACCTACTTTAATGTTAAGATGTGCATATAATCTGTTTTCCCTTTTGCAGTTTAGGTTTTATGGATCATATTAGTGAAGTAATGTTGAATAATCAATTTCTTACCTGCGGGCAAACTGGAAGTTGGCCGAGGTGCTGGCAGAGACATTTCTGGGGCTTTCTGAAGGGCTGGTGCCAGCTGAAGAAAAACACAATCAGTTAAAACAGAAAAAAATAGATAACTACTGTAGAGTTATAACTATTCGTTTGATCATTTTTTCCTTTTTTTACTTGATCAGTTAAATAAATACACTCAATGATTCACTGTAAACTCGTAATTACATTTAAATCTCATGAAGAAGATATCTAGGCCTTTTCCCTGTCCAATCAGACAATCTCAGTCCTATCAGGCAGCAAGGACTCCTGTTGTTGATCACAACACACCACCCACTCATGAAAGGTTCACTAAAAGGTTTATATGCCAGCGCCTGAGGGCAAGGCACTGCCACACCCTGAACCACTTAAAAAATAGGTTGAGAGAGTGAACGAGTCTCCGTATGGCAGCTGGATCAAAAAATGGGGAGCCTTGAGGAAGCTGAATGGAAAAAAATCTTTAAAAAGAAACGCTGAGGGCAAATATTAAATATATTATACTGTGCACTATATTGTGGTCACATTATGATCCAACAGCAAGAAAAACTGAATGAAAACACCAGAGGGCAACCGGTGCAAGTCTTGTGACATGCAGCATCAAAACAAACAAGACTGCATTCCCATGTCCAAGAGGGGAAAGCTAAAGTCGTGGTCTGCTGCCACAGATGAGCCTCTTCACCCTCATCGGTCCATCTTAACCCACTTCTCTGTTTCCCATGTGATCATAGTTATGTACGGTATGTCTCATGAGTCTCCAGTCTGAATTGCCAAACAGCATCACACGCTAAATCAAGCAGACACGCAACTAGCAACACACAAGTACCTGTGGCAAGTGGGAGAGGTGAAAGCGGTCGTGAGAGCGTGGGCGACGGGGTGCCGACCGCCAAACTCCTTCTCTTGTTGTTGCGGGAACTGTGGGAGGAGGGAAACAAACAGAACATGGAAAAAACACATTTGCTTATGCAACGCAATTACAAACAGTCACAATATTTTATCAGCAGTAAAACCGTGAGATCAAATAACATGCAGGTCAACCTATGAACCTCAGGTAGTTAAACACGATAAGAAGGCTACAGCACTGGCACCAGTAATGGTGTTTATACGTACACATACACAGATAGATACAAACATGTGTGCATGTAAATATAAAGAACACCCTCGCACTGAGAGCCAGAACTGTGTATGCCAATGTTTCGGAAATATCAGGTACTCGGATAATGTGTGCGCATTTGAGGAAAAGGAGTTACAAAAATAATGAAAACACTTCAAACAAATGGATTTCTATTCCACAATGAAGAGTTTTGCTCCATATGCTATGCTGTCTTCGATTTCCAAATAGTGGGGACTGTGTGAACTATCCCCTAAAGTATTTTCTTGTTTCTTACTTTGTGTGAGATAATATGAGAAACATCTGGATGTATGAGGTTTTGAATCCCTGAGAGCATGTGATCCTATGAAATAGACTTGATATCCGTTCACATCATAACATACCTATAGGCTGCACCATTACAGATCCATCACCACGGGTGAACAGGACCTTTATTCACACACAACTGACACAAACCGATAAGAAAATCACTCAGTCAGAACCTATGAAGCAATGTCTTTTTTTTGTCTTGCTGCCTTGCTTGACTTGCGACCGGCGTTCCTCTTTCATATTTTTAAATGCACTTTACCAGATGGCGACAGTACAGTATGATTTTCAATAAATGAAAAAAACATCTGACTGCAAACTTTTCCCCCTTCTTTTAACTTCCTTTTTTGTTTAAGTGGTGGCCAGCAGAGCTCTTTTAGGGCTGGCAGATGCTGCTAATATCATTTCTCTTAGTGTGACTCACTAACACAGATGCCTGTGTGATTGCGACGCTGTTACTTTTAAGGTTACGTTACTTGGTCAACTTCCTGGATGTTTGCGCAGTGAATCTGTAATGCTCAACAGAATTCGGCCTCTCGTTTAATTTGTTATTTTTTGCATTCCCGAAAAGAAGCTGGATGTAATCCTATCAACTCTGCGTCTCGTCCCGGAGACGTCAATGGCATCTTCCCGTTCTCTCCGGCGGTGACCTAAAATAACTGAGGGGCTGAGACGACAACAGATCCTGACGTTTCTGGGTCGACGGCGCTGAGGCACATTCACGTAGAGTTGTGTGGCACCAATTCCACAAGCTGGCACAACAAAAGAGACAAGTGAGAGCAACTACCTGCTTGACTTTGGCTCCAACAAAACATCCGTGAACCTTCTCAAACCACAGAGATAGCCATTAGACTGCTCCATTGTAGTCTTCATCAAGAAAAAATAAACAGACAATGTTTCCAAGGAAGAAATGAGATGACAGCATCACGGTCACACCACGACCACACGTGGGCCTTATCAACAGTTAGTAGTGATAAGGCTCAACATATTTCAGATTAACAATAGTTGTTTGTAAGGACCTTGCAGTGTTTCACAAATGCTTCACATTTCGGTCATTGGTGAAGGGCTGTGTTCATAAGGCTGCTTAATTTCAAAGCCGCACTTGAGTTGAGAAACATGACTTGCACACGATCCCAACCCATATAGGAAAAAGCCAACGGTAGTATGGGGGAAAAGTAGATTATATGGATTTATAAGACGAGGGGAGAGGTTTTCTTCACCCATCGTCAGTAATGGAGCCTGCATTACATGCCCTTGACTAAAAGCTACTTTAAAACACATACACATGCAGCACCAGCAGAGCTGCATTTCATTATGGAAATACTCTGGTTATGACAAGGGAGATAAAAAGAAGCCATGACCTATGATAAGATGGCTATGAACTGCCAATGACACACACACACACACAGGGCATGAAAGTCAAATGTGACTGATCTACAGATGAATTTATCTCTCAGATAAAAGCACGACTATAACAGTACAGTAACCACTAAGCACATCAGTGTATCGATCAGCACTGGAACTTAGTGTCGCTTTATATGCGACAGCTGGCAGCAGACAATGCAGTCTGCTCACACACACACGCATGCACGCACGCACGCGCGCGCGCACGCACACACAGTGTACAATGGCCACGTTTCTCTGTCGGAAACAAAAAAACTAGGGCGGATATACCCGACATATACAGTGCCGTACTGTCGGCTATAGCAGACACCACGAAGCTTTATAAGTCTGAGCTGCTCGCCCGCCGAGGTTATGTGCGGGTTAGTGCGGCTGAATCACGTAAAACGACATAAACGTTCGTTCGTCCCAGCGGGGAGCGGATGACAACTAGCGTTACGGGCGGCACAGACGTGCTCGCTTTGCGGCAGTTGTGTCAAGATTGTCCGCTCTGTCCCCACCTTGCTAACGTTAGCTTAACAAAAAAAGGAAAAAAAAAGCTACGTTTTTAGTTTTACCTTTTTGATCTTTTCATCATGGCACCGGTCACAAAACTTGTTTTGTAGCTCGGCAACACGGTCCAATAGTAGTTCTGGTCCGACATGGTGGCGACCGATGTAACCGACAGACACTCGGAGAAACGTCCTCTAAAGCGGGGGCATCATGTTGAACATGGACTTGTTTTCACTAGGCCAGTACGCGGTGTCCAGCGGCAGAAACTCCGCTCGGTTTCGGTACAAACTGACCCCGGGCCAGCGGCACGGCAGCCCGGTGGAGATGAGCGACCGACACGGCCATGTCCGCTCTGCTTCCCCCTCGGCCCCGCTACCAGCGGTCTCCCCGGAGCAGCCCGTCCTCCGCCGGACACCACATTATCGAACGGTATCTTCGCCAAAATATTAAAGAGTGATACAAACTTTCCAGCTACGGCTCCGGCGCACTGCGCATGCGCGGCTTCTCGCGCCGGAGGGAGGGGAAACTGATGTTGCTTTCATGTGCTGTCGGAATTATGGGCGTCAAAGAGGAACGCAGCGCGCAACGAAAAAATGAATATAAAGATGATGAATTATGTGTTTTTAAGATACTAACGAGATTCAACGATCCAATAAAGGCGGTATCCCTTAGAAGATAAAATAAAAAAAATAATCAAAGTTCACACGGGCAAAGAAAGTCGTAAAGATATAGTTTTCAGTTTCGGGGTTTGGGGTTTACGAGTGTTCCGCTGTTGCATTTTGTCATCAGGCAATATAGAGCTCCTCGTGATTTTCATGCATTTCAAGAACTCTATGTACAGAACATACTCTAAGTATGCAAGGTTATGTTGTATAATCATTAAAAAAATAGTATATGTTTTAGTGATAATGTACACAATATGTATTAGGGCATGTGCATTGGTTTGGTAATGTCTGTTTATGTAAAAATGTAAATGATGCATAGACCTTTCCTTTTTTGTTTCAATAAATTACTACAAAAAGCTAATTTTGACCCCTAGTGAGTTCATCCAGCCCTAATGGGCTATTATACCATTTGAAATACATTAAGTATTAACAAAGCAATAAGATCACAAAAAGATTTGTAAATCTCAAACACCTTGACTCTGAGGGGAATCTGTGGTTAAACAGCACCTACTATTAATCTTGCAAATATTCTAATATAATATTTTCCATCTGTGATTCACAGCAAATGTTATCTGATTTTGTTTTTGACTCACAGACTCTCGTGACACTACCTTGGTTGAATCATTACTCTGAAGACAAAGGAAAGTCCCTGAATTGGTTACAGTCAGCACAGAGATGGATGCTGTTGTTGAGTGGCAGCACCTCCTGTTTGAGCAAACTCACAGCAAAGTTTCACCACACAGTTCACCTGAATGAATAATTTACTCTTTTCTGTTGATAAAGCTTGATACCAAATGATAACCGAGTAAAATTCCTATTCACCTAATCATCAACAACCTTCTTCTGAAACCTGGACAAGTAAGTTTTCACTGGAAATCACCAATACATGCCTAAGGCTTGCTTAGCCTTAGTTCACATGCATGGAAAGAATAGTCACACACACATCAGCATATTAGTGCTGGTGTAGCAAAATGAGAGTGATTCAGGTGTTCAACAATTACCAATGACTATTTATAAAGAGCAAGGCTCAATAAGGGAGGGGCAACCTATTAATTCTGATTATAATGAGGAGATTAGAGCTCTTCTGTTATGTCAGCACAGGTGTTCCACTTATCTCTATCTCTGCTCTCCCTTTATAAGTGTACGTCAAACCTGTCGGAGTGGTGAGACTGCTCTGTCAATCAGGCAATCCTCACCAAGTGCTTAAGTCGTTGGCTCCCAGAAGGCGGCCAAGTAAACTTATACTGCTGTGAACAGAGCGGGCGTCCGCAGTGACAATAAAGCCGACAAGTGACAGGCACCTGGCCGCTCCGGTTTGTGACAGAGGAAGAAAGACAAATGAGATAAGAAGATTAGGCAGATAATACTTACACATTTCCCCTGCGTGGAAGACTCAGTTCTTTCTGGAGGGGAAAAGAAGAAGATAACATAAGAATAATTTGAAAAAAAAATAATTGCAGGCTCATAGCATAATTGCCGAAGTCATTTGTTTTTGGGAAACCTGAAAAAAAGCAATATTTAGAAAACACATTGGAAGTTTTACACTTATTGGTATATTTATTGATATTTTAACACTATATTTAACCAGATGTGTAAACAAATATACTTAGACTTAGGCAGATAGTAGTTTTGGATTCTAATAAGTGTTTTGATTGGCCAGTGACATGTTGGCTAATATCTAAATTTTGCCATTAAATGACATAGGCAATGAAGATAAAGAAATATGTATATACTGCAACAAAAAAAAGCTGAAAATTTGCATCTAGTCGCTCATATCTCTGCTGTCACTGTTTGTTAGCATCGTCTCCTATATCTTTAAAAGGATGGTTCTTTTCCCTCTAAAATTATAGATTCCTATTAAATTAATTTATAATGATCATGCACTTCACTTATGGGATGAGCAGCTGTAGAGATATAGCCTTGCTTGCCAGTGATTGAAATGCTTTCTGACAGCGGTGTCTGACCAGGCTGGTGACCAGCACGAGGAGGAGGCGGCGGTTGTGGCTGCATAACACTCCTTTTGCATGCTGGTCCATTGTTACTGACATACTACAGCTCACAAGAGTCAATACTGTTTTGTAATGGGAAAAAAATGGCACATTTTACATGGAAATTCACCCAAACCTCAACTGTGCTGCTCATCCCATAATTACATGATTATTACTAATGGGACATAACTGTAATTTGTTAATAAACATGCTTCCCTGCATGATAAAATATACAAAGCTAGAAAACAAAGATATAATAGGCCAAAAACAAATTATAAAACTTTTTTTTTTATTGTTGCGGTTTATATTTTGTATTCTTCGGTATGGAAATGACAGTTACCATATTTCTGCATCTTCACAAATCATCCTTTTTCCCCCTCGGGGCACAGTTTTAATTTTGAGCATAACATATAGCTGACAAGCAAAAAAGGCTACGGTTTAATTTGCTTAAATGCCTCTTCTCTCCCACTCCCACTTCTCTTCCGCTCAATGCAGAGTAAATATCATTAGCTGCAGTATTGGCCTAGTTTCTCGCATGACAAACGGGACTTCCAGTCATTCAATGGTCAGGCCCTTGCCAATCAGGATTCAGAGGGCAGTGAAGGATGAGAAACTGCCTGAGCTTGTAAATTATTCTAAGGCTTCTTCCAATCCTATATTCATATATTTAGCAATATTTCATTTCAAACAGTAATAATATCATTGTGACATAAAAAATGGAAGGATTAATTACACCGCTGACCTGAGCAACAGAATCTTTAAGTCACATTTTAGGTATTTAATTATTCTAGCAAAACACATACACAAAAACATACATGCATATGTGGGACATCACTACCAAATGATGTTTCTTTTTTGCCTGAGCCCCAAAACAAAACTAACGAAACCATAGCCATCATTTCCATCAATAACAATGACAATAACATGGCTGCACTTGAATCTCAGTGGTAGGTGACTGTGAAGCATGAAAAGGAGAACCAATCGCCTCCAAATGAACGGGCTCACATGTGAGTCTCTCAACATCGCCTCTCCCATAAAAGACCAGAGGTAGAAACAATGCAGCTTTTACTGCTTAATATATGCAGGAAATATACACATGAATGAACTGGTGTCGAGGGGGAAAAAATAACTTAATTAGGCTATTCCTACTCTGGTGATGGGAGCACAAAAAAACCTTGTCTATCACCAAGGCAACCAGATTCACCAAAGCACTGATGAGATGCTCCAAAATAAACAGAGAAGCTAGTGAGATGTGATCTGGTTTACAGAGCCCACATTAACAGATGGAACCATGCGTCCTGATGGTATTAGTAGTAATGAACACCAGAAATGATGAATAATGATCACTATTAGGATTTCCGGGCGATGTCACACAAAGGGTTGGATTCAAGAATTTGCTTAAATAGAATTAAATCCAAAAAAAGGAAAGAAAGGATCGGGTCATTTGCTACACCCGAATCAAATCCCAGGGGGACTCGTCGCCGATGGCTCCACATCCTCATCCTCACTCATCGTAGCATCATTTGCCTGGAAACAAGCATTTCGCTCCATGACACGCTTCCATTTACCTGTAGACCGCGTCGCCTGAGGATATTCGGCTCATCCATCACTCAACACAATTTATATTAAAAAAAAAAAAAAAAAGAGAGGAGAGAGTGAGAGCGTCTCCCAGCTCAGTCAGCCCATACTGCGCTGGTTCTGTCCCCGGGAGCATGGATGGATGGATCCACCCCCTCGATGCTGCTGCTGCTGCTCCAGCACCAGCTCCTCCTCCTCATCCTCCTCTTCCTCCTCCAAAAAGGTGAGCGCCTCAACCAGCTGATCACCTGATCCGGAAGGGGGCGGGGCGAAGGAGTAATTGACACAGGAATGAAGCGAAAAAGGCCCAACAAGACCTTTCCAATTAGGTGTGAATCCCCATTTTTTTAGGTCATGGATCCTAAAATAGAATGCAGACGCTTTCTTCCCCCCTGCCTATAATCTAACCTGCACCCCCCCCCTGATTTTGGCTGGTGTGATTATAAAGGGTCAAAGGTTTGTCCTGCACAAATCCACCCGTCGTGTCCGTCCTGTGGGATCAACAGGGAGGATGCAGGACAATTGTTGCTCTGAAGCCCGGCTGAACGGTCGTGATTGATCCGTCACCCACTGGTACTGTGATGTGCCCCCCCCCCCCCCCCCCCCCCCCCCCACACACAACAATGGTGAGTCTCTTGTCACATGTCCATTGATGTGAGCGGGAGGGATGTGAATCCTTCCTTGTTCATTAGGAAAAGCTTAAAGAGAGAGTGAGCACGTCTATCAGGTCAGATACACTTGCAGAGGGGATTTTCAAGATGTGTTTGTTTTATTTACAGCATTCATTCATAATAAGAAATGTGTAATATGTGATAGAAACTTTAGTATTTCACAAGACTAGAAAAAAAGGCACATATAAATAACATTATTTCAAACAACTATGCTTTTTACACAGAAGTAAAAAAAAATGGAATTTTCTTTTTTCTACCACAACTTCTGTTTTTCAATGCATTCAAATCCAGTAATCCAAACATCTCATACAACATGTTGTAATCAGCCTCTTAAAAGGAAAAGCTGCGTCTGTACTGTCATGTTTCTGTTCAATACTATCACAAACTGAAATCTAAATTCTTGAATTGACCATCCATTGTTTTGTGTGTCATGTATTTTCCTCCTCTGGTTCAGTAGGTGCTGTCCTCTGTGTGACTGCGGATAGGGGGCTCTTCATGCGATCCAGCACAGGTCATCTCTGTCTGATCCGTCATTAGCGGAACCAGTCAGGCATGAAAGTCACCCATCCTGTTTTTACTGCCCTCCTTTTCCCCCCGTTTGTCTTCAACAGTCATTTATGTTTCCTCCTTCCTCGTCTGCATCTCTGAACTTAATTACATTTGTCTGCTTTATTCCACTATGATCCTGAAAAGTCATAAGAAAACCCACATCCATGTCCATGTACAGGATTTATTTATTTATTTTTTTTCCTCCTCACTGCTGGAAACAAAGAATAAATTGAAATAGTGTAACACAAACTAAACACAAATTACTGCAGGTTTGTCAAAATATGTCAAGTATTTGTCTATCTTTAAAATGAACTCAGTGATCATGATCATTTTTTTAGGTCTGTACTGCAGCTTTATGGCCACTAGAGGGCCCCATAGAGCTACATGTGTGCTCATGGTAACCAGTTATTATTTATCCACCCAGTGCATCCTGGGAAAGCTGCCAGCTCCCCATCACTCTGAATACAGATGGATTTCAATTTAAAAAGCAAGGAAAATGCTTTAAAAGATGAATGAAGGAATGAGAAACATAATGAATGAATGCTCCACCTGCCAACAGAGATAGTGGGTCTATATTTGAGAAACTTATTAGTAAAAAAAAACTAATATAATTATAAATATTAGTGATATTATATCAAAGTATTTTTACACATTAGAACTCTGAGTTGAGTTGAGCTGAGAATGGGTCATAAATTCTTATGTTGTTTCATCCATCCATCCATCCATTGTCTATCCCGCTTATTCCCTTTCGGGGTCGCAGGGGTCTGCTGGAGCCTATCCCAGCGCGTTAAGGCGAGAGGCAGGGATACACCCCAGATGGTCGCCAGCCAATCGTGGGGCACACACACCATTCACACACCATTCACTCACACACTCACACCTATGGGCAATTTAGATTTGCCAATTAACCTAAGCATGTTTTGTATTGTGGGAGGAAGCCGGAGTACCCGGTGAAAACCCACGCAGACACGGGGAGAACATGCAAACTCCACACAGAAAGGTCCCAGACCCAGGCCCCAAGGCGGTCTTGAACCTGCGACCTTCTTGCTGTGAGGCAACAGTGCTACCCACTGCTCCACCGTGTCGCCCCTTTGAGAATCTTATTAGTAAAAAATAACTAATATAATTATAAATATTAGTGATATTATATCAAAGTATTTTTACACATTAGAACTCTGAGTTGAGTTGAGCTGAGAATGGGTCATAAATTCTTATGTTGTTTCATATAAAATATAAAATGAATATTAAAAGGAAAATTTTTTATTTTTTTATTTTTAATAAATTAAACTTATAAAAATGGTTCATGAAAAGTTCCGTCATTTTCATGCTGATCTGAAGTGTTTGTGAGAACTCTATATCTGTTATCAGTCTGCGTGATGAAATTCCCTCCCATCACTTCTCTTTCTCATAGTGACAAAATGAGTCAGGTCTGCAGTTCTTCTCTTTTCCTCGCATGCAGAGCAGTGAAGGTGGAAAGAGCCAGAGAAGAGAGAGAGTGACATGACGATTTACAACAACAGTGGACGTTCGCATGAGTCACTTTGCACCTTTCGCACACTTCCGACCTGCGAGATAGGACTTTGGCAACACACATGACTGCTTCATTACCGCAGTGACTCACTTCCCTGAAATTAATGCACCTGCTGTGGCACCGTTGAAGAGCCAAACATCTGTAAATCAACTTTCCTGGCTCCTGACTGTTTATAACCAAGCTATATGGCCGTACACCCCATCACAGGCCTCAATATTAATATTGAAGTAAAATGCATCAACACATCACATACAATAAGAAACTTTAAGGAAAAAAAACTTGTCCAGCAGAAATGTTTTTTCTTTTTTGTTGATCATCAACAAATTTATCACGACATCCTTCCGTTACATCAATAATCATCAAATGCACTTTGAATTACAATAACTAATGTCACTCAAAGCTGCGTGTGATTCGCATAATTAGTTTTTTATCATCTATTTATTATGTTATTATTTTACGATACTTCCACATACATGTACGTGTTTGATTTTACTTTTAAGGATTTGACATTGACACCAACTGCTGTCAAAACTGGTGGCGAATTTTACACATGCAAGCAGGTGATGAGCAAAACCGTCATGTTGTGCACATCCTTCTTGCATTAAAACAAAAATGTTTTTTATTGTTCAGCAGCTGCTGCTGACTGCAAGAAGAATAGGGTCAATGACACGGACGCCACATAATCTAATCAAATCAAGTACCCGTTCACTGATAGAAGTCCGGATTTTCACATTAATATGCTGATAACTGCTTGGCAAAGGTGCATAACAGTAGTCTTTTTAACGTGACCCAACGATTACCTCTACAAGAGCAGGAGTGCTGTTCATTTAAGCAACAGAGAAGTCAATCTAATTTAATCTTCATTAAATAGAAGTCACAGTCACATAGTTCTCTGTGCAGCAGACAGCGAGGCCTTATTTTTAGTGAGGCTGTTCGTGCACCAGAAGTTTAGAAATCTGCAGCCCCCTGCCCCCCCCTTCTTAATGCAGGTCACTGTAAAACATGTTGTTATTTGATGACATGACGCATAACTGGACAATTGGTGACGTAGCTGAGATGCACACCATGTACGCATAACTAGATCTTATCCAGCAATCTTAAGTCACCGTCTTTCTCCCATCTCTGATTCTGATTCCTACTATTTGCTGAAGTCACATGTTGCTAACACTGCACTATGACATAGCTGAGCCCATCGGTGGCTCACCTGACCAACCAGGGGTGTGGCAAGCTCTACAAATAAAAGCATGTCAAGAATTTCATTCATGAATGGGAAACCCCATCCACCGTGCTGCAGCACACACAGAGCAAGCCTTCAGAAGCTGACAGGCTCGCCATGCTCACACCCCGCACACCCCGACGACTCATCTCCTGCTTGCTGCTGCTCCTCGTCTCCCTCTCCAGCTCAGGGGAGAGCCGGCCTCACGCGGCCTGGGGAGGAGGAGGAGAAGGAGGAGGAGGCGCACCTGGTGGGGATGGAATGGACGGCGCGGGGCCGCCGCTGTTGGAGGCCGTGAAGACGGGGATCCTGAGGTCCCTGGGCATGGACAGGGAGCCCCGGCCGGCCAAGAAGGCCTCGGAGCAAGAGTTGAGGACGATGTTTCAGCTCTACAGGGAAAAACTGAAAGAAATGAGAGGAAATTCCAGCCTGACGATGAGAGAAACCTGGAAATCCACCGTGCTTTTCCCAGCCACAGGTGAGGTGTTGAACCATGTACACACTAAGGCCTAAGTTTAGCTGTTGCCACACGTACCGCTCAGGATGCAAAAGCTCATCTTGGAAAGTTTCTGTGCGAGTTAAGGACAAAAGCTACTTCACTGGTTACGAATATTCTAAAAAACTGCAGTCTGTAAAACAATGTAAGGCAAGTTTATATGTATAGCATGTTTCAACAACAAAGCTATTCAAAGTGCTTTATATAAAACGTTAAGATACGATTTAAAAAATAGAAACATTTTTAAAAAATAACAAGAAATCGATTAAAATGAAATCAAAAATTTGAAATTCAAAACAAATATAATGTGAAAAACAATTAAGAAATGCCACCAGCAATAGGCTGCAGCAACAGAAAAGTCCGTAGAGCTTAAAGATATGTGAATGTAAATATAGTCTGTTGCCATCAGGCAGCTCTGTAAACAAAGAAAACGCATTCCTAGAACCTATTAGAAATCATGAGTGTGACAGGCACACCTTGTGCGTGACAATACGTGTCGACACGTTCGTTTTATTCTTGTCATCAATAATAAGGCATCGGGTGACAAAGACAGCTTTGAGATTCGCAACAGAAAGTCACGCTTCCTCCTTCTCAGTTGTCCTGTTTCACGATGTTTCCTGAGTGCACTTGTTGCAAACCTCATGTTCCCTGTTTTTTCTTGTCCGTTTCTCAGTGGAACCAGTGAAAGTGCAACAACAGCAGTCAGACCAACACATGCAGTGGTACAAAGCTGTTTTCTACAGGAACCCCAACCTCCAGACTGAAATGACTCTAACTCGGGCTGAACTGAAGATCTCCAGGCAGATCCTCAACGAACCTGCGTCAGATTCAGATATGAATCAAGAGATTAAAGTTAAAGTCTGCGGGGTGAAGCCGGTGAACTCTGCAGCATGGACTCACCTAGACCCTCTGGTCCAAACCAATGTCTCACACACTCAGGATGTGGTGTTGGACATCAGCCCTGAGGTGGAGAGGTGGATGAAGGCTGACGGTCGTCTGGTCGTGGACGTGGGGGTGATCGCGGGTGAAGGAGACGCCGTGAACCCGATTCCAACCTTTTCTCTGGAGTTAGACCTCACAGAGCCAGAGAGGAGGAGGCGGCGCTCCAACAAGGAAGACGACTGCGACGAGCGGGGCTGGTGCTGCAGGAAGTCCGTCACCGTGTCCTTCAAAGACATCGGCTGGACGGACTGGGTGGTGGCGCCCGCCGAATACACCATGCGCTTCTGCGACGGCACCTGCCCCCACAACTACAAGCCGGCCAGCATGCACACGCAGGTGAAGTCTCGCATGCACCAGATCACCAAGGGCAGGACGCCGCGGCCGTGCTGCGTGCCGGCGGCCTACGAGCCCATGGTCCTCATGCACTACGACAGCAGAGACAACCTGAAGCTGACGCCTTTCGAGGACTTGATCGTCAGTAAATGTCATTGTGCTTGAGTCAAGACTGTAGCCTCACATCATGTAGACTGAGATGAGATCTGGCTTCTCTGTTCATTCCTTGGTATTGGAGGTGTGGTCCAGTCGAATGCGTCTGGACGTAAGTTATAGTCAATTGCATCAAACATACCTGATGACATACCCGATATCCAATGACGATTAAATAGTTTAGAGACTTTGCTCCCTAAAAGAAAGAAAAAATGGTGTCCAGACTGCATTGCACAGAAAGTGAATTTGTGTGCAATAAAGGATGGATATACCCAGACTAGCAAGACCGTCACCGCCCCTTTAGATGTTCTGGAGAAATTCCTCAAACAACTAAAACTCATGAAATGACATATACTGAACAACCAGGACAATATTTTGAAAAAAAAATGGTGGTGTGATGTACATGTTTTTAGGCACAGAGGCTTGTTGAGAGAATGCCCAATATTAAGTAGTCCCTTTTTTATTATGCAAATAGGAAGACAAACAAGTGCTACTAAGCAAAAAAGTAAAAAGCTGAATCATTTTCAAACAAGGAACACCCAATGTGACAAATATATGTTACATTACACATCTCAGATAGTTCTATAAATGTGTTCCATTCAGTCTATTTGGTCTGCTGTTTATTCTATTTATGGTCTTTACTTGTGTTTGTGCATGTTTTTTATACTACATCATATGATTTACTGTTTACTATTTAATTTTTCTTCCATTTATTATTTAAAGCAGTGTATTATTTTATGAGGTTTCTTGGTTTAGAAATGTTCTGCTCATTGTCTCATGCATTTCAATAAATTATATGAATATGCTCCAACAAGTATTTTAACTCGTTTATATCAAACTAAATATATCCCAATGTAATTTTATAATAAACACACATGCATGATATTTTCTAAACCACTGTATTTATTATGTAGGTCAGAGTGTGGCGGAAGACGAGACAAGAGCTCGTAAAGCTATAAAATCTCCTATTAATGACACATGAACTCATGTGGCTGCAGAGAGAGGAAATTGAGAGATGAATTTATGAGTTTGCCGGAAAAAAGATAAATCAATAAAAAAAAAACTCTACGTAAACTCTGCACTGTTCCGATTGCATATCAGCGACAATACTATAAATACATTTTCATTACAGATTATCAAAGGTTGTGTCTGTAATCTTCACGTAATCTTTACTAAGTGCTGTTGCGATAAGTCAAATAGTAACGTGAGATATCCAGTGATAAGTCGAGGTAAAACGAAAATAAATATATAACAGGCTTTCTGAAAAGAACTCACAAAAGAAACGTAATGGTCCCATATAAGAGAAAGTGTGATTTTAATGGATTTTATTATATAGGAAATTGTAGATTGCATAAAAACACTGTCACATGTTTCAAAACGCTCAAACCAACAGAGAAACATTCACAGCCCGTGTCTAGAAACTGTATGAAAATGAAAATGAAAATACTTCTGTGAAGTTCTGAAGTTGTGATGTCACAACCATACACAACCATACACCCCCAACCATACAATGTTTTTTTTCTTTTGAGGATATTGAAATTTTCAAATAAAACCAGGAGATCAATCAATATATGATCAATATAGGACTTGTAAAAGTTGCCACCGTGCAGCTCAAGAGTCAAATTATTCCAAGAAGTGACACCATCTCCTCTGATAGGTAATTTATTTATAGTGTTTTTTATCTGTGAGTGGGGTAAAGGTCATTCAAATAGGAGCATATTTTGTTTTACAATTAATTATGTCGACGTAATAAAGGCTGGGGGCGTGAGTGACCAGGGGAGACAGAATAAATATGGAGACAACTAAACAGGATGTTAGTCAGACACAAATACTAACTGTAATTATGCTTTTCTTATGGTAAAATTACAGCTGTGCCCAGAAGCAGCTGATTCATTTCTTTGTTTTAGTTAAAGCTCTTCAATCTTAGATTCTGAAAGGTCCTGAGTTGCAGTACCACCCATAGTATACAAGTATAAAGGAGTTAGGGACAGTATCTGTCAAGCAATCTAGATAGACAGCGTGACCTCTGTAACCTCTGATATTTGGCTGTGCCCTGTTTTTAATCCTGCAGGAATACTCACGTAGCCTCAGAGGAAAAAACTCAAACTCACAGGGAAACAAAGAGCGAAGCGAAGGAAATGTCACAATCTGTAAACTTCCATGCTCACTTCAAATCAGGAAAAACATATAATGCTGCGAACGGTAAATCCAGATTTCATCATGAGAAATTGTCAGAAAGATCCCCATATGCGCCTTTTCTTTTTTTTTTTGCAAGACTTGAAAGTGCACTTCATGTTTTTTTCCTGTGTAAATCCATCTTTTCTTTTTCTAAACACTATGCACACATGCATACTTTTTCTGCATGTGAACAACTTGTATTTTCAACTTCCTTTTTCTCTGCATTTTCTGTAATAAATGAAATAAGAAGCAGGTAAAATTAGTTTTTTTCTGTATTTTTTTCCCAAATGACAATTGACAATGAAGTGAATATGCAAATAATTTACTAAATATTAAGAGATGGTGTAAAATTTTCTGTTTGTCTTTATAAACTCATGTTTGAGAAACCAATACAACCCTCAAGATAATCCATGACATGATTTCTTTCATGGTTTTAAATGTTAATGAAAATTCACTGAGTGAATTCCTAGAATAAATAAATTCTAGGAAATCCTCATATTTTCCAATGATAAATGATGGCTTTAGAAATTTTACTGAATGAATACTCTACCACACATTAGCACAGATCTACAATATTTTATGATATCCAGAATCTCATGATCCATTGTATCACCAGATCAACAGAAATTCATTTAAAAAAATTTGGTTTATAGAGAAAACTACAAATAACTAAAAGCACCTGTTTATGATTTTCTCCACATAACGATTCTGTCTCATATTAAGAAAGACATAAATAGGATTTAAAAAACAACATAATTACCATAAAGAACAATTATTCATTGGTAAGTTCATGGGCGCTGGGAGAAAGATGTAAAATATCCTAATATTAGTCCAATTTACAAGTTGATTCCATCAAACAAGTACAGTGTGATCAACGCAAACTGAAAACACTTCAAACAGCAAGCAAGTAGCATAACAACACTTGACAAAAACCTTTTCCTATTAGCAATATCTGGACTGGAAGTGCAGTTTATAAATTATATATTTACACTTCTTATACATAACTAAAACATCTGCAGTCACTCTGAATGACAATGACACAGACATGTAA
Organism: Eupleurogrammus muticus; assembly: GCA_036785175.1. NCBI lineage: Eukaryota > Metazoa > Chordata > Actinopteri > Scombriformes > Trichiuridae > Eupleurogrammus > Eupleurogrammus muticus. Next base: position 3,185,159 of record JAYKQN010000014.1, read on the forward strand.
CTGCGTTCCCTGAATATATAGGTAATGTATAATAATACAACACAACTCAAATACTGAATGAATACATTTTTACACATGAACTGAATATCAAAGCTCGTTGTACACAGAACATTCGCAATACATACACGTCCTGTCCTATGAATCTGGTAGAATATACACGTCTTCATGGGCGGCCTGGTGCACAGCGAGGTGACACGCTGGGTCGTTGCTGTATATGGCGTCACACTGCAAGTACAAGTCCTCTTCATGTTCACCAGGCAACCTGTGGAAAAACACAATATCAAAAAAAAGCACCATTCAAAGACAAATGTTATGTAAAATGGTCTGGATTTCCTCCTCCCGGTTGTTAACATGCCGGATTTGCCCAGAGGAGAAAAAAGAAAAAATCCAGAGATGAGTCATGAGCCGGCTGAGTTTGCTTAATAGATTTGAATCATGCGAAACATCCGGGGAATCGCCTTCAGATGTCACGTCTATTGTCAGTCCTATTGTCTGCATACTGTATGTTACAACAGGATTGTGCAAAATGGGGAAATTCACACACCGCACACGAGAGGCGGTGTCTTCATCTGTTTCCTTTCTGAATTCTTTTTTTAACGGTTGCTTAAAATGGCTTTTTTGAATAGGACATGTCTTCCTGTCTTGGAGCAAAAAAAAAACTTTTACTGAACTAGATACAATGATGATTTCAAGGATGTCTCACCTGTACAGGTGTCCTTCATCTCTTTCACAGCCAGTCCTTCGGTTTGTCTGCAGGTTTTCGTAGATGGGGGTCTGTGCTACTGGAGGTGGTCTGGTGTACAGGTGGGAATCCGTCTGAGGCGTCCCCACGTATTCCCCCTTCTCCGAGATTTCTCTCGGTCTAGGCTGCAACATATTCCTGATTTTACTGCTGAACTTGTACACGACCAGTCCAGTTACGAGCACAAGCAGCAGAAAAAAGGCGGTCAGCCCCACTGCGAAGCCTGCAGAAGCTGCAGGGACTCCACCACATGTGGATCCATTTACATGGAGGCAAGTGGTGTTGAGTATCATGATCTGCAAGTTTATAAAACACACATATAAAGTTAGTAACTGCAAGTTATAAAATTCCCTCATTACTTACTTTCCAACCTAGCTAAAGTCATTTTATATTATACAGATAAATTACAGATAAATAATTTAAAATGAACTTTAATTAAATGATAAATTGAACAAAGCTTATTAGAATTCACAACACAATCCAGAACATGCTGTAAGTATTAAAGTAGCTGTAGTGTAAGTATCGAACGCCAAGTCAAACACTTTTCCTTTAAAATTACGGGAAAAAAAACACGATCTTACCGTAACAGGGCTGTAATGTTCTGGGTCAAGAACAGATGTGATTTGTCAGTGGAGCCATGCAGTTTGTCTTTAATACCTCACACTTGCAACAGACAAGTTCCCCTTTTTTTTTTTCTAAAATCAACTGGGCAATGACCTAAGCAAACTCGAGAAAATTTCCTGTAAAAGCTCTGAAAATGAATAATAAGTGCTGACAGCAGCTGAATTGGTGTTATATTAAACTTTGTGTGACTCAGTGTTTCTGATCTAAATAGAAACACCAGGATGGTGGATTTTGGTATTTGTTAAGTAATAACACATCATCGATTCTGAAAGAAAAATGCAAGGTTAAAACTGCATTTTTTTTTTCTTTCTTTTGGGAAAAATCTCAAACTGAACCAAGAAAAAAAAGACTTTCTGACTTTTTCATATGTGTAAAATGTGTATAAGCATTTTAAGGCAAGTCAACCCGTTTCCTGTCAAAGTGTAGGTCAGTAAACTACTATTCTGTTAATCCTACTCTGCAGCTCTAATTACGTATGTGCCAAACCAGGAAAGTGAGATCCCTCCTCTGTTGCTCTGTTTCTCACATTTATCTATTTTTTTCTCCTCCTGTTAAAGAGTTTTTTCCCTCATCCGAACGCAGGATCTATATATAGAGGCCATCTTGTGATTTTGCAATAACCTTGACTCGATTCTTGGGTGTTGATTTGCCTGTTGTGCAGAAGAAGGAAAAAAAAAAAAGGAGTTGTGAAATTGTATTGAGCTTTTGTTTCGTCCGTGATGATTTAATTTATATTTGGCCGCGATGCACCTGGGAGAAATGTGTCGGTTGTTTGTTAAGGCGTGAGGCTCATCCAAGAAGAACGGCGACATTATGGGCTCCTGTTGATCAGAAAACAGTAGACGTGTCAAATGTTCACAAGCTTTTTCCCCCTCAGACCACATGTGCTAAAAACCCACTTTCCTCATTGCATATTAATAATAGACAAATTAAAGTGAAGTGAAACTCGCCGTCTGCGGCGTCAGTGACTTGTTCTCTGCTGCTAGATTCGTGGTTATCGTTACTGCATGTCTGCATGCTGCATGTTTTCCAGGATGAAACCTATGACCACGATACAGGAATCACATTCGACATATTTTTTTAACAAGCCATTTACAGGCCGGCTCCATTCAGTAATAAGAGTAATTCTATGAAGAGACTCCTTCATTCCACCTGCTGTGGAGTGGCTTCTTTTTTTTTTTTCCTGCGTTACCATGGTTGCTTTACAGCCAAATCACACTCTCCTGGTCGGCAGGTGAAATAATTCCACTGTGCCGTCAGAAGAAACAATAATGTTTTTGTCTCTAGGTGGGAAAACAGATGCTTGTGACAGTGTCCGTATGTTCAGCCTGGGGTCATTACACACCTCACGCTTGTATACATGCAGCTACGAAAACTGCGAAGGTGAAACTCTCAACGCGGTGAGTGGACACAGAGAAATGTGTATTCTCCTTATTGATGCTCGACAATTGTGAAATCGGGGGGGAAAAGACAAATATGCGCTGTGCATTTCCTCTCAGGAGCTCATTTGTTTCCAGTGGGAGTAAACACATCTTGCAGGAGTTCATTCATCCTCGCGTATTTATTCAGCTGGAAAGCAGGCAGGGATGCCGTTGTGACAGTATTTATGTCCAGGCACACGCACAAAAAGTCCAGACAGAGGAGGCAGGCGGGCAGACGGGCACCGACACTCTCTGGCCTAAAGAGGTCATGCCGTAAAAATGTAGGCCTCACCCGACACGGCGGTCAGACTCTTTTCCACAAATAAAAAAAAGACGAACTGAAGTTAAGACATCAATTTCCTCACTGTCTGGCAGGTGGGTTTAAAAGGAGGTTGACAGTCTCCATCTGGTGTCAAACTAACAACCAAGAAGTGGAAACATCTGCTGTGAAATCTGAAGTTACTATAAACTATTATTGCAGTGGATCCTGAAATTGTAGATTTGCAGATTGCAGGAGATGTACTGTAGGCTTTTATAACACAGTTAATCACAGAAAACAACTATAATGACACTATTTCATTGATTTGTATTGCACAATATTGTTTATTGATTGTACAATTAATCACCCAAATTTTAATGAATACAAAATTAATCAACCAAGTGATATAACAGGATTTTTTTATTAATAATATTATTTTACAGTAAAGAGACATTGCTGTAAAAGGAAATTGAGTGATTCTACTGTAAAATAACAAAAATACAGCAACTTTCTCGGTAATTACAGCCAGGTAATACCATGCATTTTAAGATAAGGGTTTTACAGTGCAGGCGTAAAACTACATAGTGACATCTGGTGTCACTGTGAAGGTCCCACTGAGTGAGAGCATCATAAATGCTTTAAATATGTAGAATTATATTAATAAACAGCAGCACAGAAAAGCAGCATTATAATGATGAAATGCTGTTGTTGGTCATATTGTTATCTATATAAACGGGTCGCATTTGTGCATGTGTGGTCCTTAAAAAAAAACAAAAGTGAATGTTTTGCCGTGGTTCCGCAGTCCAGATGTGCGGTGCGCCTCCGCTTACACCCCCGCGCAGCGACGTGAACACGCACAGCCGAGGAAGCTGCGTCAAGTCAGACTCAGGCACGCGGGGTGTTTCCGCAAAGCAGAGCCGCGCCTTCAAAATAAAAGCCGCTTAGTAAGTCACGAGTAGGTTATTTTTCTTTTCAAGTGAATAGTTGTTAAATTAAATTAATAACTAAATAACATAGGCAATTTAGACAAGGCTTTCAGTTACATTTAAACTTATATACATTGTTCATGAATTAAAAAAAATGATTTAATGAATAATTGCACAATTCTGGAGGTATCTATATCCATTCAGCATCCATTTTAATATATTAAATTTTATCAAAAGACTTGATTTAATGTGGAAGGGCTGATTCTGCAGGGGCCGACTCTGCAGCTCCAGCAGCAAACATGTGGAGGTGCCACACCTGGAGGAAAAACAGGCGTAATTAGCCTAATCATAGTAATTAAGGAGGGTCCCTGCTGCTGTGCAAGCATGAAGGGCCGTGATTAGGGTTAAATGTGCTTTCCTTAGTCAGAATGTCAGAATATCTGCTGTGGAACTAGTCCTGCTGTGTTGGTTATTTGAACTGCGGACCCTCAGAAATCATGGCTGCATAAAACCAGAATTAGAAAACTAATTGTAGGGAAAAGAAGAGTTCAGGCCAACCAAATAAAGCCTGTATGTGTTGTAATGTTGGTAAACCAGTGACACTGATTAAGGTTCCATTTAGAGCAGCACAAAAACAGCAGCCTGACTTCAGGTTCATTTTGACCTGAATGACCCTTTATTACAGAGGTTGCATTAGGGTTCAAGGTTCAAGGTTTTTATTGTCGTTACAGCCATATACACAGTATATAGTGAGACGAGACAGCATTCCACCGAGAGCAATTGGTGATAAAAAGAAAAGAAAAAGTGCCTAAATACACTGTACGGATTAAAACACACACGTGTCTATACACAAACATACCTGCATACACACTTTATCTTACATACACGCACACACACACACTCACTCACGCCCTCATCCTCACCCACCCATACATTATACATACATTATACATACATCCTCACCCACACACTCAATCATATTATCCATCCATTTTCTATCCCGCTTATTCCTTTTCAGGGTCGCAGGGGTCTGCTGGAGCCTATCCCAGCGCATTTTTATGGCGAGAGGCAGGGATACACCCCAGATGGTCGCCAGCCAATCGTGGGGCACACACACCATTCACACACCATTCACACACACACTCACACCTATGGGCAATTTAGATTTGCCAATTAACCTGAGCATGTTTTGTATTGTGGGAGGAAGCCGGAGTACCCGGTGAAAACCCACGCAGACACGGGGAGAACATGCAAACTCCACACAGAAAGGTCCCAGACCCAGGCCCCAAGGCGGTCTTGAACCTGCGACCTTCTTGCTGTGAGGCAACAGTGCTACCCACTGCTCCACCGTGTCGCCCCCAATCATATTATACATGAGTTAAAACACAGTTGTAAAAAAAAAAACAACAACAGGTATACATATACATATACATATACTGGTAGACATATACTGGTAGACACATTTTTTATTATAATTCAGGGTGTTGAAGTTAAATTACATGAGCAGAAAACAAATTTTAAGTTAAATTAGACAGGTATCATAAACAGACACTTGACTGATGCATAACTGTCTACCCTAATGAAGATGCCTTTCACATATTATAGGGTATTAAAAATATTTTTAAAAAATGATCCTTTTAAGGATCATTTAGAACAGATAAAAATGTGTGATTTGCATTTAGCTTAATCTGAAGGTAACCCCGGGGTGTCAAACATGCGGCCCGGGGCCCATAACCAACCCACTATATGGACCAATCAGGCCCACTTTACCTGCTGCTTAAAAAACTGAATATTGCTCAGTGACTAAATGTTTTTAATTGAAATTGATAATAATAAATTAAATAATTGAGACATATTGTATATATTTGTAGGTTATTATTTTCATGTAAATTTCTACTGGTCCGGGCAACCTGAGATTAAATTGTACTGGATGTGGCCCATTAACTAATCTGAGTTTAACATCTCTGCCTTAATTTGAAATTAGGCCACTGCTTAATTAGTGTGATTGGCAACTCCTGTGTTCACCTACTGTTTCCTGTCAATATGGCTGCAGGGAAAAAGCTCAAATTTACCCTGGACAAGATCACAGCAAATTTCCTCCAAGCCAATCTCTTGCAAACGTCATCAACTCTTGTCTTTTATAGTCATAATTTCTGCATAATACTTGACTTATATGTAATATTAACTTTTTTCTAATGATTACTCCCTCTTCTAAATCAATAACTGAGACTGTTACATTATTAGAAATGACCTGGTACAGTGACCTGGATGAACTTATACTGACATACGGAGTAATGCAGTCATAAAGCACAGTGAGAACAGTTCATCTGCAGGAGGATAGATACATTACAGACATGTCTGTAACATTAAATATGTTTGCTGACAATTTGGAACAGAGGCTAGATAGGGTGGATCTCAAACTGTTGATGCTACTCGACAAGTAACAGGAGGTTTGACTGGTTTAACGTTGCTTGGGTGGGTGGGATAATACTTCATATCTAGACTGCAGCAGAAATGTGCATGAATGTAGCCTGGCATATCAAATCTAACTAAACTATTAGACATATGATAAATCTATTTTTTTTTTAAAACAAACATGGACATGAAAACCAATGCATATCCGTCTTGATGGCATCCATCAGAAATAATGCTGTTAGTTTGGTATATTAAGTGTGCATTAGCTATGTATGTGTACGTGTGTATGTGCGTGGATATGTATGTGCGTATATATAAATGCAAATATGTAAATATGTGTGTAGGTGTAGGTATGGACGTGCATGTATGTATGTTTATATGCTTTGCTTATGCATACTTTTTTTTTCTTTCTTCTTGCTATTTATTAGTATTTTTTCTCCATTCTATATATCTATAATGCATACTGTGTATGCAGATCATCAACAAATCCTACGAATTTTGTACATAGTGTGTATTTTTATTTTTTATTGCTTTTATCTTCTTTAGCTTTTATTTTATTTTCTTTACTCTGTACGCTGCAGTAACAAGCAAATTTTCCCATTGTGAGATCAATAAAGTCTTATCTTATCTTATATTAACATGTTTTTTTTTTTTTTTTGGAAAAGTGCTGTTTACCCTGGTGGCCCAGTTTACCTAAACCCCCTGAGCTAAAATGGACCACATGGTTTCATCTTAAATGGGCCACTCTCTCTCTGTGTTTATTACATTTGGTTTAAATAAACACGTACAGTATGTTGATGACATGAAATCTGTTTAACTCAAAGTACTGCACTTCTTTTACTGTGTTTTCCATGAATAAATAATTATCTTGGCTAGAAACGATCATAACTATACAAGGAAAAGACATAATTTGTATTATGCTATTTTCCCAAGCAATTTACCAAAAAAGCGTCTTAATTTACTTGATATCACCTATAAAAAAATGGATGAATGCATGAACTTGTTCGTCCCACTGCGCTGCCATGGAGATATAATCCAACATATAATTCCACTCTTAACAAAATAGTTTGTGGTTCTCTTAAAATCTTGAGTTTTCATTCTCAGAATAACAAAAGCTGCTCCTGCTTATTGCCCCTTTTGAAGCATCAAAGTCAAAAAAGCAAAAAGCATTTATCAGGTATTGCAAAATTTTGATTTCATATAATTTTTTTTACAATAATCGTGAGTATTTGCACATTTTTTACACAAAATATCAAATGGTGTAACAACAAAAAAAAAATATATTTTTTTTTTTTTATTTTTGGTACCAAATATTTGAACTATCTGTTACCAACATTATTTTTTTTTTTACATTTAGGCTCTTAATATTAATATGTGATGCTAATATCTATCTTTTACATAATATTAAAATCCCTATGCCAGACATGGCTCATCTTAAATTTAAGCAATTGCAATTATAGGATTTTCCGCAGCAACAACAGCGCCTTTGTGTCCCCTTGCGGTAAAAAAAAAAATAATAAATAAATTAAAAAAAACGCAGCTCTCCCGCAGCTCGGCGCGTTTTGCTGCGCCGCTCCACCGGAAGCCGCGTGCCCTCACTCCGCGCGGCTTGACGCTGACCACCGAGGCGAAACGGAGCAGAAGAGCGAAACATGGCGACTTCAAACAATCCGCGGAAATTCAGCGAGAAAATCGCTTTGCATAACCAGAAGCAGGCGGAGGAGACGGCGGCGTTCGAAGAAGTGATGAAAGACCTGAGCATCACGCGGGCGGCGAGGGTAATAATAATAAAAAAAAAAACTAAACTCAACAAAACCCGCTTTCTGCTGCTTTCTCTTCTCCTCCTCCACCTCTCTCTCTCTCTCTCTCTCTCTCTCTGTCAGATTTTGCGTTTGTACGCAGCCACGGCGGCGGAGGTAAACAATAACAAACGACGCTTCCTGTCGGCTCGAGCCTTTTCTCTTTTTTTTTTCTCCCAGGTAGCCGCTGTCCTGTCACGTGCAGGTACATGTCGTCCGCAAAAAAAAGTTATTCCAATTTTTGGTCGCACGCAAGTGGAGCGGGAGGCTCGTGCGTGTGTATTTGACAGCGCGCGCGCGTGCGCTTCCAGCTGCATCTTATTATTATTATTATTATCATTATAATTATTTAATCAAATCTATGCATTATTAAATTAATGGTTTAAATCAGGGTGTCAAACATGCGTCCCTGAGGCCACAACCACCCGCAAAAGGGTCCAATTCGACCCATTGGATGACTGTACAAAGTGGATCTTCACAGAAATGTAGAGCCAGTGAGAATCTGTCAGGACTGAAGGGATATGATATTAGGATAACTTCACATGTTCAGCGGCTAAATGTTGTTGTTTTTTTATAGAAATACATGCATATGGTAGTCTAGCTAACACCAGACCTCATCTGTCTGTGGGTGCAGGATTTTGTTCCGACCCAGCATTTAAATATTGATTCTACTAATCAGCCATTAGTGCCCCTGCTAAGGACCTTTTATTAGTAGAATCAGGAACCTGCACCCACTGTGGTTCTCTAGGACCAGGTTTGCCTACCCCTGGTTTAGTTGTTGGTATTGTAGCTGTGGTTTATAAAATCCCACAGTCATTTATTGGCTGCACAAACGCATCTGTATGTATCTTAGAGCCAATCAGATCACACATACCTGATGATGCACCCAATACCTGATGAGGATTAAAAAGTTTAGCGCTAAAGGTTGCTCGGTTTTCAAAGTAAACTTGGCTGCATCCAAAGGTAAATTACCATCTGCTGCCACATTATCAACAGAGTCGTATCTGTGTTTCATCCTCTCGCTGCATCCTCTCCTGTTCTGTGATTGGCTCCTCTAGACAAGGTGAGAGCTTGGTCCTTGGTGTCCAGACTGAATTTGCAATGAAGGACGGTTATACCCAGGCTACGAATACGGAATAACTGAGACATATTGTTGAAATTTCACTTTTTTTCTTATGTCATCTCTTTTGGTTTTTAAATTGAAGGTGAATTAACTTGAAATCCAATTGCACTGATTGTGGCCCATGAACTAAATTGAGTTTCACTCCCCTGGTTAAAGTCATATTTTGGGAAATTATAATATAAATTATCCCTCGATGATGCTGCCACGTCTGGTAAAATCGCTTTAATCATTAGTTGAAACTCTTTATGCCCTATAAAGAAAAAGGTGATTTTTTTTTTTGTTGTTGATAAAGTTTTTTTATTTTTTTTTTTACATAAAATGCCTCGAATTTAACAAGCTGCTACAAGCAATACTTCAAGACGCTTTCATGGTGCATAAGATGCTCAAAACATGATTCCTGAATCAATTTCTATAGGTGATTGGTATTTATATTATCATAAAGGCTATTGCGTATCATGTTTTACAGTAATTTAGTCTAAATTCTACAAGTTAGCTACTTATATCTGGCTATCCCACTAACTTTGAATTTTAACCTATTTAATTAAAAAGGGACATTACATATTAATGAACATTTACATGAAATATCAAGTCAATCCACTGTCAATGCCTTTTTTAATTGAAATGACATAAAAAATGTACATAGGCCAATATTTTAATAGGGCTACAATATGCATTTTCTCGCAAAACGTAACCCTCCTAATCGCTTGTGTTCTTAATGGGAAACAGTGACAGCAGGAACGTGCACCGTGGCCTGAGTAAACTTGTCTGACAGGTCAGGCCTGCATGCACGCTGCAACATGATTGACATCCACAGCGAAGACGAAGGCTGACAGATTATGTGGAATTTAAGTCACACTTACAGGAAAAAAAAAAACCCAAATAAAACCTATGAGCTATACGCTAACATTAAGACAAAAATAACCACATGAATTACACTGGACGGGCTGGATTCTGCACAGGGTTATCGAGGGAGGTCAAAGTTGTGCATCTATTGTCAATGATGAGTCTGAGGTATTTCTAGTTCTGGATGTAGGTGGGAACTAGTACAGAGAAGGTTGTGAGTGAGGTGTATACAAGTATTTCTTTGGGTTTTAGCACATTTATGCTCAAAGAAGTTATTGTGAGAAATGGAGTGCTTATAGACCTAGGATGGCGGGGTCATCTGTGTACTTGTGTTATGTGGTGATCGGTGCAGGGTGCAGATGTTGTCTACTACTAAACATCTTAAGGAGAAGTTCAGATTATAACAGTGGCTTAAATTGTTATTTATTTTATTTATCTTCTGTAAATAAATTGATAAATGAACTCTGTCTTTCTTTCTTTTTTTGCTGTACATGTCTACAAAGGTTAGTCATACATCCTGTTGTTTTTTCACCCTGCTGAAGGTCCCCGGGTTCTTGTGGATTTTATTTGTGTTTATGCATAGATGAGTGTGGACGAGGAGGCTCCTCTGTGAGTCAAACTCCGACCTATGTGGCAACAGGCCCCGGGTGTAGAGTTTCACGCTTCTCGCCCCGTCCCTCTTTCACCTCGACTCTTCTCTGCCCGTCTTGCTGCCGAATAAAGAATCCAGATCGGCTCCTCTCCGGTCCGGAGATGTGACAATACGTGATCCGAAGAAATAAACTGTCAGGTTGGAGGCTTATCGAACTACACCAGCGTCGCAGGCTTAGTAATTGTTATTATTAGATTTTCTGCCCTGCCAACAGTGAGCAGTGGGCTTGCATGAGAAAATTTAATTGACCGGTTATGGTCTTTCTAATGGGAAATGGAACTGGAGGCTGTTTGGAAATAAACACTGTCAGGAGGGAGTTTGCTTTTGGAAGTGAGACTGAATTCGCTCTGAAGTGCTTTTTCTTCCACATCAAGTTCATCATCGTCTCTGCACATGTGAAATTTAGTGAATTCACGCCCTGGTCATGTTGGCAGTAGATTGAGCGGCCTGTATCAAACTTTTCTTTCAGGAAATTACATATGTCATTGTCTCGGCTTTGGAGACTCCTTTCTTTAGATGTTTTCTCTTCCATACTATTTGTTTTACTTCCTCATACGTTGTCGTTCTGCTTCCAGTTACAGTTGCAGAAGACTCAGTATTTGCAGCTGGGACAGAACCGCGGGCAGTACTATGGAGGATCTCTACCCAACGTCAATCAGATTGGAAACAGCACCGTTGATATGTCTTTTCAGGTGGGAGATCATTTCTTCTTCTTCTTTTTCTAGTTTCCATTTTTTCTAGCTGAAACATACACAGTCTAACATTGCTACTAAAGTTTCTGTAAAACTTTGGCAAATGAACGATTAATTTTTGTGCAAAGTATCCTGTAACAGCTGTTTTATATAAGTAAATACCCCTAATGTACACCTCTATGGCTGAATTGTGTGTTGCAATAAATGAAGCCACTTAAAGATGCTTACATTTGCTTTATTAAGCGAAATCCTCTGCTACACAGGGAGTGACGTTCTTGTGTTTCACTACATTGTTGTTTAAAAAAAAAAAAACTCTACACCAAATAACAGTAAATCAGTGCTGGTAACAACACTAGCTTTTCACCGTGACAGAAGTGTTTGTGCAGCACTGCATTAAGCGGATGTCTCTACCTAGTTATACTGCACAAGATGCATTGCCAAGACAAGCAAACTCTTAAAACGCTTGGCGCTCCTACACGGGTGTGCAAAGAAATCGTGGTTAATTAGGCCTCTGCGCAGGGTGAGGTTGGGAGTTCTGAAGCTTATCTTTACATGAGATCACCGAAATCTGCCGCCAATAAGCATGGCGGACGCCTCCTCTGTCCCACCCTAACGGGTGTAAAAAGTCCTTAATCAAACATTGTCTGTACACGTCTGCACTAAGAAGAACAAAATATTTAGAGGCTTGGGACTTAGTAAAAAAAATTAAGGTGTTTTTTTGCATTTGATAAGAAATTTTTTATTAAAAATCTGTATGACACATCTCTAACAAACTAATAAAACTCACATATATCTTTGTTATAATGGTCACTCTTCAGGCTCTCATGATAGAAAAATAAATAAAATATATAAATGTATACTTGGAGCATAAAACTAACACTAAGTAATCTTTATTACTAAGAATATTTCTTAGGGCATTTTTGCACTGAGCCCAATTAACGTTGCCCCTTCTCTTCTGTATGATACAGTACAGTAAATGGATCAGTGACAAATCATGGTTGGCAAGTTGAGAAAGTTCAAATAAAAAAAAACTTTAAAAAATACATAAAAAAAAAAAATTCTTCAGGTCTCAAAATGTACATTTTGTGTTCATGTTGGTTTCAAATCATTTGAAAAAAAATCACACAGAATGCAAACGAAAGAATGAATAATAAAAGATACATTTTAAATATTTAAAATTGTCTGTCTCTGTCCATTGTTAGAATTCAGGGTTGGACACCAACAGATCGACGCGACACCACGGCCTGGTGGACCGGGTCTACCGGGACAGGAACCGCATCACGTCGCCCCACCGGAAGCCCCTGGCCGTCGACAAACACGGACGCCAGATATCCTTTGAGAAGTGATCGCTGTCGGCGTGAGGCGATGTCGCGTTTAATCAAATATCAGCATTTTTCAGCTCTTTTCATCAGCTTTGTTGAGTTCTCGTTTATTAGTGCAGTTACGGGAATAACATGAGGTCGCCAGACTTCATCTACTGAGAGGAGTGATGATCGTAAATTGTCCTTTGGCAACATTAACATCAGGGTGAGGCCACTGTGGTTCCTAATGATTGTCAGAAACAAATTCACTTTAGAGTGTAGTGAAAATTCTGGTTGTGTTTAGTAGGAAGGTCTGTAACAAACAGCCTGTATACTCTCGCTATCTATATACAAATACCAAATCATTATTTATAACTTTAACAAAGTTCTGGTTAAAATATTGTACAGGCAAAAATATACAATAACATCGCAGGTAGGGCAGCGCAGCAACAATATAATTATTCTGTTCTATATTTCACTCATTTTTCATCTCCATTGAGAAAAAAAGAAATTAAGCTCAATCTCACAGATGGGAGGAGTGTGTAATCTCAATAAAATGTTAAATTAAATCAATAATGATAATATAATAATATGTAGAAAAACATATATAGCTGAAATATTATGATTTTTTGATATTTTGAAAATTGTGTGTGTATATATATATATATATATATATATGTATATATGTATATATATATATGTATATATATATATATATATGTATATATATATATGTATATATATATGTATATGTATATATATATATATATGTATATATATATGTATATGTATACATATATATGTATATATATATATATGTATGTATATATATATATATATGTATATGTATATATATATATATGTATATATATATATATGTATGTATATATATATATATATGTATGTATATATATATATATATATGTATGTATATATTATTGGTTGCTCAGGTACCCTGAGCAGTGCTCTTTTTTATATTTTTAGTAGCTTCTATGGATAAAAGGCTTCACAGGAGTGAATGCATTCTGCCTGTCAGGTTGCCAGCTGTATTATCTTAACCTATGGTCTCACATTGACAGCTGTCCATATGGCTCAGTGTATCTGTCACCACCACCTGATACTAGCTGGAGGAGGTAAGACAGCCTCACACAATGAAGCACTGTCCCCGCGTGAATGTATGTGGTTTTTTAAATAAATGTCTATACCAGTGTTTGTAGCTGCTGTGGAATTATTTCCTTGCAGCGGAACGATCCGTTTTCTCTGCAGCATGTTGGGTTCCCCCCAGATTTGTAGCTATACATTGCACTGCGTGATTGCACAAACTGCCTTTTCCTGCAGGACAAACTCTGACTCAGCGCTGCACCAGAGCACGCTGACTCCTGCCCAGCAGGCCGCCTTCACCGGGGGATCACAGGAGCTGCAGCCAAAACGCGGTACAAGTCCTTGCTTTTCCTAAAGTTTTTGTAATACGAACTTCCATTTTTATCGAGGCCACCATACGTTAAAAGGGCCGATGTGAGTGAAAAGCTGTTAAATGTCATATTTCCCTGATGTTATGTTGCTCGGCTTCATACGAGCCGGTTCTTCAGCAGATTCGACTTTTTAGGTGTTTTTTTTCCACTGATCTGCAGTGATGATGCTGGGCTGGTTTGGCTGTGAGCCTGTTTGTCAGGGTGGTGTTTTGCTGCTTTCTCTCGCCGGGTTCAGTCGAGTGCCCTCCAGTGTATGATGAAAGGCTTCGAACGTGGCTTTGAAGGCAGAGGGAGGAAAAAATGACTGCTGAGTGGACGCGCCGCGTTCGGGTGTCCGATGATTTTTTTTTTTTTTTGCGCTAATGGCAGCGTGAGGCAGTTCATTTTGTTTTTTTCCCCCTCCTCTCGTTTTTCTATTATCTTCCTTCCTTCTCCTCTTGTTTTATTTTGTGTGATAAAACCCCCTGACGATAATAAACGAGGACGTGTGGGCTGTGATTATTAGAAACTCAAACAGGCTGGACATCTGTAGACCCAAGAGACTGAGGACATGTTGTTGTTTTTTAATTTATTTATTTCTCTCCATCTCTCTAGTTCTCCTGCTAACTGTACCTGGATCTGATGCAATTAAACAAGATGTTGACGAAGACGGGCAAGAACAGAACTGGGACTGCAAAAAGGTTTAAACTCACATGCACGTTCCTGCACTTGTCCGTCGTCTCCTCGATATTCTCACTGTTTATGGTGTTTTTTTTCCCCATTCAGAATATTTCAAGGTCCGGCAAAGTTCCCGGAATCCAGTGAGTATTTAACTGTTATTTTTATTTTTAGAACCAGTCTGATGATTAACATAACTAAAACACAACGAGAAAGGGTTTTAGCTCTAGTTTCACTGTCAGCTTCAAATTACTGCATATTTACACACACACACATGAGGAAGTATGAACAGAACATGGCTTTAAATTGAAGCCTGACTGTAATTAAACATCATTTTCATTTAGTCCCCTGTCTGCCAAAGTAATGAGTCTGTAGCCAGAAGCTTTGCAGAAAAAAACGTCCCCACTGGCCAAATGCAAGCCAAGTATTTCTGAGTTGATTTGTGATGCAAATTGTCGCTCAGTAATCTGCATAAACTACCCAATGTTCCTTCGTCCCATCATTGCCGTTTTTTCTCTCAGCGTATTAAGCTCTGCACTCATTTTTTTTTCTATCCTGCAGCATATTCCCGTCTCCGGACCAGCAGTTTCCCGCTTCGCTGAAACCGGCCGCCCACAACACGGGCGGTTCGCTGCCCGACCTGACCAACATCCAGTTCCCTCCCCCGCTGCCCACCCCGCTGGACACGGACGACGCCGCCGCCTCGTTCAGCTCCTCCAGCAGCACGCTGCCCAGCACGCAAGGTAACGTGTCCGTGACCCCGGATTCCAGCACCCACGTTCAGTAGATGCTGGTTTCAGCACTTGTGTGTCCCTCCTTCCTTCTTTCCTTCCTTATGCTTCTCGTTCTTGCACGCCGGGTAGGAGTGAACACGGCTCAGCCCACAGTAACCATGGAGATCGTGTCCGGGCAGGACAACGTGGTTCCTCTCATCCTGAACGCAGGAGACTCCCACCAGAACCAGAACCTGCAGCTCTCCCCCACGTCTCCACCCATCACGCTCTCTCAGGTACTGAACCAGGCTCTCCGCTCTGACCCCGTTCCCCAGGAAAAATTATGGTTTTAAAATGATGCATATGCATATTTTTTGTAAATGTAACATATTATAAAAAGTTATTATAAAGACGTTTTTGATGAATATATTATGTCTCGTCTTATCTGAAGAAAATGAACTGAGATGCTTAAAACGCTGAACCTTAGATGTTGATTTATCTGTTGCTCCCTCGCAGGCTGCCATCAACGCCATGAACCTGGAGCAGCAGCTGTCCCAGTACGCCTTCTTCAACCAGCAGCCGTCGTCCCAGACCCACCAGAGCCAGCAGGTCCGTGTCGCCGGCGCAAAAACTATTAAATTAACGCATAAACTGCAGTTAGAGTTTCACTTGGGAAGGGCGTAATGTCCGGATGTGAACACTGTACCCCAGTTTTGGCTTTGCACCTTAAACCTGAAAGGATTAAAAAGATCGGCCCCCTTTTAAATGAGGATTGATGTCCTTTACAGACATTTTATTAACTGGCATCAATGCCTGTTTGCCAACTGCTTTCTCATTCATCAACTCCTTAATTCTTGCAATCTCATGATCACAGTTAATGCAAAATCAAATAACTCCTGAAAGACATGCAAGAGTTAACATCACATAAACTCATACTTGAATCTCTTAACAAATGTGCTTCATTCATGCCTGCGTTTGTGTGCGTTGTTTTTCCTGTTGACTATTAAATATAATATATTTATTGCAAAATAGCAACAACAAAAAACAAGCAATTTTTAAAAGAAGCCCCTTTAAAAACATTAATTTCCATCATCTGCTTCTATTTAATAAAATGCAAAGAATGGCAGCAGCCAGATCTGCAAAGTTTATGAATAAATAAACATCTGAGATAAAACATTCATTGGTGTGAACGGAGACGATAAGTCTGGACTTTCCTGGTCTGACTTCTCCGTAATTAACAAGCTTCTGTGCCGATAACTACCATTATCACAGACCTATTACGTCTTGTTGAGATGTGTGTTGGTTTTTTTTAAGCACCTAAATTCTGTGATATGCCTCAACATTGTGAATAATCTCCTCGTTAATGAATTAACACTTTGCATTGAGACGCTGTGATGGAGAATGTCTCTGATGTACAGCAGCAGTTCATTAAAGAATAATCTGACTATAGTTAAATACAAGTCTCTATGATGCCTTATTCTGTTTAAAGTTGTGTTTTCTTGCTCTTACAGTCCTTAATATTTGACAGTTAAAAATAAAATAAGATGGACCGTTCAACAGTTTATTAATAACCTTTTATTACTATAAACCATGAACCTCTGGAAGTTACATTATAATAATAATAATAATGATTTAAAATTGAGACACAAACTATTGCAGCCTGCAGCCAGTGACTGACTAACCTGCGTCTCGATGTCTGTGTCTTTTAAAGACTAAATATTTATTAATAACTCTTCCATTTCCAGCCGACGGGCCTGGCCCAGCTGCCGACCTCCGTGAACTCGTGCTCGACGTCAGACAGCCAGACGACGTCTCAGACCAACATGACCATCGACATGAACGCGGTGAGGCGAGCGCACGTAGTTACACACAAATCACTGTTTCATTACGAAGCCACTGCTGTTTCTGCCGGGCCGCTTCCTATTCCCCCTGAAATCCAGTTTCCAAATACTTTTTAATGCGTGTTTTGTTTAAAGGGATAGTTCAATGTTTTTTAAAGATTCAGCAACAGGTGTTTTACCACAGCGGAGATGTGAGCTGCTCAGCTACTACTAAGTGGCTAATGGTATTTTTTGGTTTCCTTCATCAAACTCAGCAATCGCACAACCCAGCAACTCCCAAACTCTGTGGTGGACGAGTTGTGACCTGCACGTTCACCACGATATAAGATAAGAGCAGTTAACGTTACCAGACAGCACTGTGTAAATGCTAAGTTTGATGACGGAAACCAAAAAATACCATTAGCCACGTAGCAGTAGCTGAGCAGCTTGCTGCTGTGCTCAGTTTGGCTGGAATCAGCTTGAATGGACAAAAAAAGCTAATGCACTTATTGCTGTGACTGTGGGAATCATGATTATATATATATTAAAAAGGTACAACAAAAGGTCAAACTATCCTTTTAAGAATTCAGACTCCTTAATCAGGTCACTCTCGATCTCATTGGTTGTGAAAAAACATGAATGGAATGGGTTTTTTTTAACTTTACATGCCTCGCACAGCGTTTACACGTAAATAAAAACAACCTAAAGAATTAATGTCTCAAATGAAAAGCATGACGAAATGCGCACGCAAAGCATCCCGTAATCTAAATACTTCACGGCCTCGCGCGTCCTTCAGATCTTTGTTCTCGCTGCTCCACTTCAGTTGCAGTGGGAGCGTGTTCGGAATCGCTGCAGAAACGAACTGGCCTACATTCTCTTCATCTCGGTTCTCAGCGCCGCGGCGTGGGGGTCACGGGGAACGAACGCTGAAACAAAGAAACACCGTAGCACCGCAGGCTTTGACCTGTCAATCTGTTCATTTAACCAGTCTGATTCTTCATTTTTCACAGAGCATTTTAGATGCGTTGGACACCTCCGTTTTTTCTAAGTTATTTATCTGCTACAGTTCCAGCAAAGTCCATTTCATTTTCTGTTTAAAACAGCTTCTGATGCAAGAATTACCATTGCACAAGTTTTCATCAGTAACCAGAAACCTTAACCTGCTTTATCACTTCTATCTTTCGCTACCAGTATTTTTGACATCTTATCTATAGATAAGAACGGGCAGGATTGACTCCTGTTGGCTTTTGAGTGGTAAGTATTATCAGCGGTATTAAGATAATAATTATAATTTATATTGACAGTACCTTAGTGAAATTCATGAGAAGTTTTTGATTGTTTTCTTTATTTGTTTCATGCATTTTTTTTTAAAGCAGAAATTCCAAACTTTGGCTGGTTCCAGCTTTTCAACTGCAAAGATGTATTTTGCTTTGCTCTAATTTGTATTATTGTACAGTAAACAAACAAAACAAGACATAAGAAGACATCACCTCCACTATTATCTTACTTTTTGTATAATACATGATTAATTAAGAACATAATGGTCAGATCAGCACTGTAAATAATGGTTATTACTGTCATTTTTATGTCTTATAATTAATCCGCTGTATTTTACTATTCAAGTATTGCTGCAACATACTGTGTATGCTGTGTACTTTTCCTTCTTTCTCCTTTTGGCTTTCGCGAGTATCCTCACCCATTCTTCTGGTTGCGACCATAAGAGACTGTGGAGAAACGCATCAATATTTCAGTATTTCCTCAGCCAGGCTTCCCACAGTTTATGATTTCCTACTGCACAACACACACACTCACACACACACACACACACACGTCAGCGTGTAGAGCCTCCTCCAGTGTGAATAACCCAAGCATATCCTCTCGTGTCAGGCCGCCCCCCTCCAACAGTACCGCAGTAGGGTCGGATCCTCTGCCAATCAGTCTCCGACCTCCCCCGTCTCCAATCAAGGCTTCTCACCTGGCAGCTCGCCTCAAGTAAGGGCGTGTGAAGCTCGCGTGAACGTCCCCGTCCCGTGGCTTCGTAGCTCTGTGGTCACCGTGGCTGAGCAGGACTCTGTGGCTGCCCCCCCCTACAGCTGCTTCCTGGTGTCGGCATCAGCAGATCTGGGCAAATAGATCGAGAGCGAGATCGGGGCTGTTTGTTCTCACTGGGGGGTGCAGTTCCAGAATGAATCTATTATTTGTATTAGCCTCATAGCATCATTTCCTAAATCATATTTCTATAAATAGAAATATTTGATGGTATTTTTATTGATATTTTAACAGTACATTCAAACAAATATGCAAAAGTCAATTGTCAACAATTAAAAAAATGACTTGACTTTAAGAGTAAATACACAGTTCATAATCCCCTTTAAATGGCTGCATCTAGAAAACTGAAGGAATATAAGTTTTTTGATTGGCTAACGACATGGAGGCAGAAAGACAGGATGATGCAGCAGTGGTAGCAGAGTAAAGTTATGCAAATTCACCCCCAAAAAACAGGCAATTATGCTATGAGGCTAACGATTTATTTACTTAGTCACTTTCTGTTTTTCTGTAGTTATGTAAGAGGGAAATGGGGCAAATCTCATTTTAACAGAGGAGCGTCTCAATAAGCAGCATTAGTCCGTTTTTTGCAAGTTCTGATTACACCCCAGTAAGACATGGGATAACTTGTAATGTGTCACAGTTTACAAAGTGATAGATGAAGACGTTAAACCCGACGAGGCGTTTGTAGTTCTTGTTTTGCCCAGATCTGACCACCAGTCTCCTCACACACTCCGTGTGTCATGTTTTTTTGTTTTTTTATTTGTTTCTGTGCTGTGCTGTAGCCGTGTCATCGACTTCCCTTCTCTGCTGCTTCTGTGGTATTGGCGTTCCATCTCTATTTCTTCTCCCTAGTCGTGCAATATTAGACTCAACTGGAGTGTGTGTGTGTGTGTGTGTTCATCAGATCTCTGTGTTTATTGTGGTTTCTCACCAGCATGGGGGATTTGAGAGAGAGCATGACAGGAGAGGATAATCCCCCCACCTCGCTTTGTGTTTTTTTTTGCCGAGAACTCTCAACGTTGGATCTTCGACAGACGGAACGTTGCTTGTTGGTGTCAGACTCCGAATGAGCATTTAAGATTTAACAAAAACCCTTTGATTACTTATCAGTAGATATTTAAATCCTCTCCTCAACCAATGATTTTTTAAAAGAGCGTTTGCTTTTACTTAATAGTAATTGCAACTGTGCGTGTTTGAGATGCTGAGAAAGGCAAATTTGAACAGCGACAGCCACGATTACGCGTGTTTGTTCTGCTGTTTGCTCTCCAGTCCCGGCCCTCTCCTGCACTGAAGTGTCTCGCTCGTAGTCCCGAGGTTATCCCCGGGCTAAACCGCAGCCCGGCGGCCCTGCGTCCTATTATCCTGCCTCTGCCCTGTGGGGACATCTGCGGCGCACACGCACGTAATTTGGTTTTGAACTAGGAGGAGCACGGCCCCGAGAATATGATCCAATTACTTATACATTAAGAGGCCGCGATGAAACGGGAGAATTTCTTCTTGCCGGTTCAATGAGGACATTCGAACGGGGAGGCTTCGATAGAATTAGCATGTGCTGGGTGATTCAGTGCGGGGAGAGTAAAATCACAAAGGGGATTATATTTTCAATGATTCCCTTGAATGATTTCATGTGATTTTTATTCCATGTGGCTGGTGTTAATTAAAACACTGGGGCCAGAAGGCAGCAGAGGAAGCTCAATCCGTGAGAGCTGCCTTTCTGAAAGTAAGCTTACCCCATCTGACATTTATATCCACCAGTCTTTACTCATTTATTATGATATATGGTATGAAATGGTTCATATACATGTACCTAAAGCAGTCTCTATTTAGGAGTGCTAAACTTATTGCACTTATTGTCTTTTTTAAAATATTTTTAAACAGATTTTCAGTCATTCCCATCTTATTTTTGAGTGTTCTGGAAATAGTAAAATGCCTCAGAGGTAGCGCCTGTGAATCTGTGGTACGAGTCAAAAGTGTCCGCCGAGGGAACCGAGTGGAAGCGGCAACGGAGAAAAGGAAATGTCCGCGCTGCGGGCTAAATCCAACAATAGGACGGCTATATCAGGCACTCCGGACCTGAAGGACTTCAGCGTTTGCTATAATACGGATTCCTTCATCAGCACCTGTACAGTGAGAAAACTGAAGTCTTAACCTATGGTACAGTTTTTCCAATATTGAGTTGAATTATCTTATTCTACTGGCAGATAATTAAATAGTAGTAGTAATAGTTTATTTAAAGTTTTCTTTGATTGTAATTCACACCTGTGGTACCTGCTTATTCCTCACTGGGGTCACAGGGGTCAGCTGGAGCCAATCCCAGAGTCCTATAGGTGACAGGCTGGAATAAGATAATTCTACCAAAAAAAAGATGTTTTCACTTGTTAAGATTGCAGTTTTTGTGAGGAAGTGAAGAATTCAATAAATTGGACGTTTTCTGTTACAAACCGTAATTAAACATCGACACTGACAAAAATAGAAACGCTTTTGTTTTTACCCCCCTGTCTTTTACAAGTTGAAATATAAGAGATCCAAGACACAAGACACAGACAGTTTATTTCCCTTCAATTCTGTTCACAAATGTGTTTAAATCCATGTTAGTGAGGACTTTGCGAAGGCGTGGCGTATCAAGCTGCTGATTGAACAGCCTGATCATTGCACACGTGTGCCTCGGGCTGGTCACAATAAAAGGTCATTCTAAAATATGCGGTTTTATTTTTTTGGAGAAAAAAAAAACAGGTCACAGGACTGAGCTGCAGTGGATGGATTTCAACACATTTGTGAACAATCTTTTGTGCTTTTATTTCAAAAACAAATATGTTGGATTTCTTTTTTTGTTCAGTGTAAAAGCGACAACGAGTGGATGCCATGAATGTTTCAGAACATGGAAAATAAATCATAGGCCTCTGAAGGGAAACCTGAGTACAACCGTGACGGGTTTTCAGCGCAGATCCATGAGTAATAATCTAATTATCACTGGAATACCTGAAGTCCCTTGGACATGTGGAATGGGAGGTCGAAATATTTTCAATGAGGCAAATCAACTTCACCCAGGCGTCGTACGGGAAAAAGAAGATCCTTTACAGACGCCTTCCTTGACAAAATCTCCCAAGTCCAATTTCTAACACGTTTGAACAATTAAAGCAGTGTCAGCAGATACAAAAATCTGGGCCCAAGGCTGAAAGTCGCCATCCCCGCAGCCACGTGGTTTTGTTCTTGTTAATACAGTCGAATGTGCAGAAAGTTTGAAGTTTTCTCATTGAAAGTCTGATTTAAGGGCCAGAGGAAAACTGCATATTGATAGATTCCTGACATTTTTTGTTATTCCCTGGTTTAAAGCACAGTCCTGAGCCCCCCCTGCCCCCTTTCAGTTAATACAACACATTTATTGATATGGCCAGGTAGTTAATGAATGTATAAACAAATGTTAATACTGCCAAAATACAAAAGTGTTTCTATTTAACAGTCTTTATATTGATTTTTTCAGTTTTTGTCAATTATCTGTACTTTTTTATGGATGCTCAAATTCTAAAAGTGTATTGATGGTCATAGAGACAGTACAGAGTAGAACATTACATGATATATCAGTGGATAGCCTAAAGCCAAGAAACTACTAATGCTGTAGTGGATGTAGATTTGCCCTAAAAAGACATACAAAGAAATGCCATTCCAGAGCTTATAATGGTGTAGCTTTGTGTCCTCATTAGACTTAATTGATGTATGCATGTTGCAGAGTCTAAAACAAACAACATGCACACGGAGAGCAGGATGTCAGGCAAGCGGAATGGATCCAGTTTCACTGACTCTCAAAAATGAACAGACTTGGGATTAAAGAGAGATTTGGGTCAGATACACATTTTATAATTTGAGCATCTGTGCCACAGCATGCATTAGGCGCCCAGGATACTGGAAATTAAAGCAGCAGTTGATGAAAAGTTTAAGAGTTTATAGATGCAAAAAAAAAGAAAAAGGGGAAAAACATGAAAGATTTCTTTGTAGTGGGAAAGGTCACAGCAGTAATTATACAGGATGCTTTTAGATGCAGCCCGGGGTGACACTGCGTTCAGTTCCACTCCAGAAACATTTAAAACCATTTGGAGAATAAAGACATTGATAGTGAATATTTAGTTTAGTTTTTTTTCTCACATTCCATTCACATTCAAGCTCCTTCTTTCATGTAATGAATCCCCCCCCCGTCTCCCCCTGTGTAAGTTTCGCAGAGTATTTCCTGTTGTCTATGATGCTGCATTTGCTGTGTTGATCAACTTTATCCCAACATCTCTTGTCTGTGGTTAAGAAAACAGCCACTAGTGCTCAGCAGTGTTTCGCTTCTCTGTAGTTATTGAATGCACAACAGCGATATCACACTCGGTGTTACGGAGTGGATCTTAATCGTGTTGCTGTCCTGTTGTTGTCGCTGCTTTTACTGTCGCGAAGATGAATGAATGCTCATGACAGTTTTTGTTGAGTGTCGTTCTGCAGTTTATGTCACATTTGATGCAAAGTTGACATAGTTTGCCATGTGTTTGTAATGACAACTTGACGTAAACCAAGACAAAATACATTCATAAAGGAACAGCTGATGCCAAAACAAACCATATATGATAGTTTAATGTCAGTGTAGTCTATTTCATGTTAATGACAGGTCATTTGTCTTGGTTTATGTCAAATTTACCCAATGACATTTAACACCTTATGACAGTCTTATGAACCCCTATTCAGGTAAAGTGGTGATGAATATTCCCTAGGAGTTTTTAGGTGTAAACAACCTGTTTCGTCCTGTTCTGTGTTGCAGCATAACTCCATACTGGGCAGCGTGTTCGCCGACTTCTACGACCAGCAGCTTCCGTCCATTCAGGCCAGCGCTCTCTCCCAACAGGTACAGGCTCCGTCACACACACTGACTCGTCTATCACGCGGTTTTCCGGGACTTAAAAGTCGTGTCGTGACCGTTTTGGTTCTGTGGTGATCGGCAGCTGGAGCAGTTCAACATGATGGAGAGCCCCGTGAGCTCCGACAGCCTCTACAACCAGACCTCCACCCTCAACTACTCCCAGGCCCTCATGATGGGCCTGACCGGCGGGCACCACTGCAACCTGCAGGACCCCCAGCAGCTGGGCTACAGTAACCATGGCAACATCCCCAACATCATTCTCACAGGTGCATCAGTCAGTCTGAAGAACCGTGGCGGGCTGGTACTTTTATGAATGCAAGTTTTAAAATAGAGTTACTGTGACACTAACAACCAAACCTAAACATAAGCTTTGCAAAGAAGTGCTTAAATATCTCATAAAGCAGGGCCGTCATTTCCCATAAAGGGACAATTATAAAGATGATCACATTATATAATTGCCTCTACATTTATAGTAGTGTCTAAATAATTTTAACTAATAATTATTTAGTTGCTGGTGACAGTAGAATTTTAAAATATATACTGATGGAGAAATTGATATTATATTGTTAGCATCTATTAAAAATGCTGCAGCAAAACATGGAAAATATGTAGCCACTATTAATTTAAGGACGTTCAAAAATGTGCATATATATTGCAGGTCATTATATTGCAGGTAAAGTAATGACTGATGTATTTTTAACAAAGGAAAATTTGGGAAAATGGAAACTTTCCTGTTCTAAACAACCTTCGTGGCTGATCAAGAACAGATTTCAGAGTTAGCGAGGCGTGCGTGAACCAGCTTGTCTCCATCAAGTTTAACCATTTATTCACTTTCTCATCTCTCATTAAATCAGAAAATGAGTTGCTGGGCCAGAATCAGCCCACGGGCCTTGAGTTTGACCCGTCATAGCTATGAAGTTGCTTATTGTGGCCTTGCATTGTTAAAATCTGCCATCATTCAATAAATGTCTGACGGCACAGGTTCTGATAAAACAAGGCAGTGAGCAAATCTAGATCTAAGGAAGTTTCCAAATCTATAAAACTGTGTGTTTACTCAGTCAATCAAGAGTTTGACAGGATGAAACGTGGCATAAAGACAACGTTTGGTCCAGGCAAATGTTGATGGCTGAGCCACTCAATCAAACACCATGTATGTAGAAGAGTGACAAACCCATGAGTGACAGCAGCTACTAAATTGTAGCTGTGCTTTTGCCAATCCCAGGATAAACCTATTAAAATAGTATTAAACAGGATTTTACACCCCTGCTGAGTTTTCCATTATATCTGAAAATTAGCAGTTGTTCACTGCCTCTTATTAGAATGTATAATTAAGCTGTTAAGATGTCAGGCCTCCTCAGTTATTATCCAATCATATCCCAAACTCCTGAATGTTATTTTTCTCTTTTTGTCCGTGATTTGTTCTCCAATTTCAACTATTTTTCTCTCTTGAATTGAATCAGGGTAACTGGACTCGAATTGTCTCCCGTCCAGAGGCGTTCAATCAGCTCATAGGTATCAGTGGAGTGAGACCCGGTATTTCTCTGTGGGTCTGTTCATCAAAAGTACCTGTGAAAGGGCTGGTTTCACTTGTCCATTGTTAGTTTCTCATGTGACAACAGTCGTTAGGGTCTTGTGACCCCTGACCCTAGGACCCCTGTGACCCCTGACCCCTGACCCTAACGACTGTCATTCACATGGTTCAGTTAGGGTCATAGTTTTCGGTTTGGTTTACACTGATGCATGGGAAAATCAATCATGTTTTCAGCTTAAAACGTAATTCTGTTACAGCTCTGCAACAGAGACTTTGATATTTCGAACATGGTTTTAATTTATTTTAACAAAGAGGCATAGGTGAAAGGTTCTGAGGGTTTACAGAAACCATCTAATCCCTAGTGTGGACCAGTGAGAGCGCTACCTTTGAACTGATGAAGCTTCTATACGATTACACGTCCGGTTGCCTTGATTCAATTTGAGAGAGAGAGAGCAATGACCTGGATGAATGAAAATATTTACTCACATGTTTTACACCAGGAACAGAAGTCGTCGTCCTACTTAAATCTTCATACCTAATGATTCCTCTGTGCAGTGAGTGGAGAGTCCCCCCCCACGCTGCCAAAGGACCTGACCGGCTCCCTGTCCACAGACATCAGCTTCGACGTCAGCTCCCAGTTCCCCCTGGACGATCTGAAGATCGACCCCCTGACCCTGGACGGCCTGCACATGCTCAACGACCCGGACATGGTTCTCGCCGACCCGGCCACGGAGGACGCGTTTCGCCTGGACCGGCTCTAACAGATCTACGGGAGGCCCGGATCCTGCGGATCGAGGCCCACGTCCGGAGCGGAGCGTCAGTTCAACACCGACCGACACAATCGAACCCAACAGGACAGATTTTTAAAGAAACATCAATGCAGGAAAAAAAACGCTTTGACTGTTGCCAGCCTCCCTTCTCCTCAGAACCAGAAGACGGATTATGACTTATGACGTTTGAGTTACGGTATGAATCGTGTCTACTTCTTTTTGCTAATGACACATCCGTTTTTTATTTATTATACTTTTTACGAATATGGATTTGTGGAAATTTGACAAAAAATATATATATAAATATATATTCCGGGGGCCTAAGGGAGCCTGGTCTCTTATTCTCTATCAATGATTGACGACACTATGTCTGCAGAGTAAACCCTAAACAAACTGCAGTACGCCGCACACCTGTCACTGTAGCACAGCTTAATGACTCAGAGGAAACGCCTCTCGGTTTGGTGAGAGGAGTTTTCACCTCCCTCTGTGCCAAGCCGCTTGTTCTCAGCGTGTTTAGTTTAGATATCGAGCGCCAATCCCTGTTTTAATTTGTTGTAGAAGCCAAAGTCACACCTGGTTTGATTTTTATCCCAGATTTCCCTCTGAAGTCTCGAGTCACGATGACTCATTTTGTCACCTAAGTTATTTTTAGAAAAATGCTTAAGTGTGATTTCACCATAGTAAATAGCAGTCATCAGTTATGCATGAAATCACAAATCACTGTGCATACTTGTTTTGCCTTAATAGCTTGATATTTTGCTTTTCATGCAAAGATGACTATTATGTAAATGAGAAAAAGAAATGTAATGTCTGAGTTATTTTTTACTGTTTTTACAGGTGGTCTTGCCTGCATCACTCATTTACAGTTTTACTTTTTAAGGTGTGCTGATCTTTATCCATCCGTTATTCATCCATTTTCACTACAGTGTCATTTTTCATCTTCATTTATCAGTCACATAAAAGGATAAATGAGTTCTTTGTTATGAAGTAGATGTTTACAGGTTTATTTTCTTTTCTATTTTCTATGTACAGAATGTGATTAGATGTTGCGTAATGGTATCTATGCAAAACTACAGCGATTTGATTTAAGACTGTAAAATAAAACCGATTAAAATGAACCCTTCTGTAGAAAGAAGCCAACGATTCTTATAGAATGCACAGCGGTGGTGCCATGTTC
This sequence comes from Eupleurogrammus muticus, assembly GCA_036785175.1. Lineage (NCBI taxonomy): Eukaryota > Metazoa > Chordata > Actinopteri > Scombriformes > Trichiuridae > Eupleurogrammus > Eupleurogrammus muticus. The sequence continues at coordinate 3,213,033 of JAYKQN010000014.1, forward strand.
TGTTCGTTTTGATACTTTTGAAGCGTTTTTATTTCAAAACGAGTAAGACGTAGACAAAAAAAAAAAAAAAAGGCTCGGTGAGCGTGTCATAGAGTAGAAACCCAATCTCTCCTGGATTACTCCCAAAGATGTGACCTCAGTCTAGTAGAAATATATATATTTTTCCAGAAAATTGAACTGCCTCTACACTAGGACAGCATTGTTGATGCATTGAGAATGTATTTAGGTCACATCTGTACGGTTGTGTTGCAGCCATCTTGATTCCTCATCGCCTCTGTCATTATCTGGACTTTGTCGTACTGTAGCACCGATTCTCCCTCCACCCGTTAACGTTTTCTCTCCACAAAGGAGATGTGGCGCATTGTTTTAAACCATCCAGATGACTTTGTGTGTTTCCTTTAAAACTACAGTACACTGATTCCCCCTGTTCCTACATCACGCTCATGCTGTCTGTGCCCTTTATGTCTCTTTGGCCTTTCTTTGGTTCTGCATTTATATGGCTTCTTGCATTTGCTCCTTAAAAAAAAAAAAGAAATCCCTGTGAAGCCCCATTATTCATATGCACTTTACGCATTTATTTAAAACACTTTATTTATGAGAATTTATATACCAACCCCCCTGTGACTGTTACGTGCACTGGACCTGTTTATCCTGTTTTTGATCAAACATGCCTCCTTGTAAAAAAAAAAATAAATAGATAAATTTTTAAAAAGGGAAAAAAGCTGAATTAAATATAGTCTATTTAACAGAGCCACGTTTTTACTTGATCAGTGTGTGTACACAGCTGTTCCTAAATTATGGAAAAACTAACATTTGTACTTTGCAGTGATCAGATTTTTCAGTTTTCTGCAACTGATCTGCTTCTTCCTGCTATTGATAGCAGGTTTGAGTAAATACATGAACTGGAAAAATGTTTTAATGAATCACAAATTAGTCCAATAAAAATGTATTTTTAAAATAGTACAAAATACAGGTATAGTGCAATTTCTCAGATGAGTACATGTGGATATTTGCATATAGGGCATGTTATCATGATAGTGTGCCAGATGTGAAGTATTTTATGGCATTGTAATTCAGTGCAAGAATAATTATTATAAAGCCCATAAAAGAAGAATAATTTCTAAGACGCTATACAGCCATTCACCATTGATATTCCACATTATGAAAAATACTTTTCTGTTTGTTGATGTGTGTGTCAAGGTCCTCCTGTGCCAGCATATTTCACCATTATTCTCACACACTGTTAATCACAAATGTTCTGACAAATGTGGTTGAGCTGGAAGACGATATTTTTCCCCCTCATTTTTCCCAACACTTTATTTTTTCGGATGCATCAAGTTTTCTGAAATATGATGTTTTTTGGTTTTATTTTGCTTGTTTTGTTTTTCTGTTTGAGTACTTTTGCGTGATTGCATGAATCTCTTGACATGGTTTGCCCTTTTTAAGGCTTCGGTTTTATTTCCCTCAGAGGGCAGGGTGAGCTTTGTTCATCTAAAGTGTTTTGTTTCCTTGTTGTAGGTATAACTGTGTCTTTTTGTCCTTTCTTTAATTCTGCGTCACGTGTTGGCTATGTAACTGCTAAATGAAGCCTAAAAAGCATCAAATATGGTAATCAGCCTTTTTTATGCACACGTAGAAGCTGTTTGTTTGGTACTATGTTTTACACTGCAATATACAGTATGTGCTTATTTTCTGTGCAATCCCCACAGAGCTGTAGTAAGTCATTGTAAACCTATAGACGAGCTTTGTATATTGCTATATGGTAGGAGCAGTGTTTTCCGTGCTTTATGTAATATGATGTCAAAGTGAGAAAATGCACTGAGAAATACTGTGCTGCAATATGTCATTGTGGCTCTATATTCTCTAATGGACCTCAAACTTTATTGTGAGCCTGACATCTTTGTAGGTCCATTTTTTTTTTTTGTCCCTGATTTGGTATTTCTCCAAGCGTTTTGCTCATGTAGATACAAGCTCTGACTGATGTGCCGCCTGTTACTGCCACCTTTTTTATGCATCAATGTTCAGGTATCCATTGGTATTACACCAGTGTTTACAGAGATTAGAGTTTACAACAGAGCAACGTTTAATTTATCTGTCCGCAAAGTGGTTCAAATGCTGTATCTACAAGACACGACGTACGAACCACTTTCAGCCTAGATGAGCTAAATGATTTTTCTGTTTAATTCCCAAATCTACGTGTGAATCAGTAATGTGATTCCAATGCTATGATAATAATTTTCAATGTTTTGACCATGACATTATACAATCTACTTAATGAGGATTTACATTTTGTATGAATTAATTGGAGACACGGTGGTGCGGTGGGTAGCACTGTTGCCTCACAGCAAGAAGGTCGCAGGTTCAAGACCGCCTTGGGCCTGGGTCTGGGGCCTTTCTGTGTGGAGTTTGCATGTTCTCCCCGTGTCTGCGTGGGTTTTCACCGGGTACTCCGGTTTCCTCCCACAATACAAAAAAAAAACATGCTCAGGTTAATTGGTAAACTCTAAATTGCCCATAGGTGTGAGTGTGAGAGTGAATGGTGTGTGAATGGTGTGTGTGCCCCACGATTGGCTGGCGACCATCTGGGGTGTATCCCTGCCTCTCGCCTTAACGCGCTGGGATAGGCTCCAGCAGACCCCTGCGACCCCGAAAGGGAATAAGCGGGATAGACAATGGATGGATGGATGGATGGATGAATTAATTGGACTCCTTTTGTTCTTTATCTCAATGCATTTCGAGGCCCTGAAAGCACTTCTTTTTTAAGACTTGTATTAAGTAGAAATTCCCATCCTGTACTTGCTATGAGCTGCTACACAACATCAGAAATGATTAGATATTATTGAGATTATTTCTTACAGTAAATATTTCTCTCTTTCTTTCTAGTGTTTAATCAACAGGTGAACCAAAAAGCTCAAAACAGCCATAAATGCTTAGGATGCTGAAACTTTTTGACTCATTGACTTTATCAACGATTTTGTTTGGGTGCAAAATTATTATCGATATAAATATTTTAACTTCTCAATGAATTGTTTACGGTAAAAAGTATTTGCTGCAACAACTTGCAGCATAACTTAAAGATAAGCAAAGTCGTTCCGTTTTGCATTAAACTCAATTTCACAATATCTCAGAAAATATCTTGACACGTTATATATTTCTTTAAAATGATTCCGTTCGGCTTATGTTTTATAAACCTATTGTCAAACACTATTTTGTAGTGAATATTACTATACACACCTTGACTGAGAAATAGCAGACATACAGAAAGAAATTAAAAAAAAACAAATATATATATATATATATAGAGGTATGTTGACTGACTTTGTGGCACCACATAAAAACAAAGTGAATCAGGAAGCTGAATCAGGAAGAGGAAGAGTGATAGTTACGTTTGGTCACTCTGGGCTAACCACATCTATGAATCCTTTGTGTGCTTTTTGAGGACAGCCCTGCTGGTTAAAGCCTCATACAATGGCAGCTAAATTGTTTATATAATGTATTTTGATTTTTGAGCACAGTGATACTACTCCAAACACTGCACATGCATTTTACTGCTATGAAGGGCTGCACTGTGTTAGTTAGAGTGCACTCACAGCAACGGGAAACGTGTGCTCATAGAATATGCAAAATCTAGCATTCTGCAGCACAGCTTGGCAAGTTGGTATTTTTGGAGCTAACCCTTTAAAAAATGACTGATTCCGACTTTGTTCTTTTAATTTGTGTGTTTTCTATTTTACCTGTCAAATCGGACCAAAAGAACCCAAGTTGGCTGTAAATGTGTGCTATACTAAAGATAAGATATGCTTCTGTTTGAACTGTAGTTGATGTATTTTTCTCGTGTGAAGGCTTCTGTCTTTGTATCTTTGCATTATTATTTGTAAATGAAATGAAAATAAATATATCGGAATAAGCAGAGATATTGTAGCCTAATCGTGTTTTTTTTTTCCATTAGATTGACTACAAGCAACAACGCAGCAATAACCTTCCGTCTCCTGCTCTGTCCGCAGTGACTTTTAAAATAGTTCACACTAGTCGTGTTGCATGTGAGATGGGTACTGCAAAAGCAATGATCAAGATTAGTGAGCAAGATTTCAGTCAATATTGTTAATGTTTAGCTTGACACTCCAAAGGCTGTCAGTATGGAGAAAAAACGTCGGTCTTGCAAAATTGACTAAGAAAATATTTAAAAGAGGTGGAGCAGACACACAGAAAATGCAAAATTTGCACAAGACTAAGCTGATTTATCCAGGGCCTTAACTTAGTGTATTATATTGCAGCAGGAAATCCGTATATATACCTGTACATATATATCTGTTTAGCTTTCCTAATACTACTTTTAAACATCCGCAAAGCCCCCGTGCAGGCTGTCCAGCTATAGTGTGTGTCATATACAACCAGATGGCCCATGATGCAGCAGCCTGCATGTTGCCTCATCTTTGACCTCCTGTTTCAGGGACAGGCTCTGCTGCTTGAAAATGCGGGACTCCATCTGCTGGTGGAATGCTGGAATATACTATCATCAACATTCAGTGTTTTATAATAATTTTATTATATTAAACATTTATATGAAGGTCTGCCCTTGAAAATGATCACTGTTCATGATGTAACTGGAGGAAGTTTGAAATATGAATGCTCTTTTTTAAAAATATTTTTTTATGTTACATGTAAGTTTTACCATGTGGCTTTATATTTTAGAGCCCTTTTGACAGTAGTTCAGTTTAATCAAATCAACAGAAAATTACTTAGAAATGTTGATAAGAATTATTATTGAAATCTTTGTTAACCAAAAATGCCAAACATTCATGCTATGGTTGCATTGATGCTTTAGTTTTTTTGTGTTTTATGTTTTTTTTTTTCTTTCTGAAGATTACCTTATAAATATGAACTGAAAATTATTGCAGTAGATGAAGAAATATTATGCATGTGCATTTGTCCTATGCCCCAGAGACTTTTTTTTTATTTTTTAAAAATTCAGAGGGAATAAATCACATGTTTTTTGTTGACTCAGCAGGAAGGTGGATAATTAATAGCAGCATAGGATATATTTTTTATCTTGTGTTTTCTTTTAAAGACATTTCACCATAAATGAAAGCAGGAAAGGCACAAATTGGTGCATCAAAACTTACCAGAATGACAAGTGTTGGACGTTCAGTTTCTTTACAGAGGGATCTAGATTTAATACTTGTTAATAAATGGGTCAGTGACAAATCATGTTTGGAGAGACTTTAAAAAAAAAACTTTTTTACAGTTTAAAAAAAAACATTCATCCGGTTTAAAAACAAAAAATCACGATTTTGTGCGAATTCTGAGACGAAATGTCAAGTGGTGAAACCAAACCATATAAACCAATCAAAAATGATTTTTTAACCCTTTTTTAAGTGAGTTAAACTATTTGGGTTTTAGGGTTACAAAACATCACAATTTTGGCTTTTCCTAAATATATTTAAAAGAATCCGTACATAAGTATTCACAGTAAAAAATAAATAAATAAAAAATAAAAAAAAGTGCATCAGTCACTATGAGTAACCACGGACGCATTCGGCCAAGGGGCACCAGATAACACGGTCACCAGTTGAACCGAAACACCGGCAGAGATGTTTACTTGGTTTTACGTGCTGACGTCAAACCCCACCGTCTCCCATCATGCAGCAGGAGGCCGTGGAGACATCCAGCAGCTGGTAGTGAGTTACCACAGCGCCGAGCAGGCAGCAGCTAGCGGCCAATACAGCGCGCACCGCACACACATACACACACACACTGACACACTTCATGCTCCATGTGAGATAAACTGAGCCGTCTACCTCACAGGAGACACGCAGAAATATGCTGTACGGACGCCCGACGAGTCACCGCAGCGGCTATTGAGTCACCATTGTCACCCGGTTTCCATTTCGGAGGATTCCTCCCTCCATCCTCCGGATCGCACCGAACAGGCGATGACAACGGTCCCGGCTACCCCGCAGCAGTTGAGGGACCGGCTGCTGCGGGCCGTGGACAGTCAGAGCAATGTGAGTGAGGCTAGTGGTTAGCTTGATCTTGTTTACCTGCCCTCTGCTAAAACTCTCACCGGGCTCGGGTTCCTCACCGGTTACGTTGTGTTAACAAAAACGCTTCCCACCAGATATAGCAGGTGAATGTGTGCGGAAGGAGGAGGAGGAGGAGAGACGCTGGGTCCGCGGAGGTGACAGCTCGCGGAGCTAACCTAGCAGCAGCCTTAGCTCGGCTGGACAGCAATCTGGCTTCAGCTGGTTTATGTAGCATGCTAGCAGCTAGCCTAGCCGCAACACCGTACCCAACGAAGACTTTGTGTGAGAAACGGAGCAAACACGCTCCCCGGGGATGATTATTAAACGATAATATCACATTTACCATCCGCGAAACGGTCGGGATTTCGCCGCCGAGTGTTTGACGTCAATAATCCGGTGCCAACGAAGTGTGGGAGGTAGTTAGCCAACTAGCTCGGTTAGCTGAAGCTAACGTACGCTTTAGGAAATAGTCAGTCCCTTTCCTCAAGTTAGTTTAATGCTAGCTCCAGCCACCACAGGTAAGTCTGTCGAGTCCTAAACGCTGTTGAGCAGGTTCGACATATTAAAAAAAATATATTCGACATATTATTAAAAACCCGTTTTTTTTGCTCACATGCACCACGTTCGTCTCAACTCATGCATTGGTGAAAGATTTTTGAGTTGACACTTAGCCATCTTTACTTTTCTGCGTCGCCCTGTAGCAGAGACACAGGCTAATGTTTCCTAGCTCGTCGTAAGCTAACCTGCACCATACTCTACACGTTGCAGACACAATTTATTGGCTTTGGATACGTATAAATGCTGAATTTTCCCCATCTGACACGTGTATTTATGACACTTACTAGTTGTGGTTGTTACCACCTTCATTATTTTCCTTATTGTGGATAAAAATCTAATTTAATGGTATTGTATCACCAAACTTTGAATCGTGGGTTCAGACAAGTACCATCCTTTGCTTTGAGAGTAGGTGAAACTATACGAAATGTTTTTCTCCCCACAGATATGCAATATGGTGGCAGTATTAGAGGTTATTTCTGGTCTCGAAAAGTATCCCATCACCAAAGAAGCACTTGAGGTAAGACAATTGACTCCATTTGGATGACCTTTTTTCATGTGGAAATTGCGTTGCTTGATTTATTACTAATTCTTGCACACATTATTCATTAGGAAACTCGACTAGGAAAACTGATCAATGACGTACGAAAGAAGACCAAGGATGAAGACCTTGCCAAACGTGCTAAGAAACTCCTACGAAACTGGCAGAAGCTGATCGAGCCTGGGTCTGCCGTGGCTGTGAGTGTCCCCGGGTCTACGAATGGCAGCTCTCATCCCTGCAGGACAGAAGCCTCCCCGCCGGACATCTCCGTTTCCGGAAAGGGGGTCCCTGAAGTCAAAACCAGAAATGATGTTCACAACACATACTCGCCAAAAGCGGAGAAATCAAGCAGCCGCAAGCGACGCGCGGAGAACAGAGACAGTGGAGTGCACTTACCGGAAAAAATCTCCAAGATGTCCTCGTATGATAACTCTGTTTCACCACCACCCACCAATGGAATCGCAGGAAGCCCTGACACTCTGCCTGACCAGGAGGTCGTCCCGTCCCCCGACAGATCTCGCATAGAGCACCTTGACAATGATAAAATCAACAGAATTCCAGTAAATGCTGTCAAGCCTCGCCCCAGCTCCCCTGGGGTGGCCAAACTACCTAGCACTTCCTCTTTAATCAAGGTTGCTGTGATGCAGCAGGCCAGGATGGATGACGTAGGAGGCGGAGGGGGGTATTATCAAGCCAAAAGCCCCCGTGGCCTCACTACTAGTCCGAGGAGCACGAAGCAAGATCCTGTGACCAAGCGCTCTGCGGCATACGCGCCGAAAGTAACGTCTATCCCGAGCCCTTCCCCGAGGGACTCCCCCCTGCCTTTGCCCCAGCCCGTGTCCTCCCCAGCTCAGGCGTCGTACGCTGACAAGCTGCCGCACTCGTCTCATAGGTCTTCAATGCACTGGCCCGGTTCGTCAGAGGTCCCCTCCCATTGCCCGCCACAAGACATATCTGCAACACTGGAATCCCCATCGGTTTCCCCCTCGCCCTCCCACCACCCCCAACACAACTCAGAACTACACAGGCCGACGTCTGAGGCGGCCATGGCTGTGTCCGACGACACGGACGGGCCAGCAATCCTTAACTCAGAGCATAAAAGGAGGAAGTACAGGTCTAGAGACTACTCCGTCAACTTAGATGGCCAGAAAATAGAGGACACGACTAAACCAGTGCGGTTAAAAGAACGCAGGCTAACGTTTGACCCTGTAACGGGTCAGATAAAATCCCTGGTACATAAAGAACCTTCTCAAGCAGAGGAAGCCCCCACTCCTGTCCCTGCTGAGTCTAGGCAGAGAACTGAAAGCCCTGTTCAACAGCCCACTGCCCCGGCCCCGGCCACAGCTCCAGGTCCCAGCCCAAACCCCTTTCAGCAGACGAACTGGAAGGAGCTCTCCAGGAACGAAATAATCCAGTCCTACTTGAACCTTCAGAGCAATGTGCTCACCTCCTCGGGGGTCCAGGCCCCCAGTGCACACTTTTTCATGTCCCAGTATCTGAAAAGGGAAGAACAGGAAACCAAGGAGTCACGGAAGATGCATGTTCTGCAGACGGACAACTTAGTAGGGGATTTACCGGGCGTGAGCCGGAAGATAACGGACGAGGACCTGGACAGGGTAAACTCACAGCACTGGCCGGGGGTGAACGGTTGTTATGACACCATGGGCACCTGGTTTGATTGGACAGAGTGCATATCATTGGACCCTCACGGGGATGAAAGCAAATTGAACATCCTGCCATATGTTTGCCTAGACTGATGGGTTTTGGGAAGGTTGCTGTCCTTTTCCCGTTCCTGTCTGCGTCTCCCCACGGAGACAAGATACTTTGTGATTTTGTTGTCCACTGTGAGTTTGGCAAAAGCTGGGCCTGCTAAACTCCTCCCTACCCCCGCCCCCCCAATGCCTCTTCCTATTTCTGTGATAATCTATTAAGATTTTGGTATAAAAAGAGTAAAGATTAAAAGTATAGTTGAGTTTGTGATACCAAGGGCTGTTTCTGTTTTATTTTTCAAACTGAAAGCCACAGGAATGACGAGGCCCTAGTTGCAGAGTGCTGCTACTAACGCAGAAGACAAAAAAGAGAGGACAGAATTATCCACGGAAACCAGAAACAATGATTCGATGTGAATTTATCAGTGTTCTAAATCGTACCACCTTTTCAGGCTCACTGGGGTAATGCTGTCCCCTTTTTAAAAATTTTTAGTTTCTAATGAGGAATTACAATCTAGGGTTAAATTTAAGGGAAGGCTGGGGTTTAGCTGTCCTGTCCAGGCCGCCATGTCGGTGCCCAGAAAGGTGTTGATAGAGCTCATCTAGCACAGGTAGAGCTGAACATGTCCAGAGTATGAAATACTGGAGCATATTTGGCAGTTACAAGAAGCTTTATGTGAGATATAAAGAGTAAATTATAAATTTCTTATCATGTATACATCTATTTATTTTCATTTATGGGGCGTTAATCAAAACCGGACGCTCAATAATGTATAGATCTCCCTTTCTTTTCTCTTTCCTGCATCACAATGTTGTCAGCCTGATCTCTACGGTAAAGGGGGGGGGCATACAGATGTTTTTGCTTGGTCTTTCATCTCGATTGGCCTGTCCATTCGGTCATTAACATTCCATACTCCACCCTTCACACCCTTACGCGCTCTCCATCTCATCACACAGCTCCCATATCCACGCCATTTCAACTCGAGAAGAAAGAATTCTTCAGCATTTGGTTCCAAATTGGTTTAAAAAAAAAAAAAATGAAAAAAGTGTGGCACTCCTGGAAAATTTGAACACCTCTTGCAACCTACTAGTTCTCCTACTAGTAACTTAAAATATGAAAGAATGTCGAATTAGGTGGTGCTGATCAATAATTGCATTTCTGAGACCCAAACAAGGGAATGTTTGAATGCTGGAATTCACTTTGTCTCCATTCCTTTAGATCTTTTTTTGCCTTTTGGAATTTCTTTTATGTTTCTACAAGTTAAACAGCCTTAGTGAATGTACAGGATTGAGACCTCTTTGCACTTGTTTGTAAGTAGACAACTTGTTGGTCATTTCATCCCTGACTCGATTAAAGTGTGAATAGTGACTGATGCTCCCACAGGTTACAATTATGTGCCCATATGGTTTGTTCAGTTTCAGACACAAATCAAGTTCTTTGCAGCTGCATTTGATAGTTTTGAAAATATTTAGCAGCTTTTTGTTTGCTTCCATTGTTTAGTACAACCAGGGGGAGAGAGAAAGCTGTGTGCATCAGATGATGTTGCCATTTTCCATGTGACAAACAATTAATCCTTGATTTTAATTTCCCTTTACTCACCAGTCACTATCCCTTTTTCCTCTCACGTGACCTCTTTAGATTGGCTTGTGCGCAGCCTACCTTCTCATTCATTCTTTCAGTCATTCATCCCTACCAATGTGCCTTGGTAAATGGTAAATCTGGATTTGCTTCTGCGTAAAAACACGCCTGTCTTTGGAGCTGGCTTTATGCGTGAGAACTCCAAATCCCACGATCAGTGTGATGCTGGTATATGCACCATTTCTGTTACTTTTTTTGTACACACTGATCTAGCGAGGGTGACGCTGCAGACTATGGGAAACTGCACAACAACACAGCTGGCAATAAAGGAAAGTGCTACAACTGGTTGATGAGAATCTGTTTCTGGAGTTTTGACTGGGGCATCTTTATTTGTTCAGTGTTTAACATTTCTCAATTGTTTGAAAAATAAAATGATCTAATTCTTCAGCTCAGTTGACTGACTTGGGCGTCTTTCAGGAGTTCTGTGTCATGACACATCGTGTCAGACGTGTTCGAACGGTGGCGAGCATCCTTTTAAGGTTTCTCACTGTTAAAACTAAACCGTCAGTCTGAGCAATGTACACTTCTGCTTTTTATTCCGAGCGTCACTGTGCTAAATTGTATTCTGCTGTAATGTGTTGTACTTACCCAGTTCATCCATATGAGGGTGCACATTGTCCATTTGCCTCCTTTGTCTGCATGAATGTGATGTAAGCTTGGGACGGTCAGATTCACAGTTCACATTCACAGTGGGGAATTACTTGATCCTTTTTTCTTTTTCCATAAATGATACAAAGCCCCATATTTTTTTAATAAAATAATCCTCCGGAAGACTTACATTACGGTCCATCTACAACTGATTTAAAAACCCTAGCTTGAGTAGTAAAATGTTTCTTTAAAACAACTCCTATTAGCACCATTAGACTGAACAGAAATTGCTCGAACATGTTTGATCGACTCAGGGGCAATCACTACTACGTCACTTCCTGCGATGACTCCGAGCTGATGTCACCTCATCACAGATAAATCCGGATGAGTAATTTGGGGGTGTTTATTCTCAGACTCTGAATCAATCCTCTGCACACCTGTGTGATGTCATTACCTGCAACACTTTCGCTCATAAACGCAGCTCAAAACCAGACATGACTGAGAACTGAGAGACACCTGGCCTTATGTCATTCCTCTTTAGTCTTTTTTTTTTTTTATTTGGTCATAAACACTATCAGCTTGAGATTGTGCAATCTATTGAAATCCACTCATGATATTGATTGGTTGATAAGGCAACCGCACAACACGTTGGTTCATGCTGTTGATTACCTTTTATGATGCTGCTTTGTCGATCGTTTGGTGAAACTGCGTCTTTAGGTTGTTGATTAGTGGGAAATGCTCTTCTAACACATCACTTTAGTGCCCTGGGCTGATTTCTTTTTTTCCCCCTTCAAGCCCCTCAAACAGAAGCTCCCCAGCCTTGAACATACGAGGATTCATGACTTTGTCACCTAACAACACACGTCACTTTTATTCAGTTGTGTAAGAATTCAATAACGCACTGTGGAACCAGACTATGAGAAACAAATGTCTATTATGACCAGTTCACTGCAAATAGCTCCTGACTAGTTGCACTTTTGACCAAAATGAGATTAGGGCTTGTCTGGGAAAACAGCTGCCTGTGTGTCCAAGTGAGACAGAAAATGAACACAAAAACTACAGCAATCTAATTATTTTACATTTTATTCATTAACCCACATGTCCAATATCACAAGATCATATTACCAAAAGTATTTACAATAATGATATTCTCAAGATATCTGTAGAAAATCTGGGTCAAAATGTTAATTCTGTCATTCAAATTCATCTATAAATATGTTTATTGTTTTTTTTGTCTATTTTTTGGAGGCAAATGAATTACTCTTAAAACATAGGGAAGTGCAGGGACTTGGTAACATGACTACAAAAGTGTGAAAAAGAACAATTACACAAGGCAACCGGATAAACGGATAGAACTATAGATCTGCATGTGTGTGGCGTATTCAGGGGAGTCAAAGTAAGAAGGGAAAGAAACAAATGTTTTAAGTGCCGCATTATTTACACAATAATATGTGCGTATGATATGATACGTAAGTGTCAATACCACGAAGAACAAATACTCCATTAGAGGTGAAGGTTTTAAATTCAGATTGTACTGAGTTTAATTATCAGAGGTAAAAGTGCTCACTAAAATCCTGTTTAGTTTTCTATTTAATAGTATACAGAAAGCACATTCACCATTGTTGTAAACTTAAATGAAGGCAAGTCATGTATTTTTTTAATAAATTGATCGTGTGCTTTACATATAAAATACTGAAGAGAAGTTTGTAACATTGTTAGATAAATTGAGTAAAAAAATACAGCATAATGCTCAAATCCAGTACAAGTACCTCAAAATTGTAGTTAAGGAGATGACCTTTGACCTTTTTACATTCTAGCACTGCATATGTGCATTGTTCATTTTCTATTATTGTTAAGAGGATATACAGCGTGTTCTCTATTGATAAAACGATAAGAGTTAAGAGTTGTGGTGAAAACTGAATGAGGGAAGCAAAAATATTAAGAGAATGTTCCAGTGAGATTGAGTAAGAGCAAAGTAACTTATGATGATGTAATTACATGTAAAGAAGGAAGCAGGTTGGCTAAACTGTTTAGAATTCCGGACTATTACTCTAATAAGTTTTACAACTCCTGGCATGGGAACAGAAGTAGTATTTGTGATCTGGAGGCTCATAGCTCCGACATTACGTCAGCTCGGTAGCTCGTTGTGCTTAGTTTAGTTCCTCCAAACTTTTTTTTTTTTTTCCTCTTTCTCTCCTCCCCACAGTGACTCAAGAAAAAGCGACAATCTGTCTGCTCTGCTGCGCGTCTGGTATGCGGGGTGGGAACGCTGGATCACTCCCACCATTCAGGAATTTGGGAAGTTTCCTTCCATATATGGAGTTTTTGATATCAATCGCGACCTAAGGAGGAGAAGGGGAAAGGTGGAGCCTAGGATCGATTAACGAAGCCCATAACCAAAGAGTGTCAAGAAAGCCAAGAGAACTCCTGCCTACACGCTCCCTGGAAGTCTCAGTGTGTTATAGTTATAGTGGGAATGAATAAAGGTGTGAATTTGTAATAAAGTCTATATATGACAGTATTACCTTAGACCTTACAGTTACATAGGAGCTACCAGATGTTTTAAAGACGAAGTTTCACAAATAATGTGCACATATAATAATGTCATGAATCAATGAAGTAAATTGGGGGTGATTATGACTTCAGCTTTATAACGAAACAACCTACCTGCTGTATAAATGCATATTCCCATTTGTAAAATAAGCAGCTGGTGTGGTGGGCTGTAGGATTTTTAGAAAATGGCTAATATTTTACAAGAGTACAAGTTAAAAGATATACAGTAAAAAATAAATACATAAGAAATATGTTGGATTAAGAACATGGGCAGGATTTATTGCACTATACTAAATTAAAATGCAATTAAAACATTAAATATATATTATAGCACAGAAGGAAAATGCACAATCCTCCTTATTGAATAACCTAACTATTTCATGCACCAATAATAGACCTGTAAGTAAACACAGGTGTCAACAATGATACAAATTAAGGTTCTATTTAGTGTAGCTGAGCTTTTCCAGGGAAGCAAAATGCACAATAGCAGCAGCGTGACCCTGTTTGACCTGAACTATATATATTCCTGTAGCTGCAAATCACTGTTTTTTAATGCAATATTTGTACATAGATGCATAGATGTATTGCGGCCCATTTCCAGGAACCATCACTCCAGTGTTCTAATGGTATATTGTGTTTGGTAATTGCATTAGAAGGTTAACAGATGATTAGAAATCCCTTGTGAAATTATGTTAGCACATCTTATACAGAGCATTCTTTGAAGGAAGTTTCAAGGATAAAAATAATGATTATTTCAAATAAAAGTTATTTTTATTACAATTTATTACATTATTTCTAACCTTGTCAGTTATTCACTATAATTATATTCATTTTGCAACTCATAAAATTATAATAACGTTTTATTAAATAAAAGTTGGAAACACAAAATTGACTGGGTGACCCCAAACTATATACCTCTTATAAGGTAAGAGGTTTCTTTTGTGATAATATCCATGAGGACTCCAGACGAGCGGACACGTAAAGGTGAACCGCAGCAGGGAACTATCTTGTCTCTCGCCTCGTCACTCTTGGTAGGAACCGTGGGAGCGCTCTAATTGGTGGCCGTAAAACAGAGAGGAAGTATTTAGTTCACTCCGAGGTTTCATTGGAAGAGAAACTTGAAGACAATTTAGCGCAGTTTTTATTCTCGAGTAGGTGTCTTCTTCTTTTTTTTTCTTTCTTTATATATACAATAAAATCCAGGCGGACAGAAACAACCTCCACATCTCTCTGACAATGGCGAGCTTTAACAAAGGTCCTGCCTACGGACTGTCTGCGGAGGTCAAAAACAAGGTGCGTACTCTTCTCTCTTTACGGTATTAATTACAGAAAGTTGTATGAAACTCCGCTGGAGTCATTGTGCCCCCCCCCCCTCAGGACGCCAGTATCAGTCACCTGGCCTCCATTTTGATGCGCGTGCCCAGGTTCACAAGGGGAGTTAGAAGTTTAATGGAAAGCGCGTCTGTAGAGATTTAACGAGATTTTTTTTTAAAAAAAACTCTTTTATAACTTTTCACGAAAACTTCTTTTTTTTTTTTTCTGAGTGAAACCGCTTCGCAGACACATTGTGCTGGACGTTCTTTGACGTCTTGACAGGCGGGTTTTTTTTCCACGCGTACCCGAGCAGGAGCCTCTCTTTCCCACCATGGGCGTTGTCCCTCCTGGCAGACGAACTGTGTCGTTGTGGCAGACTCCGATCCCCGCTTCCAGCCCTCCTCTCCCCCCTGTGTGCGGCCTGTCCCCCGGCCCTTGTGCCCCCACATCAGCGGGGAATGTAATTCACCTCTTCGTCACAGCCCTTGGATGCCATCCATCCTCAATCCTATTATTATTATTATTATTATAGTAGTAGTATCGCCCCGGCTTTATCTCTGACTCCCCCTTCTTTTTTCCTTCTTTTACTGCGGGTGAAATAGCAAGAATAGCTCCCCCCCTCCCTCC
The DNA here is from genome assembly GCA_036785175.1 of Eupleurogrammus muticus. Lineage (NCBI taxonomy): Eukaryota > Metazoa > Chordata > Actinopteri > Scombriformes > Trichiuridae > Eupleurogrammus > Eupleurogrammus muticus. The sequence goes on from JAYKQN010000014.1 coordinate 3,228,582, forward strand.
AACCACCTCCTCTGCGGTAAGGTGCTGTTGCTCATGCCTAAAACTTCTCTTTTTTTTTCATTATTCGTCTCTGTTTTCCTGGACCTGCCTGCACACATCTCTGCACACCCGGATCCACTTAAAATACCAGGGCTGATGCTGCAGATTACTTTTCCTAACCACGTTATTGTGCATCACACTGAGCTGCAGAATCCATGGGAATAGTTCCCCCCCCCTCCAATAAAGGGATAACCTGTGTTATTTCTGTGTAATAAAACCTAAAACCCTAACTTTTTATTATTCGTAAAACCATCTTAACCTTTGTCAGCTTCTTCTTTAAAATCTGCTTTAATACAACTTTTTAGTAGTTTGCAAGACAGCCCTTGATTTCTGGTAGGATCCAGGATGAGAAAGCCAGAATCTCTGTAAAATACAGTTTTAAGAACCATTCATCAGGTGTCTCAAAATGTACATAATTTCTTGTCATTTAAAAGTCACAAAAGTTTGTGCAATTTTAACCACAAAAGAATGACTAATTTAATTATCTAATCCACCTAGTAAATAAAACTAGTTGGTGGTTTTTAATTTGTTGAAACCTTTTTTAAGAGGGTTATACCGCATGACAGTTTTGTCATTGTCCCGGTAACAGGAAACAGGGAGTAGTAATGTGTTTAAATGAAATGAGTAATCGGTAGCATTAAAAAAGAAATTAAAGTGCGTAATTCCGAGGCAGTGACTCTGTTCCCTTTTCTCAAAACGAAAAAGGGGGAAATGTACTGCGTATTTAAGTTGCGACTAATCTGACAAAGATCTGTCGTTTTTGCATCTACTTCTGCACCGGCCGCAAGTTTCTTTACCTCTTTCACCTTGAGCCGTTCTATTTATTTAATCTGCATTCCTGGGCTGTGCCCTTGTATGGGAGAGAACAGGGTCACGTCCCCTCCCCAGATTCTCCACGGAACAACATGTGCAGGATGTAAAGAAAACGCGTACGTTTCCTCTGTCTGTTGGCGGATGACGGCCTTGGAGGGGAGGGCTTTAAGGAGATGCTGACTTTGAGCGGGTGGTATTTCCTGCCGTCGGTGACGTAGCCCCCACCGTGAAATGTGAGGCATTCAAGGATTTACGCGTCCCTGAACCCCTCCCCGCTCACGCCACCCTCTTCCTTCTCCTCAGAGCCCCTGATAGACGATGAACAATACCGGAAAACAACAAACTCAAAATAAGTTGTCTGCAACATGCAGCCCCCCCCCTCCTTCTTCTTTTTTTTTTTTTTTTTTATTCATTCATTGGACAGACACGCACAGTTGCACATCCTCCCTCCTTCTATTCAAGCACAAATTCCTTGTGCTCAGCTTGTCTCTGTAAATTACATCTGTATGACTCTTTGTGGGCAATTAAACTAGCACAGTGTTGTTTTTAATATAGGGACAACTCGACGAGGAAATGTAATTATAGACAGGCATTCCTAAGTGCACAACCAGCTGTGTGTGTGTGTGTGTGTGTGTGTGTGTGAGCTGAGTTCAGCCAACTTTTTATGTATATAGTAGGTGCAACTTCTCATTTTCCCTTCAGGACAGAAGTGAGATTGTTAACTTGCATGAAGCTCATTCAACACCTTTATCCTTTTACTGGCGGCTGGGGGGGGGGAGAAGAAACGTCCCCCTGTTTCGGTTTTACTCAATGATTTCTTTTGTCCCGTCATTTCTGCTCACCAGTCCGCTACAGAAACCACACAACAGTTGCTTACGTGCTCATAATGCTCTTCCTGAAACGGCCTCTCACACTCCGACCATCAACAGTGAAACGTCTATCAAAGCATCGCCTCGGCAGTCACACCCCGACTAGAAAAAAGTCCGTCTTGTGTGCCATGTTAAGCCCCCCCCCCTTTTTTTTTTTTTTTTTACAAAAACACCCTCCCCTTTTCAGCAACTACCTTCCTGCACTTCAGGGGAGAATATGGCGGTTTACAAAACAGGATATCCATGTGTGTGTGTGCGTGTGTGTCACCTTTTTTTATTTATGAGGGCTAAGAACACAAAAACAAAAAAAAAGTCTGTGTAGGCATTGCAAACTACTCTGAGGCAAAGTGAAAAATAGGGGGGTGACCGTGAAACATGATTGCATGCAGTCATAATAAACTTTTGAGGACAGACTGGTTTTGTGACCTACAATTATCCACTGTTCTGTCATTATAGATGCAGCACTGGTTATCGGCGGTTATCGTGTGTAGGGTTCTCTTCTTTCCCTTAAATATTCGTTAGTGGCTTGTGGGTGGTTGTTGAAGGTCACAGAGGGAGAAGGAAGACCATCTGTGAATAATTCAGAATTCATTTACTTGGAAAAAAAAAAGATCTACTGGTGGGAACACATGTGAACTTTGATCACTGCCCTGAAACAGATCGCACAGAAGTACGACCTCCAGAAGGAGGAGGAGCTGCGGATCTGGATCGAGGACATCTCCGGGATCCCCATCGGCTCCGACTTCCAGAAAGGCCTGAAGAACGGGATCATCCTGTGCGAGTGAGTAGCGAATAAATCCTTTAAAAAGTCCATTCCGCCATGTGGGCCTTAATCATCTGTTTTTAATATGTAGAACTATTTGGAAATTTGAAATATTTTTTCCCCCTCTATTTCAGACTTATCAACAAGCTTCAACCAGGATCTGTGAAAAAGATCAACAAGTCAGCGCTGAACTGGCATCAGGTGAGTGGGTCGATGCCTCACCCTCCACCACATAATTAAAGGGGGGGTTTAAATGAAGCAGTTCACCGTGGACCCTGGTGCACGCCATTAGAAACGTTCCTACAACACAGATCTTTTCACTGACATGTCGGTACAATGAATCATGTCAGGTCATGGGTCTATTTGGCAGCGTTGTGAGCTTTTTTTGTCTTTTTAGAGCTACAGCTCAGAGCAGCTTCTGAAACTGGTTTCTTTACTGAGGTGCAACCAGGCGCGGTAAACACAGCGTTCTATTATCGTTGTGCTGAATTGCCCGAATGCGTGTTTTCACAGAGATGTACAACGGACATTTAGGATGCTATGCAAAGTGGTCACACCTCCACTTTAAATCCTGCACAATCCTTGTTAATCTGTTTAAATAAACCGTTTAAATTGTGTGTGTTTTTTTTGTTTTTTTAGCTGGAGAACCTGACCAACTTCATCAAAGCGACCACGGCGTACGGCCTGAAGCCCCACGATATCTTCGAGGCCAACGACCTGTTCGAGAACGGCAACATGACGCAGGTCCAGACGACGCTGCTCGCCCTCGCAAGCATGGTGAGCGCCAGCCCGTCGTACACTGTATTTTGACACATGGATCGTATGATTAGATTTGACGCGTTTTGCTTCAGGCTGCAGCTCTTTTTTAATTACTGCTACTGTTGTCAATGAGTTAGATATTTGGATCTCAGCCATGACGGCGTTCCACCCTCTGTATTTCCTTCAGGCTAAGACCAAGGGCTGCCAGACGCGGGTGGACATCGGTGTGAAGTACGCAGACAAGCAGGAGAGGATGTTTGATGAGGAGAAGATGAAGGCTGGACAGTGTGTGATTGGCCTACAGGTACAGTACAGACCGTTTGGAGAGAATATGTCCAGGTTCAGTTCATATTGTCACTGTCTTGTTTCCAGTCATCTGTCTATCTAATAAAAGTCTAAAATGCCCCAAAATATAAAGAATGTGGGGATTGTTGGGTCTGAAACTTTGTACAATACCTAAAATCGGACTATATATATATTGCTGGCTGTGTGCCTCCCAACCACTTCTCAGTTATTTGTTATTTCACACCCTTTCTTCACATGTGACTGAAGTGTACTTTGGCTCAGGTCCAACAGTGATACTGTGGGCTGTGGTGCATAATGTATTCCATTGTGACCAGAGAAGGAGTCCCGGGTTTTTAGATTTTCACACGCATTAATTACAAAATCAGACGCAGCTTATCAGTTTGATTTTCTAGGCTGGCTCTGACTGAGGTGAGGCACCTCACATGCTTGGAAAGCGGAGGTTTTTTTGCTGCTTTGCATGTGGTGAAACTGTTGTGAAACCAGAGTTTGTCATGATCTGCTGTCAAGCACAGCATACTTCTGTATAAAAGCTGCTCATTGTTCTCCTCTTGAGCCTCTCCGGTTTATTATTGTTTCTATTGCCAAGAAATGTGTCGAATAGATATGAGGACTACTGAAACTGTCTCCTGTTTCTTAAACTTTCCGTCCTGCAGCCTCCTCTTAATGTAATATATGCATGGTGGAGATGTTTTAACGTCGCATTGAGACTTCATGAACATTGCAACAACATTAGGCAACGTTTAACTGTTTGTAAGCCTTGCACGACATAGTAGACTTATTAGTTTTGTGTCTTTCTCTGCAGATGGGGACCAACAAGTGTGCCAGTCAGGCAGGTATGAATGCGTATGGCACCAGGAGGCACTTATATGACCCCAAAGTTCAAATCCAGCCCCCCATGGACAACACAACCATCAGTCTGCAAATGGGAACCAACAAAGGGGCGAGCCAGGTACTGGAACACATGAATTCAGTGTGTGGAAATGAGCCTCGGGGCACTCAGATTCAGTTATTCCCCCGTCCTTCCAATCCTGCGAGTGAGTGTCTTGTTTCGTCTTGTAGAACGCTATAAAATCCTGGACTTTCTCCAACAAGAGGAAAGCTGACACTTGATCTGCTTGCAGCATAATCGCATTTTAGAAGGGGGGGAAAAAAAGAAAAGTTGAGCTGAATGCTTTTTCCAGCTGTTTTATTCTTCTCGTCTGCTTCCCACAGGCAGGGATGACCGCTCCGGGAACAAGGCGTGCCATCTACGACCAGAAGCTGGGCACGGACAAGTGCGACAACACCACCATGTCCCTGCAGATGGGCTACAGCCAAGGAGCCAACCAGAGCGGCCAGAACTTCGGCCTGGGCCGGCAGATCTACGACGCTAAGTACTGTCCTAAAGCCGGAGAGGTCCCAGACGAGCACAACGGGGCGGGCGGCGTCCACATCCCGGATTTCCAAGACGAGGGTTACCAAGGTTACCAGGAGGAGGAGCAGGTGTACCAGGAAGACGGGACAGAGTACTAGGGGGAAGAAGGGAGCCGAGGGAAGGGAAGGGAGCATGTGTAAAGGAAACGTGTTCCGCAGGACGGCCCCGAGGCAGGCCGCTTATTTTTATACCCATTAGGATGGTGCACCTTTTTCAGGTCCAATCCTTTTAGTATTGTATGAAATAATTTTCTTACCCCTATTTGTGCTAAACCGATATTACACATATCACGATGAACTGTATTTCTGTGATTTTTTTTAATTTTTTTTTTTTACTTTTTGTTTTTTATATATATTTAAAATGACCACAAAAGCCAATCCTTTGGCTTTGATAGTTTTATATCCCAGGGATTTTTTTTTAAATGTGCCAAATCCTCACTATTTTTTTCTGTGGTTTTTGCTGAGTCATTATTTGCATTTAGGGAGAGCCCTAGGTTTTTGTTAGGGCAACCAGAAAACAAAAGTGAAAGTTTAGGGAGTTTTTACTTTTTTTTTTTTTTTCTTTTCAAAAATGCATGTTTTGTTACAACAACCCAAACATGCTTTTGTGTATCTGTTATATCTGCATCATCTGTGTAAACACCAGTTTAATTCCTGTGAATGAGAATGTACATCTGGTAGTGTTTTTTTTTTGCTTTTTCAGTATTGGTTATAATGTATAGTAAAACGGTTTTGGTTGTTCAGACAGATGAGGGAACAAAACAGATATGTAAGAACAAACCAGTCCTAGCTTTTATACTCTTTCTCTTTTTTTAACAGAGGAAATAGTTCCTTTGTTTGCATAACCAGTCCAACTGGAGTTACACATGTTTTCTTTGGATTAAAGACAGTGGGGGAAGCAGAAGAAGAAAATACTCAAGTGAAGTTTTGAACATTCCAAGCAAGAATACTGGATTCCTTTTTGTCAGTAAATGATGTTTTAAGTGAATCATTCTTCAATATTGGTTGATATGCAAACCAATCTTATGATTATATTTGATCATTTAAGATTTTTATTTATGCATATTTGTGCTTTAAATGAGGGCTGTTTTTGTACTTTGACATTAAATAACATTTGGTATTGAAATATACCTTTTTTTTTTTCCTCTGGAATGATCTTTATGCCTGTGGAAAAATAATGTTCCATTTGAGAAGTATGTTTCTGTGAATACAGTGTAATAAAGATGTGTATTCATTATTTGGTGTTTACATGAATATATATATACATAGTTTATAGCATACTAGCACACAAGTTGCACTATATTACTGTGCACTACTGTATAATAAGAAAATCAAATATCAGAATAAAACTCATTTAAATAATCTCAAAAATCTAAGTTGTAGACCATCATATCTGCAAAGTTCATAAAGAAAATACTGATAAATATACGAATAAAATAAGGAAAAAGGGCCATCTTGCCTTTATCCTCCCATCTAAATGGTTAAATAGGAACAGAGGAAGTAAATACTATTTGTGTGGCCTTTTAAGTTCCTATATTTCATTAGCCAACAAATTCTTGAACAGAATGTTTCATGGTTGTTTAGTAAAAAAAAAAAAAAGCCAGCTCATACCAGCAAGAGGTTGAAAATACATTCAGTCTGGTTGAAGGCTCAAGGACACCGCAGGGCGGTTGTTGCAGGGGATAAATCCTTTAAGTCCAACTTTCAAATTATAACCATGTGTTTCAAAAGCTGCATGGATGTAGCGAGAAACACAAAAGGTAAAGCAATATTAAAACATAATAACCGAGGTTCACCATTATCACGGGTTCCAAACATGAATCTACAGCAGCCAATGATTAGATAAACCAACGAGGCTTTCACATTTAAATTTCTCTTTCAGATAAATAATGGATCTACAAAGATTTGAGCTGTTCAATCATATTATTAATAAGAACTGTACAGGAATTTGATAAATGTGTTAAAGGGGCAAAACTAGAAAAACTAAAGTGTGCAAAGAGTGCTTGTGTGTTAATATTTAGGGCTCTGGTGTTTCTGTGAAATACAGGAATACAGGTTTCGTGTTGCTGAAACCTGGATGGACAAGCGTTCAGATATGGCTTCGTTGTGATGTCACAACAAGCAATAGTAACCACCCATGGACTTGACTTCTGCTCGAACAGTGCGGGGTCAAGCACGGCAGAGTTTCAGCGGGTTGTTGAGAGTGAGTGTGTGAGGAGGCAGAATCATGGATGTATTATAGGACCTGGATACTAGTGGTATACTTTAGTGGTAGTTGTTTTCCTCCCACATACACTGAAATGGTGAATTCCGAGTTTACTTTTGTGGATGCGACCTGGAGAGACTATGCAGTCATTTGAATCGCTTTGCTGGACACATTAAAAATGTTCAGAAAAAAAGATAAACAAAAAAATAAATGAATTAATTGAAAATGGTATGGGATATAAGATAAGATAAGATATGACTTTATTGATCCCACAATGGGGAAATTTGTCTGTTACTGCAGCGTACAGAGTAAAAACATGAAATTAAAAGGTAAAGAAGATAAAAGCTATAAAAGTACACAACACTGTGTACAAAATTCATAGAATTTGTTGATGATCCGCATACACAGTATGCATTATGGGCATAGAATGGAGAAAAAATACTGATAAATAGCAATAAAAAAGAAAAAAAAGAAAAAAGGTATGCATAAGCAAAGCGTATATACATACATACATGCACGTACATACCTACATACATACACATACACACATATTTGCATATATATACGCACATACATATCCACACACATACACACATGTACACATGCATAGCTAATGCACAATTAAGGTGCAGGGTGTGTGTGTGGAGTAAAGTGACGAGTGAGGGAAAAAGTGACTACAGTAGATTCATATTTATGTTCTGTTATAAAGTCTTATTGCTGTTCGGATGAAAAGGGAAACAAGACTTTTCCACAGTTTTTCCTGGCCGACAGATGAAAGTCCATGACCTAACAATAAAGAGTACAAAGATTAGTAATTAACAGGGGTTATAGCTGGGGGTGTCCTGTCAATAGTTTAATAGAACCTTCTTTTACTATTGCGGCCTATAGGAAAAATGCTTTTGTCGCTGGGGAAAAATCAGCATGTCCATGTCTATAACACATACATGGACTGAATGCATTGCTGTTACAAGTCTAATTAGGACCATAAAGTAAAAAAATAATTGAAAAGTAGGAGCATTTAAAACCCCTTTTCACCCGTTTTACTCCTTTCACAAGTTAATACACTGCTTCTTCTTCTTCTTTCTAATAATACGAACATCCTTTTTGGTCCTCCTAGAACTAACTCTCGCTACATTTAAAGTGTAATCAGAATCGATACTGAAAGAACAGGTCTGTAGGAAAATAAAAACTGGATATACACTGCAGTAGTTATGCTGCAAACAAACAGCGCCACCTGCTGCCCACGGAGGGAACCGCCGCCGGAAGGCGCCGTCGCCGGATGTTTGACTTGAAATCGCGCGATATCAGGCCTAACGAGACTTGCGAGCGTTCTTTTCCCCCCGGAACATCAGGCAAGATGGTAGGTGCTCGACCGATCGTGATGCGACTGAAAACACAATCTACATGCATCTGAAGTCTACGGGAACATTTTAAGACGCTCGACTACGTCGTCTGACTGTTACACACGTTCACCAACTTAACTGTAGTGAATTATTGCGCAGGATCTTAGATAAAGCCATGTATATTGGTTCTGTAGCTACTGGGGTTAGCTTTGCTAAGCTAACGTCAACTCGGTGGTTAAACTTCAGTAAAACGGCTGTTCTTTGTGCCTCTCCCATGCGAGGACTTAGCTACTACCCTGTAGACGTCAAGCGGATTGCTTTTAAAAAAATAATTTGTGGCATATACGAACGTGCTGTGATGTGGAAACAACCTACTGACCGTCAATGATGTTGCCATCTTTATGTTTCAGGCCGACACAGAGATCAAGAAGAAGCGTACCTTCAGGAAGTTCACCTTCAGGGGTGTGGACCTGGACCAGCTCCTGGACATGTCCTAGTAAGTGAGACACTGGTGCTGGCCAGCTGGGGCCAATGAAATTGGAAATAAAATGACACTGTAGTCGCACCATGAATTCACTGTAAACTCTGCATAAATCAATACATGTAAGTCTTAATATTTTTTTCAAAGCTATTTGGGGGTTACCTGTAGTCAGCTCATTGACATCTTTAGGTACCACACAAGGGTGTGGTGTATGCAAAATGCAGCATGTTTCCTGCATAGCAGAGGAGCTAGAAAATATGAAATATGTTATAGGTGTCCAACAGTGACTCATTAGCAGGTTATGAATTAAGTTTTAAAAAGGTGAGCCTCTACCAGAAATAATTAAATTAGAATTATAGCAGGCACTTTCTGATTTCTTGCTCTGCTTAATGGGTGTAATGGTTACTAAAACGGTTCAGTTGTGCCGTTTCTTGTAGGAGTCAGAACATCTGTGGACAGCTGTTTTTACAGCTTCTCTAAACTGATTAAATCGTCCAGCTCGGTTCTTATTACCTCCTGTGGTACTATGCATGGAACTTGTCCTCTAGAACCAAAAAGTTTCTTACTGACACATCTGATAGTGGTTATGATAAATTCTGCACAAAAAGGCAATGACGTTATAGTATAAAAAATGTCAGCATCGCGTTTGTCCAAAGAAAGTGATTAAAGATGTTTTGTGTCAGTCCCAGAATGGATGCTAAAGTTGTGATCATAAGCTGGTCTGGTTTCTTTACACTTTGATTGTAAATAGAATGTCTGTGTTGTGGATCGTTGGTTAAGACATAAGATACTTGAGGATAATTGGAACCATTTTATAGATCAGTTAATCAGGAAAACAACCTACAAATTAACAACTTCGTTGTAACCCATAAATGCCACAATGCTTGTCTGATAATCTGCGAGACACAGGCGTGTCAATTATATATATATATATATACAGTGATCCCTCGCCACTTCGCGGTTCACTTATCGCGGATTCGCTATTTCGCGGATTTTCATAATGCATTTTTTTTTTTTTTTGGTGCATTGTGTTCTGCATTCTGATTCGCTAAAAACTCACTCCCGCTTCTTGTATCAAAACATGCTACGAATTGTGCTATCATTTTGTCGTCTCGTTTGCAAAGAAGAAAAAAGAGCGACAACAGCTGCCTATCACTATGTTCTTCTCCCGAACAAACACACCTGCACCGCGGGCTTCAGAAGAAGAGAACACTGCAGAGCGCAGTCAGGATGCAGCGGCCCAGTCTGAAGAGCAGTGAAACGGCCTACACGCGAGTCACTGTATTTGTATACATGTAATAGTTGCTAATTGTAAAAAAAAAATAAAGTTTTCTATTTCGCGGATTTCACTTATCGCGGGTCATTTTCGGAACGTAACCCCCGCGATAAACGAGGGATTACTGTATATATATATATAATGCTTTAAAGACGGCTGTGAGCGTTCCTGACTCTGTCCTGTCTCCCTGTGCAGCGAGCAGCTGATGCAGCTGTACTGTGCCCGCCAGAGGAGGAGGCTGAACCGCGGTCTGCGCCGCAAGCAGCAGTCCCTCCTGAAGCGCCTGCGCAAGGCAAAGAAAGAAGCTCCCCCCATGGAGAAGCCAGAGGTGGTGAAGACCCATCTGAGAGATATGGTCATCCTGCCTGAGATGGTCGGGTCTATGGTCGGCGTGTACAACGGCAAGACTTTCAACCAGGTGGAAATCAAGGTGAGTTGCTAGTGGTTTGTGACAGATATGGAGAAACACACTTTGCATCTTTCTCAGACGACTTCATCTATGGACGCCTTCCAGAGAACATATTACGATTGAGTTCCGACGAAACTTACACAGGGGTTGATTAAACATGTCATTACGTATGTCAATAAAAACTAGAGTGAAATCCAAATAAATTCTTTGTGTGTACAAACCGTGTGTGGGTAGAAGTTACTGGATCTTCTAAAATGTTTGCAGTCCCGCTAATTCAGAAGCCATTTGTAATTTCCTTATTCATTTCCCTCTGTGGCTAATAGACATGATTCCAATGTCAGAGCTATAGGTGAATGGTTTGGAGAAAATGTTATCTGATTTTTCTTTTTTTTCTTTTTTTTTTTTTTAAATAAGTATTTTGCAGTTAGGAATACCCAAGAAATGTAAATAAATTTCTTTGCACATAAAACAATTGAGTGGGTACTCTAAAAAAAGGTTGTAAGGTATCAGTTTACATTGGAAAGTGATAAATGTCTGTATAGATTTTGATGTATAGCTACTAATATAGTTGAAATATCTGGCAATTTTTTAATTTATAGATCCTCTGATTTCATCCTGCACACAGTATGACCCATTATGCTGCAAATTTACACAATTATAGCTACTGTATCCTTACTCCATGCACAGCCTAAAAACTCAACCAATGAATTTCATTATGATGAGATGATTAAATCATCAGTAGAGGGTAATGCATATAAACTGTGTACACTTGTAATCAGTCATTGTCCTAGCAGTTACAATACTGTGTACTGTTTGAATTTTGATCTTATTGTATCATGTTTTTTAAGTTTGTTGTTCTTGTATTTCAGAGTAAAATCAATTCTCAAATTTGAGTCCATAACTGAGCAATGAGAAAGTACATGTTGCTGACTTTGTTGGTCTTGTTCCTAACTTAAATCTGTTTGTTCCTCCCTCAGCCTGAGATGTGCGGTCACTACTTGGGCGAGTTCTCCATCACCTACAAGCCTGTGAAGCACGGTCGCCCCGGTATTGGAGCTACACACTCTTCCCGTTTCATCCCTCTGAAGTAGAATGGCTGTATACTTTGTATAAATAAAGAAAATTGAGTGCGCCACATGAAGTGTCTGTGTTGCTTTCTTTTACCATAATGCCTCAGAAATTAATGTTTGTACAGGGTGTTCATAAACCGTCAATTGCTTCAAGATTACAGTGAATGAATCTATAGAATTACCCGTTGTGATTAAAAAAAAAAAAAAAAAAAAAACCCAAAAAAAACAGTAAAGCTGGAATAAATTCAATCTATGATTGATTAGCTTAATATGAAGTCCTTTACATAATCATTTGATCATCTGTGTATAGTACAGGTTAAAGCTATACGTGTTAAATGTGAAAGCTTTCAGCTTATATTAATTTCTTGTGTAATTTATTTTTGGTTGACCTCCAACTAGTTTACCAGAAGCCAGATAAGTGGAAGTACAGGAGTTTTTGGAAGCTGAGCAAACACCGTGCTTTACTAGCACCGCCTCCTCGGAGCGGTAGTGCAGCTCTGAAAGAGGACCGTGTGTGCACACTCACCAGATCAAAAAAGGTTCCGCTTCTTTCCGGTGTGAAAGCAAACTAGGATTCTATGTGTAAGAGTAGAGTGTGTGTGTGTGTGTGGCCAGTCTGGGCCATGGATGCAACCTTTAGCAGCTGTAAAATCCGTGTATTAACACCAAGCTAATACAGTCCGGAACTTGGTTAAAGAAACAGTGGCCAGATTGGTAAGTATTTGCCTTAATTCCAGCTTGTTCCGTAGGGACGGTCGTGTAAGTGTGTGTTTTTTTCCACACAGAACCAGCTATGAGCTCCGGTTAACAGCAGCTAGCGCTAGCTTAGCGGGTTAGCTTCGAAGCGAAAATGACAGAAGCGAGCAGTGATGTCAGAATCAAGCTTTGTTTGCTCGCTCGTCCTTAAACATCGACACTTCTTAATAGCTGTCGTTTCGGGACAAATTCGGCCTCCTTCATTCAGCACCGGTGTAATTCGGTTTTGAGGCTTTTTTTTTTTTTACATGTTAACACTCTGGAAATAATTTACCGGCGTTCCTCCCGGTGTGGACGGGTTGAAACCCGAGAACAAAGATCTGTTGCAGGTTAGCTAACTGTTCATATTAACGGTAACCGCACCGTGTTTTCTACATGTATTTTTTAATTTATTCTTTTTTTACTGTTCCACCCGGTTGTTCCCCACCCTGAAAGTTAGCCCGCTGAAAAGCTATCAAGTGACCGGCGGAGCCAAATTAGGCCTTTCCATGTTTGCGAGGTGCAGTGTATTTATTTTCTGTTTTAACACATTTTACACAATAACAAGCCCCCCCGTGTGTTCAGGTGAGTCACCCCCCCCCCCCCCCTCAGAAGTAATATGAACCTACGTCCTTATGTACGGGTATAGTAATGAACAGATACACACTCCAGGCTCGTCTCCATTCATAAATGCGCTTCCTTTAGTCCTATAGCTCTTCCCTGTAGGTGACAGCTGAACATATGATGCTGCTATTGGCTCCATGTAGTGTGAGACAACCTGCACTATAGCAGCACCCTGGCTATTTTTGACCAGAATTGAGCAGAACCTTAATTATTGTCATTGGTAACACCTGTGTTTACCTACTGTTTTATGTCAACGAGGCTGCTGTGGGGAAAAAAGGTCTATTGTTGAGTTGACTCTCTATGGCACTTTGTGACCTGAGGTTTAACTCAAGCTACTAGTTGGCGTCTATTTTTGCCTCTGACCTCAGTGTTTCTTATACACTGATTTTTAAGGTGTAACATCAGCCTGCCACAACTTACTTACACTAACCTCTGGGGAAAAAAGGCACTTGTCAAGAGTATAGCAGTTTTTCCCCACTGCTGTTTGCCTTATACTAATCCCTCTCCCAACATAGATTATAAAGTAAGGAATGTGTGGTAACCCTTGAAAGGCCTAAATCCACTGTCACAGGGCTGCCAGGTGAGTCAATATACTGTATAAAGTATTTATAAATCATTCATGTTTTCCCTCTTCTGCTTGAGTCACATTTGATCATTTTATGTAGTCTCACTGGCAAACGAGTATTTCTTTTTAAATTTACATCACTTTACCTGGGATTTTTTAAAGTTCTAAATATCCCTTTTTTTTTAGTTTTCTATCTGTCTCAATTATAACGCACATTTACCACCAATTACAGCCTCAAGTCTTGTTGAGTATGATGCTACATGCTTATGTTTGGGTAGTTTCCTTCTTGTCTTTATGGGAGGAGCCATCTCAAGCACATCCTCATCAGGTTGGATGGGGAGCGTTCAGATCTCTCCACGGATGTTCAATTGGGTTAAAGTCTTGGCTCTGGCTGGGTCACTCAAGGACATCCGCAGAGTCGTCCTGTAGCCACTGGTTTGTAATCTTGGCTGTGTGTTTAGAGTTGCCCTGTCCCCCACATCATGGTTCACTGGTCATGTGATGAGCAGTGTCTGCTTTCTGCCAGATAAGATGCTTGGCTTTCAGGACAAATGGTTAAATCTTTGTTAATCAAGCTAGAGAATTTGGTTTCTCATGGTCTGACAGTTTTTTGGGTGCCTTTTGGTAAACTCCAGGTGGGCTGTCATGTGCCTTTTACTGAGTGGCCTACTGAGAGGATTTCTCCCATGATCACTCAGGTCCAGGAAGAGTCCTGGCAGTTCGAGAATTCCTCCATTTACAGATGATGGAGGTCATTATGCTCAGTAGGACCATCAATGCTGCAGAATTTGCATCTGTACAAACCCGGTTTCAGTGGCCTATAGACACTTCTTTGTACTTTATGACTTGGGTTTTGCTCTGACATGTGGGACGTTTTTAAGTGTGTGCTCTTCCAAATCATGTCCAATCAACTGAAGTTAACACAGGGGGTCTCCAAGGAAAATGAGTGGACACAAGATGCTGATGGCTTTTCACTCTTAATCTTAATAAATTTGCTAAAGTTTCCAACACATTTTATTCACAAAGGCATAATAGGTTATTGTATATAATATTTTGAGGAAAAAAATAATCCATTTTGGAATAAGGCTGTGACCTAACATAATATGACCTAACAGAATGTGGGGAAAAGTAAAGTACTGTGAATAATTTGCATGACTATATTGCATCTAGACCCTCCAAAAAACACATACTATCTCATGTTCTATGATATGGGACCTGCAAACTGCATATTGCCATAGCCTTCAGCTGTCTACACCTTCTGTCATTATGAGCAGTCACTCTCTCCCTGTGTAGCTCTGATTGTTAACTATTTGTAGTAGTTAGTTTGAGTGATCTTTCTTCTGTACTTTGTCCATAGGTTGCAGTATCAGAGTGAGGCGTGTTGACCGGTGAATGCATAGAGTCAAGAAGGTCAAACTTTGTGATCATAAAGAAGGTATCTGGAAAAGGTATGAGCTCTTCATTTAATTTCTCTTTTCACTGCTTTGATGATCAGAAATATCTACATGTTTTTGTTAATGTAGTTAAAGGAAGAGAAACTAAAGTTTTGCTTGGGTGTCCTTTTTTTTTTGCACCACTCATCTGTTATTTCTAATGTCAAAATGCAGCTGTGTGACTTTGAGCATGACGGCTGTAGACGGCCTTTCGGACAGCACAGAGGTGGTGGAGATGGAGGATGTCCCATCCCAGTTCTTTGTGGAGAAACACTCTTGGGAGGGCCTCCGTGACATCATCCATTGCAGCAGGAAGTACTCGGGTATGATCGCCAACAAGGCTCCCCATGACTTCCAGTTTGTGCAGAAGAAGGACGAGAATGGTCCCCACTCCCACCGGTTATACTACCTTGGTAAGCCACTTGTTAAAGATGTTGCACATCAGCGTTACTTTGTATTACCTATACATGGCTCCCTTGTACTTCTCAGTATCAGTCACGTTTTCCTATTCGAGGCAGCAAAATAAGCTCGTCTCATGACTTTAAAATTTCATAATTTTCTCTCCTTTTTTTCTGCTGTTGTTGAAGTTAGCCACTGTGTCCTTTTATGTGTTTGCCAGGAATGCCTTATGGGAGCAGAGAGAACTCATTACTCTACTCAGAAATCCCCAAGAAGATCCGCAAAGAGGCTCTCTTAGTGTTGTCATGGAAACAGATGCTGGATCACTTCCAGGTGAATTCCCTTTTCTTCCTGCCCGTGCCAATGGCAAACGGCACATTGCAATGTGTGTCACAAATAGTGTTTTTAGAAATCCCCTTTGGGCATTTCTCAAGTAGTTTCCAATAATAAGCAGTTATTATAAGCAGTCCCTTAAGGTGTGGTCGTACAGTTGTTTTAGGACACCGAGATATGCTATAATGCCATGGCAACCATTATACAGTTATTTGATCCAAGAGAGAGGCAGTTAAAATGGTTCTGTCACATTATATTTTCCTCTATATTAATACTATATATATTAATGTACCAATAATTGTTGTAATGTCAATTATTTTAACTTTCTAATAAAGTTGTGCATCTGTTGTTTCTCTAAAGGCTACACCACACCAAGGGGCCTACTCCAGAGAGGAGGAGTTGCTGAGAGAGCGTAAACGTCTTGGAGCATTTGGTATCACCTCTTATGATTACCACGCTCAGACGGGCCTGTTCCTCTTCCAGGCCAGCAATAGTCTCTTTTACTGTCAGGATGGAGGCAATAACGGCTTCATCGTGAGTATACTGCTGCGTTTGCCTTCAGTTTCGGAATTCTTAAATACTCTGGACAGATGTATTTTAGAGAAAGGTAAAAGTCGGTCAAGTCAGAATTCCACAACACAGCTGTGTGGCCTGTTGTGGGACTGATGAAGTACTTGACAACAGTCCAAAGAGAGAAAGGATGTCTCCAAGCATCTGCTAGATAGAGCTCTGCTCTTGCTGTAAATCAATTAAGCCTGTGTGTATTTATTCCATGCTACAAATAGTTTTAGTGATTATCTGTACTTTACAATCATAGTAAAATGTAATATTTATGTTCGTAATAACTTTGATACTGTTGCCTAGAATTATTTAAAGTGATTTGGTATCAGCTTTTGTGCTACTAGAGCTGGCATCATGCTCACCAACAACAGATCTTATAGCATACTATGCCATATTCTTTTCTATTGGCCAGTGCCTGGTTTTTATGTTTGCACAAAGGCCTTGTGATAAGTGACAGCTCTAAAAAATTTGTGGCTCTCAGAAAATCATAACCTAGTTTATCATAAAGCATTCAACAATCTACCAACTCATATATATATATATGAGAATTATTTAACCTGTAGTTTATTCAGCAACTGTTTGGTTAAGTTTCTGTTTTGTGGCTATTGGTGATTGTTTGATGACGCAGTTGGTTTAAATCTGGGATCCACATAAAGATTGTTTTAGGTGATTTCATTGTTTGAGAAGAGTGAATCTTTAGGGTCCATTTGCATTGGTAATTGCATCTGAGTGTCCTCCTTCTCTTTGTGTTTGGCTAATATTGCCTCTGTTGGTTTTAGCAGTCTGCTCCTGTTAAGCCAGTGGAGATCAAGACCCAGTGCTCAGGGACACGTATGGACCCCAAGATCTGCCCTGGAGACCCTGACTTCATCGCCTTTATTAACAACAATGACCTGTGGATAGCCAACATCAAGACTGGCGAGGAAAGGAGACTCACTTACTGTCACAAAGGTCTGAAGGTTTTGGGCTTAATTTTAATTTTTTTGAGAATTCATAAAAGGGTTTCCAATAATAGGGTTTTTATATGATGTGTAATTAATAGCTCAAATAATTAAAAAAAATGTTCATATTGTCTTTCAGGAGTGGATAACGTCAAGGAGGACCCCAAGTCTGCAGGTGTAGCAACCTTTGTCATCCAGGAAGAGTTTGACCGTTTTACTGGATACTGGTGGAGTCCCTCAGCAGTGGAAGGTCTCTAAACATACTTGGGTCATAATTCTATCTGTGTCTGTAAATGTATTCCTCTTTTGATTACGCATACACTATTTTGTGTATGAAATCCAATATTTTGTTCCCCTTGTCAGATGCTGATGGAAAAACAGTGTATCTGCTGTACGAAGAGGTAGATGAGACGGAAGTAGAGATTATTCATGTTCCATCTCCGGCCCTGGAGGAGCGGAAAGCAGATGCATACAGATACCCCCGTACAGGTTAGAGCAGCCTTACACACAGTACATGCACAGACTCAGAATAGATCAGCGAAATGTTTTGTTCCTAATTATATCATTATACCAGCATTCCTAATCACATTTTCCTCAAATTGTCTTTTTTATTTACAGGGAGCAAAAATCCACAAGCTACCCTTAAACTTGCAGAGATCAAGACAGACCATCAAGGAAGAGTGCGTGTCATTCTTTGCTTGTCTCTCCAATGTTGTCATTCAGCGATTCTAACTCGTGTATGTGTGTGTTATATATTTACAGATTGTGAGTATGCAAGACAAAGAACTGGTCGTCCCCTTCACCTCCTTGTTTCCAGGGACAGAATACATCGCCAGAGTTGGATGGACAAGTGACGGCAAATAGTACGATAAAATAAAACAAACAAATCCGCTATTGGGACTTTGTGATATTGTGAGATATTTTCAGGAGATGTGGATAATGTTCTGTGTAGCATTTGAAGGAAATGTTTTGATTGTTTTGTTACTAATGGAGCAGATGTTTTCATTATCAGGCAATCTGTTAAAGTTCTGCTGCTCTGTGTTTTCCCCCACCAGTGGCTGGGCAGTGCTGCTGGACCGCAGTCAGAGGAAACTGCAGCTGGTCCTGCTGCCCCCAAACCTCTTCATCTCTACCACAGACGACCCAGTTCAGAGGCAGGCCAGTCTGGAGGCCATGCCCAGTACCACGCAGCCATACATAATCTATGAGGAGACCACCGACGTCTGGATAAATGTAGGTCATCAATAAATTTTAATGGATTTATAATATATATATATATATATATATATATATATATATATATATATATATATATATAT
Source organism: Eupleurogrammus muticus (assembly GCA_036785175.1). Taxonomy (NCBI): domain Eukaryota; kingdom Metazoa; phylum Chordata; class Actinopteri; order Scombriformes; family Trichiuridae; genus Eupleurogrammus; species Eupleurogrammus muticus. The sequence continues at coordinate 3,247,239 of JAYKQN010000014.1, forward strand.
ATATATATATATATATATATATATATATATATGAAGAATGAGATGACTAAAGCTGTTATTTGAGGGGGAGTTTTGTAAAATACTCAAACTAGGACCCCACAATTGGAAATGGTCTTATAAAGTTGATACAGTTCCTAGTTGCAGCTAGACAGGATTAATGTGTAGATCACTGATGGCACAACTAACTGTTCTTCTGTTTTTACAGGTTCATGACATATTCTACCCCTTCATTCAAACCTCAGAAGATGAGTTTAGTTTTATTTGGATAAATGAGTCAAAAACAGGTTTCAGCCATCTGTATAAAATCACTTCGCTGTTACAACCGGGCTGCTACCATTGGACAGAAGATTACCAGCACATAGAAGGTAAGTCACTATTAGATGTCTCTGTATGCCTCTTAGAAAGCTAATATTATTTGATCTCATCTGGACTAAACTCACAGGGTTTATGTCACTGTTATACACTCAGATATGGACAATGATTTTGTTTCCTGTTATTTTTATCCCCCAGGAGACTTCAAATGTCCCATCAAGGAGGAGGTTATGTTGACCAGTGGAGAATGGGAAGTGCTGGCAAGACATGGTTCCAAGGTTAGAAAAGACTGTCAGTGTTGCACATGGTATACGTTTATATCTATAGGCGATACACAACTAATGTGCAGTCAGGAAACATTTAGACATTTACACTTTTAGGGAAACTGTTGTGCAGTAAGATGGTGAACATGCACATGCATGCATGTGAACTCACACACAACTTAAAGCTACAGGTGTATAAACCTGATATCACCAAAATTTCTTCCACTTCTCCAAAAACTAAAGAGATTTTAGATATAAAAGGTGCATGGTCTAGGACTAAGAAATAATTAACTACAGTCATTGCTAGTTGCAGTTGATCCTATAGTTAAATGCTATTTTGTTATGTCTAATATTGTTTTTCCTGCCCTATACCTGTTGTCATTTTCCTTTAATCATTCTCTCACTTGCCCATTTTACCTCTCTCACTGTCTGGCTAGATCTGGGTGAATGAAGAAGCCAAGTTGGTGTACTTCCAGGGAACCAGAGACACTCCTCTGGAGCATCACCTCTACGTGGTCAGCTACGACTCACCGGGAGATGTGGTCAGATTAACCAAGCCAGGTTTTTCTCATAGCTGCTCTGTTAGTCAGGTAAAACCTCATACTCATCCACAAATACATATATGCACATATCTATAAGCATAACTGCTTAACCAACAGTATTGTTTAAAGTTTTTTAACCAGTCCAAAAATCAAAAAGTATGATAGTAGTGTGTCTATGTATGAGGCGAAGACGTGGTGAAAATAAAAACAAGTGTTGCTGAGTTATTGCTCAAATGCTTTTCTATGTATGTAAATGTTGCGAAATGGAAAACCTTTATGCTGCTGGGGTCAACTGTTGTAGATTTTAGCAGCTCAGATTAAAAACCTCTTTACTTTGCTTAAAACTGATGGAGGTCAAAACATATTAGAAACCTGTCAAAGGCAGAGCATGGCTGGATAGTCTGCAGCAGCAGTGTCTAGCAGTGTTCTATGTTCACATGTTGAGCTTTCTCACATAGATCCCTGCAGGATGCGGTGCAGCATTGCAAATGCCTCTGTTCTTCTCTCTGCATTTCTGTGCCTCCCTAAAGGTTTTTGTCCCCCCCTTACCTCTCTCCCCACAGAACTTTGACTTTTTTGTCAGCCACTACAGTAATGTGAGTACACCTCCATGTGTTCACGTCTACAAACTGACCAGTTCAGAAGGTGACACACTACACATGGTACCCGAGTTCTGGGCCAGCATGATGGAATCACCAGGTAAATAGGATTGGATGTTAATCGCCATACTTATTCTCCTAACAAAAAAAGAGAAATGATCTGTTGTGTCTGTATGCAGAGAGTTTCCTGCACATGTGACTAGGAGACAAACACATTTCTGCAGACATGTGACACTAAAAAACACCCGTGCAAGGTCCTATTTATAATTCTTTCACATTAATCAGAAAAAATACCAGCCTCAACACCAAATAAACATATTTTGTGATGTTGTTTGATATCTTTGGATATAAATTTTGTTTATTTAAATTCTGTTGCAGTTAATGATGGATGATAAATCTGATGTTCAAGTAAGAAAACTATTGAATTGAGTCACAGATTGAATTCCGAGTCACTATCCAGTGTTTGTTTTGCATAATTGGGCTCGTTGCTTATTTCTTAGTCTGGCCAAGTATGAGAGTTGCCCAAACTATCCGTGCCTTTACTTTTGAAACAATCAATAGAGCTGAGTCTGTAGGACAAAGTTGACGTCTGGTTTTGATTAGATCAAGGTCAGTCGGTTCAATCTCTAATGGCGTCCTCCAGACAATCCTTACAGCAATCATGTATTATGGTGGTTAACCATCTTCGTCATCTTGAGCGCTTTGTGTCAGAGTTGATTGTCACTTATGATTCATTGCAACCGCAAGTGGGAGAAGAATCTCTTCCTGTCACGTGTAGTGCGTTAAACTGCAATATTTTCCAATTCCTTTTGACAAGACTTACTGGGATGTGTTGTGTTCATGTTTAACAGTAGCAGGTTTTAAGGTTTTTCATACAATTGAAACACTCTGCTGCACTTGTATTCTCATCTATACACTTCAGTTGTACCCGGTTCTATTTAATCAATGAACGCGTGTTAATCTGTTTTCCAGGTTGCCCGGGAGATTACAATCCACCTGAGATTTTTGACTTTCCGGGGAAGTCAGGCTTCCAGCTTTATGGGATGGTATACAAACCTCACAATCTGCAGCCAGGCAGGAAACACCCGACGATTCTCTTTGTGTATGGAGGCCCACAGGTTGGTGGCTACATCCCTTTGGTGTCGGGTCAAACAAGATCACATTGTGACTGCTATCCTTTTCAATTGCATACATTTTGCGTGTATGTGTTTTTCAGGTGCAGCTGGTTAACAACTCCTTCAAGGGTATGAAGTACCTCCGTCTGAACACACTGGCGTCTCTGGGCTACGCCGTGGTCGTCATTGATGGGAGGGGTTCCTGTCAGAGGGGCCTTGAATTTGAAGGAGCACTTAAAAACAAAATGGTAAAGTGGGATTTGGAGAGAAATAGGATAAAGATTGCTTGCATATCAGTTTAAATAACTAACAGATGTGTCTTTGCCTCCTCAGGGTCAGGTGGAGATTGAAGACCAGGTGGAGGGGCTTCAATATGTAGCAGAGAAGTTTAACTTTGTGGACCTGAGCCGCGTCGCCATCCATGGCTGGTCCTACGGTGGCTTCCTCTCTCTCATGGGCCTCATCCAGCGGCCTAATGTCTTCAAGGTTTGCGTAAATTTTCATCCATTTTCCCTGTTCTCCTCCTCAAAGTGTCCACTCACTATCTATCAATTAGAATTTTTTTTCTCATTGAGCTTGAAGCAGACACTACAGTTTATATTTTGTATCACTATGTGGAACATTTAGAACAGTAATACATGCTTGATTTGTAAAGTCTAAATGTCTCAAACTGTCTCTGAGCTTGTAGTGCAGTTGCTTTTTACATCCACATGGTGTCTGTATCGGACAATGCTACAGTGCTAACAGCCTTCATTCAGAAAGGATATGTACTCTATGTGGCGGGATTGGCATACTTCAAAAATAATTTCAGCATCACAAAGTAAATTTGAACAACTTTCTCCCTTCTGTACTATATTTTTTGAGTTGAGTCCAGACAAAATTATCAAATTACATAATATAATGCCATTTTCTTGTTTTTTTTATTTGACCTTTTACTGCTTCTGACCACATTATGCCTCTGTCAGTTGGCTATTGCAGGCGCCCCAGTGACTGTGTGGATGGCCTACGACACAGGCTACACAGAGCGCTACATGGACGTGCCTGAGAACAACCAGCAAGGCTATGAGGAAGGCTCTGTAGCCCTCCACGTGGACAAGCTGCCCAGCGAGTCAGTACACATGCCCACATGAGTAGCCTGTATTATTGCACCTTATTTAATCACACTGCATATATATTTGTACGAGATCCTGTGTGAATACCTGATCGTTTTTTTGTTATACAATTGTTTTTTTAATCATTCTCATCCTTAATCTAAAATATGACTCACAAACTCAGGAAAGTGTTAACCTGTTTAACAGAAAGCAATGCTTCACGAATATTTAACCATGCCTGTGTGCCTTTTAGCCTAGTAATCTTAGTTACACATTTTAAGTTATGAAACATATGATCTCTTCACCTGCCAAACAAACAAGCAGGATTAAAGGTGCCAGGTCACGCCTCAGTGGTTTTAGGAACTAAGGGCTTGACAAATGGCTCTGCAGTACAGCCACCTTTCTTAAATCTGTGAGCATTTGGGAGTTCAGCGTGTGTTATTTCAAGAAAATCACCTTTAGTGAATTGGAAGCCTGTCATATTGTAATGTATCACAATTAAACCATGTGATCCTTCTCATTCCAGGCCCAATCGTTTGCTGATTCTCCATGGATTTCTCGATGAGAATGTGCACTTTTTCCACACCAATTTCCTAGTGTCACAGATAATCCGTGCTGGGAAGCCCTACCAGCTTCAGGTTAGCAACACAAACCTCATGCAACCCACTGACGTAACATACTGTGTCTATCTGAAGTTATATATGAAATCTCAGCATGCTTCGTTTAGACTATTTGCATAATTTCTCAATGTGAAGTTTGAGTGCTTTTGAAAATATATTTCAAGAACAGGTTCTTGTCTGTTAATTGGTTGCTTTCTTTAAATGTTCTAGGTCTATCCCAACGAGCGGCATAGTATTCGCTGCCCTGAGTCTGGAGAACACTACGAGATAATGCTGCTGCACTTTCTACAACAATACCTCTGAAATGAGACAAAATGGGAGAAATGACGTCTAGTTCAGCCTTTGTCCTCCTGTTTCCCCCCCCCAGCTCACTGCCCATCTACACTCTGCCTGACCCAACCCTGTCTCTGACTGTTCACCCGGTCATCGAGAGACTAGCGAACCACGAAGCCACTCGATTTCCTATGAATTAGACTTCTCACTTCTCTACTATACTTCCCTTTTTCACTCTCTCTGTCTCTTGTTCTTTTATTTGCGTGCTTACTCTGTCTCCCCCATGCCCCCCCGCCCTCCCCCACTGTGTACAGTCTGGGGTATGGTTTATGAGCACAGAGATTTGGTGTCTCACCCCGAAAGCTGAACAAAAGACAAGGACAAAAGGAGATTTTTTTTTTTTTTTTGCAGGCTGTGTCACATTGACTCATCGCTCACCCACGTCCTTCATCTCCGCAACCATGATGGTTTTTGCCAAACGTTATCGTGTTGTCCCACCCACCCCTTTTCGGCTCCACCTGTTTTATTCGTTTGAGTCCATGGTAGTAAAGAAGTGTTAAAGTTCACGGAAATGAAATGAAATCTATACAGATATTCACAGACATGAGGTAGTATGCTACAGATATAAAATGCAGTTTCTGAACACTGTCACACTCACAAAGAAGTACAATATTCATGCATACTGTGAGTTTATACTTTGCAGGTTGTGTAATGATGAAGAAAACCAAGGCTCTTCCTCTATCCTGTTTTAAGTGTGTGTTGTTTAAAATAAAATATTTTTACGGATTTTTATTCTTTTTTTTTTTTTTTTTTTTTAATGGGCGCTGACAGAAGCTGCTCCTTGATATTTTTGCGCAGTTTTCTCTCCCCTTTACATTACATCGCTCAAAGGTGTCTGCTTGCCTTCTTAACACATAATTTATATTTGCCAAAGTACCTCTTGATTATTGATCATGCTGGTATTTCCTTTTTTTACTGCAATAAAGACAACAGGAGGGTGAGCACTGGAGTCTTACAACAGCTTTGTACCACCGGAATACAATTTGTACATGATAATGAATAAATGTATGAATCAATCACACGTTGTCTTCCACTGAGGTCGCCTTTTTCATGCTCATGTACTGTGTTAGTTGAAGCCTGTATTTAATGCAGCTGTCCTACTCTTTAAAGCGCTTATCACAAATTAAATTACATATTAATATTTTATTCTGACCCCTCGCCATGCCTATAATAGCTACACCTGAAACAGCCTCCACCGCTGCTACTTCCTTGTCACCTCCTCCGTCATCATCTCACGTGGAGAGCACAGTTGCCGTGGTTACCCTTAATTAACGGCCTGCTCCCCATCAGGTGAGCGATATCTAACCTTTAATCAAGATTAGATAAGAGGGAACCTGCTGTCCTGACCAGTATGGATCCTCTGCAGGTGAAGCAGCGCTGGATGTGAGAATGATTTTTTTTTTTTAACATTTTCTCTCTAACTAAAAAGTAACGTTACATGAGAAAAAAAACTCTAAAACAACCGAGGTCAAGGCCAGCAGCCAGCTAGCGTATTTTAGCATTAACACTGAAAGCAAAGGGCAGTGTTTTTACTATTTATTTTTTTGTTTTAGAATGGGCTTAACAAAAGTGATACATGATATAGTACGCATTTTGTTTTCTTTTACTAACCCAAGGCTGGTCGTTTTCCCATTTCTGGACATTATATTAAGCTAAGCTAACCAACTGCTAGCTACAGCTACACAGAATGTAGACGTGTCAGTGACCAATAATATTTGTCAAAATGAGAAATTAAAAAAAAAAAATTAAAATATAAAATCAGGTCTCTCAAAATGAACAATTTATGTGCATGTTTCTTGTCATTTTTTTATTGTCACTTTTTTAATCATTTTGTGGTATTATTGACACAAAATGTCATATATTCAATCCTTCATCCCCTACAGACATATTGTAGGATATAAAATGCTCTACCAAAAATAATTACATTTACATATACGCCTATTCCTTCATTTAAAATATACAATTGTGCAGAATGAACATACTGAACATTAAAACAGTTATTATTCATTTTTTGCAGAATTTTCAACCAAATATAAGAAAACTCACGATGTGACTGCACTTATTTCTCAAATAAAATTTTTGGGAAAAAAAATGATATGAAAACTAAATGCACAACTTCTGACAGAAAAATTCCAAAGTCCAACCATAATATTTTTCTTTCTTTCTTTCTTTCTTTTTCATTTCTAAACAGGAAGATTTTGTGACACAAATCAATGTCATACAATTATTTTTATGTCGCACTATATAACAAATATTAAGCACTAGTCCAACAAATTTTCATAAGTGAAAATCTAAAACCCAAAATATGTTCTTACAAAGTTGGAGTTAGTAGAACAAAAGTAAATAATTCTTTTGCCTATTATTTGGAATTTTAGGGGAAAAATGCACTTTCTAGTGCATATGTCACTGCATATTTATACAAATATTTAGAATTTTTAAAGGTTTTCTTGCTGGACACCAGATGTCTTCTATATTATGGTAAAGCTCTCGGCATATCTGCTCCATTAAAATCGGGAATATGCAGGATATCTGTTCTGCATTCATAAAAAAAGATGGTTTTATGTGGATCCGTAGCTGCAGAGCAATTCTAACAGGAATTAATATGCTGTCTGCTCCTCTAATGTTACAGGTCTTAAATAATCTCTTTAACTGGAGGACAGCCAGGCATGGACTTTTCACTCCTGATAGTGGAGGTCATTTCAGAGCACACTGTCATCAGATCAACTCTTAGGTTGACCAGAGGTTGAACCTGAACCAGCTGTCAGTGTTCGGAGGTTCACTACAGATGAGGCACATTAATAGTAAACCTAATGTAAAGCTACTGAAGTTTGCAGCCAGGTAATATTTTTGACCTGCTATCTATATGGCTTAGTATGTTAAACTATAGTCTATGCATACATTTGGGACGACAACATGGAAATCCACAGTGTGAGCAATTATTAAAAAAAAAGCCATGAATTAAACTAAATTAAAAGTTGTTCTCTATACTGGCTAACAAATCTGGATTACTCAATTTCAGTTTGCAAATTATCTTGCATATGATATAACAAAATATGTAGTAGCAATTAGCTGCAGATGGCCATATCAACTTATCTTGACTCTGGCTGTGGTATATTATGGTTGTATAACACAATATTTCATAATTTTTTAAATATTTGTGAATTGTTTTTTAACTTTTAACTGCATTTGTCTCATACTAAGTGGCACATAATACACAGACAGAAGGCAATTTCAGTTTTAATCAGTTTTATTGGCTCCTAATGGCCAAAAATTGGATAGTTTCTCTTAAAAAACAATTTTACATCAAACACGACAAAGACAGTATAAATTACAAGCAGGCAGCACCAGAATTTTATAATTTATATACATCTATATATAGATGGATATAGATATATATAGATTCTTTACAGCATTTAAATAAGAAAAGGGAACATCTACAACACAAAGTTTCAAGTCACAAGGACACAGATAACGTCACAACAAATAGGCAACAATTATATTTCACAATCCTTCATACACTATTTACAATATGGTGTCTCATTAAAATAAGTCAATATGACTTGAAATCATTGAAATTTTCACAGCAAAGTCTGTGAAGCTTGATTTGATTCAGAATTGCAGGCTGAAAATATATTGTACAAAGGCTGGAATGGTTTCAGTGCCCACAAAGTTCTGAACTGCTTTCAATTTAAACAGTTTCTGTATCATAATCTTAGTTTACAGTGATTTATAACTTTACATAATGCTTTTGAACACTAATCTCATCATGTTCATGTAGAAAATGACTTAGTTTTAATTAGGTTACCATTTGGTCCGCATCATTGAGTTTGAAAGGCTTGCTTAAAATCAGCCTGTGCTTTATTCATACTCATATGTGCTGTTTACTTGCTACAAGTCCACATTCAAACTCAACAACAACTCACATACACAGCCCACAGCACATATTTGGTGATGTGTCCCGACTTGCTGGGAATTCTTTGTGGCTAACAGCACAGCAGACGGGTCAGGACTGGCTCTGTGACGTCGTCCTTGCCGGGGGCCCCCTGCTCCGCGCCAACAGAAGGAAATGACTGCAATGTACAGCATGTAAAAAAAAAACATTTCCACTGCACGTTTTATTTTTGTCTCTTTTTTTCCATCTTTGGCTCTAGGTGCAGGGAAGAAACTGCTCGTCTCTCAGAGGACAGAGCAGCGGAAACATGGAACCCATTTGATGCGAGTTCTTTCTGCTTCTACTTTTGACCATTCGGGCCTTGGCTGTCTTCCTCGCTGGGAGGAAACCAGGGAAATGGAAACCTCAAACCAACAAAAGAAAGGATCGGCAACAAACATCTACTTCTTTCTCCCTCTCTCTTTGTCCTAACTGTTTCATTTTGTTTGTCTTTTTTCTTTATGACTTGTTCTCAACTGCAGCAGGGGCGATCATCATCATGCTGGACTTCAGGGGGTAGTAGCGGCCCCTCCAGGTCTTCCAGAAGATGCCTTGTTTCCTCTGGTGCCGCTGCTTGGGAGGAGGGCTCTGGAAGTATCTTCCGTTCAGATTAGAGCGACCGCAGTTACTGAACCACCAACCACCTGTGAGGACAAAGAATAAAATCAGGTAAGCTGCTGTGTTTTAATTCGGTCCATATTTGAGCTCAATAACATTTTGGTCTCTGGAGCGGTAACACAAGAGGCATTTACCGGAGAGGTGCTTGGCGCAGTTGGTGTCATTTTTGTGGTCATTGTCCTGGTCGCGGGTGGAGAACGGCAGGCCAGAGGTGGCGTCACTTCCCAGTGAACTCTCCAGAGTGCTGAAAGTGCCGGCCTCCTGAATCCAGAGTGAATACTTTGTGTCCCGTCCACCCAGTTGGAAGGGGAGTTGGACGGACGCTAGGTCATCCCCCCAGTCAGAGAGCTTGATTTTGAGTGTGTAGCCACCAACTTTGGCGATGGAATGGATTTTCTCTAGACCCAACCAGAACTCTCCTATATAAGAAGAAAAGCAACAGTGAGGAAAAATAACCACTAGTCTGAATTCTAGTCAGTGGTTATGTCTGTATGAGCTAATCACTAATCTGGCCAGCTAGCACCTGTCTAGACTTGGAGTTGGCGAGAGTGAGTCAAAAGTGCATTTACCATTCAGGCTGCCAAAGCCTTTCTCGTAGGCCTGCCATAGCTGGTCAAAGTCCACTGAGCCATCCTGGCGCCTTTGGATCACTGTCCATCCACCATCTGGACGGAAAGAGAGAAAATTTATTGATCATAAAAAGGCAAAGCAGTGGCTTCTTGTGCAGTTTAAAGACTATGCTTGTGTTTGAAGTTGGTGACAGATTGAGCAGATAACAGTTGTTGGCTCATCATAAGGAAATAATGAGGTGTTGGTGAGAAACGTTTACTCCACTTACCAGCTGTCATCTCACAGAAGACGTTAAAAGGCTCAACGTTTATTGGCTGGATGGTATAGATGCCGCTGCTAGTCTCTCCTCTCAGGAACAACTCGTGACAGTCTGATGCCATTTCTGGAAGAATAACAAGAAGAAGAAACACAACATTGTTGAGACAAAGAGCTCTGTATCACTACAAAGGCCCGCAATGCAAATAGCATTATCACCTCTCCCCTTCACTGCTTGCCATCCTATTTATAAATGACACATTTAACAGATGTGTTTTTCCTAATCTATAACCCCCTCATGATCTTTGAACTGCTATACCTATGCTATGCACCTGTTTTGCAGGAATCACATTAAGAAGTTAAACCACATTTAATCTTTAATCTCTTTTTTTTTTACATTTCTTATTTTTTAAACAGCTCACGACATCTCTGACATGTGAGTTATTTTTAAATTATTTATTTATATATAGTTTTACAATTTTTATTTGTCTTTTTTACTTGACCCACTTTTCAGAAATAGGTCATTCGCATTCCCAAAACCCTAGTGACAGGTTCCCTTGTGCTGCGAGAGTACAGTGTTTGCAAATAAAACTATACTTCTAAGTGAGCTTATCAGTTAGTCTAGAGATATAAATGTTTACCCGATAGGGTCTTCGGTGTAGCCTCAACAAGGGAGTGAGGGAGTGAGAGCTTCCCTCGGTTATAAATATGACCTTTCTCCCAGTTCCCAAGCACACTTGTCTCTTCAATGCTGCTTGGCTTTCCAGGCTATTGAATTACACACTATTACCCTTACATTCCTCAACCCCCTATTTCCCCCTTGTCTCCTCCACCTCCCCCCACCCCTCTGGCTTGTCACTCCTCTCTACGTGCACAGCAGCCAGTCACGTAGGCATGTATGGCTGGTGCGTGGCTGGTGCATGACCACTGCATGGCTGGTGCGTGGCTGGTGCGTGCATAGGGAGTGATCAGAGAGTGGGGAGGGGGTATAGGGGATGCTGCTGTAATAGGATACTGGAGAAGGCAGCGAAACAAAGCAGGAGCCAATTGGAGCTGTTATGCTTCATGAGGCACAAGACTATTAGCACCCCTCCCATAATCCTTTCAGGTGAGGCAATTTAGTATCCTAACACAACAATAAATAATACATTTATTTATTTTTTTAATAGTTTTGTTGGCCATTCTATTGCCTATTGTTTTAGAAGCATGCCAGATGACTATAGAACAACACATCTCCATTAGTGTGGAATGACCTTTTACTCCAGAGACATAACCTCTGTTGATGGCCAGGTGTGGCTGGAGTCTGCCTCAGGGTCAGGGGCTCTCCTGAACTTTGGCACACTTCTTAGTCAGTACAATGGGAGAGAATAAGGAGATGGCGGTGGGGGTTTTGTGTGCAGGGATGGGGGAGGATAGGAGAGGGTGACCGAGGAGGAGGAGGATGTCTGACTCCCTGACAGATCTAGGGGAAAGGTTGTTCATTCCTGAGGGATGTACAAATGATTGTTGTCCACCAAAGGTGGGATGTCCTAAAAAGAAGGGAGGGGGCAAGTGTCTTCAAAACATTGGAGGATATCTGTACAAAGTTCACAGATATATTTAGACCAACGTCACCTGTATTTCTCCTCGTTTGCCCTCTTTTTTTATTTTCTTGCACGGGCACAAGCACAGTAATCTGAGAGCATTGCTGGATTTATACAAAGCCTTCCTTCTCTTCCCCCTCCCTCCATCACCACATAAATGATCAGTTTAAGTAATCCTGTTGAGTTGTGTGAACCCTGACTGAACGCTCTGAGACCAGCGAACTTTCCCCCAGTTGAAACCTTGCCAGAGAAAAAACCCATTTCATTTTTCACTCGTTCCTTAAATCTTGCTGATGTCAGAGCTGTGAGGACTTATTGTGATGTCGACTGGCTGACTGAACCCAACTGTTGCCTCAGCCATGTTCCCCTTTCACCTACTTCTCGACTGTGGCCATCAGAATAAAGATGTGAGCTCAAATTTTAGTATGGTTCCTTCCAGATTAGATATTATTAACAAAGCATTGCTCATACGCTTTTTAATTTATCTCTTCTTGCTCATCAAGTTCAAGCAGCCCTATTCAATAAGTATTGATTTCTTTGTATTAACACCAAGATGTGGTGGGCTAAGAAAGCTGAAATTGTCTCTCAACTCCCCATCAGCGACTCTGTGTCCAGCCTGGATGAAAGAGAGCATTATCTTGTCCAGTCATGGTTCAATTTAATTCAGGCGGGAGCAGCAGCTGCTTGGCATGGCTGCAAAATGAGGGCATCATTTACTGATTGGTGCAATCAGTGTAAGCCACAGCAAGAGGAGGCTGGGACTCAACTGACAATGTTAATTTAGCCTTTTTCTCTTTTTCCAATACGTTTCCTCTGTGGTGATTTAAATAAGACCTGAACAATCCTATTAATGTATAGTTCTGGAAAGCAGGTCATTTTGACCCATGGTATTGTTTTAATTAGAATACTGTCATGCAGGTGCACAGCATCTGTCTAAAATCCATCAGTTGATATTTATGGGGTCACACTGAGCAGAGAAGCGTGTCACTAATTGATTAGATTCCTTGATTTTAATTGCTAGTGATTTAAGCTTCTTTATGGCTCTATACTAAACAGATGGCCAGATTTCGACCACTCAACTTAAGACAGCGTCAAAGGGGATTTTGGACGCTTTCTTGACTTGACTGACCTGCTGGTGAGTCGTGCTGCTCCACCATGCTTCGTTGCACAGAGCTGTCAGTGTTGGTGCTCCTTGTGGATGTTCTCTGTCTTGACTGCTGGATCTGAAAAATTTGTTAGGGTTTGTCAGAAATTGCTTAAGAAAATCAACATGTTAGAGCAAGTTATTATCACAATGTGCACAGCGTGTGATTTAAAAACTGTGTGCATAATCACAATTAACGCTTCCTCACCTGAGTTTGCATCGTTCTGATGCGCACATTCTGCTTGTCCAGCTTCTCCTGCTGCAGTCTGATCCTCTCCATCAGATCATCAATGCGTCTGTTCTGAGCCTCCAGCATCAACTGATAGAAAAAAAAAAAAAAACCCACAAGTTTAGCATTTCATTAAATTTATTCCAGACTGTCCTTGTGAGGAAAACATACTCAGGTCGCAGTAATACTTTGACTAAAGAAGCAACAGAATGAACACTACAAATAGGCCACCGGCAGATTTTCATTGAAAAGCCCAAGACATAAATCCTAGAAACATTTCCACCCCTCAATGACAAGGAGTTCAACGGGCTGTGGGACGGTTACATAACTCACTCTCAGCGAGGGATTTTCCATCCCACTATAAAGCCTTTCAGGTTCAGATAATGCTCTGTAAATGGAGAACCGCTCCCCTCAACTGTGTCGTACAGCTGAGCACAGGTTGTAAAATTTGACACCTGTGAAAAATTATGCACACATGCTCGCTGCAGATCCCTTTGTCTGGCAGCCTTTTAGTGTTTCCATGCACATACTGCACGTCTTCCTCCTCCATGCCAAGCAGGCTCGTTAACCAACCCCCCTCCAATCCCATTCACCCACCCACTGCTTGGCCTGTGTGTCTTTTGATTTAGTGCTTTTGAGCTCATTCAAAGCCTGAATATAAAAGCCAACTGTCCTTATCTACACTGTACATTCACTTAAAAAGAGTCGCCGCAACATTTTGCTTTTTGTGTGGCTTGATTGTATTTTGTTTTACCAAATGTAGGAATTGTGATTACATACAGTGGACTCATTATCCTCTCTAACTCTCTGCCTTCCCAAGAAAATTATCATCAAATTTTCAAAGAAGAAGCTTTCATTCTTACCTGGATATTGTGAGCATCGCTGTTGTTCTTGGCAGCACCATTGCCGGTGTTCAAGCCGGACAGTTCAGCTTCTCCCTTCAGAATGCTCTCCACCTTCTCCTCCAGCCGGCTGAGCCTCTCACTCATCGTCCTCCTCTCCTGCTGCATCTCGTCCGACTTCTCCTTCAGCTCGGCCGTGATGTTGAGCTGCTGCCCCTCTCTGTTCTCCAGTCCTTGGGCTCGCGCCTTCAGAGTCTCCCCTTCCACTCGCAGCCTCTGGCTTTCTTTCCCCAGCTCGGTCACCGTGCGATTGAACACCTTCATCTTAGTGGAAATGTCCCTCATCTGGATTTTGGTTTTGTCCACGTGCTCCTTTAGCCCCTGGCCGAGCTGCAGCAGGCCATGGGCAATGACGTTCATGTCATCCCACGCGGCATACTGTACACGCTTCTCCTTGGCAGCGCTGCCGGAGGTTGAGCCCCCTTTCCTTTCGAAAGGAAAACCTGTGGCCAAAAGCACCACCAGGCACAGAGTCAGCGTTGCCAGTGTCGTCTTCATTGCTGCAGTCTTGCTTTTAAATAGTGTGTCGTCCTGTTGCAGAAGTGTCCTGCGCTGTCTTTGTTGAGTTGGATTTGAGAGCTCAGGCTCCTGGCTGAAGAGTCCACAGCACAACTGTTATATAGTTTCACAGCCCTCAACTCTGAGCTGTAAGCTGCCTGCCATTGGCCAGCCGAGTAGAAGGAGGGGTGCAGTTACTCTCAGGTTTCTGTCCCTCCTCCACCTCCCTGTCTGGTAAGTATTCATGTCTGAAGCAGAGGAGGGACAGAACAAAAAGATTGTCTTCCATCTGTAGGCAGTGGGAGATGGGGACTACATTATCTACAGGATGACGCTAAACATTTGATATCTTCTGCATTGAAATACAGGCGATGTCAAACTCACTAGCACAAATTGAGATATACTGTTAAATGAACACTTACTATGATCTATATTTATAGTCTTGAATCACTGAATAGATGAGCTAATCTATTCAACAGCACAGCAGGATCATCCTGGGAATAGTTGATAATGATATTAGAAGCCTGATTACAGCTCATTAAACAGAAACTGGGGATGTTTGAAAAAATCATTCAATATTACAGTAAGGTGTGAAAAACAACCTGTCACGTGCAGGAGAGGAACTTCAACATATCAAGTAACATCATTTACTGTAAGTTGGTCTCTAACATACAAAAAGGTAGCATAAATGTACTTGTCTGAAGTGAAAGCAGGAAATCACTTTATGAGCTGAGAGTGGACCACCCACAGAGATGCCAATGAAAGATGAAACCCAGACATTTACAAAGCGGACTCATCACCATCTGAGGAGAGTATGTGAGCTGCTACTTCGTGCCATTAATTCATGCTGTCATTATGTGAAGTATGTCACTGTCGTATTTCATTATTTAGAAGTGACGGATCTTGTTATGAGTCTGTTTTCTGAGTCTATACTTTTATATCATTAGTTTTAGTTAGGGTGTACGATAAAAGCCGTAATTTGTAAATGTGTGTAATTAAAATTTGTATAATCAAGGGAACAGAATTCCACTTCTACTAAAAACAATAACTACCAACACCAGACAGACACCAACAAAATTAATGAAAAGCAGAACGAAAAAAATGTATATAGAAAATTCCGACTTAATCGTAAAGGAGCAAAAATTGTCTCTGCAGCAACTGTACAAACAGAATGTCCTGATCATCTTTCCTTGGATATTGTGAGAAATGAAGGAAAATCCGTGACACCGACGGCCACATCAGATTTGGCCTGAGGTGATCCTCAGCAAGGAGGCAGGGTGACTGTGAGAATTAGGGGAAAGTTCACAATACAGAGAATGCCCACGTTTGGGCCAAAGGTTTTTTTTTTTTTTCTTAACCTCCACCGCCAGGGAGTGATGCCTAGCTAGATCACAAAGAAGGAGCTTGTTTAACCCCCTCCTGTCTGCAGCCCAGACTAAGTAGGTGAAAGGTAACTGGGAAACTGATGACGGTGCTGAGAGGGGAAACTCAGTGCAAAGGAATTACAGAGGCCTCACTCATAGGCTATGCCGTCTGGAATGTAACAAACATACATTATATTCATCAAAGCCTTTGCAGAAAGGCTTTTTCGCTCGGAAGGCTTTGTTCTAGTTAAAAATAGTTTTTTTTTTCTTACTCAATTTGAAGTAATCCGTTCTTCTAGGAAGACTGGGGTCAAAGCAGAAATATTTGCTTTATTTAACTGTCAGAGTGGTGATTTAAAGAAGTTGATTCATTGAACTTGATGGGTTTCTGATGTCCTCCATGGTCTTACATGCAAAGAAGCCACATGCCGTGTTGCATTCATGAAGAACATTATAGAACTTGGCAGGCACGTGAGTGTGGTGTTCAGTAAGGGTGTGAAAGACGAGGAACGTCAGGCCTTCGTTTTTAGATTTGCATGTTTATTTCATCTCAGGCAGAAATTAACAAGGATGAAGAGGCTGTTTTTTTCAGAGCTTGATGGTCAACTACAATAAATGGAGGTTTATGAAATACACTGAAATCAATTTAGAAAACGGTGATGCATCCAGATATTGCGTTGCAGGATTAAGTTGACATAATGTGAAACTATCTGGGAGGAATCTAGTTTTTCCCTTTATCGTAAGCACATTGTGAAGAAAGATGACTCATGGTTATTTCCATAATAACCTTAAAAACACTTATAAACACACGTTATTGTCATGTGTGTCAGATGACTGATTTCTTCAGTAAAGGAAATGTTCACATATCTTATTTAAGAAAAGTGTAATACAAGAGTTTAAACTTTACAAGTAAAAGTATTTTAAAATGTACTTTCACTCATTTTATGTTATATAGTAATAATAAAAATGCATTAACTTTGAAGCATCATTTAATGTTGTACATGGTTGAGGTACAGAAAAATAATATTTACATAATTTTTATAAATTAAGAACTACAATTTTTTTGTAGTTCTTAATTTATTGATATTTTTGCAAAAAAGATGCCTCAGTATTGTACTTAATAACAGAATTTGAGGAAGTTGCTTTCCACCACTGGATGGATATTTATTTGATGATAGACTAAGTATATGGGTGGAATAAACATACATATAATTTGTATAATGTCTGTGATAACTTACAAGGTTTGTCAGAATGTGTCTCTCCTGCATCTTCAGTAACATCCATCATGTTACTGATCACTACCAGATCTACACCTCACCACAGCTGCTTATTTAATTTTCCAAAATGGCCTCTCCCATCTAAGCCAGCATACCGACCTTTTACCCAGATTCCAAGCACATCTGTAAATCCTGGTGCAGCCCCCAGACTTCGTCATGTACAAGGGGATGGAAAAGAGGGAGGAAAGAGAAAGAGGGGGGGAAAAACAGGTGCTGGAGCCTGTTAGAGCAGGAAACCTCTGGTTCCCAGGGAGAGAGAGTGATCTGTGGTCTTATCCATTTGGGACGATTTTATGTATTTTTTTTTCCACATCTTTTTGCCAAAAATACATATTTTTAATATTTTTTTCTTTCTTTCTATTTTAATACACTCACCATGCATGACTTATTTTTATCAAACATATGAGGTCACAGTAACAGAATGTCATATGTTCCTAATTCCATGTTAGATCACTGATGTTTCATGATTACTATTTCACAGTATTGACGGCTGAGGTCATTGACATTAGGAAGGATGCTGCTGTGCAGGTGTGTTGTAATATCTCATGTAGTAATTTTCTGTGTTGAGTGTGTGGTCAGGTGCTAAATTTCAAAAGACTAATTAACATTAATGATTGCTTAAGTTCTTGAGTGTTCCAGTCAACTATGCCAATGAGTCAGTATCCATGATATCAAGAACAAAATGCAGCCTTAATTCATAAGTGATAACTCATAAAGTTTCATTCTACATCTAATTTTACATTTTAATTGAACACTTGTCACATTATTATACACCCCCTTTTTTTACATCCGATAGCCTCTGCTGAGGTTGACTTTTCTCGGAGAAATGCAGGGAATTACATGAGTTCACTGAACTCCATGCACTGATTAGAAAGATAAAGATGTTAGTTTTCCCTGCCAAAAAAGATGGAACAAGACTAACAGGAAAGTGAGGGAGATGTCAATCAAACTCAGGCTGTATTATATCCGTACATCCACACAGTGTGTGTAGGACAATTTCAATTTTATATGTTTCATACACAGTGTGTAAAATTATGTATAGAAAAGTATAGCAATAAAACATCGAGCATCCCGGTGTAACTTTTCACAGTAGGAAAATAACTGGCATTACTATTAACTTTAACAATGACTACAATGCAGCAGCAGCTAAATGTAATTAAGCCATCGTTGATTTTATAATGTGCTTTTATCTGAAAATGCATTCTGTGATTTTCCTATTTCCATTATGTGGTAAGAAGAGCACACAACCTGATAAAACACTACTGCCTCCCAGTGGTGCAAAGCAAGCTCCTATACATCTAGCTTTGACCCCTGCCCATTTATCCAGTTGGGCCCCTTTGGTGAATGTTCTGCTGTTGTTGCTCAGGAACTGCAAACTGAACATGACTTGGCACCAAAATCCAATGTAAAACTGCTTCATAGCATTCAGCCCTCATAAAAGCCAAGGTAGCCTATGATTTGTTTCACCTCAGGTTTACTTCAGTACAAACAAAAGGTCGAATAGGGAGAGCAGGCTAGGAGGATATGAGAGATTTCCTGTGTAGACCCTGACATACTGTATTTGGATGGAAATGGTTCTCATTTTCCATTTTACAGAAATGTCTATGCCAACTTCACTCAAAAGCTTGACTTAAGGCAGTGACTCCAAATATTTGCTTGTGATTACCTTTCTTCACATTTCTGTGATTACCCAACATCCCAGAAATGATTTTGCTCTGCAAAGTATAAAACTTGGTGCTAAAAGACGAGTTATGTAAGATGAGTACATAATTACCATCCATATGCTCCAGTTCCCTGGTTGTGCAGCTGTCTAAATACGCTTTAATCAACACATAAACACACTTGATTCATGCATGTGTCTTTCATGCATGATGAGATGCACATGCATACATTCATCTCTTTTTACATTCCTCACAGCTCATGCTCAGCACACACATGCACAGGCATGTGCTACATGATATGAATGAATGTGTTTCTGCTTCTTCGTGACTGGTTCGTATTTGTTTGCCATGAGATACTTTTACGTCTCAGACTGGTCGTAAGGATGAGCTCCCACACTTTTCTCTCAGTTCCTTCATTGCTAAATGATCCTCACAGCTGGCAGGAAGCAGAAAAGTACAGTGTGTGCACATATCCTAATTTGGAAAATGTAAATATATATACAGCATAGACTGCGGATGACCTCAGCTGGTATATAGCTGTTATTTCTTTATGGTGCTGGAAATCTACACTGATTTACAGGATTTTCTTGTTAGGCTCAGTCCCTTTCATGGCCTAAATAAACACTCCTCATACGAAATTGCAAAAACTAATAGACTGGTCATCAGCCTTAATAGTTTGTAGATTTTGGAAGGATTCTGTAGTGAACACAATGACACTTACTGTTATATAATTGCAGCTGGGTCACAGACTTAATTGAGAATTTGAGTCATTTTGCCTTGTCTTGATCTTACATCACTTCCAGACAGGAATTTCAGTTACACAATGTTACCCAATGTGTTTTTTATTGTGTAATATAACACATTGTGTAAAGCTACAAAAGACTCCTGCAAGTGCTCTTTCTCACACAAGACACTGTTGAAGCTGAAAATAGGCTGTATTAACGATTATCTGAGTTACATTGTATGTGTTCAGGTAAATATTGAAACCAGTCTTTCTTCTACTCTATAATTCTTTTGTTAGGTCATTACCTGTATGAACTGTTTGTTGATTTGTAGACGTGATTCCATAGTTTATATGTCATCAAACAAAGATTAATGTTCCCTTATGAAATAAGACTAAATTGATACGGACTGGGTAAACAAAACAATCTAGTTCTGAATGTGTCAAGGACTAAATGTGTTGTTTTTGACTTGAACCATGCACTAAGAGAAAACTAATTAGCATCTCCGTCGACCCTCTGTTCCTACACCAAGCAGCACCTTGTCGTTAAACAAGCCCTGGTATTGTCTCATCTTGACTACTGCCCAGTAATCTGATCAAGTGCACAAAATGAAGAGCTGTAGCTTCAGTTAGTGCAGAATAGAGCAGCAAGTCTTGCACCTCGATGTTTAATAAGAAAAAGCATAGAAATGCAGTGATCTTGCCTGACTCATAGCAGAAAACCAATTATTTTGTACATGTGATTGCATGTGTGTGTTTAAATATTTTCTCAGAACCATCCATCCATCCATCCATTTTCTATCCCGCTTATTCCCTTTCGGGGTCGCAGGGGTCTGCTGGAGCCTATCCCAGCGCATTTATGGCGAGAGGCAGGGGGATACACCCCAGATGGTCGCCAGCCAATCGTGGGGCACACACACCATTCACACACCATTCACACACACACTCACACCTATGGGCAATTTAGATTTGCCAATTAACCTGAGCATGTTTTGTATTGTGGGAGGAAGCCGGAGTACCCGGTGAAAACCCACGCAGACACGGGGAGAACATGCAAACTCCACACAGAAAGGTCCCAGACCCAGGCCCCAAGGCATTTTCTCAGAACAAAAATGTCAAATCATATTTTTACAGTTTCACATTTACCTCCAGTAGTCTTCAAAGTAAATCCACTGTCTTTAACTTTATTAATAATGCATATGAAGAAGAAAGAAGAAACAATGCCAATCTAATATATGTAATGTTACAGTAAACACAAAATAGGGGGAAACAGCGAGCCTTCCATTTTTACCTTTCTGTGTAAAGTTTGTATGTTCTCCCCGTGTCTGCGTGGATTCTCTTTGGGTTCCCCGTCTCCCTCCCACCGTCGTACACTTTTCCCTATAGGTGTGAGTGTGTGAATGAATGGTGTGTGTATCCCTGGCTCTTGCCTGTATTGTGCTAGGATTGGCTCCAGCAGACCCCAGTGACCCTAGTGAGGAATAGGCAGGTATAGAAATGACTGGATGAAATGGAAGTTTATAGGATTTACAGAAAGTGTGCAATGATTACTTGAACATGGAATCGCTAGGCTAGCTGTTGTATCTTTCCCCTAAACCTTGATGTTGAAAAATCTTCAAATATCACTGTTTGTTGGCTATATGCTATATTTAACATAAATTGCTAATCTGAACAAACAATGATTTATAAAGGAAAATCTTGAAAATGATCAGATTATCATTAACTAACTGTTAATTTGTTGAGCTTTAGAGGTGCTAGTAGGTGTAATTATTGCACTTTTTGACCAAGCCATGCTAGGTGTTTCCCTGTTTCCATCTTTTAATGCTTGTTCTAATAACCCAACAGTCAGTTGGCTGTACCTTCACATGTTAGAGCTGATCTCAAATGTTATGTGGTTATGTGTAGAAACATAATGAGGAATCCTGTGATATACTGAAATATGAAAACAAGTTACCAAGGTCAAGGATGAATTCCATACTTTAAATGCAGTGGCTATGAAAAACTCATGCATATTTATATTGTCAGGGGATTCTGCTCAAATGGGGCAGCTGTGGGTACTAAAAGAGCTCTCCCAGCAAATCGCTTACTTTTCTTGGACCCAAAGCCTCAGACGTGATGAGCAGTAGATGTTTAGTCTCCCCAGAGTTTCACAGGACACAGCTTTGTCCTCCATTCATCCCAAAAATCAGCCCTTTGGTTTGTCAAGCGCTGATTCCCATGAACCAATTGGCCTCCTGTGAGACATCCAAGCATGCATACTGCTTACCACAGAGAAAGGAGCACTTGAGGCTACTGGGTGTAGGTTACTGATCACAATGATAGCAATTCATTGCCCCATTATTTTTAATAAACAGAAGTGGAGGAGACACTTGAAGTGAAGAGGGATCTAACTGTGAATGAGGCCTGCTTTGGGAAAGATGTGGCCACTGGCAGACAGCCTCTTACTGTCAAGTGCTGAGCAGCTGGTGGTTAGAAGAAGAAAAAGCAGAAAAAAAGGTTTTGAGTTACAAAGTGCTCTTCCTGAACAGTAGGAGTCCTGACCTCTAATCGTACCACAGTATTCTTTTCTCTATTCCTCTCATTTCTATTTGCTTTAGGTAGAGGGTGTTGTCTTTTTTTTTTTTTTTTTGCTTTCAACTGTTATATTAGATAAGAACATGTAATAGGTATGACGTTGAAATGTGCCTTATACACTCCAAGAATTATCAGGTCATCCTGAGGCCGTTACCTCTGACCATCTGTTGATTTGCTTCATTACACACACATAATCTCCAATGACTGACCTGACCCCTGGTAATCTCAAATCCTGAGTCCTGATTGAAATCGACTGGTTTCATCTTAGTATTTTTTTTTCTGTATTTCATTACAAGGACCAGTGGCTACAGGTTATTCAGAAGTCTTCTTACAGTGGTGTTAGAAATCTTTTTATTTTATGAGACTCAACATTCAGGTGTATTCATGAAGATATCACAAACAGCCCTTTGATTGCAGTTATTACTTTAACTTTATAAGCCTCACAGATTTGTTTAGAACGGACAAGTGCATGTTTGACTCCTGTTTATATAGAACACTATTAGAATGGTCATGTTATCCAATATCTTGGATCTTATATGTTTGAAACTGCAGTTTAAAATGTCCATAGACACAGTTTTCTTTGTAAAAGAGAATTCAGCTCCCACCAGCAGATTATGGCACAAATATGTTGATATTGAATATTCAAATAAAACCCCCAAAATTATCAAATGTTAACATATCCCTGTGCCTTTAATAGAAAGCAATGATTGCTGTTTAAATCTCTGGATAGGTATTTCTTGTGCCAGCATTAAACACGCAGCACAGATGGGTGAGTGGCACTCACTTTATTTTTTTACCCAACAAAAGTTCATATTGTAGCTTTAAGGGCAAAGTAATCTAAAATATGTTTCCCCAAAAACCTGGATTTGAACTTCACACATCACATTCCATAAAAGTTTGTTCCCGCTAAATATTGACCCAATTTTATGTGTCCTGTCTTTCATTAGGTGCGTCAACAGCTCTGAGTTTTACGGCTGCATTTAGGATTTTTCTCTATTAGGCGTGCCAGATTCTTCCAGGATCGTAATAGAAACCGGAGTGTGACGCCACTGAAACTTGACGCCACATTGAGTGCTTCAAGATCTTTGTATCTCGTTTTGAGCTTATATTAAAACTGACGCAACCTGTCCTGTCCTTTGGCAGAGAGAACAATCCTGGAACATCAACAAAACCTTTAACCGAGATAATAATTTCCCTAGCAAGTTTTGAGTTGTTGAAGTATGCAGAATAATAAGGTCTTTCTTTAAATTGGAGAGTGTGATCAATGTAATATTTCACAAGCATTCTTCAGGTGACTGTCGAACATATAATTAGTGTTTCTCATAGCTTATTAAATTTACAGCTAACAAGTGACTCACTGTCTCTAATTCACATTGAGTCTCATTTCCATTGGTGCATCATTATGAGGAGATTTCAGAAAGCCTAACATAAAGACTGGAAACAAGGAACAAGGTGGCAAAACGCGCACATTAAATTTCTTTTTTGCTCAGCTAAGCTCCTGGTGGTAGCTTCACATTTACTTGAAATGACATGACATAACATTGCAAGGCAGCCGCATACATCCCACAACATCAAAATATATTTCCACATCGAGGAAACTGATCACACTGCTGAGACGGATGTGTTACTTCTGTCAGTTGGAGTTTATCCTCAAAAATCAATCAAGTGTTAAAGCACGCCTGATAATATCGTTTTTTCCATCAGTGTGACAAACGCCTGCTCTGGAACAATACCTGACTGTGCAGCCAGTGGGTTTTGCAGTGCCAGGTTTCATGTCAGTGCAGCGGGGACAAGAGTCCACGAAGCTTTTCATATTGTTTACAAAAAGCTCTGCACTACAGAGCTTCAAAACAGCTCTGTCTTTACTCCGCCTCCACGTCGCCATCTCTGCGCAACAGGCTTCATTATCAACAGCCATCTGACCCTGTGTTTCAGTCGTGTTTTCTGTCTGTCTGCGCACCTGCTGTTTGTGCTGTGGCATTGATGTGCGAGGAATTGTGGGAAAATATATTTTATAAGTTGAATGCATTGCAGGGGACGGAGCCTTCAAAAAATAAATGGCTGGCTTGTTTTCGTGACCTTCGCTGAATGAAGTCTGCCCTTTTGCACTTTTGCTTACATGAAAGCGAATCAAGAATGTCCAAGCTGTGTTTGGTTTTTCGTTGTCGCCCTTCAAGCGGTCTCCTTTTCATTTTACTCTTTCAGATCTCATATTTATTTTTTTCTTTCGGCGGTACATTGCTTTGACTCTCATGGATATACAAGGGTTTCTTTATATGCCTACATATATATGCTATTTGTTTAAAAAATTTGCCTCTTTCAAGGTTCCGGGTGTTATTTGCATTCTAGATTTACTGTTATTTCCTGGACAGTAGTGAATCAAAGCCCTGTGCTTTTTTTTTTTTTTTTTTGAAAACAGGTAATCGTCATTGGCATGTTTTGAGAGAGAGAGAAGCTCCTAATCTCTCATTTTAGCCTTTTTTCTTTTTCTTTTTAAAGCTCCCTTCAATACTGCGAGCTGTAAAATCTTGGCTTGTCCTGAAGCCTAATTAAACCATCCGAGCCAGCTGCAATTAATGGCAAGAGACTTGGATAATCAGTAGAGAGGCAAAGTGGATCAGAGCAGGGCTGGACTGGGACAAAAACACAGCCCTGGCATTTCTGGTCCAGACCAAAACCCCATGGTCGGTCAAACACCACCCGCCAGTTCTCCCCCCTACAGGCCCTCTACATCAGTGGTTCTCAAATGTTTTCATGGCAAGGAGCCTTAAACTCATAAAAACTAGACCACAGACCCCATCTGATAGAATTTTTGCTTTAGATATTTTATAGCACACAGTTAATGAACCAAATTGTTATAACTATTACATACAAATATTCATTGTATTAAAACAGGGGTCACCAACCCTGGTCCTGGAGGGCTACCTGAGTGCAGGTTTTTGTTCCAACCAGGCAGTAACACACCTGATTCTACTGATCAACCAGGAGAGCCCTTGTTAAGGACCTTCATTAATAGCATCAGGTGTTACTGCCTGGTTGGAACAGAAACCTGCAGCCACAGTAGCCCTCCAGGACCAGGGTTGGTGACCCCTGTATAAACATATGCTGTAGATACTTATGGATCAGTGACAAAGATTGGTTGACAAGACGAGAAATATAAAAAATCATATCAAATCATATATTTTAGAATAAAGTTTTAAAAAGCATTCTTCATTCTCTCAAAATGTAAATTTTATGATCATGTTGGTGTCATTTAAAAGTCCTTCTTTTCCACAAAAATCACAATGTGTGATTTTTGACACAAAATGTCAGATGGTGTAACTGAAAAAGAATGGCAAATTTTAAATATTTATTTCACCTAGAATGTAAAACTAGTTGATAGAATGTGTTTTATTTTTTAAAAACCCTTTTAAAAGAGTTTAACTATTACTATTTTTTTAGGGTTACACCACATGACCTCTTATACCTGGCACCCATCAAGAGCTTAAAATAGCATTACAATTATGTTATGTGACTTATTATCATTAATTGAAGTAATCCTCCTTCATCATTATAATCAGGGCATTGCACGCTACCTCCCTGAGAATCCCTGCATTCAACCTCCTGCTTACTGCTTCAGCATTGTCCTCCTCCTCACTCGGTTCCTCAGCTTCCATGTAACAAGTCTGCCCCTCTTCCTGCTTCCCTGCCTGGCAGAGGCCTTGGCATCCGCCTCTCCTCCTTCCACCTGTTGCTACACAATGGTGCATTAGACGTTGAAGCTACATTTTACTCCCTCCTCCACTTCCCCCCCTTCTTTAGTTTTTGCTCATTCATCTCAGAGACTGTAATGATTGAGAAAGACGGCCTTTCTTGTTCACAGAGTTTTGGCTCTGAGCCGAGGCACCTGACAGGAGAAACAGAGAGGGCATATGGGGAGGGGTGGAGGTGGCCCAATAAGAGATGTGATTGGGCCAGCCTGTTGCTGGCTGACCCAGCTGTGTTATAGTTCAGCACTGAATCAGAGGGCAGGGAGGCTGGAAAAGTGTGATCGTGCCGGGGCAAAGGGACTGTGTGAAAAAAGCAGAAGAATGTTTTCTAGTTACCTCTGGGGTGATTGTCTTCTTGGCCCCGCCGCGTCCTGTGGGCCCCATTCGTAAATCTGAGGTCTGTGACCCAGGACGTAGTTGGGGTCCGATTGTGTAAATCAGAGGTCTCTCTTCCCCTGGAGGCTCCGTGACCTCCCTGCTGCACATCCTGTCACCCAGCATGGGAGAAACAAATCCCTGAGCCTCCTGCTAAGTTCAACAAACCTGCTTACACCCCCGAAACAGTCATTTGTTAAACTCCATTCAGAAGCTACTTATTCCATGGTGGAAACTAACTTAGCACATTTACTAAAGAAATAGAAGAATAAGACTATACTGTCTATACTTTGCATAGCATTTTAACATATTAACAGCTCCTGCTTATGTACTGCAGTATTCTAAAGCCAGTTATATTGTACTGTACCATCACAGATAAAATGTCTACATGAAAAAAGCATTGTTGCAGATTAAACTATGCAATGGTAGTAGTTAAAAGTAGCTTCATGCATTATGAGTATGTTTAGTTGCACTTTTACCCAATTAAGATGTTGAATGCAATATTTTAACTTGTGGTGATATAATGGATGACTGTGCTGTTTCTTATGTTATCCCATTACATTTGAGCTACTACTACTCATTAGACATTTACCTGGTTGAACATTTACAGATTAAAAAAATATTCCATCCGCCAGCAGTCCAAAATACATTCTCCCTTGTTAAACTCAATATTAAAATTACATTAGAATATATTGCTCTCACTTTTTACAATATTGCATATTTTATGCTCTTTTTTTGCAAAAAGAGCAGGACATATATCATATTTACAGCTAGAATATAAAGTCCTCTACTCAAAAAAAACTATTCTTCTTATTTCTAGAATTGAATGTTTGAGCTTTACTGTGCAGAATGTTCGCCCAGTATTTGGTACTAAAAGGCTGTTTTCACACCCATCTGCACATCTATCAGCTTTTTGTGAAACAGAGCATAAAATATGCAATGTTGTAAAAATTGAAGGTGGAACATTGATTTGTACTTTGTGTTCACCTTAAATCTTTTTTTTTCTGGACATGTTCATTTATTGGATTTCGTGACAAAAAGTGTATATATATTTTACAATACATTTTTACATACATTCCATTCAAATTACATAATTTTCATCAAACTCAGAAAACATTATTTACAAAATTCTCTACCAAACAGTCAAACAAACAGTTATCTGCATCTGTTTTCCATGCGGCCTGCATTATGCATCTACTTGCATTGTCATCAGTAGTATTTTTAATCTCATTTAAAATAGTTTATGACATCACAAATAGTTTGGAGCCGATTCTGGTTCTGCATGCAATTAACACAAGTGTGATATGGAAACATAAAATAAAGTAGGAGACTTCTTCTAATCAAGATTTCCACTATTGAAATAAAACATTTTTCATATTTTTTGATCCTAAGGCCGAATTAAATTTTAGGAAGATGGTTGAACTGAAATCAATTATTATTGAAAATAGAACATTTCCTCTACATTTTAAGAGTTCAGGAGAGGGTATTCAAATTCAAGTTGAGAAAAGAAAAAATATTTTCTTTTATTTAGAGATGTTTAATAAATACACATTCGAATAGGATGCACTGCATGTATTAGGTCTGACTCTACCAGCAGTTATAATAGCAGCTACATGTCCTTGTTCTCATTGATGTTTTGCATGTCTGGCATAATGTAGCAGATCTGGCCTGCAGACAGACAAACCAGACATGTCCACTGCTGGTGTTTTCTCCTGGCTTCGTTAGACCTTGGTGGCAGGCAGACAAACAGGGAGTGGCCTTGGAGTTAATTTGTTTCCAACCTGGTATGTTTCTGCTTCAGAGAGACAGCGGGAGGGGGGAGGGGGGGCACGGGGGAGATGGAGATACGGTAAACACGTATGGGTGGGTGAGACGGCGAGATGGGGAGGTGTGGAATGATGATGACAGGGTGACACCGAGTTGTTTTCAAGCACCGAGCAGTCGCTGGCTGAAAAACAAACTGCGAAAAACCCTTCTCCCTGGCTTGTGCCATCTCTCTGTTGCTTCTCGTTTTGTTTCTGTCTCTGTAGCTCAACAAGTCAGCTAATGAAGCCGAGGCAGGTTTTATTTTTACATTTACAGCTGCTGATTTGTTTTCTTGCCTCTGGGTGCAGCATGACAACCACAGACTGCTGGGAAATGTGTTCACTTGTTTAAGCTCACATGGGGGAACATGCACAGTCAGACATACTGTAGGTGAACCTTATTCTGCCAAGTGCCAGCATGCTGTTGTTGATCTGGCGTCTTACTTTGACTTTAATGAATGGCTGCCAAGAATTAATTTGTGGCTTGGTGTCAGTTTTCCACTTTGGTTTCATGTTACTTGTTGATGTCCCAACCCTGGTTCAGGCCACAGTCAAGTTAAAGACACAAAACCTGCTCTGCAGGGTTTCTACAGTTAGTGTTCACAAGCTGAATATTAAATCTAATCTTTTATTAGTCTATTTCATCTTTGACATTGTATGTTCTGCAAAAACTGAAAACTAATAAGGTAAAATATCTTACAATATCTTTCTTACAATTTGTCCAACATTGAGTAGAATTATCTAATCCCACTGGCAGATAATTTATCTTATTTCTTGCTTTTAGTCAATTTTAAGAAAATATTAGATTTGGTATCTTGAAACAAGACCAAATTGACCCAAATCAGGAAAGACAACTAGAAATAAGATAAATTATCTGCCAGTGGAATAAGATAATTCTACTCAATATTGGACTAATTGTACCAAAAACAAGATATTTTTACCTGATAAGATTTCTGTTTTTGCAATGTGACACCCTTGACAGTATTTTCCAAAGCTCCAATTTAACGACTTACTGCAAAACGCCACCCACTACTGTCCCTGTGCTGTTAATAATAAAATTAAGGAAGTGTTCCACAGCACTGCTGTGTCAGCCAAAAAAAACGTATTTCTCCTCCTATAGAAATTGCACAACCTGAATAAAGAAGCAGGTCAATTCAATGTAAAGTAGGCCAACGGAAGATGGAAAATATAAGGCAATCGAACCTGGAGTTTACACATAGCAGCCAACAAGCCTCGCAGCACATACCTCAGACTGACCTGCTTTCCTGAGTAAACAACCACTCTGCTCCAAAACTCAGGCTGGAATTCTGCCAAATACTTTATGTGGAGGAAAAAAAAAGAAACAACATGACCACTTGAAATCTTTAAATATTTACAGTCGGGTGTCAATGGAAGCCGTGAAATCACAGTTCACCTGTTGGAGCATGTGTCTTGTTTCTTTACAATCATCATAGATTCAAGTTAAATATTGGTGCTGATGGCAGGCCGTGATTTTGTTCAGCAAACAGAGGAACATGTGAAGAAATTCACCTTTAGAGACACGGTTGTTACATTTCGAGGACCTCATACTGGTCATGAATGTCTTTTTTTGCAATTTTTTTTGCTTAAAAAGATTACAATACAAACCCTATATAAAAATGATCAAATGTAAAATATTACAGCATAACTTAGACATGCAGCTGTTCATATTTTTTTTACTTAAATTAAAAATGTAAAGTTTTTTTGTGGACTATTAGGTGATATTATTTAAAGAAAAATATACGGAGTGTATATATATAAAAATACTTAATGTGGTTGAAATAACTGCACTGCTGTGTAAAGTCTTTACTTCCTAGGCTGGAGTAGATCAGCTGAGTAATGCTGCCTTCTGCTGGGCAGAATGTGAACTACACAACATGGTCCTCAGAGAAATCTCATGAAGATGTAGGTCTGATGGTTAATTAGTAGAATCAGGGGTGTTACTGCCTGGTTGGAACGATAACCTGCACGCACACCAGCCCTCTCAGACCTGAGTTTGACACCTCTGAGTTATTAATTTAGCTAAGAGAAGATAGGAGTCCTTTTTCCTATTAAATGATGATTTAATGGCTACTTTATTCAGTCAAATGTTCTTCATGCCTGATGACTTTTTTTCCCTACAGGAATGATTATAAAAATGAGCTGTGTTTCAGGAAGGGAACAATTTGTGTGACTGATTATACTTGAAAAGCTTTGGTTTAAATATTGGACCTGTTACCAACTGTTCTTAAGAAGGATTAAATTCTTTCTAAAAATATATTGTAATAATTATATCAATCTTAAAAAAAATACCTAAAGACAAATAGGTTTTAGCATGTATTAACAAGTGTCTGGGTGATGAGTATTCACTGAGCAAGTAATAGCATCCTTTATAACTATATTTTGTTAATGACGGTACTGAAATTGTTTTTTTCCATAAATATGCCTTTCAGTGTTGATTTCTCAACTATTGAATTTATCTGTGGGCTTTAAACACTTTGTGAATCTAAGTTTTTAAGAACAAGCTCAAGAAAATATTGGCAAATGAGGCCAAAGATCAAAAAACTCGAATTTTTGTTCCTGTCTGTATTGGATAAGTGTTTCTACACTGAAACTGTATTCTGGCACCTTGTAAGTGCTTGTAGGTCAGGCACTTATGAGATGCAATAAGTCAGGCGTTATGAAATGAATATTAACTACGCTGAGTTCCTGGAGTGCTTAACCAAAAGCTTCATTTGGATGGCCTTTTGACATCTTAGTCACTTAAAATAAATCCTCTCTAGTTTCAATGTGGCAGAGATGGGTAAACAGGTTATTTTAAGACGCTTTTGGAAAAACAAGGTAAAATAAGGAGCATTATTTAAATTATCTAGTTTTGCAGATATCAGTATTTCTGTAAATAACTGATTTCGAAAAGGTTTCCCCAATCTGCAATTTGAAAAATGTAAAAAATTTTAGGATCTCATTTTGTGTTATGGTTATTTTTCTACAAGATTATTAATTCCAAGAGCATAAACACGAGACAGCTATGTCTTAACCCCTAGGATTTGTTAAAAATTTAGATTTACGATATATGAAATTTTTTTTGTCAACATTACGATGAGGGAAAAAAAAAACATTTACAACCGCACAACAACACAATAAACCAAAAATATCATCTCAATAACCAATTTTATTTCAAAACATTTGAACAAGTGCGATGTCGTCCTCAGCAAGTGAAACCGATGGCTTCTTCTGCTCCACAGCTTTGGATTGGCACCTCACAGCTTCAGCGGGCACTGAGAAGAAAAACGATCAACACCTTAAAATAAAATACAGATTCAACCCAGACAGGACAAATTAAAGCAGCTTTCATTTCACACTGACATGAGTCTCAGATAATCAGATCCATTACTGTGAATCAGAGAGGATGATTTCTCTTTCCTGCTTATTATGACATGGTTCTGACTTTAGGCAGGCAGAGAAAATAAGAAGCAAGAACCACAGAACTCTACCCAAGTTAGAAGTGTTCACTGCATTCCAAACTTAACTTGAAGAATCAGTTGCATCAATTAAATTAAATTGTAAGTTAATAGACAATTTTCCTGCCCCCCCAATCAAAAAATTGAGTCATTGAAAGGAAGCCTATGTTTCAGCCATGAACATGCGTAGAATTCCGAACACTTAACGCAGTGGAAACTGATGAGTGCAATAAATCTCTATTTCAAAGCTGAGTAGTTTCTGTAGAAACAGCCTTGAAATCAACTATCATTTTCCAATTAGTGGCTGTTTTAATACCTTGTCCACCAGCATTAAATACATTGAGGGGACAAAAATATTACAAACTTAAATTAGATGCAACACAATTTCATTAAATATTTCATGTTAAATCTAGTCACAAAGCCCATTGCAGGAAATGACATTCACTTTGGTGTATGACCATCTCACTTTGGAGATACAGACAAATACAGACTGCTAAGCAGGGAATTGGTACCATTTTTACAGTCTTTGGTATGACCCGGCCAGGGATTGAACCCCCAAGACACCAGTCTCAGGACAGTACACCTACCCCATGACTGTTTTTAATGTTCATAAGAGCACCTGATTCGTTGAGAACAGCAAACATTCATCTTTTAGTTAAATTGTGAGCCTTTAGGTCTTTGAAGCACCCATCAGTGACCAAGCGAACCTGCCTGGGCTCATGTTCTCTCACCTATCGCAGCCTCCTGGCTTCTCTTTCAGACTCCAGAAGTGTCAGGACATCTCCTTCTCTGACTGGGCCCTTCACGTTCCTGATGATGGAGCGGTTGCTGTCGTCCATGAACTCAACACGGACCTGGAAGGAAGCAGAGCAAAAGAAATCAGACCAAGCTCTCGGTATTTGAAACATCTTACACAACATTCTATTGGTTATGCTAGTAATATCTGAAGTGCCTCTGTGTGCAGTGTAGTGTAACACAAAACTGTAAATAACTAAGCTTTAAGGTGGAAGATAACCTATCAAGTCATTGCTATAGATTGATTGAAACAATTTCATGAAATTTGCATGACAGTAGGGGTAATCTTTTGTATTCCCTGCAACATTAGCAAACAACTGGAACTCTTTAATGGATGGGACGATAGGTCAGCCTTTGCTTTTCTATACAAATTTGAGCCACTGTACAAAAAAGAACTAAAATATTGGTATGATTTATTTGATAGGCAGATGTCTTTTAAACCAAAAAAGATCCATGTGATCCATCTTTATTCATTCCGTTTTTTTTAACAAGCCAATTTCTCCATAATCACAATATTACCAAAATAACACCAAGTCCACAGCAAATTGTAATGCAGCTTTTCAGAAAATTAACTGAAAAGTCAGGCCTTTTACTCAAGTAAAAGACAAACTCAGTCGGAACGAGCTGATAATTACCAACGTTTACCTGCAACTATTTACCGAAAAACAAACAATTCTCTCACAGAAATACAGAAGAGACTTAAGTTGTTTCACTTCTATGTGAATTCATGTAAAAATGACATAACGCTGCAAACGGGGCAATAAAAAATACATTTACTCAATAATCCAGTGAGACATTAGCTTCTTTAGCTCACCTGTGTACATTGTCCCTGGGAACCAGTTCTCCCGAGCACCTTAGTAACCTGAAAACAAAAAACAGGTACGCGTTAGACTTTTTTTTTTCTTTTCGTCGTATTTCTAAGAGTGAAAATGGTCCAGCGGTGTACGGCAGGCTCATATTGCACCGTCTAACTTTAGCAGCGTGGACGGGCCTCCATGATGGAGGCACGGAGTAGAAGAGCCGTTTGTTAATCAGGAAACACGTGGCGCGTTTAACTTCAATTTTTTGGTACCGTGAGATACTTTAACTATTACTGCAGCGATCTAACCGGCGGGAAAATGTTATTTTTGACAATTAGTAGCTTTTCTTACTCTTGCGAGCTTGATCGGCTGCACGCGGCTGGCGTCCATGTTGTCGGGCTAAAACGGAAAGGAAGTTACACCGTGCCCGGAAGTGATATGTGTAACGCCAATACCTTATCTTATTACATTTTGACAATGTTAATCAATTATTATGTAGTTTAATGTAGGAATTAAATAGACATGATAAATATTGTATACAAATATAATTTTCTTAAAATAAAATCTATATTTTTAATTTAACGTGCCGTTTCTTTTACCGGCAAATTGGACGATACTATTCACATGAACATCCGCGGGGGGGAGTCGGACCGTACCAATTATCACTGTTGTAAGGAAATACAGATTTATAATGTTAAAAAAAAGTTATCATTGAAGAATTCATGAGGTAGAAAAAAGTTAAACAAAATTAACAAAAGGTGAGATTAATGAAGCATAGTACAGTGCAAAACATAAAATTAGCAAAAGACAAGTCCAATACATGGAATGAATCATCATTTTCTATAACAAAGCAGTAGAAAACAACAAAAAGGTCTTATCTTTGGCCATTTGATTGATTTTATTATTGTCTTTTTAAAGTATAAATACCATTACGGTATCATGCTCACTGCAAGAAACATAGACAATAACCATTTCAGGTAAAATACACATAAGGCTCATATAGAACCCAAACATGATTGTGTAAATATATATTACCTACTTGATTGTGGCTCATTCACAGGACAATGTCAAAACTGTCATGAGATGTAATCCTAAAAACTTGGTATCAGGTAGTTTAACTCTTTTAAAAAGGTTTAAATTAAAAACACATGCTATCAACACATTTTAATATTCTAGTTTGATAAATATTTAAACTTGATTATTTCTTTTTGGTTAAGCCATATGACATTTTGTGTCAAAAAAATCACACAACGTTGATTTTCTTTATTAAAAAAATTATATAAACAGACTTTTAAATAAGGAGAAATCAACATGACTACTAAATAAACCTAATGATGGCTTCTTTAAACTGTATATTAAAAAAGTTTTTGATTTTCTCATCTTGCCAAACATGATTTGAGCTCACATGGTAGCAGCCCATTTATTAGTATTTTTAAATACCAATTCAATAAACTAAAACACAGTTGTTTTTATCCCTCATTCTTTGATATAGATGAACATATTTTGTTCTAGCTTTACTAATTTGAAATCTAAAACCTTATTAAGGATGTGACTGCATATAACTATATATATATATATATATATATATATATATATATATATATATATATATATATATATATATATATATATATATATATATATATATATATATATATATATATATATATAAAGTTCAGATGGACTAAAGCAGGAGTACCCCAATGTAATCTACCTGTGGAATTAGCATGGACGTCCTGTGCAAAAGCTCCTCACACCCTAGTTAGCAATGCAATACTGTCATCACAGCACTCACTCTGCCTTTCCGCCTCTCTCAGAATTCAAAGCCTTATAATCACGACACTAATCCTTGTGAACAGTATTTTTAACTTGCGTTTAGACAGAAAGAACAGCAAGAGGATTAGAGAATCAGTGAGGAGGCTGAATCCTGAACACATGCAGTTGATCTTCTTGCATGCTGAGAGACGCACAGTAGCATTTTCCTTATCTTTATTTCAACCTGTTGGAAGATTTGTTCATAGGACATCCTGTTTAAATGGAGATCCTGTGGAATATTGTTGTCTTTGTTCACTGACTTCATCTCAACTTGCTGTAGAGCATTTTCATTTATTTTCTAAGGAGCTGCTGCAATGGAGAACACAAAGCCCAAGTTAAAAGCGCTGAAAAAGCGTCGCTCCAGTCTTTTTGTCTCAATGATACGGGAAAGGAAGTTTTCACATAGCCTTGATAAAGAAGAAGGTGAATTTCCCTTTTCCAAGGCCAGCTACGTGAAACCATGGACGTCTATGGACAACCTTGACGCAGATAATGTAGACGATGTGACAAAAAAATGGAGCCAAAATTTACCAAACCCAAGGAAAACGAATATTGTTAACCTCAACGTGGGCGGAAAGGTGTTTCACATCCCGAAGCATTTGATTCTTCAGTACCCAAAAACCAGGATTGGAGTCCTCGCCCTCTGTGACGATCCGGCCAAGCGCATGACACTCTGCGACGATTATAATGTGCAGAATGACGAGTTCTTTTTCGATAGGGACCCCATGTTTTTCCACTACATCTTTCACTTCTACTGCAGCAGTGTCCTGTGGGTGATGGATAGCCTCTGCCCTGTCAACTTTGAGGAAGAGATGTCTTTCTGGGGAATGCGGCTGAAGGACACTCCAAGGTGTGCTCGAGACACTAGATACTCAAAATGTGCACAGTGTAGCTCGGCCTGTCGCTACTTGTGTATTTCAAGCAGGATTTTGAGAATTATTCTTTGCATAAATGTGCAATAACTTCTCTTGTTCTTCTCAGGTGTTGCCGCATTCTATTTGAGGAGAAAGTGGACGATATCAGAGACCAACAGAAAGTGAACAAGGAGCTGGCTGATGAGATTAAGCCCCACCAGGATGACGAGGGCTACAAAACCATGTTTCTTGGAAGCAGTCGGAAGATCCTCTGGGACCTGATGGAGAATCCCTACTCTTCAATGTCAGCCAAAGCCTTTGCTGTATTTTCCAGTCTCTTTGTGCTAATCTCTATCGTTGCCATGACTTTGAACACAGTGCAAGAACTCAGGGTGTACAAAATCGCTGGCAAAACCTACATGGAGTGGGTAGAGGTCGCCTCCATCCTTTTCTTCACTTTGGAGTACTTTTTGCGTCTATTAACCACATCCAACATCAAGCATTTTGTGAAGAGTTGCCTCAACTTCGTCGACGTGGTGGCCGTTATGCCCTATTTCTTACAGATCATGTTCGAGGCGTTTGTTATAGATGCAGAAGACATAGGTGCACAGGAAGATTTAAAGACCATGTCAAGGGTCAGTAAAGTGAGCAAGGTGCTCAAGGTCGTCAAGCTGATGCGCATCTTCCGTATCCTGAAGCTTGCCCGTCACTCTACAGGCATGAGGGCGTTTGGTTTCACCATCCGTCAGTGCTCTGAGCAGGTAAAAAAGACAGAAATATCATACATTAAAATGTACAAGGTTTTTCCTTAAACTAAAATGTCTACTAAGTTTAAGATTTGTAATTATAGCAACTGTTTTTTATTATAAGAACTCTAAATATCCACTGTACACTAGCTATTCCAGCACCACAAGTGAGTGACTGGCTGCTGAATAAAGTTTAGGATTTTGCAGCTAAGGACCAATATATTAAATAATAAAGACCAAAAGCAGAGCTTATAGGTAGAGCGTGTAGTGGTGAGGTTTTAAGAGTTCCCTAAGCATGAGAGAGAACCAATTATGGCAATGCAACACGCATTCTTCTCTATTTGCGTATAAACTAAGGCTGTCAGAGTTAACAGGATGATAAAACAAATTCCTTTTAATGCCACTAATTGTTTCAATATGTGAATAACACAGAAACAGAAATATTCACATGTGAGGAAAGCGGATTGTTGCATTCCGGAGCATTTTTTAGCGATAGTGTTGCACTCCGTTGCTCTGCTACAGAGAAATAGTGCAGCTTGGTTCCCAGTGGAAGAATTATTGATCTGTGAGTGGATTATCAAACTATGTGGACAGTTAATTGTTTGGCTCATACCGAAACATTCTGAGGAAACTACATGAACCATTACACCACGTATGTGTAGTGAACATTACAAGTGCAACCCAATTGTGTCAGTAGGTCTCATATTATTGAGAAATGTTAAATTTAGCAGGTCAATATACTCATTAAGGTAATTGGATGTTTTACAATTGAAAATATTCTAGAGAATATTTGTCATTGTTCCAACACATATTTACATAAAGCATGTTCATCCACTCCCATATGAGTATTAAAACCTTTATACTATTCCTTTTGTGGCTTAGTATACATTAGATGTGGAACAAAATGTTTGCTAATAAGTTCATCATATGAACTTTATGATGTGATAATAATCACACATTATCAATCTGCTGTCAGGTCACAGAAAGATTTTATGGAAACTTATATGTTATGACAAATTGTATGTAGTCAGCAAGATATCCACATTTTTTAACTAGCTCAGCTGGGGGATAAATATGAATTTAGCATCATAATGGGTTTTAAAAGCCATGATTTATATAGCTGCTGTAAGATTTCCAAATACCCTTATCTTGTCTTTTGTGGTTTAATTTTCTAGTGTAGTACTTTGCTCCTTCATTGTTGCTACTAGACACCGTTTCCTTTATAAAGAAGACTTGTGCATGAATTATGAAAGCCTTTCAGTTTTTAGTAGAATGCTTGTTGACTGCTTATGTATATTGTGGCCATCTGTGTTTAAAATATTTCACGATATGCACATTTAGTGGTCATGTTAGAATATTTATCAGTAAAGTCGAGTTTTTGTCTCATATTTGCAGATATGCGTTGGCTCAGTTTTGACATTTACTCGTCTGTGCTCCTTCAGGTGTGTTGTCTGTTTCTGTTCATCGCCATGGGAATCTTCACCTTCTCTGCCCTGATGCACTCAGTGGAGATGGATCAGCCCGGGACCCCGTTCAGCAGCATCCCGGACGCCTGGTGGTGGGCTGCGGTGAGTCTGCTCAGCCTCATCATCCATCCGTCTCTAGTCCTCGACTCTTACTTCATGTGGTTTCGAATTTTACTTCAAAACAGAAGGACCACCCAACTGCAGATATATTTGGTGATTTGTGACATTTGCAGGACAGATTTCCTGAATTTTGAAAAGTCTTTTCTTTCCACCATTTTCATTGAGCTTAACAAAAAATGTCACAAATAAGGGAAATGGATTTTAATATTTAATTCAGAGAGTTAAATCAAAATGCTTAACTTGCACTTGCCTATATGAGGACTGAATTGTTTTAAATTGTTATTAAAGCTCATAATGTTGCTCAGAATGGAGGATTCGACCACCACTAATGTCACTTGCTGTGCTGAAACTCAGTGGAGTTTGTGACAGTATGGTCAAGCAGGGCTGTGCATTCTGAATTTCAAGGATTAGGTCCGCTGGGATTTGTGCTGCCTTGGCAGACCAAGACAAAAGTGCAGCAGACTCATGGCCTTAGCTATTTTTTGTCACTCTACAGAGCAATGATGAAATTGTATGTGAAGGATCGTAGTACAATCCCTTTCTGTGAATGTGCAAGCTAAAACAACTTTGATATGAATCGCAATATAGTGGAGAAACATTAGATGCATTTTTTATGGAACATTAGACAGAAAAAGGAGGATTCAGCATGTGTCAATGTGAGCTGTGACAAACTGAATAAGGTTAACTTATGTCAAAAATGTCAATATGTGAGCAACTGTTTATTAAGGTAATTAATTGACATGTTGTTTATCTCGAAATTCTGAGATTCTCTGAGTAAAACTACAGCGACATTGTAACCAATCCATCCTATTTGTTCCCTAATGTTTAGAGGATAAACGTGAGAATTATTCCAATTAAGTAAGAAAATGAATATGCATTGAATATTGGACCAAGTGGCTATGAGAGGACACATTATTAGAGTCCAGTAGACAGTAGACTTCTCACTACAAATTGTACAAGAATGCAATTAACCTCTGCAATTCTAGTTGTAAAGAAGTTTTGCAATTGACCAACAGTTGGCTTAAATTATCTATATCTAATTAGTTATTTGATCAAGTAGATATTAGGGAAGCTCCACCACTATACTCTTATTATAGCTAAGTTTATTAGTTAAGTTAAGTTCTAACTTAAATGTTTGTGAGAATCAGATATTCTGCAAGGTTAAAGTTTACAAAATTACCACATTTTAGAAAAAGAACTCCCTTTGTGTTTATGCATTAACATGAGTTTTGTGTACTATTTTCCATCGTCAGCCTGGTTCTCTGTGTTTCTTTCCCTCTCATTTAAGGACGTTTGTATTTATCCAGTGGCAGCTGTTAACTTATGTGTCTAATCCCCTCTAATACCCTATAACATGTCTCATTTGTGGCGAGACAGTGATTGCAATCGAGAGATCAAGCGCATTGCAGAGCTTTCCTGGAAATTTATTCGGGCCTATAGCGAACGTTCAGTACAAGAAACACTTGATTTATAAAAATTCTCAAAAAAACGCCATGGATGAGAGCCATTTTGAGAAAGATATGTGCTTTGTGCTTTATTTTTTTTTAATGTGAAATCTAAAAAAAACATGAAAAATGATTAAAAGAAAAGATGCACACAAGCAGACTCACTCTGCTCCTCTCTCTGTGCAGGTGAGTATCTCCACTGTGGGCTACGGAGACGTCGTCCCTGTTGGGTATCTGGGCCGCTGCGTGGCATTTGGCTGCATCTCCTTTGGCATCATCCTCAACGGCATGCCCATCTCCATCCTCTTCAACAAGTTTTCTGACTACTATGCCAAACTGAAGGAGCAAGAGTACACATATTCGAACACGGAGCGCAGCTTCCAGCTCAAGAAGCGCCTGCGGCACAAGTTCGACAGCTGCTTCGAACCCCAACCGGACGAGTCGGACGACGAGTTCCACTACCGGCGCAGCATGAGGCGAAATATGCGGTACAACGAAGATTAAGAGAGGCTGGCCAGTTGTAACCAGCTAACCCTAAATGGCCTTATCAAAATGCAAGACCCCATCTGCCTCCAGTTCTAAGCCTATGTGATGTAAGATAAACAATCCAAGGGAGGAAATGGAGGCAGCAAGTGGAGATAAGCTGTAAGCTCGAGGTTTACAGTCAGTGTGGTTTGCACGCTATGGGTTGATGACTCCTCACGTCAAATGGACAAGACGCTGCCACTGGGAATGTCAGAACTATAATTTGACCGCAACAAATTGTGACTAAACTCAAATAGATGTTTGACACAAGAAGGTCAAGTAGTAACATTATTAATGTAGGAATGCTACATACATCATTTTAAAATGGAATGTGAGGCTTGTGAAGACTTTATATTTCATATTAACTCTTTCTCCGCCTGGGCATTTAATGTGAGGAACTGCTTTCTTAATGCTACCTAATGCTGTCCAGGAATTATGTACTGCAAATCGTAACAAGTAAGAATATCTTGTTTTTGGTACAATTAGTCTAATATTTATATTTATCTTTAATTGTACAAAAAATATATATATATATTCACCTGATAAGATTTCAGTTTTTTGCAGCCGAGGCAAAACACTTTATTCAGTCCCTGTGGAGACCAAATTGTCAGATGATCTCTCACAGATAAACAATGAAAATGCAGCACATCTCTCCACTGGTGGGAAAAGAGTTAATGAAGTGTATTTGACGTCTCGCGCTGTCCGCCACA
This sequence comes from Eupleurogrammus muticus, assembly GCA_036785175.1. Lineage (NCBI taxonomy): Eukaryota > Metazoa > Chordata > Actinopteri > Scombriformes > Trichiuridae > Eupleurogrammus > Eupleurogrammus muticus. The sequence continues at coordinate 3,288,104 of JAYKQN010000014.1, forward strand.
TTTAACTCTGCACAAACATCGCAGCGTCTCCAGCGGACATAGCTCCACATGCTGTGTCATGGACAGTCGCTTGGCGTGCGTTAGACTGCGACCAGAGCGGGGGGAGAGCAGCAGCTGGAGGTGTGCCAGTAGCGATCAAGAGCCACTGTGTAATTTTGTTGTCAAGGATTACCAGGATTTGCGCTGCGCCTCCGTCCTGGTCAGTCAAGGGCAAATGTCAATCATGCACTCTGCTATTTTGGTCGCACGGAGAGCCTGGTCATTTGTGCACAATCAGGCTTATTAAGGTGTTTTCTGAACTACTTTCGTGGATGATAATTCTGATATAGATCCCTCAGGTTAAAAAAAATAAATCTGTATTAGTTACATATGGGCAGTACAGTGTAAGTGCTTTTTATAAAACATTAAAAGCATCAAGATACAAATTAAAAAATATTAAAATAAAAAACAAAAACAAAGGAGAGAGTGGTGCTCCATGTTCTCGGCCTGTAGCTGTCGGGATCAAGCGTGGCCGACTCCTGTCGTCAAACTGTCTGTCCACTGAGATGTTGGCCGTCTTTATCTTAATGGCTAGGATCATTAAACCAATTACTGTTCCGGGCAACAGTTCAGGTCCGAGGACCACAGAGTTTCAGTAGGCGTGTTATCATTTACAACATACTGAAGGTGCTGCGTTCGCTGCTCTCTCATAGTAAAAAGACGATATCCGCCCAAACCACACCCTGATTCATCCTACTCGATCGTGGGTTTTGCCGAGGACGTTATGTCACTTGAGTTTATTTCAGGTCCAAAAATACTTGATCGATGTTACGGATTTGTCCGCATGTGACAGATGTGTCCATTTGTTAACATGTTTTCCTGTTATGCAACAGTAGCTTAAAGATTTCAGAGGTTTTGCGTCGGCTCGCTGTGGGTGAAGCCCTTCAGAGATCTTACAGAATTTCTACACATTTATATTCATGTAAAGGAATCGAAAGATGACCGAATAATGTCTTTTTATATCTGTCTCGCTGTACGAGCATTTGTAGTTATTTAAAGGACCAGTGTGCAGGATTAAGTGGCATGGCAGTGAGGTTAGAGATTATAACCAACTCAGTAACCACCACCCCCCCTTTCTAAGCCTGTGGGTGAACCTGTGGTGACTTGGCTTTATCTTATGCTAATAAATATGATAAAACTTATCACCCAAACTCAAACTGGTAAGCCAGCACCAGCAAGCTCTTATTCCTTTTCTTTCTTCTTATTTGTCTTCCAACCAGTTTATGCATGACACCAAATTCAACCTCAGTGTAAAAATAGCAAAAAGATCCATCTAAATCCTGCACACTGGTTCATTATTCACATGTTCAATACTCAGTGTCTGTAAAAAGGGTTGCTGTGTGCTACAAAGTGTGTAATGACTTTATATTCTAGTTTATAAAATAAAACGAAAAAGTGTTAAACGAGTGCAACACCGGCAAAACATGTAAATCACATACTTTGGTATATATTATGTATACTCTCATGTGGGGAAAAAAAGGAAAGAGCATTTCTCGCTCAATAAAAAATATGATTATTGTAACGGTCCATCATCCCCTTTTAAATACAGTATACCTGATATCCATGTCTGTCAGGAAACACCTGTCTAATGCTATTACAGGATGAGGATTCGGGACAGACGCCAGTGGTTTAAAAGTGTCGTCAGCGACGGTTAAAACTCAGGAGTTCTGAGAGGTTCAGGCTGTTTCAGGTGACTGGACTGATTCGTCTGCACACACCTTTTTCATTTAAAACAACTTGACATGTCACAACAGGAAATGTACAGCTTAAAATAATGCATTTAATACTATTACTACTTATATTACTACTAATAATAATGGATTTGTTATACAGCGCTTTATATAGATGGCCCAATGCTTTTAACAGTAACCACCATCATAATGTAGCATGGACGAAGCACAGGACACTTATCACCTTGAGAGGGTGGGAGGGGTCATTGAGCCACTTAAAGTGGAGGAGGAATAGGAGGCCTGAAAGAGAGAGAGAGAGACTGGTAGAGAATTTATCCAGGACTCCAGGGAACCCCTTAATAAAACCTGCCATGAGATATTTGATGAGCACAGAGCGTCTCCTCATGCAGCACGCTGCCTTGGCATTTTATCTCCAGGATCAGAGGGCAGATCAGAGGGCAGACTGCCCCCTACTGGCCCAGCGACGCCACCCACAGCTGCAGTGGCTTCACCCAGGAGGTCACAGAGACCACGTCAGTACACGGTACTAATGGTATATCTGTAAAAAACCTCTTCACCTGCTTCTGTTTCAGGCTCCGGTAACTTTTTATTTGAACGAGGGATTCATAAGACGATGAGGTTAACATTAACGAATGCTCGTTACAGTTGTCATTACATGTCATTTGGTAAATTATGTCATTTTTTATGCACATTTGACATGTCTTTGTTATGACATGACATTGCAGGCCTTACTGTCAAACTTTAAGAAAAAAACAATCGAGCTTATATCTTACACTAAACTGTCATATATGGTTTATGACATCAGCTGTCACAGAAACTTTATTATAGTTATTATCTTAAATGTTGTGCTTTCTATTAGTATGTTATAAATGTAATATTTGTTTTATAATTTGACATTAAGTTGCCCTAACAAGACATGTCAAACTATGTGAACTTGACATCTGAAGTGACGTAATTCACCATAAATTATACAAATTTTAACACTAATTTGTTTTTTACATGCTGCTTTTATTAAATCTCATACAAATACAGAAAATATGATAAGATCTACTATGTATTGATCTACATTTAACCCTATTAAATCATCACCAATAAAACATTAAATTTACATTTTTAAGATATATTGTTTAAAGCTGGTTTATAATTATCAATCTGCTTAAGTTGATATAATTGTTTTGTTATTTTATATTACACATGTACATTGACAGTATATTTTTGTAAATTTGATTTAAAACTCCTGCTCCTTATAAGTATTGTTCGTCTGTTCGGAGAGCCTCTGCGACATGTAATAACTTCTTGACTTTGTAATGAAGCGCTTTGAGGAATGTTCAGTGCGGAACAAGCAGGTTGTGATACGCGGCGCAGCACAAAGCTCTGCAAACACAATCCAGTTCGCAGCGACTGTTCTCTGGCGTCTGCCGTACGGGGATCCCCCCTCTGAGAACAGGCTCGCTGTTATTAGTCCTCAGAGCCGTTTCTGAACAAACACGACAAGCTCTCACCCACTGTGCAGTGGTCTACGCCACAGAATAACAAGCTGTGTCAGGCTTTGGATGCATGCACAACACTTGGAAGTCGGATCAGATACGGAGAGTTGTTTTCACTCCAGAAAAAGATGAGAAATAATTCTGCATCTTAGGCAACAACACTGAGGCCTGGAGTGACCAGCTGGGTGATAGTTGTGTCAGTGTCCTCCTTTATCCTTTTATTTTTGTTTGCCAGCCGCTTTCTATTCCATTTAGTTCCCATCACTTAAACTGTTTCAAAATAAGCTGTAGATGCAATGCTCCATTTTAACAACCCAGAGAGCTGTATTAAAACAGCAAAGAGAACAATACCTCCTCAATGAGTGTTCATGATATTTATAAAGATCAGAATCTAAATAAAGGTTTAAACCCAGACTATTAAATGGAGTTACAACATGACCATTTATGAGGATTAAGATCATCTCTTTTTTTTTAATTTCAATGACAGTTTTCAGGCTTGAGCATTTTACAAGACATCAGGATATTAGGATATATATATATATTTTGGAGAATCTGCATTCAACATCACATACCGACTATAAAAACCCCTCAGGATCACTCCTTCCATCCAGGAACACCTCCTACAGTGTCTACTGCCTGTGTTTAAGTTGAGAAGAGGATTAGGACGTGTGGGAGTGAGCTGATTGGTCCTGTGGTAACTCCGGCTCAGGAGGAACATACCGGACGTTCTCAGGTACTTTACGTTACATGTTTGACCTCACGTGCGTGTGACTTAGAGCCCCTCGCTTGCTGTTACACTCGTCTCACCAGACAAATTTAGTATTTAAATCATTTAAACATCTGCATGCTGCAGACGTAAGTTTTCTCATTGTGCTTAGCAAGAATAATATCATTTATAATTGATATATTACATTATTTAATTAAATTCATGAAGTAAAAAACAATGTTCAATGATTTTACTTTGTTCCATAGAGTTTGCTTTCCACCAGTCCTCCAGTTTTGAGCATAAAATGATAGATTTTTTTTATTTTTCCTTCATCTCCTCTGCACAGGGGACCAGGATGCTGCTGCAGAGGAGCTGCAGGCTGCAGAGCGGCTCCATATGCCTTCAGCGTCTGATGAGGAGAGGGATGTCCTCTTCCTTTTTTGGCTCCCCGTGGACACCCCGCGTCCAAACGCCTCAGACGAGGCGAGATGTTGCTGTGCGGAGAGGAGAGGCTGATCCAGTCCTGCCAGACACGACTGTGATCGTGACACGTTTGGTTGCCAGGTGAGCTGAAATATTGTCGGAAGCTGCCTTGAGAAGTCAGACACAAATATTTTTGATGTACAGAGTACAAATGCTCATCTGTACTTATGTAGAATTGATCACATTTAATCATTTACAACAGCATAATGCAATTCAAGAGGCAACCCTCAAACTACACGGTGACAGAACTTTTGGTTTTTATTAATGATTATTATTAAAACCACATTTCAAAGACAATCTACAGAGATTAGAATCAGTTTTTCAGTAGATTTATGCCCAAAATATCTGCATAATTATGTTAATTAAACCATTGCAGAACAACATACAGTGGCTTTGACAGATCTGGCCTCAAACAACTAGATCCTATTGAATTTGTTACAGCAATATCATTTTATACTAATTATAGAAGTAAATATCAACATATGGAGATTTTTTTTTTCACTGTGTATAATTCTACTTCTACTCATTAGAATTTCACAGTTTAGTTTTACATTACATCAGTCACCACTGGCACATTTTATCCGTATAAATTAATCAACAACACGCAAACAAACGCTTCTAATGGACTGTACAAAAATCAACACTCAATAACACTGTGTTCTGTTGTTCTCTAGTTAATTAAAATAATCGAACTCGCAGAGAAATTAATCCTGAAATAGTAATTTACACACATATACACACGCTATAAAACACACGCTGGAGAAATGTGACAGCGTGTGTGTGTGTGTGTGTGTGTGTGTGTGTGTGTGTGTGTGTTACAGCACTGACTCTTTCTGGTAGCACAAAATGGAATTGAAGCCATTCAGCCCCATAATAACAGAATAATCTCTATAACCCGGCCAGTTCCTCTCACTGAGGACTGAGACTGTATAATTCTCTCAACGGATAATCAGAATGCTGATTAGCAGCCGCTCTATACTGCAGCCCTCGCTAAATGAGTCCTAATGGCAAATGAAATCAGCCTACAGTGACTAATTGGTTAATTGGTTTTATTTTGGGGATGGATGGATTGCCTTGTGCATACAATTGTTTTCTTGCGTAATTGTTTTTTTTCTCCTGTTTATTTATTTATTAGATGAGACGGTCAAAGATTAATTTAGATCAACTTGTAAGCAGATAATTCTACTTGTCAGGTTTTTAACCACAGATGCTTAAAGACAGTGACAGTCTGATTGTGTGTCGAACAAGTGTTCCAGCAAACGTCTGCCGCTCCGTGTAATTAGTAAAGATCCCATATCATAGGAAGTGTGATTTTAAATGCAAAATGCACACAGCCTGCATCCAGAAACTGAGCTTTAAAACAAGCCAGCAGCTTCCATACGTGGCTTAAATCTGACTCAAACTTCGCTTCAGGGCTGTTTACTCACTACTCACAAGCGTAAATTAATAAACTGCACACTGTAAACTGTATATAGGTTCAAAACATGTGTGCAGTTTCAAATAAACAATATGCAAGTGCCGAGGGAAAGGAGGAGGCAGCGAATGGCTGAGGGGTTTCTGCAGTGTTCCATGTTAACCAGCAGAGAGTGACACATATCTGCTTTTGCATGATGTCCTGTCTGATTGCCTGTCTTCCTCCTGGTGAAGAGTTCAGTGCCAGTTCAGGGGTGTTGCTGAAAAATGTGATTGCAATTTTTTTTTCTTTATCAGTACTTTCAATTACATTTCTACTCCATTTCCCTCTCCTGCTATGATGATCATTTTCTCGAAGCACATCGTTATAAAAAGCCCAATCACCTCAAGTTGATCCTTTATCTCCTCGTGATGAGAGGACAATCTGATCAGACACACACATGGGCTGCGTGGGGCCTCGTTGATGGGCTCCTCTACCGCTCCAAAAGCTCCTCAACCAAATGCAAAAAGTAAAAAAAAAAATGAAATCTGAATCTGAGTCTTTCTATCTCATTGTGTCGGGGTTTCAGTGAACAAGAAAAGCAGCGGGACAGACCTTCGCTGAATGCCTGCACAGCCACGCGTGCACACACGTGCACACGCACATGCACGCTCACGTGCACGCGTGCACTCACACAGAGTGTGATTGTGTGTGTGCTGGACTGGTGGGTGTCAATTTGCATGTAAATGAAATGGCTCTCAGTACTCTTGTTTCCAACAGTCAAAATGTCAAGGCTAAAGATGCTATATTTGGTGCACATACATGTGTATATGGTTCATTTTTGAACACATACCTACACATATATGTGGTCACAGTGTGGGGAAAACCCATTTGAAGTTCTTGTCTATATTTGTCTTTATTTTTTCTACCACTGTGTTTGTGCTTCGTTGTGTAACCGTGGGCACATGTGGGTGTAGGAGCAGAAGTAAGGACAAACACTGACATGTCCGTTTTTTTTTGTGTGTCCATCATTATTAGCGCTCTGGGCGCGCTCCTACATAACGCAAACTGTCAGATGTTGTTTCAAAACGATTCTCAGTAACAGGCTCTTTTGTCTCGTCTTGTGTGCAGCGTTTCCATCTCAACTGGTACTTGAAGATGAAATTGTTATATATCTAAAAAAAAAAAAGAATCAGAGTATTGAAATTACATGGTTTTCTTGCCTTCATATAAAATCCAGTACTGCTACATCCAAAATGACAATACGATTACCATAAACATAAGATGGATGCCAGTGCTTGGGTTTTTATTAGGTAGACTTTTCCGTAACTGAGTAGACATCACAGATTTGCAGTGAGGAGCAGATTGCACAGCCTTTAATGGAAAACTGTGTGCAAGCATGTTGTTAATTTATATATATATTATAGCAGATGCTGCAGCACTGATGCTAGCTGCATATGGTGATGTCTAAGTGTTGAGCTCATTGGAAGCATCGTGATTGCAGAGTTGTGACAATTCAAAGCTGTAGCCATGTGTTTTAACACTTTTTCATACAAAGTAATATAAGGAGACACATTAAATTAATATAATAATGAATAGGTTGTGTTGTGGTGCTTTGCAGACGAGTTATAGCTCATTAATGTGAACATCTCTGAGGTGGCTCATGGTGAATAATCCCTTTTGGCTAGTGTTTATCCTCCACCAGCATGGCACTTTTGATCAGGTCAACCTCCAATGGAGCGTTTAACCGCTTACCTTCAGGAAAACAGCTTCAGAACATGCATAATGCATTTTATTGTTTTTTTAGTGGGGATTATAACTTGACGTAGCGGGACGCCCAGAAGGTGTAACAGACTGACTCATCTTTTCCATGAGACAAGCATTTGAGAGGCATATGAAGACACGCCTTTCGCATCATTCTCGTTGAATAACACATTTACACCCTCCCCACCATGAGCTGCGAGCTCGTTTTTTACAAATAATTTATGGTTTTGTAGCTACTTTAATTTTTCGCTGCTCATTTGGGCTCCATAAACCAAACTGTAAAACCATCATTACAGTCGATTGCTTTGCATTTTACAATAAATCACAATAGTCAAAGTATTCCTTTAGAAAATTAAAGTAGTCATGATTTATAGTAGTAAATCAAAGAGTTAGTGTATCACAATTAATCACCAGTACTGTAAATACAACAAAATAATAGTGTTTGATTGTTTTTTATTTATTTATTTTACAGTGAAGAAACAATAATGTAAAAAGAATTATGGAACATATTGCTAGTTAGTTACCATTAATTAAAAAAAATGGTTTTACAGTGCAACTAACGTACCGTGATGCTTCTCATGAAGTTCAGCATCAACAAACACAAAGAACATTTACGATGCCGAGTTCTCTGATCCCCTCTCATCTACCCAGCTGCATGACTGGCGTCCGTGTTTCGCTTTCCTTTGCCTCGTTGCCACCGTTTCTGCTGAAAGAAAACTATAGCAATGTTGGGAAAATGTGAATGTTTCAGCCATATTCAAACCGAGATTTGCGGAGTTTAATGGCCATGATAGGAAAGACATCTTCATTATCATAAAGACATAATATATTATCTAATAAATTACACGCTGCCAGGACAACCTTCATTTTATGAGGCTCATAAATAATAATGCAGCTCTAATACAGCCATGTCAACACCTTTGTGTTCAGCCTATGTGTTTTATTGGAGTTTAACAGAAGGATTTACAGTGTGTAGGTCTCTGTAGAGGGATCCAGGGGTTCAGGTTGAGATCAGATTCAGAAACAAATCATAATTATAATAATTGATATTGTTTAATTTCCATTAGATCACATTGGGGCATCACCCTTAAAGACAGCTATCATTTTTGAACACACACACATACACACAAACACACACACACACATGACGAGAGTTTAACTTAAGTCACACAAACAAACAAATTGCCCAGTGGTCTATTAATCACATTTACGGAATTATCTTTAGTCGTTCTAATAGGCCACGTGCAGGTTTATGTGGCGACAGTTTTCTAATTTATTCTTCTACAGCTGAAACGTCCCCAGACAGATTTTTTTCTGCAGTCTGCAGCCTCTGAACCAAAGCCAATTACCACCTCAACGTCCTTAATTGCTTTCTCAGCCTATAAGGCCCTTCCATATGCATGTCCTAATCTGTCCGGTGCAAGAATAGCGGCGCATGCAGCAAACGCCTGCACACATGCAGAGACATTAACCGGCACTTTGTCACAACCTCTGGGCCGCTGGGAGGTGGTGAAGCTGAACTAATGGAACAGGGCTGGTAGAGGGCAGTGTGGCAGCAGCAGCAGCTGAAGGGACTGCAGGCTTCTCCCCTGCAGCCTCAGCGCGCTGGACTGGAAGCTCTCCACTGATGCTGAAAGCTGGAGCTGATGGCATGGCCGAATAATTGGGAATCTATACTTCATGTTGCATTGAAGACGCCGTTTAAACCGTTTGAACGCTGCTTCTACGGTGGAAAAACAAAATGCATCACTATCACACATTTTACCTTGTGTGGTCTCAAACTCACTTTTATTACAGCAGTACTGTTTTCACCCTGAAACTTCTCTGGTCGCCCTCATTGAACTGTTCAGACGGCTTCATTTCTTTAGCACCCACTTGCAGCTTGTGTTTGTGATGTCATAACTGCGACGTCCACCTGCCCCGTCCAACGTGATGCAGTCGCTGCACGCCGGCTCTTACTCTGATGCTGGAGTTTCTCGTGAGGTTGAAGCTGATTGGGGGAGGCAGCAAGACTCAGCTGTTGTGTGTGTGTGTGTGTGTGTGTGTGTGTGTGTGTGTGTGTGTGTGTGTGTGTGTGTGTGTACACGTGTGTTAGTGTGCATCATGTGTGCGTACATGTGTACGTCAGCTCTAAAATGCAGGGAAAGAAAGAGGCTCCTCTTGACTCCAGCAGAGAGCATGGCTGCACACACACACACACACACACACACACACACACACACACACACACACACACACACACACACACACACACTAAACAGAAAATTAGCTGGTGCAATGAAGAAAAAAAAAGAGGGAATTGATAAAGACATAGAATGTGTGCGTATGTCTGTGACTGACAGAGTGTGAGTGAGTAAGAAAAAGGGTGAAAGGAAAAAAAAAAGCGAGACAGGGAGAGAGAGGCAGGCCCAGAAAAACGATTACTCCAGCTGCTCTTTCACAGCTGCTCCCAATTGCTCCGTTGCACCTCTCTTCTCCCCGTCCATCACTCCCTCCCTCCCATCTCTCCACACGGCCATGTGTGACTGGGCCGCTCGTGGCCGATGTGTAATGTTGACAAAATACTCGATATAAGTGGGGATGGGAGTACGTCGCCGGCGTGGCAGCCTGCAGAGGTCAGGAGAGAATTACGCTAAGATTGGCTGTTAAACTATCGTTAGCCAGTTAAAAATCAGATAAAGTCATCAAAGAGGCACCATTTTTCTGTGTTGACCTGTTAACAGCTTTATTCACTATATCAGTTGTCTCCTACCTTTGGTCCACAGCAAGGTATTGGCTATGCTTTTTGTGTGTAAAAATGTAAATGTTATTATAATATTATTGTCTTAAAATGAGTCTAAAGATATATTTGATACACTAAAAAATGAAGTAGGAAGTAAAAACAGCTATGTGGGTTATACTATAGAGCAAATGGGCCACATAGGGCACATTTACACAACAATTTTTTTACAGAATAATACTTTTTATTCCTAAAGATCTGTATTTTGACATATATGTAACATATACTAAGCCTCCTAATATTCCATGTTAGGATGCTCAGTATATGTCACTGTGGCTCCTTGTAATTTTAAGACACTCGCCATGCCATTGTGTTGCATTCAGTGCAGATTGTTATCATTTAAATAAAAAAGTGCTCATATGATTTGGCCTCTCTATTGTTTGTCGGATGCAGGCATTGAACATTTTTTAGATTTTCAAGTGGGTCTGATTTGGGAAAAGGTTGAAAACTGCTACACACACTACACCCAAAGAAAAGCTGACTCTATTACAGGAAGGAAAATGAAATGCACGCATGCACGCACACACACACACACACACACACACACTGGCCTCCTTCGATATTCCTGTCACAGTTATCAGCCGAGCCCATCTCAGAAGGGAGGCTGCTGTTAAAACATGAGCAGTCCATTCAATACACTTCAGCTAATCAAAGCTAAGCTGCTTGTGTAACTTCCAGTTCTCCACCTCATCAGGGTGTGTGACGAAGACACAGGCTTCCTGGCAGGCTGGGGTGTGCATGAGTGTGTCTGTGTGTGTGTGTGTGTGTGTCTTTGTTTGCCTCCTTGTACATGCATGCATGTGTGTGTGTGAGAGACTCAGGGGGATACCTAAGCCGAGAGCAGCAGAACAACAGCAGGTACAGTATCTTAGTACAGTGAGGCGGCTTTTTGAGAAATTGAAACGCCGCCTCTCTGTCACTCTGTCACTCCCGGTAAGTGGAGCCATTAAGGAATACAGAGACTTAATCGTTCAGGGTTTGTCCCCCACTGTGGTAAATGTGCCATTAAGGAGGGGTCACCTGAACCTTGCAGGTGTAAAGGAAGAAAAGAGCAGGGGACAGAAGTTAGTCTTGTTTTTTTCCACTCTTTAGTCTTAAGTCCTGTGTTCAGTCTTATTCAGGTTCATTCCCTAAAAAAGCAGCACAGCTAAAAGATTCTAAATAAGTGGTGTTGGAAAACTTGAGGATCTAGAAACATCTATAGGTCATAGTTTGGTTAAAGTCCTGCAGGTGTGACGACTCATTCAGCAGAGTGAGTTTATACTGTGTGGTGACACAAAGAATGAATTAGGTTCAATTTTAATGGAATTAAGTTAAAAAATCTTTTCATATCAGTGAACTTATTCATTTAATTTATGTGTTACCTATTCAAGTAATTCAATTAAATTGGTTCAACAATGTTCTGCTTCCTTCATATTGGAATTCATTTTCCCCAAAGGCCGACTGGAATTTTACAGTTGGTCAATGGTGCAGATTTGTTCACCCGTATTCATTTAAATTTGGCTGTGAGCAAAAGCCTGGCAAGCAATTAAAATATATTATCTTAAAAAAAAGACAATATCCTATGATGGCTATGATGAAAAAGGATGTAGTTGTATTAAAATACAATAGATTAGACCATTGGATCTATAGCCATTACATATGATAGTTACTGATCATTCCTATATATATATATATATATATATATATATATATATGTATATATATATATATATATATATATATATGACATATAATGATAACTTTAGTGATCTCTTGACCTTTTATTCCTGCGAACATGGCTGCAGACTCTTTACTCCTAGTACAGAGTTCTGTATTAACAGAGATAAAGGAATATCTGCCAGGAATATTTGATCTCCTTTGCCCCCTCGCCCCGCCGCATAGGTGGGTACTCTCCTCCCCTCTTTCCCTCTCCATCCGTCTCTTTCTTTCTTTCTTTTGCACCGGCTGCCCTGCCATGCATGATTAAGTTTCTAGTGGAAGTGTTGCACCCTCCCTCTTCCTGTTTTATCTCCTCCTTGCCGTGTGGATAAGGAAGCACCGGGCGTCTTCTTCTTACTCTTCCTCCGGTGCACCCCCCCCCTCCTCCCCCTCCTCCCCCCGGCTGCTCTCCTTGGGCCTGTGCTGGGGGCTGAGTGCCAGGCCTGTCTTGTTAATGTTAAAATGCTAAATCACACCACCACTGTCACCGCCTCCCCCCCCCCCCCCCCCCCCTCGGCTCATACAGTGACGGGTCTCTGGTTTCACTTTGCGCTGTCATCCTATCCCAGTCGCACTCATCAATACGCAATGCCGGAGATCCATCAGCCGGTGTATTTCTCTTCCAGCGTTGGACAAGGTGATGTTTGAGGCCTGACCGACACCATGTAATGCGCATGTTAATGAGTTTGAAGTATCAGACTTCCTTCTCTCCTTCTTTCATCTTTCTTTCTTTGACTTTCATGTCATGTACATTTACTCCGCATGTAAAAAGCACTGGGTTAAATTCAGGGCGTTTCTCCTTTTCCTGCAACATTAAATGTTCATGCCATGCCAGTGTTTATGAACGAGAACCCCTGTAAGTCAAAGCAAAAATTCAATGATTCAAGAGACAGGTTTTCAAATATGTTTTTAATCAAACTTGCACAAAAAAAATATATCTTTGCAACCAGTGAAAAAAAAAAGTTTGTGCAACGTTTGTAAAAATGACTTGCAAAAAAAATCACATTTCTTCTGCATCCATTTAAAACTGGATCACTCCGACAGAAGATTTTCACATTTTACCAGTTAAACATCACAGAATGAAAGATGACGACGTCTCCAGGCAGATTTCATGCTTCAAACCACGACTCTATCACATTTTCTCTCAGTTCCTCCTGTTAATTTAACTGACCAGCTCATTAGCCTGACGCTGCTTTATTATGACACTCGACAGTCCATCTTATCAACTAATGTATTTTCCAGCAGCTCCTACACTACTGACCCACTGGCGGCTTTAAGGCTTTACGGGATTTCTCCTGGTAATGTACCTGGCTGGTTAGGTCATTAGTCTAGGATATCAGTGATTCATTACGCAGGCAAGAAGTCATTCAAAAAGTCTGCTTCCCGTCATTATATCCTATGTAGTTTTTTTGGCAAAGACTCTTCAAGGGGAACGACGGCACGTCTTAAATCTTCAACCAAACACAAGCCGTCTGAATGTTTACTGTTTCCTCGCCGCTGGGTTCCGTCCAAGCAGCAGCCTGGAGATCAGATGAGGGCTTATTCACAATTATGACATGTATCTAGTAGCCGCGAGTACAGAGGGAGTCAGTTCCTGTGTCAGACATTTCCATCGCACCGACTCGAGCCAAGCCTTGAACGCGATCCAGGGCCATCTGTTGGATAGATCCGTCGATATGCTGATGAGGTTGTGACAATCTTTTTTATTCACAGACATTGTCTTTCAATAGGCGAGATCTGCTACGTCAGAGACGGGTTAGACTGTGAGTTTCTCCCCTTCCTAGAGAGTGATTTTTATTTTTTTTTTCTCTGTGTGGCGTCAACGCCTTTGATATAATGCTTTACCCAAGGAGGTTGTGAGAACCTAAATCAGCTGCTGATAAACGGGTCGGCGTACAAAGATAAATCATAAAACTTCATATGGCGGCAGACGCCCTGATACGAGCTATCCTCCTTTTAGTTGAAGGTTTAAGCTTTTTCACAGCAGCTGCATTCACATTAGTAATAAGTAAGAGTGTGATAATACTAATGCTTGCTAAATAACCATCATTCATGTGATCAGTTTCAGATTTTCTCGTACCTTGAGCAAAGTTTGGTTAGTTTAGGAACAAACTACTTGTTTAAAGTCAGAGAGAGGTTAGAACAACATAGATTTTTTCTTAGAAGGGGAAAATGAACAGATGTCTCCTGTATCATAAGCAAATGCTTTCGTGACCTGTTCCTTCACCTTTCTCCAATAGTTTCTCTACTAGAACATCACACTGGTACTATTCCCCCGACAGACAGACACAGCCATTATTCCTTCTGGAGGTCCTTATGTAACTTCTTTTTATCTGAGTTAATGAATGCTTAATGCTGACAGGTTTCTTTGAAAGTCTGAGTTCTATTATCTACATGAACCATGTGAAATATCGGATAAGAATAACGGATCTACTGTGCAAGTAACAAGTAAGATGAGATGAAAATGTACGTGATTCCCTCTGTCAAAGAGGTTTATGTTTGTCTGTTTGTTAGCAACATACCTCATAGTACATTCATAAGTTTCCATGCTTGTGGTAGGTATGAGCTTGCATTTATATTTTTATTATATGTATGAGCATTACCACTATGTGTTGGGTGGACATCACAATATGCTTTTCCTAGTTGCACCTTATATCACTGAAAACAAATCAGTTTTTTTTTTTCCAAGATGGCGCCACGGTAGGCAGCTCTTTTCTTTCGCTTTTCTTTCCTTTTCTGTATTTATTTTGTTTTAAGTTCTTTTTTTGCTTAAATTTGCTTTAATTTACTGTAGTCACGTTTCCTCCACTCGTCACTTTTCTCTACACACACACTCTGCACCTTAAGTATGTTGGCTATGTATGTGTACATGTGTGTATGTGCGTGGATATGTATGTCCATATATATATATGCAAATATGTAAATATGTGTGCATGTATGTATGTATATATGCTTTGCTTATGCATACTTTTTTTTTTCTTTTTTCTTGCTTTTTATTAGTATTTTTTCTCCATTCTTATGTCCATAATGCATACTGTGTATGCGGATCAACAAATTCTACGAATTTTGTACATAGTGTTGTGTATTTTTTTTTTATAGCTTTTATCTTCTTTAGCTTTTATTTTCTTGTCTTTACTCTGTTTGCTGCAGTAACAGACAAATTTCCCCGTTGTGGGATCAATAAAGTCATATCTTATCTTATCTCATCTTATCTGTATTTTATATATGAAAAATAAAATGACCATAAAAGGAGGCTCAGCAAACATGAAAACCATCTGAGCCAATAAAAGATGTATTGTTATTGGATGGAGGGGGGGGTTCTGATGTAAAATGTGCTTTGCTTTGAATATAGGAACGAACTGAATCTAGCGGTTTTACCAACTGAGGAAACAGCTCCCAACAGACAGAGAAAGCAGACGCAGAACAAACACATGATGTAACCACCGGGGTTTTCCCCCGGCAGCGCGTGGAGCAGCTCCAACACAGATCGCTCAATGGTATCACACTTTCTGCTCCTCAGAGTAGGTGGAAACCTTTTTTTTTTTAGGTACATTTGATTATACAAGAGCAGTGACACTCAGACAGTGCAGAGCTGCTTAGTAAGAATAAAATGCATGGCGGATTAAAATAAGGAAGAGTTCAACAATGCACCTTGGTTTGCAGCTTGTTCAACCACTACATCACTGTGGAGAAATGTTTACAAGCTCACAGACAATGCAGTGAACATTCCTGTGGCAGCACTGACGCACAAATAAACATTTTTATTCCTTATAGGGGAAAAGACAACGGCAAACAGGTCGGATTTTGCAAGTCGGAAACTTGGATGCAAATAATTCACAATGTGGAGAACGGAAAGAAAAGCAAACACATGCTGATATGCATGAAGATCCAGAAGTTCCATTTAGTTAGGAGACAGATTTCTATACTCGTAAATAGCTGTTGCCTTTTGTGTTTCTGCAAATAAAAAATAGAGGAAGAATGAGGCTCTCTCCTTCTCTCTCGCTGTCTATATATATATATATATATGTGTACATATGGGGTGGGGGTTGTGATGTATATTAATATAAAGTATGTAAACAAATCAAAGTTTAACTTCACAATAACATTTCATATTCACGCTTTGCTTCAATCCATGTTTTCCATCAGATTTACCGCTTTGCTTATTCAAATCTCCAGCAAGAGCTTAAGTCAACGTCTAAAAAAGGACTGATTGACGTAATGGGAACATTGTCAGAACAACCCCAATCTTCAACTCTTCCCTTAAACGCCTCATCTGCAATTTTGCTTTGACAATACACATCGATCCAATAGAGAGTTGCAGATCAGAAGTTTAAAATAATATAGACCGTCCGCTTTCACTCACTTTCATGTGTTACTCATTTATTCATATAGATCACAGGCTGTGGCTTTAAGAGATGGGCAAACTCAAGAAAGTAGTTCTTAATCTTCTATGACAAATATATGCTGAGTAATTCCATATTCAATTATTCATCCTCATATGCAGAACTGCAGGCATGCACACCCAGCAGCCCCACACATGCATGGACAGTTTCCCAAAGCCAACCATACATATGTATATATATAAAGTCTCTGACGCACAGATTTGCTCTCCTCCTTGTCATTCTCACACTTAACTTAAAAAAATAAAAAATAAAAAATGTAAGCCCTGAAATCCTCCTCTTTACAGCCAGAGCTTTGCAATGCAATCCACTGCAGTTCATGATGAAAAGGCAACTGCTGTAAAATCCAATTGGAGGTTTATGGAGATAGATGGAGATGAATACCTCTTGCTATGGACTCTCACACACACACACACACACACTCGCCGAGTTACGTGAAATCCACCCACAATTATACAGCTTCCTGCTCACGACTACCAGGCAATTTTTCCAGCGCGCCCCGGGCTGGGTCTCAGTGGGCAGCGCCTCACCGCTGAGCCTCAGCCTCTCATGCCCTGGCGGGGGGAGGCCTCCTCCGTCGAGGTATTATCCGCCGCCATCTAATATTCATCAGCTACTGGGAGATTTGCGACGACAAGTCAATTTGATAGGCCAACAAAGCGCCGAGGTGGTCGGTGTCGCTGTGTGCACACGCGGGTACGAGAGTCCACGTTAACGTGATATAAACACAACACACATGGGAGGGCATGTGCAGGGAGGCTCTGCACTTTTTCCATACGTTAGTTGTGGTGCATTAAAAAATCCATTCATTTACAACACTAGAACACAACTTTTACAAGTTTTACTTTATAAATTTAATGTCTAAATCACATTTGTACATTTTTGAGTGTTTAATTTAAATGCAAATATAGTTGATTACTTGATTAGTTATTTCTAGTGTTAAATTATCCAACAATTTTAACTTACATGTGTTTTGGAGAGAATGACATGTGATGACAGGTCATGTAACACCCACACACACACACACACACACACACGTGCACACTGTGTGGTTCCAGTGTAAATAGAAGGCAAATCATGGCTGCTAAAGCAGAGGACACCACAGCCTGGCTGGTGCAAAAATGACATATGACATTTGTCTTTATAAAGTGTGAAAGTCAAGAATAATTGAAGAAAAGGGACAGTGACGTGATAGGACATGAGGGAAACCTAAAAGCTGTATGTGCGTCCTAATAAACCATGATATGAAACGGTCTCGGATGAAGATGATGAAGCAGAGGACGGCACGCTGCATAAAACAACACTTTTCCTTGTTTGTGTCTACATGTGTGTGTGCGCCAAAAAAACAAAAAAGCACAGCTGCAAAACATTACACACACACACACACACACACATACTGAGTCACTCCCCCCCTCCTTCTCTCCTCTCCCTCCTTTCTCTCTCCTTCTTTTTGGCATCCATCACTGTCCGCGGCAATGGACTGCGAAACAAATTTCTATCACTATACATTACAGGTTAAGAAAGCGAGCTGGGAATGTGTTATATATGCCGGGTTCGATTTTTATGTAGCGTCTACGGGCTCGTCCATCATTGCTCTGCTAGGCACCCCTGTGCACTGGGCCCCTGACGAGATGTTGTCTTGGCACGGCGATCAATCACCCCGCGCTTGCCCGAGCCCAGTGCCCGGCATGCAGGGGGGGGGGGGGGGCGTTGTAGCTGCAGAACTCCCTCCCTCCCTCCCGCCGCCTCGCCCCAGCCTGCACGGCGATGACGCCAGCGCTCGCAGCCATTCGTCATCCGAACGGCGTGTTCGGAGCATGTGTTTTGTAGCCCCGGCGTCCCCGCGTGACCTCCGCGGAGCGTTTGTTCTCTCCCGACGCGGCAGAGCACCTACGGCGTTTGTTTTTTTTAAAGACGGCAGACGATGGGGTAATAATTGCGCAGGCCGGTGGGGGAACAAGGTTAGTTTAGACCCACCTGGCGCCACTCACCCGTGCAGTGATACTTGGGTCGGAGCCATTAAGAAAACACAAAGTCACGCCTTCATGGGAAATATATGCACAGCCCAACTGTATGAGATCACAGCAGACTGCATTGTACAGTATCTAATGTGGAAGCTGCTTAATTTGTAGTTTGGACTGCTTTAACTTCACTCCTTTAACGCTCTGATGACTTAATGCATCTGTTTGTATCTGCATTTCTGGAGATGACATATACATGGTTAAAAAGACACATGCTGCTGCTCGGCTCCTGCTCTGGACTAATCCTTTTTTCTCCCAAAGTCAGGCGGATTATGATTTGAGGAGCACTCCTTCGCCCGTCACACTGGACGGGTGAAAGTCACCAACCTATCAAAGAGCAGGGGGTGGGGGGCGGGAAGAGGGGGGGCTTAATTAGGCCAGATCACCACTCTCCAAAAACCATCACCGCCGTCCCCAGTCCTCACACTATTCCCTTAGATCCCATCCACTTAATGTTCTGTGAAATCATATTCTGCTCCCCGGAGAACGGAGAGGAATCAGGAACAATAAAACCACACATTTTAAAGGGAGGCGGCGCCGCGGGGGGGGGCGGGAGGTGACACACGGAGGATGTCGTGGACTGATGGATAGCGAGCACATCTGTCTATCCCATTACCAGCAAACAGCATGCAGCCCCCGAAATAAAAGTCTGGAAGGAGCTTCAGTCGAGTAAAAACAGGCTCTCTGTCGCCTCATGTCTATTTATATCACTGAATCATTATCGTGTCCAGAGCAGGAGGGACATACTAATGGGCCCACATGTTAGTGCAATAGTCTTTAAAACTATTATTCCTAAGTCTGTCTGCAAATAAAAAGAAACTTTGCATTTCTGATCACATACATACTGTCCTATAACTGTGAGTGTCTGTATCTGTCTCTCCCTGGTGATGGCCCCTCCCTTCCTTGTTTCCAGGTAGAGGCGGGGCTCAGTGGTGGAGTTCTGGCACACCTGGCACCAATCACCTTCTTTATCCACAGCTCTTCCCGCTCGTGGCCAGAAAGTTCCTGCGTCGTTGTTGGTAATGTACGTCTCGCCTTGCTACTCTTTGACTTTTGTACTTCTACTGCTTCCTCGTCTCTCTGCACCAGTTCTGCCTGCTACACCGGACCCGTGGCCTTCGGTGTTCTGGTTCTGCCCCGTTCTTCTCGCACACTGCACCAGGCCCGACGCTCTCTCCTGTCGTCTCCTGCCTCATCGCTTTCCACCCACTTCCACCTCTGTCTCTGGGCTTCAGACCACGACCCGTGACAACAATGAAATATAAAAAAATATAATAAAAATGAACACTTACAATACCCATTTTGTTCATTTGCTTGTAACTGCATAAACTGAAATATTAAAATGTGAAAACATTTTATTCTACTGGCAGATAATGTAGCTTATTTTTTTTTTTTTAACTGATTGCATCAATTTGGTTTTGTAGCAACATCCTAAAAAGATTAAAATGATTAAAATCAAGCAAGGGGGGGCTTAAATTATCTGCCAGTGGAATAAGATATTTCTACTCCATATTGAAATAAGTGTACCGAAACCAAGATATTTCCCCCTGTTTCAGTTTTTGCCGTGTTTACACATTGTGATAGTGATGAGTGGGGAAAGTAGAGAGTTGTGACGGTGAATTTCCCGGCTAAAAATACACTGCATCCTCCAGGGATTGGTTTAAAAATACAATAGAATAAAATATTAAATGTCGACATGTGCGTCAGACCCATGCTGGTAATAGCTGTGGTTGTAGCGTATGATGTCAGCTGCGTCTTGTAAAGTTCTGCAGGTCAAGTTTCAGACAAATGGACTTGAATTAACCTAAGCTGCTATTAATTCCCTAATTGGACCTGTGTTAGTGTTCAGCTGCCGTTACCCGCTTTTAGCACATGACCAGTCAGAGACAGTGGGTGGCAGCCAAGACGTCCAGGGAAAATGAAGGGAGTCAAACAGAGAGAGAGGAGCTGTCAGGGAGAAAGACTGAGGGACGCTGGACAGAGATACACAGGGAATACAAATAGTACACAGACTGGACAAACAGATAGACAAAGACAGACAGAGAGGTTGACACACACACACACACACACACACACACACAAACAGAGGCTGACGGATATGAAGACCAGCAGTCAGACAGGGACGAAACCCAGACAGAGCAACAGGCAGCAGGGACACGCCGTGAGGACATTGCAAGCGAGGAGACGCGAAAGCTGAACTCCCGCAGTGTCTGTCCGGTAAAGGCCCTCCAAGAACAGAGAGGCTTTTACTCCCCACCGAGGAGAGAGACACACACACAGAGAGAGAGAGAGAGTGGTCGAGCATTTTCCAGCAGCCTCCAGCTAGATAGCATCTTGGATTTTTCATTAGGACACAAGGCAGCGTTATCATCCAGAACATCTGAATGTAGCCCCATCCACCACGCTCCTTCTATCGCGCCTCTCCAATCATTTCTAATGCACTCTGTCTCCCTCTGCCCCCCCCCTGTCTCCCTCTCAGACAACCCTGTTTTTACCCCCCTCCCCTCGCTCCATCCCCCAGACTCCAACATTTTTTCCCCAATTCTCGCCTTTTCGCTCCCCCCCTTTCCTTCCTTGATTCCTCTGTCGCTCTTGTCCTGTCTCTTTATTTCCTCCTGATCACCATCGAGTGTGTTTTCAAGATCGTGTCTGTTGTTCACAATCTGTTGCTTCACAATCTCTGCAGTGAGAACTTGATGATTCCTGGATGTTGCCGATTCCCACAAGCAGCAGATAATTATTTTTTAAAGAGGCGCCGCCAGGTGTCTGTCACAGACGTGACTCAACATGTCACTTCTCATGCTGCAATGACGAGTCCGTGCAATTAATTATCAACTGTTTTGAAAATTGATTGTTTGTAGCCTTTTTGAAAAATGCCTTTTTTCTCCTTAAATGTGAATATTTCTTCAATCATATTGTTTTCCAGGTCAGTAAAGTGACATTTGAGGACATTGTCTTTAGCTTTGGAAACAGTGACTTTCTGATGATTTAGATCACAATAATCGATCAATTGAGTAAATATAATCTTCAGAAAAGACACTGGCATGTCATGTCTGCAGCTTTTAGGCTTTTTATGTGCCATTTAATGCTGTTGTTAAGTTTTGGTGCAAAAAACGCTTAGTATGGGTTCAGAAATATCATGATTGAGGATAAAATATCTTATTGATGTCATTGAATGCATCGCTCCACTGCTCTGCACTTTCCAAATGTTATGGATTTTAACATGTGTATGAAATTCAACAAGTGGATGAAATTCTAATGATTCTGAAATTGAATAGTTTTGTGTGCGATTTGACGCTTATAGAAATGTATCCATATAAACAGGCATGGAAAAATGTGAGGAGGAATTTGGTTGGACCATTAAAACATGGATTATTTTGCATGTACAGTACAGCAGTTTGGGTTCACTACATTAGCCTTATAGATATATGCTTATAGGCTACAACTCTAGTATATTTCTATAATACTCTGAGGAAGATGTCAGTTACAGGACATTTTTTAACAGGAATAATCTTTCATATATAAAAAAAAAACATAATTCAAGGAACCTGATTAGTTACATAAGTGAATAATATGACCAGGGCTGTGACCTAAAGGGATTAAGACAATTTCCATTTAAAACAAGACTTAGAGAAATTGGTGTGATTCCATAGCTTAGCTTCAGTTTGGTGAGACGGGACGATGAGTTCCTATGAGCGGGTTTATTATCACATCCAACCTGAGACAATTAAACCTGACAAATGTGGGATCATAAGTATTTTAAATGTTATGTCCTGAATGTTATTAAAACAGTCTATAAAATCAGGTTACTATTAACATTTAAACTTATTTTTATAGTAGAAGCCCACTTCTGTTTATAGTATTATGTCTATACTGTAAAATTAAAACAAAAACAGCTATTAAATACGGTTATTTCAGTTGTCCAAATAATATTAAACACTTGGCCAAATACTGAATATCAAATATGGGTGTTGCGTTTTTCACTATTTTTAAAGTATCACATAAATAGTCTATTATTAGACAGAAGGTCTGGGGGGGACTTTGTTGAGGGGGGGGGGGGGGGGGGGGGGGTCACGTCTCCTGTGTCCCTTCTGGGATTTACACAATTTAAAAGACAAATTAAAGCAGTGATAAATTCCTTTGCAGAGGAACCCTGGCAGATAGTTTGGTTTAGCGCATGTCGTCCTATTTTCGCGGCCCACATTTGTAACGAATCCGCCAGGTCAACGTGTCACTGAACGTCGTAGAAACTGCGTTGTTGTGTCGCACGCCAGGATTCGGTCTTTCTTTTAACTTACCAAATGAAGACATTTATTTTTTTTGCAATAAATTCATAATCAAATATTTTGTGCATCCTTAGTATTAGATCTGTAACATATATAACAATTAAATACTGTTTCACTTGTATTTACAGTATTAGTTGAGTAACCTAATATAATACTACTGTGATTCTCTACAGTAATACTTCCACTACTGTGATTTATTGTACAGTATACAGCATTCTGCTGTGATAATAGTCGACATTGCTGTTTGCAGATTTCGCAGCAGAGTTCTACAGCGCAGCTCGTTTGGCGCAGTGATATCCTATATTAGACTAATTGTTATGCGGTCACAGGTGCGTGAATAAGCCATGGGACTATATGTTCTTTATGCTGCGTGTGTTATTTCCTCATGTGTACATCCCCTCTGCGGCAGCTGTGTAATTATACATCCCTGATGAGCGTGAATAATGCAACAACTGGAGGACATGTGTTTTTTTTTCCTGTGGTGGTGGTGGTGTGGCCGGGTCTCCCTCCGCCCCGTGACCTGCGGGTGACGGGGGAAACCTGCCATAAATGTACCCGGAAACCCTTTGACGCCAACACGGCAGCACGAGCTAAAAATAGTCCTCCGGTGGTAAATAATAAAGAGCTTTTCCCCGCTGAGCGAGTCCCTGCGCGCTCCTCCTGATTCCAATCTGTGCGGATAATTGTGCGACTTAATTTGCAAGAGGACGCGTAAAAAGGAGGAAAAAAAAGAAGGCGTTCTGGTTGGAACGAAGAAAACCCCGAACTAATAGGGTTAGAATAAAAATAATAATAAATAAAACTACTTCTAAAGTGGTCAGCATTATATTTGCTTAATCTCAAGACGTTAAGCCAAATATCTTTTTATAATTTAAGTACGGCCTGCATTAGATGTTTTTAATCAACGATTCTTATTTATCAGGTTTATTATAACGTCTCCATTTTCCACATGCACTGTATAGATGCATGCTGTTTTTTCTTCATTGTTCAGTAGGTGTAGGATAAAGCTGGTGTGGAGTGTGACAGAATAAAATGCAGCATGCTGAATGACAGAAAGCGGTACCGTCCACACAGACACAGGGCGCTCCCTTTTCCCTTTTCCCTTTTCCGCTTTTTTTCCTGGCTGTCTGGTCACGATTCAAAGCTCCTCGCAGCAGGAGCTTTGTGTTGATGCTGCTGCAGCTCAGGTCCGCATGGGAACCCCCTCCTTAATAACCCCCCTCCCTCCTCCTCCTCCTCTTCATCATCATCCCCCTGCTGCTGCTCCTCTTCCTCCTCCTCCTCCTCCTCCTCCTCCTCCTTTCTGTCTCTTTCTCTCCTCCACCCACGCGCGGCTCTCCACTACCACAGGAGTCTAAAAATAGCATCAGGAATCCCCGCATCAATTCGGAGGGGGGAGGGGGGGGTGGGGCGTCACCGCACACAAGGTCATAAAACCCCTTTTCTCCCCCCTCCCCCCTTTGATTTGTCACAGCTCCCATCAGCGTTTTTTTTCCTCCTTCTTCTTCTCCATCGTGTCACATTTTATTTTATCGAAAACGTATCGATCCCCTTTTGTAAATCACATTGTGATTAAATCATATCAATCATAAAATGTAACTTTAAGTGGCTGTAGGTGTGTGTGTGTGTGTGTGTGTGTGTGTGTGTTTTAACAGGTGGAGCAGAGGAAGAGAAACACACGAGGAGAGGAGGCAGCAGCCAATAGCTGTAACAATAAACTGAGCATGTGCTTCAAAAAAAACAAAAAAAAAACACAGAGTGTATTCCCCGTTATTCCACGCTGCAAGCGACAGGAGACTGGATGGCTGGGAGAGCCCCTGCTCTGCTCTGAGCAGGAGAATATTGATTTTCCTGCTGTCATTTATAATCATCGCTGATGTGCGCCTGTGCCACCTCCATCAGATAAAAGGTATGTCCTTCTTCTTCCTCTCCTTTCCTCTCCTGTCCTTTTCTTTATTCTCATCATCTTATTTCTAGGCCCTTTCCTCTATTCTTTTATTTCCTATCTCCTTATCCTCCCCTCCTTTCCTCCTTTCCTTTCCTTCCTTTTTCACTTCCTTTCCTTCTCATCCCATGTCCTTTGTTTTCCTCTTTCATTTATTTCCTTTCTTTTCATTTAGTTTGAGCCCATCTCCTTTGTTCTCTTCTGTCTTTTCCTATTTCCTTTCCTTCTCTTCCTTTCCTTTCCTTTCTATGCCTTTTCTTCACCTTCCTCTTCTCTTCTCTTTCATTTCCTATTTCCTTTCCTCTCATCATCTCCTGTCCTATGTTCTCCACTGTTTCATTTCCTATTTTCCTCTCTGTGCCTTTACTTGTGTGTGTGTGTTAAAAACATTCCATGATAAAATGACTGGCTTTAATTTCAGCAGCTAATAACATTTATAGCCCATTTCACATTAGAATTCTCACACCCTACAGCCACCCGTGCAGACTACTTTATTTTTTAGCAGGGATGCATGTTCTTACCAAACACCTTAGGGTAATGGAGCGTACACGTACAAACGGACGTTCCCCGCTTTAGATCGGGACTGATAGCGTGAGGACGCGGCCTTGTGTGTTTACACGTTTCTGTTCTCGTGGAGCCGCTGATCAAACAAAGTAAGAAAAGACGCGCAAAACGCGTGGTTTTCCTGGAGGAGGACGTGGTGTCAGACGCGCTGTTTAACGAGTGAGTGCATGGTGCACCTCTGGCCGCCGCCACGCCGCCGCTGCTTGAATACGGGGGGTCAGTTGGCCCCTCTCCTTTGTGTTGGTTGTGGCTCTGATGATGAGACGGGGGCCGAGTCTTTGAACCTTTGCATCAGTGATGAGTTTTCCTCCTCTCTTTATCTCTCATCACCATATTTTACAACTGGGCAAACTGAGGCTCTTGTCAAACGCTGCGGCCCATCCGCCCACACACACACACACACACACACACAATCATAATGTCATAACCATCCTTGCAGCCATACATGCAGGGGCACACGCCAACTGTAGCTGCATCCCACTCCATCTCTTCCCCTTCCTTCCCCATTCATCATCCACCGCTCCCACCGGTGCAGTGACATCATTGTGCTCCGTGAACAGAGGCTGACGATCCAGCGCCTCTGCACAGGCCGGCGGGGGGAAAGCGAGACAGAAAACGGAGGCAGGTGTTCGCTGTCGTGCACCACGACGGTGTCACGTACGCAGCCAGCGGCAGGCAGACAAAAAAGCCGGAGACACTTGTGCCGCCGCTGCATTTAACGCCGCCGCGCTAGCGTTAGTGAGATAACGTCTCAGATGGAGATGGATGGATTCAAATGTAAAATGGTGAAACTTTTCAACAAGGTCTAGATCAGTTCTTCTCTATTTTTCTTCATGTGGCAATTTCAGAGTATTATTTGTTTCTTGTTCTGATAGTTACCAATAGTTTTCTCCTTCTACTGTCAGTCAGAATGTCCCCTATATCCAACACCTCATTACCTAACAAACAACCCATAGTGGACACTCTACATACCTCTTCATCTTTCACCTTGGTGATAGGATTCTTTTCTGTTGCTACTTGTATTGTCATATCTTACCTAATCCAGAATAGGAGGAAGGGTGTAACAGTACGTTACCTATTATGCTGTCTTGTACGGTTTTTCACAAATGAAATTTAAATTTTGCACTCATGTCCTACATTTTAAAATAGTAAAAAATGAATCTCATAATTAAACCAGATCAAATAAAATATTGCGGTTAACTAATACAACTGCTCTGCCCTCGCTTTAGCTTAGAAACACGTGGAAACGCATTGTCAGAAATTATGGAGGAATTACACCCCCCTAATAAAAATAAACAAGTGACTCAGTTCATAAATGAATATGACACATGCGTGCACATATTTATTTCATTTTCCATTTTATTGTATTACCTTTAAAATGTGTGTGCGTGTGGAAACGCACTCCCCCGTCTTCCTCTCCAAATTTATATCAGGATCAGGATTACCCAATATGCTGCTTAAGTATCAGTAACATTTTATTTTAATGGGGGTTCCTAACACTGTCGTAATCATGACACAACGTCTGTCATGAACAATAATAAATATTTATGACGTGTGATTGTTGTTAAGTGTTATTCTGTGATTTATGTGACTTTTGATGCAAAGTCGACATAGTTTGACATGTCACTGCTATGACAACTTGACCTAAACCAAGACAAAATAACCTGTGCACGACGGAGCAGACATTACCGTCAAACGAGTGAGTTTATGACATTAAAATGAGAAGCACAACATTTAGGATACAGTCATAAAGGTCACCTGACAGCTGATGTCAAAAGGAGTCAAATATGACAGTTTAATGTCAATGTAAGACATAAGCTCAGTGGTGTTTTAAAGTTTGATGTTTATGACAGGTTATTCTGTGTTGGTTTATGTCAAGTTGTCATAACAAAGACGTGTCAAACTATGTTGAATTGGCAACTAAAATTACATAATTTACTGAACGACGCTTTATGAGAAATGTCATGACCATTCATTAATGTTCATGACAGGTGTCATTATGAACCGCTATTCAAGAAATTGTTAGCTAGCTCCTTATTCCATTAATAGAATCCTCATCTAATCCCTTCTCCTCTCAGGTGTTACATGAGATGAATTCCCTTTGCTTGTTGCAGTTATATATATATATATATATATATATATAAACAACACTTCATCACAGTTGTCTGCCTTGTGCATGTCCTTTCACTCATTTATTGGACTCTGGGAAGCCTCCTTGTCAGCTGGTATTTCACAATGACTCCCTGTACCTGCCTCCGCCTGAATGATGGCAAAGCTGCTTAGTCATTTGAGTAGCCGGGGCAAATCTAACTAATGATCTTCCCTGTCAGAGATAAATTCCAGCGCCGGGCGCGGGGCCCTGCCCGTAGCAGCCTGTATCTCCCAGACTCGCTGTCTCGAGCCTGCCCCTCGGTATCATCTCACACCGGCTGCACCCGAGCGCCGAGACGCTGCTGCTGCAGCCAGGGGGTTGAGTCACGACTCGTCTCTTTATCTCCCAGGATCGCAGGTTGTTCATCATGTGCGGGAGCGTATCGGCGTTTACACAGGCCGGGCTGCACCGGTCCGGCTGAATATGTGTCACGTTACTCACCGGTCACAACACTGTATCACGAGCCCGCCGCTGTTACCGCAGCCCCGAAAAAACTCTTTATCCTCGAAGGCATCACTCCGGTTCGTCATGGCCGAGTAAGATGACAGCCGGCGCCGTGACATGCAGCGAATTGACAGGCCCATTCAAGATGGCTGCCCTATCGCCATCAAGGCAATGGTAATTGATGCAAAAAAAGGGATCTAGTCCTGCTCAAAAAACAGCACGTATGGCCAAGAAGAAGAGAAAAGTTAATAATTTCAACAAAGGAGGATAAAAGAGCCACATGTGGAGCACGTTTCTGCACGAGACACAATGGAATATATACAAAGTTGTATTTTTGTTATAAAATGGCAGGAAAAAGTTGATAGTTTACTCACTCATTTGACTTCAAACCCATGATATTAACTTTATTTCAACTTGTAAAGTGCAGTATCATTAGCAGGCATAGTATTAAGTCAAGTTTTTTTCCTTTATGTTGCCCAAAATCCCATTTTGTACTGAAGACCTAAATCATGTACAATGGAGTGTTAGTCCAGGTGAGAAATCTCTTTAATGTAAAACAGCAGTGCTGGAGGTGAAAGGTCATGGATCCAATCTCTACAACTAACAGACAGACACCGTATAGAGACACAGAAACAAAATATTATGTAAAAGGTAAAAAGTTCAGGAGCAAAAATATTGGCGCAGTGATGTTCAAATTCTTTACCACCCTACCTTTTATCTATCTTTATTTTCTTCTTTGATTACAAGTTTTTTTTTTTAAGGGTCCTAAAAAATTCTATTTTTTACAATATTACATAAAACATAAGACATCATCTGAATTATATCATCAAGTAATATTAATACATAACATAAATATAAAACAATCTTTGCAGACACAGCCCCCTGGATCACTTCAGCAGAATAAAGCTCCAATGAAAACTGCAGCTCATTAGTAGAAGAGCACAGTATTGCGTATTGATGACTTTATAACAGTTTGGTGGTTAAAGAGAGTCTAATCAGTAGATGGACACCAATTTGATCCCCCCCCCAGACGGCCATTTCTTATTGATTGATTGACTTTATTGTCCACTTCAGTGGAAATTTGTCTTTGGCGTCTGTGGAAGTACAATAAAAGCACATGCACTATGCACGGGCTTTAAAAACATGCACATACACAACATATAAATAGGTGAGTAGCTAAGTTAATGCCCTACCAGTTCAGTATTAATCACACTTGGTAAAACCAATAAGCTAATAATATTTATCAACAACTGGAAGACACATTACAGAAAATACAATAAGATTGCATGAACAGTAAAATACATGTTGTATATATATGCAGGAATTGAGACTATTGTCACATGTGACTATTTCTCTTGTCTGGATGATAATGATTTGAGATAATAGGCTAATCTCACTACCTGTGTGGAATTATTTCTGGTTTACTTCACACATGTCGTCTTTTCGGTTGGTTGATCTGTTCTCTGCTGGCCCACCGCCTCTTTTTAGATTCCCCCCCCTCCTCTCTGTCCTGTTTCTCTCGCACATTTGACTGTGTGCACATTGGTAGTCTCTATCTCTCTCTCTATTACACACACACATATACTTACACATCTCCTTGCCTCACCCCTGATTGGTTTACTCTGTAATTACAGGCTTCTTATCTGCTTCCTATGTTACGTGCTGCAGCCATTGGCCTCCTCCATGTTTCCTCCTCTACTATTTTAGTGTCACAGATCTTCCGCTGCTCTCATAGCAGAGACACACAAGATGCTTTTTTAACATGGCCGAACTAAGCCAAGTTTCATGGCTGCATGGGACAAATCCAGGAGGCACTAAATTCTGGTGGCAGCTTTTACTTGAGAGAGGCAATTTGAGTGAAATATCGAAGTGTCATTATGGCCGCGCGCGTGTGTGTGAGGTAGAGAAAAAGCGAGTCCGAAAGAAAGTGTGTTTGGCGTATATGGCAGGTTGGTGAATGAGTGTTTGTGTGTGTCCAGTAGTTGTAAAGTTTGGTTTAATTATTCATGTGGAAGCAGTAACATTGCTTCCCAAACTAGCAAATGAAACTCCATCTAGCCAAGGAACTCACACAGGTCACAGCAACCAATTACTTAATGAAAATGATCAGGTTTCTAATGCGGCCCTGGCCAGAGTTCTGCTGCGAATTCCTGCAGTGCTTCACGTATTTAGCTATAAAACAGACAGAATGTACCTCAGCTTTCTTCCAGTGGTTAGGAAAAGTGTGCCACCACTGCAGTCTTTAGACCCATCAAAACTCTGAATGGCTGAGCCAGCTCTAAGGGAAGTATTATTACTTATTAAGAATGGTTAATGTATGATGTAAAAGTTGGCTCCCTTTCCATCTCTATCCCCTCCTCTTTGGCTTAGACTCAACTTCCCGTCTCTCGCATGCTAAAATGGTGTGATTGTGTTGTTTCTGCTTAGTTTCCCATACTAATCCAGGAAATAAATATGTGTATATATTCTTGATAAAGTTGGAAAACACACAATTCCAGCCCGGAGAGGTCCAACAGAATAAGTTGAGGCAGAAGCAGTTGAGTTAAGCAGAAGTTGAGAATGTTTTAAAGTCTCCTCCACTCATAATGTGTTGTTTGGAAGCCGATCATGGTTGACTATGGCAGAATATTGTGGAAGGTGTCCAGGTCACTTTTCAGCAAAGTGGGAAGCATCTTAAAAACAGAAAAAAATCGTTTGCATATTTATTTGGTCGAGAAATGTTAGCCTAGTAATTACAAAGCAGACAAACACTATATTTCCAACAGTATTCCCTCACCCATCCAAATCCATCTACACAGGGCACAAAGGCCAGGATGACATAGTCTGGTGTGGATGAACTTAACCTCAACCTGATAGAACAACTTTAGGTTGAATTAGAGTAGAGACTGAGCGCTAGACCTTCTCTGCCAACATCAATATGTGACCTCACAAATGTACCTCTGGAAGAAAAGACAAAAATTCCCATTAACACGCTCCTAAACCTTGTGGACAGCTTTCCCAGACAAGGGAAATCACTTAATGTCATGCGAGTCAAGGCAGGTGAGCGAATACTTTTGTGAATAAAGTGTAGTGGAGTAACAGAGGAGGGATCCCTTATCCAGGACGGACAGGCTGCAGTGGATGATGTGTGCAGGTGGAAACAATACAGGGAAAATTGGACATTACAAACAGAAAAACAGAAATGTAATGTACTTTGGTGTAAGTGGAGGATGAGACGCAGGATCCATCACAACTTCTAGGTTTCACCAGGACAGCATTAGACCCTCTTTAATTTTAGAAATTCTGGAAATAAACCAATAAACCTGCATATTGGAAACGTAATCCTTTCGATGGGTGATATGGGACTAAGGTAGGATGGAGCCTCCCCGTTGAGTGCTTTATAGGTGAGGAGCAGGATTTTAAATTCTATTCGAGATTTCACAGGAAGCCAGTGTAGAGCGGCTAATACAGGTGAGATATGCTCCCTTCTTCTAGTGCCAGTCAATAAACGTGCAGCTGCATTCTGGATCAGCTGGAGAGTCCTTAGAGACTTTTTGGTGCAACCAGACAGTAAAGAGTTGCAGTAGTCAAGCCTGGAAGTAACAAATGCATGGATATTTTCTGCATCTTTCAGAGATAGGAAGTGACCTTTGGAAGTCTGACCCTTGCTATGTTGCGTAGGTGAATGAAGGCAGTCCTAAAATATATGTTTAATGTGGGCAGAGAATCTGAAGTCATGGTCAAAAATGACTCCCTGGTTTTTCACAGTGGAGCTAGATGGATATGAGTTCCTCGGGATTTTGGGCCTGAGTAGAATGATTTCTGTTCTGTCATCCAGGATTTTATATCCTTGAGACAAGCTTGAAGTTTAGCTAGCTGATTGGTTTCATTCAGCTAAATCCATAGATACAGTTGTGTATCGTCTGCATTACAGTGGAAATTAATAGTGTTTCCTAATGGTTTTACCCACTGGAGCATATAGAGAGTGAAAAGTATTGGTCCAAGCACAGAACCTTGTGGAACCCCATAATTAACTTTTGTATGGATAGAAGAAACATTATTGACATGGACAAACTGGGTACGATCTGAGAGATGGGACTTAAACCAGTTTAGTGCAGTCCCTTTTATACCAGTAAGATGCTCTAGTCTCTGTAATAAGATTTGATGGTCAATGGTGGCAAACCTAGCGCTAAGATCTAACAGAACAAGGATGGAAATAAATCCTTTATCAGATGCATTGAGAATGTCATTTGAAACCTTTACTAGAGCGTCTGTGTGCTGTGATGCATTCTACAACCTGACTGGAAATCCTTGTATAAGTTATTGTTGTGTCACACAGCTGTTTAGTTGGGGAGTTATTATGTCTCACAGTGGTCACACAGGCCAGTATTGACAGGAGTGATTGCAGCAACGCAAAAAATAACATCTTCAATGTATAAAGGGGCATTTGAGTGCTTTTTTGCATTCATACAAGCTTTTTGTTTTTTGTGTTTTTTTCACAAATGAATAAACCTAAGGGGAGATTTGTGAGTGAAACCAGCAGGATGTGGCTGCTTGACACCGCAGCAGAGGGTCATTCCTGACTCCTTGAGCAGCACAGACAGCGCCGTCTGCGTCCATCTCACCCCGTCTCCCTCCAGCCGGCTCCTCGGTGCGTCCTGCTGTGACAGTAAAGCATTTACCATCATGTCACCGAGAGCATGCAGCAGCAATCACACACACGCACGTGCGCGCGCACGCACGCACGCACACTCTCCGTCTGCAGCCTCTGCATGCAGCAGCGCCCATTCTAAATATTTCTGCCTGGTAATACAAAACCAGGCATATTGTGCTAAATTATTAAATAACCAGACTGAAGGCTGGGGCTGTGCAGCATGAGGAAATCGCCACGGCCCCTTGTTTGTGTGCTTCTCTATATGGGCCAACAAGTGGGGGATTGTGTTTCGACGTTCAGTGTGTGTGTTCCTTTTTTTTTTTTTTTACAAAAAGTAAAATAAAAATCATTTCACTGCGCTGACGCTTCATGGCCGTCAAACTCAGAGGGGAGGTGATGGTTTAGAGTTGATCATAAACAATAGTGACGTTCAGGATGTATCTGGGCAAAGCGTAATGTTTGACAGGCCCCTGGATCTGTTTGGGGTGACGTAGCAGTAAAAAGTGATTTCTGGTGATGCGGGGCGGTTATGGCCACATCGACAAAGTCGATCTACTGGGTCCACGGTGGATTAAGGCGATCGACCATGTGAGCAAGATTTAAACACCTCTCCACAGCCCGACGGTTCCCGTTCCTGTAATATCCTAACACCCTTAAGTGATCGATCCGCTGCAACCTGTGCGCATAGCAGGCAACGGACCGATATTCAGTCGAAGGCGGTGTTTTGGCTGAACAGTGACGTTTTAAGGCAGGTCCTGGTCAAACCTACCAATGATAGGCTACAAGCCGGTCCTATTCTGCTGGGGCTGATCGCGATGAACGGGTGTCGGAGCTGTGCACGGCAAAGGAGCAACCACAGCGAGACCAGGCGATCAAGGGGATGCGGCATCGGTGCGCGGGAGCTGTCCATCAGCACCACGTCCCCGACGAGAAGCACGGAAGCAGCAAGCAGAGCCGAGACCCAGCCGCTCCTGTTTTCAGCCTGCCGCCCCCGCCCTCCTCTCACCACCGAGACCGCACTCCGATCCCCGCCGCGCACCGCCAGAGCCTCCAGGAGCTGCCCTGTCTGAGCCAGCCCTCGCGGAGACCCGTCCACAGCGGAGACCCGCTGCCCCTGGCGCGCTACGACACCCCGCAGCGACCTTCAGGGCGAGCCGGCGAACCCGGCGCCGGGCAGCCGGCGCCGCTGCAGCAGGATCCCTGGGCCCCGCTCGGCTCCCAGCAGCAGCGGCCGCCGCCGCAGCCGCCGCAGTCGGAGAAGCAGCCTGTTTTCCCGAGCTGCCACTGCAGTTTTTCCGAGCAGGAGGCGGCGAGCCTCCCTCAGAATCAGCAGCATCCCGCCGATCCGCTGCCGCCGCAGCCCTACCCGCACTACCCGCCGCCTATACCGCCGCCGCCAACGTCGTCCTCCTCCTCTCTGCTGTTTTCCCGGGAATCGAAAAGGGGGGATCGGCTCCGAAGGAGTGCCGATAATCACCAACAGGCGAGCATCGTGGAACGCTGCAGGGGAGGAGGAGGAGCAGGAGGGCACCGAGACCACAGGCAGTTGTTGCAGCAGCAGCAGCCGCAGCAGCAGCAGCAGCAGCAGCAGCAGCAGCAGCACAGTCATTTAAGACTCCAACAGAGGGACCCCTCCCCTGAAGGAATCCGTGCAAACTCACAGAAAGGCTGCTCTTTAAATGTATGCGAGTCAACCGAGGCTAACAGGAGAGCATTCGAGTCTCAGACTCAGGACCTGCAGCAGCAGCAGCAGCAGCAACAGATCCCACAATTACGAGCTCAGCAACAGCTACTGGTGGGGAGCAGCTTGCCTATCAACTACTGCGCCAGCGGATCAGGAGAGCTATGTAGGACTCACCAGGCTCCACTGCTGCAGCAGCAGAAGCAGCAGCAGCAG
This sequence comes from Eupleurogrammus muticus, assembly GCA_036785175.1. NCBI lineage: Eukaryota > Metazoa > Chordata > Actinopteri > Scombriformes > Trichiuridae > Eupleurogrammus > Eupleurogrammus muticus. Next base: position 3,322,489 of record JAYKQN010000014.1, read on the forward strand.
CAGCAGCAGCAGCAGCAGCAGCAGCAAGACGCACCGGGGCTCTGTCCCCAGCGTCCGCAGCACTGTGAACAAGACCGCAATAAGTCTGGGAGGTTCGACCACAGCCGAGACTCCCGCGTCACCCCCCCGGTAACACAACACGCATACGCGGGGAACTCGTCTGCGACTGGCAGCAACAGCAGCAAAGACAGCCCCAACTACGGCTCCAGCTATCACCTGTGGCCAGAGAGCCCGCATAAAGGCGAGGAGAGGATACGCATCGACCTCCATAAGGTACGGTCTTATTCGGTTTTTTTTCGTGCGATATCACGACTGATCATCCTTTAATTATACAAACAAACTGCTCCTAACGTTTTCACTCAATGGCCACGCCTGTCATATGGTTTTGATAGAGCACAGGCGTCTGTGTGTGTGTGCATGTGTGTGTGTGTGCGTAAAGCTTTTTGAATCGTCATTTTATGTTGAACAGCGTCTCCAAAAAAAGATAAAGAAAAAAAATCACCGATGCAACTAAGGTGACATGTCAGCCGGCGTGTGACATTTCCTCATCCGAATCGCTTGTTTCGCTCTGGTCACACGAGCACGCGCGTGCACGCGCACACAGGAGGCGCGCGCGTGCCCGCGCGCACACACCTGTTCCGTGTTGCAGTGTTGTTGTGGAGCCCAGCTGAACGCATCGTAATGACGCCGGCTGGCAGGTGAGTTACGGAGCGTCTGCTGCTCCCTGCGAGCGGAGCGTTATCCGAACACGGGGATTTGGATATTGTGGCTTCCAGACAGCGTTCTGACACAATGCTGAGCTTCATATCACCAGGCCTGTGCCTGTCAGTGAGGCAGCTCTACATACTTCCAAACTCGCTCCACAGAAGCATACACGCAGCTTGCAGAGCAACTGAATCTACGTCCAACACTATATAATTCAGTATTAATTATAAAGCAAGAGATAATATCAGGCAAGGGTAATAAAATAAGTGAAAAAGAAATCCCCGCAGAGCATAAATCACAGGTTAAGCGAAAATGTGGTATTGAGTGTCATATTGGTGCATTTGTGTGACAGCATGAATGTGTTAAAAAAGGCAAAGAGGCAAAGAACAAGGGAGTAAAGTTATTGTAAGGGATAACACAAGGTCAGCTCCACGGAGGAGTGTTTCAGATGTTGATCAACTGGCAGTCTGATCCATATCTCACAGAGAACTACAGATTTTTCAGAAAGTCAAGTCAAGTCAGTTTTATTTATATTTCCCAAAATCACAAATATGTTATTGTGCAACAGCAACACAACAATCTCTGTCCTTCGACCCTCACATTGTACAAAGACAAACTCCATACCTCCATTCCTCTACCAGGATGGACAGGCATGCAACAGATGATATGTGCAGTTAGGTATGACATGTATTAGATTAACAGAGATATATTGATTCATGGCGTATGTGGAGGATGAGGTGACAGGATCCATTGCAGCTTCCAGGTGAACCAGGTCAGACTCGGACCCTCCAAGAACCGAAAGGCTCCTTCAGTGGCTGCACTGCAGCATGCTCTGTGAGCGAGAAAACACAGGGCAGGACTCAGGGAACACAGCAGATTTAAAAAGGTACAGCAAGAGGAGAAAAGGGAAGCTCAGCGTGTCCCATGAGGTTAGAGTTAGCTGGAGCTAGCACTCACGAGGAAGTGTTAGCTCCAGCATAGGAAATGTGTGAATACGTTCGGCGCGTATTTTAATGAAGCGAGAATATATTTGTCAGTGGAAGTTTGACTTCAATGTTCTTTGGCTGCTCGGAGTTGTGGAACAAATTGTTTTGGCACGGTTTAGATCTTAAAGAGATTTGAGTAAACCTGAAAAAAAGCAAATTAACATCGTAAGGGTAAAACCAGAAAAGGCTCAATTAAGCTACAAGGTGCTAAAATACATCCACAGTACAGTTGAACCGAAATGATGAATCCTTATGAGATGAAATGAACTGCTTTCAGCTCCCCTGAGAAATATGACTAAAGAAAAGAGGCTAATTGTTTAATGGATATTTGAACAGAAGAATTGTGATTTTTTTTTTTCATTTAAAAAAAAGCAGCTTAATTGCCACCGCTGTTCTTGTTTTCCTCCCCAGTATTTACTCCAGGTGCTGATGAGATGAGGCCTTTACATGGCAGGGTAGCAGAGAGAAGAGGCAGCGTCTCCGGCTCCTGTTTAAAATGCTGCAGCTGTTTTCAGGGGCTGAGCTGGCACCAAACAGCAAAAGGTGGCACATCGAACCACCTTGACATGACTGTTCTGAACTTGGCTCAGTTTTGGAGCATCAGCTAAACCCCCGAAATGTCCAAATGGCTGAAAGTAAACTTTTTTTTTGTTTTTATTTCCTTAAAGTTGCCACCTATCTATTTCTGGTGAAACCCAGAAGGTATTTTTGGCCCAGCAGTAAGATGAGTGCACAGTGAGGCAAAGACATGAATGTTTTCTAAATTTAGAGTAGTGTGACATTTATGTCAATAAAAGTGCACATTAGTCATAGTGTAAAAGTAAAAAAAGGCAATATGACTTAGTTATTGCAGCTGTCCAGCATTAAATCCAAATCCTGTAAACTCCAGACTAACAAACTCCATGACAGACTCTGCCTATGTTTTAAACCCTTTTCCACTTGTCCAGATCCGACTGTGACAAGCATTTTTGACGCGGCCCGACGTGCTTAACTTTTCACAGACATTTGTGAGCTCCTGCTCACGTCTTTGAGACACGGCCCCCTGGGCCTGCTCCACATTCGAAACCCCCTTAAACAAAACCACTTGTGACGGAACAAGCCAGATAAAGTGTATACGATTACAGCGGCCACACAACACGCCCTGAAACGTAATAGCCGGACCGCCCGGGCTGATGGGAGGTAGTACGATATTGTGTCCCGCCTCAATAACATTGTGCTGTGAAAGGTGCATTGCTGCTTCTATTGTGCGGGCCTGTGTAAGTACTCTAATGCCCGCCACTTACTGCTATGGTGATATCCCCTGCAGAGACACTGTAGTACGTACAGTACATAAACACCGGTGGATTTGTTTGCATTTTAACAAGGCTCCTATTGGAGAATGCACAGCATCGCAGTTAGCACAAGAAAATGTAATAAATCACTTTTTAGTTTGTCAGATTTGCTGTCATTCGGTTTCTTTTTATATATATATATATATATAACTACAAAATGCTAAGAAGACAATAAATGCAGCAACGGCTGGAATGACACATGCATTTGTTTGCATTGCGTCTGTTGAGATTTTGGTATGATATTAATTTGACTTCTTTACTTGTAGGAGCAGCATGGAGTAGATGATTTATAGGAATCTAAGCCCGGGAAATCCCTCCCTGTGCATTCTGGGTGACTAAACGGAACAATAAATTACAGCTGCAAGTCACAACTGTTTTCATTATTGATTAATCTTGTGGTCTTTTGTACAGATGTTAACAGGAGAAAATGTTTTCGTTGGTTTTTCCGATGATTGAAATGAAACGGCAAATAAATGTGTGGAAATGGCTATCACCATCTCCCAGAGCCCAAGGTGACATTTTCAAGTGATTCATTTTGTTAAACCAACGCCACAGTGAAACGGAACATGACTGATTGTTGCTCGGTTAATGTGAGGCTGTCATATACAAATCTTTGTGCTGCTTGTTTAGCATTCAATAGTATCACACTGCAGATATATCATCCTCTCATAGATGGGAACACAAAAGTAGAAATCAGATGAAGATTTAAAAAAGGTGTCTTCTGTCATAAAACTGTGTGTGTGTGTGTGTGTGTGTGTGTGTCAGGCGAGTGTCAGTCCACCTTTCAGGAGAATGTGAGGTTGTATGTGTCATTGCAGAATTGAAGCCCTGAAAGAGGAGGAAAGCGATTACGGAGGAGCCCCTATTGTGCAGCTCCTGCCAAACTGCACTCCAACATGCTTATAATCACCCTGTATGATCGGGGAAAGGTCAGCGCGCTGCAGCCGATATCAAAATTGTCACTCGTGTGTCTCTTTGACACCGTGTGGAGGATTTAACGCGGGTCGTGTGTAGCGGTGGTTAAGCTTCTGAAAAAGAGCGAGCACATGATTCCCCAGAAACGCAGAGAAGCAGTTTCTACAAGAAAAAAACAAAAAAACAAAAGGCAAACCAAAGAATTCATATTCCCTTTGGGAAAAAAAATGTTTGCAAACATTTCAAGTTGGCTGCTTTCATCTGTGTGATGCATATTATTTAGTATTTCTTTTTCCGTTTGCTCTTTTCTGTCATTTTTCTTTTGAAGGAATCCTAGCAGAGCTCTGGCATTAAGCAAAAAACCTGAGGTAATTGTGTTGCCAGGTTTCCTTTAAAAAAAAAAGTAGTTTATCTTATCACTGGTGTGTTTGCGTTGGCCTGAATGCTGCTGAGGTAACGCTGAACTTGGGACAATAGATGTCGACAGATCTGCTTTACAGCGTTATGATTTAGCAGCAGGCTTCTGGCCAGGAGAAACATTATGTTGATTTAAACTTTCTCTATCGGTCATCTCTCTGCTGTTGTTACGGGGGGGGGGCTCCCGTTTGTTCCGCTGCCATTAGGCGTCCATGTTTCCACGCGGTTTCTCGTGCTCCGAGCCACGCCAGGCCAGGCCAACACCTTTAAAGTAAACACCCGCGGCCGCGCATTCAAATGTCAGACGAGGGGCAGATCCTGCTTACATCCTGCGTGTGTGTGTGTGTGACGCTGCTGTAGATCTCTGATAACGCCGTGGCAATAACGTGAGGAGAGCTGCGGGACTCGTAGTTTGGGCTGCGGCTGGCGACGCACGGACAGTAAGTATGCGCACGGACCACCTTTAATAATTGATCGCTGTTTTTCCCTCTTATATACAGAGATATATGGTGATATTTATATTTCCCTCCCTTCTTCTTTTTGTCCACCGCGTTCTAAGTGCTGCACTGTGCACTATCTCTGGAATAGATGTGTGTTTCCATGTGCGTTGCTATGGAGAGATCAGCCTGCGTGTTGTGCGTAACCGTCTCTTTCAAGGCGCTGGTGGTGGTGGGGGGTGTTGGTGTTGAGTTTGGTCAAGGAATCGTGTGCGCAACATAATTATCCTTTAGGATTTACGATTTGTTTCACACTTTGCTTGTCACGCACAACGCACGCACACGGCGCGTCACGGAGACGCTCGCGCGCGCGCGCGCGCGCTCGCGCTGCAGGGTAGCACACACACAAACACCGATATTGTTGTAAAGTGGTGTTCAAATAGTGCTTCGCTTGATATTCGCTCTGTGTTTCATCTGAGTGAGCTAGCACAAGGAGAGGAGGGGGGGGGGTGAATTACTGGCAGTCCAGTCGAATATAAAGAGTAGGAAAAGAACGCGCGTTTGGGGGTTTCCTCAGACGCACGCCAAATGTTTGCGCAGTCGCTGCAATTTGTGACGTGACCGCGCGACCTCTCACGATGTTTCCGTTTTCTAATGCGTGTTGTAAACTTATAATCTCTCTCCTGTGTTGTTGTTGTTTTTTTTTTTTTTTACTCAGCAGCAAAGCCAAGTTCCAACCACAGCTCTTTGCTTAATAAATGGCCGCAGTTCATTTATATGGTAATGCCTGTGAGGTTCTAGCCAAGGGGTGCCAGGCATATAATGTATCACCGCAATGCATATGCTTTATGGCTAATTAGCTTATTGATCTGGGGCTGTTTCAGAGTTAGGGCATGATCACAACACAAAAGGCTATGAGAGTATGAGTAATGCAGCTGTAAGCAGATATTTGTCATTCATTACAGGGACCTGGAGAGATTCAGATGTGCACTGATGGCTTTGTGTGTGTGTGTGTGTGTGTTTGCATATGTGTGTGTCTTTGCACGTATCTTCCAACGCTGTCGATGTGCGAGCTCATTGAGTCATTTCAATATTGCCTGCTGGCTGTTTTCAAATGTTTGCTAAACACGGCGTTCGGCAGGAGTGCGGCGTACAGTGACAAGATGTGAGAGATGTGTGATTTCATCATACTTTGCTCACACAAATTGACAAGCTCGCCTGCCCTTGAAAACGCGTGTTTTTGGAAAAGCTTCTGCTTTCCATTGTGAAATCCCTGTGCAGCGGGTTCTCCGCTTTGTTTGGCGCCGGTTGTGCACGTGAGCGTTCCGCCCGTAAATGCTCACCGTGAGCTCCCCGCTCATTGGACGCCGTCTTTTTCCTCTCTTCCCATCAGGTCTTTATGCCCTCAGGTCAGGGTTTGACTGCCGATCCCCAGAGCCGCCTCGCTACTTAATTTACAGCACATGATACACAACCGTTTCCCTGTAAAACTCAATCACAGCCTCCCCTGGCCACTGTTTAAATATTCAGCGAAGAACAAAAAGCCGTAGCTGATCCGCATCCAGTCGTATCGCTCTGCCTTGAGCTGTTTATAGAAAGTGTGAGGTCTGTTTGTTACCTTTTACACAAACAAAAATATTCCTGTGGGAATAGGAAAATTAGCCCCGGCCTCTAATCAGAGGACGATCTGTGTAAAATATGCAAAGTGCTATGTTCATGTGTGTGTGTGTGTTCCCATCACGAGCCAGAGTGGCTCTTATCCAACGCGCAAGCTTTACAACTTGAGAGGAAAAGATGATTTGAATGGATCCTCCTCCTTAGTTACCTTGAATCACCTTCTGTAGCTGCACAAATACAACAGCTGCCGTAGATCAGCCGAGGGTCGGTTGAGGTTCACTACGGGCGATGCGCGCCGGCTCTCTGCAGAGGAACATCTGTTTCCTGGGTCGCTTTACCGCATACGCGTCGTACCTCGCGTTGATGCACGAGGGAAAGAGGAGAGAGGGATTGAGTGGGAGGACGGCTTTAGTATATCATTACCATGTGGGTGCCTCGGTCCTGTGTTCAGATGGTAGAGGTCGCGTTGACGCTTTTGCGGCCTCCACTCGTGTGGAAAGACCTTGTTCATCTGGAATCCTGTGTCCCTGCATTGTAGTTTTTCTCCAGGAACAATTTCCTGTTTCAGTCGCTGCATCACAGCCACGCTTAAATTTGCATCTTTTTTTTTTTTTTAACTATGCATCTTCAATGTTTTTTCCTGCTAAAACGCTGAATGTACAGTACGTTTGCAGTGTCCATGGTTACAAAAACATTGGTTTTAACAATGTTGTTTAATATGTGACTGCTATTTTGTTCGATCTTTTTCCCGGTGAATGAGTGTTTACACGGCTCCGACATGCTCACATGAGATAAAGAAGCGCCTCTTCCGCTCCCTCGCTCCATCTCCCTCTGCTTTCTCCGCGCTTTACGTCAGTGGTTTGCATGGTGTTTGGCTCCCTGCGCGTTTGTAGTTCCCATACAGCTGCTCCAGCCTCCATTATCGGCCTCCCTCCGACTGTTAACCCCTTAATGGGCCATCGGCCCGCTCACTTCCCCTTTCTGTCACCGCCGTTAACCCTTTCACGGACAAAGCTTCCACCCATTCTCTCCCTTCTCTTCTTTTCTTTGAGAGCCCGTTTTTTCCCCCCCCCCCATCATCACTCGTTTCTGTTCCCTGGCCAATTCTTCTTCTCTGTCAGACTGAGAAAAAAAAAAGCTTTTTTAAATAGAATCAATTTACACAAAAGGCCCCAGGGGGCATTAGAGAACTGCGCCACTTAATTTCATAACCAAAAAAAAAAAATCACACAGGGAAACTGTACCTTGAGGCTGTTAGCACAATTCCCAGAACTTTTATCATGTGCGACATAATAGACTACACGAACAAGGACAGCAGTTGACTGAGTGGAGTACAGTGTGGGGTCTGGCTATTATCTGGACTTAAAAGATTACTCTTACAGTGTGCATATTACATTTGGTTGGGAATCGGTCTGTGAATACAAATGCGCCGCTTTTTTTTTTCCCGACTGGCCCCTGTTTCACTTCGGCAGAGAAAAGGGGGGGGGTTCAGACGGAGGCAAGATAAGGATATTCACTTAGCTCGACACCACGGAAGCCGCGGCGCCAGTCAGAGGCGGCGGGAGCCGGGTGACACACGGCGAGGGCTCTCTGTTAGAGTGGAGCGGCAATGGAACCCGATATCTTCTCATTTCATCTTGTCACTGTTTCAGTAATTTTCCCATTGGAATGTCAAACATATAGCGTCTGCTTCAGCAGATACCACCTGAAATGGAAGATAACTAGAATACGGGCGGGGAGGGGGGGGGAATAAAACTGAATGGTTTTCAGATTAACACAGTTTGAGATTGCACTAGCTTTCTTTTTTTTTTTTTGCTGTTTATTCGTCATGTTAAGTTGCACACAAGCATTTCAAATTTACTTCAGCTGATCCTGAAATACAAAAAGAGAGATTTCCACTGATTACCCATCATTCTCTGTTTCTCTCGCTCTCGCTGTCCTCGAGCTTCTCCCATTGGCTCGTGTCCTCCTCCCGTCATAAATCTCAAGCAGGATGTTTCCAGGCAACTCTCCAGTCAATCTTTACTGAGTTTGTTGTGCTATTGATCTGTCCTGTGCTATAGGTTGTCCTGGCTTCTCCCTCTCTCCGCTATTGATGTTTTTCGCCCCGGGGAAAGAAAGAAACTGCCTCGGCCTGAATTTACCGAGAGCTCGTTTCCAAATGACTTACAATCACCCCACAATGAAAATAGGAGTTGTCAGGCGGTGGCGTTTATACATTGATATTGCTGTTGGGCGAAGGTGGTTTGACAAGAGGTAAAGATCGTGGGATTGTAGTGTGGGTTATGGGGCACTTAAGGGTGATAATCTCTGTGGGGAACAGTCAAGTCAGCTAATGAAGATGGTTTAGTCTTCTGGGTCCACATAGATAAAGCTGTGTGTGTGTGTGTGTATTGTTCCTCTAACCACATACAATATTGGTCATTTTCATAAATGGGGGGGAGTATATCAGCATGTGAGGCCCCTTAAGGCATAAATCACGCTTGCTTTTATCATAATGGTATACTCTCCTACACACAACCGTATCCATGGTAAACTCCCCCATAATAATAGAGGAAATTGTATATGTGGAAGCATGTGAGATATTAAGACAATGGAGGGTGTGTACAGTAACTACACTTAACATTCAAGGCTGAAGTGGCTTTAGTCGCCCTCTCACGCAGTTATTCAACATTCTTTCTCACACACGTTCATCGCTCGGAGGATTTTATCCTCTTTAGCACACCCCATTTAATTTCTTACCCATAGAATAAAAAATGTCATACTCACACACATAGATATAGTCTTATGGAGCTAATATTGGGCCAAAGGTTTTGTAATTTGGGGCGTTGGTGGGGGATACAAATTAAAACTGAACATTTTTTATCTTGAATTCTGAGAAAGTATAGTTATGTATAATTATGATCCACTCTGCAAATAAAAGATTTATTTTCATTTTTTTTTGCGTTCATTTTTTTTTTTTTAGATATTTGGGATCCCATTTCTGTCATATATAGGAGCTGTATTAGACTTAAAAACATGTGAAAGATAAAAGTAAACAATTTATTTAAAATAGTTTGCAGAGTGGATCATAATTATATTTTACTTTTTTTTAAATCTTGAAATTTCTGTGTTATGCATTTAAATAAATTACAACAGAGGATAAAATGGTATAAGTGTGTGCAGATGGTAGCGGGAGTCTGCCCTTAATTATAAGGTTTTATCACCGCTCCTCCTGTTGCTTTTGACATAACGAACGAATGCAATTTACGACAGTCTCGTGTTTGTGGCCGAGGATGAGTAACGGTACGGTGTCAGCGACTTTGAGTTCAGGCCGTAACTTCCTCAGCCCGTGTGGGAATGTGTGGAGGACCGGGCCTGTCTCTTCATGAGGGGGTTATCAGCACAGATCTGGCATCAATCAAGCAATCAGCCATAATGGGAGTCTATGAAGGAAAATGTGGCAATACTGTTGATTAGCTCAAATAAAAAGGATGTTTTAGAGCGCTCATTAGTGCAACATTGAAATACTGTTTCAGTCCGATTTTTTTCCAATGTCAAACCTGCAGGAACAGGAGGCGTCAACACAGCACATCCAACGTGAGATAATACTCCAGCCAACCTGGAATCAGCTCTTTATAAATTCGATCAAAAAGTAACATGCAGTGTAATATTTTGTCTGATTTATTTATTTATTTATTTTTGTCGATCTTCACTCTGCACCAAAACCGTCATCACGCCAGACTCTTGTTCTTCAGAGGTTATTGGCGTCTCATATTTTCTCACATGAAACTTGATTGAAATAAACAGATTTCAGGAAGGAAAAATACACAAGAGTTCAGTAGAAACTATTATTACCCACAGATGTTCAAATCTTTCTCTATTAGAAGAACTGGTCCATTTCAAAGGATATTTTCATCCAATTTAATTGGTCTAATCCTTTCATTAGCCTACTTTATAGATTAAAAAAGGCAATTTACTTTTTTTCCTAACTATCTAAACCTTTCATGCACATACAAATGAGCTCTGTCAAAGATGCTGTGTCAGGCATACACGTCCTCATCTGCTTTTATTCATTTATTTTTTTTACCACTGGTGAGTGTGAACACATTTAATGATCTGGGGCCTATTTCCTAGCCATATGTCTTTCTTTGGGGTAAAGTGATATTTGCAAGTTCTCTTAATTATTTTGCAGTGAGGTGCTATTGCTGTCGTCTTCTCCCGTTTTTTAATAGCTGCAGGATTATGTAAGAGATAATGCCCAACAAGGTTCAGGCTTCCCTGTCATCCATTAATTGTCATGTCTCGTCGTAAATGTTAAGTTGTCACTCGTGTTGTCTTGTCCTGCACTTCCTGTCTTATTGTGAAATGACTCTTCCCCCTTGTGTCAGGCACCTTTGCTTCCTGCCCTTGTGTGTTTCCCGCCACAGTGATTGCCTTCCCCTGCCCTGATTGTTTCCACCTGTGCCCTGTTACCTCTCCTATATATTGTCTGTGTCTCCCCTTGTCCTGTGCCAGTTCGTCACGTCCCATGTGTCAGAGCCAGCGCCCAGCTCCAAGTACTACCAGGTTTTGTTCTCTCATGCTCAAGTTCCCAGTCTTGTTTTGTCGGCCTTTGCCTCGTTATTTTTCCTCGTAAGAGTGACTTTTTGTTTATTCCTCGTAAGAGTGATTTTTTGTTTATTCCTCGTAAGAGTGATTTTTTGTTTATTCCTCGTAAGAGTGATTTTTTGTTTATTCCTCGTAAGAGTGATTTTTTGTTTATTCCTCGTAAGAGTGATTTTTTGTTTATTCCTCGTAAGAGCGATTTTTTTGTTTATTCCTCGTCAGAGTGAATCTTTTGTACGGAACCATAATAAAGACCTTTTCTTTGATCGATCCGTGAAGAGTCGTGCATTTGGGTTCAGCCTCCGGCCCCGCCTTGTGTCATTAATGGCTGATTAGACACCTTGAAGAGCATTATCCTGCTTATACCATGGTCACTTGCAAAAAAAAAAAGGAAAAAAATCCAATTTTTTTTACAAGCCTTAACTCTGTTTCCCTGCTAACACCTGGGGGTTTGACTAATACCTGGAACAATCATTACCATCCCATATGTTTCTTATGCAATGGAAACATTGTTCACCTAAGCCTTAGCCTATATTTCTACCTCAGCGATGAGTCATGAAGCTACTTTTATATTGACAAGAACCAAATTCAGTAACATGAATGGTGGAAGGATGGCAACAAAAAGACGAAATTTGGCATGAACAGACAGTGAGTCATTCTCTATCTTTTAACCTCAGTATGTGTTTGGACTGTGGGAGGAAAACCCGGAGAGAACCCACGCAGGCACAGGGAAAACATGCAAACGCCACACGTAAAGGTCCCGGCCCAAGGACTTGACCCTATGACCTTCTTGCTGTGAGGGAATGGCGCTGCCACAAAAAAACATCTTTGCTGTGTATTTTTGTTCTCCATCACATACAATGTAAGTTCAATACTTGTTCGGGCAAGTAGTTATCACTTTTTCTTTAGGTTATGTCTGGGTCATTTTCACCACACATTAACAACTTCAAGGTTCAATTTGCTAACCATCCATTTCCTTCTGGCCCCAATCTGAAAATCATGTTTTTAACAACCCTCCCTCTTAATTTGCTGGAAATTGAAATGGTTCCTAATGAGACAGCGGGTGTCCCACAGGGATAGTAATCCCCCCTCCCAAATTAGTTCAAACCCCAATCTCCCCAGGACCTAGTTTTAAGACACTCACATGAGCACACGTGGAATAACCTTGTTGGGTCCTAATTATCGTAGCATTGTGTCTCTGTTGAACACCGGGTTATTAGTCCTAACAATAACGCGTTCCCACAGGATCGTACCCGTGTCCCTTTTCTCCGTGGAGGTTTTAACTTGTTTTTTGACTACTTTAATCACTAATTGAAGAACAAGAGAGCAGCAGAATAAGTCAGAGTTGGAGACTGAGCTTCGCTGCCACTTTCACTCAAAATGAATGAAATCTATTTTTCATTTTATACTGCACATCTATTCATGCAGATTTTACATGATTTAAAAGATGTTTTACATTTCTCCTCAGTTTTTTTCATTAATAATAGTTTCTAATTTTTATGTTTTGAATATGGACAAACTTGATCTTGGTGCCAGACAGTTCTTATTTTAAACAAGGTCAATGGTCAACATAGGAAACATTACAACTATCACCATCTCTTTACACAGTATAATATATATTTAGACCAATAAGACTATATATATATATATATATATATATATATATATATATATATATATATATATATATATATGTATATGTATATATGTGTATATATGTATATATATATATATATATATATATATATGTATATGTATATATGTGTATGTGTAAATATATATGTGTGTATATATATATATATATATATATATATATAGGGCGACACGGTGGTGCGGTGGGTAGCACTGTTGCCTCACAGCAAGAAGGTCGCAGGTTCAAGACCCGCCTTGGGCCTGGGTCTGGGACCTTTCTGTGTGGAGTTTGCATGTTCTCCCCGTGTCTGCGTGGGTTTTCCCCGGGTACTCCGGTTTCCTCCCACAATACAAAAAACATGCTCAGGTTAATTGGTAAACTCTAAATTGCCCATAGGTGTGAATGGTGTGTGTGCCCCACGATTGGCTGGCGACCATCTGGGGTGTATCCCTGCCTCTCGCCTTAACGCGCTGGGATAGGCTCCAGCAGACCCCTGCGACCCCGAAAGGGAATAAGCGGGATAGACAATGGATGGATGGATGGATGGATATATATATATATATATATATATATATGTGTATGTGTATATATATATATATGTATATGCATGTATATATGTATATATATATATGTTGCAGTATAAAGCAGGACCAGACTGTGGCTGTCTAATGTTTTTTTTTATTTCTTCTCCCTTTTCACTCAGTCATGCACAGACAGCTGGGACTGTAGGGCTGTCCCTGTGTTCCAGCCAAAAATATATTACAGAATGAAAATATGCTGTTGCTATTAGGCAACGCGGCTGTATTAATAACTCGGTCTAAAATAAGTCCTTTCAAAATCGAATAACTACTGATGATGTGACGGTATTTGGGGGAACGGTTATGGCTGTGTTTATCAAATATAAACTCTGGTTGGATACCATGTGATAACAAATGGGGCAAACAGGCTCTGGCCTCCATTGAATGTTCAACCCAGTTAAAACAGCCAGACAGGTCTGTAAAATGACATTATTTAACCTGTAATCTGCCTTAATAACCAGCTAATGGAAACATTTACATTTAAGCTATGATACTGCTGGACTATGACTTCTCTCAGTCTAATCGGTCTCTCTCAATTTAGTGTCCTCTCAATGTCATGAAAAAAAAAACTCACTTACTAATAAACACCTACTGCTAATACCACCTAATGAACCAAATCCAAAAGGTTTCCTCCTCTGCTTGTCGGATGGTTTGCTGTTGTAATTGTCCGTTCAGGACAGCTCACTCTCATGCCATAGGTTCCCACCTGGTGAACAGCTTTTCTCACATCACCTTTGTATGCTTGGCAATATGCATTTCATGTGCATAGACGCGTCCTGCTTGTCCCACACGTTCAGTATGAGCCGCTTACTTTAGCGCACATCAAGCCTTCGTCCACACACACACTCCGCTGACTGAGAATATTCTGTGAAACCTCTTTGAACATGGACTGTCATGTTTTGGCGAACCTCTTACAATGGCTGCAACGTATCCCACAGAAGGGCAGGAGCAGCCATTATTTAACAGCAGACGTCCCTGCAGAGATACGACGGCGTGAACCGCGGGGCGATAAGGCTCGGCACTCACAGGCTCTTCCTATTCCAAGGAAAATAGTATTTTTTTACTTCATCGATAAAGATGACACATTTAAATTTGCGCCGTTACTCTTGAGAGTGTGTGCAGGTATTATGGTAAAATCCCAAATGCTCTATTAATTTTTTTTTTTTTTTTACTGATGTTCTGACGAGATCCTACATGAAATATATATTGTTTATTTCCCTCACCGCTGCACTCGATGGAGGATTTTCCTTTGTGAATGTGTGGCTGCAGACTGTGGTTTTCCTTCTGTCTTTGCCGGGGCTGAGTAATGATCCTCACGCTGGTCAGGGATGGACGGAGGAGCCCTGATGCCTGCTGGCCTGTCAGAGAAATGTGACAGCGTCTAGTGTGCAGGGACAAACTGGAGAGTGGAGCCCGCGGCTCTTGATCACCCCGGGGCCTGGCAGCGACATCCACGGCGAGCTGTCGTCCCTCGCTTTCATTTATCTCTTTCTCTTTCACCCTCTCTATCCCTCATGTTGTCTCCCATTTCTAGATCTCTGCCTTATTCTGTTCAGTTCCTCCCTTCATCTTCTTCTTCTTATTATTATTTTGCAATCCTATTTTCATGTCAGTATCTGCCCGCCTTAAATATATACACACACGCACACACACGCATGCACACATGCACATTTGTATCTTCTGAACCAATTTTTCCTTGTGCTCTTTATGTAGCTGCAAACTGTCCGCGTCAATATCTGACTTAATCCAACGTCCTGGCGGAGGCTCAGCTTGTGCAGCTAGCGCACGTATGCACATCAACCCACCCACCCTCATGCATGCAACCCCCCCCCAACCACACACACACACACACACACACACAAACACATTATTAGACAGACTGGCACCCACATGCCCCAACTCGCAAACACACACAATTCCATTTTTAGGATACATAAGCCTTCAAAACTGCAGCAGAGTAGCCCCATACAAAACTAGAATGAGGATTTTCTATTAGATTTGAGCTGGAGAGAGAGAGAGAGAGAGAGATAGTTTCCTTCATTTAAACTGTTCTGCACTGAGGCTTTTCAATTTGATTATGAGGCTCCATTTCATAGAGCCTGGATGCTGCGTGCCATTCAGAATGAAATTGAGCCATTGGTCGGCCGGAGAGGCAGCCTCCCCCCGTCTTCTCTGCCGAGGGCATCGGGGGACGACGAGGGCGACGCAGAGGGGAAATGTGAAAAGCGATTGAGGCTCGGGTGGCTGGTGGAGGGGGCGAGAGGATTGGGTTGATTGGGTGCTTTGAGATTTGTGATGTGAGGATTCCTGCTGCAAAGTCTGCGAAGGACTTTTCTAGTTTACACGTTGCAACCTGTGTGTCTCTATATATGTATATTTCTTTTCCCATTTTTGGCAAATCATTCCCTGATGTGTAGCGGCTCGGAATGTCAACGTTCACGCAAACCAAGTCTGTCCTGTCGTGGTTCAGTGATGAATGATCACCAGGCACGGGTAACTAAAGCTGAGGGTGTAACAGCAGCCCTGCTCTCCTGGTGTTCATCATCAATCCTCTTCATTTACGTTATTGGAGCAACACTTCCTCGGACCTTCTCCTTTTACATCTCAAGTTCCTCGTCCCATGACTTGTCACAACACGTACATACTGCTTTGATTAATCAGCATGTAACTGGTCATCGGGAACCTAATTAGGTCGAGTCAGATTTATGTCTCATCTTTTAGGATTAATTACATTTGAAAAAACAGCTATTAGTAGTAGTATTTCTGTAACCTCACTCCACGGAAGTGACCTATAGACAACTATCAAACATCAGCACATACCAAACTGACATATTTCATGTGCCATTAGACCATTAAAAATATTAACTACTTCTTGAAAGTTTAATATTGAAGGAGGATAAAAAAAAAAAAAGTTTTCACATGTAAATCCACCTTAAATTAATAAGAACATACATTTTTGGGTGTGTCCTGGTATTTGACATGGCAGTGTCTTGACTATATTTACATCAAAACATGTGAAAGAGTTGTAAAAATAAGGGAGGACATAGAAAAAATAATAATCCTCTTCTGTCCTAAGATAGAGCTCGAACATTTTATTAACAAACAGAAATAGCTAAACTCATCATTCATATTTGTACCACAATTTTCCAAGTGATGCTTCTTTGGTCTGGAAAAGGGCTGGAAAACATATCATTTAAAATCCGAGCAAGTGGAAGCTGCACTTCTTGGCTGCAGCTGAAGGAACTGGGACAGCAGTTTTGTCAACTCTTTGTTGCTGCAGCTTAACTGGGACACAACTACACACTCAACATGTGCAGCGCTTCACTTCAGCGTACTAGGAGGGGCCGATCGCTTTGACTCATCACTCCTAGCAGTCAGAAGTAGTTTCTAATGCTCCAAAGTTATGGCGAGACAGCAGTAAAAAGTCCTCTGATGTTCTAGAGCAGCACAAAACAATATATCCAACGTTTTCTGCCTTGGGTGAGTCTCTTTTATCAGATATTATCATCCAGGATCCATATTTACATATCAAGCATCTCAGAAATCCTCTGAAAGTTTGACTGTGACTAAAAATAACTGGAGCCCAGCGCAGGACTACAGAGATATTTACTTCCTACACAATAGCAAGAAAGTCTCTTTTGAGAATGAACGACACCAACATGTGATGTGTAGTTCTTCAGGCTGTTACACCGTGGCTTCATCTCTTTAATAAACACACTGTCAGGCGGTTCTACTGTAGATCTTGATGCAGGTGCACTAGGAAAGGCCAAGAATTCCTAAAATAACCTTCCAGAAGGACCTGCAAAGGAAATGAAACATCAACCTCATGCCTGTGCATAATGCACAGTGATGTTTGTGAAATTGAGGGGTTAAATTTTTATACTGAAAAATCCAAAAAGACATCACTTTATGTCATTTGTATGTATGGCAGTCAAATACTTAAAGGTACAATGTGTAACTATTGACCACCTATCTACTGGCACTGTGGTGTGTGTGTGTGTGTGTGTGTGTGTGTGTGTGTGTTATTGTGAACCTGTGCGATGGCCTTGACATCCTGATTAACTTCCTAAACCACCGTTATTTAAATGAACCAAATACATATTGGGGATTTAAATTTTTACTTTCTTACATAAAAAACATATTAAAACTTAATAAGGTGACATTTTACTGCAGATTTCATCCAGAAACTGACCAATCAGAACAAATTGGACCTTAAAGGCACAGGAGCTAAAATGAGTGGCTGCATAATGAGTCAGTATAAGATGAATATGTTTTTTTGTAACTGTAAACTATGCAAGGATATTCTAGAATAAAAATATAGACCTGGATATATGCATATTATGTCCCCTTTAAATAATTACAGATTGTGTGTTGTAGCTGCATCTCCTCTTTGCCAGTCTAAAATGGAAGTTCCTGTATGTACAGTGTGTGTGTGTGTGTGTGTGTGTGTGTGTGTGTGTGTGTGTGTCTGTCCTTCGTTTTTCTCTACAATCGTTCATCCAATCAATTTTACACCTAGCGGGTGTGTTGCTGACAAGGAAGTGTAGTGTCGAGTGTAAAGCTGTTTGGATTAGCGGGTTCTCAAGAAAGCTTCAAGCAGCCACACTGGAGGTCAAGCATTCAGCCCGTTCTGAACGGGCACTGCATTAATTAGATATAAATTCAGTTAAGTCATCTTTTACAGAATAAATATCATCAGTCACCAATCAGCACAGACTGATGCTGAACAGCATCTTGACACTACACCACACCACAATATTGCCCTATCAGCAGCTATTTCTGGAGTATTTCCTGTCATTCAAACCTAAAGTTCACCCACAGTCTTTAAAAGTGTAGAAAGGTCCTAATGGCACAGATTAAAAAGCAATTTAATACAGAAAAGGGGATTAGAAACACTATGGGCCGCACTAATCCTTAACCTTTAGTCCTGTTCTCATGGAGCCACAATATGTGCAAGACGATAGTATCACAGGACTAGAGTTAGTAAATTTCCATTAGGGCCGCCTTTCTTTATTCCCACCAGCACATTTAAAGGCATTAGGCATGCTTTGTCAAGGCTAATAAAAAGGGCCAGCAGTGCTATCACACACCCCCGACTTGTTTCGGAAAAAGCACTGTTCCATGTGAAGTTTTCATAACCCATTATGATAATCTGCCCGAGTCTCTGAAGGGCAAGGCGCAGACAGGCAGATAGATGCTTCTGGGGCGGCTGCTGTACAGCCTTTGCGGGGATAGAACATTTTCTGTCTGCGTAACCGGGACAAAAACTCACAGGCTCCTATCTGCCAAAAACAGCAGAAATGATGCAGAGAGACAACTCAATGCAGAGCGGTGTCTCATGATGTTAAGTCAGAAAACTTCATACAAACAATTTGTACAGGTGGTTTTTAGAAAAACAAATATTTGGTGTATAACGATTTATTGGTTGTATATGCCAACTACGCGCGTTATTAAGTAATGTTATTTTACTTTCCCCAAGTTGCCCTTTGCCTAAAGAAACAGGAGTCATACAGTACACAGCATCTTTGAGTTTCAAAAGAAATCTTTTCTCTTGTTTTCCTCTTAAAATAGGGGCGAGCTCACATTTGGCCTCTGCGGCACGCCTGATTTGAGCATCTCTGCAGGGGAAGAGTGTTTCTCTGACAGGAAACAGGGTCATGCTGGGCATTAATCTTTCATATCTAAATTTGTGCAGTGCAAAGATTCAATTTTCTGCACTTTGTAGGGTCTACTATTGGTTATATAGTTTTATTTATACATCACGGGCCATACATTATTCATTTGTTTTTGAGCCGTCCATTTTGATGCCACTTTCTTGAAGGAAAGCTTGTAACATACTGTGAAATAAAGAAAGAACACGAGGGGGGCTTTAATGCTACTGTAGTTTAACTGTGAAACGGTATTTTATATAAACGCCTCCTAGTAAAGGCTTTCAACAAGCGCTCTCGGTGCATCTTGAGTACTTGGGACTTTCAAAAAAAAATTGGTGATATTTTGGGTTCACACTGTGTGGACACATGTCCTGCCGAGCTCTAAATCCGTCCGCTTTTATAACCAAAATTGTTTTGCAAGATCCTTCCCTCTCTTTGCCCTCTCCAGAGCACATAGAAACAACTCCCACATCAACACTCTATTTAAAGTCCGAACCTATGTGTCTCTTTTTGTTGTGATAGTATTGTGTTCATCCCTCGCTCTCTCCGCTTCTCACAGGCCACTACTGAGCAGAAGAAGCTGAGCCATGCTGGATCCAAGCCCTCCCTCTCCGAGAGCAGCGGCCGACTCCCTCAGATAGCCATGAACACCTGCAAGTTCAATGGCGGCGTGGTGAGACCACTAGTGGGCAGCCTGGCGTCCTCGTCGCGCCGCAACCTCGCGGAGCTCGACTCGGAGACGCAGCCCTTGCAGACGCTGCACAGCTCCGGCCTGGAGGTGGTGGTGTCCAAGGGCAACGGCGGCGAAGACCCCAGCAAGGCGTCCAACGAGAGCCTGGTCAGGGAGGGCAGCGGGCATGGCGGGGGCAGGGCGCCGCAGAAGAAGAATAGGGACATTGGCTACAAGCTCGGCCACCGGAGGGCGCTGTTCGAGAAGCGGAAGCGGCTCAGCGACTATGCGCTCATCTTCGGGATGTTTGGGATTGTCGTCATGGTGACAGAGACGGAACTGTCATGGGGGGTTTACACTAAGGTAGGTTGTGCGTGTGTGTGCGACGCGTGAGTGGGAGCATTGTGTTGTCATTGCTATTGTTTGTCTCTGAGTGTGGGGTTGGCAGCTGTCATATTTATGAGGAGTGATTATTAGCACAGACACTGACATAGCCTGCTTCAGATCTAAAAAAGGTGTTGAGAATGAAGGCACAATTTTTACCTTTTTACATCGTCTATTCACCAACTTTTATAGGCCTACTTTTGATCCATGTGTTTTTATTATTGGCATAGGATTGCGATTTATCCAAAGAAGTGGTTCCGCTGCTTGTGCCATTGTGGCTGCCTGTTGTTCCCTTTGAAGCCTGCATCTATAAAATCACCTCCTCACCACAGGAGAAGAAAGATGGAGAGAAATAAGTGGAAAACAGGGGAAAGGGGAATAAAGAGAGATTCAGACAAAGAGAGATGAAGAGAAAGGTCAATAGGGATGCTATTGACCTTGCCTCAAAGTGTCCAGCTGCATCTTCCATAGGAGTAAGTGGGAACCAGCAGTGCGTTTTATTGTCTGGGTCACGGTGACCAGACCATCACCCTTTGACCTGTTATTGTCCTTCGCTACCGGCCAATCAGGTCTGCTGTGTCAGGGCATTTTGCGAAGAATATCTTCCTGTCAGAGCAGCTTCTCCCACTGTATTTATTGGGCTGTTAACTTGGGAGCTGACACTGCAGAACGCTGCAGAACGGGAGAGGTCACAGAACAGGTGTCTTTAATCACCGGAAATGAGACCGTGTGGTAATGTGTAAACAAACTGAGCAGAAATGAGGATTTAGTGCATGGATTTGTGTGTTTGAGCTCATTAACTACAAATTGCGTGTATATTTAAAGCTGCTCTGAACAATTGTTTTATTTTTTTATCTACACCGGAGCAGGGTGGGGGCTGTCTGTAATGTGAGGGCCCCTCACAATGATGAAACCTCAGCCTCCCTAAGCTACACAGCATCTTTAGCAGCATCGTTTATGGCAGTGGTCGGCAACCCGCGGCTCTAGAGCCGCATGCGGCTCTAGAGCCGCGGGTTGCCGACCACTGCCATAAACGATGCTGCTAAAGATGCTGTGTAGCTCGCATGCGGCTCTTTAGCGCTGCCCTAGTGGCTCCCTGGAGCTTTTTCAAAAATGTTTGAAAATGGAAAAAGATGGGGGAGGGAAATATATTTTTTGTTTTAATATGGTTTCTGTAGGAGGACAAACATGACACAAACATTCTTAACGTTTTCCAATGCTGTAAAAATGTGTAGAATAAACATTCCATTTCAACATTTCTGTCAACGAAGATTTGCGTCATAGCCTGCGACACACGTTTCTATCAGCAGGGCGGGATGCCAGGCAGGTGGCTGTTGTAAACAAACCGGCGGCTGTGTGATGGGCCATGGATCCCAAAGGGAAAAAGAGAAAAATAACTGAGGAGAACAGAGGATTCAACGATTCTTGGACCGAATCATTTGCATTCATTGCCAATGCGGAAGGATTGCCTGAATGTTTGCTCTGTAGCGAGAAGTTGTCAAATAACAAAAAGAGTAATGTGGAAAGACATTTCCAGGGAAGGCATGCTACATTTGCAGCCGAGTACCCAGTTGGGAGTGAGAGAAAAAGTGCGATTGCATTACTTCTGGAGAAATTAGAGGAGCGCAAAAATAGATTTAAGAAGTGGATTGCATCTCCAAACTCCACTACTGCTGCAAGTGTTGTTGCAACCCGGGAGATAATAAAGCGTGGAAAACCGTTTCGGACATTGATGTCCGAAAACAGAAGTCACATTAAACGGGTAAGAACACAATCCTGTCATAGGCACATATTTAGTAACAAAGTGGCTGTTTTTATAAAGTGATTTCTGATTTTCGTCAGTATATATTTGGAATGACACTTAGGGATATTATTGTGTTTTGTTGCTCAGGTCCCAGGATAGCTGCGTTGGTTGCGTGTCAAAAGAGAAGAGGATGCTGCTGCGTTTTACCCTTGCACTGACTTGCTTGGCATTTGCACAGAAATCAAACTTAAACTGTATTAATTTGATTTTATATACTTTACCTTTTCAAAAGTTTTATGCGCAGTTTTATGCGCAGTTTTATGCGCAGTATGCGTTTCATTGCATTCTGTTTGTTGCCCAGATAAGGGGCACGTTATGCACGTTTCATTTTGTTGTCAAAATAAAAATGACATCAAAAATCGGATTTCTTTATTGCATTTCTTTAATTTCATCAAAGCAATGAAACATAATTCATTAATATTGTAATGAAGTTAAACTTGAGGTGGCATCGTACAACAGAGTAGTCACGTGGTGCGTCATTCTGTACAGGATGCGCTGCAGGGAAAATAAACATTCAATCATGAAGGCTCATTATGTATTTGTAGCCAACTTAGTCATTTAGGCATTCAGTCATTTGATAGTAGGCTAATATAGCTAATATAGATACATACAGCATGTGTTGCCTTCATTATAAGGCTTATATAAGGCTTTTAATTTTTTGCGGCTCCAGACACATTTGTTTTTTGTTTTTTTGGTCCAATATGGCTCTTTCAACATTTTGGGTTGCCGACCCCTGGTTTATGGTATCGATTCACTCTCTGCAGCATCATTTTAAAGCACGCAGCTGGGTTTAGAAAACCCATTGTTCACTGCTATGAAAGTTGGCATGGATATTCATAGGATGGATCCCACTGACTTTTGTGGTCTCCCAACTCTCTGTAGTGCCGCCATGGGGTTCACATTTGTGGTTCGTGGTGAAATATCCTGACATCTTTTTGATGGATCACCGTTTAATGTATTCAAGGTCCCCAGAGGAAACATTTTGATGCGTTTGTTGATCCTCTGAGTTTGCTGTTTTATATCTGGATCGGTGCATCTAATACAGATATTCATGGTTTCTAGACCATTCATTTTCATGGATGATTTTTTCTCTATTGCCCCAATGAAGTCGACTTTTCAGTTCTTTATTGTAGAATATAAAATATCCTACAATAGGAGGGATTGCTGTCAATTCACAGTGTTTTATTTTCTCCAATAATATAATGCATGCATGTGGACACACTCAGCCAATATGGTGAACATGGTAAACATGAACTTCCCAAGACACACTCTATGCACAAAACACAATTATGGTCCCAAAGTTGTTTTGCATTGAGTGACAATATGCATGAGCCAATCATGGGATTGGGAGATGGCCAGCTTGAAAGCCAATGGGGAATGACTCCCAAAGTTGGACCACCATTGGTTTGGTGGACAGCAGACCCAATAGGGCCCAGGGCTGAATGACACGTGACATGGAAACTGTGCTTCCTACAACTTGGCCACATCATTTTCCCAAATACGATTAAAAAAAGCGGCGTGTGTACTAAGAGGTTATCCCATGTAAAGATCAACATGCTAGCATTGTCATTGTGATCATGTGGGAATATGGATGTTGGCAATTAGCTTGAGCTTGAGTCTGGTTCTGGTTAAAGTTACTGCCACATGGTACTGCACCTGTAAGAAAAGCTTTATTCATAACTAGAAACTTATTTGGGAAAACCAAAAGATTTCATGTCTGTACATATGATTTATAGCAATGGGTTAAAACATTCAAAACCACTGGTATGTTCCAGTTACAGCAACAAGGGATCGATTTTTTTTTCTTCCTTTCTAGTTGTGTCTGTCCAATCTATTTGAATCTTTAAATGTGTTTTTGATTACACATAGGTTTGTGTGTGTGTGCGCGCGCTATAGCACATTGGTGTGGAAATCTATAGTATGATTTATGGGGTTTTAAGAGAGTCAATAGGTTTGCTGTGACTGTTACAGAGTGGGGTTCAGTCCATTCATCAAGCTGACCTCAGCTGGAATGGAAATGACCCCCCATCTCTGAGTGACACAGCACCACTCCCACACCAGACAGGTAGCATGTGCTGCGGATGGCCCATTTTCCATCTCACGTCACGTCACATGGCAGACACTTGAAGCTCAGCCAAGGTTTTCTAAGCCCTGAAGGAGGGAAACACGCTAAGAGGCAGGGAGCTCTGGGACTGAAAAATCCTTGAACCTCTGGCAGGTGGATTAATTGGTTTACTCAATGTTATTTCACCAGGGACTTCTCAAAACAATTTCAGACATTAGAATGTCTTGAGAACATGTTGCCGACCTGAGGGGCAAAGCAATCTAGTTGATAGCTAAAAATACATTTTATAATATAGACCACCAAAGGACAGCGTAATACTGAGCAGCTCACAATCTGACGATTATTAACGATATTTCCACTTGTTGTTTTTGTCATTTGTTGTTGGTGTCATTATTATAATAACAGTCCTACGATCATTAGCTTGCTGCAGAGCAGCATTTTTACACCATGGCTGTTAAATTGATTTATCCAATGGTATCCTACCAACATAGTCTAGTACAGGTTCTCATTTCCTAGATCTATGGCCCTCACACAACACTGCATCTCTGGTATCCTGCTGGTCTATTTATCACCAGTGCCGCTCACCGTGGTGGCCCTCCTGCTAATGTTAGCCTTGCCTTTTCTGCACTTACCATTAAATGGAAAGTCCCCCTCTTATCGCCGGGCTTTGATTAATTGGTAGTTTAGATGGTCGGGAACAGCATTCATAGATAATATCAGGCTGCACCTACACCTGCAGCTTCATTGTTTAGCAACATCCTGACTGCGCTGTTTGTGTGTAAACCCCATTATCACGTCTCAGCTAGACTTTTAGGCTAATCAGTGGTGTGTGTGCACATGTGTGTATTTCCTATTGTGTGTGCGTGTGTTTTTTTTCTGTGCCAGTATTTATGCGCTTTTTGCATTTCAGATGAGAACATTCATGATAATTATATAAGAAGCATTGGTTTTCTTGTTGTTTTCTTTTTCAAACCCGCATCAGAAATTAAATTATGTTAAATATATATCAACCTCATTGCTATGCCATATTATGCACCTCATAAAGTCATAGTGCACTTGCTATTCTTTATTTCCTATGAGATTAGGTGTGTTGTTTAATTCTTTAAAGCCAATTTTCTAATATGTTTTCATGTCTTTTTCTCTTATTATAGGAATCTTCATACTCATTTGCACTGAAATGCCTTATCAGCCTTTCCACTGTTATATTGCTTGGTCTTATAATAATGTACCATGCCCGGGAAATCCAGGTGAGTCTCCTACAGAAAAAAATAAAACTCTACACAATATCATTTATATTATACTGGCAGCATTTGGGATCAGCTTGGATATAATGATAATGATTTCTGAGCCTAGCTTAAAAAAATGCTAAAATATACATACACTTCAGTCCAAAATTATTTATACCCCTGTCATATACAAGGGATTTCTTTTTTTTTTTTTTTTTTACTTATAAATTAGTATTTCACTTCAGTTTTTACTGAAATAGGACACAAAAGAACATAATTGATTTTGTTTTGTTAGAATGTTATAAAGTGAAGAATAAAGTGTGTATGTGTGTATATATATATATATATATATATATATATATATATATATATATATATATATATATATATATATATATATATATATATATATATATATATGTGTGTGTGTGTGTGTGAAATACTAATTTTTAAGTGGAAAAAACAAGAAATCCCTTGTATTTGATAGGGGTATGAATCATTTTAGCCTAAGTGTATATGTGATGTGCAACCTGAAAATAAAGTGTAATGTTTAAAAATGCTGATTGTAATGTCTACAAACATAATGTATTGTCTTTCATAAATGTTTCCATGATGCACTTTTATTACTGTATCTAAAAGACACACACAGTTTATTGATTCCTGATGTTATACAGCATAACATTTTATTTTCAGTCTTTTATGTCATTTTTTGTGCTATGTAGTTACTTTGAATTCTTATTCTGTATATATTCTCCATAACACTGTCTGAATTCAATGCAACTTCACACCAAATTGGGAATTTCTAGACACATTCTGCTTCGTTTTATAAATATTTTATTCTAACTCCTTTAGATCAGTTTTGTGGGTTCGTTTCCTTTTATCACAGCATGATTTTGTAATGATAAACCCATTGAATGTGTGAGTGTGTGTGTGGGGTTTGAGAGGGTGAGGACGACAACCAGTGGGAATAAAACACAAAATTTCATACACTAAAAATCCTTATGGGAGAAAATACTAATACAAGTTCTCGGGTATGTCTGTTTTTTTTCTTCAGCTGTTTATGGTCGACAATGGTGCGGATGATTGGAGGATAGCCATGACGTACGAGCGGATCTTCTTCATCGTGCTGGAGCTGCTGGTGTGTGCCATCCACCCCATCCCGGGCCAGTACGTCTTCACCTGGACGGCGCGGCTGGCCTTCACGTACACGCCGTCGGTGGCCGACGCCGACGTGGACATCATCCTCTCCATCCCCATGTTCCTGAGACTCTACCTGATCGGCAGGGTCATGCTGCTCCACAGCAAGCTGTTCACGGACGCTTCATCCCGCAGCATCGGCGCCCTCAACAAGATCAACTTCAACACACGCTTTGTCATGAAGACCCTCATGACCATCTGTCCGGGAACTGTTCTGCTGGTGTTCAGTATATCCTCCTGGATCATTGCTGCATGGACTGTGCGCGTCTGCGAGAGGTAAACATAGGGTTGTGAATAATGGATGTTGCCATGGGGTCAAATTGGGGGGAAAAAAAATGGCTGATGCACAATCACGCGTTGTGGACTATTAGACACCGTTCTTCCTTCACTCTCTGTTTTCTCCCACGCTTCTCAGTGTTACCTTTTTTGTTTTTTTTACCGTCGCTCGTTTGCACCGATCCACTGAAATGTTGTGGAATCCTCAGGATAGATTACGGATACAAAGACTGTACGTTCATGTACAGGACGGCATACACACATTCACAGACGGCCCCTTACTACTCCACTGCCTGTTTAAAACCTCCCTGACATACGTTCCATTAGCTCAACACTCCGTGACTCCCCAGTCCTTGTCTTTATTGCTATTTTAGATGGCTCGTCCATAATTCATGAGTGTCTAATTGTTTGTTTGCTGAATGGTTTGTTTTGGTAATGCTGAGCAGCCCCCAGAATCCCCTAACCCCGTTTTCCACCCAAAACTGCGCATCAGGCTCCGTCTCAAGGGGGCAGCAACGATTCTCGCTGAAAAATGAAAGAGGCAGGGAGAAAATGAAAAGCCCTTTTTTTTTTCCTCCTTTCTCATTTTTGCATTTGCATAGGGAAATGAGACGTTAATGCCAGCTTTGATGTTTTAAAGTCATCTTTGCATAGTTGGAGTGGAAGGGGGACTTGAGCAATGCGGAGGGTGGAGGATCCGTAGCGGCAGTTCTTGTCAGACCCAATATGACGCTGTACATGCGCTGTAGAAGTTCGGCATCAGCTCAAAAAAATGCCTCTCTGTCAGTTTTTCAGCCATGCCTTGACTACAGATGCTCAGTGAACTCCTTCCCTGCTTTTACTAAGTACCACCCCCCCTCCCCTTCCTCTTAACTACCTTGACACTAACCACCTTCCCCCACATGACCAACCCCCCTCCCCTTGTCCCCTGGGCACCTCCAGCCGTTGGATGGTGGGTTCAAGAGAAAAGATCCGCCGACCTTTGACAGCAGATCCTCTGGAACACAGAGGCAGATCAATGAGGTGTAGCTAACATCAGTGATCAACTTGAAGCTGGCTCATGTTCAAAGCATCAAAGCATCAAAGCATGCTGCCCTGTCGGAAGACTATTAGTGCTTTTGTTCAGCCCTGCTCAGCAACTTAGTTCACAGTTTGGAAAATGAATGGCTGCAAATTGTTCATTTTTTTTATTAAGATTTAACATTGATAAAGTTTCAATTGGCTAAAACCAACATTCTGGGTATAAATTGGTCTTGAAACATTGGACCCATGACGCAGCACATAATCAAAACCTGGAGTTTGCTGGGGTCATCTAAGGAAATATGGACTTGAATAGATGATAAGAGGAGAAGTGCAGAATCTCTATTAGAGTCTTGGTAGATTGGTTTGCTCACACACACATTTGCACTTTCTGTCACACACACACACACTTTCCGTGAGCAGTGTATGCCGTTAGTCTTTTGGTTTCATAATAACATGTGTGTGTTCAGGTGGGTGTCTATGTGTGTTACTGTGGACGGGTGCAAACATGCACATGTAGGTGTGTGTGTGTGTGTGTGTGTGTGTGTGTGTGCGCGTGCGAGTGTGTGTTTGTATAATGTTTTGTTGTACTTTCTATTTCCCCACTATGCTGCTTCATAGGGATACCATGTGAGTCCTCGTTCTCTAGCCGTGGATTAAAACAAAAAAAAAGTGATCATTTTGCACCGAGCTGGCGCCACTGCTGCCCCGTGTGGGGCTTTTTTTTTGGAGGGTGGGGTGGTAGCGGGGAGAAGGGGCAACCCCTCTAAAACGATTAAGCAAATCAACTGTGGCAAAGGATAAGTTGGCACAAAGGTGGCACCATCCTTCTGCTGGAAAACAACAACAACAACAGGGTTTTAGTGGCTAGGAGCAAAGCAGAGACCAACGGTGTGAGCAGCACTTTGAAGCAAGCGTCTCTTTGCTAATCGTTCTGTCTTCTCGGCTGGTAGGAGCTGGGGGAGGAGGAGGAGGAGGAGGAGGAGGAGGAGGAGGAAATGTGTGTTAAATGGAGCAGCTCCTTCAGGTCACCTTCATGAGTCTGCCAGAGGGCAATTTGTCTCTTCTGATTTTTTTTTCTCCCTCTCCTTATGCAATTGTTATAGATCCATATTGCACAAAAAGTCTTTTTAGCACCTACTCCAAAGATTTGTCGGGGAGCAAAAGCCTTTCTGTTCTTTGTGTTCACACATTACCATCTCATTATGTGTCTCCCTTCACAAAATGAATTGAACAGTGTTGTAATGTTTTGGGTTTTTTTCTTTCCCCACAGACTTTTGTTGCTTCTCCCCAAAGATTTTGCTTGAGAAGTGACGACAGTTTGTCTCCTGTAGCCAAAAGACAATCGAGTATCCAAGACTAATGTCGAGTTATTTCGTGCACTTCAGTTAAACATTTGGTCTGGGGTGTGTGTTACTATGCAGCACAGCGATGATATGGTATAAAGAGTTTTACACAGTCCTGTTAGCCAGGGAAGTGAGGGCATTGCTATCCACTGCGACACAGTAGTTTGTGAAATAGAGATGATTTTTGTAGAAGGAATTTATTCAGTGACGAACGCAGCGTCTCCAGTTTGTGTTTACATCCATGATACGAATGTTCTCACCCACGAATCCGTACCCTCCTCTGGTAAACGTGAAAACAGCATGCCAGTTTTCACGTTTACCTTTTCAATCCCATCATTTCAGGTTAATAAAAAAAAAAGGGAATAAAAGAGGCGCTTGTTTCCAAAAGTGCTGTGTTTTTAGTTTTTTTTTTTTTAATCTTCTGTTAAAAGCGCCGTAACACTGTCACATTGACCGCGCTCCTGAGCCAATCACAGGGCAGTACGGTGTGAGATTGGACGAGCACGGCGTCTACCTGGAAAACGCCTAGATGGGGGGAATGAAAGACACACAACCAGGGAGGCAGAGAGGGATGGAGGGCGTGCAGGGAACGTCTTCAGAGCTAACCTACCTCAACTAAGCCCCTTTACTAAGCTCTTTTGGCGTCTCCCTCACCACCACAGGGCTCCCTCCCTCCCTCTCTTCCTCCTGACTGATCCTCGGCAGATCTCTTCCTGTACCCATCTAACGTGGCATGCCTTGCCGTTTTTCTTCCTTCATCTCTCCCCACGACAGATTCCCCGCCCCCTTTGCCTCCTGTTATCCACACCGAGCCCGGACTAATCCGGCCAGAACTCGGTTACACACCTGCATGCCTTGCCTGCCTCCCCGGTTCCTCACTCGTTTCTCTCTTTTAACGCTTATCTAATTCTCTTCTCCTCCCGTTGAACTGTAACTGTTACCTGAAACGGAACGCTCTATTTCGAGGCAACGCGAGGCCGCCGTTTTCTCTCGCCGCTTCTACAGTGAGGACCTGTAGGCGACGTAAAAGAGAAGTGTTCAGGAAGTTTAGCCGACTTTCCCTTTAGGGCACAGGGCCGGATTGTTAGGCTTGAGTTACTAGTCGGCTACACCTAAATGTCATCACTTATCCAGCGCCAGCCAAGAACAAACTGTGCCACTGTCTAACCAACCTAATCGCTGACAAGACAAAATTTACGTTTTAGACGCACACAGGAATACAAAATCTCAAACTCGTTCTGCGAGCTGTTTAGTTTCCTGCATACAAATAAAGTTTCTACTACAGCATCACTCTATATTGTCCTTAACATCAGGGTTCTCTTCCACAAAGATGGATAGATTTCATGCAGATTGACGCAACCTCAAAGGCAGGTGGATTCTGCGTGGTTTGATGACTTGATCTGATAACGTGTTTTTAAATTAGGCACGCTCTGCAGGCAGAATATTGATTGCAGCCTATGGCAAAGTCATATGCAGAGCCCACAAAGCAGATTTACATAACAAAGAATCTGTAAGTAATAACCGAGATAGGATCTGCATTAAGGATTACGATATGAACCGATATTGTAATGCTCTTTGTTCGCTTAAAGTAGAAGGTACCTTCAGGTGTGATGCTTTAACACGACAGCCATAGTTATTTTTCTTTAATGATGTTATTATAGGTTTCTGTAACTGCATTGCTGCGGATTATTCACTTGATGCTTTCGTCTTGTGAGATTTGAGCTATAGCAAAATAGCTTGCAAAGAAGAGTGTCACATATCAGCTATATAACATATTTGTTTTGCAGCTGGTGGCCAATTAAAATTCATTTCACATGGACAAGTCGCCAAGTGGAAGCATTTAGTTAGAAAATAAAATCAGCGCTAAAACTAAGCCTTGTTGTACACTATAGCTGAAGTGAGTTGTGGAGTGGAGTATGTTTTAAGATGGTCAGATTAATGTAGTTATCTGCCATTTTGTTGAGGAATTGTTGAAATACAGTCAACTCAATTTTATTTGTATACCCAAAAATCACAAATTCACCTAGTTTGAATAAAAGCAACGCTCTGTAAAAAAAACCCTTTTAGTGGTGGGGGAAAAAAGGAGGAAGAAAACTCGGGAAGAGTAAACTTGGGGCAAAAACACAGACAAAAGAATTAAGGGAGGGAATTAAGAGAAATTAGACAGTTTTTTTTGTTTTCCCCAGACCTACAAAAGCAGACTAGACTTCCTATAGAATTTACACCATTCTATAGGAATGAATGAAGGGAAGCGATTAGGGAAACAGCCATTAAGCTCATAGGTTATAACAAGGATATATATGTTGTTTGCAGCAACTTCATCTATATATAAGATAAATGAGGAATTCCTTATATATTATATATTATCCAGAAACCGAACCTTTGTTTTCCAAGCATCGACATAGGTTTATTTACAGCTGTTTTTAGTAATAATAGCCTCTACAGAGCATACCAGAACTCACTTTTTTTTTTTTTTTTTTGGCGTTTCCAGTCTAATTCAGTGGAACATCTGTAATAAGGTACTTGCTATCTGATAACCCCAGAGACATAACCACACTCCAGCACTGAAACATTAAGATTAAGGGCTTCGGGAACAGTGCTTCCTGTCTAGTGGCATTACAGATTAAGAAGGACATGCACAGCAGGTCACAGAAAGGGCCCGACGATGTGACAACGCTGACTGAAGCGCTCAGCCTCAATATGACAGTGTGCCAGGGTAGAGTGCCACAAGACTGTGACAAGTGCTTCTGTGGTGTATTTTACTTTATCGTTTTTAGCAGGTAATCTCACCAGTTACACCAATGTAAAAGACACTTTAAAACATGCTTAAGAAAGCTGAAAAAATCGACTGACATAATGTACAATTCATTCATAAATGTGGTCATATTGTCTGCATGATAAATACACAGTAGGTGTAACAGGCAGCTGTTGGAAGCTGGAATCCTATGGTTTATGTCCTATGTTAAGTAATGTACAATCATAGCAGACCTGGCGTGACCGCCACTCCTCTGTGTTTGATTTTCAGACGAGGGTCAGTGTGACATTGAGCCCCTCGACTGGTCAAGTGTGTTTAAGAATTTATCGACCAGAGTTGAAGTCGGGCACGAAGCCAGGAGATGACGACGGCTACACATACTACAGTACTTCATGTCACTCCTGTTCAATAATCAATGATCTGCTTGGAATGATAAAATGTCTAATATATATTTTTTGCCCACAATAATAATTTGCTCATTGGTCCCTTAAACTCAGATTTGTTTTAATGGGCACAGAATAACTTTCCGCTCTCAGCAGTGAAGCTTCCAGCTGTAGTAATAATATTAGTAATTGAAAAAGTTTTAAAAGTGGAGGATTTAAAATGATCTATATCCTTACTGTTCTTAAGTTTAGTTAAGCTTTCAGGTCAATTGCCAGGGAAATGAGAAAAGTGTAATAGTGCTGATTTGTCAAGTCAAATATGTTTGCACAGATGTTTGTAGTTGAATATTAACCAAGCTAAAATGTTCAATTTTCATTTTCAGTACATATTCCAATATCATTGAAAATATATCTTCACCAGCATTCAATACAAAATTTGGAATCTATATTATGCAATAATTGCATCATTACTGGACTGATTTTAAATGACAATGTGACTTGTTCATTTATCTACACACATATCATGTGCATGTCATAGAGCTGCTGCCTGCTTTGCTTGTTTTTACATTTTGGCTGCACCGTAAAAGAAGAAAAAACAAAAAAAAAACACGGTTAGGTTTGCAGTTTTTTAATTAGGTCATCATCACTTTGAGTTTAATCTGCTCATGTTTACTGCGACTAACACACTCCCCGAGGAGCATCCCAACATATTTGTCCTCGAGTAACTCAGTCAGCGCTCGGATTCGTTTATATCAACAAGACTCACACTCGCTGGAGAAATATTTTTAATTTGTTTTTGTTGATGTGAAACAAAAATGTGAGAACAGGAGCTGTTACTGTTGTGTGTAGGCAGTCGCAGCTCTTCAATGAGAATTTCCAGAGAAAAACCAGGTGCATATCCTAGAAGAAGTTTGAAAGACATATTTTAGTTATAATCAGGTTTTGCATGTGTGAGTATTTATTAAAAGGTACAAACTTTATTTCTACTATATGTGTATTTTAAGTATAAACCCAAAGCTCTTTTCTACTTCTTCTTAAGAGGGAAAATACATAAATGTGTCATTATTCCACAGATTGCATGTATATTATGATTAAAATGAACTTTAATTTTTAGCTAGTCAGAAAGTATTGACACACGTATTTTTTGTGAATTGGCAAACATTTCAAATAATCCTGCTGATTTGTGTGTGAGTGTGTATGTTGGCAGGAGTGTGTTTTGCGTGTGTGTGTTTGGCTTTTTCCACATTTGAGCCATCATTATTCTGTTTGTTTGGAGGTTGTTTGGCTGCTGTATTTCTCAGAACTTACTACTTGTACCATGAGTTTGTCTGCACACAATAGCACAAGAGGAAATTAACTTTTTTTTAAACAAACTCATTCATGAGTGCACATGTGGGTTTAAAATCTCAGTTTTGCAGGACTAAATAGACTAATTGATGCACTATTGATAGGAAAAGTATTGTAATGAACCATATGTGTTGCTGAATACTGATCAGTTTAATTAAGCGATCCGATCGCAGTGATGTTATCTGTTCTGTTTTATGTTGTGTGAACCGTGCTGTACTCCCTCCTCTTAACCCTCACCCACTGCAGAAGCAAAGTAAATTACTGTGTCATTTTATACCGTATTGGATTAATAATGTCATCTTGGAAATATCTGAGTAAGTGATGGATAATGCTTTTGCTGCAGAGTGTCTGTCAGGGATAATTTAAGTGGGGGTAAATTTAATAAGTGGGGGATAAAACGGTCTGTTCTAGACACTATATACCTCTTGTCCTGGAATAGGTTGAAAGTGGTGCCAGCTCTTCTCCATGCTATTCCAAAACTTGACACAGTATATTGAGAGCCTTAAAAAATGCTATTGATTAGCTCCCCCATTCAGCCTCTGTCTCTGGTCCCCTTCGTGCTGTGTCCTGCTCTTTTTTCTGAGTAGAGAATGATTGAACTATATGTGTTGAGATATTGCCACATTTACCACTCGGAAAACAGAACGTAAAACATTCTCTGAAACCATTTTATTGCTTAAAAAAAAAAAAAAAAAACACAATGCTTTCTGCACTTCGGACAAGCATATTTATGGGTTATATTTACAACAGAGGGACAGCCACTGTATTACGCTGCAATAAATCGTCCACTGTGCTAAAAGGTACGGCACATTTCTGCCTGCCTTCAAGACATGACTCACTCTCTGCACGCCTTGATGACAAGATGAATGAAATTAACATACTAGTCACTTGTAATTACAATATTTAGCCAGCTGATCAAGTTAAGCCCCTGGCAGCTATCAAAGGGCAGCTGGTGAAGTGTTTGGATGCAGGTAAAAGAGACAGGGGTGTCAAATTCAATGAGCTTCTTCCTTTGTTACTCATCCAATCCCACCCCACTGTTTACAAAAGCAGTCCGAGAAGATCCCTCCACCTGGTGATGCTGCAGCATTTGTCAGAGGTGGTTTTTCATCTCTAAACGGACCCCAGGTTTTTTCCCATCGCTCCCCTGCTCTCAATATACTGGCTTTGAAGCATGCAGGATGCAGACATCTTTTTTATTCCTGCATGGGTATTGTACAGACTGCTTCTCTGCATGTCATTTAAAGAAGCTTGAATCCCACAGACCGCACACTGTTCTTTGTCATTCTGAGGGGGGAAAAAAAAGTGCTCATAGTTATTCCCCCGCCCCCCCCCCCACCCCCGACTTTGAGCATGAATAGAAAATATAGAAAGTGAGAGTTTTAAGAACTGCAGGAGGCCTGATTAGTTAAGATATAATATTTGATAACAATGAACTGTCTTGGAGGAGAAGGAAGTGGGGGTATTTTTTTACCAACCCAACTCAGGTTTTTTTGACTACTGATGGGAAGAAAAAAAAAATTAAAGGCATTCATAGACTGGCCCCAAGTGTTTCCATCTGTACCCGTGCGCTAATTAGAGGTGATTGTTCTGGCCATTCTGAGTCCACATGCTGGGTCACCGTCGGGTAGTTAGAAGTCATTAGCAATAGATTCAGTTGGCTCAGCCGGAACCCCCCTTAGAAATAGACCTCGCGAAATCCGAAGAAATTAGGCCCCATCTAGGATGTCTTGTCAGAGGGATGTTAGTGAGACGCCGTCTCAAAGTGTTTAATGAATATTTGAGTTTAGCTCAAAATGAAACCTTATCTGATCTCCTCCTAGACAGCCCATTGGGAATAATCAGGCGAGTTGAATGAGGGTGGGCGGATAAGGCAGATTTGCCTCTGTGATGGACTTTTGTCTTCCTGCAAAAGGTATGGGAATGTCATCATCAATCCGGCTTTGTACAGTGTGTATTTTTATAGAAATATCTCTGCATATGCACTGTGGGCCTCTGGACTGACAATTCAAGCATGGCTGTCAGCTATTTTCAGCAAGCAACATGTTTGAAGTGATGATTTGCATTACCAAACCTTTTTTTTTTATTGGGTGTGGGGGGGGAAGGGACAGCATAAACTCTACGGAGGAAGATTCTAGGCAACCCGTGACCAATAAGCCAATTTTCAGTTAGAGTTAACGCAGCAGAATATGCATTTTGTTTGGATGCACTGACATTACATTTGTTGGGTTGTCATACTCAAATCAAGTCTGACCTTCGGGACTCTTTATCCAGTCACTTATAGCAACATGGCCTGTTGCTTTGTCATTTGAAACCTGTTTCCCAAAAAATTTAATTTCTATGCTAATGTGCGACAAGAGTAGATGATTTGGCCTCAGATACTATTTTTTTTGAATGCTCTTTCATATCATTCCTATCACCAGATGTTTATTTTTTTATATTGACATTTGCTACCTTGGTTTGAAATCATTCCATCGAATTCCAAAAAACTGACTTTTTTTCTGAAAACATGTCAGTTTCCTACTCTTAAAAATGTTTCTCCATCAAACTGTCTCAGAGAGAAAAAAAATGACCTAAAGGAAAGAACATAAACATGTATTTGTATTATCATTTTTGTTTTTCTTTTTTTTTAACTACCCAGAATGGACTTTGGTGCATTTTTTAAGACTGTGTGCCAAACTGGCTTTCTCACAAAACAGGTGTAACACCTTGCACCATGATTTCTTCCTCCTCCTCCTTCTCCTCCTCGATCCTCACCACCTCCACCTCCTCCACCCACCACCACCACCCCCCTCCTGTTTGATTCACACGGCATTCGCACACGCCATCCCCCAGCATGCTCACCTGCCACGAGCTGCGCTCACTTCGACTCACTGTGTCTCTCCCACCTCTGCTTATCTCCTTTATTTTAGGTATCACGACAAACAGGAAGTCACCAGTAACTTTCTGGGAGCCATGTGGCTCATCTCGATCACCTTTCTCTCCATTGGCTACGGGGACATGGTACCACACACGTACTGTGGGAAAGGCGTGTGTCTGCTTACAGGGATAATGGTAGGCTCCTCTTCTCCACAATTCACATTCTAACTCTAACTTCTTGATCCAAAAACATAGAATCCTGTGACATTTTGTACCAAGACCTATTAGAAATCCGTTAGCGGTGGAGTATAACTTGAACCCGGGTCAGCAAAGGTTAATACGCTGGCATCTTGAAAGCGTCAGAAATGTCAGCTGTTTTCTGACGCTTGAACCGTGCCTGTGTAACCACAGGGAGCTGGCTGCACTGCGCTGGTGGTTGCAGTGGTGGCCAGGAAGCTGGAGCTGACCAAGGCCGAGAAGCACGTCCACAACTTCATGATGGACACGCAACTCTGCAAACGAGTGAGTTGCTGTTTCCTTATTATCGTATTTATATTCCTTTATTGCTGTTTATACTGAGGGAGCCCACGGGAAGTGAAGCTTTGTCTTTCATCACAGGTTGTGTATGGGTACGTGTTGAGAGTGGTTTTCCTCAAAAGTGTATTTTTTATCCTATAATTTTTCATGCCAGAGTCCAAAAACCTGACACAGATGCTTAAAAAAGTAAAAAAAAATTTATATCTAAAACAAGTCAAAACAAAATAAGAATTAAGATTGTGAAAGATAAATATATATTTACAATGTTGTGTAGTAGAAATATTTTTATTTCTTCATTGTTACCCTGTTAAAGGTTCCATAGTGTTTAGATATATCTAACCAGAGATATTTTTGGTTTTAATCATCTTTACATAGTTTTACATCTCCTAGAACAGGGGTGCCCAATCCTGCTCCTCCAGAGCTACCATCCTACATGTTTTAGGAACATCTGATTCCAATTATTCACAAGCCCTTGAGAAGCTTCAGCCACTTGATTATGAGTTGATGATTAGAATCAGGTGTGTTGGAGTAGGGAGATTCCTAAAAAATGTAGGATGGTAGCTCTGTCTCTCTCTAATGAGATTCCTCTCTAGCTGATTTCAATGGCTGTAAATGGGGTATTTTAAGGACTCAGTCTGTGGATTGAGGGTTTTGAAACGGTATCTATATAACACTTTGACCTTCTTAGAATCAAAAATCAATTACATTTAGTTATATGGAACCTTTAATTATCCTGCAGCTCCACAGTTTTATCTGGCGGTTCATTCGGGGTTGGCTTGGGTCTACTGGTTTACAGGGTGTCATTATGTTTCCACGCTGATATTCATCGTAATGCGGTTGACCTGCAACGCGCCACATTGTGACCTTGTTTCACAGGTGAAGAACACAGCTGCCAATGTACTCAGGGAAACATGGCTCATCTACAAACACACCAAGTTGGTCAAGAAGATCGATCATGCCAAGGTGCGGAAACACCAGCGCAAGTTTCTCCAAGCCATTCACCAGTAAGTCCTGCACTGCCCTCCAAACACCTGAGCTAATCCAGTAATTAAGGAGGAGAGATATGACATTGTTGTTCACCACCTGCCAGCAAGGAGTGTCACCAGGGCCGGATTAACCATATGGGCGATTGGGCACATGCCCAGGGCACCAGGGCTGGAGGGGGCAAAAATTAATTTGAAGTTATTTTGTATGTTCAGAGGCACAGTGATCTAAAAAAAAAGAAGGATTTAACATGAATTTGCTAATTCAAAGGGGCCCCACACACCATGGTCAATGCCCCTTCTTGTTTGTTCAGGGCACCATGAATTAATCCGGCAGTGGGTATCACTGAAAAACCATGAAAATGTGGAATTATAGTTATTAACATGTTCAATCCATGTGATTATATTTAATGTTATTTGTGGCACAAAATATTAAACATATATTTCCTCTTGACCTGCAGGAATGTGTACAGTCGTAGTTGTGATTAATCTCTAGTGTTATCCTTTCCTAGATTACCATTTCCTGTGATTGTTAAACTCACACACATGTAAAGTCTCTTTTTCACATGCACACACACACACACACACACACACACACACACACACACACACACACACACACACACACACACACACTAGTGTAATGGTCCTTCCTGCTGCCCTCCCCTAACCCTTCCCCCTCCCTCCAGCCCCCTTTGACCCTGTGCTTACAGTGACAAGTGTAATGGTTTCACTCGTTTCGTGAATGTCGTGGGGTTAAAACTCTGTACTGTGTTCTGTCTTTGTTTTGCTCTATCACTGCAGAGCTCAGAAGTAAGTTGAGTCTTCTATGTATCCTCCTCCTACTGTTTCCTCAACATCCTCCTCCTTTCCTCCATGTCTGCGTTTGACATGCATGAAAAAAAAAGAAGCGTTTTCTACCAAAGAAAAACATAATAATAAAATGTTGGATTGCTGAATTGTTTTTTTTTTTTATTTAATTTTATTTTACTTCAGTGTTCCATTTACTTCCCTCTCCCTCCCATTCCCCTTTGAATGAAACAACAATGAGCATCAACATGTTTCCACCGGTGTCAATAGTAAAAGGTTGTCTGGAGAATGAAAGGAAAAGCATCTTGCACAGAATGAGCTTGGAGTTTTGTTGGCTTGGCCAGCGGTTCATAACCATCTACAATGTACGATGTTGCCCATGATTAATATAGCTGCTCTGGAGGCTATATTAACCTGCATCCACACACCTCATCCTACACTCCTGATGATTTTGTGATGACATGAACACGCGCAGACAAGCACATTGTAATTTACTGTAGTTTTAGCGACGCTGGGATGTTTGCCGCTGTTTTAATATTGATCTTTTTGCTTAGTTGTGTTTGTTCTCTTTCTTATATGAGATCAAATGACAAAGCTTACACAGGACATCAAACACATTGTACACAAAAAAAAAAAACATGCAGGTTGGGGTTTTGTAGAATAAAATTGTACCCATAATGCATTACACTAATAAGCAGCGCTTTCAGCTTTTAGAGTTTAGCTTTTAGCCCTTATTCATGGACAGGCGTAAGGAATAACAACGCCGAGCAAACAGAAACGCACGAGCTGAAGCGGTTTCCCGCAGAGATGGAGCCGTGAGCGGGCAGCCTCTCCCTGCTCTGATATACTGATTTGCACATGAATAAATGCCCTTGAATGTCATCCTGTCTCATAATTTGCCGAACAGGGAAATTCTTCCCTCTCTCACACACACACACACACACACACAACGGGATGACGGCCGTGTGTGATGCCGCCGCCGACAATGACACACGATTCAACGTCGGCGTTTAACGGCCCCCGCAACCCGGCCGTAATGCATTTGATTAGCGATAAGGAGGCCCGATGTTGACGGCATCACAAAACACGGCCAGTGTTTCATTGCGCAAGTTATTTGATATGTCTGTGTTGCTGTATGCTCCGCGGTGTCATTGGACAGTTTATTCCTGGCTTAATCGTCTGTGGCATCCACAAAGAACACAAACACACACACACACAAACACACAAATCAACCCACGTGCATATGCAACAGTCACACACACACACACACAACCAGTGAAATACCCACCCACAGTCACTCCCAGTCACTGCACGCTTACTGAATGACCAGTGTGCATCTATGAAGTCCTACCACTGAGCTGCGTGTAGCACTGACAAAGGGCATGTCATCTTTTTCCATTTTTAATGTCTTATTTTGGGTGGTAAGGGTTGAGAATGTTTTAATTAAAAAAAAAAGTTGTGGGTTTTTCTTGTATGGAAGCATATTGCATTCTTACTGGAAAAAAAAAAAACTCATGTTTTGTCATAATAATAATAATGTGTTTTTGGCATTTTCTTGTGTTTGAAAATAGATTATTTTTGTGGTATAACAAGATAATCTCTCGGCATTAAGTCTGTTTCTTGTTGCACTGAAGGCAAAAACAACTACTTGGAGCTGTAATGTGAGAAAAAAACATCTTGTTACAGCGATGGGGGGAAAAAGGCCATGATAATGATAAAACATGATACACAATCTTTATTTTTCAACATGAGTGTAGTGTGCTTCCATAGTTTTGCATGTTTTGGTTGCTATGGCATTGACCAAGACCAGGAATGCTGGTATATGTATACATATATATTCCTCTATGTATGTATATATATAGATATGTAAAGTGTATACATTTACAATGCATGCAGGCTGTCTTCTCTCTTGTCAGTATCATCCATGAGAGTGCACTCCTGATTTAAAAAAATGTGTTGTTCCTCCTTCTTTCTTCCCTATTGGCCTTTTCTCTCCCTCTCATGACCACCTCCCCCCTCTCTCTCTTTTACTTTTTTCCTCTTTTCCTCGTCTTCCTGTTTCCTCCTTGTGGCTCCACCCAGATTGCGCAGTGTGAAGATGGAACAGAGGAAACTCAACGATCAGGCCAACACCTTAGTGGACCTGGCGAAGGTGAGTCTTCCTTCTAATATCTCTTTTTACACTA
This sequence comes from Eupleurogrammus muticus, assembly GCA_036785175.1. NCBI lineage: Eukaryota > Metazoa > Chordata > Actinopteri > Scombriformes > Trichiuridae > Eupleurogrammus > Eupleurogrammus muticus. The sequence continues at coordinate 3,363,194 of JAYKQN010000014.1, forward strand.
CAGTGTCAATGACATGACCTCTCATGATATCTGTGTCTCGAGGTTTATATATCATTGCCCTATTAGAATAATGACCCAAGTCATTTTTCAAGTTTTGGGGAAAAACACAAAAACTTTATAAAAGGCAGACAAATATAGACTTTAAACCTGGATTAAACTGTCCTTTTATTCCATAGTGCAACCTCAAAACTTACATTACCTGGAGTTGAATTAAACAAATATCAGGTGAATCAAATTGGTTCAGAAGGCAGTTCTCTTTTTTTAATCACTTTCCCAGGTTTTCATTGCCTGTTTTTAATTGAATGCAACTCATTTCTGACATGCATTTTGGACAACTTTTTGAAACCTGAAATGTTTTGCAGATTTTTAATGAAGTGATGACACATGTTTATTAGACTGAAGATCCTAGAACTTTATTTTATTTTTTATTATTTTTCTTTATTTGTATTTGGCTAGGTATTTATTAAATATATTTGCATGCACATCACTTTGTATTTAAGTTGAGCTCATGAAAACAAAACAAAACATGATTCGAGAATCTTAGTTTACAGCTCCTTCTGCACCATATGTTTTTGCTTTTTTGCTTTTGCATTCGCCATCATGAGTTGCTCAAGTCAAGGCACTTAATCCTGATTTAGGGAAAAAAAACTTTGACTTAGGCAAGAAAAATGGCCTAAGAAACATGGTCATTGTCCTATAGGACTCGGGATTAAGGTGATTTTACCAGACGTGGCAGCATCATCACAAAATGATTTAGGACTAAAACTGACAGGCCATTAATTTAATAGTAGTCAAAGTCCAGGTTTGTCCTCAGTCTCCTGAAGGGGTCGCTTACATGAGCTTTAAAGGAATATACTGTAATTTAAAAAAAATTACATGTCATCACTCTCAAGTCAAGAGTTAGATCTGAAAAAAAAATTACCACGCTCATGTTTGTTCACTAAATATTGATTTAGATACTTGGGTTGCACCAGACTCGCTGTTTCTAACTATTTCCCGGCCTTGTGCTAAGCTAAGCTAACAGTCTCCTGGCTGTAGCCACTTATTTACTCTGCAGACACGAGAGTCAATCTTCTCATCTAAATCTTGCCAATAAACCATTAAGAGTGTTTTCCAAAAAAATATTGAAATACTATTCCTTTAAATTAAAGTTCAATTTCTAAAATTAAAAAGTAGGTGACATGATATAAATCTGAATAGCACTTTCTCCAAGAGTAATATATTCTTTGGAGGGTTTGATGTGGATTGTGGTGTCAGTGTCAGCCATGGTTTTATAGTATTAATTTATGCTTCATTTAAACTCAAGGCCATTAGAGCTGGACTGACAGTTCTTAGTTAACAGGATACTCGTTTATTGAGGATGGTCCCAGCAGGTGAAAGTTGATGAATTCCTATTGGAGGCTGAATACATAAGGTTGAGAACTTAGAACTACATATGTGATCTTGGAAGACATTATAATTAAACAACTTCAACCTGTGTTAAAAGACATTTCTGACCACTTGAGGATGGTGAAATAATAACATTAAAATAGCATCCTTATAAAGTTGTTATGATGCAGGACAAAGTTCTAAAAGACAGAATTTCCTGACTTGTTGTTCATCAATCAGAGTGAAACCATACTTACCAGTTTTTTGTGGAGTTGTAGAGAAAAGCATCTATTTTATCTGGGAAGCCTCCTGGAAGAGAAGTGACACATTCTTCAAAACCAACTAAGGGTGTCCAGTTGCTTTTCTCTACATCTCCACAATAAAAACCTGGATGACTGAGAACCTGCACAGACACGTACCAATCAGTAGAACTGAGCAAAACTTAACAGCGGCTTGATAATTATCTGTGTCTGATTCACAGCTTTCACATCACACTAATGTTGCAAAATCACCCATTGTGCATATACAAATATTAGACGATATTCGATTTAAACGCAGTATTTTCCGGTCCTAAGCCATACATTGTGAAGTGTAGCGGGCTGTTGGAGGGTGAATGCAGTCATGCCTCAGGAGCTCCTGTTCTGCTGTATCGGTGTCAGCTGACCCAGCCGAGCCGAGCAGAGAGGAGCTTCAAAGGCGGGCGCAGGACTGCAGTCTCATTTGATGTGGATGGCATTTGCACTCCAGTGTGTATTTTAAAAGGTTCTGAGGTCACATCCTTTAATGTGTGTTACTTGCCCTCGCTCCGCTCGACGGTCAGGTCCGGCCACGTGCACCCGACTGCAGGCTGTTCATGTTCAACCGCTCAGTGTCTCTTCTTTAAGTGCTGGGGAGAAGTAATGTTTTGATTTCTGTCTTTTACGTAAGACATGTGACATCTGACAGACAGAACGATAGAAAGTGACCTGAGCTGCACCAGTGGGCATTAGAGTGTGTCATTCACTATCTCAAAACACAGAATAGACCAGAATACATAATGTATTACGTCTAATTGTTAGAGTCTGAATAAAGTTATTGCATCTAGACACAGGGGGATTGCACATCAATACCACATGGAGTAACAGTGGCTCCACTGCGGAACAATAAAGTGCCTTCACAATAAAAACACTTAACATTATGTGAATGAGTTGTGTCAAGACGATGCATAAAGCATTGAGTCCGCTGGCTGTGAACGGATCAGAGAAACCGGTTGTTAAATTGACAGGAAGATAAAATCTGTGCTGACTCGCTGAAACCATACAACTCCCCTTCATATACTGCTTCCTGACATCATTTCGTTCTCATCAGACTGTGTAAATCAGAATTAGACAACAGATTTCAGCCATGGTATTCAATGTAAGAGTACATGTTTTTATTTTTTACCTTGAGAGGTATACATGCTGAGGTTATTTGTATAAAATGATTATTGTTTAGCCCCACGATTGGCTGGCGACCATCTGGGGTGTATCCCCCTGCCTCTCGCCATAAATGCGCTGGGATAGGCTCCAGCAGACCCCTGCGACCCCGAAAGGGAATAAGCGGGATAGAAAATGGATGGATGGATGGATTATTGTTTAACCCTAATGGGGTTTTAGATAAAGGATAAGACCGTTTTTTTCTATTGGGCCCTTAATTCTACATCACAGCATTATGTTCTAGTCACCCAAGGTGTTGTTTTCACATTTGGAGATCTGCTGAAGATTTTGTGTTTTGAAACAGAGACCACACCATAGGTTGTTTATCATTTATTGATTATGGTACAGTAGCACTAATAACTTGTAGGTGTGTGTCATGTTTTGTTCAGTTTTTAGTTTTAGCACTCCATTGATTGTCTAGTTACCTTAGCTGGTACAAAACCTGGATAACACCAATAAAAAAACTAAAAACTGAACATAACACAACACACACCTGCAAGTTCTTAGTGCTACTGTACCATAATCAATAAATTAAAAACAACCTATGCTTTGGCCTGCATCACTTTACCCATAAGAAGCTGTTTCATGATATTGTCAGCAGATCTCCAAATGTAAAAATTGAAATGCAAAATAAACAGTTCTTATCCTTTAAAAGTAACTCTTTTATTCCTTTCACTCCCTTTGTGCTCCCCTGTCATTCACCTCCTCAAACACATTTACCTTCTCTCCATCATTAGACCCAGAATGTGATGTATGACCTGGTGTCGGAGCTGCAGGAGCGCAGCGAGGAGCTGGACAAGCGTATCGGCACGTTGGAGGACAAGCTGGACTCGGTGACGGGCAGCCTGCAGGCGCTGCCCTGCCTCATCTCCCAAGCCATAACCCAGCAGCAGCAGGAGTTCCTGGACGGCTTCGTTCACCGCTTTCGTCCCGCCTCGCTAGCCTCGGAGCGCTCCGAACGCTCCGAGCGATCCTGGACTTCCACCGCCCGCAGGCGGCGCTCGCCGTCCACGGCACCACACACCTCCTCTGACAGCGGATAACCTTGGCGAACACGTCACAATCACAACCCCAACCCCCCACCCCCGAGCCCCGCCTTTCCCCCAAAACCAATTTGTCGCCTCGCTCTGTCCTGTCCCAAACCGTCCACATTACCCCACCGCGAGTCCGTGTCTGGACTAAAAACAAACCTCGACCCCTGACCTGATCCTCACCCTCACTCTCTGCCCCCCACCCATCTCCTCTCCCTCCCTCCCCCCCCCAGCCCGTTGAATCCAAAAAAAAAAAAAAAACCAATTTCTCTGTGACTGAGCCTCTCAGCACAGGACTGGATCAGAGCTACTCCAAAAGAACAAAGAAAGGCAAACAAAGACGTTAAATCAAGAAAAAAAAAAACAACACAAATGCATCCAAAAAACGAAAAAGACAAAAAAATTTAAAAATGACTGGAAAAACCGAGATAAAGTAGAGATATGGTTTATGTTTTAGCCATTGTATGGCTGTTCAAGTTAGCTTTTTTGTAAAAGCCCTTGTATAGTTTAAACAAAAAAAAAAAAAAAAAAAAAACGACTGAGTTCAGGGTCACTGGGGTGAGAGCTGGCTGTCACACCAGAGAGTCCTTAACCACCAGGGAGGAAGTTGGTCCGTGGAGCTGAGGGCCTCGGCTCACCTGCCGGCCCTCCGTGGCCATGGAGGACACCTGTCCACCCATCCGTCCGTCTATCTATCTGTCTGGTGAGGAGAGCGAGACAAAACATTGGATTTCCCTTTCAAAAAAGACTAGTGTCATGGATTCTTTCCCATAGGTTAGGACGAGAGCTTTAGGAGAGGCTGTGAAAGCGCCGGCTTCGCGTCGGCGCTCGGAAATGCACTTAAGGGGGGAGGGGAAACTGTCACACAAAAGAGGAGCAAAGGGGATGCACATGGCATTACTACTGGGTAGGAAACATTTACACAATTGCCAACTTCAAGGTTTCAGCTTCCTTGTTCTTACCAAGGGAAAAAATGAGAGCGACTATCTTTTTTAGTTACATATTGACATGTGATTTTTCAGTGCCTGAATGTATAAATAGTAGAGGGTTATTTAATTACTAATTTCAGAGCTTTTTTACGATGTTAACAGTCTGAATACAGCATTGCATTCCTTTTTCAGATACATTCCTCTCCAAAAATTGAAAGAAAATGTCTTAATGTAATGCATAACATTGCCTCCATTACACAGCAACTCTAAATATTTTGGAAACCTTTCTTTTTTTTTCTATTTATACTAATACCGTGAGAGAGAGGAAAAAAGTTGGGAGTGCGAGCAAAAGTGATAGTGACTGAGAGTGTTCCGTGAGTGTGTGTCGGAGAATGAGTTCACTTTTAGCTCAATGCTGCACACTCATACACAGCAATTAAACACATAGTAGTCTACCTTACTCACCATAATTAGAGCTTCCTGTGGTCTTCAGATAATGGCATGGCTTGAGGTCTGCTGGTATAAACGGCCACTGGTTGAACTGAGAAACCAACCCTGCCCCTTTGCATGGTTCTGTGGAAAATGACACTGGATCTCAATCTTCTTTGGATGACTTGATGATTTAACATGATTTTGATTTATTCATGTTCAGTTTTGTTTGTTTGTTGCCTTTCTTTCACTGGTTCTTTCCATCATTTTTTTTGTAATATTCTCTTTTTGATGAATTATTTTGATTAATTTACTTTTTTTTACTAGATCAGGTTTTTAGAGTTGCAGAACCTTAGCGAGTTGCAGCAATGTGATTCTGTAATGCATTCCCAGTTTAAGTAAAAAAAAAAAAATGAGGTGGAGAAAAGTTGCTATTACAAGAGAATCCTGAAAGGATATAAATAAAAGTGCTCAAGAACCTTTGATGGTTACAGAACAGTGAGTTGGTCCCATAGCAAATGTAATGTAATAGCTCAACATTCTGAGAAACGCATTAATTCACATGGATGAGAAGATTGGCACCAAACTATCACTTAGCTTATTTACTTAGCTTAGCATAAAGACTGGAAACAGTGGCCCACACGCTAGCACATGAACATGTTATACCTCGTTTATCAAGTATGGGTGGGAAAAAAAAGTATAAAATAATGGTTTTGTAGGTGATCTACTTCTTGGAGCCTCCACTAGTTGTGTTCTTTTAACCCTATTTTTTGTAGAGATTAAACAAATATGATATAACATTAGGGGTTAGTTGGGGCTAAATAGTTTTGGTCTTTGTGCTAAGCTAAGCTACTGGCTGCTAGCGGTAGCTGCAAATTTGCACAAATTAGCAGTATTGTATTATGTGTGTGTGCGTGTGTGTGTGTGTATATATATATATATATATATATATATAATGCTCTCAAAATGTTGAGCTTGTACTTTAAAATCGCAGGCAGGCCTCTCTTTTGTCTTTCTAAATGACATTGCCTGTGATGGCCGAGAAATACCTAAGGCATGGTATGATGCATCTTGTACGTTTTTTTTTTTTTAATTAAAATTTTTTTTTTTAATTTAAAGAGAAATAAATAGATCTTTAAAGATACTTTTTTCCAAAGCACATATAGTGAAGAGCGGATAAGGAAGTCAGCGGGTTAGCGGGCTAGCATGCTGTTCTGAATTAGTTTGAATGGAGTCCCGAAAAGGTTGTTAGTGCTAAAGATCATCTTTATGGCCCCTTGAGCTAACAGACAAATATTTTTTTTTCCAAGACACTTCAGGCTAAACCAGGTCTTAGTCCGACGCTGTGAGACAGTGAATGAATACACTCTCCCACCAGCTCTGAACTGGCCAGAGAGCACTTCATCTAAGAACACATTCAGTTTGCTACGAGTGGAACTTAATCAAGCATGAATATTAGCTTTTTTCCTTTCAACTTGAGTTGATGAAGCATGACTCTTTACTGACCCCCCCACCTCGCGCCACTTTCCATGCAGCGCTACACTCTACCCATCCGGTATGAAAGGCGTTTCAATCAGTGTCATCCGTTGAGTTGGGTCAGCTGATGGTAGACGATCTGCCTGATTGTGACCTCACGTGGAAACCCACGTCTCGTAAGGTTTCCACCTCCCGTTACATCAGGCTGGGGGGGGGTTCCGCCTCTCGTTTGTCATCTGTCATTAAGAAATTCATCCTCCAACACACGAAGAGGCTTCCCAAATGGCCTGCAGCGAAGACCTTTGAGTAGCCTGAATGAGGGGGAAAAAAAAAACGAGAAAGAAAGAGGCAGGAAAAAACACAGGTCATGTTCCATGTTGCACTCAACGTGTAATATTCAGTTACACTGGGAAGGATCCCAGATGCTGGAGGGTCTTCCCCAGAGAGGGGTGATGGCATCGGTGTTAAGGACGTCGTCCTTCATCAGGCTGCAGGAGAGAGGGATAGAGTAGATTAAAAAGATGAGAAGTATGTCTCATTTACTGACAGATGTCCGATGTTGGCCCCTGAGGCGGGGGGGGGGGATGTGAACGGCAAGAGTAGGTGTCCTGTAAATATGACCTCATTGTAGATGTCACAAAGCAAACGGGACGAGTGGTGAACGGAGGGGGTCGATCAGGGTGCAATGCACAGCATGTTGCAGATATGCAGTAGAAAAAAACCTAAAACAGATAGGAAGGGTATGAAATTATGGCAAATTTAAAGCTTGAGCAACATTTGAGTTGTTTCATACTTCTTTTTTATATGAGTATCTGCTGACAGGGGTATGATCCAGGTTCTGTTTTTTTTTTTTTTTCTTTACTCTGTTGTAAAGGTTCGTTTTCTTCACTTGTTCTTCTCCTGTCACCAACAAAGACCTGCCAAAACACCATTCCAATATTTAATAGTGACCTGATTTTCTCCACTAGGAGAAGAATACACAGTCTTTCATAGTGAAGTGAGGGACATTCATGATGTTATTCCGATGATGGTAGATAAGTCAAAGTGGTAAATGCATCCCAGAGTCTTTTTATTATTCTGACAAGTAGGCTTTCCTCATAGAGCAGGCATCAGAACACACTTCTACTGAACAATAACAGAGTAAAAAATCCCAAAAAGTGAAGAAATGTAACCCAATCATTGTTCTGTGTACACTGCCACATGATGCATAATGTACGTAGTAGCACTGGAATAAATCAACTTTTAATGGATGGCAAATGGGTTTAACATGGTATGTTCTCTGTATAATGTTCGCTGTTCCTTCATTTTGCAGGTGAACTTTTGTCCTAGCAAGGAGAGAAACCAAGGTCAAATCATTAAAGACTATCTTCAGCTATGACTAGAACTCTCTTCTCCTTTTTTTTATTGGAGAACTTTTATTTTGAAATCATTTTGTAAAACTGAAAAAAAAAAACCCTTGCTGTGCGTCCTCCTCCAATCTGAAACTCTTCACACAATTAAATTCTCGGCCAGGAAAAAAAAAAGGGGGATGGGGGGGGGGGTGGCAGCAGCTCTAAGCCAACTATAACACGAGAAGGTGGGTTTGGCACGCGCCTCGACAGATGCAGACATCACACGTCTCTTCCCGTGAAAACAGCGAGGGAGGGACGTCCTAAAACATGATTACAGGAGGATGTATTGACATAAACATCGCTCCAGAGGACACACAGCTGCTCAGCCGCTCAGGCGCTGCTCGAAGGTGAACTATGGGCTGTACACAACACACACACACGCGCACACACCCACACACACACACACACAGCCATTAATGTTCAAATAACAAGCTACTATTCATGTCCACATGCACAAACAAGGCTCAGCCTGGTTAATTACAGCCAAATCAGGAGGGACTTGGCAGCGGACCGATATCCCGCAAGTTGCAGAGTCAGTCACCCTGTAGTTGTTGTTACACAACCTCAAAGACACGCAGCAGTGGAAACACAGGACACGGCTCCTCCGCACTGTATCCCTTCCATTAGTGCAGCACCATTAAATTCAATATTGTTTTTTTTATATTTAATATATGATTTTAACATGCATAGATCAAAAGCATGAGCAAATACATTCAAATACCCAGCTTAGTTTAATATGTAGGCAAGGCTTCTATTATTTATCCTCCTGTAACACAGATGCAATGTCAGTTTATTAATGAGCACAGTTAATTCACCTGCTCTTGTGTTAAGGTGTGAAAGGCCAGAAAAGATGCATTAAATTACCGGGGACGCCCCTAGAGGACACTGGAGATAGTGCAAAGAGAGGATAAAGGAAGCAAGCTGCAGAGTTCAGAAGATGACCATCAGACTACGGAGGAAGGACACACGCGGCTCAAAGGGGGTTGAGGATCATCCCAAAGTGTGAAAAGGTCCTCCAGGGACAGCTTGCGGCAAGGAAGGGAAGTCATTTATTGGAATTCATGACAGATCACTTTTCCTCCCTGTCTGCCCTGGGAGCTAATAGCCAGCAGCTGCATAATGCTTAATGCCCTCCCTATCACTTTCAGATAACGTGGTTTGGCATACACTTGGGGAAATCAGAGAGAATAGGAGTATTGATCTCGCTTTTTGGCCTTTTTAATGCGTGAGGCTGCAGTGGCGGAGAGGGTGTGTGTGTGTGTGTGTGTGTGTGTGTGTGTGCGTTTGAGTGTCATTTACTTCTGCATCCATCATTTCTCTCTTTCTATCTGTATCTATCTATCTGTATCTCTTTTTCTGTTTCTCATTTCTCTTCTCCGAGAGATGGAGACGCAGAAGGAACTGATACAAATGAGGTTGTCTGTTGGAGGCTGCCGTAGCTTCCCTGCTTCATTTAGCTGTGGAGGAAAAAAAAAGAGGCTTTTTTTTTCCTCAGCCCTCAAACCACGTGTCAGGACTTGAAGCATGGACGTGTATATATCTACAGTCACTAATGTGTCCTCCACTTGACAGAATAGTTTCAGCCAAGGCTAAAAATTCAGATCTATGATCACATCTCATATAAAGTACTGTTTTTTTATCAGTTATATCTATCTATCCACTTATACTAGTGTTCAGCATTCATCAGTGCCTCATCTATTAATGCTTAATCATCCTGTGAGTTACCATTTATCGAGGCGCTCAAAGTCAGACTGATTGATATGAGAACATCACCTTTAAAAGAGATTTCTCAACATAACCTGAATCACAAGGATAGGAAGAACCAGAACAATATAAACACTTGAAAAAATGCATGGAGGCCATATTGCATTTTTTATTGCTAGTTTTTTAATTGTATTTTCTTCTGTGTAATCTAAAACCTTAGAATAGAAATAAATCACAAAAACAACAGTATTCTGATCACCACTGTTGCACAACGCTGAAAACAAAAAAAAAAACAATTTCTGCTAAAATTGAAATAATCTGTCCTAGTTCAAATGTATATTTCCCTTTGTCTTCACATGCATCATATTTTCTGACATCACAGAAATCTGAATTTTGTGAGGTTTTACACTAAAAGTGACTTTTTCGAGCATTGTTACTGTAATATCCTGCAACATTTTCTGTAGTTCTACAGAATCTTGCTGGTGACGAACACTGCCAAATATATCTATTCAATAGGAATTAATTAAAGGCCATGAATACAAATAGTAATAAAAAATGTTCTACTATTTCTTCAATATTTGCATTTTCACATGTTTGTTATGTGTCTTATATAATTGCATATTATATTGCAAACTGCATTGGTGCAATTTTTGTTTAAATTTGTTACACAGAAGAGCATGATATGTATGAATGTTCTTTCATGCAACTACTTTACATGAACGGCCTGTAATTCTATAATCCATAGCCTTCCATTTGCATGATTTTTGCATTGTCCTCCTTGATATTTATGGCTGAGCAGGCACCTGCACCAGGAGTAGAGGACACCAGGCAGCACCAGATGAGGTAGCCCCAGGCCAAGGCCACTGTTGGGACTCGCTTCTCACTTGAGAGAGTGGGTTGCATTATGTGTTTACTGTACTGTATTGGCTTATGAGAACTGCAGAATGTGTATGTGTGTGTGTGTGTGTGTGTGTGTGTGAGGAGGGGGTCACTACAGATGTCCTTGCCCTGAGCTTTCTCTACATGAAAATCAGCTTCTGCTCTGGAAGAATCGCTGGCACAGAGTGACGTCACGTTATACAGCAGGAATGATCCCTGGAGTCAGATATGGAGGCTTAAATCTGAAGAAAAGCTATAATGTCATCGCTGAAGGGAGGTGTTGCAGTAAGACAGACTGCAAACTGTGAAACCGCCCGCAGTCGGCTCTTTGGAAACATTATCCCAATCTAGTTTATGAATTTAGCTGCTATTCTTTACACATGACCAAAGAAACATGGCCTAAAGACACTGGAATATTGATGTTAGCCGTTTGGGGACGGGGCAGGTATGAAAACATACGAAGCAAGAAAGATAGAGAGAAACAATAAATGTGACAAAGAGGCAGATAGTGATATATCTTTGTGTGTGTGTATATACTGTATATAAATATATATGCACATACATATATAGCGGGGGCATAGAGGGAGCAGTGGTGATGAGGTGTGGGAGAAGCACAGGATTTTGCTGCCCTCTAGTGCCAAACACTCCAGCTCCTCCTGTGACTACAACACAACATGACACAGTCGAGATGAGAATGAATTATTCATAAATGACGGGATGATAAAGCAGTATTTCACAGATCTTAGATACGAAGTGTAATTCATACCGTTAGGACTGATATCAAACACTCGCTTGTCTCAGAAAATGAGTGTAATCTCCTGGACAAGCTACTGCCGTTGATAGTCTCAAGTGATATCCCTAATACTTTAAGCACTACTAGACAAAGGCGCTAGAACTTCATGGAAAGCAGAACTGTGGATGATCCTGATGAAATGAAATAAAATAATGTGAATTGTAGGAACTTGTAGCAGGCTAAATGGTGATCCAGGCCCAAACTTAGCACCTGTGGTGGGTAACATGAATCACCACAGGGTATCTCACCACCTCCTCTTCTCTGTTTTTGCATGTTAACAGCAAGCCTCTCGCTCTCACTCCTTGTCTGATATCAGACCTGATTTTGGCAGAGGGGGTAGATTCAAAGGTCTGGAGCCACGCGGTCTCCCTCCCACTGCCAGATTAACCTAGCAGGGCCAGTCAGCACCAGCAGCACAGGGGCAGTTAATGTTTAACTCCCCCCGTGAGTTCTCCACACTCATTGGCCAATCACCCTGCATGTGTGTGTGTGTGTGTGTGTGTGTGTGTGCGGAACGGAGCGTCTAACACCAGGAGTGAGTCACCTGAGTGGGCCTGGTGGACAGGGAGGCCATTTTAAAGTAGCTATCAGTTCCTGTTTGCTTACAAGGTCCTGAGAGAAACCAAACACCTGTGTGAGCGGACCAGGGTGAGAAGCGGAGGCCGAGCAGGTAAGGGACGATGGCGGTTCTCGGGTAGTTTTCTGTGCTCCGCGTTGTTTATGTGTTTCCACTTTGAGCTGCTGAGACAGATTCATGGCCGCTGCTGTGTATTAAGAGCTTGTGTGGCAGCGTGCTGTGAGCCACAGCTCAGCTTAAAGTCCTCTGTTATTAGTCAGGCCTGAGCAGAGTCCTGGTTCTTACAGGGGAGCTTTCTATAATACAGCTCCACACAATACAAAGATGTTTTCTGTCATAAAAGATAACATAATATAAAATGATAATATATATATATCACACTTGAGTATTTTGCAAATACTGTTCCAGGTATTAATCACTTTACATTTATTTCCAATATAAATTCTTTAGCCGACTCACATAAACACCAAGTCAGAATTATTTTATATATGTGTTTTTTTGTATCAAAAAAAGTCACTTTATTATTATTTAACTTAATATTTAAATTTCTTGGATTGATAATCTTGAATTAACAATGGCTCAAATGTGTTTATATCAATGGGAAAGTGCATAGTGATAATAATAATTTGGTTTCATGGCCCTCAACTAATGTCCAACACACAACATTAGTAAACAGCTGATAGGTCTGAGTTACTTTTCTCAGGAGATGGTGCTTAAAAAAGCTAAGAGATTACAGAATATTAGGCTGAATTCATCAGGTGAATCCATATAAAGTTCCCAGAGTCTTCTAGATTTGTAGCAGAGTTATATGTGGAGGTCACTTGTGCATTGAGAAATATTGAGACAAATCTAACTCCATAGAGTTTATAACAGATAAGCAACTGTTTGCTGTTACGTTTGCAACTTAAACTTTATAATATGTCAGGTTTGTTTCTGCTGTTCTAACAACAAAAAATCACTGGCTATATGGAATAAAATCGAATAAAACACCTAAAAGCTATATGCCTTGCATTTGAAAATTGTTAGTAAAAATTATAGTATACATTCAAACTATAAAAACATTGAAAGGGCCTATTGCTCTCACCTTTATTTTAAAGGATTAAGAATGATCAGGAGTTATTATGCACATTATATATATTAATAGAGACAGTGCACTGTCTATATGTTTTTTAATTTCGCATTTCCTACTCTTTGTACCCAATGTGATGTATTGCATTTGTATTCCACAGCTGCAATACAGGCTGGCTTTAATCATGACATGTTGCTTTTGATGTTTTCCTATATAACAAATATGATCAGAAGAGATGTGTGACAATAAGGCAGCAGAGGCTCCAAGTGCTGGAGGAGACAGCGAAACCCATCGTTTTCTACCTCAGACAATGGCTGGTTATCCAACATGATGAATTCAGCTATATTCGCTGTAATCTGCTGGGCCTTCGCTGGCCTCGGGCAGTTTCTCTTTTTCAAAGTCTCCTTCAGTGTCGGTTGGCTTCATCCAGTCTGAGTTGCCTCAGTGAACTCTGAATAATATTCTGAATAACAATATTGTGCTTTGTGTTTGTTCTCAAGGTGCGAATATCCAAAAATCAACTTTACCACGCTTGTATCAAATCAGTAGCGTTGAATGCAACTCTGTCCTTTCCGCCTCATAAAGTGCTCCTTTTGCCAACATTACAATCCTACAAGTGGTGGTTGGACTGCTTTCGTTTTCCAATTTAAAATAATTCCACATTGCGGAAATTATTTACATTAGTACTATTTCCGTTTGTCAGCCTTACATTAGCCCTATGTAAGGGTACCTGCCAAATATTCTATAATGTTGTAGGCATGGTTTACTTTTACAGAGTCTGTGCAACAGTTGTTGGTGTTATGAAATCAGTAAAACTAGATATATTATTAAGCTATTGTTGTTCCCTGGCTGTCATACATCTTTGTATCTCTGGGTGACTCTAAAATGTGAGCACTGCCGTATTTGATTTGTACATTAAAAAAAAAAAAACAGAAGCAATTTTCCTTGATTGTGATAGATTGAAAGTGTGCTTATTTCCAATCACCAGTTTGAATCAATAAATCTCTAATTCAAGTGTGTTATAGTACATATCTCGCATGATCGATACACGTAATCTATCTTTGCCTCCAGAGTTTCGACATCTCCTCCTCATTGCTCCTTTTTCAATGAAGCACCAAACTCAGCCTGCAGCATGAAAAGCTGGAGCAGGAAATTCACGAGGCGAGAGCCAGAGACTGTGTGCAGGTCCTCCAGCGAGAGGAGCTCCATTAGTAATCCACCAGTGCCTGTGTGGGTTACTCATACACCCACACCAGATAATCGTACAGATGATGATGATAATGACACGTTTTCGACAGGCCGCACATCCAGCACTCCACCTTATGCAGAGAAGGAGGATGCTGGGAAAAAAGGGAGCATGAAGGATAGGATGAAATTCCTCATCCCACGTTCCTGGGGGAGTATTATCCCTAAATTGTCAAGGGAAAGTGACAGTGTTAAGGACTCTGAAGCCAGTGCCGGCCCGATCCAGATCCTTCCCAATGGGACCAGGGTGAGCCCCCCTGTGAGTCCACTGCTGGAACGCAGGAACTGGGATGACGGCTCCAGCCAGAACTCCAAGCCTGTGATAAGGGAGACCTTCTCCGATGATCTGTTTCCTGAGGGCCCACAAGAGGAATCTCTGCTGACCAGCATCCACCCTGCGGAGTACTACGCCGCGAAACTGGAGGTCTACAACCAGAAGTATTCTTACTTGAAGTCCTGGCCCGGCTTGCTCAGACTTCTTGCTGGACTCGAGCTCCTGTTTGGGGGCATGGTCTTTGCTTGTGTCATTGCCTACATCCAGAAAGACAGTGAGTGGTCCAACAGCTACGGCCTCTATAATGGCGCCTATAACAACGGGCTGGGCGTGTCTGGGTACAGCTACAGAGGTCCCATGACTCCCTTCGTTCTGGCCGTAGCTGGGATCTCCTGGATCATAACCCTGATTCTCTTGGTGATGGGAATGACCATGTATTACCGAACCATCCTCCTCGACGCCCCCTGGTGGCCTTTGACGGAGGCCTTCATCAACGTGGCGTTGTTCCTGCTGTACATGGCGGCGGGGATCGTATACCTCAATGACTTGAACCGCGGGGGGCTGTGCAGCATGACTATAGGCGTCAACCCCATCATGGCCAACCTGTGCCGGGTGGACGGGGGCCAGATGGCGGGAACTGCTTTCGTCTTTATCGACATGGCAATGTATCTGGGAGGGTTCCTGGTGTGTCTGAAGATGTGGAGGCACGAGGCCGCGCGCCGGGCGAGGGACTACTTTGAGAGCAAGGTATGCTTTCTTTTGTGAAAAATTGTCCCCCTGTATTTAATTAGACATAGGAGCTGCACAGGATTTAATTTATGCATTTAATTGGATATAGATGCTGCTGTGGATGAACACAGTTAAGGAGGGTTTTAGGATTGAGTGAGATGTGTTTACTGTTACTCGTGTCACAGTTCAGTCAGTAACTGTAAAAATTCAGCTCATGCATTCCCCCCTTTCCTGTCTCTGTTGCTTTATCACACACACTGTTAGCTCACATTATGTGTGAGAGATAAAAAAAGGGCTAAACACATAAAATGTCTCCCCGTTTTTTTTTTATCAAGTTTATTTATTTATTGGCGGTGGCAGTGAGCAATACTATTACCGATTGCGAACCAGCCAACAACAGGCCCCAGACAACAAGGGCAGAGCATATCCAGTGTATTTTAAAATCAGTCAGGACAATCTGAAGTGACCCTGCTTTTTCTTGGGAATTGAAACGTCTGTTGTTTTTTTTTCTTCTGCCGGACGACGCCATGGCAAACAACCAGGATTCTTTCTAAAGCTGTAAATCACTGTGTTGTTTTTTTTGTACCTTTGTTGATCGAGTGTTCTTCTTGGTACAAATGTACCAGAAGTTAAAGGTGAAGTAGATTGTGAGGCTTCCTCAATGTGAAATGCAATAAAAAATAACAGTGACTAATCATGTGAATAAATTCATAATAAGACATACATAAGAAAAATTCAGTTTAGTAGTCCAGTACATATTTAATATATATTGAGTTAAGTATTTTAACGCATGAGACTTGACAGATGAAATGTCTGCTTTAATAAGAAAAGCCAACTTCTTTCTATGTAAATATACTAATGTATAAGCAGCACATTTGTATTCTCAATTCGCCAACATGTGCAAATAAAACCGACATAAAACAGATCAAACGTATTACTTTTTGCACAAATGGAGTACAGATATTAAGCATCACAGATACCACCACGGTTTTTGTATTTCTTAATCTAAATTTTCTTCTACAAGGCCTCTTAAAGAGCTTTGTGTAACGACGACACAGCGCACAGTAGCTTATATTATAGAACCTTATTTTATTTTAGATTTTCCAAATAATACTTTAATGTTTACCCTCAGCCTAAAGAAGAGTATCATCACTCCATCCCCCTGGCTCCACAAAAAATGAAACGCATATCGTTCAAGGATGAAACCGATCAGTCTTCGAGGAAAGATCACGCCAACCAGCACAGGCTCTCCTCCGAAGCCCATAAGAATTCAGTCGGGTTGAACAGAACCACGCTGCCTGAACACGCCCCCAAAGTTCACGTCGTCGCAGACTACATCATGTGAGTAAACCCTCTAATTATAGATGCTGTGATCAACTCCAACATGACAAAAAGAAGAATCAGTTCATTGCATGTTGTGCCACTTCTTAGTCTTCCCTAAAATCCCTTCCCACAGGAAGTATCCGGAGATTAGCTGTGTGGAAGAACGGGAAAAGTACAAAGCTGTTTTCAATGACCAGTATCAGGAGTACAAGGACCTTCACAGAGACATCAGCACCACCCTCAATAAATTCAGACAACTGGATGGAACCATGGCTCAACTTCTCAGGGAGGGAAGAAGCCAGCAGGTGAGCGGACGTGTATGACTCCATGACAAACTGCAGGATTTAATATGTGCTCAGAATGTGAATGAATGTGATAAAGATCATTGTTTATTGTCAGGTATCAAACCATTTGATTATCATTCCTTTAGGATCAGCAGAGGATTCAAAGCATTCTGAAGACGTATCAGCAGAAAAAAAGTGTAAGTGAGGAAATCCCCATTATATGTGTACAATTGGAGAAATATTCTAACATTCTACTGTTGTGTAAACACCCAGGTAATATTTATTTTAATTTCAATAATGCTGTCCACTGATGCAAATAATTGTGAAATGTGGGCAAGTGTCACTGTCATCTAACGTAGCTGCGTCACATAATCAAATCAGGTAAATGTGACAGCTATTGTAAGGGGAAAAAGAACAAGAAAAAGCAAGCCATTACTCAGTGAATTTGTGTGTGTGCGTGTGTGTGTGTGTGTGTGTGTGTGTGTGTGTGTGTGTGTGTGTGTGTGTGTGTGTGTGTGTGTGTGTGTGTATTACAGGACCCCACTTTCCTAGAGAAAAAGGAACGCTGTGACTATTTGAAGGCTAAACTAGCCCACATAAAAAACAGAATCCGTACTTTTGACCTGGATACCGTGGCCAGTGATCGCACATGAAAAAGACCAGAGAGAATATCTACAGCACCTTCTGATCAGACAATAGAAATACCATGCTTTATGTGTTTTGTGTAGCATATATATTGCATTGAGACTTTTGTATCTTTATTGAAAAGCATATTCTTCTTTCAAGATTTAATTTATATGGATTACAGACATTTTCATATGGTATTGTATCATAATGACGTATGATACACTCTTAATGTTTTTATACTATATTTTTATATAGTAAATCGTTTGTGTCATTTTTGGGAAATAACATGCAGAATAAATGTTTTTTTTTCAAATTAAAATCATGTCAATTATTGCATTTTTACAACAAAAAGTGTGAAATTATTTATTACTTAACTCCTTTTTTGGTTCAGTGTTTGCAGATTCAATTTGTCCCTTTTAATTTGATATTTGGAGAGATATAACTGTGTATCATCAGCATAAGAATAAAACCAAATTTATATTGATGATAAATGTAGCCTATTTAAATATAACCGAATTGGTCCAATGTTGTCTGTAAGGTTAAACAACTTGAAATTTGTCAAAAATACATTATACGAGTTTATTCTGAAACCATTTTTTTATAAATTCGAAAATGGAGGAACCTTTTGAAAAAAAATGAATGAAACATGGCCCAAGGCCAGGGCCTTTTACCAGTGGCTGAATACAGGCTATTTTAAAATAATCTGGGACACATCCGGAGCAATGGGAGCTGTTTAAAATTTGGAGCAGACTTAAGTCTATTTCCCCCATCACTTCTCAGATCAGTTTAGCGGGAATGATATCCAGATGACTGGACGGGGGTTTTCATGTGGGACACAGTGTCTGTGAGAGCTATCAAGCAAACGAGGACATTAATGAGGAGGAACCATGGGAAAAAATCAGAAGGGTGATGTTTGCTCCAATTTGGTGAATTTTATGAAAGAAACGTTCCCAGTCAGCAGAGGCACTAGTGGTGGACGATGTTCCCAAGCTGAATAGAACTGTTTATTTATTCCCCCTTTCCTTGATGAACTGGTCACCTTTCGTTTTTAAGGTAAGTTTTTGATCGTCTTGTTAATGAAGAATTTAGCATTTTTAATCGTAAGTGGGACTACAGTAATGGTCTAGTCGGCCAAATACAATCCCATTTTGCAGCTTATTCATATCTGACTCAAAAACAAGTTGTGTTTTACCTTATTAAAAAAAGACTTCACTAATTTGTTTCCAAACTGAATTTATCGCAGATATAAAGCTTCTTGGTGATGAAATACTGTAATTTCTTCTCTTGTGTTATCATAGGAATTCAAATAATAAACTCCCACAATACTGGATATTGAACTCTGCTATAAAAACACCATATACCGCCTCCAGTGCTGTTTGCTTCCTTTGCCTGTCATGCTTCTCTGGATAAAGCCTAAACTACAGTTGTGTAACAACATCAGAGCGTATCAAGCGATCATTATATTGTTTTACTCTGTCGCGCTGATGGAGACACCAGCCTTATCTGGCCATTTGGCCCTTTTAGAGCAGCAGCGCAGAAGACAGCGACGTTTGCTGCAGACTACTGGCTTGTGAAAAGTAATCATATAAACGCCCCGTATAAAGCAGAGGACGTGAATCCATAGTTATATCCCACCACTCAGTCGGTAAACCAGAAGCACCGTGGGTGTTGGCTGGCTGATCGTTGGACTACAGCGTGCTTGCTTTCAGTATCGAGAGAATAGAAACTTTACTGGTCCCTGTGGAGAAATTGGTTTGCAGCATAATCACAAGACGTTTCTTCAATAAATCACTACAAGACTCTGAAAGTGGGAAGGAGTGGTCAACGTGCATGAGTGATAATTACCTGTTTAAAAACTATATAATAACCTGTGGATCTGTTTCCATTGAATAACACTGACACCAGTGCACCTTAATGTGTGGAGGGTGCATTCTTTAGCTCACAGATCTGACAGATCTTATTGGTGCCTCCAAAACTTAAATTTCCATCTGACATAACGTGATCCTGACTATGAATAAGTCTGATGATAGTTTATATTTTTCCTTATTTCACAGCATCGACCCTGAAAAGACCAGAAGCAGTAATAAAATTATCCTGTGTAATGATAGTCCTTTCTGCACACTTAGATTTACAAAAATTAGACCACAAACCCCATCTGATAAGATTCTTTTTCTTCAGATGTTTTATAATAGAAAGTGAAGAAAACACAACATTTTAAGGGGAATGAAACTGCCTGAATTTGTTTTATTTTCTATTTAATTAATAAAATGTATTTATCTGTCAAATGCCACATTGAGTTTCCATTTTATTTAATTTTTTTTAAATGGATTTTTTAAATTTGCATATATTCCCCCCCTACGCATTTATTTCTCCTTGTATTCCCACCTCAGTATACGAAATACAAAATAAAATTTAAAATTAAATTAATTTTTGAAAATAATGCACAAATAATAGAAAATAAATGGCAATGTTAATGGCATAATAAATAAAGGAAAAATGTTTTTATTTTAACTATGGCAGTTTTTCTTTCTTTCTGCAATGGTTTTCATCATGAATGGTTTATAGTGAAAGTAACTGGGGACTACATAATAATAATAATGTTATTATGAGGCTGGTTCTAATAATGTTTATTTACTTATTATCATTGTGTTTAATCAGTTTTGGGTAATAATGTATTTTATACCGCAAATAGTCACTAGTGAAATATCCCGATGTGAAAACCTTATTTATTTATAAAAGATATGTGTGATTAATTAGACTGTAAATGCAGAAGTGTGTGTGCAGCCTGTGATCCTCCACGTGTCCGTGTGACCACAGGTGTGTGTGTGTGTGTGTGTGTGTGTGTGTGTGTGTGTGTGCGTGTGTGTGTGTGTGTTGGGGTGAAACGATCACCTGCTGAGTCACGGAGCCTCGGTGCGTCAGGAAGCTCCGCGGCTTCAATCGCCTTTTTGTGGAAGTGAAACCATGGCAAGATGACGGAGTTTCTACGATCGCTTTAAAGCGGACTCTGTGTGTGTGTTTCGGAGGAGAGAAGAGGAGCGTCTGATGAGTGGAGCTTTAAAGGTGAGGAGCTTTTTTCTGGGTTTCTGGGTGAGTTGGTTCCAGCCTGCAGGCTAATCTATACCATTGCTGCTGAAAAATATCAATGATCTAAAGTATTTAAAAGTAAATAAACTTGCATTTGAAGTTTTTTAATTTTTTGAGTAAAGAGTTTTAAAGAAGTTAAAATGAATAATTATAAATTGATTTGTTTTAAAGTAACACGTGACTTGTCTCATCCATGTGTTGAATTACTGTGACCTGACATTTGTAGAGGACAGACAGGAGGGTTTTATTAAAAAAATGAGGGTTGGCTTTGTGTCGCTGCACGTTATGGAAAGTTGACATAAGCTTTTGATAAAATAATAATTATAGCAAACATCTGGCCCTGACAGGGCCTATTGTACAGCTTTCCATCTCAGCAGGTGACCCACAGGTAAGAAAGGCAGGAACACCTCTGCGGTTCTCCACCTGCAGCAAACGCCACGCACGGCTGCCCCGGCTCGCCTCTTATCTGCCGTCTGTCTGAATTATTGAAGCCTGTTGGGTTGAGTTCCACTTGAGTGATGAAGTGTGGGTCAGCGATATGGGAGGGGGTGGGCCGAGGTGAATGAAAGGTAGGGAGGTGCAGGCGCTTAAAATATTTAGTTACACCAAATTACCAGAAGTGTTGAGAGGAGGAACAATTTTTTGAATAAAGTTGTTTTGGTGCAGAATTTTTGTTTTAAAGATATTTGACTCATCAGGAATTGGGTCAGAAGCATGTTCAACTGTATAATAAATGTCGCACCATGACATCTCATCTTTACTCTTTACTGCAGGTGAAGATGCAGGAACATCTACCAAACCATGTATGAGCCTCGACGCTACGATAGCCCCCCTGTGTACAGCCCACCCTATAGCACCACCACCCATAGTTTCTATCCCCAGAGGAGCGTCCACACCCCCCAGAGCCAATATGTCCCCTACACCTACAACCCCCCCCCGGACCCCTACTACGTGGAGGGGAAGCCTCAGCATTTCTACCGCTGGTTCTCTCCTCCTGGTTTCGTCAAGACCTTCCAGGCGGCCACGGTGCTCATGTGTTTCCTCATCTTCGCCTTCGTGGCGTCCACCCTGGTGTGGGACATGAACGGGTTCGGCTACGGGGGCTACGGCCTGGGGGCGGCGGGGGACGGCGTGGCGGGGGCGGCGTCGGGGTATTACGGCGGCTCCTACGGCTACGGCGGCTCCTACATGACGCCGCAGTCCGCCAAGTCGGCGATGATCTCCATGGCGGCCGTCAACTTCCTGGTTTCGCTTGGGTTTCTGGTGGGGAGTTTCTCGCGGGCTCTGAGGGTGTGCAGGTTCTACCTCGCCGTGTTCATCAGTGACATCATCCTAGCTGTCCTTCAGGTGAGGCTGCGCCAGCGAGCACCGCATGTGGAAACATCAAGTCATCATCGTTTTCATTTGGGGAGGCATGGCACGAAGAGGCTCAGGGACTCTGCCATGTTCGAGAAAGGTTGACTTATGTCTGACACGCCAAGGTTCCGGGTCTGTACGACATGCTGTTTTGGAGATAAAAGCTGTTAAAAGTCCTCAATGAAAATGAACAGGTGCGGGAGGGAGGTGAAATGTGGCGAGTCCAAAATCCTCTCAAGCCATTTGGAGTTTATACATACCAATTTTGTCAAGTCAATTTTAATTTGTATTGTGGTTATAAATAGGTGCAGAAGGTCCAAAATCCTACCCACAGTAAGTATTTAGGAGTATTTTTGAGGCCATTTGTAATTGATATAAGTTTTAATTCTGTAGTACTGTTTTGATAAAAGGGGTTGGGATTACGGTGAGCTGTGGTTTATGCATGTCTGCAGAGATACAAACAGTGATGAATTACTAAGAGGATGCATCCGGTCCACAAAAATAGAAGAGCTGCACTTCTTATTCTAAAACACATGCTACATGTCTTGTGGCCATGTTGCATTCTGGTCTATTGAGTCCTGTCTCTGTCCCCTCTAACATTGACTTAATTTTGTGTTTCCTGATCATCGTGGAAAACTAATAATTCTGACAAATATATTTAAAAAGTCAGTCACCTGTTAGGAGTCAGCCATACGAACCCACAAATGTTCACCAGTAAAAGCTCCTGAAGGCTGTTTGTTGATGGGCGGGTGTAGTTGTGTGAGTATGTTAGTGTTAGTTAACCCTTTAGTGAGAAATAGCTGACAAGATTGGTTGGTTCCTGACGATGAGTGGAAAAATGTTCATATTTCAGCCAGACCTTATTTCATCATTTGGTCATACAAGTATATTGATTAACCTTGATTCATTTTTTTTCCACACATAATATACACTAGCATTTGAGTTGCGATCGTGCTGACAGTTTTTCTTTCCTTCTGTCTTTTCAGGGCATCATTGACATCATCTTTGTGATCGGGGTGAACCCCATGTCTCAGAACTCCCAGAGCATGCTGTACAATCCCATGCTGATGATGTGCCAGAACATCCAGGGCAGCCCCAGCCTCAGCGGCAGCGCGGGGGCCGGGTTCCCCGGGGGGAACCTCATGTACAATCAATACCTGCACCACTACTGCTACATGGACCCCGAGGAGGTCTGTTGAAGTGGGTTTTTTTTTTGGTAAATTTTATTTTATTCCCTCCTATTTCATAATTTACTGTCACTCCTCAGGCGGTAGCGTTAGTGCTGGGTCTGATGGTGGTGTTGACCCTGTCCCTGTCTGCCTACTACGCCTACAAGACCCGCGGCAAGATTTGGCGCCACGGCAAAGCCAACATCTACTGGGAGGAGCCGCTGGTCAGACAGTCGGCGGAACAGGACGTACAAGACTGGGTGAGTAACGGCTCATTCTGCTTTATTATCCATTTCTTTGTGGAGCGAAGGACGAGAAGACTTTGAAGCCTTGTGGTTAATGTTTATTTCTATGGTTTCTGCAGACAGAGGAACAAAAGCCAGAGTGACTTCACCGCTTGAAATCTGATGTTTACTCTTGTTTAAATCACAAACCCGTCCTCATGGTTCTTTTTTTTCCCCTGTGAATACGTTTCACAAACTCTTACTATGCTGCTGTTGACTCTAAGAATGTGTGTCTTTATCTTTGGCACACCCAGGTTTCACTTTGGCTGATAATTAACCAGCCAAGTGATAACAGATGCAGAGAAACCCCATAAAAAAAAAAAAAAAAAAAAAACGCAAGAGAAGCGGAATTCCTGGTGACAGGAAACAGGTCAGGAGTCTCTTTTATAGTGATTCAGAGCGTGCTCTATAACCAGGTTTCAAGTTTCAGGTTGTTTGAACATAATCACTCATGATGTAAATGATTTAACGCGTCTCTGACTAAAAGACGAGGTGCAGTTGTGTCTAAATGGAATACGTAATACTTGATAAATCCAGCACAGGAAGTGGGGCAGAAATAAACCGTGCCATTTCAGAACACACAGCAACACGAATTTCAACCGAAAAATGATTTATTAACTTTTTATAACAATGTTAATTGTTCTTTAGTTATGTATTTATTCTCTTTATTTCTTATTAATAACATTCACTGTATAATTAACCGGATATATCTGGGACGTATTTTCCGCTGGGGATGAGGGGGGACATGTCTGCATGATTAATACGCTTTTGTTTGGCCAGCTGTCAGATTCTGGCTGAGAATGTGAATTGAGCTGCTGATTGTAAGGCCCTGATAGACTCCGAAAATAGAGGATACAAGTACATATGAGTAACAGTCACGGACGGCCTGCCTACACGCTTCTATAGTACGTTTCAGTGTCTGTGGGCGTGGATGAGTTCCACGCATGTGCGCTTAAAAAACTGCTGAGTGAATGAGCAAAGGACAAGTAACACAACAGCAGCAGTGGGATAAAGAGACGTTCTTTATACTCTTAAAAAGGAAATGTTAAGTGTGGAAACGTGAAACTAAGAAGTTCTTGAAGGTTCACAAAAAAAAGGGGGATTGCAAAATGCATTTGGTGCATTTTATTATTGTATTAAATGCAAGTATTCACAGTGTGACTCTTAAAAACAAAAATATTCTTTGATATATTTTGTATTGTGTTGTGAGTAAAGTTGCAAATGACACATTATATATTAATAGTGCCACAATAATTGACCATAGATCTGTCAGTCCTATTCTTCAATATATATACACATACACTACATACCCATAATTGTATATGTTGAAGATATTAAAGTTATGGGTTTAACACCTTTTCCTTATGCATATTTAGTACTATTCTGGAAAATCTTGGCATGATGACCAAATGGTATTGTGTTTCCTGGATGGTGTATTGGCTATTGTAGTTCCTAAATTTGCAGGAATTGTGATTCAAAAATTGTTTCTCATAACCAGAGTTAAAACCCATCAGCGGCCCCGGCATTTGGCAGTTTTTCATGCTGCCGTGGAGCCCCTGCGCTGCGCTATTTCACATCGGCAGCCTCGTGTGGTATTTAGCTGTGATTGATCTACCGCAGAAGTAGTGTATTGTGAATGTATCATGTCCACCCATGACTTATAATGGACGGGTCGGGGACGCATTCAATCAGCTGTTCCGGTGAGACCTTGGCTTACATGCTGCCTATCATTGCAAAGTGCATAATGAGTCACTTCATCTCGATGCAGGCCCCTATTCTGGGCCACTCTTGTATCGCAGTGAAGATGCTTGCCTTGCAGGGAGGCATATATAATGTATGTGGCATGTATAATGTATAAAAAGGGGTTGAGTTGCTTCAGTGTTGCTGTGTGAATCCCCACAGAGGGTGGTGGCGCTAAATGATTCAGTCTGCGACGGGGCTGCTTTCCACCGCTGTGCTTTCCCTGTCTTTTGAGCCACATCTTCATTGAACAGAACTGCAAAAGTGTGGTAATTGAGAGATGATGCAATTATAATGCAGAATGTAGAATACTGGAACTATCTCAAAGAGGTAATACAGCATAATTCTGGAAAAATTAAAGCGACAGCTAAATTATGATTTACATGACCAAGTCAGAGACCTAAGAACCGTGATTTGATGAGCTGTCAGGCTCCCCCATACAGAATGAATTTCCCAATGGTGTATGCAAAAATAAAAAGGGTTTAGGGAATCATTTTAGAAGTAGAAAGAAAATACTGAAATTATTAGTCACATATAATTAAGATTGAAAATTGATTGATCTTTTATCAAACAGGAAATACCAAGGGAGGGAGGATTTTTTTTTCAACAATTTTATTCGCTTGACATGTGAGTAATGTCTTGCTGCACAGCGAATTGATAAATACAAAAATCTGCATTCAGGATTAGTTCAGCTAGTAAAATACATCCATAAATCAGTCTGTCCCTATTCGTTTAATAGAGCACTTCCACTTCAAGTTCACAAATGTTGGCTGGACTGAAAAGCGTAGAAATGAATAGCACTTGAATTTCACAAAGCAGAGTTCGTCACATTACTATTCTACTGTGATGTATCCAATTCCCTGCATTTTTCCTGCATACAGTATCATCCTCTGACTCAACATTCATGAGATCTATTTCACTGGCTGCTCTTTCCAGATATTAGCGTCAGGTCACAAGATCCTCATCCTGTGTGACTACAGATATAATGTTGGCTAAAGGTCATTAATGATGCATTATACAGCAAATCTATATATTCCACAATATATATATTGCAGTTTTAGTGTTTTAGAGATTTAAAGTCATGTTTTTTTGGTTTTTAAAGATTTTCCCCCTTCTTGCTGTATATAGAAAGGATGTTAACATTTCTGTGTTGTCATGGTAAACTAATAATAATACACTTTACAATATTTGGGAGATTAATTTAGGGGTGACCCTTGATGCTGAATGAAAATAGAGTATATCAGAAATCAAATTAAGACTCATTTTGAGATCAAATGCAGTTGAAATAGCCATTTGAAATTGATTTTAAAAAATCTGAATAAGACTAAACCAAGTTTGGTTTCATCAGTGATGTAAAGTAAATGTTCTGTTTTGCGCAGTATCCTGTTTTTTTTCTGGAAGAGAGGAACCCTGATGTTCTGCTTTATGTTTGCTTGATAGCTGAGAATGACACAACATCTGAAATGTTTGTTCCACTGATTTCATTCTTGTCTCAGTCTGTCTCTGTGTCTTCATGACACCGGCACACACACACACACACACACACACACACACCACCACTAACATGCATTTCATGTCAGACACAGTTGAGAAAATTGCTTTTGCGTGTTTCTTCTATATTTATTGGTTCTGATCGTTTTAGGGGACGAATGGGAGGAAATAAAGGATTCGAGGTGAGACACCGATGACCCTGGAAAACCCTGAGGAAGGGGCTTCCTGCTCTCTGGGGTTGATAGATTTTCGAGCTGTTTTTCCACTTTACTGCAGTGTCACACTGTGGCCAAGGCTACTGTGTTTGTGTGTGTGTTTGTGTGTGTTTGTCCTTGCATCTGTCTGGCTCCATGCATACATGTCTGGCAGGGCCACAGGCACTGTCACTGGAGTGTTTTTGAGCACAGTGCGCTAAGCAATGTAGAGGACTCTCCAGTTCTACACAATATGTGACATATTTAGTGCAGTCTGGGTTGCACAGCAATGCAAAGCTCTGTATAAATTCTATCGTACGCTGCTATCCTATGATTTGATTTCTGCCTCCACATGGAAAGAACTGGAAAAACAAATTATTTTCACGTGGGTGGAACATTTCAACATTTCAAATGCAGAAAGCTTTTTCCTGAGTTTAAAAGGACATGCAAAAAAAAAGATAATTCTACATCATGCAGAAATCACAACCATTGAGTAATGAGATTCTGTTTCCTGAATGTTGTAGGTGGACCATGTTGGAGAGGGACGCAGCACCCGGCTGGCACCATCTGCTCCTGACCTGATGGCCCCAAACAGCGTGGTCTACAGCAATGGAGCAGTCAGCGTCTACAGTGAGGCAAATTATAACAGCAACAGGCGAGTGATAGTCCACAAAGCTCTGTGTGTATTGTGTTTTCTGTAGAGTGTAGAGAGAGAGAGCAACGAAGTCAGCACTAAATCATATATTCCAAAACCTCAATACAACTTCAAACAACAGCAACACTATGTTTGCTACCATGATCAACAAATTCACACACAGTAGAAAAAGTACAAATGAACACTGTGTGTCATGCGAACTAAAAGTAATCATAGACTTTAAAACATGGCTGTTACATCAAGTCTCTTTCTTTTTTAGTTTCCATGCTAATAATAATAAGTGCGCTGCTGAGCCTCTGTACCAGAACTGTGGGGTCCCAGTGTGTTCGAGCAGCTCCTCAGATGAAGCTGACAGCGCCGTGAAACCTCCGCATCACGCCGATAAAGCCCAGAAGAAGAAGGGCAGAGAGGCTCACCCTCCTGCTCAGGAGGTGGTGGAGTCCCAGTATGAAACTGGTTACACCACTGGAGGAGACACTGGGAACGAGCTGGACCGAAAAGACACAGATTACCTCTTCAGGTGAGTCTCTGCTGCCAGTTAATGTTGCAAAACTCTTGTGATAAATGGTGACTATCAGCAGCTTTGAGCAACATTCTATAGTATGACCTTTTAAGAGTGACATGGTAAAGTATGACCTATTTTGAGCTACATACTTTAGTATGGCCTTTTTTGAGTGAATTACTCAATTATTTACTTACTACAGAATGACCTATTTTGAGCGACATAGTATAATATGACCTTTTTTTAAAAACTAACTATAGTATGACCATTTTTGAGCCACATACTATAGTATGACCTTTTTTTAAAAAAACACTGTTGCTGGTTCAAACTGATCTCTTGACATTCTTAGGCTTCTAATTTAAAAGGTCATATATACTATAGTATGACTGTTTTTGAGCGACATACTATAGTATGACCTTTTTTGAGCGACATAGTATAGTATGACCATTTTTAAAAAAACTTACTATAGTATGACCATTTTTAAGGCCACATACTTTAGTATGACCTATTTTGAGCCACATACTATAGTATGACCTATTTTGAGCCACATACTATAGTATGACCTTTTTTGAGTGACATACTATACAATGAACATTTTGAACAAGTGACATACTGTACTATAAACTTTTTTTTGAGCCACATACTACACACAAACTATCGTTTGTGGGCGCCTTACTATAATATGCCCATTGAAACACAAAAAAACAAATCAGATATTAATCGCCTCAGGAATACACCCCTGAGTCACAATACTGAGGCTCAGCAAGTGAGACATGTGTTTGCATACTAAACACTTGTAGGTTCAATCCCTCCTCCTGCCTTTTTAAGTCAGAAAACCAAATGTTGAAAGAAAGGTCTAAGAGACTTCCAGAAACATGGCAGGCTGGGTAGCTCACTGTGTAGAGAATGCTGGTTGCAAATTATTAGTCATGAGTTTGAATCTTGGTGAGTTTTAAAGGCCAACATCCAAAGTATAGATGATAAAAGTACCTGCAGAACATACACCTCTACAAAGAGGATTTGTGGCAAGAGTGGTTAGTCCTCTGCCCCTGAAGATCAGTCATGCTGGTTCCATTCCATCCATGCATTTGTCTCTTGGAGTTCTACGGCTTGTAATTTAAAAGGCCAACATCTCAAGTGAAGATGATAAAAGCCCCTGGAGAACACAGCTTGCAATGAAAAGTACTTGTGGTGAGGGTGGGTAGTCCTGTACCTATGAAGGCAACAGTAGCGGGTTCAAAACTCCTTCTTGACATTCTTTTACGTAATTTAAAATGCCAACATCTAAAGTTAAGATGTTAAATGCGGCAGAAGAATTCTTCTGAACGTTGCGGGACACCTGGCAGAGGGGTGTATTTTAGGACAGTATGTCTTCACACTGAAGACCACTGTTGCTGGTTCAAACTGATCTCTTGACATTCTTAGGCTTTTAATTTAAAAGGTCATATATATTATAGTATGACCTTTTTTGAGCGACATACTTATAGTATGACTTGTTTTGAGCGACATAGTATAGTATGACCTTTTTTGAGCGACATACTATAGTATGACCTTTTTTGAGCGACATAGGATAGTATGACCGTTGTTGAGCGACATACTATAGTATGACCGTTGTTGAGCGACATAGTATAGTATGACCTTTTTTGAGCGACATAGGATAGTATGACCGTTGTTGAGCGACATACTATAGTATGACCGTTTTTGAGCGACATACTATGGTATGACCTTTTTTGAGCGACATACTATGGTATGACCGTTTTTGAGCGACATACTATGGTATGACCGTTTTTGAGCGACATACTATAGTATGACCGTTTTTGAGCGACATACTATGGTATGACCTTTTTTGAGCGACATACTATAGTATGACCTTTTTTGAGCGACATACTATGGTATGACCGTTTTTGAGCGACATACTATAGTATGACCGTTTTTGAGCGACATACTATAGTATGACCTTTTTTGAGCGACATACTATGGTATGACCGTTTTTGAGCGACATACTATGGTATGACCGTTTTTGAGCGACATACTATAGTATGACCGTTTTTGAGCGACATACTATGGTATGACCTTTTTTGAGCGACATACTATAGTATGACCTTTTTTGAGCGACATACTATGGTATGACCGTTTTTGAGCGACATACTATAGTATGACCGTTTTTGAGCGACATACTATAGTATGACCTTTTTTGAGCGACATACTATAGTATGACCTTTTTTGAGCGACATACTATAGTATGACCGTTTTTGAGCGACATACTATAGTATGACCTTTTTTGAGCGACATAGTATAGTATGACCGTTTTTGAGCGACATAGTATAGTATGACCTTTTTTGAGCGACATATTATAGTATGACCGTTTTTGAGCGACATACTATAGTATGACCTTTTTTGAGCGACATACTATAGTATGACCTTTTTTGAGCGACATAGTATAGTATGACCTTTTTTGAGCGACATATTATAGTATGACCTTTTTTGAGCGACATACTATAGTATGACCTTTTTTGAGCGACATACTATAGTATGACCTTTTTTGAGCGACATACTATAGTATGACCTTTTTTGAGCGACATACTATAGTATGACCGTTTTTGAGCGACATACTATAGTATGACCTTTTTTGAGCGACATACTATAGTATGACCTTTTTTGAGCGACATAGTATAGTATGACCGTTTTTGAGCGACATACTATAGTATAAAATTTTTGAGCGACATAGTATAGTATGACCTTTTTTGAGCGACATATTATAGTATGACCGTTTTTGAGCGACATACTATAGTATGACGTTTTTTGAGCGACATAGTATAGTATGACCTTTTTTGAGCGACATAGTATAGTATGACCTTTTTTGAGCGACATATTATAGTATGACCGTTTTTGAGCGACATACTATAGTATGACGTTTTTTGAGCGACATAGTATAGTATGACCTTTTTTGAGCGACATAGTATAGTATGACCTTTTTTGAGCGACAGTATAGTATGACCTTTTTTGAGCGACATATTATAGTATGACCTTTTTTGAGCGACATAGTATAGTATGACCTTTTTTGAGCGACATACTATAGTATGACCGTTTTTGAGCGACATACTATAGTATGACCTTTTTTGAGCGACATACTATAGTATGACCTTTTTTGAGCGACATACTATAGTATGACCGTTTTTGAGCGACATACTATAGTATGACCTTTTTTGAGCGACATACTATAGTATGACCTTTTTTGAGCGACATAGTATAGTATGACCGTTTTTGAGCGACATACTATAGTATGACCTTTTTTGAGCGACATACTATAGTATGACCTTTTTGAGCGACATAGTATAGTATGACCGTTTTTGAGCGACATACTATAGTATGACCTTTTTTGAGCGACATACTATAGTATGACCTTTTTGAGCGACATAGTATAGTATGACCTTTTTTGAGCGACATATTATAGTATGACCGTTTTTGAGCGACATACTATAGTATGACCTTTTTTGAGCGACATAGTATAGTATGACCTTTTTTGAGCGACATAGTATAGTATGACCTTTTTTGAGCGACATATTATAGTATGACCGTTTTTTGAGCGACATACTATAGTATGACGTTTTTTGAGCGACATAGTATAGTATGACCTTTTTTGAGCGACATAGTATAGTATGACCTTTTTTGAGCGACATAGTATAGTATGACCGTTTTTGAGCGACATAGTATAGTATGACCTTTTTTGAGCGACATATTATAGTATGACCGTTTTTTGAGCGACATAGTATAGTATGACCTTTTTTGAGCGACATACTA
This sequence comes from Eupleurogrammus muticus, assembly GCA_036785175.1. NCBI lineage: Eukaryota > Metazoa > Chordata > Actinopteri > Scombriformes > Trichiuridae > Eupleurogrammus > Eupleurogrammus muticus. The sequence continues at coordinate 3,395,055 of JAYKQN010000014.1, forward strand.
TAGTATGACCTTTTTTGAGCGACATACTATAGTATGACCTTTTTTGAGCGACATACTATAGTATGACCGTTTTTGAGCGACATACTATAGTATGACCTTTTTTGAGCGACATAGTATAGTATGACCGTTTTTGAGCGACATACTATAGTATGAAATTTTTGAGCGACATAGTATAGTATGACCTTTTTTGAGCGACATATTATAGTATGACCTTTTTTGAGCGACATAGTATAGTATGACCTTTTTTGAGCGACAGTATAGTATGACCTTTTTTGAGCGACATATTATAGTATGACCTTTTTTGAGCGACATAGTATAGTATGACCTTTTTTGAGCGACATACTATAGTATGACCGTTTTTGAGCGACATACTATAGTATGACCTTTTTTGAGCGACATACTATAGTATGACCTTTTTTGAGCGACATACTATAGTATGACCGTTTTTGAGCGACATACTATAGTATGACCTTTTTTGAGCGACATACTATAGTATGACCTTTTTTGAGCGACATAGTATAGTATGACCGTTTTTGAGCGACATACTATAGTATGACCTTTTTTGAGCGACATACTATAGTATGACCTTTTTGAGCGACATAGTATAGTATGACCGTTTTTGAGCGACATACTATAGTATGACCTTTTTTGAGCGACATACTATAGTATGACCTTTTTGAGCGACATAGTATAGTATGACCTTTTTTGAGCGACATATTATAGTATGACCGTTTTTGAGCGACATACTATAGTATGACCTTTTTTGAGCGACATAGTATAGTATGACCTTTTTTAAGCGACATAGTATAGTATGACCTTTTTTGAGCGACATATTATAGTATGACCGTTTTTTGAGCGACATACTATAGTATGACGTTTTTTGAGCGACATAGTATAGTATGACCTTTTTTGAGCGACATAGTATAGTATGACCTTTTTTGAGCGACATAGTATAGTATGACCGTTTTTGAGCGACATAGTATAGTATGACCTTTTTTGAGCGACATATTATAATATGACGTTTTTTGAGCGACATAGTATAGTATGACCTTTTTTGAGCGACATACTATAGTATGACGTTTTTTGAGCGACATAGTATAGTATGACCTTTTTTGAGCGACATACTATAGTATGACCTTTTTTGAGCGAAATACTATAGTATGACGTTTTTTGAGCGACATAGTATAGTATGACCTTTTTTGAGCGACATACTATAGTATGACGTTTTTTGAGCGACATAGTATAGTATGACCTTTTTTGAGCGACATACTATAGTATGACCTTTTTTGAGCGAAATACTATAGTATGACGTTTTTTGAGCGACATAGTATAGTATGACCTTTTTTGAGCGACATACTATAGTATGACGTTTTTTGAGCGACATAGTATAGTATGACCTTTTTTGAGCGACATACTATAGTATGACCGTTTTTGAGCAACATAGTATAATATGACGGTTTTTGAGGCAAAGAATGGTACAAATGAACTTGTAAATGAAATGCTTTTAAAAGTGCCTTAAAAATGTTTTGACGTTCTCATCTTGCCAATCGTTATTTGTCACTGACGTAAGTTTCAAATATGTCTATTGGTTGAGACTAAATAAAATCATTTAAGGTCAATCTGAGTGGAAGCTTGACTTCCTTCTGAATTCCATCCATCCATCCATCCATTGTCTATCCCGCTTATTCCCTTTCGGGGTCGCAGGGGTCTGCTGGAGCCTATCCCAGCGCGTTAAGGCGAGAGGCAGGGATACACCCCAGATGGTCGCCAGCCAATCGTGGGGCACACACACCATTCACACACCATTCACTCTCACACTCACACCTATGGGCAATTTAGAGTTTACCAATTAACCTGAGCATGTTTTTTGTATTGTGGGAGGAAACCGGAGTACCCGGTGAAAACCCACGCAGACACGGGGAGAACATGCAAACTCCACACAGAAAGGCCCCAGACCCAGGCCCAAGGCGGTCTTGAACCTGCGACCTTCTTGCTGTGAGGCAACAGTGCTACCCACCGCACCACCGTGTCGCCCCCCTTCTGAATTCACTTTCCCTAATTTATCACATCTTTAATTTGATTTGCCTTGAAACAGACAGTATTCATATTATTTCGTCACCAATGCTATACCACCATAAATACTAACCACCTTGAGGCACAATGTTTTAAATATTTCAGTGTTTTTAATTCTAATACAGGTAATGCAAATCACATTTTCCTCTATTTTATCCCTGCCTAGTTTCAATTTACTTATCACCGCACACTTTCATATTCATTTCATGTTAATATCCCATCCCAGGCTGTACCCAGAGATAATTTCAGACCAGCAGCGCCGGCGGTACAAGAGGGAGTTTGACTCCGACCTGGCCCGTTATAAGAGGCTCTGTGCCGAGATGGATGACGTCAGTGACCAGATGCACAGGCTGAGCCGGGAGTTGGACACGTTGGACGAGAGCTCAGCGAAGTACCAGGTAGAGAAAAAGATGCTGAGTGGGAGAATTCCTGCTGGGGACAACACTCATCGCGTGTGTCTTAAACTGTGTAGTCCATCCTCAGTATCTGTGACAGGCAGTTCACGATCATAAGGATACAACCCAACGGTTTTCAGTTTTTTATGATTCATGACAAAGTCAGCCCAATTTTTTTTATTGACAAAGCCCATTGCTCTTGAGTTTTTTAGTTTTAGGAAGTTAACAAAGCTATTGAGCGGGATCAGGCCTGATGTTTTTAGTTCCGTGCAGAGAAACCAGCATAACCAAACAACTTTTCCCTGGTTCTGTAAAAACATAAAGAACAGTCAGGGTGAACGAGCCAGTGGATCACATGATTCAATGAGAGAATTTGTGTTTGTATTCTCAGGGTGTGAGTGATGAGTATAACCGACTGAAAGACCTGAAAAAGGTGAGTGGAATTACATCTGCTTAAAGGAAGCAATACTCACTTTATACATATTCAGTATTTACGTAGAAACACATGTGATGGTTGTTTAAGTAAGATACTGAAACATTTTTATTGTAATGTATCGAGAATATTTTATTAGTACCATGAATAATGATAACTACATATACTTCCTTAAACTCGTCCTTCCTGCAGACGGTGGAGTATCAGGCAAAGAAGACGCAGAGCAAAGAACTTCGGCACAAACTTTTCCACATCAAACGCCTGGTGAAGAACTACGACCGAGGTCTCTGTTAGCGGGACTGGACAATCTGTCCAAAAGGCGGAGGATAACGGAGACAGGGATCCACGCAGCATCCCGCCCTGAATCAATTCATATTAACGCAACCTTTGCATCGCATCGTACCCAGTCACTGGACCTGCACTCGGCCTTTTTGACCTTAACGTTTGCAGCTCCTCTGTTAGTTCTGCAGCCTTCGGAGTGATTGGCGTCAGGGCTCCTGACTGACTTTGCCGCGTGGTTGTGTTACGTAAAACGATGAACAAACTGGCACTGAACATGTAGAAAAATGACCCACTGTCATGAGAACTTCAAATTCAAGACATGTTTATATGTTACAGCATGTTTTAGTTTTTTGAACCTAATTTCTATGTGAATTTTATATAGAAAATGAGATGAATTAAATTAGGGGTGAGAAAGCTGTAAATAAATTAATACTTAGTTTTTGGCATATGAATACGCATACGTTTATGGTACATGTTGCTGTGTTTATTTGGCATTCTTCATACAGATGTAATTACAACATAACAAAAGACACATTTTCATCTTTTGATTCTTTTTAATAACGTTGCCATACACATAAAATTGAAAAAATGAAGAACTCAGTAACACAAAGATAAGAAAACATTAATAGTATATTTATCTTTTTTACCCCCATGACATGGTTGTGTGAGTTGTTGACTCAAAGAATAATATCCAGATAACGTTCAAAAAGGCCCGACGGTAAATCAAGAAGCAGAGTTACATCCTTTAGCTTTGTGTTTTTAAATCAATAAAAAGCCGAATGTGGATATTTCATTTTCATTTTTTTTTTTACTTGGAATTTTGTAAACTTGCCTCTTGAAATACCAGCGTGAGGTAAGTCCAGGCGGACCAGCGGATCAGGGCCCGTCCTCGTTTGAACTCGTGGCAGATAGTGTGATGTTTTGGCATTGAAGACCCTCCTAGTGCAGTTTCTCCACAAGGTCCTCATCCATTACAATATCATGTCCCGTCATTAACAACAGTAGGTACTCACTGAGATGCTTAGAGATGCCAGCGTGGACATCCCTTTCTTCCACCTATGACCCATCAGCTGTAATGGCATGAAGCTTCTTTTTTTTGACATCTGAACAGATGACAGAGGTATTTTCATGTAAATACATATATATTTATATATATAAAAAACATTTAGGAGCTAACAGTGAAAGCAATACTTTAATGTTGAAACAAACCTTTGAATTACATATGGGAAATGAATGAAAACTATCTCAACTCAGCAGAGATTCAAAACAACATCTGAACATGCAAAAAAGACAAAAGTTGGCATCAATATATACACATTTTTAACACAAGGGATCATTGCCCCCCGAAACAGCATTGATTGACGTAAACTGGTATCTAACCGGTAGTGTTGGTTATAAACTCTCTGATCACCAACTCGTATCCGTGAAGCTTGCTATTCACTCCTTAAATTGTCTTTCAAACTGGAACTCAAGTTGAATTACGTATGTCAACCTGCCGTTTCATCAGTCAAACTCACATCCAAAAGACAAGTGAAAATTACTTTTGGAGGAGGGGGGGTCTTTTCAAAAAAAAAAAAAAAAAGGGGAAAAAAAGAAGAAGATACAAGACGAATGTTCATGACGCTTGTAAGACTCATTTCATAATTCGTAGGTGTCCCAAATTCATACGGAATAACAAGGCAGTTGTCAAAAAAGAAGGCGGTTTCTGGTGAACAACATTTACAGAGGTTTGTGTTTACGAAATATCAGACTAAAGCATTCTGATGTCTAGTGAGGTATTAGTCCGTTCTCATGTAGCTGTGGCTTTTAAAAAGTAAAAAAAAAAAAAAAAAAAAAACCCTACTACAGTGACAGTGAGCCCTATGAATGATGTTTAATGCATTATTCATGTCTGATGGTCAAGCAGTCACAAGAGTCCATTCATCTCCTCCTTTCTCTCTGCTTTGAGTTCTAATCGATCCATCTGAAAACCTTCTCTGAGGATGATATAACAACTTTGGTGATTTTCTTTTCCTTGGTTTGATTTCGTTTCTGTGCTATTTGAGCAGTTCCTTTGCTCCTCCTCGCTGTTGAGGTAAGCGAGCGGCGTTATCTAATCGTCCTCTTCAGAAAGCCCTGCAGAGACCCTAAGTGTGCCTCGTATTCAGTTCACTGCACCACGGCGTCAGACTGTTGAGTAACATCCATTATAATAATGATACTGTAATGTTATCAGTTATGTGGATAAAAAGATCACTGCATCACAAATGGAAAATGAGCCCAGTGTAGGAAAGGATATTCTGCGGGCTTTCAGTGGCAGATCATTACCCCCCCCCTTCTCTCTGACTATAGCAGGAAGCTGCCCGCCATGTGAAGCTATGGCGTCTTCAGTCCCTGTGACATGTGGGTGGTGACATGACCGGCCATGGTGGGGGGGGCAGTACCGGAACCCGGCATGAGGAGCTCGTCTCTTGTCCTGAGACTTGGCAGCGGAGCGACAGGGCTGGCGACAGGACCAGATCCAGCCTGGCGCCGGCTCGTCCCTTTTCAGGGGGGACCCCGTGTGGAGACGCATTTCATGAGGGAGGGGGGGGAGCGGTTACAGTACATATGAGAGCCAGCTGGCGCTGCAGTTTTTGAGAACCACACAGATGGATAGTGATGAGTCAAGAGGTTTCCTACGGGTCCTTGTCGTCACTAATCCCAGGCGGAGACCTCACCCATCAGGAGGGAGGGAAGGGGAGGGGATGGAACGGGGAGAGGAGGGGGGGCGCTACTGTCCTGGGACATAAGGCCAGCTGATCGAACTTCCGGAGAGCTGCATGTCGCGGATCAGCGTCTCGATGGGCGTCTTCCCCACCAGGCGCATGAAAAAGAGCTGGGAGATGAGGTTGGCGGGAACGGCGCGCAGGGCCGGGAGACGCAGCAGCAGGCGGCCGAAGCGCTGAGGCTGGCTGGGGTACTGCATCCTCTCGTACTCCGTCAGAGCCACCTGAGCCTTCTCCTGCAGAGACTCCACGTGGACCGGGTCTGTTAGACCACACGCATCTGAGAAGGAGAAGGAGGGGAGGAGAGTTACCCGTCGGTGTCGGCAGGTTACATAAAGAGTCGTGATGAGCTTAGAGGAGAACTGAAAGCCATGCAAATAACGTGATGAGAAAAAAAAAGGGCCCTGAGGGGAACAAATACAGTGCCACAGTGTCACCTTTAGGCTCTGTGAGGAATATAGAATTAAAACCATATATAGAATTAAAACCATATATAGAATTAAAACCATATATAGAATTAAAACCATATTAAAATACTTTTAATAATTCAAAGAGGTAAAACAGACAATCAGCAGTTTGTGTGCTACTTATATACATATAGCAAGTTTCAAAATGCACATCGCTGCATATTATTCAACGACATCGCTAATTATTCAACGCGTGTTGTAGAAAAGAGTCACACTCATTTCAGTTTTTAGGCCACATGCAAAAAAATTTGAGATCATGTGGACCAGACCAGTAAAACTGATCCATAACAAACTCCTGTAGCCTACAAACGCACAGAAGTAAACAATTATCTGAATAATTCACATGATCTGTCTAATTATATAACAGGTGATTAACAGCCCTCCGAAAATAAATGCACTTTAAAAATTTTAATTTTATTCATATTATATTTCTGAAACATTGAAAACTGCTGTGAATGCAACAAGCAGCTTCACATTTCTGTAAAGAAATAGGAACTGGTTCATGTTTTCCTTGGAAAATCCCAAACTCTCTCACATTCTGCAGTCATCTAGGGGCCAGCTCACTAAAGGGTCGGATTGGAGCATTTTAGCGGGCTGATTCTGGCCCTCAGGCCGCAAGTTTGACACCCTTATGTAGGACATTACTGCATTTTCATTAATTAGCCAGGAGATGGTGCCATAGTATATACAATCACTGATTAATGTGGCAAACTAATGCAGTCACTTAAACACTGCTTAAAAGGTCCCATACAATTCCCCTGGTTCTATTTGAAGTAGTGACATCCATAACAAGATATATTTGTGCTTTTATGCACCAGAAACTATCATCTCCTCTCTGGAGCTCCACATAGAACCAGCTGTTTTGAGCATGTCTCATTAATATTTATTTGATCCATGTTTTCTCTCATGCTTCCTGCCTGTGTTTTTCTCAGTAAGTGCAGGTTATGCATGTACAGGTAGCACAATTTAGAATCAAATACCTGGCGAGAACAGCGCAATGGCCTTGAGACAGCTGTACTCGGCCGAGTCCACCTGCAGTCTGGTCAGCTTGTCCACCTGGTCCTGGAAGACCCTCACCTGGTCCATGAAGGACACCACGCGCTCGGCGGACATGGGCGAGGAGTGGAAGCCGGCCGCGGCCAGCAGGGGGGCCATGTGGAGCGGCAGGGCCGACTGGGCCGCGTTGAGGATGAACAACTCGCTCCAGCTCAGCCTGAGCAGGGCCACCTGTGGGTCGGGTAGCGTGTTAACCAGATGGGAGTGTGCCGTTTGTCATTTATTTTTAATGTGCACTAGATTCATTGTGCATTTATGCTCTGCTGTCCACATTGTGTTTCTCACCAGCAATTCCTAGAATATGGTCTGATAACAAGAGAAAACACTGCTACCCTACTTTGATGCATCAAGCCCAACTGATTTGACTGGTTTTAACCCACAAACCTGGTCCGACACAGGCAGCTCGGGGAAATACGGGATGTTCCTGGCCCACTCCACGGTGCTGAAGAGCAGCCGGGCCGCCAGCTCGCAGATGTTGTCGATGCCCATGGCGTTGTCCGGGCCCGCCTGCTGGTTGTACTGGTGGCCGTACCGGCTGCTGGGGTACGGCTCGGCCCTCAGCAGCTGGGAGATGAGCTCGGACACTGGCTGGCCGCCACCGCCGCCCCCGTTGTTGTTGTTGCTGTAGAACTCGCCACCGCCGAGGCCGCTGGCGCCGCCTATGGGCGTGATGGAGGGGCTGAGGCTAGGCTGGGGTGGGATGCGACCGCGTTGAACTGCTGTAGTTTGGTTGGGGGACAAAGGGGAGGGGGAGGGATAGGAGAAAGGCAGATAGAGGACCGAGAGGAGATTAAAAGGGAATAGAGGGTGAAATTGTGAAGGTCAAAGGGAGGTAAAAAGGGGGGAGGGGAGGTTTAAGAGGGGGGAGAAAGAGAAAAGTTAAAACTGAGTTCAGTCGACGGATGGGGCGTTTACACAGGGGTTTATGAATTCATGTGGAAACCATCTGCCCTGCTCTCGTAACAGCGAGCGAGGCAGAGCAGCCACAGGAATGCTGCTCCGTAGCTGACCCTGACCTCTGACCTCCCCCTGGAAGGCGGTCAAGCAAAGGCTATTTCTCTTCAGGGAGCTATAATGTGTCTCATTAGCATGCTTTACGTTCCGTGGGCATTAGGGGGGAAAAAAACAATTCAGACACATCGGATACTTTAAACCTTGACATCGACCAAACAGTTAACAACACTGAAGGTTAAATGTTTTCTCAGGATTTAAAAAGGTGGGAAAACATTATGAGTTTGGGAAAATTTGAGGAAAAAAAGGAAAACATACAATGAATGAGCAAGTGGCTGCTGAATTTCTGTCACAAATGATCTCATATCTACTGCTGCATGCATCAGCGTGACATTGAACGATTCCTCACTTGGGCTCCACCACTTAAGGTGAAATCCTATATTGGATTCAGCTTGATCGAGCCAACGAGGCACAAGGCAGAGGGTTTCTGCAGCTTCAACCCGGGGCTTAAGGCTCTGGGACGCAGGTGTCTTAGCAGTGTATCCCTCTCAGTCACTCTTACACAAGCACTAGATTAAGCCACTTAGTACATGGCATTGAGCTGACACGCATGGCTTGCTTAGCCATGATAGCACCTAGACAGCCAGGTCTGGCATTTTTATTTTTGGTCTGTGGAACTCATGGAAAAAAAATGTACTATTCATTTTTTCCCTCCTAGGAGTACCTGATGGGAATATGAATGTCAGTGCATCCCAGTGTCTTGCGTCCTTCGGGCAGGCTCTGAACAGATGGTGAATTTATGGGTCAGGATAGAAAGATACCTTCTTTGCGCATGCCCACACGGAAACACTTCTTGAGGCGACAGTACTGGCACTGGTTCCGGTGGTGCTGGTCTATCTGACACTCTCTGTTGGATCTGAAAGAACAGATAATGACGATTAGGTTTGTTGATTTACTCAACTCGAGAGTTTAAGAAATAATCACTCCGTGCTAAGGTTGTGTTTGCAACAGAAGTCTTGACTCACTGCAGCTGTCACACCTGTGCGATGTGGTTTCACTTCAACAAGTGGCTTTTTGGTTTACCAACAATTCCTGTGCACGAATCTCCTGAACATTAATAGTTCCTCAGGAAACTGATACAAGCGCATTTAGGTGGAGCAGATGATTCAGGGTTTGTTCAATCATTTATCTCAGTTTCTTCATATATTCTGGAGCTTTGCTGCAGCTATTATTTTGGTGTGCATTTTATTAATCAACTGAGAGCCACTTACAGTGTGCAGTTTGTTCATGACAGTCTGTGCATGTATGTGCATGCATTTAGGAGAATTAATGCAGAGCAGTGACTTTTTATGTATTCTATCTATAACAGTAGTCACTGTATGTGTGCAAGACTGATGACCATCAGAACCACAAAGTATTTCTATTTATAGTATTAATTCTGCAGACAGTTATATGAATAAATATGGAGACAGTCTGAGGTACTTTGGGTGGATTAGTAGCAAAAGTACTGCATCATGATAGTTGACATTTCACACAGTGCTCAGCAAATAATAAAAAGTATATTAACTTCATATAATGAATTACATATTAGAGGAAATAAAGCTCCCATATATGCAGTAAAGTAGAAACTACAAATCTGGTTCTCAAGCACATTATATTAAAAAATACAATGGAGCATGACTCATCTCTCTTAGCATATCATTAGCATCATAGCATAATTTCCCCCAAGTGATTTTTTGGCCAAATTGAGATATTTGCATAACTTGACTCTCCTGCCGCTGCTGCATTAACCCGTCTTCAATCACAACACTGATTAGTATCCAAAAAGGCACTATCTGCCCAATTCACTTTAGCAGTTTTAATCCAAGCAAAATGACAAAGATTTCTAGACACTAAATGCAAATTTCAGTCGACCGGACCTTTTTTGCTTCAAAGTTTGATAGACATAGTTTGCATTTATGCAAGATGAGAAAAAATCCAAAGCCAAGATATAATCCTGCATAAGGCATTTTAGTTGTAAGACAATTTTTGCATATTTGTTTACACATATGGTTAAATGCGCTGTTAAAATAGAAAATGTCTGTTGTGATTTCAGGTCAATGTCAAAACTGTAAATGTATTGTAACACTTAAAAACTTGGTACCAAATAGTTAACTTTTTATAAGGTTTTAAAACATTAAAAAAACACAAAAACATTTGACATTGTGTGTCAAAATCAGACAAAATCGATTAAAAATAAGATTTACCAACATGAACACACATTGAGAAACCTAAAAGTGCGTTTTCGGACTTTCTTATATGCACTGAAACACACCTCAGCCAATCACGCAGCGAGGCCGACGACGTGGTTCACACACAAAGACAGGGGAATTTTTTTTACCCAGAACACCCCGCGGCCTCACCTGCAGGTGTAGCTCAGGTTGCGTCTGACGCTCCTCTTGAAGAAGCTCTTGCAGCCCTCGCACGTGAACACGCCGTAATGCTTCCCGCTGGACTTGTCCCCGCACACCACGCAGTCCACCACGCACGCCTTGTCGTCGTCGCCGGCCTCCATGTCGCTGCCGCCCGCCTGCGGGGAGCCGTCCTCCTCCTCCCCCCCCCGCAGGTAGCCCTTGTCCCCCAGCCCGTTGGTGCCCCCGTTGGGATCTCCCCAGCCCCCACTCACCATGGCCATCGCTTGGTTACTCGACCACCGCAGAGGAAACTCGGACCCGCAGCCGAGACTACTGGTTGCTGTCAGCGCGCATTAATCGTTATTTATTACAGAGAATAAAAAAAATAATAATAAAAAAGAGAGAAGTCCAGATTCAGTGTTTCCTTCTCACCTGGAGAGAATCCGTATGTTCCGCTCGCCTGTGCGTAAAAAAATATTTAGAGAAGATATTCTAAGGGGGGAAAATTGTCCTCAGGCTAAACAAGCAGATGTCAATGTGTGTGTGTGGGGGGGGGGGGGAAATAGGTTACAAGCTTTGAGGAGGAGTGTGTTTGGCAGAAAAAACACACACACACACTCACTCTGTTCAGTCTCCTCCCACTCCACTATGACCTGGAAACACTCTCAGTTGTGTTCAACTTTTAGTTTTTACACACCGAGTGTGTGTCAGCGCCCTCTTTTATTCCCACACACACACACAGCAGTCTGTAGTTCTGTTCCCTCTGGCCTGTTTGGACCCTGCAGGCCTCAGTCTGGTTTTTCCTTTTCTTTTTTTTTTTTTCTTGTTGTTCTGTGAAGCTGCAGCCGTGGAACCTGTCACAGGAAACAATGAGTCAAACACGCAACGCCGCGCATTCACCCAAAAAAAACAACTAAACAAAAAAAAAAACACAGTGAAAGCTAGAATTTACACTCGCGTGAAGTGGAAACACCGCACCCCCCCTCCCACCACCCCACGCACGCACGCACGCGCTACTCTCAGGCTCACGCACACACTCCCAGCCTTGTCTCTGTAGCAACAGTAATGGCTGAAATAAGGGACACGCTGGAGGAGGCTGTGACCCCCCCTCACTCCCTCCGTTCCCCCGCTGTTTATTCTCCCCGTGGCCGCCCTAACCAGAACCGGGGTCCAGTCGACCTTACCTTCGTCTACGGTTCCCTCCGAGCCGGGGAGGCGTCTCTGGACGACAAGCCCCGTCCTGGCTCTAGTTCCTGGGGCCGGCTGCGGCAGCACACGGCTGTGTCCCGGTCCGCTGTGATCCGCCTCTCAGCGGCGGCGGAGGCGGCGGCGGCATTGTGACCCGCGACGAAGACATTCCAGTTCACCGCAAGCAAAAACAACTCGATGCCCCCCCTCCCTCCTCCTCCGACAGCCCCCCCTCTTCACGGCGACATCACTTCTCATGTGGTCGCGGGGATTCTCGCCTCGAGGGCAGCGTCAGCTGCGGCAGCCGCAGCCGACGTAGACTTGTTTTTTTTATTCCCTTTTTTTTAATTTCAGCCCCGTGGAAAATACACGAGCCTGTTGTTTCCGAGTGGGTCCTCCACGCGAGCAGGAAGTGCCGTCGTCCCTGCACGAGCGCCCGGCTGTGACAGCGTCCCTCCAAATGGAGCAGCAGAAGAAGAAGAAGAGGAAGAGGAAAATGAGCGTCCGGCTCAGTCCTCCATGGTTACCGAGCTGCTCTCATGCAGCTTCTCCTCCAGCCTTTTGTCGGTGCTTGCCCACCAAGAACTAATGACTTGCGGCCTAGCCCTGTGCGCTGCCTTTTCGTCCGCGCGCGCGCGTGTGTGTGTGTGTAGCTTTTCCCTATGGCTCAACCAAAGGAGGTGGGGGTGGAAGGGTGCTCCTCTTCCCTCCCTCTCTCTCTCTCTCTCTCTCTTGATCTTTCTCTCTCGCTCGCTCAAATCAAATTACGATTCAAGAAAACCCGACCACAGCCATGATCAGGCTGGATTTCTGCTTTTTTTTTCCTCCTCTCCCTCTGTTTCTCTTGTGTCTGTTTTCCTCCAACCTATTTGTGTGTGTGTGTGTGTGTGTGTGAGGGAGAGAGAGAGAGATCAAGCAAAGCAAGCTAGAGGGAGGAGGGAGCAGGAGTGTGTGCAGAGGGGGAGGGGGCAGTGTGTGTGTGTGTGTGTGTGTGTGTGTGTGTGTGTGTGTGTGTGTGTGTGTGTGTGTGTTCGCTCCCAGGGATTTGACACTGCTATTCAAGCCCTGTGGTTGCCATGGTGCCGGCTGCCTTATATGGCCATTGGAGTCAAAGAGCAAAGAGAGTGGGCTGTGTGGGGCAGTGTACACACACACACACACACACACACAGGAAGAATGTGGAGGATCTCTCTCCTCAGAGATGCACAGAGCATGACCCCAAGGCCTCAAAAACCACCCGACAATACCAGATTACCCCGAAGCTCTGCAGCAAATATAAACCGAGCCAATCTCCTGCCTGCCCTTTGTCCTCCACAAAGCAATCAAACGCTGCATCTGAAAGTTTTACACAATTATAAGCAGCCCAGCAGCGGCAACGTCAGTGTTTATTATTCATATATATATATTTTTTGTTTTTCGAGTGCGCTTTGATCCTGTGATGAGAACAGCTTATTGTGCTGGAAATAAAGGTTACCTTCTTTTTTTCTTTTTTTTTTTTCGTGGTCACTGCTCATTTCTCAGAGGCCGTCTGTCTCAGCGCTTTGTGGAGCACACGGTGATTTGTGTTTGCGATTACCCCGAGAGGTCAAGCTGACTTTCACACCCCTGCCATGCTAAAGCTGCAGGGTCAAATGCAGATAAAGGGGAGGAGAGGACACAGAACAACCCTGGATAAGAGCTTAAGAGATAAGTGATGAATCTGCTTGTAAAATTGCAGCTCTTTGGGAATTGTGGTTGGGGGGGGGGGTTGCAGCCACAGACGTGGAGAGATGAAAGTGTCAGTGGCCTGAAAGATTCACTATATGCAACTTGTTGTCTTATCTGGGAAGCATTTACAGAGATTTTTTAAAGGCATTCTTGTCCCCCCCACAGACACTTTTATGGCATTCCTAAATCTAAACCCAGCTTTACCCCCTGGAGAATGTGTGTTTGTTGACAGAGGACCTGGCCATTGTGCAGCTAAAAGGTCGTCAGAGGGCTGTGAGTGGGAGAGAGAGAGAGAGTGTGTGTGTGTGTGTGTTAATTTGAATGAAAGTCCTTTTAATTAGGCTGTTGTTCCTGCTTATTGTCTTTTCACGTGTTGGGCAAGATTAGGCTTGTCAAATGTGTGTAGTGAGATGAGATATCCCACATCGCTGTTTAATTAATTATTCTGCACCAGATTGAGACACTGAACCTTTAACAAGACCAGATACAATGTGGATTTTATACACAGAACTAAATTGTAATAGTTATAACTGTAATATTTGAATATGCTGTATATTCAGTACAGATGCACCGATATATATCAGCCAAATATTGTCATCAGCCTTAGTGAATGTTTTCTGCATGTTTGCTATGTGCTGTCACAGTCTGCACAGCTGCAGAGGAGAAAAAAGCCACTGGCCAGACACTAATGTGCTTTTACTTTTAACGTTTCAAGGAAAGAATTTGTGTTGGGTGGTGAAAGTCATGACCTCTTTTCATTGATTGGTGTTGAAAAGGCTTTTTACTTTTCAATTTTTCAAGGAAATCAATGACGTGAAGGTCGGATTAATTATTGTCTCATACACTTTATGATTGAAATGTTCTCATTCAAAGATTCAGAGAAAGGGCCAAGACCTTTCAAATTAAGGTAAGTTGAATTGTCTTAGGGAAAACTAAGCAGACAAATGTGATGGTTTGAGAAGAAGAGATGCAGTACATGCCTGTCATTCCCACTTCACTGTTTGTGATACTCTGTGTGAGAGATACCACAGGGGGCAGGAGTGACGTGACCTTTGAACCAACAGTCAAGAATTTCAAGGAATCCAGAAATGCCGTAAAAGATGTCTGCCAAGATGCAAGCGTGACAGATATACAGATACACTGGAGCACATCAGCCTAGTTCCAACCAATCTTTATACCAATCATATTAAAGAATCCATTGGTTTGTGGTTTCTTTGTACCTTTAAATTGATGATTTCTGTTTCAAATTAATATATGCGCACATAGTGCAAACATTAGTTGGCCAAATTGCAATTCCTCCCATTGATTTTTTTTTTTTAATTTTATGAACAGAATTTGTTATCATGTAAAATCTTGTAGTAGGAAAACTGAAAAATAGGCCTGAGGCTTAAGTGTTAATGTGAAAACCTTAATAATGTTATTCATTTGAGGGAATTAGACTCAATTATTGACTGAAGGAATCTGTAGTTGACAGCAAAGCAATAAAGCGTCAATAATCATCATCAACATATTTAAGGACACCATTGAATCATTTTTTTTCTTGTTTTTATTGGGAGATTCCTATCAGCATAAACAATTGCATAACATGCTGTTTATATCAAGCAGCAGATGGTTGAAAATCACTCATTTAAAGTTTCTGCTAATATGTCCGTACTTCTGTTCTGCTATTTCGAATTATATACAATAAACACGTTTACAGCCTTGCTGGCTGCTCTTTTACTGCTGCCAGTTTTTTCCCCAGGTTACACACACCTGTTGCGTATTCCTGGACCACCCACAGATAAAAATTCTAAACAACTACAGCTGGTATGCCCACCTTTGTGTGCACCACCATGTTTGCTTTTTTTTTTTTTTTTTTTTTAAATAAAATCCTTTTTTCACGGCAGCCACACTGACATGAAATAGTAGGTAAACACAGGTGTTTGCAATGATATCAAATAAGGTTCCGTTCTATTTAGAACAGCAGAGGCTCCTGCACAACGCTAGCACCATGACTCTGTTTTACCTGAATGGAACCTGAATAAGTGTCATTTGTGACACCTGTGTTTATCCTCTATTTAAGGTCAGTGTGGCTGCCGTGAAAAATAACCCAAAATAGCGATGGCGATTTGATCTGCTGCTTCTGCCTCTGTCTCCTTTTATTGGGGCAAAAGGTCTTAAAGTGAGTTTTGAATGGAGCAAAATTAATTAAAAAGTCATAGTTATAGTCTGAAACATCTTACTGAGGACAAGCATGTTTGATCAGGGTCATAGGTGAGACCTACTGTTCTGTCAAAGCTTAAATATGGTGAATGTGTAAATTGTGTATTAGTAATTAGGAGAAATGAGAGTTGGGTTGTATGTGTGAAAGTAGTGTCAGGGTTTTACTACTAACCTGTACTGGTTCCCTAGAGTTTGCAAAAAGTCATCTACACATACTGCTTTGCAGAGATTTGCTGTTTCATAAACTGTGGTTCTATGTGTTTATGTGTATTTCTATATTATCAATTTTTCTAGATTAGAGGGGATTCTCAGCAAATCGGTTACAACATAACAGCATCCACTCTTTAAACCCTCTACTCCTGTTCAGAAACACCATCAACGGCTCTGTTGTTTAAATTCTAGATAATCCGTCATTTTCTTTGACTTTTAGGGGTCAGATTTACGCTAAAGTTAAGATTACAGGGTGGGTCATTTAACCCCGCCAATTAGCATTTCTGGGCAGGCCCAGGCACGCAACCGGCAGCTATTGATTCAGTTAACATTTCAGCTATTTAAGTTAACCTTTCAGGTCCGTACAGAGGACCGCCCCTCAACAAATACGATCGCCCCCCACCATGTGTCCTAATGTGTAATTTTGAGCCGGCCCCTCTCCCCGAGGCGTCCCCGGCAACCACTGTAATCCAATCTCAGGGTGTTAGCTCTGTTCTCTCAAGCACATCAGCATATGGAAAGTAGGTCTTCGCTCAAAGTAATCACGAGGCGTCTGTGCGGCCTCCTCCGCGGCGACCGCAATGTTTTCATCACGCTCCGATGGCCGTCGAATGTTTAGACATGCGGTGACAGCTTCTCCCTGAGACCAGGGTGACCTGTGACCTTTGAGGAATGGACAAGCCTGGAAACAAAAACAGAGGCCTTTGTGCGGGTCAAAGGGAAAACATCTGCTGGGCTGAAGACACGGAGAGAAAAGGGGGGTTAACTCTCGGGTATTCATCATTTTGTCTCTACAGCCACCTCTGATAGGAGCTACCTGATGGGAACGTGTGGATTTGTGGCCACTGTACAACACATCATTATGGCAGAAGTCCGCAGTTGCCTCTTGGCGCCACAGGAATAATTGATTTAAAAAAAAAATACAGAAAAATACAATATGAGGAGAATTTCTTTGATACAAATGCCTCCCTCGCTCTTATCACAGCGCCACAGGAGCCACCGTTCCCAGCCGGTCTTTCAGTTTATAAATTAAATTTGAGCCTGAATAAATGATCTGAGAGGATCGCACATCACAGTGCCTGTTGAGAAAATTCATTTTAACAATTCTGGCTTTGATATCATCATGCATTGTCATGATAAATGAGCGTCTGAATGCTTTAACCCCGCCGAAGCAATACAGTGTCTTAAACGCGTCACATATAAAGACATTGCCCGATTAGCAGCTGGTGTAACAAAAGAACGCGTTTCCACTCCCTCTGTTTTCTTAACGCACACTCGTGCTCATGCAGGTATTTAGCACCTTATTGTTTATTTGTCTCTTGCCTCGTTTGGTATTGGACTAAGGTATTTACCACTTCCCCTGTGCTGCGGCTCTGTCCTCTCGGTATCTCTCGCAGTAACAGAGAGCCCTTTCTTCAGGCCTGCCACCTGATATAGCACACGGCTGTGATATGAGTAACCAGATCCTTCAGAGCAAGTTACCAATTAGCCAGGCCTCTCTGGAGGGAAAACCTCATGGAGTGAATGATTCTACATGTTATTCAGGCATTAACAGGGGGACGACGGCTTGTTGTAGCTGTTCAGTAAGCGCAGGCAACACAATGGTAGTGATTATTTTCCAAATATCATAAAAAGTGTATCCTGATGAAACAGTTAACCACAATCTGCAACTTACATGTGACAAACTTTTCAGTTTCGTATGTTAGAAATTTGTGTCTTTACAAATATTTCGGATGTGCTCAGATCATCAAGACATCATAAATGTAAGTTATCATGAGTTTTAAAATGCAGGAGCATCTCTATCACATCCAACAAATAATGAAACCAAACAGTCTTATATACACATTAAAGGCCATAAATAAGTAAAATACAACTTTTTAACACAATGCATCCTTGTCTATCTCGTCCCCTGTATACTGTCATCTTTTCAATGGTTTTCATAAGCATCATTTGATTCTGAATTCATGCAACCTTCCCCTACATTTGTCTATGGTCTTAAGCTGCAGTTGTATTAATTCCCCACTAAGTGTCAGTGTGTTCCATGACAACTGATGCTGTGCATGTTTCACGATCACTTTACTGAGACGTATCTGTTCTCTCACTGTGCTCTTTGAAACACTCTAGGGGCTATGAAACTCACTGGTTACCAACGAGCTGCATGTAAAAATAAGTTCCAGTAACCAGGTTACAGCAATGAATGTGAAGACAGATAAGCTGCCATAACCAAATAATGCATCCTGTGTGCACAATAACACAATTTATATATATTTATATGTCTCAAACATAAATGAGTAACCTGTTTTCAAATATACAACCAGGAATGCTGTTTTTATATGGAAATAAAAAGATTACAAATAAAAATAAAAACATGCACAGGTGGTGCATGTATGTGGTGCAGAAATATCCACTGAGGTGTGTATGCCAAACAACGGCCCGCCGTCCTGTGACACCACTTCTCCCTTCAGGAGGCGAGTCACCGTAGCGTCCAGTCAGGCTTCAATGAGAGGACGAGGTAATGCTGTAATGGCTTAGATATACCGTACTACTGTCAGCTCAGTGTGGAGGTTCAGGTAAATGGGCTGCATTTGTGTAGCACTCACAGTACAAGCGCTTCAACCACTTACAGCACTCTGCACTGCAAGCGTTAATTCACCCAATCAATAATTCATTCATTAATTTATACAAGGACCTGTAGAAGTAAGTAAGTACAATTTATTTCTCTCTTTTGACAGATTAAATCACAAGGTGTTTTATAGCAAGAATAGAATAGTGAAAATGAAAATGCTGCCATTTTAGCACAGGTTTTGACTCCTAGGGGGCACTTTAGCACACAGAAAGGCACTTAACATGCTTTATTCCAACAACTGGGCCACAAGAGGACGACCACCCCCCTGCAGGTACAGTCACACATGCCCCCAAAACATGAGCGTTGACTGTATAAAAAGATAAGATTTAAGTTCTCTCGTAAAAGAAGCAGGGTTCCGGGAGCTCAGAGACAGATTTGGGGACTTGATCATGCTGGAAAAGCACTAACATCTTCAAATGGATCCTAAAACGAACAGGTAACCAACGCAGCAGATACAAATCCGGGGTTAATGTGATCAATTTTCTCTGATCCAGTAAAAGCCTTGCTGCTGCATTCTGCACATTCTGAAGGTGATTCATAGCGTTTTTTTGTTAAAACATATCCTTATCCCGTATCCTGAAAAAAAAATCCATTTTATAACGGTCAGATTGAACACAGCCAGCCTAACAGACCTAAATGTTTAATGTTTATTAACGGGGAACGGTTCTGTCGGGGACAATGGTCGACGTTTCGTCTTGTCAGACTTCAGTCGAAACAAGTTGTTACTCAAAATTTGTCCATGCGGGCAGTTAAATTATCTGATTTGTGCAGCTCAGTTTGCTGCACGGTGCCATCCAGGTCGTTAGGAGGAAATAATCATTCACTCAAGATTTACAATCTGATGCAATTTGAATATCGTGCCAAAGGACACGCCGGCACACAGACTGGAGGAGCAGATCCTGGCATCTAGTGGTGAAGGTGCAGATTGCACCCGAGTGCGAGTCCCCAGGTATCTATATATGTGGCTGTGAAAAAAATGAAAAATGGACATATCTAAAGCTGTTGTTCGGTTCTGGGCTACTGTAGAGACATGGCAGTGCAATATGGAGGAGGAACCTCAAGCTGAATCTAAATTATTAAAAAATAAAAATTCAACCATTCTTAAGTTGATTGAAGTAGATAATGAGTATTATATTTCCTTTTATGCAAAGTCTGCTTTTCGTAAATGCTGCTAAACCTTACATGTAGTATGTCTTTGTTAAAAAGATGTGACCATAGTAAGGTCAGATTTAAATTTGAGGACTTTGAATACTTAGAAAATATGAACACCTAATTTCCCTAACCAACTGAAGCCAATACACACAAATGATCCACATAGGACCGGCCTATTCTCCAAGCTAACGCATTATGTAATGTCAAGAACCTCCAAGTTTGTGCTCAGTGTCAAACCAAACAAACCGGGGCAAAAAAAACCTCAACAGGCTCCAGACAGCTGACGGGAAACAACCCGTCAGACACCGTTCAGTTTGTGTCCAGCAGAACATTTCATATTCTAAACACTGCCAACACAATGGACTGCCGTTTCCTCACTACCTGTGCCAGCAAGGGTGTGAGCCCCCTTAGCAAAAAAAAACTGCACATTCTGTGTGAAGACGTTCCTCGCGTCAGCAGCCGGCAGCAGATGCTCCGCTCGCAGCAGCTGAGCGGTGTGTGGGAGTGGAGCGGCTTTTGTTCATCCTCGCGCTGCTGCCAGTTTCTGTTATATCCACATGGAGAGCTTTTGATAACAATACAATACAATACAATACTTTATTGTCCCGTGAGGGAAATTTGTTCTCACAGCGTGCACAGTTGGCCGGTTCACATATACATTTCAACAGAAAAGGCATGTGACGTAACAGTTTGGAGGTTAGGCTTTCGTCATTGTAAGGTTACTCCCGCTGACTTGAGAAAACGTTTTTTTCCCTCTTCTCTGTGTCTTCATGGGGAAATTTTCCCATTCATACTATGATGTGTTTTAATATTGATATTCATATTTTAATAGCAGCTTTCTAGGCATGCCATCCAAATAGAAATTTCAGCATTTTTCTGCACTCAAAAAGTGGACAATAAAGTAGTTTTGAATTTGAATATTGTTTCAGTCTATATTATATGAACAGTGCTAACGAATTGTATACGTAATGATTAAATTAATTGGAATGGATATCATAAGACAACAGACTCAATATTACCATGGAGCTGCTGCTATTGTTGTTGCTGTTGTTGGTCTCCTTCTATTCTATCTGAAAGTCATAAATATTACATAAATTATTAGTCTAGGGGATAACCACAATTGTGCATTTGATTATAGAAACATGAAATTTCTAACATAGCTAGCATACACAAAAGGTTAATATTCAAACCTCTGAAGACTGTGTAAGATCAAATCCATGTGTTTGTGTGTGTGTGTGTGTGTGTGTACACAGGGTTTTACAGTAAATACAGCCATACCTACCCACTTCAGTATGTCAGGAGGATACACGTCTTTTGGCATCTTATAATAAGTTATTGTGCCTTAATGTCTTAACAGTCTTAGGGGATTGGCCTAATGGCTTTTATTGAACACTTAAAGAAACAAGTGTTTACTGTTATGTAAATATGTAATTACACACAATATGTTTTCTGTATAATAATTATATCTGAGTATAACAAAAGAACAACCATCAGTATTTAGCAATGATCTTGTTACAGCGACAAGATTCAAAAACTTGTTCATACTATAGTATGTCGCTGAAAAAGGTCATATTATACAATGTGGCTCATAAAAGGTCGTATTCTAGTATGTCATTGAAAAAAAGGTAATTCTATAGTATGTCTCTCAAAATATGTCATACTGTACTATGTCGTTCAAAAAAGGTCACAATATACATTGCGCCTCATAAAAAGTCATATTATACCGTGTCGCTCAGTTTTATTTGTATTACTCAAAATCACAGATCTGCCTCAATAGGCTTTACAGTTTGTACCAAAGCAACTCAACATCCCCTGTCCTTAGATCGTACAAGGTAAAACACCTAAAAAAAAAACTTTAACAAGAAGAATAGCAAAAATGATCATACTCAAAAAAAGTCATATTAAAGGATGTCTCTCAAAAAATGTCATACTATAGTAAGTCGCTCAAAAAAGGTCATATTATACAGTGTGCCTCATAAAAGGTCATATTATACAATGTGGCTCATAAAAGGTAATACTATAGTATGTTGCTCAAAAATCCAATTCATTTTATTTTTATAGCCCAAAATCACAGATTTGCCTCAATAGGCTTTACAGTTTGTACAAAAGCAACTCAACATTCCCTGTCCTTAGATCGTACAAGGTAAAACGCCTAAAAAAAAACCTTTAACAGGGGAAAAAAAACAGAAGAACCCTCAGGAAGAGTAACAGAGGAGGGATCCCTCTTCCAGGACGGACAGGCGTGCAATACATGATGTGCGGATGGAAACAATACATTTAGAAACAGGAAAAGTTGAATATGACTTCAATTGAGGATCCCTTAGTGTATGCACTGTGAACTTTACTTACCTACCCTATTAAAAAACCGTAACAAATAATTTATAGCAATAACATAAAGTATATATATATATATATATAGTCAGCCTACATATATTAGATTTATTTTACTAGAGTCAAGTGGCTTGTTTTGAGCTCATTTCCATAGGCTTGATTGCATGTTTTTCTTGTGAGCTCTGCGCTCCACTTAACAGTATATCCTCTTCATACAGGATATGTCCGTTCCAGGCACACACACCACTAAACCTCTTTTGTGATTTATGTGTTTCTGCCTTCACGCAACAGAATCACAGCTAAATACAGCGCAAACACACACACACACACACACCACATATGCACTGTAGATTATATCTGTAATTGAATAAGTTCAGTAAAATTATCAGTTCACCAATAGATAAATTAAGGCAGATTTTCCATCTCCTTATCTGTTTCCCAGATTTGTTATCGCCTACTGTTAGTACACAGAAATGCAGGAAATGGTATTCAAGACCCCCACATCCCCCAAGACATTAATGAGGCAGATAAATTATTCCACAAGCCCTTCTATCTGATGTAAAAACACTGTGTCGGCCAGGTTGGCTTCATTCCAGGAATGAATGCAAAATGTGACAATATCTAAAAATGAAAACCGCCCGCCCCATACCCGGTGTTTAGACTTAAAGATAAAAAAAAAAAAAAAAAGAAAGCAACCCACTTCAACCACAATTAAATCAACACGCGGACTGTTTATGTCTAATATTTGTGTCTGATATCCTGCGTTTGTTGGCAGCTTTTATCTAGGATCTCATCCTAAGGGGTGCTGCAGATTTGGGGCCATCAACAGTTCCTCTATGAATTACTGCTTCCTGTCAAGATGAGGCCTGGCACGTCAACAATGCCTGGCAGGAAAAAGTTGCTGCTGTTACTGTCAGGCTCTTACATTTCATTGTGATGTGCGTGTGTGTGTGTGTGTGTGTGTGTGTGTGTGTGTGTTTGTCCTGTGAGACAGAGGGCAACTTACCCACGTCATCATGCTGGACAGAGTCGGGGCATCAAAGAGCCACTGGAGGAGAACGTCAGAAGGACAGCACGAACCATTGTCCTCCCTGCCTGCTGTGCACCGGAAAACACTGTTCATGATCCCATAAAAATGTTTTTGGCACATGGCGATGGAGATGCTGCACACATTGAGTCGGGGGAGTTCTTTACGGTTTGCAGGTCATAGAAATAATAAACGGAATGTGCTGTGATAGTAAATGTCACCCAATCAAAGGCACAAACTTGAACGTCCTCCATATTGCGTTCCCACTTCTTCCGAGAGCTTTGTGTCAATTTTCTCAGCAATAACTACTCATTAATGACCCTTAGACTAACATTCATTTGTTTCACCTGGGGGGCACAGTGAATCTTTATTTCGAACATGGCTTAAAAACAGGATAGAAACCATATGTATCTTATCCCCTGTCTGTCACTTCCAAGTGAGAGCACTAATTTAGTACTACACACATTACTGTACTTCTTCATTCTTAACATTTCAAGAAAACTTCACTTTTCTAGGTAATTTGCAAATATCATTTCTTTATGCTTTAAAAAAAAAATAAAGGCACATTTCTGCTTACATTAATTTTATCTTCTATTTCATTCCACACCGTTACTCCATAATCACCTAAGCATAACCCTTCTCAAAAAGTGCATTTACCTCTTAAATTATATCCCCTATCCCTCACTATACGTAATTCTTTATTATTGACAAGTTCTTGAATCCATATTTTATCTGTGCCACTTTACAACCTATTTACATGATGCAAAAACCCAACCCAGTAATGTAATTATTGGTTTTAGGGTGCTTAGGTGTGCTTTTTCCCCCATATCTTCAAATGCATATTGTTAATAGCATGTGCAGGAGGGCGGTTCCAGCCAGTATAGTAGGCAGCTACAGATAGAGGGAGGGGACTGAGGCCAAGACGACTTCCTATCAGGAAGTGTGTGACCAGAGGAGTTTATAAATTCCCACCCATGTTTACACCTTCCCCACAATCTTGATCAATACTCACGTTATCAACGCTGCAGGGAGGAAACGTCTGGCAGACATCTGCAGTGCTTCGGGCTTTGTTTAGAGAGTGCCGTACAAGGGATGAGCTGTGGAATCTGCAAGCTGGTCTGAAATAATTCAGCATTGTCTTATTTGTTCTTAGCTTGCAGAGTGCTGAGGACAAATGTGTGCTTTCTCCGAGTTGGAGATGAACCTTGATTGAACTTAGCTGTTCATAAATATCCTCAGGCCGACCCTCACTTAACATTATCTTGCCACCAGCTCCCATGTACAGCAGTGGCTACTCCCAGGTCTCCAAGACCCAAAGGATGGCGGCCCAGAAGAACATGAAGTACCGCTCCACAGGCAAGGGCTGTGGCTACTACATGCGCATCGTCTTCTTCTTCTCTTCGCTCATCCAGTCGCTCATCATCGTCAGCCTCGTGCTCTTCCTGGTCTACGGCAAGAAGCAGGACTCAGCGTCCACGATGCGCATACAGGACCTAGAGGAGGCCTTCAGCAGACTGTCGATCGAGAACGTTGTCCTCAGGCAGCAGAGGAGGAACCTGACCAACCTGCTCAACTCCACGCTAATCGAGAAGGTCCAGAACGACTGGGAACTGGGCAGGTGCCGCTACATCTCCAACATCTCACGGTACATTATCGAAGATCTCAACAAGAAGCAGGTGAGAATCTGAAGTTAGGCCTTTTATTGGTTGTGCAAGCTCCTTTTGTTAGTTCAGTTGAAGTAGATAAAAGAAAAGAAAATTTGCTAACTTTGTCTATGGTGTCTTTCTTGGTGGATTCTGTATAGTTGTGTAATTGATTTCCAATTACTTTGGTCATGTGCCACCCTAGCAGATAAAATGGTAAAGCTGTCACTGGTAAAATAAGATTAATGGAATTATACTTGTTTCAAACATGGATTAAAGTCTAAGAGTTTGACATAAGTTAAATTTTAAAACAGAATTCTAAGATATTATATTACAGTATTAAACTCAAATATCACTTTATCATTGGATCCACATGTTAGAATCCAGCTTGTTAAAATGATCAAGCTACTGTAAAAACACTTAAATTTATTATTATTTTTTTTTACCCGTTTGATATCAAAGTATTGTTATATTTCCTCTAAAATCCCTGTGGCCTTTTTTCTTTCACCAACATTAACAGCAACAATACTCTATCGAATTGTTGATGTGCAAGAACACAGCTTGTACTAGCAAGTGCCAACCATGCAGTAAGTATGATATTTCTTTAATGCAAATCAAAAAAAAAGCAAAATACATATGTAAATCGTTTGACTTGTTCTCCTGCCACATCTTTTATTTAAATGTTTTATGCTATCTTTACTGACCTACTTGCCATTATAATATTTTTTAGGAATGACCCCAAGTGACTGCAACTGTGGGCTTCAGATGGATGAAATGAAAGCCAGGCTTCGGCTTGTGGAGTCCAACTTCACACACACAAGAGAGAGGATGAGGACAGAACTGGACCAGGTCATCAAAGAGAGGGACAACCTGAACCTGGAGGTCATCCATCTGAGGAGAGACAAGTCCACACATGGAAAGGCGATGGAGTTCTACAAAACGAAATGCAAAGACGACTTTGCCCAATCCCTGAGCGGCGTCACCAATGTCTCCAACGCTTTCCTCGAGAAGATCGCCAGCCTCTTCCCCAAACACCTCACCTTCCAGATCACCTGTCCCAAACAGAAGGACTACCTGGAGCAAATCCACTCCAATTGCACCAGCTTGTCCCGGGAGGTGGAGGACAAGTTCCAGCGCTACCTGAACAACGTGGGGGATCAGATGGCATCCATCCAGGCGGAGAACAGCATACTGAAGGCAGAGAACTTGCGGTTCAACGAAGATTATCGCTGGTGCAACAAGAACCGCACGGGTCTTGTCCAGGAGCACAAGCAGAATATTGTGAAGTTTCAACTGGAATACGATAAGGACAAGGAGAAACTCCTGAACGAAAAGAAAAGGCTTAATGGAGAGATCGAAGTGCTGGAAAACAGCGTCCAATATAAAAATAAAGAGGTTGAACACCTTACATTGCAGTTGAAACAGCTCAACATGTCCTGCACATTAAAGGTAAGTGAGAACATCAATTTCCTGTATGTAATGATCTACATAGATTTGTGCAACAATCGGTTCATTTCGCACCACAATCCTTCCGTTTGTTGCCACCTGGCAGTATCAAAAGAATATTTTCTTATCTAACATCTGTAAAAAAGCTATAATAGCAACAATAAATGAGCGTCTCACTTCTCTGAGATCCCTTAGCTCTTGCTTATCACGTAGGAAATCAAAGCATGCTGACACTTTACTGGAAACAATCCAGCTCTAAGTGCAGACGAAGAGGTGGAGGACGGAAAAACGTCTGCCAGTAAAGAACAAGAGGGCAGACGTCTTAGAGCTGGGCAAATATTTGTGTCTGTTCTAATGTTAAGTGTTTTCCGTTGAGTTAGGACACATTTAGAGCCCAGATGGGATGCCGTCTGGAGGTTTTTTTTAACACCGTTGAACAACTCAAGTTTAAGAGTTTCACCCATACACTTGAACTTAAAAAAGAAAATGTATTTATATATTGTGTTTTTTGTCAAATAAAGTTAAGTTGATTGCATCTATATTTTCAAATACCATTCTCATTCCCATATTCTTGTTTTATTTCAGACTGCGGCAAACTCCAGGCCGGGCCAGACCAGTCAGTCCTGGAACATTTTGAATAGTGGGGGATCCAGCTCTTCCTCATCTAGTACTTCTAGTTTGAGTCAGCTCGGTAGGACGGGGTCAGGGGTAGGATCTATTCTCAATGGATTCAATAAGCCGGTATCAACTGGGCAGAGCTCCTCAAGCAGTGGATCCACTGGGTCAAGTCCAAGTCTTACTTTAAATAAGCTGGCAACAAGTGGTAGAACCACATCATCTTTTGGGTCATCATCGTCGTCCTCATCATCGTCGTCGTCCTCATCATCGTCATCATCATCATCATCGTCATCTTCAGGGTCCACTGGGTCAGTTCCGAACCTTAGCTCACTGGGGTTAGGACTAAATAAACCTGCGACAACTGGACAGGGCTCCTCAAGTTCCGGATCGACTGGGTCGATCCTAGGCTCAGGCGGGCTAGGCTCGTACAAGCCAACCACAAGTGTGAAAAGCTCCCCAAGTTCAGGGTCAACCGGATCATCGAACAAAAGTGGGTCAGGCTTTTCTTGGCTTGGGTTAGGGTTAGGCACCAACACAGGACAAAGTAAGCCAGGAAGTGGAACAGGGAAAGGGACATCAACTGGAAGCAGTAGCAGTGGAACTGGATCTCTCCTGGGTACTGGAAGGACATCTGGATTGGGAGGCGGCTCAGGTAAGAATGAACATTCGTAGTAATTATAGTTGTATTGTTATAGTGTTAAGTGGGAAAATATCTTTTGTGATTAGGAAGATCTGACTCTTATAAATATAATAATAAATATCCTTCAAATTCAGTATACATGAAAAAATCCAAACAGCAAATACTGCATATTCTTAATACAACCACCCATTTGTGTTCAACATATCCATCTGATCATTTCAAAACTTCTCTGCACGATTTAAAATGACATGTGCACCTCTGCATAGATAAAACCAAGTGTCATCCAGTAACAAGTAGCAACCTCGTGGTGACGGTTCTCTTGTGTTTCACCAACAGTCAACCTTGCTCAGCATCTTCAAGATCTGCAACGCATCATCAACCCCCCTGGCCCCGAGTGAGTATAGAACAGCAGAGCTGTAGGTTGTGAATGAAAAGAATTCTGTCTGAACAGCGCGGGCCCACTGAGCCTAAAAGATAAGGCTGGTGCTTATTTCAGAAGATCAGATGAGGAAAACCAAGACCAACAAATGACTGCATCTTTTCAATACTTAAGATTAGATTTTAAACCAATTGATATATATGCATGCCTAAATATAAAATAGCAGGAATATTCTTAGGATTATGCATTACGACTATTGGCTTTTGAATAGTGACCATTAAAAAAAAAAATGTACAAAATTCTTTATTTCTTCCTCTCTTTCTTTCTTTCCAGGGAGAAACAAGATCTTTCCAGATTGTTGGGTTAGTCCACCTTGCGGATGGAGAAAAACCGACAACTACAAAAAATTTATCTTCATATTCATCTATGCCACGCAGCTAAATGTAAGCTTATTATACAGAGTTGACATATCACATATAGTATTAAAAATATACCTATAATATAGAGTTCATGGCGGTTTATACTACAATGTGCATATTTGTGTATAATATGAATATTTTTTGCACTTTTGAATGTAAAATGTGAACTTTTTGTGCTAATCATTTGTATCAACACAGTATGCAACCTATCAGCATTGAGCACATCATGTATTTTTACAGTGTAAATATAGAAAAATAAAAGCTTTGTTTAAACTTAAGCACATCAAGTGGGCCTGTCTCTTCTTTATAAACAAAGCTATTTGAGATATTACCCTATTCAGACCCGGAAATAACTGTTTGTCCCCATGTGCGTCACCTATTGTGTGACTAATTGTCTACAAATGACTCCCCACACCCCCCCATGATGAGAAAAGCTCGATCTACTGGCAACACCATTTAATCCTTCCAGCATGCTTATGTTTACCTGCCAACCTGTCAGCAGGCCGACTGGGGCAGATGGGAAACAAACGCTCTTGTATACATGCTGCTGTTAAAAACAATGTCCCTTCACTCAAGTGTAGAGAACACGGATATCCACACTCAAAATAAAACCCCAATATATCTCCTATGAACAGCGAATAGGGGGTTGAAAGATGGAGTTTTAAACTTTCCTGGTAAGGACGATTAAAAAAAAAAAAAAAAAAAAAAACACCGTCACAGCCTATTTTCATCTTCTGTCTGTGGTTATTGCTTGGGTTTGAAGGTTAATAAATGCAATTTGTGCCCTACTTATCAAATGAGTTACGAAATGAAAACAGGACTATTTGTACAAAACTGCAAAATATTTTTTTTTAAAAATACCTTGTTTTGGGTTCAGTTATTTATTCCAATATTGAGTAATATTTTCACATTCCAATGGCAAATATTTTGCCTTATTTCAAGTTTGTGTGTCAATTTGGTTTTGTTTTAAGAAAGCAAGACTTTAAAAAAAAAAAAAGGTTTAAATTGATTGAAATGAGAGAGAGAAAAGTATTGGACAAATTTGAGCAAAAACAAGATATTTTTACTTGATTATATATTTTCAAGCTTTCAGTTTTTGCCGTGTATGAATTTGAAAGTTCCTTACGTTCCTAAATATCATTTAGGTCAGTCTATGCATTTTTACCTGAAGATTCCACCAACTTTTGTATAAACACTGGCACCGCGGAGCCAAACTGGGCCAAGGAAACAAATCGTCATGAGAACAGACAAACATCCTGTTTGTTGTACTGCGAAAAGGGTGGGAACATTCTGTTAATTCTAGGAGCAAGAGTGTATTGTGTTGGTGCCAATTAATAAATACAGTACGTAGGCTAGAGCAAAGGCAGCTCTGCTGTCTGAAGGATATCCTTTGTTTAACATCAAGTGTTTTTCCACGTTTGGGGTGTGCAGTTTACTGCAGGAGTCACTGCGAGGATATTAAAGGTCAACTGGTTGATGCTTCTGGGAGTCACTTTATCACACTCATGAAGACACAGGACGTGTTAAAAGGACCTGAATGGAAAATCATCACGCTACTGGTCGGCGAAAACAGGTTTCCTGTGATTTCAACACATTTTCTGTTGACTCATGTCATTTCTTTATTCCCCTCGCTCAATAAGACGGTCAACTATTGTTTTGAGGACACGGGTTGTCTTGCACTTTTTCTCAGTCGCTTTGGTGCATTTCTCACATCACTAATAATAATGTCAGCAATAGTTAGTACAACCTCCACATTTAGTCATTCGTGCAAATCATAGCAGCAGGTTCTCATTTTATAAGGACATGCATCAGGTCAACTGCTCTCATACAACTCTCACTCACATATCATGTCAGTCAAAATTAAATACTGAATAATAATTAGTTATTCCCTATAAAACTATTATTCCTTCCAAATTCTATACATTTATGCATGAAGCAATAGTTTCTGGATGTGCATGAGTGTGTATGTTAACACTGTGTTTGTTATACGTTTAGTAATCATATATACATACATGTATATTCTAAATAAGGGAAGTATTTTGCACAATGCTGTGGGCAGATTCGAAAAAAAATGCAAAAAGCATATGCAGGAAAAATGCAAACATATAAGTTACCTCACTAAATAAAGTAATGTATTATTTTACTGTAGTTTTAAAATTGCTGTGTGAATTGTTTATAGCACTGTCTGGAGTGTTTCCAGGTAGTGTCTCCAAATTCAGACTTTTTTTGGAAAATATTCACAGAGTAAATTTTTATAATAAAAAATAGACAAACTTGTTCATAAACACTCATGTCAGGACAATTTAATGACAGCTACATATTCATTGACATGAAACCTTGCTTTTGAAAAACTCAATTTTTAAGTAAGTAAGTAATGCATTTTTGCGGGTCATCAACTAGGTTTTGCACTTAGTATTAGTTGTTCTGATAAATCCATTAACTATTGTGCAAAGGGGAATATTGACAGTGAGAAATGCACCAAAATGACTGGGAAAAACTGTAAACTAACACAGTACACAATAAATAGTAGGGTATAATAGTATTAAGTAGTAAAGGCTTATGCAGGCAGGGTTTAAAAATACTCTAACAATTATGTGTTTGTCCATAACTTGTATGTTTTTAATCAAAGTGCAAACTTCCCTTAAACCTGTGCGGCCATACTCAAGGGCTTTCGACAGCAACAATAACTTCTACAGCAACAATAACTTAACGGAAGCAGAGTTTTACTTTCCACCCTGCATTTCCCTGGCTGCTCTGAGAATGAAACAACCCCCTGGGGTTCAATTTTATTAGCTTTGTAACAGTGAAGGATAATGTTAATACATGTATCCACTCTGGCTCAGTTACAAACTTTTTCGAATGCAGGTCAGTGTTCTACGAGACAATACAAATCACGTGATACGTACAGAGAAAAACAAACGAAAATAAAACTATTCAATGACAACAAAAATACCAAACTATAAATAGTCTTCAAGTATAGAAAAGGAGGCATAGAAATGAATTGCAAACATTGATGCTAGAGTCTGTGTCCGATAAAATTATCTATGTAAACCATGCTGTGAGTGTGCAATGCAGAGAAGGTTTGACATGTATCATGAAAAAATGATCTTGTAAAGTTAATATGATCTATTTGTCAATGGAAATTATGATATAATTTATCCTTTTATTTATTTATTTATTTGACAGTTCTCTTTTATTTTAAAGAGTGAACAATCCATAATAAGTTGTATCCATATTTATTTTTCATGTCAACATTTAGTCAGGAGTGAGTCATTATTTAGGTCACAAGGGCGTCGAGGGGGATCAAGAATATCCTCGACGGTGCATGGTCTGTTTGAGACGACGAGACTCCCCACCCTAGCCTCATCATCGCTGACTGTACTTCTGGGATGTTGACCCTCAGCGGCGCTGACAGCCCTCAGACCACTGGCGACAATTAGGAGCCATTGTGTCACAGCCTGGCCAGGCACCTTCCCACCCCTCCTGATGCAGGAAAAGGACGGGTGTTTGTGATTACGACCTCCTTCCTCACCTGGGGTTGCAGGACTTTGACCTCTTTTGTCTGCCTGCTAATGTTCCCTCTTCACTGGAACTTCTAATTGCATTTCCTATTTGCATGGCCTCCCTCGGTCCCATGGCTGCCCAGGCTGGTAAAGACATTAGGGGGCAAAACCCTTTCCCTAGTGCAGATATTGCACCGTTGAGGGGGGACAGAGGTGAACGCTGGAAACAGCTGGGAGGGGAAAAACGTTCCCCCAGCGCTGGGGGGGGGTCCTTTTGTGTTGAAGTCCTTCAGCGCAATCCCTGCCTTTCACCTTGGCCTCTTTCAGCAGAAGAGTTATGGAGAGGAAAACATGGGCTTGTTTAATTGCTTAAAGAGGACGGGGTTGACTTCAAGTAACCTGTGTTTGTGCAGCGGGACCCACAAAGCCTCACTTTTAAGTCCAGTGCAGTCGTCAAAGTTGTGCATATGATGTTCCCATAATAAAATACAACCTTTCTTATGTTTGTTGGCTAACAGAAACGTCAGTCAAATTCATTAACATAATTTAGACCTTTTTTTCCCTTCTCTCTTATCCTACACTTTATTGTCGCTGCAGGCGATGACTCGAAATCTATATTAAATTGTGTAGTATCGTTTCAACCAAATAGTAACTTAACTCGTAAATATAGACTCTAGTGAGGAATAATGTTTTAATGTTTGCTAATTTTTAAATTAACTATATGATTTTGAATAGAATTTACCAAAGCCAAACTTCACAAACTGGAAACAAGAGACTTTATTGAGGTACAAATGACCTTTAAGTCAAATGCTATTTGTTTTCCATGGATGTCATGAGCTGAATTGCTGTAGGCCAAGACGAGCTGCAACAGTGACCTATTTATTGTATCTACGTCATTGACTATCCGTCACATATTGAGAGGCTACAAGCGGGTACATAGAGAAGATTACTGATCATCTGCTTTGCCAGGAAAGAGTTACAGAGCTGAAGCCACCGCAGTGAAAAGGTTTGATAATTCACACCCACTCAGGCACATCAGTCACTGCAGAAAGTCTATATGTAAACACACTTGAGGGTTAAGAGCCAGCAAATTGACATTAGGTGAAAGGATGAACGTGGCTCAGCAGGAGGATGTCCGCTGGCCTTGTCATTCTTTGTAGCAATAAATAACTTTGTGTTACACAAGACCAGAGGTTTAATGTTAAATAAATGGGCTGGAGGTTATCAGTTCTCTGTTTATTTTTAATAAAACAAAAACTAAAACGGACGAACCTAATAATTATCTCTTAAATTCACAGGGGATCAGCTGAAAGGTCACCTGACTGAAGCAAGTTGTACGCATAAATAATAAAAAACAAGTTTTGACAGAGACGAGGCCACCCAAAGACCTCAATCCTCATCTGTCTCTGTCCTTAACGTTAACATTAACTGGAATATGGGAAATCGAATCCCATGATGCTATCCTTTAAAATGTCCTGTATGTATGGTATTGTTTCATATCTAAACAAATATATATTTTTATAACCAAATATAAGGTGAGGTCCAAATAAGGCTTAGTATACCAATACGACAGAAAGTGGAAATAGTTAACTAACATAGTCACACGCCTATTTCTTCGCATAGATTATGTCGACAATAGGTTTTCTGTGATGTGATTTACACTGAAACCTTCCCAGGGGGCCCCAAGTCTTATTCTGTCTACTGCCTCCATCTAGTGTCCATATGAAGTCATTGTTGTACTGCGATTGGAGAGAAAACTAATGTGTGCTACTGTAAATTACAAAAAAAACAATATGAAGTTAGTGTCAACCTAAAAAGTGGCAAGAGGTGCTCTAAAATATACTGAAGCTGTCACCAGTTGCATGGAAATAGACTTGTAGGCTGTTATAATAGAGCCATGGAAGAAGTGAAGGACACTGTCCTGTTGTGCTTCATCCAGCAAGTGACATATTGACGAAAGTTATAGTGTCTTAACGTAGCTTCCATCAATATGTCGCCTGCCCAACGAGGCTCCACAGCTGTCCTTGACTTGTGCTGCAACTCCATTAAAAAGGGCCACAACTCTATTTCTATGCACCGCTCGGCAATTTCACAGCATTGCTTTCCTCCCTCCAACTTACAGAGGAGCTATTAAATGTGGAACAACTGAGCGAAAGAAGGTTCCACTTTACACTGAAGTTTTCCCTCCGGGGTTGTTTTGATTGTACCCATCGGGACAATTTTAAGGATGCCTTCTAGATGAGTTGGCTGAGACTGCAACTGCTTACACTTTCAGTCTGTGATGACCTGTCAAGAAAAAAAACGATGCCTCGCAATCTGTGTATACTATTCTCTAACAACAAACTTTGGATGACCAAAAAAGGCTTAGCTTTCATAAGGGGGTGTCACTCAAAGAGTAGATGCAGCAAACATAGTGAAAAGGGATATAAAATTTAGGACAAAATACCAAAAGAAAGTAGAAAAGGACATTTACTTGTATACCTCCCATTAGGAGTTAGGTGGATCGAGGTTAACGTAGTGGATGGAGAGGAAAGAGAAAAGAAAAAAAAGATGTTAAATGACAAAGCTGATGGAGTTCTGGCAGATGAACTAAAAAATGTTTACCTGCATTTGGATGAGCTTCATTTTTTAAACTGAACATCTAGGCTTTTAGAGATTGTACAGCCCCCTCTTTGAATCTCTTACATTATGGAGAGAGAAATGTAGAATAAAAGCCAGGCAGATATGTGGTATTCTTTCTTTCATATTCATCTCTCCAAGAGAGACAATCCAGAAATATGGAAAGTGGGAAGCTTTTATTTACTGGTATGGGGACCTAAATGATTTAGAATTAATGTGGAAAACTTTGAGGATGAACTTTGGCTGCGATCAAAATGACCTCTGTCTTGATTCTCAGAAAAGGGTCATCGGGAGAGTTCAGAGTATTCTGCAGGACCTTCTACACCCTTAATTATTCTGAGTTGTCCCTCCTTTCCTCTGGGCCACGTTAGCGGATGCTATGACGCAGCAGGAATAGACACGGTTGCTCTTTTGCCCCAGAGGCTATGGACTGATTTAATTGTGATATTGTTTTTGGTTCTGTCAAACCTGATAGGCACAGTTGTGTTTGGCTATATTATATAGTACTGAAATTGTACTTCCTTTTAGCTATGCAATCTTAATGTACAATATATTTGAGGAATTGCCTCAACAGGGATAAAACATATTTTTTTCTAATTTTGCAAATTAGACTTACGTACTAGCAATTCACAAATCCACACGCCCAAGCTTTTGCACAAAATGGCACATCCTTAGTGTGCTTTGCCATAGTACATATACACATAAATTGCTGAAAGTGACAAAGTAATTAGGCAGCATCTTGGCACAACTCCTTGTCCACATCACATATATCTTACCTTTTTTTGTGCTCACTTCCTGATTTAGACATGTGACACATTTGACTACTATTGAGAAAAAAAACTATTATCTGCTACTTTTATTAATTACACACTATATCTTTATCAGTGGAAACTGAGGCTTTGCGATAATGTTTTAATCATTGCTAACCAGCAACATATGTTCTTGAATAACAAATCACAGGCGAAAGATAATCCAACAAGGGTTACTGTTCTAAAAGAATCAAGTCTTCATTCTCCTCTTATCTTCTTTCGCCTGCTAGTCCACAATCGCTGTGATGCGTCCCTCTCATATATCTTCGCTGTGCTTGAAGCAGTGAAACACAGACACATAACGCCCTGTTCCGACAGGCAGAGCTGAGGGAGGATTTGTCAGGACATGACAGCGACGGCGTTTGACAGGCAGACAAACGTGCCTTTGGGGTGATGGACTCAGCAGAAGGTGAGAGTGAATAATTGATCCCAAGAAATCAAATTAGTGTCTCCTTAAACCTGTTGGGCCTAACATATACTGGCTGAAACCTGACGTGTTGCCGAACAAGAATTAGAGAGCACATTCAAACACCATATGGTATTACAATTACACTCTCATTAAAACCTTCACCTTTAAAATTGATTCCAGGATGCAGTTTTAGAAAAGCACTGACAGTGTGTGCATGCGGGACTTGTTGACAGAATAATGTATTTAGACAATATTGTTGCCTGATATGAATTACATACATAAATCGTTCAGAGCAAACCTGGAACGGGTCCTGTACTGGCTATAAGCAGTCTGTAAATCAAGTCTGGGTTATCAATCAGGTAAGGCAGGCTCAAGTACCACAAGGGTCCCAATAAATCCAGGTTCACACTATGTCAGTTGACTTTGGTTGTTTGATTAGCTGCACAATGTTAGAAGATTTATAACATGTGGCCAGCCCTGCATTTTTACACAAAAGACTAGTCCAAATATGGATAATATATGTGATTGAGTTGAATGAGAAGACTGATACCCCACCTCTTGCTTGAGTGAATGCATAAACACTGGAGACAGCCAACCTGGCTCTGTCCACACAGGTAACAACATCCACCTAGAACAGGCTGCTCAATCCTGCTCCTCGGGAGCTACCATCCTACATGTTTTAGGAATCTCCCTATCATCAACTCACAATCAAGTAGCTGAAGCTTTCCAAGGGCTTGTGAATGATTGGAATCAGGTGTGTTGGAGTAGGGAGATTCCTAAAACATGTAGGATGGTAGCTCTCGAGGAGCAGGATTGAGCAGCTCTGACCTAGAACCTCTAAAACTCGACAATAAGTACTTTCAGCTGTATCTTGTTTGTTGAAGCTGTATAAGTTGCAGTTTTATGACAGAATATTGTTTTTTTGGCAGAGGCTGCAGGAACTTTCTTTGGTCTCTGCTGGTTGCCTAGCAACATCCTAGTGAGAACACTAAAAAAACACCAGTGTGTATTCTGACACTCGGATTTTGGTGATGCGCCGTTTTCTTGCAGACAGCAATAATTCAGCAGATGCCTTTTGTAGGAGTCATAAATAACTGGAGTAAGTACAGTTCTAAGATCTCCAATTTTACAAGCAATCAAGTGAGTGCATTCACATAAGCTCTGGAATTTTAAATAAGGTCAGCAGCTTTTTGAGTTATTTAAAGCTGCAGATCAGAAATTTTACATATGGATTTCCAATTTGTTCCAAATGTTTGTCTATAGAGTTCAAACAGTCTTGACAAAACTAGGTAAATATTTCAATATTTCCTGGTAATAGGACTGTTATTTAATCTGGTTTCTGTGGAGACACTGCTTGCTGACCAGAAATCCCACACTACATCTTTAATTTATCATTTAAAGTTATAGTGTGGGACTTCTGTCTCCCTCTAGTGGTGAAAAGGCAAATACAAAAACATGGATTAAAAGAAAAATAAAGTTACAGTTATGGATCCATTGTTTAAAGTGGTGAACAACCTCTTGTCACATCAAATCACTTGTTTCACTGCCAGGATTCTGGCCAGCGGCGACTATGTCTCCTAAAACGCAAGATTTAAAAAAGATTTACCTGCTGCTAATAGGCTTAATAAGCACTGTGTGAACTTGTTTGGCAAGGACTTGGATCAATAAGACGTTCCATTAAAGTTCTGCACTGCAGCTTTGAATAATTTGGTGTTTACTCGTTCTTTTCTTTTAACACCAAATGTAGACTATGTTTGCATCAAATATAGTTAAGAACAACGGTAAAATATGTGGTGTTAATATGGAAAAAATATCCAACTTAATTCACACCTAGGCCTTCAGTATTGCTCCCTTTGAATCCTTCAAAACCCTCGAAATCTATTTAATGGCTATAAAACTTCTACTGCAGGTACAGCTGCGACACACATTCAAAAACATAAAATAACCTGATAAAATTGAAATATTTTTAGGAATATAGCAACATTTTACTCACCAAAAATCCTGGTTATTTGTACAGGAAATCCTTCCTTTCCTCAAGATTTCAATTACTCTGTTGTGCAGACTATCCGTGCGTTTCAGTTCCATCAAGAAGTCCTTTTCTATCACCATTGAAGCTAATGATGTAAGTCTAGGCTGAAAAAGGCTGCATGTGGGAATTTTTTCTGGTATTCCCGAAACTGGTCTGTGTCTGGCAAATAAAATTGTCCAGAATCCTGCCGTGGAGTTGGCGGTAGTGCGCGCGAGGATTTTGGGCTGGATCGCGGTGCGTTCAGTAGCCTCGTAGATTTCCTCGTAAATTTCCTCTTATCAGCTCCTCTCACGCTCAAAGGTGTCACAAAACTCCTTTACCTTTGCCAGACAAAACTTCATATCCATTTTTTTAGTCCTGTAGTACTGAAAAGTGGCGGACAAATGCTTTCCCGGTTTGACAGGCTAGCTTGCTAGCTTCGGAGTTCCCGACCCTGGCATAACAATGTCCAGCTTTTCTTGAAAAGTGCGTCTTGAAAATGGCTTTGACAGTAAATTTACAACAAAATCGATTTCTTCTCCTCCTTCAGCCATTTTGGGTTGACAAAACAGCTATTAAATTAACACAACGATATCTTAGCCTGTGCAGCTCGCTACAGATGCAGCTTGCTAGCTCTGGCTAGTACACTCTCTGATTAACCAATCAAAGCGTTTGAATGCGCTGACGTTTCCGTACGCCTGGTACTCAAAATCTGATTGGTTGAAGCAACAGTTTGATTGACATTTATTTTATGCTACAGAACTAATTGTAAAAGCCTCCGGGCAGATTTCTTTGACCCCGGCAACAAATAGTAGCTGAAATGTGATTGGTTAAATGCTCAAATATGAAAACACTCGTCTGGAAGCAGCGTAACCAGGAAGCTAGTAATGAAAACCTCAAATGCTAATCATATGTCTGCTGATAGAAAACAACATATCCCTCTATCATAGCAATATATGGGTCAAGACGGCAAAAAAATACAGTTTTAAAATCACAAGAACACTAATAAACTCAAAATGAGTATTTTGTGTCTATATTGGTTTCATGCCATTTGAAAGTCCATTTGTACCATTTTTTTATCCACACAAAATGTCAAATGGTGTAACGGAAAAAAAGATAAAATTAAATCAACCTAAAACATAAAACTAATTGATAGCATGTGTTTTTATAAAACATTTTAAAGGGAGTTATGAACCCAGACCCATTTATCTTTAAAGGAAACTAAATGAGTTAGGTTCAGACAGTCTGAGGCATCCAAAAGTCACTGTGGCTCTTTATGGGTTAAACTATCTGACACCAAGTTTTTAAATGGCATTATCCCATATATCATCTGTGTTGTAGTGGTTAAGATCTTCTAATCTAAATTTTTGTAAAGGATGCCAACATAGTGCATATTTCTCCCCTCTAGGAGCCCTGGAAGACGTCCACAGCCCCCGCTGCCTTAGAGAAGCTACTGGCATCTGTAGGATTCCACACACCCGTGTCATCATCTGTCTGAACTCCTTCCATCTGGCAGATCTTACGAAGCATCCTGCACCTGCACCTTGTGACTGAGAAATATATATATATATATTTTTCCCCAGAGCTGTAACGGCTCTAAATCAGTCCACTGACTCTCCCCCCCTACAATCTGTCCCCCATAATTGTCTGGCACACCAGCGTGTCCAAAAAAACACAGTGACAGCTGCTTTAATTAAAAACCTCTGTGTACGGGACCAACACATTTACCTACATTGTGTTTTAATGGAGACATTCAGTACTGTTTGGATTTTGGTGTTGCATTTCAAACCTGAGCTGTTTGCACTATTTAATATTATATTAGATCGCCTCTTGCCCATTTGCTATATTTGCATCTCATTTATTGTTATTTGTAGAATCAATGTGGAAGTTTGTGCACATTTAATCCATTTAATCTTGTTTAAAGGGGGGGGGACAGAGACTTTTTAGTGTCTTAAAGGGCTAATTTGGCCATCTTTGTGCATTAATTAATCAATCTAGACATTCATCTTAGTAACATTAATACATTTTCCATTTCAATCAAATATTTGTTTTTTAATTGTATCTTGATTATAGTGCTTTATGTAAAGTACCTTGTTGTTTAAATGTGCTGTACAAATAAACTTGCCTTGCCTAATGCTCAGGGCTTTCTCACACTTAACACGTCCTGCAAATGCCAATTCATTTCTCATAAAAGCAATGAAAAAGCTTAAAATAAAGGATGCATCGAAGCAGATACAGGCCCTCACGTAGAGGACGGTGCATATGCATGTGAAAGGTCTGCATGTGCAGATGTGGACGCACATGTGGCTGATTGTGGACCCGCAGCCTACGCTGGTGATCCCCGAAACTGTCGTCACTCACTACCTGTCACGACCGCTGCGCGTAACGTGTGGATACCATGTTCCTCCTCCACTTCCTATTCCTCCTCATCTGTCAGATACACTAGGGGTGTCACTGCACATATAAACCACCATGCAATAAAAAAAAGGAACAATCATCCGTGCATGTGCGGTTTTCCGACCAGATCCTTCATCAGCACCTCGAGCTCTTCCTCGCTTTAATGTGAGCCAACATGCAGGCGGCGGGCAGCGGAGCGGCTGAAACCGACGCGGCTGTAAACAGCGGCGGCGGCGCCGCAGACGACGGCGGAGGAGCAGCGGAGAGGATGGAGAGAATGGAGAGGACGACGCCGGGCGAGCAGCGGGACCGGACCGGCCACCAGCCGGAGAAAACCTCCCTGTCGCCCTCCGGTGTGCTCGGTGAGTTTTGTTTTTTTTAACACGATCATATGCGGGTTCTGCGTGCATGCGTTTTTTCTTTTTATTTTTGCGACGGAGATCGGAGGAAGTGTTCGTTTATGAGGAAGGAGAAGAAGAAGAAAAAAAAGGCAGATGAGGAAGAACAGGATTGTGGTGCAGTCCCTGATAAAAGGGTCAGTCATTAGTGATTAGGTTTTGTTCGCGTCTTTCCCCGTTCCCGTCACCCCATCAGCCCATTAGTGCGCATTGGGATTCACACAGGCCCGGGAAGAGTCCGGCTCCGTGGTCTACAGGTGCACCGCATCCGGGACAACGGGCGCCTTGATGCAGCGGAGCGGAGGTGCGTGTCCGCGCGGGCTGTGCCACGCCGCGCACGGGGAGAGCGGGGCTCGCGACGGCAGCCGCGTGCGTCCCGTGTCAGGTGCAGAGGACTCGCGGATTTTAAGCGGTGAGTAAGCGGACGACTTGTGAAGCGTCATCCTCTGGATTCGCATATTCGGCTCATCGGCGTCCCTGGAAATAGTTGATTGATGGTTGTAAGATCATCCATGTTCCAGGGCCCCTGGGCTGCCCAGCTCTGGCCCCTTCTCATGCTCATGTGCTGGGGGGGGTGATGGGGTCTGCTCGTCCACATTTGACAGCAGCACCTTCACAATCTGAGCCTGAGCAACATCACTGCAGCATTTGCATTGATTTGCATCTCGACTAAACTAATGCAAACGCAATTGAAGAAAAGTCGGGACCATGTTAATGTGGATCAGAGGAGGTGATGCTGGTGGCATTCAAAAGGAATGTTTTACATTTTCTTTGAACGAACCCACCACTTGTTTTTTTTCCCTCTGCACCACTGTGCTGTTTGTCAGCATTGCCTCTGGCAGTGAAACACATTTTACCATCTGGGACCAATGTTGTAAGTGAGTACCACTGTCTGAGGTTGGGGGTTTCATGTCCTCCTTTGCACTTTTACAGTTTTACCCTGGTTATTTGACTTAATTGTTTCTTATATGTGTGTTATAATTAGTTTCCCTGCCTCTTTAAGGAATGAATAACGTCTCCATTTGGGATCTTTTGTTGATCCCCTTGTCTCTGTTGTTTGGGTACAACACTCACCATACCTCGACTATGCTAGACAACTCATAAATTATGAATAGGACTCATATTACTCGGTAAATTATAAATTTAACAGGTCAGTGTGACTGAAGCTTGTTGGGTTTGTGTTCACCATTTTTTTTGAAGATTTTAAAAGCAAAACTGAGGTTTAATATGGTTATTATTGAGACTATTTCTCATTATTCCAATAATCATAATCATTTGCCTAAAGCACATTTGTCCACTTACATGTTATGAGTATTTTGAAACGTACCAAATACTAATATAACTTTAAGGTACATTCAGAACAGATCAAAAGTGTGATTAAGGTGGATTTTATGGAATAGTACAGATTATTAGTCTATAGTGTCTTGATTTTGCTGTCAAATTGCACCAGATGGCTGTGTTTAAATTCCTTCAGAAGGTTTGCTCCTTGCCATACACCGCCTTAAACTGCAATGACACTGCTGCTTTTTACCGTTCAAGAGGTCATTTTGTCCTCTTGCCAGACAGTCATTGTAAATAAGACATCCTTCTTAAATATGTCTGGTTAATAATAAAAAAGGAAAAAGTTGTTCCTGATCCTTTTGCTGATGACCACATTAGACTTGTCTAGGAATCTAGAGGAGAGAATCCTGCACATTCCCTCTTTTACAATAAGTAACAACCACACAGAAGTGAGAAATGTACCAAAGCCATTTGTTGAAGGAGCTGTGAAATGAGT
The DNA here is from genome assembly GCA_036785175.1 of Eupleurogrammus muticus. Classification (NCBI taxonomy): domain Eukaryota; kingdom Metazoa; phylum Chordata; class Actinopteri; order Scombriformes; family Trichiuridae; genus Eupleurogrammus; species Eupleurogrammus muticus. The sequence goes on from JAYKQN010000014.1 coordinate 3,437,360, forward strand.
TTTCTGCCGTTATTTATGGGTCTCTTGGGGAGTGATCTTATGAGGTGGTGGTGCCGGAACTCTGAAACAGATCATGAATAAAAAAGTAATGATTACTTTAAAATTTATGTTTAAATTGTTAATGAGGACATACATAAAGCCGTGCTAAATTATCTACGGTGGGTGGAGTGCAGGGCCTAATGTGACGTACCCAGGTGAAGGAACAGGAAAGACAGGACAGGTAAGGTTCTAAATGACTCTGACAAATGTACATATTACTATATCAATATTTATGATTTTATCTATACTGAACCCGATAGAACACCTTTGGGATGAATCTGAGACTGAAAGCCAGACCTTCTCCTTCAACATCAGTATAGTCAAAATCAAAATAGCTTTTATTATTTTGCTTTGAATTATAAACTTGATAAGAAGATTTGGTACCGTGATTATTCAGGTTATTTACAACTTCAAAAGAAAATCCCATGGGGGGGGGGGGGGCGGGGGGGGGGGCGTCACATGTTGGTTTCAGTGAGCAAAATATATTTAGCATGTAATCTACACCGGCCCTGCTGCAGTCTGATTTACTGTAAATCAGCCTCATTACATAAGATAATGTTGTGCTGAAGTGATGGAATGCTGTTACCAGGGATTTCCATGTCAGATGTGTCTCTGCATATCTGCTGGAATCCAATTGAAGTGATGATGTCAGTGGCGATTAGAGAGAGAGAGAATGAGTGTGGAGTACCCTGGAACACACAGCACATGCAGGATAATGGAAAAAAAAATGGCTTTTAGTCAGTGATGTGGTTTGGATTGCATCATTATATCACACACTAATCCACATTATTGCCCAGTTATTGTTTGCATCTCATGCTTAATACCACAGGGATTTAATCCCACTTGCATGCATGCATGGGTTCATATAGTGTATTTCGCATATCTGTCCCAACTGGTCACTATCAATGGGACATGGTGGCACTTTGAGATAAATGGGTAATGTGAAAACACATTCACGCTGAAGAGTGTGAAATCCTGATCACAGACACACGTGCTGAGGGAACATCAGCATAGTGTCACGGCGTGATTCAACGAGCAGCGCAGTCGCTCACTCACTGTGGCTATTATGCCCCTGAGAGACAGTGACAGAGTGACAATAATGTGTGAAAGAAGAAAAAGAAGGAGCAGAAATGACGATTCAGTACTTAGGACTGCATTATGAGGCAGCTGTGTTGCCTACTTTTGGTGGATTTAGGGATTTAGAGAGACTTGAAAAGCATTTTTTGTTGTAGATAGATAGATAGATAGATAGATAGATAGATAGATAGATAGATAGATAGATAGATAGATAGATAGATAGATAGATAGATAGATAGATAGATAGATAGATAGATAGATAGATAGATAGATAGATAGATAGATAGATAGATAGATGCTTTTTGATTGCACATGCAAAAAGATACTTGTATGTGTAGCCAATAATAAATAGCATTAAAGGCTCCATATATCATGTTAGTGGTATCAAAATTTCATATAAAACCTAAAAGAAAAGTACATTATATGTGTTCTGAAAAAGCACATTGAAAATTAGTTACAACTAGCAAGTCACCGTAGGGAATAAGTTAAAGTGCAGAAGTGAGTGCATGCGTTACAGAAGGTGGTGGTGGGTTCAGCAGCTTATCCACCGCCCTTTTTGTCCATGAGCGCGGGACTCTGATCTGGTCTGAGAGGAGGGTGGAGGACAGAGAGTGTGCGCGGCACAGTCAACCTTCACAGTGGCTGAACAATTATTTTGGACATTTCTATCGTTTTTTTTTTTTTTTTGGCGTTTCCCCTTAGTCACAATGACACGGGCAAAAACGTGGGAGGGGGCAGGACATGAAGTGAAGATTACAGTGTCAGTGACGAGTATCAGAGTGATACTAATGGCCACGACACTAATGACTAATCATCATCTGTCCTTCATCATCCTGATGAGAAAATATCACCATCTGTCTCTCCCTCTCTCTCTCTCCCTCTCTCTGTCTCTCTCCCTTCATCCAGCCCTCTTTCTCTCCGAGCCTGTAATCACTTTCAAACATTACCAACCCCAATTTGTCTCACCTCCTGCCGTCCGTTCTTCCTTTCAGATAAATTGTTTGGGAAGCGGCTTCTCCAGGCCAGACACTACATAATGTCTCGCAAGTCCTGGCTGAAGATGGTGCCCACTGAAAACTGTGATATCCTGATGACATTCCCAGGTACAGTAGGCTCCCGTCTCTCTGTCCTGTGATGAATCATTTACTGTTGAGGGAGGAGTACGTCCTCGTTGAATGTCTTGGTGGTAAGCCAGCCGCTCTGAGGGACAGCTCCAAAAAGATTACATCTGAAGACAATTAGACCAACTGGTATCCAGCTCCTTGTGCGGTATGACTAGATGCATTTAATCCTTCTCAATTAGCAGTTAGACTGAATCTGATACGCTACAGAACACACATATACCATATGCATATTATGTTGGATGCAAACAGTACTTGCAATGAGTCATACGTCACATTTTGGGTCATAAAATGTGTCATATATTTGCACATGTGACTGCTCCTCTTACAGTTTTTTTGGCAAACATACTGCATTTTAACACCTTAAAGGGTTTCAAATCAATTGTTAAATAGTATATGAGTTCATGTAAGTGAAAGGAGTTTTGTAAAAACAAATTATTCCCTGACTCAGAATTTTCCCTTAGCTCTACAGGGCCTTTGACTCATTGTCTTTTTAGTCCCTGACTTTCCTGTCATAGTGTTGATTTTGGTTGCAGGGCAAAAACAAAAACAAAAAAAACCCACATCATGCTTCCTGCCATCGGCAGCACATGGATAAATGATGCTAGTTACTGGTAAATATAGTGAAGCTTTTAACTGCTAAAGTTCTAGCTATTTCCCTCAGGATCTTAACACCCCTATCTGGTGGTTAATTAAAACGTTAGTGTGCGGCACAGTGTTAAATTACCTCAAATTTATTTACTCTAATTGGTTATCGACATAAACGTGAATGATTAATAGTCGACCATTCGATGTGTCAAGCCCAACCTATGCGATCATTTTGTTGATTTGTTTAACCAATGAATTGTGCTCTTCTGCTCCAAGGCTTTGTTCGTTTTTTAAAGTTTAATTGCTTGAAAAAAAGCAAAACAAGAAAGTCTCGATTGCCGGTTGGTAACCAACATTCGATATATTGCTATGTAGAAATGTGAATTGCTCCTGAACAAAGTTGTTGTTCACACTGGACGGTTCCAGAGTTTCCTTGTTTTTACTTTTATGTATAATAAGCTCTTGCCGGTGTTGTGATTAAATGGGGGCACACAAATGCTTTAACTGAGTCACGGTGTGCCTTCTGCAGTCTGCTGAAACAGCTGAAATTTCAATGTAATCAATCATCCGCTCAACCTACTAGGAAAAAAAAACGTTTATGATATATGTAGACAAGGATAAATTGGAGTGACCTTTTATTACCACTACCACCATGCTGCTTTTTTGGAACTTTTGTCAGTGTTATGAGGGATGAGTTGGGTTCACGCTCTATTTCCTGTTTTTTTGGGGAAACAAGTCGACATAGATATGAGGAACTAATTAAGTATGTTTGTCATGTTAATATGAGCAGCTCAAAATGAATGAAACGTATGCTACAGTCTGTACGAAATGTTCTCCCTCCAGATTCAATAGATGACCACACTCTGCTGTGGCTCCTGAATCAGATTCGTGTCGGAATCCCACAAGTCAGCATTCAGGTTCGACAGCATAAACACACCCAGGCTAATGCCTTCTTCATCACGACAACATTTGAGAAGTAAGACTCTGAAACTCATGTGTGTGTGTTTGGTTAGCGCTGGGCGCCGTCACCCAGTTGTGCGTGTTACAGCCTGTTGTGTGTCAGACATTATTGCACTTGATCTGTCAAACATCTGCAGCTCAGCCTCTGCACGGTGTTCCACGGGCTTTCATCCCGCTGTTCATGTGCTCCATGTCCTCGCCCTCAGCCTGCTGCGGGGAGCCGAGCAGATGAGCATGCACAAGGCCGTCAAGCCGCAGTTTGGCGGCGGGATGCGACGCTTCTCCTGCGACGAGGACAACATCTATGAGAACATAGAGAGCGAACTCTGCTTTTTTACCTCACAGGTTAGAGGTCATAAACTGCGCTGTGAAAGCTTTTGGGAAGGTCTCACAAACCATGTTAGGAATTTATGAAAGACGCAGTATGTTTTGCTTTAATTTATATTCCACAACTTTAAAACACCTCATTAATTATGCTTTTGCCCCCCCCCCCTCCCCCTGTGGTTGTCATTGTTTTTAGGAGCGCCAAAGCATCATAAAGTATTGGCTCGACAACCTGAGAGCCAAACAGGGGGAGGTTCTTCACAACATTCACTTCCTGGAGGGACAACCAATCAGTATGCTCGTTTAAAAGTTCCACTGTCACACCTAGTAGCTTCCTCATTGACACTATGTTCTTCAGCAAACTTGAAATTTCGTCAACCTGAGACACCATGTGTATGTTTCCTGATGCCCCCCCCCCCTTCCAGTACCAGAGCTAGTGGCTCGAGGGGTGATCCATCAGATGTTTCCTCTCCACGAGCAGAGGATTCTCAATCAGCTGATGACATCTTGGGTACAGGCTGTGTGTGAGAGGCAGCCACTGGGTAAGCAGAGTCAGAATTTTTATGTGGGCTCATTTATATTCATTTATCTGTCTATAAAGCGAGGGGCATCTGTGTGTCTGTGACTCACATATCTCGCTGACTGTTCGCCAGATGAACCTCAGCTTTCAGAAATAGCTTCTCCGTGGCATGATGGAGTGCATCCTTCTTTGTGGAATTTTGATAGATATTTAAAGCATCATTATTGTCTTTAAATGGTAAAATCCTACTGACTTATGTTTGACAGTGCTACGCCGCAGCACGTTTGTTGCAGTGTAAAGCTCCATGTCATGGTGCTCCTCCTCATGTTGCTTCACAACACGAAGCTCCGTCAAAAGCAACGTCTCTCAGAAACCACACGCTAAGACGTTAGCCAGTTTAGCAGCTACTTTATTCCTGGTGCTTACACAGGCTACTGTGGCCGTAGCCGACACCAAAACAACGAACTTTCTACAGAAAAGGTTTACAAGTTGCTGCCATCTTTTCTTCTTTCAGAGGAGGACCACACTAGCTGCAGGGTCTTACTCCAAGACGCGTTCACAGAACTTCAGGAAATCCCAACCCAAACAGAGCAGAATCTGGATCTAAACTTGCTTATTTATAAACAAATACATTCAATCATTACAATATACAGGAAAAAGTATGGATAGATTTATCATAAGTCATACATGAAAAATCTACTTTGGCTTCCACTTTTCTAATACCATTCTACTGTCTGTTAACACCTCTTTTGTAGACGATATCTGTGACTACTTTGGAGTGAAGATCGGCATGTATTTCGCCTGGCTTGGCTTCTACACCAACTCCATGCTTTATCCTGCAGTCATCGGCTTTCTCCTCTGGATTCTAGCAGAAGCCGACCAGGTACACGAAACCTAATATATAACGTTATTGAAGCTGCATTCTTATATTGTTTTTTTTAAATATTCACCTATTTATATCTATATGATTCTTACTGAGAGCTACATTTTTACTTATTGTCTGATTTCATATATTTCTTAATATGTCCTTACTTGCTGCTTGTTTTGACAAATCCCATATCATATTAAATAATAAAAAGTGATCATAAAATAGGAAGGAGGGATTGTGGCAGGTAGCAGCTGTTCACATGAAAAACTATTACCATCAGTGATGGCAGAGACTCTGGCATGTTATGAAACAGCTGCAGCTGGTTTCTACCATCATATCAGTGCCTCTGATTCTCCCATCCTCCGCTTCAGACCAGTCAGGATATCTGCTGTGTGGTGTTCGCCCTCTTCAACGTCGTGTGGGCGACGTTGTTCCTGGAGCGCTGGAAGAGGCGGGAGGCCGAGCTGGCCTACAGGTGGGGCACGCTGGACACCCCTGCCGAGTCCCTGGAGGAGCCCAGGCCCCAGTTCAGGGTGAGGATTGTAATTGAAGCCAAGGCATTCGTGTGTGTGTGTGTGTGTGGCTCCTCCCCTCCCTGCTGTTGCAGAGGATCATTAGAGACAGTAGAGGGAGGGGCTGAGAGGTTTGAAAAAGGAATGTGGGGGTCCAACTGAACATGCCCGGCTAGCTCAGTCGGTAGAGCATGAGACTCTTAATCTCAGGGTCGTGGGTTCGAGCCCCACGTTGGGCGTCAAATGTTTTTAGGAACTTCAGCCAACAGCACAATGCAGCACAATTACACAGTTACTACAAAAACATGACGAGAGGATATCAGAAAGGTTTAAAGGATAGGTTTTGGATTTCTTTTGAAGATATGAAATGGCTTCCTATGGCATTCACTATAATAAATAAAAAAAAACTAAAAACTTAACAACCCAGTTTTGAAACACAACACACAACTACTATGTCTTATGTCCATAATGCATTATTCCATTCTTATGTCCATAATGCATACTGTGTATGCGGAACAACAAATTCTATGTATTTTGTACATAGTGTTGTGTATTTTTATTTTTAATAGCTTTTATTTTCTTTAGCCTTTTCTTTTCTTTTTTTTTTACTCTGTACGCTGCAGTAACAAGCAAATTTCCCCGTTGTGGGATCAATAAAGTCATATCTTATCTTATCTCTTAACTACAACCTATTAGTGCTACAGTTCAAGCAACAACATGTGCTTTGGTCTGCATCACTTCACCCATAGGAAACTGTTTCATGATATCTTCATCAAATTTGAAAAGATGTAGAATTAAGGGCCCAATTGAAAAAATCCTTATCCTTTCAGTAACATGTGTTATGCTATGGGGAGAAGGTAAACTCTGTGTGTGTCTGCCCTCCTCCTTTTCTGCCTCTGCAGGGCGTAAAGCGCTGCAGTCCCATAACAGGCTGTGAGGAGTTCTACTACCCCCCCTGGAAGAGGGCTATGTTCAGATGGCTGGTCAGCCTGCCCATCTGCCTCCTGTGTCTCTGTTTCGTCTTTCTCGCTATGCTCCTTTGTCTGGAACTGCAGGTTTGGACCCGATAACACAGAATGCAAACAACATTCAGTGAGAAGAAATGGAGTTGATGTTGCCTGAGCATGATATATATCTGTATTCAGGATATTATAACGTCCATAATTAGTCTGAAGATTCATGAATCACATTTTTTTACAAATGGGTTAAATGAAGCAGAATCAGACCTGCCTCTTAAGCTCAGAATAATGCAAAAGGCCTGTTTTAAAAATAGCTCTGGTGTTTGAGAGAGCAGACATGGATGAATGAAACTTATAAAATATTTATTATGCTTCTAATTCACCTTGCAGGAAGTGGTTATGGAGATTGAGGAGTTACCTGGTATCACACGATTCATTCCTAAGATACTTCTGGCCATCACTGTAACTATATGTGATGAAGTGTATAAGAAGATTGCCTACTGGCTCAATGACATGGGTAAGAAGCACACAGTGACAGGTACAACAGTGAGTCTCTGTGCTGCCTAATAGAGGTAATTACTTAATTAGATATTAAATTATAATCATAGTAATTTTCCCGCTATTGGAATAAAAGGGAAAAAGTATCAGAATGTATGTATGCACAACCAGACCAACATTTTTTTTTAAATTTTTATTACATTCCTATGTTGAAAAGCTTTTTCTTATGATGAGATTTGTAACAGCAGCTCTTTGAATGTCATTCAGTTGCACATCCAGAGATGCTTCTCTGATATTCATCCTTTTTGCAGAAAACTACAGACTTCAGAGTGCGTATGAGAATAATCTCATCATCAAGATGGTTTTTGTAAGTCACGTTTCTTCTTCTGCTTTGTTTGCAGTGAAAATTCATCATTTTTGACTTACTCTGATGTTTTCTGTGTTTTTCTCTTTTTCTACAGTTTGAATTCATCAATTCTTATCTAAGCCTTTTCTACATTGGATTCTACCTCAAGGACATGGAGCGACTCAAGGAGGTAACTCTATCGCAAAAATAAAACAAGTTAGATGAGAAGATTAAAACCTCTCTTTCTAAATATGCAGGTAGTTAAATATATTTACCGCCGCCAGGGAGGTGACGTTTTTGCTGGTGTTTGTCTGTCTGTTTGTTAGCAAGATACCTCACAAAGTTTGGGCCAGATTTTTATCAAACTTTTAGCAAATGTTGGGCATGGCGCCATGAACAAATGATTAAAGTCTGGTAGTGATCCGGTAGAAATTCGGGTTTCTGGATAACTTTGAATTCTTTGTTTGATATCACTGGCATTGGCAGAGGTCTGCTCTCTCAGAGCAATTTGTTTTTTAAGTTTGTACAAAAAACCTAAATTGTTTTTAGTTTTTTGAGTATGTTATAACTTAAAATGTATCTGGAGGGGGTTCATTAAATCACTTGTACTTGCTGACCCCTTTTGAAAAAGTGAATCCCCCCCTATGGTATTCTTTATGGTATTCAGCAAAGTGACGCTCTTTTGCTTCTCACAGATGCTAGCCACGCTGCTGATCTTCCGCCAGTTCCTGCAGAACATAAAAGAAGTCCTGCAACCTTACATCTATGAGCAAAACAAACTGGGTGTCTTCACCCCCAAAGTGCTGTGGGAGCTCCTCCAAGCCATCATGCTGAAGTACGGCCGCCTGGCTCTGGGAAAGGCCCAGGCCTCCATGACGGCCTACTCCTTCCTGGGCCCCGCGGGGATCCCCGTCAGCGCCACCACCAACGGGAACCCGCAGACCAAGAGGAGGGGGGACCTGAAAGCCGGATTCAGGCTGACGGAAGAGGAGTGGGACCTGAGCGACAGCGTCCTGAAGCAGCGGAAGGTCAGCTTCACGGAGAAGGTGGACTACCAGGACGTGACGACGGAGACGCATGCGGTGGACGACGGCTCCCTGGAGGACAGCCCCACGCTGGTGGAGGAGGGGATGGACCCGTGCAGTATATTCGACAGTTGTGATGAGGACAGTGACTGTGAATTCCTGACTCAGGTACGTGGCTCTTCTTCATCTGGATCATCCATATTATGGTATGTAAAGTATTTGACACTAAAATTGCTGCAAAAACTGTGAAAATACCTGTTTTTTAGTACAATTGGTTCAGTTTTAAGTAGATAATTTATCTGATTGCTGCTTTCTTAATTGTTTTAATCTTTTTTTTTTTAAGAAAATGTTAGTCTTGTTTCTTAAAACTAGATTAAATTGACCCAAATCAGGAAAAAAAAGAACTTGCCAGTGGAATAAGATAATTTTACTCAATATAAGACTGATTGTACCAAAAAGATTTTTCATAAAATTTCCACTTTCTTATAGAAAATAATCTATTAATTATGTTACGATGAATCCACTTGTTTCTATTTCCATTAAACTCATTTCACAGAGTTTTATGAATGAAAGTACATGTCTTCCATGCATAGTACAAGTGGTTGAGATGAAGCTTATCATCAAATTGAAGATAATCTCATCTCTGCAGCTGCGATCTCACTGTGAATTTAAATCTCGACATAACAGCATAATGTCATTTATTGCGACGTGATCTGCTTCTTTCTAGATGTTCATGTGAAACTGCACAGCAAAACAACACGTTGGTACAAAGTAGGGCACATTAAAACAAAAAAAGGAAAGAAAGTACTCTAAATCTAATGTTGACTTTGGCAGGAGAACGCCGCCGTTTCCTCCCTGAAAGAATACGAGTCCCTTTGTCAGAAAAGGAAAAATGTCGGCGAGAGGAAAGAGGACAAGAAGTCGTGGATCGATCCACCAGAAGAATCCAAAACCGTCTCTCTGACCCAGGCTGAGATTGAGAGCTGTATGCAGACGTACGAGGTGGGACCGCATGAATAATGTATAATGAAATACCATTTCTTTAGTATTTGGTGCCTCTCCCTGATACTGATGTTGCTGCATGATGCAGGACACGCTTCAGGATTACCAGGAGATGTTTATTCAATTTGGCTACGTGGTGCTCTTCTCCTCGGCGTTCCCGCTGGCCGCCATGTGCGCCCTCATCAACAACATCATCGAGATCCGCAGCGACGCGCTGAAGCTCTGCACCGGCCTGCAGAGGCCCTTCGGACAGAGGGTGGAGAATATCGGACAATGGCAGGTCAGTGGGTTTCGTTTTTTTTTTTTTCCAAAATGTCCCACGAGCCTTCTGGGCAGCAGGATTCATGTTGGGTAGCGTCTGATAAAAATTTGCAGGACAGATCGCTCTTCTCTTCTCTCTAAACAGACGGCGATGGAGGCCATGGGCTTGATAGCCATCATAGTTAACTGCTACCTGATTGGTCAGTGTGGTCAGCTGCAGCGTCTGTTCCCCTGGCTGAGTCCTGAGATGACCATCATCTCTATTGTCTTACTGGAGGTATGAACCCTTTTTTAGAGACTGCATTACTCATACAGAAAAAGTTCATGTGCATGGCCTGATATCTGTTTTTTTGTGGTTTTGTAAAACCTTCATTTTTTTAAGCTAAGATAAACACAAAACCTCACAAGAGTTTTTGGTTTGTGGACAGGATGTGATGTTTTGTCTATATATATATATTTATATAACAATACAGAACAGGAAATGAATTGTGGGCGTGCCTTGACGTAACCGTGTGTTGAGCCTGTCCCTTTGTGGTCTCGCTGGTTTACAGCACTTTGCAATCCTGCTAAAGTACATCATCCATGTTGCCATCCCTGATATCCCTGGCTGGGTAGCAGAAGAGATGGCCAAGCTAGAGTACCGACGAAGGGAAGCTTTCAAGGTATAGTTGTATCATAGCTTGAAAGACCTTCGGCCATCGAGAGACTTGCTGCGAGCGACGTGTAATCTCAGTACATTTGTATGTGCATATCCTTCTGTGTCCCTTTAGTCTCTGTGTGTGTACTGTCCACAAAGTGTAAAACACCACAGTCTGTTCTGTCTGTGACCCGATATAGGAGAAATAATTATGTTTGTCTATGGCTGTATAGTTAGTATAACATCTGTGGAGCTTCATCTTCATGTCTTGTCTTAGAGACACAGTGTTCCTACAGAAAAACAGGCATTGGTTTTAGGTCATGTGAGAATAAATATTTGGTTACCCTCATACAATAAACTGCCTATGTCATACGACTAGTCATTTTTGGATCTAGACTATTGCTCCTGCTCTTCAATTAGTTACAAAGAAAGTGTAGATAAATCCTAAAACTGCACACGCAATAGCATCACAACTAAGTGAATGTTAACTAACTTACCTTTACAAGTAAAATTAATTAGTTATTAAAATGAATTATTTAGTTCCTCCCTCATAAAGAAAACAAAAACAATAATGTATTCTTATTCATTTGGTAGGTTAAGTGCATAATGTTCAGGACCCTGGGAGATAGAAAAACAGCTTTGATGAGTATATTTTATGTAATCCAGTAAAAACAGCTGTTTGTGTGAATAACTGAGGCATAGGAGTCTTCTGAAGAATATGAGAATAAGTCACTCATAGCAAACACTGATGACTCCGTGACTTCCTTTTTTTTTTTTTTAAACACGGCTCCCTCCTCAGAAGCACGAGCAGCAGGCCCAGCAGCATTTCCAGCAGCAGCTCAGGCGGCGGCGTGAGGAGGAGGAGCTGCAGCGTCAGGCCGAGCTGCAGGCCGAGGCCCGGCAGGAGAGCGACTTACACAAGGCGGACACCCAGCACCAGCACCACCACGACAAGGCGGCGGGGGGCAAGCCGGGGGACAAGCCCAAGAGGCCCAGCTCGCTGCTGGGCAACAACAACGTGATGAAGCTCAAGCAGATCATCCCGCTCCAGGGGAAGTTCTCGTCCGGCACGTCACGCTCGCCCGCCCAGTCGCCGACGGGAGGGGAGGCGAAGCTCCCCGGGTTCCTGAAGTTCCTGAAGTCGCCCGAGGTGAAAAAGGAGCCAGCGGTGGCGGTCGGGGCGACTCCCGGCTCCACGGTGACCTCGTCGGCTCCCCCTGGCTGCCAGGAGAGGTCCCAGTCCCCCAACAGGACATTCAGCCCCGGGAAGCTGTTCAGTTTCAGCAAGTCAGAGGGCACTGTGGTGTGTGCGAACGGGACACAGCCGCCCACCCAGGCCGCTAACGCTCAGCCCAGCAGGGCGGACTTAAACACAACCCAGGAGGAATTACCCTCCAATGAGTCCGATAAGGGAGAATCAAGACAATTGAATGATTTAGAAAACTCTGGCTCAAAGAGTTAATAAACACTCATCGATGCCAGTGTGATATCACAGATGGAGTGCAATGTATAATTGTTCAGGTAACAGCGACACACCTGTACTGTAGGAAAACACGTTAGACTCAAGGACCACACGCAAGGTCAGCGAGCGTTACTTTCACTTTCGATGCAACTTAACTTCGCACAAAGCATTATACTGTATGTATTAACACTATCTAACTTCCATGTAAACAATGTACAGTAAGTGTAACTCCTCAAATGGGGCTCAAATAACCTTTTCGATAAGGTTTAAATACTGCATGACTGCCTGGTTTTTAACAGTACCAGAACAGCTTATGTTGAAGTGAAGGATCTTTTTTTTTGTTTTCCCCAAAAACCAGGATGCAAGCCCCTTTTGTCAAAGAATGCGAATTAACAGCTTCCCACTCCAGGTTCATTTCTCACTTCGATGCCTGCATTGAATGCATGTTGCTTCATGTGCATGCATTCACCTGCCCATCCATCTTTTAAGTTGAGCACTTTCAAAGCCACCGTATTCTTCTGCAATAGGTCAGATTATATTCACTGTGACCATAAAAAAATATTCTATTTTTCTTAACTTTGATTTTCTATGAATTATTTTACTACATAAATTAGTGAATGTACTACTATGATGCAAATAAACCTCACTTGAATAAACATCCATCAAGAGATAATGCATTGGCTGATTTTGTAACCATTAATAAATATCACTGGCTGATATGACTGGTTTGAGATGGGTTGCAGAAATGGGACATGCACTGAAATTCTTAAAATTGTGACACTTAAACAGATCATGCAAACTCTTGTAAGAACAGTAGTTTTTTTCAGTTCAACCAAAAACATGTTGCGGTTTATTGAGTTATAGCCTTTACTGTATGAAGTAGTGTAATCTATACAAGAACAAGCTCTGTTATTGACAATACATTGATACATTGAATTCTAAGCGAACCATTAAACAAGAAACATCCCAAATTAATTGACCTGGTGATAGAACACAACCCATAAGACAAAATAATTAGCCCTCTTCTAGCAAGAGTAGGGGAAAAAAAAAAACACTACATGTCTTTAGTTGAGTCATACTTGATAAACTTGGTGCATATTCTACTCGCATTGACTCATATGAGAAGCCAAACTGAACATATACTCTGTAACCTTAAAACAACAATCTGTAACAAACATGTTGTATTTTAATAGACTCAACTGTCAGCGGTGCCAAAGGTTATTGAAAACGTGGCAAACGCAATTTGCAGCAATTTTTTTCTAAAAGGTGCAATAAAAGAATTCAAGCCTCTGCAAGTTAAAAAAAAAAAAAAACAACTTTTGTGTCAACCCAACTTTGGCTTATATGACTCCAGCGTAAAAAGAACAAAAGTGGCCAAACAAAGTGAAATTACAATATGGCCCACTTGGGGAAGACAAGAATCAAGAGTGAATCCTTGTTACCTGACAAAAAAGGTTATAACAATCACAACATACATACTGTACATATATTCAACATTTGTGGAGCGTTATGGGGCAGAGACTATTTACTGTGTCTTGAATGGGATACTTCTGTACTGCCTACTACATTATATACTGCTCACTGTTTCAGTATGTCGTTATCAGCAGACTATTAACTCTGAAGAATACAGCCACACATCCCAGAATGCATTTTAGATAAAACAGCAGCAGTAGCTGAGATCTTCAGGCTAAAAGCTGTTACATTTCTACTTTGCAGGACATTCAATATAACACCTTTTTATCTTCATTTGAAATCTAGGTTCAGCAGGCCCTCCCTTTCCTATACGTAGGCAAGATGGCGACCATCGTGTACACCATCTTGGTACTCATGGTGCACTGCATTGCTCGTAATTGTCAGCTTGTATGTCTTATGCGCTCAAAATAGCGGCAAAGTACACAAGTAAGCCATTTGAGACACAGCAAGCGTGATAATTTAGTTCTGCTGCCAAAAGCTTTAACTTCCAAACATGCTCCGCCATTGTGATTAACCTGTTTAAGCAAATGTAAATGGCACATTTATAACGAGGGCTGACTGCAGTCCTACACATTGGTACAGCTTCCTGTACATTCACACATACCTGCAGTCATCACCCCTTTCATAAAAATATGCTAACCGTGTCCTTAGAAAGAGCACTACTTATACTTGAGTGGTGATCCCAAAGCATGGAGCATCAGAATATGGCTACAAATCTGCAGATCCAACTGTATAAAAGAAATTGCATCCTGTAGTATAACTGTATTAGCTTGAATGTGTTCTTATTTAAAAGGACAGACTAATACCCATTCGACTCAACAGTGGTTAATTTCTTCATCTGAAACAACATGTAAACCAAGGGGCACGCTAAGACATAGTGAAAACACACTTCCATTTAAGGCAATAAATCATTCATTAGGAAGGAAACACGAGAGCATTTCTTCCAGCACTTCTTTTTTCCACAAAAAAAAAAAAATCCTGCATGGATTTTTAAACCTAAGCAGCTCACAAAATGCTGATTTATTCTTGATTTACTGTAATCAGTAATCACACAGAAAATGAGCTTGAATCATTTTTCAGACCACTTTCATCACACAATTCAAAGCAAATGATTCCTAATGGGAGTATGACCCGCAAAATACAGCATGCTGTTAAATCACTTATATAAACGTAAAACATGCATACCTTGGTGATGGTAACTACAACTGTAAACCATTAAATAGCAGCAGAGGAATAATGGATGTACTCCCTGCATATATAATAGAAAAAGAGGTGAGAAAAAGTGAATGGAAACCAGAGGGGTTGAGGAATGAGGAGGTAGATGCATATTATTTTCAAAACGAGAAATCTGAGGCAGAGGTGTATCTTGACAGGAGTAAAAAGAAAAACTGGGTGAAAGCAGAAAATAAACTGAGGAAAGGGGCATTATGGTTGAGGGGGAAAAATCCAACATCAAATACAAACATCACAACCAACGCTGCTGCAATGAAGCTTTAGGGATTAACGTCATGTCAGCTGTGGTCTGAAATGACGCTTGTGTGCTTCAGTGTCAAGGCCTGGGTTTGCGAACATATTTATAACCTGCATCTGTGTGTGTGTGTGTGTGCATTTTCTTTATGCAAGTCAATGTCTGCTGGAAGTACAGCACACCGCTTTATGAATCCTCATTCATCTCTCGACTGTCGGTCCGGGCGATTTTTCGTGGAGGTGCCGTGTTCTCGCCCTCTGATTGATCCTGCTCCCGCTTTTTTGCTGCATTCTGATGAAATATAAAAGAAAGACATGAACAAACCTAACCACAACACGGATATCAACTGACATAAATAATAGATTCAACACTAGCTTTTATCACCATGACAATAGCTTTCTTTATAAATCTTTACCTTTTTATCCCACTGTTGATGGAGATATCGCAGTAAGATGTTTGTCTTCTCTGTCACGATGACTGAGAACAAACAACAGAGACACGTATTAGATCATGAGAGACAAAGTACAAGGAACAGAAACAAAACAATGTTGTAATCAGTCATTGATCCTGAGATATAAACAGAATGATTTAATTAATTGCAACTGAAAGAGAACTTTAATTCCTGTGCTCTGTGAATATCCCAAATGGGGTTGTAACTAATGACTACTTTCATTATCAATTAATCTTGCAATTATTTTCTTGATTCGTCAATTAAATGTGTGGTTCATAAAATGGTGAAAAATATTAATCATTCTTTTCCAAGGCAGAGATTCCACCTAAAATGTATTTTTTTGCACAACGAACGGTCCATAAATTCTTACAGACAATTAAGAAAACCAGAAAATAATTTTCTTCTGAAAAATAACTCAAACTGAATAATATACTATCGAGATAGCTGGTGAACACTCTAATCCCAAAAAGTCAATATACTTACTCTGCTCTGATGGATATTCCCTGGTTGGGAGATACACAGATGGTCTGCGGTTCTAAAACAATATTGAGATCTACATTAGTAAATTTGTTAGAATTGCCTCAAACACCAAATTAATACAACCATTATTATTGTTAATCTGCACAAATTTAAAATAAACTACAACAATAACTAATAAGCAAAAAAACAACAATAATAAAACATGATGCAAAAAAGGATAAGTAAATCAAAATACCAAGGTACAAAGGTAGTAAAGGTAAGGAGACATGGTGACTTAAGTGTATGTATGAATTGTGCGTGGCTATATAGGTATGTATGTATGTAAAATAGTGTAGTGATTGAGTCTCTTGTAATGTGCCTATGAATATATTATATATTTTTAAGTGGAAGTAAGCTTATGGAGTGCTTTTATAAATAAAAGTGAAAATTCTATTCTTGAATCTAAAAATCACAGTTAATTGACATGATTGGTTATTCCAATATGGTGCCTGACAGGATTTACTTACTGATGCTTTACATACAGAGTCTGCATGGAACCTGCTGAAGTTGTTTTTGTTGTAGACGGGCAGCCCCTTCAGGAAATCACTCTGTGAACAGAGCAGACACTTCTGATAGTTACAAGGAGATAAATTATGCCAGGAACAACCAAAGTCTGATCTATTCAACTGAGGACATCCACACCATTAATCTGGGGTGTCAAACATGTGGCCCGGGGGCCAGAGCCAGTCCACTAAAGGGTCTGATCTGACCCAATGGATGACAGCATGCAGTCTGGCAAAACAAATGGACCAGTTCCCATTTCTTCACAGAAATGGAAAGTTAGTGAGCATCTTTCAGGGTTCAAGGGATAAAAAAGTTAAGTTTCAATTTATAAAAGGTTTGTAAGGCAGGAGACAACTTCACCCGCTTCTTAAAAAAAATGTTCAGTGGGTAAATATTTGGGATTGAAACGCTATAGTAAAGTGATGATATGATATCTCTCCTATTTTATGAATTTTAGGTTAGTGTAAACATTTGTAATGTATTTCTTTACATAAAAATGAGAGAAAAAAGGACAAGTTTAGACGTTATTTATGTATAGATTTTCACGGGCCAGGCCCACTTCAAATCAAAATGCGCCCTTTATAGCCCATGAAATAAACTTAGTTTGACAACCCCGACTTAAAGCAACTTATGACAACCCCACATTCCGGATAACACCCAAGTTACACGTGTACGGTTAACGGAGAAGCAGTCGCGAACCTACCTTCTCCATGTCTGTCGGCCTCCGGCTCTTGTGTCAGGAACTGCTAAGTTAGTGCGAGTGGACACGAGCAGATGCTAGCTGCCTAGCTAGCTAGCTAGCTAGATACCGAGCCTTGTTGTCTTTGTCGTAGCCAAGACACCGGTTTGTTTACTAGTTCGACAGCTCCTGGCGGCTGCTACAGCACATCAATTACATACGCATTCGATATAATCGAATATCTCTACTGTATTCTGTCGGTTAATCCAGTTGATACCGAGTTATTCACGCTAAAACAGAAACTGGATGCCCTTTGGAAGCTAACTTGCTACTAGTCCACAACTCCATTTTTGTTATTCGTGTGGTCGAGGGGGAGGGAGGGGGCGGTGATGTTTCGAGATCCAGGCTTGTGATTGGTTGAGCAGTCGGAGCAGAGTGAGGAAGCGGTTATATAACGGAGCGCTCTCCCAATGGGAGGGGCCGCGTGGCATGGAAACAGCGGTATGACCTTACCTGCCCCATCTTTCTCTGTTGAGGTGGTTAGCAATGCGTTTTAATTTTACTACAATGACTGATTTTGTTCATTCTTGTCAAAATTTAAGAAACATTAAAATAAATCATCTTTACCTCCCCCTTTTCACTCTTAGAAGTTTGAAAAATAATTTTTAAAAATTTGATTTTTTTTTTTTTAAATAAAAACTTTGATACCTCAAAATACATCATCACAAGTGAAAATCGTGAATTCATTGAAAAAAAAAAACACATTAGCAGCAAAAAGCACCTAAAAGTATCAAATGTAATATTTCTCATTATGCAGACTTTTAATGTTTAATGACTTTTAATGTTGTAGTTCAATGTGGACCCAATTTGACATACTTTGGATAAATTGAGTAAATGTACTGCATCATATTCTATTAAATTGTGTGTCACTTCTGTAAGACACTTCATAAAACAGCTTTTACATAATGGGCATAACATTTTTTTTAAAGAAAAGATAAACAATGAAAAGAACAAAACGAGCCATGTAATGACACCTTCTGAAAAGCAAATAAAGCTGTCAAATATAGTGGAGCCCAAGTCATACAGAATAAAACTGATGTTGTATAATTATTTTATTAAAGTCATGTTTTGAACAAATGATTTCTCACAAGCACACAATGCATTAATCTGTGAACATGTAATGATATAATCAAATTAAGTGGATTCTTTTCACTCAAGGCAATAGAAACTTGTTTGATGAAGGCCAGTTTCCATTCTTCAACTCAATTAATACCAAACCCAACCCACACCCAGGGTCGCCAATTAACTCCATATGCAAGTTCTCAGTCACTTGCCGATCACCTCGAGCATTCAGAACCAATGTTTGTTTCTTGAATGATTTTTAGGTC
Organism: Eupleurogrammus muticus; assembly: GCA_036785175.1. NCBI lineage: Eukaryota > Metazoa > Chordata > Actinopteri > Scombriformes > Trichiuridae > Eupleurogrammus > Eupleurogrammus muticus. The sequence goes on from JAYKQN010000014.1 coordinate 3,456,041, forward strand.
AAGTCTTCCTTTCCAATAAAGAGCTTCAATGTGACAGTGATTTCCGACCCTTCAACATGCGCCGAAGAATCACCTCAATGCCGCCTCTGGAGCTGAGCCTCTTGATCCAACCGTGGGTCCTCTTGCGTTTGATGTTCTTGGGCTGATACTCCGTGCCTCTTTTTTTGGTTCGCACTTGCTGGTATTGCCATGGAAGCTGCTGGAACACTCCTGAACCCTCAGCTTGTGAAGACAGCGGACCACATCTGGAAATCTGTGTTCCTGAAGATGCTCTAGGTAAAATCCAGTTGCTAAATAATCGAATGTGTGTGCTGGCAGTTACTGCAACATTCCCTGCAGGGATTCTGAAAGAACCAATGGGGAAAAAAAACTATAAACAAAACATTTTCTGTAATATCCACACTTTGGGTCCCACACACTGATGAATTTTGAAACTTCTTTTGTGTACAGATTGAAAACATACTTAACCCATAAGAACCCAGACCCTATTATAATTAAAGGAAAATTATGTGGGTCATACCATAGACCAAGTTGGCCAAATTGAACACATTGCAAATTTTTTTTTCCAGAATAATACTTTTTATTTCTAAAGATCTGTCTTAACATTTGTGCAATTTTGGGCATCAATGCAACATATTGCATATTAGGATGATTATTTTATGACTCAATCGGTTTAGAAATAAAGCCTTAGAAGGAAGGGTCTCAGGCTTTCAAAGTTCTTGTCTGGTGTCACTGTGGGTCCTTATGGGATAAACTGCTACTTTAAGTCAGAACATCCTGTAATATATATATATATATATATATATATAAAGTCATAGTCGTATTGTTGTATATGTGAAATGTTCTACAGAATGAGACATTTAGAGGTAATAAAAAATTGATAAGTGAAATGATTTAATGAAAAACAGGCTAGAAGAAAAGAGGATCATTCTTTGATGTAAACTTGTTAAAAACACTGCTTGCTGTATTTATTTCTGGATCTTATAGTGGTTCTCGACACTCTCAGCACATCTGACAATGCAACAGAATTCTGTTGTTGCCTTGTTGAGGTTCGATTACTAATAAATGAGTACGTGTGACCCAATAACAAATCCACCGTGTGCTACGGCTACAATATGACGGTGTAAGAAACGTTATGAGAGATGAATGCTTTCTACTAAGCACAATTTAACGGTAATAGCTACGGTATATAAAAAACGGTAAAGTAAATGTGAAATAAAGTAAACCTGATGAGACTTATGAAGGTACCTACATGTTCCAGTGGGCTGAATGTCACCAGTTAACACGGCCATTGTCAAACCCGATACACATTATAAAAACTGCTGTAACGGTAACTTGTGCATATATTAGCGCTTATGTTGAACAAAGTTAATTTCTATATATGACTGCAACTGTGTCAGTTTGCCAATGTGCCATTAAAGTGTGATTTCATCACCAAAACATAATTTCCAATCAGAGTAAGTTAGCTTAGCTTGCTAATGTTACCTATGTATTCATTATGAACGAGCCACGCTGCTAACGTACGAGCTAACGTTAGCATTTTTAACAAACACTGAACCATCGTATACATACGCTAGCTGTTACCTGCTAAAGCGGGTCACTCCACTCAGTCGAGAAAGAGACGACAGTAAAGTGTTCATGTTGAGATATTCAAAAGCCGACAAAGACACAAGGAAACTGAATGTCACAGGCTCAGACACCGTCTCAACAGAGGAGCCACGTGATTGGCTCAGACGTTTCAGCCAATCAAAATGCTTCAAGTTGCTCTGGTTGTTCTTTTTCTTGCTTAGCGCCATCTTCTGTACCGGAGTACGAACAACCAAAATATATTAAAACATTACTCCGTTGAATATTGTCGATCTTAACAGATAATAACACAATACTTGCTGAGTTTATAACTTACAACATACAAGCTGGTCCTTTTCGAAGTAATAGTCATCTTTCTGTCTATGAATCTGGTATCTTCTCGTGAAACCAAGTAATATTGAAATAAAGCAGTTAATACGAGAGTTCAAATCAAAATGATTTTACTGTCAACTTTTGTTCAGGCATTCATTGTATACACCATTAATCATTCATAGTAATGAAACATTTCATTTTCCTAATTACCTCAACAAATAAATAAATTAATAAAATAAAAATTTTATTGATTATAAAAATGCATTGACGACTACATATCATCTACACCAGTGGTCGGCAACCCGCGGCTCTAGAGCCGCATGCGGCTCTTTAGCGCTGCCCTAGTGGCTCCCTGGAGCTTTTTCAAAAATGTTTGAAAATGGAAAAAGATGGGGGAGGGAAATATATTTTTTGTTTTAATATGGTTTCTGTAGGAGGACAAACATGACACAAACATTCTTAACGTTTTCCAATGCTGTAAAAATGTGTAGAATAAATATTACATTTCAACATTTCTGCCAACGAAGATTTGCGTCATAGCCTGCGACACACGTTTCTATCAGCAGAGCGGGATGCCAGGCAGGTGGCTGTTGTAAACAAACCGGCGGCTGTGTGATGGGCCATGGATCCCAAAGGGAAAAAGAGAAAAATAACTGAGGAGAACAGAGGATTCAACGAATCTTGGACCGAATCACTTGCATTCATTGCCAATGCGGAAGGATTGCCTGAATGTTTGCTCTGTAGCGAGAAGTTGTCAAATAACAAAAAGAGTAATGTGGAAAGACATTTCCAGGGAAGGCATGCTACATTTGCAGCCGAGTACCCAGTTGGGAGTGAGAGAAAAAGTGCGATTGCATTACTTCTGGAGAAATTAGAGGAGCGCAAAAATAGATTTAAGAAGTGGATTGCATCTCCAAACTCCACTACTGCTGCAAGTGTTGTTGCAACCCGGGAGATAATAAAGCGTGGAAAACCGTTTCGGACATTGATGTCCGAAAACAGAAGTCACATTAAACGGGTAAGAACACAATCCTGTCATAGGCACATATTTAGTAACAAATTGGCTGTTTTTATAAAGTGATTTCTGATTTTCGTCAGTATATATTTGGAATGACACTTAGGGATATTATTGTGTTTTGTTGCTCAGGTCCCAGGATAGCTGCGTTGGTTGCGTGTCAAAAGAGAAGAGGATAATTTGATTTTATATACTTTACCTTTTCCAAAGGCTGCTGTTTTATTTTTATAAATGCAGGCTGCGTTTCATTGCACTCTGTTTGTTGCCCAGATAAGGGGCACGTTATGCACGTTCCATTTTGTAGTCAAAATAAAAATGACATCAAAAATCGGATTTCTTTATTGCATTTCTTTAATTTCATCAAAGCAATGAAACATAATTCATTAATATTGTAATGAAGTTAAACTTGAGGTGGCATCGTACAACAGAGTAGTCACGTGGTGCGTCATTCTCTACAGGATGCGCTGCAGGGAAAATAAACATTCAATCATGAAGGCTCATTTGTATTTGTAGCCAACTTAGTCATTTTGATAGTAGGCTAATATAGATACATACAGCATGTGTTGCCTTCATTATAAGGCTTTTAATTTTTTGCGGCTCCAGACATATTTGTTTTTTTGGTCAAATGTGTCTCTTTCAACATTTTGGGTTGCCGACCCCTGATCTACACCATACATGTGTCCAAAGTAAGGTAATATTGTTGACAGTATGGTAATTGAAATAAGCTATCAGCAGTAGATTTTCTAGAGATACTCCACTCACAAGCTTATTTATTAACATTTTTTAAACAATATAAATAAATTCTTCTGTGATTTTCAAGTCTGGCATCTGACAGAATCTTCTCCCACCTTGTGTGTTCTCATGTGGCTCTTCAAATAATGACTGTGTATGAACTCTCTTCCACAAATTTTACATTTACACAACTTCCCACCTTTGTGGATTCTTGTATGTTTTAGTAATGCACCCTGTTGAGAGAATCCTTTCTCACAGGTGTTACACGTGTATGGCTTAATCCCTGTGTGGACTCTCATATGTTCTTTCCTATTTTGCAGATCACTAAAACTTCTTCCACAGACTTTGCAGTCATACAGCTTCTCACCTGTATGGACTCTCATATGTACTTTTAATGTGGTCAGACGAGAGAATCTTCTCCCACATGTAGTACATGTGTATGGCTTTTCACCTGTATGAACTCTCACATGTAATTTTATTGTGCTCGGATGAGAGAATCTTTTCCCACATGTATTACATGTGTACGGCTTTTCACCCGTGTGGGTTCTCATATGCACTTTTAATGTGTTCTGACGAGAGAAACTTTTCTCACAAGTTTCACATGTGTACGGTTTCTCACCTGTGTGGGTTCTCATATGCATTTTCAATGTTGTCATTTCTCTGAATCTTCTTCCACAGGTTTTGCAGTTATACGGCTTCTCACCTGTGTGGACTCTTCGGTGTATATTCAATGCATAAGTACTTTTAAAAGCCTTTCCACAAGTTTCACATTTTACTTTTTTAGTTGTATCCATATTTAGCTTAATATTTGATATGGTAGGGTTACATACTACATCACTGTGACTTTTACTTTTATGAAGTCTCTTCCTTGATTCAGGTTCAGCATTTCCAGTTGATCCTGAGTCTCCATGTTTGCCTCCTTTGTGATCTTGGCTCTCAGCTACATGAGAGTGGTGAGAGAGGAGCTGGTCTTCACTGTCTGGTTCCACAGAACCTCTAACCATCATAATGACAATTTGATCTTTCTCTGTCACAATCTGAGTTTCTTCAGGGGTGAAGTCCTGAGTCTGATCTTTACCGTTGTCACTTTCATCGCATATAGAAGTCAATGTAAATGTTTCAGTCTCCTGCTTCATTACCAGCTGTTCTCCCTCCAAAGTGGTGCCGAGGTTCTCCTGCTCCTCTTTAATCTCTAAAGGTTGCAGATCATCTCGTTCCGGACTTGTGCAGACTTCTTCCTGTTCCTCTTTAATCTGTGGAGGTTCTGGGTTACCGTGGTCCAGACTGGAGTTCCCTTCCTGGTCACACATCTGCTGGGGAGAAAGAACCTCCTTCTCTATACAGACATGTTGCTGTGGGAGCTCTGGAAAGACAAAGAAGAATGAATGAAAAAAATATATATAGTACCACTCATTGATAAGACACTCTACATAAAGGGTCGATTTAATGGCTGAATCAGTGGCTAATGCTTTAATAACTTTTGCTATATACATATTTATTAAACATTAACATTTAAACCACATTTACACAAATGCGGTCAACAATTTAAAAAAGTAATATCAGATGACTAAGACTTATTCGCAGCAGCCATACTGAACTGAAACAGCTGGTAAACTCAGGTGTTACTAATGATACTAATTAAAGTTTCATTTAGTGCAGCAGAGTCTGTTTGACCTGAATAGAACCTTAGTTAGTACCATTAGTCCACTTTCACTGTCAAATGCTCGGAAGCAGTGAAGCATTCAGCACAAACAGCAACCAAAGCTTCGTTTCTCCCGTCGCTAACTCTGATGAATGGAGGCGTTCCATACCTGCTCTGTGGATCTTTACTTGAGGTTTCAGGACGAGCTCCAGCAGCCTGCGCTGACGATCATTCTCCTCCTGGAACTCGACGAGAGTTTGTTGAACACATGTGAATATTTCTTCAGCTGCAGCAGCGAGTCGTTTGTCGATAAACTCTCTCAGACTCTGACCTGAAGACATAGTGGAGAAATGACGAGGAAGAGGTCTCATTGTTCTCACAGCACAAGCAGCAGGTAACACGTTTTTTTTTTTTTATTTCCTTCCACCGGATGCTGTGTTTTTCCCTCTTTAAAAAAAAACACGAATTGTTGCGTTAGCGCCACCATCTGGTATGGAGTGGATGGACACATACAGTACATAGTACCTCACAAAAGTGAGTTAACTCCTATATATATATATATATATATATATATATATATATATATATATATATATATATATATATCCATCCATCCATTGTCTATCCCGCTTATTCCCTTTCGGGGTCGCAGGGGTCTGCTGGAGCCTATCCCAGCGCGTTAAGGCGAGAGGCAGGGATACACCCCAGATGGTCGCCAGCCAATCGTGGGGCACACACACCATTCACACACCATTCACTCTCACACTCACACCTATGGGCAATTTAGAGTTTACCAATTAACCTGAGCATGTTTTTTGTATTGTGGGAGGAAACCGGAGTACCCGGTGAAAACCCACGCAGACACGGGGAGAACATGCAAACTCCACACAGAAAGGCCCCAGACCCAGGCCGGTCTTGAACCTGCGACCTTCTTGCTGTGAGGCAACAGTGCTACCCACCGCACCACCGTGTCGCCCTTATATATATATATATATATATATATATATATATATATATATATATATATATATATATATATATATATATATATATATATATATATATATATTATCATGGGACAACACTGACGACTTTTATACAATGTAGTATTCAATGTACAGCTTGTTTGAACGTCTTGTTTCATACAAATTTGAGATAGAAATTAACACACCTGTTGATGTGTGTTCAATTTACGTGTTCCACCTTTAGTAAATATTAGGGATGCACCGATGTGAAAATTTCGGCCATATCAATATCCGATATACATATCGGCAGTCACTGCCGATATCGATGTTTGCCGATATCGATATATGCATAGAAAAAGTTTCTTTCCAGAAAAACACTGTACATTTGAAAAGAGAAAAAGAGACAAAAGAGAAACCTCTACAGTTAGTTGGGTCACTGTCTGCGTGTCTCTCGGGGACGTGCTAAGCTAGCTGGTCCTAGCGGGCTCCTCCGTCACATCGCATCGCCCGAAAAGACAGCGGCCTCCTCCGCCTCCACCGTGGCCGCCGACGAGAAGGCGACAGGACGGCGTCCGACACCCCGGAGCAACGTTCCGCGCATTTTTTTTGTCTTTTCGGGCGATGCGATGTGACGGAGGAGCCGCTAGCACCAGCTAGCTTAGCGCGTCGCCGAGAGACACGCAGACAGTGACCCAACTAACTGTAGAGGTTTAACTCTGCACATTGTTGACATATCGGCCAGAATTTGTTGACATCGGACCGATGCCGGTAAGTTAAAAAACGTGACATATCGGCCAATATATATCGGTTGGCCGATATATCGTGCATCACTAGTAAATATATACTAATAAACACTTGTACAACCAACCTACAGTATATTACCTCGTTAGAGTGAAAGACTCCAAATTTAGCTTATGCTTATAGAATTACATGAGTAATCTATCAATGAATCTGGTTTACTCTTATATTACCTCATGAATGAAAGTAATATTGAAATAAATACATGAAAACAGATAAAAAAACATTTTTGCATACTTTTGTTTAGGCATTTATTGTATTTATTCTACACATTTTTCTTCATGATAATTCAGGTTTTCCTATTTATCCCATAATTAAAATAATTATATCTTATAAATATATGCCATGATTAAAAAAAAATATTTTATTGTTCATAAAAATTAGTTGACAGCATGTGTGTGTTCTCTAAGCAGCAACATCAACTTTTTTATTTATTAAACACTGCAGGTAACATTGGTGGAATAACAATTGAAATGAGCCAACAACACCAAAGGATTTTTTATAATGTTTTATCATCCGAAGCTCAAATATGAGACACACGCAGGTTGAAAAAAAATCAGTTTTTCTCCACATTTCTGTCTGCTTCTGCCTGCTCTCAACCATCTTTATTGGCAACCAGCTCAAGTTGCCATGGTAACCTTTGAGGCTCAGGCTTCTTCAGGACTTGCAGACTGCCCTTTTTACCCAGAAGCCTTTGCTGCACCAAGCAAAGTGACCATATCATTATTATAAACATAGGTGTAGCAGCAAATTCTGGGCCCTGTATACTCTTAATGCCAGTGCACAAAGAAAAGATGTCATAAAAAAATATTTTATTGTCCAAAAAAATGCATTAACAATATCGTCTACATTATACACGTGCTATCTCCAAAGCAGGAACATCAAGTATTTCCTCAAGTTAAATGGAGGGGAAAGGACAGAAACAGATAACATTTTTAAAATTGAATAAACACTGCAGATAAAAAGGCTCTAGTTGGCATGAAAACTGAAACGAGCCATCAACACTCAAGGTTTTCTCTGTTTTATCATTAGTGCTCACAATCCACACACAACTGTGATACTGGATTTGACACGTCATTCATGAACATTTTAAAAAAAGAAACAATTCTACTTTTGTAGGTTTTACATGTACCGTTTCTTACCGGTGTGCAAATTCATATGCCTTCGTAAATTTGATAGGCGAGTGAATTTTTTCTCACATGTGTTACATGTAAACAGCTTCTCACCTGTGTGGATTCGTTTATGCTTTCGTAATGTGTCTGAACGAGAGAATTGTTTCTCACAGGTGTTACATGTGTAGGGCTTCTCACCTGTGTGGGTTCTCATATGTTCTTTTAGTGTGCCTTGCTGAGAGAAACTTCTCTCACAGGTTTTACATTTGTATGGCTTCTCACCTGTGTGAGTTCTTATATGCTGTTTTAATTTGTTCAGATAACAGAATCTTTTCTCACAGGTGTTACATTTGTATGGCTTCTCCCCTGTGTGCACTCGTTTATGCCTTTGTAATGAGCCTTTTTGAGAGAATTTTTTCTCACAAGTGTTACATGTGTAGGGCCTTTCACCTGTGTGGGTTCTCATATGTCCTTTTAGTGTGCCAAGCTCAGAGAAACTTCTCTCACAGGTGATACATTTGTATGGCTTCTCACCTGTGTGGACTCGTTTATGCTTTTGTAACGTGGACCAATTAGAGAATCTTTTTTCACAAGTGTTACATTTGTATGGCTTCTCACCTGTGTGGACTCGTTTATGATTTCGTAACGAGGACCATTCAGAGAATCTTTTCTCACAGGTGTTACATGTGTACGGCTTCTCACCTGTGTGAGTTCTCATATGCTCTTTTAATTTGGCCGAAATATTAAATCTTTTGTCACAAGTGTTACATTTATATGGCTTCTCACCTGTGTGAGTTCTCATATGCTCTTTTAATTGGTGCGGATAACAGAATCTTTTCTCACAAGTGTTACATTTATGCGGTTTCTTTTTTATCACTTCTTTGCATCTTCTTCTACTTATTTTGCAGTTATATGGGTCTTCACCTGTGGGAACTCTGACTGTTTGTATATCCAGCTGAACATTGGAAATAGTAGTGTTACATACAATATCAGTGTGACTTTTACTTTGATGAGGTCTCTTCCCTGGTATTGGCTCAATCAATATGAAGCATTTATTCTCCTGGTTAATTCGTAGCTGTTCTCCCTCCAAACTAGTGCAGAGTTCTTCATTTTCCTCTTTAATCTGTGGAGGCTCTGGGTTACTTGGGTCCAGACTGGTGCAGAGTTCCTCCGTTTCATCTTTGATTGGTGGAGGTTCTGGGTCATAGTGATCCAAAGTGGTGCAGAGTTCCTCTAGTTCCTCCTTAATCTCTGAAGGCTCTGGGTCACTGTGGTCCAGACTGGAGTTCCCTTCCTGGTCACACATCTGCTGGGGAGACAGAACCTCGTTCTCTATGTAGACATGTTGCTGTGGGAGCTCTGGAAGGACAAAGAGGAATGAATTGAAAAAAAAAACAATATAGTACCACTCATTGATAAGACACTCTACATAAAGGGTCAATTTAATGGCTGAATCAGTGGCTAATGCTTTAATAACTTTTGCTATATACATATTTATTAAACATTAACATTTAAACCACATTTACACAAATGCAGTCAACAATTTAAAAAAGTAATATCAGATGACTAAGACTTTTTCACAGCAGCCATATTGAACTGAAACAGCAGGTAAACTCAGGTGTTACCAGTGATAGTAATTAAAGTTCCATTTAGTGCAGCAGAGTCTGTCTGTTTGACCTGAATAGAACCTTAGTTAGTACCATTAGTCCACTTTCACTGTCACGTGCTCGGAAGCAGTGAAGCATTCAGCACAAACAGCACAGAAAGCTTCGTTTCTCCCGTCGCTAACTCTGATGAATGGAGGCGTTCCACACCTGCTCTGTGGATCTTTACTTGAGGTTTCAGGACGAGCTCCAGCAGCCTGCGCTGACGATCATTCTCCTCCTGGAACTCGACGAGAGTTTGTTGAACACATGTGAATATTTCTTCAGCTGCAGCAGCGAGTCGTTTGTGGATAAACCCTCTCAGACTCTGACCTGAAGACATCGTGGAGAAATAACGAGGAAGAGGTATCATTGTTCTCACAGCACAAGCAGCCGGTAACACGTGTTTTTTTTAACTTCCTTCCACCGGATGCGGTGTTTTTTCGAATTGTTGCATTAGCGCCACCATCAGGTATGGAGTGGATGGACACATACAGTACATAGTACCTCACTATATATATATACACAGGGGTGCAACACCGTTGTACACTCCGACGTAAACAGCTGCTCCATCTGAACACACAGACCAACTTTGTTGTCCAGTCATTCAAGCCTGCGTCACGAAACAGTTTCACAATCCGTCTGTGATTGCCTGTGCGGTTTGTTCGACACCCAATCCAATCAATCCAAGAAAATCGGACGAAACCTCTCCATTGCTGGATACTGACACAATGTAGACGATTTCCTGTTCAGTTTTTGTAATGTCCTCTGACCCATCAAAAAGCAGCCCCCAAAACTGAGCAGCCTGTAACTTTGCTCGTAGCTCACCACTGATAGCATGAGCAATGCTCAGCATGATCCGTGTATGATAAGCAGTTCCGACGTTTCCTCCTAGTCGCTTCAGTAACGGAATATCCTCCGAAAATGATGACATGGGACGTGTGTGTTTGACTGCTGCTTACTGTTGTCTGTTTCGTTTTAGACATGTTGGTCCAAGTGTTTATTTTGATATCCACACTAGTTACCAACATTAAACATACTAGCATTGGCAGCATGAAACCCCATGTGAAATATTTCGGGAGGGACGGTACGCAAGAGCGCTGCGATGAATCACGAGCAGTACGCATCGCTCATTTTTGCTGCGCATGCGTACCTGTGCACCCCGGTATATATATATATATATATATATATATATATATATATATATATATATATATATATATATATATATATATATATATATATATATATATATAATAAACCACTGATAGTTTATTATATATAATAAACACTTGTACAACCAACCTACAGTTTATTACCTCATTAGAGTGAAAGACTCCAAGTTGTTATAGAATTACATGAGTTATCCATCAATGAATCTGGTATACTCTTGTAGTGAGACAGTGGGCGGAGCTGTCTCCCTGCAGCACACACACACACACACACACACACGGGCACACACACGAATTAACGATGGGAAACACCTGAGGGACGCCACCGGAGGGGAGCTTTAAAAGTAAGGACACTCAGTTTTGATGATGATTTTTTCTCTCGGTTGTGTGGAGTTTCCGCTGTCTGGTGGCTGAGACCCCGTTGGGTTGGGAGGGGCGCTCGCAGCTGGTTAGGGCTGCCGGCGTGAAGAAAGAAAGGCAGGGGAGCTAGTTATGAGTCAGGAGGGGAGGCTGGTTGCCTCCTTTAGATAGCCAGGGCCGGGGCATTAGTGGGGTCGCCAGCCGCCTTCCTCCGCAGCCGTCTTTCCCGCAGCACTTCGCCACGGGTGCTGTAGTGGCTCCAGAGCAGAGACAAGCGCCGCCGACAAAGCACTGTTCCCCCGGGGGGTCGGACGGCGCGTTAAGCGAAGACCCCGGGGGGGTCGAGCTGAGTATTTTATTACATACATTTTTGTTTCTTTGTCTCCTTATTATTGTTCTCTTGTGTATTTCTGTATTTTAGATTGCGCGGGGTAGCGGCAGGCTCGGCAACGGGGAGTGAAAGCCTGGGGGAGGAGTAAACAGTATGCGGTTGCTAAGCAACGGTTGCCGTGGTGTGTTATATGGTTAAAGCGTGCAGTGGTGTGGTGTTTGATCAGAGAATGCAGTGACTGTCGTGAAGGTGTGAACTTAAATTGAGGTGTACGCTAGTCTATTTCCTATCTAGCCTTCTTGTGAGGCTCTGTAGCTGTAAATTCCCTCCTGGTTATTTAACCCTGTGTGCCGTGTGCCTAAAGCTGCTCTCTCCTGTGCCTTAATTTAAAACCCTTTTAAATGGAATAAATAAAGTATATATTTTTATAACTGATTCTTGTCTCTGTGGGTGTGTTCAAATCCTCTGGCATTTGTTGATAAATTAAAAGGTTTATTACAATATCATCTACACCAGTGGTCGGCAACCCGCGGCTCTAGAGCCGCATGCGGCTCTTTAGCGCTGCCCTAGTGGCTCCCTGGAGCTTTTTCAAAAATGTTTGATAATGTAAAAAGATGGGGGAGGGAAATATATTTTTTGTTTTAATATGGTTTCTGGAGGAGGACAAACATGACACAAACATTCTTAACGTTTTCCAATGCTGTAAAAATGTGTAGAATAAATATTACATTTCAACATTTCTGCCAACGAAGATTTGCGTCATAGCCTGCGACACACGTTTCTATCAGCAGAGCGGGATGCCAGGCAGGTGGCTGTTGATGGGCCATCGATCCCAAAGGGAAAAAGAGAAAAATAACTGAGGAGAACAGAGGATTCAACGATTCTTGGACCGAATCATTTGCATTCATTGCCAATGCGGAAGGATTGCCTGAATGTTTGCTCTGTAGCGAGAAGTTGTCAAATAACAAAAAGAGTAATGTGGAAAGACATTTCCAGGGAAGGCATGCTACATTTGCAGCCGAGTACCCAGTTGGGAGTGAGAGAAAAAGTGCGATTGCATTACTTCTGGAGAAATTAGAGGAGCGCAAAAATAGATTTAAGAAGTGGATTGCATCTCCAAACTCCACTACTGCTGCAAGTGTTGTTGCAAGCCGGGAGATAATAAAGCGTGGAAAACCGTTTCGGACATTGATGTCCGAAAACAGAAGTCACATTAAACGGGTAAGAACACAATCCTGTCATAGGCACATATTTAGTAACAAATTGGCTGTTTTATAAAGTGATTTCTGATTTTCGTCAGTATATATTTGGAATGACACTTAGGGATATTATTGTGTTTTGTTGCTCAGGTCCCAGGATAGCTGCGTTGGTTGCGTGTCAAAAGAGAAGAGGATAATTTGATTTTATATACTTTACCTTTTCCAAAGGCTGCTGTTTTATTTTTATAAATGCAGGCTGCGTTTCATTGCACTCTGTTTGTTGCCCAGATAAGGGGCACGTTATGCACGTTCCATTTTGTAGTCAAAATAAAAATGACATCAAAAATCGGATTTCTTTATTGCATTTCTTTAATTTCATCAAAGCAATGAAACATAATTCATTAATATTGTAATGAAGTTAAACTTGAGGTGGCATCGTACAACAGAGTAGTCACGTGGTGCGTCATTCTCTACAGGATGCGCTGCCGGGAAAATAAACATTCAATCATGAAGGCTCATTTGTATTTGTAGCCAACTTAGTCATTTTGATAGTAGGCTAATATAGATACATACAGCATGTGTTGCCTTCATTATAAGGCTTTTAATTTTTTGCGGCTCCAGACATATTTGTTTTTTTGGTCAAATATGGCTCTTTCAACATTTTGGGTTGCCGACCCCTGATCTACACCATACATGTGTCCAAAGTAAGGTAATATTGTTGACAGTATGGTAATTGAAATAAGCTATCAGCAGTAGATTTTCTAGAGATACTGTATTCACAAGCTTATTTATTAACATTAAACATTTTTTAAACAATATAAATAAATTCTTCTGTGATTTTCAAGTCTGGCATCTGACAGAATCTTCTCCCACCTTGTGTGTTCTCATGTGGCTCTTCAAATAATGACTGTGTATGAAATCTCTTCCACAAATTTTACATTTACACAACTTCCCACCTTTGTGGATTCTTGTATGCTTTAGTAATGCACCCTGTTGAGAGAATCTTTTCTCACAGGTGTTACACGTGTATGGCTTAATCCCTGTGTGGACTCTCATATGTTCTTTCCTATTTTGCAGATCACTAAAACTTCTTCCACAGACTTTGCAGTCATACAGCTTCTCACCTGTATGGACTCTCATATGCACTTTTAATGTGTTCTGACGAGAGAAACTTTTCTCACAAGTTTCACATGTGTACGGCTTTTCACCCGTATGGGTTCTCATATGCACTTTTAATGTGTTCTGACGAGAGAAACTTTTCTCACAAGTTTCACATGTGTACGGTTTCTCACCTGTGTGGGTTCTCATATGCATTTTCAATGTTGTCATTTCTCTGAATCTTCTTCCACAGGTTTTGCAGTTATACGGCTTCTCACCTGTGTGGACTCTTCGGTGTATATTCAATGCATAAGCACCTTTAAAAGCCTTTCCACAAGTTTCACATTTTACTTTTTTAGTTGTGTCCATATTTAGCTGAATATTTGAGATGGTAGGGTTACATACTACATCACTGTGACTTTTACTTTTATGAAGTCTCTTCCTTGATTCAGGTTCAGCATTTCCAGTTGATCCTGAGTCTCCCTGTTTGCCTCCTTTGTGATCTTGGCTCTCAGCTACAGGAGAGTGGTGAGAGAGGAGCTGGTCTTCACTGTCTGGTTCCACAGAACCTCTAACCATCATAATGACAATTTGATCTTTCTCTGTCACAATCTGAGTTTCTTCAGGGGTGAAGTCCTGAGTCTGATCTTTACCGTTGTCACTTTCATCGCATATAGAAGTCAATGTAAATGTTTCAGTCTCCTGCTTCATTACCAGCTGTTCTCCCTCCAAAGTGGTGCCGAGGTTCTCCTGCTCCTCTTTAATCTCTAAAGGTTGCAGATCATCTCGTTCCGGACTGGTGCAGACTTCTTCCTGTTCCTCTTTAATCTGTGGAGGTTCTGGGTTACCGTGGTCCAGACTGGAGTTCCCTTCCTGGTCACACATCTGCTGGGGAGAAAGAACCTCCTTCTCTATACAGACATGTTGCTGTGGGAGCTCTGGAAAGACAAAGAAGAATGAATGAAAAAAAAATATATATATAGTACCACTCATTAATAAGACACTCTACATAAAGGGTCGATTTAATGGCTGAATCAGTGGCTAATGCTTTAATAACTTTTGCTATATACATATTTATTAAACATTAACATTTAAACCACATTTACACAAATGCGGTCAACAATTTAAAAAAGTGATATCAGATGACTAAGACTTATTCGCAGCAGCCATATTGAACTGAAACAGCTGGTAAACTCAGGTGTTACTAATGATACTAATTAAAGTTTCAGTTACTAATGATACTAATTAAAGTTTCATTTAGTGCAGCAGAGTCTGTTTGACCTGAATAGAACCTTAGTTAGTACCATTAGTCCACTTTCACTGTCAAATGCTCGGAAGCAGTGAAGCATTCAGCACAAACAGCACAGAAAGCTTCGTTTCTCCCGTCGCTAACTCTGATGAATGGAGGCGTTCCATACCTGTTCTGTGGATCTTTACTTGAGGTTTCAGGACGAGCTCCAGCAGCCTGCGCTGACGATCATTCTCCTCCTGGAACTCGACGAGAGTTTGTTGAACACATGTGAATATTTCTTCAGCTGCAGCAGCGAGTCGTTTGTCGATAAACTCTCTCAGACTCTGATCTGAAGACATCGTGGAGAAATGACGAGGAAGAGGTCTCATTGTTCTCACAGCACAAGCAGCAGGTAACACGTGTTTTTTCATTTCCTTCCACCGGATGCTGTGTTTTTCCCTCTTTTAAAAAAAAAACACGAATTGTTGCGTTAGCGCCACCATCTGGTATGGAGTGGATGGACACATACAGTACATAGTACCTCACAAAAGTGAGTTAACTCCTATATATATATATATATATATATATATATATATATATATATATATATATATATATATATATATATATATATATATATTATCATGGGACAACACTGACGACTTTTATACAATGTAGTATTCAATGTACAGCTTGTTTGAACGTCCGTCCGTCCTCCGTCACATCGCATCGCCCGAAAAAGACAGCGGCCTCCTCCGCCTCCACCGCGGCCGCCGACGAGAAGGCGGCAGGACGGCGTCCGACACCCCGGAGCAACGTTCCGCGCATTTTTTTGTCTTTTCGGGCGATGCGATGTGGCGGAGGAGCCGCTAGCACCAGCTAGCTTAGCGCGTCGCCGAGAGACACGCAGACAGTGACCCAACTAACTGTAGAGGTTTAACTCTGCCAATTGTTGACATATCGGCCAGAATTTGTTGACATCGGACCGATGCCGATAAGTTAAAAACGTGACATATCGGCCAATATATATCGGTTGGCCGATATATCGTACTCCAAATTTAGCTTATGCTTATAGAATGAGTAATCCATCAATGAATCTAGTTTACTCTTATATTACCTCATGAATGAAAGTAATTTTGAAATAAATACATGAAAACAGATTAAAAAAAAAAATTTTTTTGCATACTTTTGTTTAGGCATTTGTTGTATTTATTCTACACATTTTTCTTCATGATAATTCAGGTTTAGTTATATCAGGGTGGTATGAATGAAAAAAATATTTTATTGTTCATAAAAATGGGTTGACAGTATGTGTGTGTTCTCTAAAGCAGAAACAGTCAGACTTTCTGCAAAAGACCATGTTGGAACTGGACAGCCATTTTGATGTGGAGTACAATTTTCTAGTTATAATTCTTACCCACGATTACCCCCTCCTCTTCTAAAATCATGAATTGAGTCTGTTATCTCCCTTTTCATTTGGTGAAATACCAACCCATGGTTTAGAATCGAAACACTGCACTGCCATTAACTTCTATCTCTGAACAACCCTGACCCTCCAGACCACACGATGGCGATGATGCACCAATTCGTTATTTTGCCAAACGCCAATGAATCTGAATAGAAGAAGAACATAAGGACAACTTCCGGCGGAAGTAAAAAAACACAGGAGATACCTGCTGCTTGTGCTGTGAGAAAAATGAGACCTCTTCCTCGTCATTTCTCCACTATGTCTTCAGGTCAGAGTCTGAGAGAGTTTATCGACAAACGACTCGCTGCTGCAGCTGAAGAAATATTCACACGTGTTCAACAAACTCTCGTCGAGTTCCAGGAGGAGAATGATCGTCAGCGCAGGCTGCTGGAGCTCGTCCTGAATCCTCAAGTAAAGATCCACAGAGCAGGTGTGGAACGCCTCCATTCATCAGAGTTAGCGACGGGAGAAACGAAGCTTTCTGTGCTCTTTGTGCTGAATGCTTCACTGCTTCCGAGCATTTGACAGTGAAAGTGGACTAATGGTACTAACTAAGGTTCTATTCAGGTCAAACAGACTCTACTGCACTAAATGGAACTTTAATTACTATCATTGGTAACACCTGAGTTCACCTGCTGTTTCAGTTCAATATGGCTGCTGCGAAAAAGTCTTCTGTTAATTAGTTCGGGCTGGTGGAGCCAGACAAACTAATCTTTCTCGCACTTATGATTATATCCATCTTTATTCCTCCGTAAAAAGTTTGGCTCGCTTCTCCTCCTAGGGGAAAATAAACCCCCCCACAATAGTTATATCAAAACGACCGGCTCGATCAGGAATCGGGTGGGAAGACTGTTGCCGTCCGTAATGTTTACAATGTCATCGCCATCTTTGTGCGGGATTTTGGCCCCATTCCCTCCGGCCGCTCGGGGCTAGAGTGGAGAAGGACAACAAATTCCTCTGGGGAAAAAAATCCTAACTCGCGGCTACGGCCACAGTTTTCACCGCACGTTAATAGTTTTTACATCAAAACGTGGACACAACCCTCCCGATCGCTCCTATGTGAGTAAGAAAGCGGAGAGTTGTACGCTTTTGGCGCTATGACCCTCCAAGCGCAGCTTCGCGCTCTTTCTCTTCCTCTCTCTCCCATTATAAATTTTCGCTGACTCATCCTGCATTTTAGTAAATCATTGAATTTCTAACCTGCTCCTGGGCCCACATTTTTCAAGCTAAGGAAATAACAAATAAATCTACACGACCAGGAGACCCTCACCTCTCACACAACATGCTCATTTTGTGATTATGAATTACGTTTTTTGAGTTATGAGCAGTTGTTCGGGCATGTGGAACAGCCGTTTCTCCCCACATATTGGAGGCTGAATTTGTCTGTTGGGTCGTTAAGAGCTCCTCTACATCAAAGAGCTGCAGCAGGTGCTGCGTAACCACGGTAACGACCCCAGCTCTACACAACAGACTGAGAGCATATTAAGTTCGGGCCAACTCTTATCGATCGATCGAGGTTAAAAAGTTTGGCTCGCTTCTCCTCCTAGGGGAAAGGATAAACCCCTACAATAGTTATATCAAATCGACTGGCTCGGCCGGGAATCTTTTGGTGGCGATATTCGTTACTATGGCGACCTCGTCGCCATTTTTGTGCGAGATTTTGGCGCAATGCATTTCCGGATGGGGGGTCCAGAGTGGTGATGTCATCACTAGAGTGTGAAACACACAAACAATTCCTCTGAAAAAAAATGTCCAACTCGCAGCCGCGGCCACAGTTTTCACCGCACGTTAATAATTTTTACATCAAAACGTCGGCACCACCCTCCCGCTCGCTCCAATGTGGGTAAGAAAGTGGATAGTTCTACGGTTTTGGCGCTATGAGCCTCCAAGCGCAGCTTCGCGCTCCTGCTCTTCCTATCTCTCCCATTATCAATTGGAATTTCTAACCTGCTCCTGTGCCCACATTTTTCAAGCTAAGGAAATAAATATATCAACACGAGCAGGAGACCCTCACCTCTCACACAACATGCTCATTTTGTGATTATGAATTACGGTTTTTGAGTTATGAGCAGTTGTTCGGGTTCTATTTTAGCCCTCTCACAGCATGAAACAGCCGTTTCTCCACACACATTCAAAGCAGATTTTGTCAGTTGGGACTTTGATGGCTCGTTTACATCAAAGAGCTTCACAGGTGTGTAGGTTGCCATAGCAACGGTCCACAGCTGCAGCATTATAACAGAAAGAGCATTTTGGCTGTTGGTTTATCCTTAATAACTTTTGATGTAAAGGTTGCATGCTCACTAAAGTTTGTGAGAGCAATAAAATAAAAGCCCTGCACCATCACAAGCAAAGTTCTGTCCACTACGGCGATGTTTTTGCTGTTTCAGTGCAAATTCATTCCCCATTTATTTCTATGGAGATAGTCTGGAGCACATATGATTTGTGTTAACAGATACTGTAATTTATATCATAATCACCACAGAAACAACACAGCTTGGTGGCTAAGCTGTTTACTCCGTCAGACTGAAAGCTGATTGGTTGCCAGTTTTTCCTTAATAACTTCAGATCTTAAGGTCCTACAATTACCAAACTGATGACCATGGTAACTCCAGCAATATGATGGCTGTTGGATTTTCCTTAATAACTTTGGATCTAAATGTCCGACAAAAACCAAACTTGGCAGTAATGATCAGAGGGACCCCAGGATCACATCCCTTGCATTAAAGTGTTTTAAAAAGGCCACAGTATTAGTATTAAAGTATTAGCCACTGATTCAGCTATTAAATCAACCCTTTATAAAGAGTGTCCTATCAGAAAGTGGTACTACTTTATTTCTTCATCTCTTTGTCCTTCCAGAGCTCCCACAGCAACATGTCTTCATAGAGAAGAAGGTTCTGTCTCCCCAGCAGATGTGTGACCAGGAAGGGAACTCCAGTCTTGGCCACGGTGACCCAGAACCTCCACAGATTACAGAGGAACCAGGGAAACTCTGCAGTAGTCTGGGCAAAGATGATCTAGAAACTTCACTGATCAAAGAGGAACAAAAGGAACTCTGCACCACTTTGGATCACTATGACCCAGAACCTCCACTGATCAAAGAGGAAACAGATGAACTCTGCACCAGTCTGGACCCAAGTAACCCAGAGCCTCCACAGATTAAAGAGGAAAATGAAGAACTCTGCACTAGTTTGGAGGGAGAACGGCTACTAATTAACCAGGAGAATAAATGCTTCATATTGATTGAGCCAATACCAGGGAAGAGACCTCATCAAAGTAAAAGTCACACTGATATTGTATGCAACTCTACTATTTCCAATGTTCAGCTGGATATACACACAGCTAGAGTTCACACAGCTGAAGACCCATATAACTGCAAAACAAGTACAAGAAGATCCGGAGAAATAACAAAAATGAAAGGGCATATGGGAAACCTCACAGATATAAAACCGTATGCATGTAACATTTGTGAGAAAAGATTTAGTTATCCCAACAAATTAAAAGAGCATATGAGAACTCACACAGGTGAGAAGCCATACAAATGTAACACTTGTGAGAAAAGATTCTATGTTCTGAACAGATTAACAGAGCATATGAGAACTCACACAGGTGAGAAGCCGTACACATGTAACACTTGTGAGAAAAGATTCACTTTTCGGTCCACGTTACAAAGGCATAAACAAGTGCACACAGGGGAGAAGCCATACAAATGTAACACCTGTGAGAAAAGATTCTATTATCTGCACAAATTGAAAGAGCATATGAGAACTCACACAGGTGAGAGTCCCTACACCTGTAACACTTGTGGAAAAAGATTCTCTCATCAAGGCTCACTACAAAGGCATAAACGAGTGCACACAGGGGAGAAGCCATTTAAATGTAACACCTGTAAGAAAAGTTTCACTGCGCGAGGCACGTTAAAAGTGCATATTAGAACCCACACAGGTGAGACGCCGTACACATGTAACACTTGTGGGGAAAAATTTTCTCGTTTGGACCAACTACTCAAGCATAAACAAGTCCACACAGCGGAGAAGCCCTACATGTGTAACACGTGTGAGAAAATATTCTATGATCAGTGGACGTTACAAAAGCATAAACGAGTGCACACAGGGGAAAAGCCATTCAAATGTAACACCTGTGAAAGAAGTTTCTCTGCACTAAGCACAGTAAAAGTGCATATGAGAACCCACACAGGGGAGAAGCCTTACACATGCAACACCTGTGAGAAAAGGTTTACCTCTCAGAGCGGATATAAGGAGCATATGAGAAAGCACACAGGAGAGAAGCCCTACACATGTAACACTTGTGAGAAAAAATTCTCTCGTTTGGCCACATTAAAAAGGCATAAACAAATCCACACAGGTGAGAAGCCGTACACATGTAACACCTGTGAGAAAAGTTTTTCCTTTCTGAGTGAATTTAAAGAGCATATGAGAACCCACAGAGGTGAGAAGCCATTAACATGTAATACTTGTGAGAAAAAATTCTCTCGTTTGACCATATTAAAAAGGCATAAACAAATCCACACAGGTGAGAAGCCGTACACATGTAACACCTGTGAGAGAAGTTTTTCCTTTCTGAACGAATTTACAGAGCATATGAGAACCCACCCAGGTGAGAAGCCTTTTACATGTAACACATGTGAGAAAAAATTCACTCGCCTATCAAATTTACAAAGGCATATGAAACTGCACACGGGTAAGAAATGGTACATGTAAAACCTATAAAAGTAGAATTGTTTCTTTCTTAAAATGTTCATGAATGACGTGTCAAATCCAGTATCACAGTTGTGAGTGGATTGTGAGCACTAATGATAAAACAGAGAAAACCTTGAGTGTTGGTGGCTCGTTTCAGTTTTCATACTGCCAACTAGAGCTTTATCTGCAACGTTTATTCAATTTTAAAAATGGTATAATCTGTTTCTATCTTTTCCCCTACATTTAACTTGAGGAAATAGTTCATGTTCCTGCTTTGGAGATAACACACACATGTATGATCGTCAATGCATTTTTTTGAACAATAAAATATTTTTTCATGATTTCTTTCTTCGTGCACTGGCATTAAGAGTATAGAGGGCCCAGAATTTGCTGTTACACCTACGTTTATGATAATGATATGGTCACTTTGCTTGGTGTAGAAAAGGCTTCTGGGTAAAAAGGGCAGTCTGCAAGTCCTGAAGAAGCCTGAGCCTCAAAGGTTACCATGGCAACTTGAGCTGGTTGCCAATGAAGATGGTTGAGAGCAGGCAGAAGCAGACAGAAATGTGGAGAAAAACTGATTTATTTTCCACCTGCGCAGGTCTCCTATTGCAGCTGGCAAGTTTCAGAGGATCATTCCATTTTTCTCTGAAAATGTTTGCAATTGAATCAATGAAGAGCACAGGCTGTCCAGTGAAATTCAGATGTTTTCAGCACATTTTGAATATCAGAACAATTTTTCTCCAAATTTGGAAAAAGTAACGTGCGTATGTTGTAAATTGTGGCCAGGAGAATGGAAAAAGTAAAATTCTACACTTGTTTGAGTTCTCCTACAGTCGTGACAGTGTCACCCACTAAAGCACACACATCCTGTCCCATAGGCTCCCATTATAAATTGCCAGTGCAAAAACTGATTATTTATGAGACTGAAAAGCCATATTGAGCAAATATTTGATTATTTATTAAAATGCATGCATTTACAACATTAACTACAGTATGCATGAAGAAAGGTCAAATATGTTCTCAAGTTAAACCAGGAACAATACAAATATAACATTGAATTACCACTACAGATAAGAAGGCTCTAGTTGACAGTATATAAATTGGAGGGAGCCATTGGCACCAAAGATTTTCTGTTTCAACATCCTCATGAACATTTTTAGAAACAATCTGAAATATTTCTTTCTTCTGTGCTTTTCCAACTCTGTCATCTGACAGAATCTTCTTCCACCATATGAGTTCTCATGTGGATCTTCAAGTGACTCTGAAAGTGAGTCTGAAATCTCTCCAGGATCTTCACACATTTGGATTAACATAGGCTTTTGAAAGGTGCTCTGAAAAGGGAAAAGGGTTTTTTCACATTACGGCCTCTCACCTGTGTGGGTTCGTATATGTTTTCTTAGTGTGCTTAGGTCAGTGAAACTTCTCTCACAGGTGTTACATGTGTACGGTTTCTCACCTGTATGGATTCTCATATGTCCTTTCATATTTTGCAGATCACTAAACCTTCTTCCACAGACTTTGCAGTCATACGGCTTCTCACCTGTATGGACTCTCACATGTACTTTTAATGTGCTCAGATGAGAGAATCTTCTCCCACATGTAGTACATGTGTACGGCTTTTCACCCGTGTGGACTCTCATATGCTCTTTTAATGTGTTCTGACGAGAGAATCTTTTCTCACAAGTTTTACATGTGTACGGTTTCTCACCTGTGTGGGTTCTCATATGCACTTTCATTGCTGTCATTTCTCTGAATCTTCTTCCACAGGTTTTGCAGTTATACGGCTTCTCACCTGTGTGGACTCTTCGGTGTATATTCAATGCATAAGTACCTTTAAAAGCCTTTCCACAAGTTTCACATTTTACTTTTTTAGTTGTGTCCATATTTAGCTGAATATTTGAGATGGTAGGGTTACATACTACATCACTGTGACTTTTACAAAGTCTCTTCCTTGATTCAGGTTCAGCATTTCCTGTTGATCCTGTGTTTCCATGTTTGCCTCCTTTGCGATCTTGGCTCTCAGCTACATGAGAGTGGTGAGAGAGGAGCTGATCTTCACTCTCTGGTTCTGGTTTCACAGAACCTCTAACCATCATAATGACAATTTGATCCTTCTCTGTCACAATCTGAGTTTCTTCAGGGGTGAAGTCCTGAGTCTGATCTTTACTGTTGTCACTTTCATCGCATATAGAAGGCAATGTAAATGTTTCAGTCTCCTGCTTCATTACCAGCTGTTCTCCCTCCAAACCCGTGCAGAGTTCCCCCTGTTCTTCTTTAATCTGTGCAAGTTCTGGACCATCTTTGTCCAGACTGGTGCACAGTTCCTCTGGTTCCTCCTTAATCTCTGAAGGCTCTGGGTTTACGTGGTCCAGACTGGAGTTCCCTTCCTGGTCACACATCTGCTGGGGAGACAGAACCTCCTTCTCTATACAGACATGTTGCTGTGGGAGCTCTGGAAGGACAAAGAGGAATGAATGAAAAAAAACAACAATATAGTACCACTCATTGATAAGACACTCTGAGTTACACTCTTAGACACTTTTAGAGTTTCTTTAATGTCTAAAGCAGTGGAACATGTTTAAACCATTATATTACCACATTAACACAACCACAGTCATCAATTTAAAAAAAGTACTAAGAATTAGCAGAAAATTAAAAATACATTCAAGCTACACATTTACACAAATGCAGTCATGAATTTAAAAAAAGAAATAAGAACAGATGACTATGACTTTTTCACAGTAGCCATAGCATCACTGGTCCAGCAGATGTCGCCACTTTCACTGTCAAATGCTCGGAAGCAGTGAAGCATTCAGCACAAACAGCACAGAAAGCTTCGTTTCTCCCGTCGCTAACTCTGATGAATGGAGGCGTTCCACACCTGCTCTGTGGATCTTTACTTGAGGTTTCAGGACGAGCTCCAGCAGCCTGCGCTGACGATCATTCTCCTCCTGGAACTCGACGAGAGTTTGTTGAACACATGTGAATATTTCTTCAGCTGCAGCAGCGAGTCGTTTGTCGATAAACCCTCTCAGACTCTGACCTGAAGACATCGCGGAGAAATGACGAGGAAGAGGTCTCATTGTTCTCACAGCACAAGCAGCAGGTATCGCCTGTTGTTTATTTCTTCTTCTTCGGGGTTTACAGTAGATTTGCATCCAGAATGTTGCATTGCTGTCATCTGCAGGACTAGAATTTCACTGCACTTTATCTTTCTCACAAAACCTGATTAAGAAGTGAAATACCAACCCATATTTGTCTGGTTTAGAATCGAGCCACTGCACTGCCATCAAGATTGTAAAGAATTCCAATTAAAATAGAGGTTTTCTGAAAAAGCTTGAAGCTTCTTTCTCTGAACAACCCTGACCCTCCAGACCACACGATGGCGATGATGCACCAATTCGTTATTTTGCCAAACGCCAATGAATCTGAATAGAAGAAGAACATAAGGACAACTTCCGGCGGACGTAAAAAAAAAGGCGATACCTGCTGCTTGTGCTGTGACAACAATGATACCTCTTCCTCGTCATTTCTCCGCGATGTCTTCAGGTCAGAGTCTGAGAAAGTTTATCGACAAACGACTCGCTGCTGCAGCTGAAGAAATATTCACATGTGTTCAACAAACTCTCGTCGAGTTCCAGGAGGAGAATGATCGTCAGCGCAGGCTGCTGGAGCTCGTCCTGAAACCTCAAGTAAAGATCCACAGAGCAGGTGTGGAACGCCTCCATTCATCAGAGTTAGCGACGGGAGAAACGAAGCTTTCTGTGCTGTTTGTGCTGAATGCTTCACTGCTTCCGAGCATGTGACAGTGAAAGTGGACTAATGGTACTAACTAAGGTTCTATTCAGGTCAAACAGTCAGACTCTGCTGCACTAAATGGAACTTTAATTACTATCACTGGTAACACCTGAGTTTACCTGCTGTTTCAGTTCAATATGGCTGCTGTGAAAAAGTCTTCTGTTAATTAGTTCGGGCTGGTGGAGCCAGGCAAACTATTAATCTTTCTCGCACTTATGATGATATCCATCTTTATTCCTCCGTAAAAAGTTTGGCTCGCTTCTCCTCCTAGGGGAAAATAAAAAACCCCACAATAGTTATATCGAAACGACCGGCTCGATCGGGAATCGTGTGGGAAGACTGTTGCCGTCCGTAATGTTTACAATGTCGTCGCCATCTTTGTGCGGGATTTTGGCCCCATTCACTCCGGCCGCTCGGGGCTAGAGTGAGAACAAAAAATTCCTCTGGGGGAGAAAAAAAACCCCAACTCGCGGCTACGGCCACAGTTTTCACCGCATGTTAATGATTTTTACACCAAAACGTCGACACAACCCTCCCGATCGCTCCAATGTGAGTAAAAAAGCGGAGAGTTGTATGGTTTTGGTGCTATGAGCCTCCAAGCGCAGCTTCGCGCTCCTTCTCTTCCTCTCTCTCCCATTATAAATTTTCGCTCACTCATCCTGCATTTTAGTAAAACATTGAATTTCTAACCTGCTCTTGTGCCCACATTTTTCAAGCTAAGGAAATAACAAATATATCAACACGACCAGGAGACCCTCACCTCTCACACAACATGCTCATTTTGTGATTATGAACTACGTTTTTTGAGTTATGAGCAGTTGTTCGGGCATGTGGAACAGCCGTTTCTCCCCACATATTGGTGGCAGAATTTGTCTGTTGGGTCGTTAAGAGCTCCTCTACATCAAAGAGCTGCAGCAGGTGCTGCGTAACCACGGTAACGACCCCAGCTCTACACAACAGACTGAGAGCATATTAAGTTCGGGCTGGTGCAGCCAGGCCAACTCTTAATCTTTCTCATATTTATTATATCTATCTAGCTTCTTCCGTAAAAAGTTGGCTCGCTTCTCCTCCTAGGGGAAAGGACAAACCCCCACAATAGTTATATCAAATCGACCGGCTCGGCCGGGAATCGTGTGGTATGACTTTTGGTGGCGATATTCGTTACTATGGCGACCTCGTCGCCATTTTTGTGCGAGATTTTGGCGCAATGCATTCCTGATGGGGAGTCCACGGTGGTGATGTCATCGGCAGAGTGCAAAAGGACAAAAATTCCTTTGAAAAAAAATTTCTATCTCGCAGCCAAGGCCACAGTTTTCACCGCACATTAATAATTTTTACATCAAAACGTCGGCACGACCCTCCCGATCGCTCCAATGTGAGTAAAAAAGCGGAGAGTTGTATGGTTTTGGCGCTATGAGCCTCCAAGCGCAGCTTCGCGCTCCTGCTCTTCCTATCTCTCCCATTATACATTTTCGCTGATTCACCCTGCATTTTTCTAAAATATTGAATTTCTAACCTGCTCCTGTGCGCACATTTTTCAAGCTACAGAAATAAAAATACATCAACACGACCAGGAGACCCTTACCTCTCACACGATATGCTCATTTTGTTATCATGATTCACGGTTTTTGAGTTATGAGCAGTAGTTCGGGGTCTATTTTAAATGAAACAGCCGTTTCTCCACACACATTCAAAGCAGAGTTTGTCAGTTGGAATCGTTAACGATCTCTTCTACA
Source organism: Eupleurogrammus muticus (assembly GCA_036785175.1). Lineage (NCBI taxonomy): Eukaryota > Metazoa > Chordata > Actinopteri > Scombriformes > Trichiuridae > Eupleurogrammus > Eupleurogrammus muticus. The sequence continues at coordinate 3,482,940 of JAYKQN010000014.1, forward strand.
TCAAAGGGCTGCAGGTGTGTGAGTATCATAGCAACACTCCCAGCTAATGCTGCATGACAGACAGAGCATTTTGGCTGTGGTTTTTCCTTAATAACTTTGGATCTAAATGTCCAACACACACCAAACTTGGCAGTGATGATCAGAGGGAACGCAGGATAAACATCCCTGGCATCAAAATTAGATTAGATTAGATTAGATTAGATAGCTCCTTTATTGTCCCACAGTGGGGGAAATTCACAGTGCTACAGCAGCAGTTAGAAAAGTTACAAAAAACTTTTTAAAAAAATTAACAAAAAAGAAAAATTTAAATTAAAAACAATATAAAGTTATATACAGATATATATGAATATAAATATAAGCTGCAGGAAGGAAAATGTTTTAAAAAGCCACAGGAACGTCCCGATGCCCAGTCTGCAGCACATTTGATTTGTGTTAACAGATACTGTAATTGATATCATAATCACTACAGAAACAACACAGCTTGGTGGCTGGGCTGTTTATTCCATCAGGCTGAAAGCTGATTGGTTAGTGGTTTTTCCTTAATAACTATAGATCTTAAGGTCCTATAACTACCAAACTGATGACCATGGTAACTCCAGCATTATGACAGACTGACAGCTGATTGGCTGTTGGATTTTCCTTAATAACTTTGGATCTAAATGTCCGATAAAATACCAAACTTGGCAGTAATGATCAGAGGGACCGCAGGATCACATCCCTAGCATCAAAATGTTTTAAAAAGCCACAGGAACGTCCCGATGCCCAGTCTGCAGCACAATTGATTTGTGTTAACAGATACTTTAATTGATATCATAATCACCACAGAAACAACACAGCTTGGTGGCTGAGTAGATTACTCCATCAGGCTGAAAGCTAATTGGTTGCTGGTTTTTCCTTAGTAACTTTGGATCTTAAGGTCCTATAATTACTAAACTGATGACCATGGTAACTCCAGCAATATGACACACTGACAGCTGATTGGCTGTTGGATTTTCCTTAATAACTTTGGATCTAAATGTCCGACAAATACCAAACTTGGCAGTAATGATCAGAGGGACCCCAGGATCACATCCCTAGCATCAAAATGTTTTAAAAAGGCCACAGTAGAGTCCCGATGCCCAACGGCCCAGCCCGAACTCTCACCATTGCATTAATCACTTTTGATGTAAAGTTTGCACGCTCACCAAACTTTGTGAGAGCGATTAAATGAACGCCCTGCACCATCCAAAGCGACATTCTGTCCACCACTGCGACGTAGTCACCATTTCAGTGCAACTTCATTCCCCATTCATTTCTATAGAGATAGTCTGCAGCACATTTAATTTGTGTTAACAGATACTGTAACTGATATGATAATCGCCACAGAAACAACACAGCTTGGTGGCTGAGCTGTTTACTCCATCGGGCTGAAAGCTGAGTGGCTGCTGGTTTTTCCTTAATAACTTTCAATCTTAGAGTCCTATAATTAGCAAACTGATGACCATGGTAACTCCAGCAATATGACAGAATGAGAGCTGATTGGCTGTTATAACTTTGGATCTAAATGTGCGACACATACCAAACTTGCAGTAATGATCAGAAAGACCACAGCATCCCACCTGTGGTGTTGAACTTCTGTATTAAGCCACAGTAGAGTCCCGACACCCACCGGCCCAGCCCAAACTCTCACAATTCCCACGGGAATTGTATAGTTCTTATTACTTCTTTAAATTGATGACTGCAATTGTGTATATGTGTTGTTTTAATGTTAATAGTTTAATAAATCGATATATAGCAACAATTAATAAAGTATTAGCCACTGATTCAGCTATTAAATCAACCCTTTATAAAGAGTGTCCTATCAGAAAGTGGTACTACTTTATTTCTTCATCTCTTTGTCCTTCCAGAGCTCCCACAGCAACATGTCTTCATAGAGAAGAAGGTTCTGTCTCCCCAGCAGATGTGTGACCAGGAAGGGAACTCCAGTCTGGGCCACGGTGACCCAGAACCTCCACAGATTACAGAGGAACCAGGGAAACTCTGCAGTAGTCTGGACAAAGATGATCTAGAAACTTCACTGATCAAAGAGGAACAAAAGGAACTCTGCACCACTTTGGATCACTATGACCCAGAACCTCCACTGATCAAAGAGGAAACAGATGAACTTTGCACCAGTCTGGACCCAAGTAACCCAGAGCCTCCACAGACTAAAGAGGAAAATGAAGAACTCTGCACTAGTTTGGAGGGAGAACGGCTACTAATTAACCAGGAGAATAAAAGCTTTATATTGATTGAGCCAATACCAGGGAAGAGACCTCATCAAAGTAAAAGTTACACTGATATTGTATGCAACTCTACTATTTCCAATGTTCAGCTGGATATACAAACAGTTAGAGTTCCCACAGGTGAGAACCCGTATAACTGCAAAACAAGTATAAGAAGATCCGGAGAAATGACAAAAATGAAAGGGCATATGAGAAACCTCACAGATATAAAAGCATATGCATGTAACATTTGTGAGAAAAGATTTAGTTATCCGAACAAATTAAAAGAGCATATGAGAACTCACACAGGTGAGAAGCCATACAAATGTAACACTTGTGAGAAAAGATTCTATGTTCTGAACAGTTTAACAGAGCATATGAGAACTCACACAGGTGAGAAGCCGTACACATGTAACACTTGTGGAAAAAGATTCTCTCATCAAGGCTCACTACAAAGGCATAAACGAGTGCACACAGGGGAAAAGCCATTTAAATGTAACACCTGTAAGAAAAGTTACACTGCGCGAGGCACGTTGAAAGTGCATATGAGAACCCATACAGGTGAGACGCCGTACACATGTAACACTTGTGAGAAAAAATTCACTCGCCTATCAAATTTACGAAGGCATATGAAACTGCACACGGGTAAAAAATGGTACATGTAAAACCTACAAAAGTAGAATTGTTTCTTTCCTAAAATGTTCATGAATGACGTGTCAAATCCAGTATCACAGTTGTGTGAGTGGATTGTGAGCACTAATGATAAAACAGAGAAAACCTTGAGTGTTGGTGGCTCGTTTCAGTTTTCATACTGCCAACTAGAGCTTTATCTGCAGCGTTAATTCAATTTTAAAAATGTTATCTGTTTCTGTCTTTTCCCCTCCATTCAACTTGAGGAAATACTTGATGTTCCTGCTTTGGAGATAACACACACATGTATGATCGTCAATGCATTTTTTTGAACAATAAAATATTTTTTCATGATTTCTTTCTTCGTGCACTGGCATTAAGAGTATACAGGGCCCAGAATTTGCTGCTACACCTACGTTTATAATAATGATATGGTCACTTTGCTTGGTGTAGAAAAGGCTTCTGGGTAAAAAGGGCAGTCTGCAAGTCCTGAAGAAGCCTGAGCCTCAAAGGTTACCATGGCAACTTGAGCTGGTTGCCAATAAAGATGGTTGAGAGCAGGCAGAAGCAGACAGAAATGTGGAGAAAAACTGATTTTTTTTTCCACCTGCGCAGGTCTCCTATTGCAGCTTCGGCTGATAAAACATCCAATCAGAAAATAACATGAACCGTGCTGTAAAGGACATGATGAAAGTTTTGTTGGGATTTGATGTTTATACAATATTTTGGAGACACTGGCAAGTTTCAGAGGATCATTCCATTTTTCTCTGAAAATGTTTGCAATTGAATCAATGAAGAGCACAGGCTGTCCAGTGAAATTCAGATGTTTTCAGCACATTTTGAATATCAGAACAATTTTTCTCCAAATTTGGAAAAAGTAACGTGCGTATGTTGTAAATTGTGGCCAGGAGAATAGAAAAAGTAAAATTCTACACTTGTTTGAGTTCTCCTACAGTCGTGACAGTGTCACCCACTAAAGCACACACATCCTGTCCCATAGGCTCCCATTATAAATTGTCAGTGCAAAAACTGATTTATGAGACTGAAAAGCCATATTGAGCAAATATTTGATTATTTATTAAAATGCATGCATTTACAACATCAACTACAGTATGCATGAAGAAAGGTCAAATATGTTCTCAAGTTAAACCAGGAACAATACAAATATAACATTGAACACTACAGATAAGAAGGCTCTAGTTGACAGTATATAAATTGGAGGGAGCCATTGGCACCAAAGATTTTCTGTTTCAACATCCTCATGAACATTTTTAGAAACAATCTGAAATATTTCTTTCTTCTGTGCTTTTCCAACTCTGTCATCTGACAGAATCTTCTTCCACCATATGAGTTCTCATGTGGATCTTCAAGTGACTCTGAAAGTGAGTCTGAAATCTCTCCAGGATCTTCACACATTTGGATTAACATAGGCTTTTGAAAGGTGCTCTGAAAAGGGAAAAGGGTTTTTTCACATTACGGCCTCTCACCTGTGTGGGTTCGTTTATGCTTTCTTAGTGCGCTTAGGTCAGTGAAACTTCTCTCACAGGTGTTACATGTGCACGGTTTCTCCCCTGTGTGCACTCGTTTATGCCTTTGTAATGAGCCTTTTTGAGAGAATTTTTTCTCACAAGTGTTACATGTGTAGGGCCTTTCACCTGTGTGGGTTCTCATATGTATTTTTAGTGTGCCAAGCTCAGAGAAACTTTTCTCACAGGTGATACATTTGTATGGCTTCTCACCTGTGTGGACTCGTTTATGCTTTTGGAACGCGGACCGATCAGAGAATCTTTTTTCACAAGTGTTACATTTGTATGGCTTCTCACCTGTGTGGACTCGTTTATGATTTTGTAACGAGGACCATTCAGAGAATCTTTTCTCACAGGTGTTACATGTGTACGGCTTCTCACCTGTGTGAGTTCTCATATGCTCTTTTAATTTGGCCGAAACATTAAATTTTTTTTCGCAAGTGTTACATTTATATGGCTTCTCAGCTGTGTGAGTTCTCATATGCTCTTTTAATAGGTGCGGATAACAGAATCTTTTCTCACAAGTGTTACATTTATGCGGTTTCTTTTTTATCACTTCTTTGCATCTTCTTCTACTTATTTTGCAGTTATATGGGTCTTCACCTGTGGGAACTCTGACTGTTTGTATATCCAGCTGAACATTGGAAATAGTAGTGTTACATACAATATCAGTGTGACTTTTACTTTGATGAGGTCTCTTCCCTGGTATTGGCTCAATCAATATGAAGCATTTATTCTCCTGGTTAATTCGTAGCTGTTCTCCCTCCAAACTAGTGCAGAGTTCTTCATTTTCCTCTTTAATCTGTGGAGGCTCTGGGTTACTTGGGTCCAGACTGGTGCAGAGTTCATCTGTTTCATCTTTGATCAGTGGAGGTTCTGGGTCATCTTTGTCCAGACTGGTGCACAGTTCATCTGTTTCATCTTTGATTGGTGGAGGTTCTGGGTCATAGTGATCCAAAGTGGTGCAGAGTTCCTCTAGTTCCTCCTTAATCTCTGAAGGCTCTGGGTCACTGTGGTCCAGACTGGAGTTCCCTTCCTGGTCACACATCTGCTGGGGAGACAGAACCTCGTTCTCTATGTAGACATGTTGCTGTGGGAGCTCTGGAAGGACAAAGAGGAATGAATTGAAAAAAAACAATATAGTACCACTCATTGATAAGACACTCTACATAAAGGGTCGATTTAATGGCTGAATCAGTGGCTAATGCTTTAATAACTTTTGCTATATACATATTTATTAAACATTAACATTTAAACCACATTTACACAAATGCAGTCAACAATTTAAACAATATCAGATGACTAAGACTTTTTCACAGCAGCCATATTGAACTGAAACAGCAGGTAAACTCAGGTGTTACCAGTGATAGTAATTAAAGTTCTATTTAGTGCAGCAGAGTCTGTTTGACCTGAATAGAACCTTAGTTAGTACCATTAGTCTACTTTCACTGTCACATGCTCGGAAGCAGTGAAGCATTCAGCACAAACAGCACAGAAAGCTTCGTTTCTCCCGTCGCTAACTCTGATGAATGGAGGCGTTCCATACCTGTTCTGTGGATCTTTACTTGAGGTTTCAGGACGAGCTCCAGCAGCCTGCGCTGACGATCATTCTCCTCCTGGAACTCGACGAGAGTTTGTTGAACACATGTGAATATTTCTTCAGCTGCAGCAGCGAGTCGTTTGTGGATAAACCCTCTCAGACTCTGATCTGAAGACATCGCGGAGAAATGACGAGGAAGAGGTATCATTGTTCTCACAGCACAAGCAGCAGGTTTTTTTTTAACTTCCTTCCACCGGATGCGGTGTTTTTTCGAATTGTTGCATTAGCGCCACCATCAGGTATGGAGTGGATGGACACATACAGTACATAGTACCTCACTATATATATATATATATATATACACAGGGGTGCAACACCGTTGTACACTCCGACGTAAACAGCTGCTCCATCTGAACACACAGACCAACTTTGTTGTCCAGTCATTCAAGCCTGCGTCACGAAACAGTTTCACAATCCGTCTGTGATTGCCTGTGCGGTTTGTTCGGCACCCAATCCAATCAATCCAAGAAAATCGGACGAAACCTCTCCATTGCTGGATACTGACACAATGTAGACGATTTCCTGTTCAGTTTTTGTAATGTCCTCTGACCCATCAAAAAGCAGCCCCCAAAACTGAGCAGCCTGTAACTTTGCTCGTAGCTCACCACTGATAGCATGAGCAATGCTCAGCATGATCCGTGTATGATAAGCAGTTCCGACGTTTCCTCCTAGTCGCTTCAGTAACGGAATATCCTCCGAAAATGATGACATGGGACGTGTGTGTTTGACTGCTGCTTACTGTTGTCTGTTTCTTTTTAGACATGTTGGTCCAAGTGTTTATTTTGATATCCACACTAGTTACCAACATTAAACATACTAGCATTGGCAGCATGAAACCCCATGTGAAATATTTCGGGAGGGACGGTACGCAAGAGCGCTGCGATGAATCACGAGCAGTACGCATCGCTCATTTTTGCTGCACATGCGTACCTGTGCACCCCGGTATATATATATATATATAACTAATAAACACTTGTACAACCAACCTACAGTATATTACCTCATTAGAGTGAAAGACTCCAAGTTGTTATAGAATTACATGAGTTATCCACCAATGAATCTGGTATACTCTTATATTACCTCATGATTGAAAGTAATAGTGAAATAAATACATTTTAGCCTACTTTTGTTTAGGCATTGATTGTATACATTCTACAAATAGTCTATCTTCATGATAATTCAGGTTTTCCTATTTATCCCATAATTAAAATAATTATTACAGGGTGGTATGAATGAAAACAAATATTTTATTGTTCATAAAAATGTGTTGACAGTATGTGTGTTCTCTAAAGCAGAAACATTTTATTAAAAATTACAAAAACATATTCTTTAATTATTATGAACATAGGTGTAGCAGCAAATTCTGGGCCCTGTATACTCTTAATGCCAGTGCACGAAGAAAAGACATCATGAAAAAATATTTTATTGTTCACAAAAAATGCATTGACAATCATACATGTGTGTGATATCTCCAAAGCAGGAACATGAACTATTTCCTCAAGTTAAATGAAGGGGAAAAGACGAAACATAACATTTTAAAATACTGCAGATAAAAAGGCTCTAGTTGGCAGTATGAAAACTGAAATGAGCCATCAACACTCAAGGTTTTCTCTGTTTTATCATTAGTGCTCACAATCCACTCACACAACTGTGATACTGGATTTGACACGTCATTCATGAACATTTTAAAAAAGAAACAATTCTACTTTTGTAGGTTTTACATGTATGGTTTCTTACCCGTGTGCACTTTTATATGCTTTTGAAAATTCCTCAGATAGGAAAAACTTTTCTCACAAGTGTTACATGTGTATGGCTTTTCCCCCGTGTGAGTTCTTATATGCTCTTTTAATTTGTTCAGATAATAGAATTTTTTCTCACAGGTGTTACTAAAAACGGCTTCTCACCTGCGTGGGTTCTCATATGCTTGTTAAATCCGCTCAGATAGGAAAACCTTCTCTCACAGGTGATACATTTGTATGGCTTCTCACCTGTGTGAGTTCTCATATGTCCTTTTAGTGTGCCTAGCTCAGAGAAACTTCTCTCACAGGTGTTACATTTGTATGGCTTCTCACCTGTGTGCACTCGTTTATGCTTTTTTAATGTGGACGGATCAGAGAATCTTTTCTCACAAGTGTTACATGTGTATGGCTTTTCCCCCGTGTGAGTTCTCATATGCTCTTTTAATTGGTTCAGATAATAGAATTTCTTCTCACAGGTGTCACATGTAAACGGCTTCTCCCCTGTGTGCACTCGTTTATGCTTTTGTAATGTGGACCGAAGAGCGAATGTTTTCTCACAGATGTTACACGTAAACGGCTTCTCACCTGTGTGAGTTCTCATATGCTCTTTTAACGTGCCTAGATCAGAGAACCTTCTATCACAAGTGTTACACATGTACGGCTTCTCACCTGTGTGGATTCGTTTATGCTTTTGTAATGTGTCTAAACGAGAGAACTTTTTTTCACAAGTGTTACATGTGTAGGGCCTTTCACCTGTGTGGGTTCTCATATGTCCTTTTAGTGTGCCTGGCTCAGAGAAACTTCTCTCACAGGTGTTACATTTGTATGGCTTCTCACCTGTGTGGGTTCTCATATGCTCGTTAAATCCGCTCAGATAGGAAAACCTTCTCTCACAGGTGTTACATTTGTATGGCTTCTCCCCTGTGTGCACTCGTTTATGCTTTTGTAACGTGGACCGAAGAGCAAATCTTTTCTCACAGATGTTACATGTAAACGGCTTCTCACCTGTGTGAGTTCTCATATGCTCTTTTAATTTGTTCGGAACAGAGAATCTTTTCTCACAAGTCTCACATATATATGGCTTCTTATCTGTGCTGGTTTTTGTCACTTCTCTGAATCCTCCACTGGTTTTGCAGTTATATGGGTTCTCACCTGTGTGAACTCTAGCTGTTTGTATATCCAGCTGAACATTGGAAATAGTAGAGTTACATACAATATCAGTGTGACTTTTACTTTGATGAGGTCTCTTCCCTGGTATTGGCTCAATCAATATGAAGCTTTTATTCTCCTGGTTAATTAGTAGCTGTTCTCCCTCCAAACTAGTGCAGAGTTCTTCATTTTCCTCTTTAATCTGTGGAGGCTCCAGGTTACTTGGGTCCAGACTGGTGCAGAGTTCCTTATGTTCCTCTTTGATTGGTGGAGGTTCTGGTTCATAGTGGTCCAAAGTGGTGCAGAATTCCTCTTGTTCCTCTTTGATCAGTGAAGGTTCTGGTTCATAGTGGTCCAAAGTGGTGCAGAATTCCTCTTGTTCCTCTTTGATCAGTGAAGGTTCTGGTTCATAGTGGTCCAAAGTGGTGCAGAATTCCTCTTGCTCCTCTTTGATCAGTGAAGGTTCTGGTTCATAGTGGTCCGAAGTGGTGCAGAATTCCTCTTGCTCCTCTTTGATCAGTGAAGGTTCTGGTTCATAGTGGTCCAAAGTGGTGCAGAATTCCTCTTTGATTGGTGGAGGTTCTGGGTCATAGTGATCCATAGTGCTACAGAATTCCTCTTGTTCCTCTTTGATAGGTGGAGGTTCTGGGTCATAGGGATCCAAAGTGGTGCAGAATTCCTCTTGTTCCTCTTTAATCTGTGGAATGGAGTTTCCCTCCTGGTCACACATTTTCCTGGAACTCGACGAGAGTCTGTTGAACACGTGAATATTTCTTCAGCTGCAGCAGCGACTCTTTTGTCGATAAACACTCTCACTAAACTGGAACTATACTTTAAGCTTAATTACGAGTAAGATGTCTCATTGTTGTCACAGCACACAACAGCAAGCAGCAGCTTTCACGTGTTTTTTAATTTCCTTCCACCGGATGCTGTGCTTTCTTTTTCTTCTTTTCCAAAAAAAAAAAATTCAAATTTTTGCGTTAGCGCCACCATCTGGTATGGAGTGGATGGGCACATACAGTACATAGTACCTCACAAGAGTGAGTAAACTTGTGTGAGTAGACTTTTATACGATGTAGTAGTGAATGTACAGCTTGTTTAAAAGTGTTTTGTTTAATACAAATTTGAGAAAGAAATTAACACAGCTGTTGATGTGTGTTCAATTTACGTGTTCCACCTTTACTAAATATATACTAATAAACACTTGTACAACCAACCTACAGTATATTACCTCATTAGAGTGAAAGACTCCAAGTTGTTATAGAATTACATGAGTAATCTATCAATGAATCTGGTATACTCATATTACCTCATGAATGAAAGTAATAATGTAATAAATACATTTTAGCCTACTTTTGTTTAGGCATTGATTGTATATATTCTACAAATAATTTATCTTCATGATAATTCAGGTTTTCCTATTTATCCCATAATTAAAATAATTATTACAGGGTGATATGAATGAAAAATATTTTATTGTTCATAAAAATGTGTTGACAGTATGTGTGTGTTCTCTAAAGCATAAACATTTCATTAAAAATTACAAAAATATGAATTCTTTAATTATTATTAACATAGGTGTAGCAGCCAATTCTGGGCCCTCTATACTCTTAATGCTAGTGCACAAAGAAAATACATCATGAAAAAATATTTTATTGTTCATAAAAAATGCATTGAGGATATCATCTACATCATACATGTGTGTTACCTCTGAAGCAGTGTTAAGTTAAATGAAGGGGAAAAGACAGAAACATAACATTTTTAAAACACTGCAGATAAAAAGGCTCTAGTTGGCAGTATGAAAACTGAAATGAGCCATCAACACTCAAGGTTTTCTCTGTTTTATCATTAGTGCTCACAATCCACTCACACAACTGTGATACTGGATTTGACACGTCATTCATGAACATTTAAAAAAAAGAAACAATTCTACTTTTGTAGGTTTTACATGTAGGGTTTATTACACTCGTTTGCACTTTCATGCCTTCGTAAACTCTTCAGGCGAGCATAACTTATCCCACATGTGTTACATGTGTACGGCTTCTCACCTGTGTGGGTTCTTATATGCACTTTAAGTGCGTGCGGATGGGAAAATCTTTTCTCACAGGTGTTACATTTATAGGGCTTCTCCCCTGTGTGCACTCGTTTATGCCTTTGTAACGCACCCGGAAAAGAGAATCTTCTCTCACAGGTGTCACATTTGTAGGGCTTCTCCCCTGTGTGGGTTCGTGTATGCCTCTGTAACCCACACTGAAGAGCGAATCTTCTCCCACATGTGTCACATGTGTACGGCTTCTCACCTGTGTGAGTTCTCATATGCTCTTTTAATTTGGCCAAAAAATTAAATCTTTTTTCGCAAGTGTTACATTTGTATGGCTTCTCACCTGTGTGGACTCGTTTATGATTTTGTAACGAGGACCATTCAGAGAATCTTTTCTCACAGGTGTTACATGTGTACGGCTTCTCACCTGTGTGAGTTCTCATATGCTCTTTTAATTTGGCCGAAACATTAAATCTTTTTTCGCAAGTGTTACATTTATATGGCTTCTCACCTGTGTGAGTTCTCATATGCGCTTTTAATAGGTGCGGATAACGGAATCTTTTCTCACAAGTGTTACATTTATGCGGTTTCTTTTTTATCACTTCTTTGCATCTTCTTCTACTTATTTTGCAGTTATATGGGTCTTCACCTGTGGGAACTCTGACTGTTTGTATATCCAGCTGAACATTGGAAATAGTAGTGTTACATACAATATCAGTGTGACTTTTACTTTGATGAGGTCTCGTCCCTGGTATTGGCTCAATCAATATGAAGCATTTATTCTCCTGGTTAATTCGTAGCTGTTCTCCCTCCAAACTAGTGCAGAGTTCTTCATTTTCCTCTTTAATCTGTGGAGGCTCTGGGTTACTTGGGTCCAGACTGGTGCAGAGTTCATCTGTTTCATCTTTGATCAGTGGAGGTTCTGGGTCATCTTTGTCCAGACTGGTGCACAGTTCCTCCGTTTCATCTTTGATTGGTGGAGGTTCTGGGTCATAGTGATCCAAAGTGGTGCAGAGTTCCTCTAGTTCCTCCTTAATCTCTGAAGGCTCTGGGTCACTGTGGTCCAGACTGGAGTTCCCTTCCTGGTCACACATCTGCTGGGGAGACAGAACCTTGTTCTCTATGTAGACATGTTGCTGTGGGAGCTCTGGAAGGACAAAGAGGAATGAATTGAAAAAAAAACAATATAGTACCACTCATTGATAAGACACTCTACATAAAGGGTCGATTTAATGGCTGAATCAGTGGCTAATGCTTTAATAACTTTTGCTATATACATATTTATTAAACATTAACATTTAAACCACATTTACACAAATGCAGTCAACAATTTAAAAAAGTAATATCAGATGACTAAGACTTTTTCACAGCAGCCATATTGAACTGAAACAGCAGGTAAACTCAGGTGTTACCAGTGATAGTAATTAAAGTTCCATTTAGTTCAGCAGAGTCTGTTTGACCTGAATAGAACCTTAGTTAGTACCATTAGTCCACTTTCACTGTCACATGCTCGGAAGCAGTGAAGCATTCAGCACAAACAGCACAGAAAGCTTCGTTTCTCCCGTCGCTAACTCTGATGAATGGAGGCGTTCCACACCTGCTCTGTGGATCTTTACTTGAGGTTTCAGGACGAGCTCCAGCAGCCTGCGCTGACGATCATTCTCCTCCTGGAACTCGACGAGAGTTTGTTGAACACATGTGAATATTTCTTCAGCTGCAGCAGCGAGTCGTTTGTGGATAAACCCTCTCAGACTCTGACCTGAAGACATCGCGGAGAAATGACGAGGAAGAGGTATCATTGTTCTCACAGCACAAGCAGCAGGTTTTTTTTAACTTCCTTCCACCGGATGCTGTGTTTTTTCGAATTGTTGCATTAGCGCCACCATCAGGTATGGAGTGGATGGACACATACAGTACATAGTACCTCACTATATATATATATATATATATACACAGGGGTGCAACACCGTTGTACACTCCGACGTAAACAGCTGCTCCATCTGAACACACAGACCAACTTTGTTGTCCAGTCATTCAAGCCTGCGTCACGAAACAGTTTCACAATCCGTCTGTGATTGCCTGTGCGGTTTGTTCGGCACCCAATCCAATCAATCCAAGAAAATCGGATGAAACCTCTCCATTGCTGGATACTGACACAATGTAGACGATTTCCTGTTCAGTTTTTGTAATGTCCTCTGACCCATCAAAAAGCAGCCCCCAAAACTGAGCAGCCTGTAACTTTGCTCGTAGCTCACCACTGATAGCATGAGCAATGCTCAGCATGATCCGTGTATGATAAGCAGTTCCGACGTTTCCTCCTAGTCGCTTCAGTAACGGAATATCCTCCGAAAATGATGACATGGGACGTGTGTGTTTGACTGCTGCTTACTGTTGTCTGTTTCTTTTTAGACATGTTGGTCCAAGTGTTTATTTTGATATCCACACTAGTTACCAACATTAAACATACTAGCATTGGCAGCATGAAACCCCATGTGAAATATTTCGGGAGGGACGGTACGCAAGAGCGCTGCGATGAATCACGAGCAGTACGCATCGCTCATTTTTGCTGCGCATGCGTACCTGTGCACCCCGGTATATATATATATATATATATATATATATATATATATATATATATATATATATATATATATATATATATATTACTAATAAACACTTGTACAACCAACCTACAGTATATTACCTCATTAGAGTGAAAGACTCCAAGTTGTTATAGAATTACATGCTAATGAGCTATCCATCAATGAATCTGTTATACTCTTGTAGTGAGACAGTGGGCGGAGCTGTCTCCCTGCAGCACACACACACACACACACGGGCACACACACGAATTAACGATGGGAAACACCTGAGGGACGCCACCGGAGGGGAGCTTTAAAAGTAAGGACACTCAGTTTTGATGATGATTTTTTCTCTCGGTTGTGTGGAGTTTCCGCTGTCTGGTGGCTGAGACCCCGTTGGGTTGGGAGGGGCGCTCGCAGCTGGTTAGGGCTGCCGGCGTGAAGAAAGAAAGGCAGGGGAGCTAGTTATGAGTCAGGAGGGGAGGCTGGTTGCCTCCTTTAGATAGCCAGGGCCGGGGCATTAGTGGGGTCGCCAGCCGCCTTCCTCCGCAGCCGTCTTCCCGCAGCACTTCGCCACGGGTGCTGTAGTGGCTCCAGAGCAGAGACAAGCGCCGCCGACAAAGCACTGTTCCCCCGGGGGGTCGGACGGCGCGTTAAGCGAAGACCCCGCGGGGGGGGTCCCCGCCAACGGGCGAGCTGAGTATTTTATTACATACATTTTTGTTTCTTTGTCTCCTTATTATTGTTCTCTTATGTATTTCTGTATTTTAGATTGCGCAGGGTAGCGGCAGGCTCGGCAACGGGGAGTGAAAGCCTGGGGGAGGAGTAAACAGTATGCGGTTGCTAAGCAACGGTTGCCGTGGTGTGTTATATGGTTAAAGCGTGCAGTGGTGTGGTGTTTGATCAGAGAATGCAGTGACTGTCGTGAAGGTGTGAACTTAAATTGAGGTGTACGCTAGTCTATTTCCTATCTAGCCTTCTTGTGAGGCTCTGTAGCTGTAAATTCCCTCCTGGTTATTTAACCCTGTGTGCCGTGTGCCTAAAGCTGCTCTCTCCTGTGCCTTAATTTAAAACCCTTTTAAATGGAATAAATAAAGTATATATTTTTATAACTGATTCTTGTCTCTGTGGGTGTGTTCAAATCCTCTGGCATTTGTTGATAAATTAAAAGGTTTATTACAATATCATCTACACCAGTGGTCGGCAACCCGCGGCTCTAGAGCCGCATGCGGCTCTTTAGCGCTGCCCTAGTGGCTCCCTGGAGCTTTTTCAAAAATGTTTGATAATGTAAAAAGATGGGGGAGGGAAATATATTTTTTGTTTTAATATGGTTTCTGGAGGAGGACAAACATGACACAAACATTCTTAACGTTTTCCAATGCTGTAAAAATGTGTAGAATAAATATTACATTTCAACATTTCTGCCAACGAAGATTTGCGTCATAGCCTGCGACACACGTTTCTATCAGCAGAGCGGGATGCCAGGCAGGTGGCTGTTGTAAACAAACCGGCGGCTGTGTGATGGGCCATGGATCCCAAAGGGAAAAAGAGAAAAATAACTGAGGAGAACAGAGGATTCAACGATTCTTGGACCGAATCACTTGCATTCATTGCCAATGCGGAAGGATTGCCTGAATGTTTGCTCTGTAGCGAGAAGTTGTCAAATAACAAAAAGAGTAATGTGGAAAGACATTTCCAGGGAAGGCATGCTACATTTGCAGCCGAGTACCCAGTTGGGAGTGAGAGAAAAAGTGCGATTGCATTACTTCTGGAGAAATTAGAGGAGCGCAAAAATAGATTTAAGAAGTGGATTGCATCTCCAAACTCCACTGCTGCAAGTGTTGTTGCAACCCGGGAGATAATAAAGCGTGGAAACCCGTTTCGGACATTGATGTCCGAAAACAGAAGTCACATTAAACGGGTAAGAACACAATCCTGTCATAGGCACATATTTAGTAACAAATTGGCTGTTTTTTATAAAGTGATTTCTGATTTTCGTCAGTATATATTTGGAATGACACTTAGGGATATTATTGTGTTTTGTTGCTCAGGTCCCAGGATAGCTGCGTTGGTTGCGTGTCAAAAGAGAAGAGGATAATTTGATTTTATATACTTTACCTTTTCCAAAGGCTGCTGTTTTATTTTTATAAATGCAGGCTGCGTTTCATTGCACTCTGTTTGTTGCCCAGATAAGGGGCACGTTATGCACGTTCCATTTTGTAGTCAAAATAAAAATGACATCAAAAATCGGATTTCTTTATTGCATTTCTTTAATTTCATCAAAGCAATGAAACATAATTCATTAATATTGCAATGAAGTTAAACTTGAGGTGGCATCGTACAACAGAGTAGTCACGTGGTGCGTCATTCTCTACAGGATGCGCTGCAGGGAAAATAAACATTCAATCATGAAGGCTCATTTGTATTTGTAGCCAACTTAGTCATTTTGATAGTAGGCTAATATAGATACATACAGCATGTGTTGCCTTCATTATAAGGCTTTTAATTTTTTGCGGCTCCAGACATATTTGTTTTTTTGGTCAAATGTGTCTCTTTCAACATTTTGGGGTGCCGACCCCTGATCTACACCATACATGTGTCCAAAGTAAGGTAATATTGTTGAGAGTATGGTAATTGAAATAAGCTATCAGCAGTAGATTTTCTAGAGATACCGTATTTACAGGCTTATTTATTAACATTTAACATTTTTTAAACAATATAAATAAATTCTTCTGTGATTTTCAAGTCTGGCATCTGACAGAATCTTCTCCCACCTTGTGTGTTCTCATGTGGCTCTTCAAATAATGACTGTGTATGAAATCTCTTCCACAAATTTTACATTTACACAACTTCCCACCTTTGTGGATTCTTGTATGTTTTAGTAATGCACCCTGTTGAGAGAATCTTTTCTCACAGGTGTTACACGTGTATGGCTTAATCCCTGTGTGGACTCTCATATGTTCTTTCCTATTTTGCAGATCACTAAAACTTCTTCCACAGACTTTGCAGTCATACAGCTTCTCACCTGTATGGACTCTCATATGCACTTTTAATGTGTTCTGACGAGAGAAACTTTTCTCACAAGTTTCACATGTGTACGGCTTTTCACCCGTGTGGGTTCTCATATGCACTTTTAATGTGTTCTGACGAGAGAAACTTTTCTCACAAGTTTCACATGTGTACGGTTTCTCACCTGTGTGGATTCTCATATGCATTTTCAATGTTGTCATTTCTCTGAATCTTCTTCCACAGGTTTTGCAGTTATACGTCTTCTCACCTGTGTGGACTCTTCGGTGTATATTCAATGCATAAGTACCTTTAAAAGCCTTTCCACAAGTTTCACATTTTACTTTTTTAGTTGTGTCCATATTTAGCTGAATATTTGAGATGGTAGGGTTACATACTACATCACTGTGACTTTTACTTTTATGAAGTCTCTTCCTTGATTCAGGTTCAGCATTTCCAGTTGATCCTGAGTCTCCATGTTTGCCTCCTTTGTGATCTTGGCTCTCAGCTACATGAGAGTGGTGAGAGAGGAGCTGGTCTTCACTGTCTGGTTCCACAGAACCTCTAACCATCATAATGACAATTTGATCTTTCTCTGTCACAATCTGAGTTTCTTCAGGGGTGAAGTCCTGAGTCTGATCTTTACCGTTGTCACTTTCATCGCATATAGAAATCAATGTAAATGTTTCAGTCTCCTGCTTCATTACCAGCTGTTCTCCCTCCAAAGTGGTGCTGAGGTTCTCCTGCTCCTCTTTAATCTCTAAAGGTTGCAGATCATCTCGTTCCGGACTGGTGCAGACTTCTTCCTGTTCCTCTTTAATCTGTGGAGGTTCTGGGTTACCGTGGTCCAGACTGGAGTTCCCTTCCTGGTCACACATCTGCTGGGGAGAAAGAACCTCCTTCTCTATACAGACATGTTGCTGTGGGAGCTCTGGAAAGACAAAGAAGAATGAATGAAAAAAAAAAAAAAAACAATATAGTACCACTCATTGATAAGACACTCTACATAAAGGGTCGATTTAATGGCTGAATCAGTGGCTAATGCTTTAATAACTTTTGCTATATACATATTTATTAAACATTAACATTTAAACCACATTTACACAAATGCGGTCAACAATTTAAAAAAGTAATATCAGATGACTAAGACTTATTCACAGCAGCCATATTGAACTGAAACAGCTGGTAAACTCAGGTGTTACTAATGATACTAATTAAAGTTTCATTTAGTGCAGCAGAGTCTGTTTGACCTGAATAGAACCTTAGTTAGTACCATTAGTCAACTTTCACTGTCAAATGCTCGGAAGCAGTGAAGCATTCAGCACAAACAGCACAGAAAGCTTCGTTTCTCCCGTCGCTAACTCTGATGAATGGAGGCGTTCCATACCTGTTCTGTGGATCTTTACTTGAGGTTTCAGGACGAGCTCCAGCAGCCTGCGCTGACGATCATTCTCCTCCTGGAACTCGACGAGAGTTTGTTGAACACATGTGAATTTTTCTTCAGCTGCAGCAGCGAGTCGTTTGTGGATAAACCCTCTCAGACTCTGACCTGAAGACATCGTGGAGAAATGACGAGGAAGAGGTCTCATTGTTCTCACAGCACAAGCAGCAGGTAACACGTTTTTTTTTTTATTTCCTTCCACCGGATGCTGTGTTTTTCCCTCTTTTTAAAAAAAAACACGAATTGTTGCGTTAGCGCCACCATCTGGTATGGAGTGGATGGACACATACAGTACATAGTACCCCACAAAAGTGAGTTAACTCCTATATATATATATATATTATCATGGGACAACACTGACGACTTTTATACAATGTAGTATTCAATGTACAGCTTGTTTGAACGTCTTGTTTCATACAAATTTGAGAAAGAAATTAACACACCTGTTGATGTGTGTTCAATTTACGTGTTCCACCTTTAGTAAATATTAGGGATGCACAGATGTGAAAATTTCGGCCGATATCAATATCCGATATACATATCGGCAGTCACTGCCGATATCGATGTTTGCCGATATCGATATATGCAGAGAAAAAAAGTTTTCTTTCCAGAAAAAACACTGTACATTTGAAAAGAGAAAAGGAGAGAAAAGAGAAACCTCTACAGTTAGTTGGGTCACTGTCTGCGTGTCTCTCGGGGACGCGCTAAGCTAGCTGGTCCTAGCGGCTCCTCCGTCACATCGCATCGCCCGAAAAGACAGCGGCCTCCTCCGCCTCCGCCGCGGCCGCCGACGAGAAGGCGGCAGGACGGCGTCCGACACCCGGAGCAACGTTCCGCGCATTTTTTTGTCTTTTCGGGCGATGCGATGTGACGGAGGAGCCGCTAGCACCAGCTAGCTTAGCGCGTCGCCGAGAGACACGCAGACAGTGACCCAACTAACTGTAGAGGTTTAACTCTGCCAATTGTTGACATATCGGCCAGAATTTGTTGACATCGGACCGATGCCGGTAAGTTAAAAAACGTGACATATCGGCCAATATACAGTATATCGGTTGGCCGATATATCGTGCATCACTAGTAAATATATACTAATAAACACTTGTACAACCAACCTACAGTATATTACCTCGTTAGAGTGAAAGACTCCAAATTTAGCTTCTGCTTATAGAATTACATGAGTAATCTATCAATGAATCTAGTTTACTCTTATATTACCTCATGAATGAAAGTAATATTGAAATAAATACATGAAAACAGATAAAAAAAAACATTTTTGCATACTTTTGTTTAGGCATTTATTGTATTTATTCTACACATTTTTCTTCATGATAATTCAGGTTTAGTTATATCAGGGTGGTATGAATGAAAAAAATATTTTATTGTTCATAAAAATGGGTTGACAGTATGTGTGTGTTCTCTAAAGCAGAAACATTTTATTAAAAAATACAAAAACATATTCTTTAATTATTATGAACATAGGTGTAGCAGCAAATTCTGGGCACTGTATACTCTTAATGCCAGTGCACGAAGAAAAGACATCATGAAAAAATATTTTATTGTTCATAAAACACTGCGGAGAAATGGCGAGGAAGAGGTCTCATCGTTGTTGTTGTTGCATTGCTGTCATCTGCAGGACTAGAATTTCACTGCACTTTATCATTCTCACAAAACCCGAATGAAATTATATTTCCATTTATTTTTAAGGTTTTCAGAGAAATTCCATCCGATTGAATCTCTTATAAAACTTGTCTGACAGTCAGACTTTCTGCAAAAGACCATGTTGGAACTGGACAGCCATTTTGATGTGGAGTACAATTTTCTAGTTATAATTCTTACCCACGATTACCCCCTCCTCTTCTAAAATCATGAATTGAGTCTGTTATCTCCCTTTTCATTTGGTGAAATACCAACCCATGGTTTAGAATCGAAACACTGCACTGCCATTAACTTCTTTCTCTGAACAACCCTGACCCTCCAGACCACACGATGGCGATGATGCACCAATTCGTTATTTTGCCAAACGCCAATGAATCTGAATAGAAGAAGAACATAAGGACAACTTCCGGCGGAAGTAAAAAAACACAGGAGATACCTGCTGCTTGTGCTGTGAGAAAAATGAGACCTCTTCCTCGTCATTTCTCCACTATGTCTTCAGGTCAGAGTCTGAGAGAGTTTATCGACAAACGACTCGCTGCTGCAGCTGAAGAAATATTCACATGTGTTCAACAAACTCTCGTCGAGTTCCAGGAGGAGAATGATCGTCAGCGCAGGCTGCTGGAGCTCGTCCTGAATCCTCAAGTAAAGATCCACAGAGCAGGTGTGGAACGCCTCCATTCATCAGAGTTAGCGACGGGAGAAACGAAGCTTTCTGTGCTCTTTGTGCTGAATGCTTCACTGCTTCCGAGCATTTGACAGTGAAAGTGGACTAATATAGAATAGAATAGAATAGAATAGATAAACTTTATTGATCCCACAACGGGGAAATTTGTGTGTTACTGCAGCGTTACAGATAAAGAAAAAGAAAAAGTAAAATAAAGTTGAAGAAGATAAAAAAACTATAAAAAAAAAAAAAAAAAAAAAAAAAAACACACAACACAATGTACAAATTCGCAGAATTTGTTAATCCGCATACACAGTATGCATTATCGACAGAATGGAGAGAAAATGCTAATAAATAGTAAGAAAAAGAAAAAGTATGCAAAGCATATATACATACATACATGGACGTACATACCTACATACATACACATACACACATATTTGCATATATATATATGGACATACATATCCACGCACATACCCGCATGTACACATACATAGCTAATGCACACTTAAGGTGCAGGGTGTGTTTGAAGAGAAAAAAGTGACCAGTGAAAAAGTGACAGTGACTACAGTGAGGTTTATGTTTATGTTATGTTATAGAGTCTTATTGCTGTCGGGATGAATGATCTGCGAAAGCGCTCCTTCTTGCAGCGAGGGTGTTTAAGTCTCTGGCTGAAGGAGCTGCTTAGCGCACCCACTACCCCATGCAGAGGGTGATGGGGGTTGTCCATGATGGATGTCAGCTTTGCCAACATCCTCCTCTCTCCCACCACCACCACCGACTCCAGAGGACATCCCAGTACAGAGCTTGACTTCCGTACCAGTTTGTCAATTTTCCTCCTGTCCCCGTCTGAGCATCCGCCCCCCCAGCAGACTACTGCGTAGAACAGGGCAGATGCTACGACGGAGTCGTAGAAGGTCTTCAACAGAGTCCTGCACACACCAAAGGACCTTAGTCTCCTCAGCAGGTGAAGTCGACTCTGGCCCTTCTTGTACAGGACATCAGTGTTAGTGGTCCAGTCCAGTTTATTGTTCAGGTGAACACCCAGGTATTTGTAAGAGACCACTGTCTCAATGTCTTTTCCCTGGATGCTCACCGGTGTGGTGGGGAGGGACTTCCTCCTGAAGTCCACAACCATCTCCTTTGTCTTGCTGGCGTTGATTTGGAGAGCGTTGATCTCACACCAGCTGACAAAGTCATTGATGACCCCCCTGTACTCCTGGTCGTTCCCATCTGATACACACCCGATGATGGCCGTATCATCTGAGAACTTCTGTAGGTGGCAGTTGTCCGAGTTGTAGGTGAAGTCTGAGGTGTACAGACTAAACAGAAAGGGTGAGAGCACTGTACCCTGTGGCGCCCCCGTGCTGCTGACTACCACCTCAGACACACAGTCATGAAGCCTGACATACTGTGGTCTGTTGGTGAGGTAGTCGATGGTCCAGGCCGTCAGCTGCTCATCCACTCCGGCTCCCTCCAGCTTCCCTTTCAGCAGTGCAGGCTGGATGGTGTTAAAAGCACTGGAGAAGTCAAAAAACATGATCCTCACCGTGCTCGCCGCTTGTTCCAGGTGGGAGAGAGATCGGTGCAGCAGATAGATGACAGCGTCATCCACACTGATGCCGGGCCGGTAGGCGAACTGCAGAGGGTCTAGTGCTGAGCTCACCAGTGGGCGAAGGTGGTGCAGAATGAGCCTCTCCAAGGCCTTCATCAGGTGAGAAGTCAGGGCTACAGGTCTGTAGTGGTTGGGCTCCCTGGGCCGTGCGATCTTAGGCACTGGAACTACGCAGGAAGTCTTCCACAGTTCAGGAACCCTCTCCAGGTTCAGACTCAGGTTAAAGATGTGCAGGACCACCTGACAAAGCTGGTCTGCACAGTCCCTGAGCAATCTGGAGCTGATTCCATCTGGACCTGCTGCCTTCCTGACCTTTGTCCTCTTTAGCTGACTTCTCACCTGATCAGCTGTGAGGCAGATCTGTGGCTGGTCCGGGGTGGGGGGAAGGGCTGGCTTTGTTGTTGGTAGGTGTAATGGGGTGGGGGGTGGGGCTGGCTTTGATGTGGGTAGGTGTAAAGGGGGTGTGGTGGGATGGAACGAGGAGAGTGAACCTGGCAACAGCACAGCGCCAGAAGAGGGGGGAGAGGGGGGGGACAGCACACGGAGGGGGGTTGATGGAAGCTGGGGGGTGGGGGAGGTTGTTGGTCCAGAATCGAATCTATTAAAAAACAGATTCAATTCATTGGCCCACCCCCGGTCGGTGGACACTGCTGCTCCTCCATTGTCCTTGAGGTGACCAGAGATCTTGTTCATGCTTCTCCAGACCTCTCGGACATTGTTTGATTGGAGCTGCTCCTCCATCTTCCTCCTGTAACTCTCCTTGTCACTCCTGATTTTATATTTTAGTTCCCTCTGCACTCTCCTCAGTTCCACTTTGTCCCCCGACCAGAAGGCCCTCTTCTTTTCATTAAGCAGGGCCTTCAACTCTGGGGACACCCATGGTTTGTTGTTGGAGAAACACCATACCTTCTTGGTCGGCACAGTGTTCTCCACACAGAAGTTGATGTAGTCCGTGATGCAGTGGGTGAGGCTGTCGATGTCCTCACCGTGTGGCCTGCAGAGTTCCTGCCAGTCTGTACATTCAAAGCAGTCTCTCAGGGCCTCACTGCAGTCCTCAGACCACAGCCTGATCACCTTCTTGGTGGGAGGGGTCTTCCTCACTAGGGGGATGTAGGTGGGTTGGAGGATGACCAGGTTGTGGTCTGAACAGCCAAGTGGGGGGAGGGGTGATGAGCTGTAAGCCTCCTTTGTGTTGGCAAACAGCAAGTCCAGAGTTTTATTGTCCCTGGTATGGCAGTCAACATACTGGGTGAAGTTAGGGAAAGTGGTGGAGAGTGAGGCATGATTGAAGTCCCCAGAGATAATAATGAGGGACTGTGGATGTGCCGTCTGTAACTGAGAGACGGTGGTGTGGATGTCCTCGCAGGCTACCTTAGCATCTGCCGATGGTGGGATGTAAACAGTTAACACGATAACATGCGAGAACTCCCGGGCCAGGTGATATGGCCGAGCGCTAACCGCTAACAGTTCAATGTCTTTGGTACAGCGCTGCTCCTTCACAGTAATGTGTCCCGGGTTACACCATCTCTCATCTCTCAGAATTTGTCAATGGTACTAACTAAGGTTCTATTCAGGTCAAACAGACTCTACTGCACTAAATGGAACTTTAATTACTATCATTGGTAACACCTGAGTTCACCTGCTGTTTCAGTTCAATATGGCTGCTGCGAAAAAGTCTTCTGTTAATTAGTTCGGGCTGGTGGAGCCAGACAAACTAATCTTTCTCGCACTTATGATTATATCCATCTTTATTCCTCCGTAAAAAGTTTGGCTCGCTTCTCCTCCTAGGGGAAAATAAAAACCCCCACAATAGTTATATCAAAACGACCGGCTCGATCAGGAATCGGGTGGGAAGACTGTTGCCGTCCGTAATGTTTACAATGTCATCGCCATCTTTGTGCGGGATTTTGGCCCCATTCCCTCCGGCCGCTCGGGGCTAGAGTGGAGAAGGACAACAAATTCCTCTGGGGAAAAAAATCCTAACTCGCGGCTACGGCCACAGTTTTCACCGCACGTTAATAGTTTTTACATCAAAACGTGGACACAACCCTCCCGATCGCTCCTATGTGAGTAAGAAAGCGGAGAGTTGTACGCTTTTGGCGCTATGACCCTCCAAGCGCAGCTTCGCGCTCTTTCTCTTCCTCTCTCTCCCATTATAAATTTTCGCTGACTCATCCTGCATTTTAGTAAATCATTGAATTTCTAACCTGCTCCTGGGCCCACATTTTTCAAGCTAAGGAAATAACAAATAAATCTACACGACCAGGAGACCCTCACCTCTCACACAACATGCTCATTTTGTGATTATGAATTACGTTTTTTGAGTTATGAGCAGTTGTTCGGGCATGTGGAACAGCCGTTTCTCCCCACATATTGGTGGCAGAATTTGTCTGTTGGGTCGTTAAGAGCTCCTCTACATCAAAGAGCTGCAGCAGGTGCTGCGTAACCACGGTAACGGCCCCAGCTCTACACAACAGACTGAGAGCAAATTAAGTTCGGGCCAACTCTTATCGATCGATCGAGGTTAAAAAGTTTGGCTCGCTTCTCCTCCTAGGGGAAAGGACAAACCCCTACAATAGTTATATCAAATCGACTGGCTCGGCCGGGAATCATTTGGTGGCGATATTCGTTACTATGGCGACGTCTTCGCCATTTTTGTGCGAGATTTTGGCGCAATGCATTTCCGGATGGGGGGTCCAGAGTGGTGATGTCATCACTAGAGTGTGAAACACACAAACAATTCCTCTGAAAAAAAATGTCCAACTCGCAGCCGCGGCCACAGTTTTCACCGCACGTTAATAATATTTACATGAAAACGTCGGGACGACCCTCCCGCTCGCTCCAATGTGGGTAAGAAAGTGGATAGTTCTACGGTTTTGGCGCTATGAGCCTCCAAGCGCAGCTTCGCGCTCCTGCTCTTCCTATCTCTCCCATTATCAATTGGAATTTCTAACCTGCTCCTGTGCCCACATTTTTCAAGCTAAGGAAATAAATATATCAACACGACCAGGAGACCCTCACCTCTCACACAACATGCTCGTTTTGTGATTATGAATTACGGTTTTTGAGTTATAAGCAGTTGTTCGGGTTCTATTTTAGCCCTCTCACAGCATGAAACAGCCGTTTCTCCACACACATTCAAAGCAGATTTTGTCAGTTGGGACTTTGATGGCTCGTTTACATCAAAGAGCTTCACAGGTGTGTAGGTTGCCATAGCAACGGTCCACAGCTGCAGCATTATAACAGAAAGAGCATTTTGGCTGTTGGTTTATCCTTAATAACTTTTGATGTAAAGGTTGCATGCTCACTAAAGTTTGTGAGAGCAATAAAATAAAAGCCCTGCACCATCACAAGCAAAGTTCTGTCCACTACGGCGATGTTTTTGCTGTTTCAGTGCAAATTCATTCCCCATTTATTTCTATGGAGATAGTCTGGAGCACATATGATTTGTGTTAACAGATACTGTAATTTATATCATAATCACCACAGAAACAACACAGCTTGGTGGCTAAGCTGTTTACTCCGTCAGGCTGAAAGCTGATTGGTTGCCAGTTTTTCCTTAATAACTTCAGATCTTAAGGTCCTACAATTACCAAACTGATGACCATGGTAACTCCAGCAATATGATGGCTGTTGGATTTTCCTTAATAACTTTGGATCTAAATGTCCGACAAAAACCAAACTTGGCAGTAATGATCAGAGGGACCCCAGGATCACATCCCTTGCATTAAAGTGTTTTAAAAAGGCCACAGTATTAGTATTAAAGTATTAGCCACTGATTCAGCTATTAAATCAACCCTTTATAAAGAGTGTCCTATCAGAAAGTGGTACTACTTTATTTCTTCATCTCTTTGTCCTTCCAGAGCTCCCACAGCAACATGTCTTCATAGAGAAGAAGGTTCTGTCTCCCCAGCAGATGTGTGACCAGGAAGGGAACTCCAGTCTTGGCCACGGTGACCCAGAACCTCCACAGATTACAGAGGAACCAGGGATACTCTGCAGTAGTCTGGGCAAAGATGATCTAGAAACTTCACTGATCAAAGAGGAACAAAAGGAACTCTGCACCACTTTGGATCACTATGACCCAGAACCTCCACTGATCAAAGAGGAAACAGATGAACTCTGCACCAGTCTGGACCCAAGTAACCCAGAGCCTCCACAGATTAAAGAGGAAAATGAAGAACTCTGCACTAGTTTGGAGGGAGAACGGCTACTAATTAACCAGGAGAATAAATGCTTCATATTGATTGAGCCAATACCAGGGAAGAGACCTCATCAAAGTAAAAGTCACACTGATATTGTATGCAACTCTACTATTTCCAATGTTCAGCTAGATATACAAACAGCTAGAGTTCACACAGGTGAAGACCCATATAACTGCAAAACAAGTACAAGGAGATCCGGAGAAATAACAAAAATGAAAGGGCATATGGGAAACCTCACAGATATAAAACCGTATGCATGTAACATTTGTGAGAAAAGATTTAGTTATCCCAACAAATTAAAAGAGCATATGAGAACTCACACAGGTGAGAAGCCATACAAATGTAACACTTGTGAGAAAAGATTCTATGTTCTGAACAGATTAACAGAGCATATGAGAACTCACACAGGTGAGAAGCCGTACACATGTAACACTTGTGAGAAAAGATTCACTTTTCGGTCCACGTTACAAAGGCATAAACAAGTGCACACAGGGGAGAAGCCATACAAATGTAACACCTGTGAGAAAAGATTCTATTATCTGCACAAATTGAAAGAGCATATGAGAACTCACACAGGTGAGAGTCCCTACACCTGTAACACTTGTGGAAAAAGATTCTCTCATCAAGGCTCACTACAAAGGCATAAACGAGTGCACACAGGGGAGAAGCCATTTAAATGTAACACCTGTAAGAAAAGTTTCACTGCGCGAGGCACGTTAAAAGTGCATATTAGAACCCACACAGGTGAGACGCCGTACACATGTAACACTTGTGGGGAAAAATTTTCTCGTTTGGACCAACTACTCAAGCATAAACAAGTCCACACAGCGGAGAAGCCCTACATGTGTAACACGTGTGAGAAAATATTCTATGATCAGTGGACGTTACAAAAGCATAAACGAGTGCACACAGGGGAGAAGCCATTCAAATGTAACACCTGTGAAAGAAGTTTCTCTGCACTAAGCACAGTAAAAGTGCATATGAGAACCCACACAGGGGAGAAGCCTTACACATGCAACACCTGTGAGAAAAGGTTTACCTCTCAGAGCGGATATAAGGAGCATATGAGAAAGCACACAGGAGAGAAGCCCTACACATGTAACACTTGTGAGAAAAAATTCTCTCGTTTGGCCACATTAAAAAGGCATAAACAAATCCACACAGGTGAGAAGCCGTACACATGTAACACCTGTGAGAAAAGTTTTTCCTTTCTGAGTGAATTTAAAGAGCATATGAGAACCCACAGAGGTGAGAAGCTGTTAACATGTAATACTTGTGAGAAAAAATTCTCTCGTTTGACCATATTAAAAAGGCATAAACAAATCCACACAGGTGAGAAGCCATACACATGTAACACCTGTGAGAAAAGTTTTTCCTTTCTGAACGAATTTACAGAGCATATGAGAACCCACCCAGGTGAGAAGCCTTTTACATGTAACACATGTGAGAAAAAATTCACTCGCCTATCAAATTTACAAAGGCATATGAAACTGCACACGGGTAAGAAATGGTACATGTAAAACCTACAAAAGTAGAATTGTTTCTTTCTTAAAATGTTCATGAATGACATGTCAAATCCAGTATCACAGTTGTGAGTGGATTGTGAGCACTAATGATAAAACAGAGAAAACCTTGAGTGTTGGTGGCTCGTTTCAGTTTTCATACTGCCAACTAGAGCTTTATCTGCAACGTTTATTCAATTTTAAAAATGGTATAATCTGTTTCTATCTTTTCCCCTACATTTAACTTGAGGAAATAGTTCATGTTCCTGCTTTGGAGATAACACACACATGTATGATCGTCAATGCATTTTTTTGAACAATAAAATATTTTTTCATGATTTCTTTCTTCGTGCACTGGCATTAAGAGTATAGAGGGCTCAGAATTTGCTGCTACACCTATGTTTATAATAATGATATGGTCACTTTGCTTGGTGTAGAAAAGGCTTCTGGGTAAAAAGGGCAGTCTGCAAGTCCTGAAGAAGCCTGAGCCTCAAAGGTTACCATGGTAACTTGAGCTGGTTGCCAATGAAGATGGTTGAGAGCAGGCAGAAGCAGACAGAAATGTGGAGAAAAACTGATTTTTTTTCCACCTGCGCAGGTCTCCTATTGCAGCTTCGGCTGATAAAACATCCAATCAGAAAATAACATGAACCATGCTGTAAAGGACATGATGAAAGTTTTGTTGGGATTTGATGTTTATACAATATTTTGGAGACACTGGCAAGTTTCAGAGGATCATTCCATTTTTCTCTGAAAATGTTTGCAATTGAATCAATGAAGAGCACAGGCTGTCCAGTGAAATTCAGATGTTTTCAGCACATTTTGAATATCAGAACAATTTTTCTCCAAATTTGGAAAAAGTAACGTGCGTATGTTGTAAATTGTGGCCAGGAGAATAGAAAAAGTAAAATTCTACACTTGTTTGAGTTCTCCTACAGTCGTGACAGTGTCACCCACTAAAGCACACACATCCTGTCCCATAGGCTCCCATTATAAATTGCCAGTGCAAAAACTGATTATTTATGAGACTGAAAAGCCATATTGAGCAAATATTTGATTATTTATTAAAATGCATGCATTTACAACATCAACTACAGTATGCATGAAGAAAGGTCAAATATGTTCTCAAGTTAAACCAGGAACAATACAATTATAACATTGAAGTACCACTACAGATAAGAAGGCTCTAGTTGACAGTATATAAATTGGAGGGAGCCATTGGCACCAAAGATTTTCTGTTTCAACATCCTCATGAACATTTTTAGAAACAATCTGAAATATTTCTTTCTTCTGTGCTTTTCCAACTCTGTCATCTGACAGAATCTTCTTCCACCATATGAGTTCTCATGTGGATCTTCAAGTGACTCTGAAAGTGAGTCTGAAATCTCTCCAGGATCTTCACACATTTGGATTAACATAGGCTTTTGAAAGGTGCTCTGAAAAGGGAAAAGGGTTTTTTCACATTACGGCCTCTCACCTGTGTGGGTTCGTATATGTTTTCTTAGTGTGCTTAGGTCAGTGAAACTTCTCTCACAGGTGTTACATGTGTACGGTTTCTCACCTGTATGGATTCTCATATGTCCTTTCATATTTTGCAGATCACTAAACCTTCTTCCACAGACTTTGCAGTCATACGGCTTCTCACCTGTATGGACTCTCACATGTACTTTTAATGTGCTCAGATGAGAGAATCTTCTCCCACATGTATTACATGTGTACGGCTTTTCACCCGTGTGGACTCTCATATGCTCTTTTAATGTGTTCTGACGAGAGAATCTTTTCTCACAAGTTTTACATGTGTACGGTTTCTCACCTGTGTGGGTTCTCATATGCACTTTCATTGCTGTCATTTCTCTGAATCTTCTTCCACAGGTTTTGCAGTTATACGGCTTCTCACCTGTGTGGACTCTTCGGTGTATATTCAATGCATAAGTACCTTTAAAAGCCTTTCCACAAGTTTCACATTTTACTTTTTTAGTTGTATCCATATTTAGCTTAATATTTGATATGGTAGGGTTACATACTACATCACTGTGACTTTTACTTTTATGAAGTCTCTTCCTTGATTCAGGTTCAGCATTTCCTGTTGATCCTGTGTTTCCATGTTTGCCTCCTTTGTGATCTTGGCTCTCAGCTACATGAGAGTGGTGAGAGAGGAGCTGATCTTCACTCTCTGGTTCTCGTTTCACAGAACCTCTAACCATCATAATGACAATTTGATCTTTCTCTGTCACAATCTGAGTTTCTTCAGGGGTGAAGTCCTGAGTCTGATCTTTACCGTTGTCACTTTCATCGCATATAGAAGGCAATGTAAATGTTTCAGTCTCCTGCTTCATTACCAGATGTTCTCCCTCCAAACCCGTGCAGAGTTCCCCCTGTTCTTCTTTAATCTGTGCAAGTTCTGGACCATCTTTGTCCAGACTGGTGCACAGTTCCTCTGGTTCCTCCTTAATCTCTGAAGGCTCTGGGTTACCGTGGTCCAGACTGGAGTTCCCTTCCTGGTCACACATCTGCTGGGGAGACAGAACCTCCTTCTCTATACAGACATGTTGCTGTGGGAGCTCTGGAAGGACAAAGAGGAATGAATGAAAAAAAAAAACAATATAGTACCACTCATTGATAAGACACTCTGAGTTACACTTTTAGACACTTTTAGAGTTTCTTTAATGTCTAAAGCAGTGGAACATGTTTAAACCATTATATTACCACATTAACACAACCACAGTCATCAATTTAAAAAAAGTAATAAGAATTAGCAGAAAATTAAAAATACATTCAAGCTACACATTTACACAAATGCAGTCATGAATTTAAAAAAGAAATAAGAACAGATGACTATGACTTTTTCACAGTAGCCATAGCATCACTGGTCCAGCAGATGTCGCCACTTTCACTGTCAAATGCTCGGAAGCAGTGAAGCATTCAGCACAAACAGCACAGAAAGCTTCGTTTCTCCCGTCGCTAACTCTGATGAATGGAGGCGTTCCACACCTGCTCTGTGGATCTTTACTTGAGGTTTCAGGATGAGCTCCAGCAGCCTGCGCTGACGATCATTCTCCTCCTGGAACTCGACGAGAGTTTGTTGAACACATGTGAATATTTCTTCAGCTGCAGCAGCGAGTCGTTTGTCGATAAACCCTCTCAGACTCTGACCTGAAGACATCGCGGAGAAATGACGAGGAAGAGGTCTCATTGTTCTCACAGCACAAGCAGCAGGTATCGCCTGTTGTTTATTTCTTCTTCTTCGGGGTTTACAGCAGATTTGCATCCAGAATGTTGCATTGCTGTCATCTGCAGGACTAGAATTTCACTGCACTTTATCTTTCTCACAAAACCTGATTAAGAAGTGAAATACCAACCCATATTTGTCTGGTTTAGAATCGAGCCACTGCACTGCCATCAAGATTGTAAAGAATTCCAATTAAAATAGAGGTTTTCTGAAAAAGCTTGAAGCTTCTTTCTCTGAACAACCCTGACCCTCCAGACCACACGATGGCGATGATGCACCAATTCGTTATTTTGCCAAACGCCAATGAATCTGAATAGAAGAAGAACATAAGGACAACTTCCGGCGGACGTAAAAAAAAAGGCGATACCTGCTGCTTGTGCTGTGACAACAATGATACCTCTTCCTCGTCATTTCTCCGCGATGTCTTCAGGTCAGAGTCTGAGAAAGTTTATCGACAAACGACTCGCTGCTGCAGCTGAAGAAATATTCACATGTGTTCAACAAACTCTCGTCGAGTTCCAGGAGGAGAATGATCGTCAGCGCAGGCTGCTGGAGCTCGTCCTGAAACCTCAAGTAAAGATCCACAGAGCAGGTGTGGAACGCCTCCATTCATCAGAGTTAGCGACGGGAGAAACGAAGCTTTCTGTGCTGTTTGTGCTGAATGCTTCACTGCTTCCGAGCATTTGACAGTGAAAGTGGACTAATGGTACTAACTAAGGTTCTATTCAGGTCAAACAGTCAGACTCTGCTGCACTAAATGGAACTTTAATTACTATCACTGGTAACACCTGAGTTTACCTGCTGTTTCAGTTCAATATGGCTGCTGTGAAAAAGTCTTCTGTTAATTAGTTCGGGCTGGTGGAGCCAGGCAAACTATTAATCTTTCTCGCACTTATGATGATGTCCATCTTTATTCCTCCGTAAAAAGTTTGGCTCGCTTCTCCTCCTAGGGGAAAATAAAAACCCCCACAATAGTTATATCAAAACGACCGGCTCGATCGGGAATCGTGTGGGAAGACTGTTGCCGTCCGTAATGTTTACAATGTCGTCGCCATCTTTGTGCGGGATTTTGGCCCCATTCACTCCGGCCGCTCGGGGCTAGAGTGAGAACAAAAAAATCCTCTGGGGGAAAAAAAAAACCCTAACTCGCGGCTACGGCCACAGTTTTCACCGCACGTTAATAGTTTTTACATCAAAACGTCGACACAACCCTTCCGATTGCTCCTATGTGAGTAAGAAAGCGTAGATTGTATGGTTTTGGCGCTATGACCCTCCAAGCGCAGCTTCGCGCTCCTTCTCTTCCTCTCTCTCCCATTATAAATTTTCGCTCACTCATCCTGCATTTTAGTAAAACATTGCATTTCTAACCTGCTCTTGTGCCCACATTTTTCAAGCTAAGGAAATAACAAATATATCAACACGACCAGGAGACCCTCACCTCTCACACAACATGCTCATTTTGTGATTATGAACTACGTTTTTTGAGTTATGAGCAGTTGTTCGGGCATGTGGAACAGCCGTTTCTCCCCACATATTGGTGGCAGAATTTGTCTGTTGGGTCGTTAAGAGCTCCTCTACATCAAAGAGCTGCAGCAGGTGCTGCGTAACCACGGTAACGACCCCAGCTCTACACAACAGACTGAGAGCATATTAAGTTCGGGCTGGTGCAGCCAGGCCAACTCTTAATCTTTCTCATATTTATTATATCTATCTAGCTTCTTCCGTAAAAAGTTGGCTCGCTTCTCCTCCTAGGGGAAAGGACAAACCCCCACAATAGTTATATCAAATCGACCGGCTCGGCCGGGAATCGTGTGGTATGACTTTTGGTGGCGATATTCGTTACTATGGCGACCTCGTCGCCATTTTTGTGCGAGATTTTGGCGCAATGCATTCCTGATGGGGAGTCCACGGTGGTGATGTCATCGGCAGAGTGCAAAAGGACAAAAATTCCTTTGAAAAAAAATTTCTATCTCGCAGCCAAGGCCACAGTTTTCACCGCACATTAATAATTTTTACATCAAAACGTCGGCACGACCCTCCCGATCGCTCCAATGTGAGTAAAAAAGCGGAGAGTTGTATGGTTTTGGCGCTATGAGCCTCCAAGCGCAGCTTCGCGCTCCTGCTCTTCCTATCTCTCCCATTATACATTTTCGCTTATTCACCCTGCATTTTTCTAAAATATTGAATTTCTAACCTGCTCCTGTGCGCACATTTTTCAAGCTACAGAAATAAAAAATACATCAACACGACCAGGAGACCCTCACCTCTCACACGATATGCTCATTTTGTTATCATGATTCACGGTTTTTGAGTTATGAGCAGTTGTTCGGGGTCTATTTTAAATGAAACAGCCGTTTCTCCACACACATTCAAAGCAGAGTTTGTCAGTTGGAATCGTTAACGATCTCTTCTACATCAAAGGGCTGCAGGTGTGTGAGTATCATAGCAACAGTCCCAGCAAATGCTGCATGACAGACAGAGCACTTTGGCTGTGGTTTTTCCTTAATAACTTTGGATCTAAATGTCCAACACACACCAAACTTGGCAGTGATGATCAGAGGGAACGCAGGATAAACATCCCTGGCATCAAAATTAGATTAGATTAGATTAGATAGCTCCTTTATTGTCCCACAGTGGGGGAAATTCACAGTGCTACAGCAGCAGTTAGAAAAGTTACAAAAAACTTAAAAAAAAAATTAACAAAAAAGAAAAATTTAAATTAAAAACAATATAAAGTTATATACAGATATATATGAATATAAATATAAGCTGCAGGAAGGAAAATGTTTTAAAAAGCCACAGGAACGTCCCGATGCCCAGTCTGCAGCACAATTGATTTGTGTTAACAGATACTGTAATTGATATCATAATCACTACAGAAACAACACAGCTTGGTGGCTGAGTAGATTACTCCATCAGGCTGAAAGCTAATTGGTTGCTGGTTTTTCCTTAGTAACTTTGGATCTTAAGGTCCTATAATTACTAAACTGATGACCATGGTAACTCCAGCAATATGACACACTGACAGCTGATTGGCTGTTGGATTTTCCTTAATAACTTTGGATCTAAATGTCCGACAAATACCAAACTTGGCAGTAATGATCAGAGGGACCCCAGGATCACATCCCTGGCATTAAAGTGTTTTAAAAAGGCCACAGTAGAGTCCCGATGCCCAACGGCCCAGCCCGAACTCTCACCATTGCCCCAGGAATTGTATAGTTTCTGTTGGTTTTTCCTTAATCACTTTTGATGTAAAGTTTGCACGCTCACCAAACTTTGTGAGAGCGATTAAATAAACGCCCTGCACCATCCAAAGCGACATTCTGTCCACCACTGCGACGTAGTCACCATTTCAGTGCAACTTCATTCCCCATTCATTTCTATAGAGATAGTGTGCAGCACATTTAATTTGTGTTAACAGATACTGTAACTGATATGATAATCACCACAGAAACAACACAGCTTGGTGGCTGAGCTGTTTACTCCATCGGGCTGAAAGCTGAGTGGCTGCTGGTTTTTCCTTAATAACTTTCAATCTTAGAGTCCTATAATTAGCAAACTGATGACCATGGTAACTCCAGCAGACAGAATGAGAGCTGATTGGCTGTTATAACTTTGGATCTAAATGTGCGACACATACCAAACTTGCAGTAATGATCAGAAAGACCACAGCATCCCACCTGTGGTGTTGAACTTCTGTATTAAGCCACAGTAGAGTCCCGACACCCACCGGCCCAGCCCAAACTCTCACAATTCCCACGGGAATTGTATAGTTCTTATTACTTCTTTAAATTGATGACTGCAATAGTGTATATGTGTTGTTTTAATGTTAATAGTTTAATAAATCGATATATAGCAACAATTAATAAAGTATTAGCCACTGATTCAGCTATTAAATCAACCCTTTATAAAGAGTGTCTTATCAGAAAGTGGTACTACATTATTTCTTCATCTCTTTGTCCTTCCAGAGCTCCCACAGCAACATGTCTTCATAGAGAAGAAGGTTCTGTTTCCCCAGCAGATGTGTGACCAGGAAGGGAACTCCAGTCTGGGCCACGGTGACCCAGAACCTCCACAGATTACAGAGGAACCAGGGAAACTCTGCAGTAGTCTGGACAAAGATGATCTAGAAACTTCACTGATCAAAGAGGAAAAAAAGGAACTCTGCACCACTTTGGATCACTATGACCCAGAACCTCCACTGATCAAAGAGGAAACAGATGAACTTTGCACCAGTCTGGACCCAAGTAACCCAGAGCCTCCACAGACTAAAGAGGAAAATGAAGAACTCTGCACTAGTTTGGAGGGAGAACAGCTACTAATTAACCAGGAGAATAAAAGCTTTATATTGATTGAGCCAATACCAGGGAAGAGACCTCATCAAAGTAAAAGTTACACTGATATTGTATGCAACTCTACTATTTCCAATGTTCAGCTGGATATACAAACAGTTAGAGTTCCCACAGATGAGAACCCGTATAACTGCAAAACAAGTATAAGAAGATCCGGAGAAATGACAAAAATGAAAGGGCATATGAGAAACCTCACAGATATAAAAGCATATGCATGTAACATTTGTGAGAAAAGATTTAGTTATCCGAACAAATTAAAAGAGCATATGAGAACTCACACAGGTGAGAAGCCATACAAATGTAACACTTGTGAGAAAAGATTCTATGTTCTGAACAGTTTAACAGAGCATATGAGAACTCACACAGGTGAGAAGCCGTACACATGTAACACTTGTGGAAAAAGATTCTCTCATCAAGGCTCACTACAAAGGCATAAACGAGTGCACACAGGGGAGAAGCCATTTAAATGTAACACCTGTAAGAAAAGTTACACTGCGCGAGGCACGTTGAAAGTGCATATGAGAATCCACACAGGTGAGACGCCGTACACATGTAACACTTGTGAGAAAAAATTCACTCGCCTATCAAATTTACGAAGGCATATGAAACTGCACACGGGTAAGAAATGGTACATGTAAAACCTACAAAAGTAGAATTGTTTCTTTCCTAAAATGTTCATGAATGACGTGTCAAATCCAGTATCACAGTTGTGTGTGGATTGTGAGCACTAATGATAAAACAGAGAAAACCTTGAGTGTTGGTGGCTCGTTTCAGTTTTCATACTGCCAACTAGAGCTTTATCTGCAGCGTTAATTCAATTTTAAAAATGTTATCTGTTTCTGTCTTTTCCCCTCCATTCAACTTGAGGAAATACTTGATGTTCCTGCTTTGGAGATAACACACACATGTATGATCGTCAATGCATTTTTTTGAACAATAAAATATTTTTTCATGATTTCTTTCTTCGTGCACTGGCATTAAGAGTATAGAGGGCCCAGAATTTGCTGCTACACCTATGTTTATAATAATGATATGGTCACTTTGCTTGGTGTAGAAAAGGCTTCTGGGTAAAAAGGACAGTCTGCAAGTCCTGAAGAAGCCTGAGCCTCAAAGGTTACCATGGCAACTTGAGCTGGTTGCCAATGAAGATGGTTGAGAGCAGGCAGAAGCAGACAGAAATGTGGAGAAAAACTATTTTTTTTTCCACCTGCGCAGGTCTCCTATTGCAGCTTCGGCTGATAAAACATCCAATCAGAAAATAACATGAACCATGCTGTAAAGGACATGATGAAAGTTTTGTTGGGATTTGATGTTTATACAATATTTTGGAGACACTGGCAAGTTTCAGAGGATCATTCCATTTTTCTCTGAAAATGTTTGCAATTGAATCAATGAAGAGCACAGGCTGTCCAGTGAAATTCAGATGTTTTCAGCACATTTTGAATATCAGAACAATTTTTCTCCAAATTTGGAAAAAGTAACGTGCGTATGTTGTAAATTGTGGCCAGGAGAATAGAAAAAGTAAAATTCTACACTTGTTTGAGTTCTCCTACAGTCGTGACAGTGTCACCCACTAAAGCACACACATCCTGTCCCATAGGCTCCCATTATAAATTGTCAGTGCAAAAACTGATTATTTATGAGACTGAAAAGCCATATTGAGCAAATATGATTATTTATTAAGATGCATGCATTTACAACATCAACTACAGTATGCATGAAGAAAGGTCAAATATGTTCTCAAGTTAAACCAGGAACAATACAAATATAACATTGAACACTACAGATAAGAAGGCTCTAGTTGACAGTATATAAATTGGAGGGAGCCATTGGCACCAAAGATTTTCTGTTTCAACATCCTCATGAACATTTTTAGAAACAATCTGAAATATTTCTTTCTTCTGTGCTTTTCCAACTCTGTCATCTGACAGAATCTTCTTCCACCATATGAGTTCTCATGTGGATCTTCAAGTGACTCTGAAAGTGAGTCTGAAATCTCTCCAGGATCTTCACACATTTGGATTAACATAGGCTTTTGAAAGGTGCTCCGAAAAGGGAAAAGGTTTTTTTCACATTACGGCCTCTCACCTGTGTGGATTCGTTTATGCTTTCTTAGTGCGCTTAGGTCAGTGAAACTTCTCTCACAGGTGTTACATGTGCACGGTTTCTCCCCTGTGTGCACTCGTTTATGCCTTTGTAATGAGCCTTTTTGAGCGAATTTTTTCTCACAAGTGTTACATGTGTAGGGCCTTTCACCTGTGTGGGTTCTCATATGTATTTTTAGTGTGCCAAGCTCAGAGAAGCTTTTCTCACAGGTGATACATTTGTATGGCTTCTCACCTGTGTGGACTCGTTTATGCTTTTGGAACGCGGACCGATCAGAGAATCTTTTTTCACAAGTGTTACATTTGTATGGCTTCTCACCTGTGTGGACTCGTTTATGATTTTGTAACGAGGACCATTCAGAGAATCTTTTCTCACAGGTGTTACATGTGTACGGCTTCTCACCTGTGTGAGTTCTCATATGCTCTTTTAATTTGGCCGAAACATTAAATCTTTTTTCGCAAGTGTTACATTTATATGGCTTCTCACCTGTGTGAGTTCTCATATGCTCTTTTAATAGGTGCGGATAACAGAATCTTTTCTCACAAGTGTTACATTTATGCGGTTTCTTTTTTATCACTTCTTTGCATCTTCTTCTACTTATTTTGCAGTTATGTGGGTCTTCACCTGTGGGAACAGTAGCTGTTTGTATATCCAGCTGAACATTGGAAATAGTAGTGTTACATACAATATCAGTGTGACTTTTACTTTGATGAGGTCTCTTGCCTGGTATTGGCTCAATCAATATGAAGCATTTATTCTCCTGGTTAATTCGTAGCTGTTCTCCCTCCAAACTAGTGCAGAGTTCTTCATTTTCCTCTTTAATCTGTGGAGGCTCTGGGTTACTTGGGTCCAGACTGGTGCAGAGTTCATCTGTTTCATCTTTGATCAGTGGAGGTTCTGGGTCATCTTTGTCCAGACTGGTGCACAGTTCATCTGTTTCATCTTTGATTGGTGGAGGTTCTGGGTCATAGTGATCCAAAGTGGTGCAGAGTTCCTCTAGTTCCTCCTTAATCTCTGAAGGCTCTGGGTCACTGTGGTCCAGACTGGAGTTCCCTTCCTGGTCACACATCTGCTGGGGAGACAGAACCTCGTTCTCTATGTAGACATGTTGCTGTGGGAGCTCTGGAAGGACAAAGAGGAATGAATTGAAAAAAAAACAATATAGTACCACTCATTGATAAGACACTCTACATATAGGGGCGATTTAATGGCTGAATCAGTGGCTAATGCTTTAATAACTTTTGCTATATACATATTTATTAAACATTAACATTTAAACCACATTTACACAAATGCAGTCAACAATTTAAAAAAGTAATATCAGATGACTAAGACTTTTTCACAGCAGCCATATTGAACTGAAACAGCAGGTAAACTCAGGTGTTACCAGTGATAGTAATTAAAGTTCCATTTAGTGCAGCAGAGTCTGGCTGTTTGACCTGAAAAGAACCTTAGTTAGTACCATTAGTCTACTTTCACTGTCACATGCTCGGAAGCAGTGAAGCATTCAGCACAAACAGCACAGAAAGCTTCGTTTCTCCCGTCGCTAACTCTGATGAATGGAGGCGTTCCACACCTGTTCTGTGGATCTTTACTTGAGGTTTCAGGACGAGCTCCATCAGCCTGCGCTGACGATCATTCTCCTCCTGGAACTCGACGAGAGTTTGTTGAACACATGTGAATATTTCTTTAGCTGCAGCAGCGAGTCGTTTGTGGATAAACTTTCTCAGACTCTGACCTGAAGACATCGTGGAGAAATGACGAGGAAGAGGTATCATTGTTCTCACAGCACAAGCAGCAGGTTTTTTTTTAACTTCCTTCCACCGGATGCTGTGTTTTTTCGAATTGTTGCATTAGCGCCACCATCAGGTATGGAGTGGATGGACACATACAGTACATAGTACCTCACTATATATATATACACAGGGGTGCAACACCGTTGTACACTCCGACGTAAACAGCTGCTCCATCTGAACACACAGACCAACTTTGTTGTCCAGTCATTCAAGCCTGCGTCACGAAACAGTTTCACAATCCGTCTGTGATTGCCTGTGCGGTTTGTTCGGCACCCAATCCAATCAATCCAAGAAAATCGGACGAAACCTCTCCATTGCTGGATACTGACACAATGTAGACGATTTCCTGTTCAGTTTTTGTAATGTCCTCTGACCCATCAAAAAGCAGCCCCCAAAACTGAGCAGCCTGTAACTTTGCTCGTAGCTCACCACTGATAGCATGAGCAATGCTCAGCATGATCCGTGTATGATAAGCAGTTCCGACGTTTCCTCCTATTCGCTTCAGTAACGGAATATCCTCCGAAAATGATGACATGGGACGTGTGTGTTTGACTGCTGCTTACTGTTGTCTGTTTCTTTTTAGACATGTTGGTCCAAGTGTTTATTTTGATATCCACACTAGTTACCAACATTAAACATACTAGCATTGGCAGCATGAAGCCCCATGTGAAATATTTCGGGAGGGACGGTACGCAAGAGCGCTGCGATGAATCACGAGCAGTACGCATCGCTCATTTTTGCTGCGCATGCGTACCTGTGCACCCCGGTATATATATATATATATATATATATTACTAATAAACACTTGTACAACCAACCTACAGTATATTACCTCATTAGAGTGAAAGACTCCAAGTTGTTATAGAATTACATGAGTTATCCATCAATGAATCTGGTATACTCTTATATTACCTCATGAATGAAAGTAATAGTGAAATAAATACATTTTAGCCTACTTTTGTTTAGGCATTGATTGTATACATTCTACAAATAGTCTATCTTCATGATAATTCAGGTTTTCCTATTTATCCCATAATTAAAATAATTATTACAGGGTGGTATGAATGAAAACAAATATTTTATTGTTCATAAAAATGTGTTGACAGTATGTGTGTGTTCTCTAAAGCAGAAACATTTTATTAAAAATTACAAAAACATATTCTTTAATTATTATGAACATAGGTGTAGCAGCAAATTCTGGGCCCTGTATACTCTTAATGCCAGTGCACGAAGAAAAGACATCATGAAAAAATATTTTATTGTTCACAAAAAATGCATTGACAATCATACATGTGTGTGATATCTCCAAAGCAGGAACATGAACTATTTCCTCAAGTTAAATGAAGGGGAAAAGACGAAACATAACATTTTAAAATACTGCAGATAAAAAGGCTCTAGTTGGCAG
Organism: Eupleurogrammus muticus; assembly: GCA_036785175.1. Classification (NCBI taxonomy): domain Eukaryota; kingdom Metazoa; phylum Chordata; class Actinopteri; order Scombriformes; family Trichiuridae; genus Eupleurogrammus; species Eupleurogrammus muticus. The sequence goes on from JAYKQN010000014.1 coordinate 3,523,430, forward strand.
TATGAAAACTGAAATGAGCCATCAACACTCAAGGTTTTCTCTGTTTTATCATTAGTGCTCACAATCCACTCACACAACTGTGATACTGGATTTGACACGTCATTCATGAACATTTTAAAAAAGAAACAATTCTACTTTTGTAGGTTTTACATGTATGGTTTCTTACCCGTGTGCACTTTTATATGCTTTTGAAAATTCCTCAGATAGGAAAAACTTTTCTCACAAGTGTTACATGTGTATGGCTTTTCCCCCGTGTGAGTTCTTATATGCTCTTTTAATTTGTTCAGATAATAGAATTTTTTCTCACAGGTGTTACTAAAAACGGCTTCTCACCTGCGTGGGTTCTCATATGCTTGTTAAATCCGCTCAGATAGGAAAACCTTCTCTCACAGGTGATACATTTGTATGGCTTCTCACCTGTGTGAGTTCTCATATGTCCTTTTAGTGTGCCTAGCTCAGAGAAACTTCTCTCACAGGTGTTACATTTGTATGGCTTCTCACCTGTGTGCACTCGTTTATGCTTTTTTAATGTGGACGGATCAGAGAATCTTTTCTCACAAGTGTTACATGTGTATGGCTTTTCCCCCGTGTGAGTTCTCATATGCTCTTTTAATTGGTTCAGATAATAGAATTTCTTCTCACAGGTGTCACATGTAAACGGCTTCTCCCCTGTGTGCACTCGTTTATGCTTTTGTAATGTGGACCGAAGAGCGAATGTTTTCTCACAGATGTTACACGTAAACGGCTTCTCACCTGTGTGAGTTCTCATATGCTCTTTTAACGTGCCTAGATCAGAGAACCTTCTATCACAAGTGTTACACATGTACGGCTTCTCACCTGTGTGGATTCGTTTATGCTTTTGTAATGTGTCTAAACGAGAGAACTTTTTTTCACAAGTGTTACATGTGTAGGGCCTTTCACCTGTGTGGGTTCTCATATGTCCTTTTAGTGTGCCTGGCTCAGAGAAACTTCTCTCACAGGTGTTACATTTGTATGGCTTCTCACCTGTGTGGGTTCTCATATGCTCGTTAAATCCGCTCAGATAGGAAAACCTTCTCTCACAGGTGTTACATTTGTATGGCTTCTCCCCTGTGTGCACTCGTTTATGCTTTTGTAACGTGGACCGAAGAGCAAATCTTTTCTCACAGATGTTACATGTAAACGGCTTCTCACCTGTGTGAGTTCTCATATGCTCTTTTAATTTGTTCGGAACAGAGAATCTTTTCTCACAAGTCTCACATATATATGGCTTCTTATCTGTGCTGGTTTTTGTCACTTCTCTGAATCCTCCACTGGTTTTGCAGTTATATGGGTTCTCACCTGTGTGAACTCTAGCTGTTTGTATATCCAGCTGAACATTGGAAATAGTAGAGTTACATACAATATCAGTGTGACTTTTACTTTGATGAGGTCTCTTCCCTGGTATTGGCTCAATCAATATGAAGCTTTTATTCTCCTGGTTAATTAGTAGCTGTTCTCCCTCCAAACTAGTGCAGAGTTCTTCATTTTCCTCTTTAATCTGTGGAGGCTCCAGGTTACTTGGGTCCAGACTGGTGCAGAGTTCCTTATGTTCCTCTTTGATTGGTGGAGGTTCTGGTTCATAGTGGTCCAAAGTGGTGCAGAATTCCTCTTGTTCCTCTTTGATCAGTGAAGGTTCTGGTTCATAGTGGTCCAAAGTGGTGCAGAATTCCTCTTGTTCCTCTTTGATCAGTGAAGGTTCTGGTTCATAGTGGTCCAAAGTGGTGCAGAATTCCTCTTGCTCCTCTTTGATCAGTGAAGGTTCTGGTTCATAGTGGTCCAAAGTGGTGCAGAATTCCTCTTTGATTGGTGGAGGTTCTGGGTCATAGTGATCCATAGTGCTACAGAATTCCTCTTGTTCCTCTTTGATAGGTGGAGGTTCTGGGTCATAGGGATCCATAGTGCTACAGAATTCCTCTTGTTCCTCTTTGATCAGTGAAGGTTCTGGGTCATAGTGATCCATAGTGCTACAGAATTCCTCTTGTTCCTCTTTGATAGGTGGAGGTTCTGGGTCATAGGGATCCAAAGTGGTGCAGAATTCCTCTTGTTCCTCTTTAATCTGTGGAATGGAGTTTCCCTCCTGGTCACACATTTTCCTGGAACTCGACGAGAGTCTGTTGAACACGTGAATATTTCTTCAGCTGCAGCAGCGACTCTTTTGTCGATAAACACTCTCACTAAACTGGAACTATACTTTAAGCTTAATTACGAGTAAGATGTCTCATTGTTGTCACAGCACACAACAGCAAGCAGCAGCTTTCACGTGTTTTTTAATTTCCTTCCACCGGATGCTGTGCTTTCTTTTTCTTCTTTTCCGAAAAAAAAAATTCAAATTTTTGCGTTAGCGCCACCATCTGGTATGGAGTGGATGGGCACATACAGTACATAGTACCTCACAAGAGTGAGTAAACTTGTGTGAGTAGACTTTTATACGATGTAGTAGTGAATGTACAGCTTGTTTAAAAGTGTTTTGTTTAATACAAATTTGAGAAAGAAATTAACACAGCTGTTGATGTGTGTTCAATTTACGTGTTCCACCTTTACTAAATATATACTAATAAACACTTGTACAACCAACCTACAGTATATTACCTCATTAGAGTGAAAGACTCCAAGTTGTTATAGAATTACATGAGTAATCTATCAATGAATCTGGTATACTCATATTACCTCATGAATGAAAGTAATAATGTAATAAATACATTTTAGCCTACTTTTGTTTAGGCATTGATTGTATATATTCTACAAATAATTTATCTTCATGATAATTCAGGTTTTCCTATTTATCCCATAATTAAAATAATTATTACAGGGTGATATGAATGAAAAATATTTTATTGTTCATAAAAATGTGTTGACAGTATGTGTGTGTTCTCTAAAGCATAAACATTTCATTAAAAATTACAAAAATATGAATTCTTTAATTATTATTAACATAGGTGTAGCAGCCAATTCTGGGCCCTCTATACTCTTAATGCTAGTGCACAAAGAAAATACATCATGAAAAAATATTTTATTGTTCATAAAAAATGCATTGAGGATATCATCTACATCATACATGTGTGTTACCTCTGAAGCAGTGTTAAGTTAAATGAAGGGGAAAAGACAGAAACATAACATTTTTAAAACACTGCAGATAAAAAGGCTCTAGTTGGCAGTATGAAAACTGAAATGAGCCATCAACACTCAAGGTTTTCTCTGTTTTATCATTAGTGCTCACAATCCACTCACACAACTGTGATACTGGATTTGACACGTCATTCATGAACATTTAAAAAAAAGAAACAATTCTACTTTTGTAGGTTTTACATGTAGGGTTTATTACACTCGTTTGCACTTTCATGCCTTCGTAAACTCTTCAGGCGAGCATAACTTATCCCACATGTGTTACATGTGTACGGCTTCTCACCTGTGTGGGTTCTTATATGCACTTTAAGTGCGTGTGGATGGGAAAATCTTTTCTCACAGGTGTTACATTTATAGGGCTTCTCCCCTGTGTGCACTCGTTTATGCCTTTGTAACGCACCCGGAAAAGAGAATCTTCTCTCACAGGTGTCACATTTGTAGGGCTTCTCCCCTGTGTGGGTTCGTGTATGCCTCTGTAACCCACACTGAAGAGCGAATCTTCTCCCACATGTGTCACATGTGTACGGCTTCTCACCTGTGTGAGTTCTCATATGCTCTTTTAATTTGGCCAAAAAATTAAATCTTTTTTCGCAAGTGTTACATTTGTATGGCTTCTCACCTGTGTGGACTCGTTTATGATTTTGTAACGAGGACCATTCAGAGAATCTTTTCTCACAGGTGTTACATGTGTACGGCTTCTCACCTGTGTGAGTTCTCATATGCTCTTTTAATTTGGCCGAAACATTAAATCTTTTTTCGCAAGTGTTACATTTATATGGCTTCTCACCTGTGTGAGTTCTCATATGCGCTTTTAATAGGTGCGGATAACGGAATCTTTTCTCACAAGTGTTACATTTATGCGGTTTCTTTTTTATCACTTCTTTGCATCTTCTTCTACTTATTTTGCAGTTATATGGGTCTTCACCTGTGGGAACTCTGACTGTTTGTATATCCAGCTGAACATTGGAAATAGTAGTGTTACATACAATATCAGTGTGACTTTTACTTTGATGAGGTCTCTTCCCTGGTATTGGCTCAATCAATATGAAGCATTTATTCTCCTGGTTAATTCGTAGCTGTTCTCCCTCCAAACTAGTGCAGAGTTCTTCATTTTCCTCTTTAATCTGTGGAGGCTCTGGGTTACTTGGGTCCAGACTGGTGCAGAGTTCATCTGTTTCATCTTTGATCAGTGGAGGTTCTGGGTCATCTTTGTCCAGACTGGTGCACAGTTCCTCCGTTTCATCTTTGATTGGTGGAGGTTCTGGGTCATAGTGATCCAAAGTGGTGCAGAGTTCCTCTAGTTCCTCCTTAATCTCTGAAGGCTCTGGGTCACTGTGGTCCAGACTGGAGTTCCCTTCCTGGTCACACATCTGCTGGGGAGACAGAACCTTGTTCTCTATGTAGACATGTTGCTGTGGGAGCTCTGGAAGGACAAAGAGGAATGAATTGAAAAAAAAACAATATAGTACCACTCATTGATAAGACACTCTACATAAAGGGTCGATTTAATGGCTGAATCAGTGGCTAATGCTTTAATAACTTTTGCTATATACATATTTATTAAACATTAACATTTAAACCACATTTACACAAATGCAGTCAACAATTTAAAAAAGTAATATCAGATGACTAAGACTTTTTCACAGCAGCCATATTGAACTGAAACAGCAGGTAAACTCAGGTGTTACCAGTGATAGTAATTAAAGTTCCATTTAGTGCAGCAGAGTCTGGCTGTTTGACCTGAATAGAACCTTAGTTAGTACCATTAGTCCACTTTCACTGTCACATGCTCGGAAGCAGTGAAGCATTCAGCACAAACAGCACAGAAAGCTTCGTTTCTCCCGTCGCTAACTCTGATGAATGGAGGCGTTCCACACCTGCTCTGTGGATCTTTACTTGAGGTTTCAGGACGAGCTCCAGCAGCCTGCGCTGACGATCATTCTCCTCCTGGAACTCGACGAGAGTTTGTTGAACACATGTGAATATTTCTTCAGCTGCAGCAGCGAGTCGTTTGTGGATAAACCCTCTCAGACTCTGACCTGAAGACATCGCGGAGAAATGACGAGGAAGAGGTATCATTGTTCTCACAGCACAAGCAGCAGGTTTTTTTTAACTTCCTTCCACCGGATGCTGTGTTTTTTCGAATTGTTGCATTAGCGCCACCATCAGGTATGGAGTGGATGGACACATACAGTACATAGTACCTCACTATATATATATATACACAGGGGTGCAACACCGTTGTACACTCCGACGTAAACAGCTGCTCCATCTGAACACACAGACCAACTTTGTTGTCCAGTCATTCAAGCCTGCGTCACGAAACAGTTTCACAATCCGTCTGTGATTGCCTGTGCGGTTTGTTCGGCACCCAATCCAATCAATCCAAGAAAATCGGACGAAACCTCTCCATTGCTGGATACTGACACAATGTAGACGATTTCCTGTTCAGTTTTTGTAATGTCCTCTGACCCATCAAAAAGCAGCCCCCAAAACTGAGCAGCCTGTAACTTTGCTCGTAGCTCACCACTGATAGCATGAGCAATGCTCAGCATGATCCGTGTATGATAAGCAGTTCCGACGTTTCCTCCTAGTCGCTTCAGTAACGGAATATCCTCCGAAAATGATGACATGGGACGTGTGTGTTTGACTGCTGCTTACTGTTGTCTGTTTCGTTTTAGACATGTTGGTCCAAGTGTTTATTTTGATATCCACACTAGTTACCAACATTAAACATACTAGCATTGGCAGCATGAAACCCCATGTGAAATATTTCGGGAGGGACGGTACGCAAGAGCGCTGCGATGAATCACGAGCAGTAAGCATCGCTCATTTTTGCTGCGCATGCGTACCTGTGCACCCCGGTATATATATATATATATATAACTAATAAACACTTGTACAACCAACCTACAGTATATTACCTCATTAGAGTGAAAGACTCCAAGTTGTTATAGAATTACATGAGTTATCCATCAATGAATCTGGTATACTCTTATATTACCTCATGAATGAAAGTAATAGTGAAATAAATACATTTTAGCCTACTTTTGTTTAGGCATTGATTGTATACATTCTACAAATAGTCTATCTTCATGATAATTCAAGTTTTCCTATTTATCCCATAATTAAAATAGTTATATCAGGGTGGTATGAATGAAAAAAATATTTTATTGTTCATTAAAATGTGTTGACAGTATGTGTGTGTTCTCTAAAGCAGAAACATTTTATTAAAAATTACAAAAACATATTCTTTAATTATTATGAACATAGGTGTAGCAGCAAATTCTGGGCCCTGTATACTCTTAATGCCAGTGCACAAAGAAAAGACATCATGAAAAAACATTTTATTGTTCACAAAAAATGCATTGACGATCATACATGTGTGTGATATCTCCAAAGCAGGAACATGAACTATTTCCTCAAGTTAAATGAAGGGGAAAAGACGAAACATAACATTTTAAAATACTGCAGATAAAAAGGCTCTAGTTGGCAGTATGAAAACTGAAATGAGCCATCAACACTCAAGGTTTTCTCTGTTTTATCATTAGTGCTCACAATCCACTCACACAACTGTGATACTGGATTTGACACGTCATTCATGAACATTTAAAAAAAGAAACAATTCTACTTTTGTAGGTTTTACATGTACGGTTTATAACTCGTGTGCACTTTCATGACTTTGTAAACTCTTCAGGCGAGCATAACTTTTCCCACATGTCTTACACATGTACGGCTTCTCCCCTGTGTGAATTCTCATATGATCTTTTAATTTTCTCAGATAAAGAAATCTTTTCTCACAGGTGTTACATTCGTATGGCTTCTCACCTGTGTGCACTTGTTTATGCCTTTGTAATGAGCCTTGAAATGAGAAACTTCTCTCACAGGTTTTACATTTGTATGGCTTCTCACCTGTGTGGGTTCTCATATGTCCTTTTAGTGTGCGAAGCTCAGAGAAACTTCTCTCACAGGTTTTACATTTGAATGGCTTCTCCCCTGCGTGGAGTCGTTTATGCATTCGTAACGCGGACCGTTCAGAGAATCTTTTTTCACAAGTGTTACATATGTATGGATTTTCCCCTGTGTGAATTCTCATATGATCTTTTAATTTTCTCAGATAAAGAAATCTTTTCTCACAGGTGTTACATTTGTATGGCTTCTCACCTGTGTGCATTTGTTTATGCTTTTGTAATGTGTCTAAACGAGAGAATTTTTTCTCACAAATGTTACATTTATATGGCTTCTCCCCTGTGTGCACTCGTTCATGCCTATTTAACGTGTGCTGAAAAGCAAATCTTTTCTCACAAGTGTTACATTTATATGGCTTCTCACCTGTGTGAGTTCTCACATGCTCTGTTAAACTGTGCAGACAACTGAATCTTTTGTCACAAGTGTTACATTTATGCGGTTTCTTTTCTGTCACTTCTTTGAATCTTCTTCTACTTATTTTGCAGTTATACGGGTTCTCACCTGTGTGAACTCTAGCTGTGTGTATATCCAGCTGAACATTGGAAATAGTAGTGTTACTAAACTTGTCTGACAGTCAGACTTTCTGCAAAAGACCATGTTGGAACTGGACAGCCATTTTGATGATTTGAGTGCTTCAGACATGAATGAACAATTTTCTAGTTATAACTTCTTACCCACGATTACCCCCTCCTCTTCTAAAAGCATGAATTGAGTCTGTTATCTCCCTTTCATTTGGTGAAACACCAACCAATGGTTTAGAATCGAACAACTGCACTGCCAACAAGATTGTAAAGAATTCCAATTAAAATAGAGGTTTTCTGAAAAAAACTTGAGCTTCTTTCTCTGAACAACTCTGACCCTCCAGACCACACGATGGCGCTGATGCACCAATTCGTTATTTTGCCAAACGCCAATGAATCTGAAGAGAGGAAAAAAAAGGACAACATCCGGCGGAAGTAAATAAAAACAGGCGATACCTGCTGCTTGTGCTGTGAGAAAAATGAGACCTCTTCCTCATAATTTCTCCGCGATGTCTTCAGATCAGAGTTTGAGAGAGTTTATCGACAAACGACTCGCTGCTGCAGCTGAAGAAATATTCACATGTGTTCAACAAACTCTCGTCGAGTTCCAGGAGGAGAATGATCGTCAGCGCAGGCTGCTGGAGCTCGTCCTGAAACCTCAAGTAAAGATCCACAGAGCAGGTGTGGAACGCCTCCATTCATCAGAGTTAGCGACGGGAGAAACGAAGCTTTGGTTGCTGTTTGTGCTGAATGCTTCACTGCTTCCGAGCATTTGACAGTGAAAGTAGACTAATGGTACTAACTAAGGTTCTATTCAGGTCAAACAGTCAGACTCTGCTGCACTAAATGGAACTTTAACTACTGTCACTGGTAACACCTGAGTTTACCTGCTGTTTCAGTTCAATATGGCTGCTGCGAAAAAGTCTTCTGTTAATTAGTTCGGGCTGGTGGAGCCAGACAAACTATTAATCTTTCTCGCACTTACGATTATATCCATCTTTATTCCTCCGTAAAAAGTTTGGCTCGCTTCTCCTCCTAGGGGAAAGTAAAACCCCCACAATGGTTATATCAAAACGACCGGCTCGATCGGGAATCGTGTGGGAAGACTGTTGCCGTCCGTAATGGTTACGATGTCGTCGCCATCTTTGTGCGGGATTTTGGCCCCATTCCCTCCGACCGCTCGGGGCTAGAGTGGAGAAGGACAACAAATTCCTCTGGGGAAAAAAATCCTAACTCGCGGCTACGGCCACAGTTTTCACCGCACGTTAATAGTTTTTACATCAAAACGTCGTTCGTTAAGAGCTCCTCTACACCAAAGAGCTGCAGCAGGTGATGCGTAACCACGGCAACGGCCCCAGCTCTACACAACAGACTGAGCATATTTCCTGTTGGTTTATCCTTAATAACTTTTGATGTAAAGGTTGCATGCTCACCAAACTTTGTGAGAGCAATAAAATAAAAGCCCTGCACCATCACAAGCAAAGTTCTGTCCACTACTGCAATGTTTTTGCTGTTTCAGTGCAAATTCATTCCCCATTTATTTCTATGGAGATAGTCTGGAGCACATATGATTTGTGTTAACAGATACTGTAATTTATATCATAATCACCACAGAAACAACACAGCTTGGTGGCTGAGCTGTTTACTCCGTCAGGCTGAAAGCTGATTGGTTGCCAGTTTTTCCTTAATAATTCCAGATCTTAAGGTCCTATAATTACCAAACTGATGACCATGCTAACTCCAGCAATATGATAGACTGACAGCTGATTGGCTGTTGGATTTTCCTTAATAACTTTGGATCTAAATGTCTGACAAATACCAAACCTGGCAGTAATGATCAGAGGGACCCCAGAATCACATCCCTGGCTTTAAAGTGTTTTAAATAGGCCACAGTAGAGTCCCGACGCCCAACGGCCCAGCCCGAACTCTCACAATTGCCGCGGGAATTGTCTAGTTTCTGTTGGTTTTTCCTTAATCACTTTTGATGTAAAGTTTGCACGCTCACCAAACTTTTTGAGAGCGATTAAATAAACGCCCTGCACCATCCCAAGCGACATTCTGTCCACCACTGCGACGTAGTCACCATTTCGGTGCAACTTCATTCCCCATTCATTTCTATAGAGATAGTCTGCAGCACATATAATTTGTGTTAACAGATACTGTAACTGATATGATAATCACCACAGAAACAACACAGCTTGGTGGCTGAGCTGTTTACTCCATCGGGCTGAAAGCTGAGTGGCTGCTGGTTTTTCCTTAACTTTCAATCGTAGAGTCCTATAATTAGCAAACTGATGGCCATGGTAACTCCAGCAATATGACAGAATGAGAGCTGATTGGCTGTTATAACTTTGGATCTAAATGTGTGACACATACCAAACTTGCAGTAATGATCAGAAAGACCACAGCATCCCACCTGTGGTGTTGAACTTCTGTATTAAGCCACAGTAGAGTCCCGACACCCACCGGCCCAGCCCAAACTCTCACAATTCCCACAGGAATTGTATAGTTTTTATTACTTCTTTAAATTGATGACTGCAATTGTGTAAATGTGTTTTTTTAATGTTAATAGTTTAATAAATAGATATATAGCAACAATTAATAAAGTATTAGCCACGGATTCAGCTATTAAATCGACCCTTTATAAAGAGTGTCTTATCAGAAAGTGGTACTACATTATTTCTTCATCTCTTTGTCCTTCCAGAGCTCCCACAGCAACATGTCTTCGTAGAGAAGAAGGTTCTGTTTCCCCAGCAGATGTGTGACCAGGAAGGGAACTCCAGTCTGGGCCACGGTGACCCAGAACCTCCACAGATTACAGAGGAACCAGGGGAACTCTGCAGTAGTCTGGACAAAGATGATCTAGAAACTTCACTGATTAAAGAGGAACCAGAGGAACTCTGCACCAGTCTGGACCCAAGTAACCCAGAGCCTCCACAGATTAAAGAGGAAAATAAAGAACTCTGCACTAGTTTGGTGGGAGAACGGCTACTAATTAATCCTGAGAATAAATGCTTTGTATTGATTGAGCCAATACCAGGGAAGAGACCTCATCAAAGTAAAAGTTACACTGATATTGTATGCAACTCTACTATTTCCAATGTTCAGCTGGATATACAAACAGTTAGAGTTCCCACAGGTGAGAACCTGTATAACTGCAAAACAAGTATAAGAAGATCCGGAGAAATGAGAAAAATGAAAGGGCATATGAGAAACCTCACAGATATAAAAGCGTTTGCATGTAACATTTGTGAGAAAAGATTTAGTTATCCGAACAAATTAAAAGAGCATATGAGAACTCACACAGGTGAGAGGCCGTACACATGTAACACTTGTGAGAAAAGATTCACTTTTCGGTCCACGTTATACAATCATAAACAAGTGCACACAGGGCAGAAGCCATACAAATGTAACACCTGTGAGAAAAGATTCTGTTATCTGCACAATTTAAAAGCGCATATGAGAACTCACACAGGTGAGAAGCCTTTTACATGTAACACATGTGAGAAAAAATTCACTCGCCTATCAAATTTACGAAGGCATATGAAACTGCACACCGGTAAAAAATGGTACATGTAAAACCTACAAAAGTAGAATTGTTTCTTTCTAAAGATGACGTGTCAAATCCAGTATTACAGTTGTGAGTGGATTGTGAGCACTAATGTTAAAACAGAGAAAACCTTGAGTGTTGATGGCTCGTTTCAGTTTTCATGCCAACTAGAGGTTTTTTATCTGCAGTGTTTATTAAATTTAAAAAATGTTATCTGTTTCTGACTTTTCCCATCCATTTAACTCAAGGAAATACTTGAAGTTCCTGCTTTGGAGATAACACATGTATGATGTAGACAATATTGTTAATGCATTTTTTTGAACAATAAAATATTTTTTCATGACGTCTTTTCTTCGTGCACTGGCATTAAGAGTATACAGGGCCCAGAATTTGCTGCTACACCTATGTTTATAATAATGATATGGTCACTTTGCTTGGTGCAGCAAAGGCTTCTGGGTAAAAAGGGCAGTCTGCAAGTCCTGAAGAAGCCTGAGCCTCAAAGGTTACCATAGCAACTTGAGCTGGTTGCCAATAAAGATGGTTGAGAGCAGGCAGAAGCAGACAGAAATGTGGAGAAAAACTGATTTTTTTTTCACCTGCGCAGGTCTCCTATTGCAGCTTCGGCTTATAAAACATCCAATCAGAAAATAACATGAACCACGCTGTAAAGACATGATGAAAGTTTTGTTGGGATTGGATGCTTATATGAACTGTACCAGGCTATCAGGGAACAACAAACAGCACAACCAGACGGTTTCATTATCCTCGCTGGAGATTTCAACCATGCTGATCTCAAAACTGTTCTTTCCAAGTTTCATCAACAAATCCAGTCATTGTCAAACCCACCAACGAAAGCTTCGTTTCTCCCGTCGCTAACTCTGATGAATGGAGGCGTTCCACACCTGCTCTGTGGATCTTTACTTGAGGTTTCAGGACGAGCTCCAGCAGCCTGCGCTTATTTCTGTTGTTTATTTCTTCTTCTTCGGGGTTTACAGCAGATTTGCATCCAGAATGTTGCATTGCTGTCATCTGCAGGACTAGAATTTCACTGCACTTTATCTTTCTCACAAAATCAGATTAAGAAGTGAAATACCAAGCCATATTTGTCTGGTTTAGAATCGAGCCACTGCACTGCCATCAAGATTGTAAAGAATTCTAATTAAAATAGAGGTTTTCTGAGAAAGCTTGAGCTTCTTTCTCTGAACAACCCTGACCCTCCAGACCACACGATGGCGCTGATGCACCAATTCGTGATTTTGCCAAACGCCACTGAATCTGAATGGAAGAAGCAACCATCTCCATTGGCAACCAGCTCAAGTTGCCATGGTAACCTTTGAGGCTCAGGCTTCTTCAGGACTTGCAGACTGCCCTTTTTACCCAGAAGCCTTTGCTGCAATAAGCATTTGTCTTCCTGTCACTATTGGCTGGCAGGTGTAAGCATAAAGTCATTGTCAAACCCACCAAAAATTTTGGATTCATTAATTCCTATTATTTTTTTCCAGAAAATAAATACTTTTATTGTGTGCCCCACACACTGTAGATATTTATTCAGTTATCAAGCTTTTCTTAAAAATTAAACAATTCTTAAATTATTATAAACATAGGTGTAGCAGCAAATTCTGGACCCTGTATACTCTTAATGCCAGTGCACAAAGAAAATACATCATGAAAAAATATTTTATTGTTCATAAAAAACGCATTGACAATATCGTCTACATCAAACATATGTGTTATCTCTAAAGCAGAAACATCAACTACTTCCTCAAGTTAAATGGAGGGGAAAAGACAGAAACAGATTATAACATTTCTAAAATGGAATAAACGTTGCAGATAAAAAGGCTCTAGTTGGCAGTATAAAAACTGAAATGAGCCATCAACACTGAAGGTTTTCTCTGTTTTATCATTAGTGCTCACAATCCACTCACACAACTGTGATACTGGATTTGACACGTCATTCATGAACATTTTTAGAAAGAAACAATTCTACTTGTGTAGGTTTTACATGTATGGTTTCTTACCCGTGTGCACTTTTATATGCTTTTGAAAATTCCTCAGATAGGAAAAACTTTTCTCACAAGTGTTACATGTGTATGGCTTTTCCCCGTGTGAGTTCTTATATGCTCTTTTAATTTGTTCAGATAATAGAATTTTTTCTCACAGGTGTTACTAAAAACGGCTTCTCACCTGCGTGGGTTCTCATATGCCTGGTAAATCCGCTCAGATAGGAAAACCTTCTCTCACAGGTTTTACATTTGTATGGCTTCTCACCTGTGTGAGTTCTCATATGTCCTTTTAGTGTGCCTAGCTCAGAGAAACTTCTCTCACAGGTGTTACATTTGTATGGCTTCTCACCTGTGTGCACTCGTTTATGCCTTTGTAATGTGGACGGATCAGAGAATCTTTTCTCACAAGTGTTACATGTGTATGGCTTTTCCCCCGTGTGAGTTCTCATATGCTCTTTTAATTTGTTCAGATAATAGAATTTCTTCTCACAGGTGTCACATGTAAACGGCTTCTCACCTGTGTGGGTTCTCATATGCTCGTTAAATCCGCTCAGATAGGAAAACCTTCTCTCACAGGTGATACATTTGTATGGCTTCTCCCCTGTGTGCACTCGTTTATGCTTTTGTAATGTGGACCGAAGAGCGAATGTTTTCTCACAGATGTTACACGTAAACGGCTTCTCACCTGTGTGAGTTCTCATATGCTCTTTTAACGTGCTTAGATCAGAGAACCTTCTATCACAAGTGTTACACATGTACAGCTTCTCACCTGTGTGGATTCGTTTATGCTTTTGTAATGTGTCTAAACGAGAGAACTTTTTTTCACAAGTGTTACATGTGTAGGGCCTTTCACCTGTGTGGGTTCTCATATGTCCTTTTAGTGTGCCTAGCTCAGAGAAACTTCTCTCACAGGTGTTACATTTGTATGGCTTCTCACCTGTGTGCACTCGTTTATGGTTTTGTAATGTGGACCGATCAGAGAATCTTTTCTCACAAGTGTTACATGTGTATGGCTTTTCCCCCGTGTGAGTTCTTATATGCTTTTTTAATTTGTTCAGATAATAGAATTTTTTCTCACAGGTGTTACATTTGTATGGCTTCTCACCTGTGTGGGTTCTCATATGCTCGTTAAATCCGCTCAGATAGGAAAACCTTCTCTCACAGGTGTTACATTTGTATGGCTTCTCCCCTGTGTGCACTCGTTTATGCTGTTGTAACGTGGACCGAAGAGCGAATCTTTTCTCACAGATGTTACATGTAAACGGCTTCTCACCTGTGTGAGTTCTCATATGCTCTTTTAATTTGTTCGGAACAGAGAATCTTTTCTCACAAGTCTCACATATATATGGCTTCTTATCTGTGCTGGTTTTTGTCACTTCTCTGAATCCTCTACTGGTTTTGCAGTTATGCGGGTTCTCACCTGTGTGAACTCTAGCTGTTTGTATATCCAGCTGAACACTGGAAATAGTAGAGTTACATACAATATCAGTGTGACTTTTACCTTGATGAGGTCTCTTGCCTGGTATTGGCTCAATCAATATAAAGCTTTTATTCTCCTGGTTAATTAGTAGCTGTTCTCCCTCCAAACTAGTGCAGAGTTCTTCATTTTCCTCTTTAATCTGTGGAGGCTCCAGGTTACTTGGGTCCAGACTGGTGCAGAGTTCCTTATGTTCCTCTTTGATTGGTGGAGGTTCTGGTTCATAGTGGTCCAAAGTGGTGCAGAATTCCTCTAGTTCCTCTTTGATCAGTGAAGGTTCTGGTTCATAGTGGTCCAAAGTGGTGCAGAATTCCTCTTGTTCCTCTTTGATCAGTGAAGGTTCTGGTTCATAGTGGTCCAAAGTGGTGCAGAATTCCTCTTGTTCCTCTTTGATCAGTGAAGGTTCTGGTTCATAGTGGTCCAAAGTGGTGCAGAATTCCTCTTTGATTGGTGGAGGTTTTGGGTCATAGTGATCCATAGTGCTACAGAATTCCTCTTGTTCCTCTTTGATAGGTGGAGGTTCTGAGTCATAGTGATCCAAAGTGGTGCAGAATTCCTCTTGTTCCTCTTTGATCAGTGAAGGTTCTGGTTCATAGTGGTCCAAAGTGGTGCAGAATTCCTCTTGTTCCTCTTTGATCAGTGAAGGTTCTGGTTCATAGTGGTCCAAAGTGGTGCAGAATTCCTCTTGTTCCTCTTTGATCAGTGAAGGTTCTGGTTCATAGTGGTCCAAAGTGGTGCAGAATTCCTCTTTGATTGGTGGAGGTTCTGGGTCATAGTGATCCATAGTGCTACAGAATTCCTCTTGTTCCTCTTTGATAGGTGGAGGTTCTGAGTCATAGTGATCCAAAGTGGTGCAGAATTCCTCTTGTTCCTCTTTGATCAGTGAAGGTTTTGGTTCATAGTGGTCCAAAGTGGTGCAGAATTCCTCTTGTTCCTCTTTGATCAGTGAAGGTTCTGGTTCATAGTGGTCCAAAGTGGTGCAGAATTCCTCTTGTTCCTCTTTGATCAGTGAAGGTTCTGGTTCATAGTGGTCCAAAGTGGTGCAGAATTCCTCTTGTTCCTCTTTGATCAGTGAAGGTTCTGGTTCATAGTGGTCCAAAGTGGTGCAGAATTCCTCTTTGATTGGTGGAGGTTCTGGGTCATAGTGATCCATAGTGCTACAGAATTCCTCTTGTTCCTCTTTGATAGGTGGAGGTTCTGAGTCATAGTGATCCAAAGTGGTGCAGAATTCCTCTTGTTCCTCTTTGATCAGTGAAGGTTTTGGTTCATAGTGGTCCAAAGTGGTGCAGAATTCCTCTTGTTCCTCTTTGATCAGTGAAGGTTCTGGTTCATAGTGGTCCAAAGTGGTGCAGAATTCCTCTTGTTCCTCTTTGATCAGTGAAGGTTCTGGTTCATAGTGGTCCAAAGTGGTGCAGAATTCCTCTTTGATTGGTGGAGGTTCTGCGTCATAGTGATCCATAGTGCTACAGAATTCCTCTTGTTCCTCTTTGATCGGTGGAGGTTCTGAGTCATAGTGATCCAAAGTGGTGCAGAATTCCTCTTGTTCCTCTTTGATCAGTGAAGGTTCTGGTTCATAGTGGTCCATAGTGCTACAGAATTCCTCTTGTTCCTCTTTGATCGGTGGAGGTTCTGAGTCATAGGGATCCAAAGTGGTGCAGAATTCCTCTTGTTCCTCTTTAATCTGTGGAATGGAGTTTCCCTCCTGGTCACACATTTTCCTGGAACTCGACGAGAGTCTGTTGAACACGTGAATATTTCTTCAGCTGCAGCAGCGACTCTTTTGTCGATAAACACTCTCACTAAACTGGAACTATACTTTAAGCTTAATTACGAGTAAGATGTCTCATTGTTGTCACAACACACAACAGCAAGCAGCAGCTTTCACGTGTTTTTTAATTTCCTTCCACCGGATGCTGTGCTTTCTTTTTCTTCTTTTCCGAAAAAAAATTCAAATTTTTGCGTTAGCGCCACCATCTGGTATGGAGTGGATGGGCACATACAGTACATAGTACCTCACAAGAGTGAGTAGACTTTTATACGATGTAGTAGTGAATGTACAGCTTGTTTAAAAGTGTTTTGTTTAATACACATTTGAGAAAGAAATTAACACAGCTGTTGATGTGTGTTCAATTTACGTGTTCCACCTTTACTAAATATATACTAATAAACACTTGTACAACCAACCTACAGTATATTACCTCATTAGAGTGAAAGACTCCAAGTTGTTATAGAATTACATGAGTAATCCATCAATGAATCTGATATACTCTTATATTACCTCATGAATGAAAGTAATAGTGAAATAAATACATTTTAGCCTACTTTTGTTTAGGCATTGATTGTATATATTCTACAAATAATTTATCTTCATGATAATTCAGGTTTTCCTATTTATCCCATAATTAAAATAATTATTACAGGGTGATATGAATGAAAACAAATATTTTATTGTTCATAAAAATGTGTTGACAGTATGTGTGTGTTCTCTAAAGCATAAACATTTCATTAAAAATTACAAAAATATGAATTCTTTAATAATTATTAACATAGGTGTAGCAGCCAATTCTGGGCCCTCTATACTCTTAATGCCAGTGCACAAAGAAAATACATCATGAAAAAATATTTTATTGTTCATAAAAAATGCATTGAGGATATCATCTACATCATACATGTGTGTTACCTCTGAAGCAGTGTTAAGTTAAATGAAGGGGAAAAGACAGAAACATAACATTTTTAAAACACTGCAGATAAAAAGGCTCTAGTTGGCAGTATGAAAACTGAAATGAGCCATCAACACTCAAGGTTTTCTCTGTTTTATCATTAGTGCTCACAATCCACTCACACAACTGTGATACTGGATTTGACACGTCATTCATGAACATTTAAAAAAAAGAAACAATTCTACTTTTGTAGGTTTTACATGTACGGTTTATTACACTCGTTTGCACTTTCATGCCTTTGTAAACTCTTCAGGCGAGCATAACTTATCCCACATGTGTTACATGTGTACGGCTTCTCACCTGTGTGGGTTCTTATATGCACTTTAAGTACATGCGGATGGGAAAATCTTTTCTCACAGGTGTTACATTTATAGGGCTTCTCCCCTGTGTGCACTCGTTTATGCCTTTGTAACACACCCGGAAAAGAGAATCTTCTCTCACAGGTGTCACATTTGTAGGGCTTCTCCCCTGTGTGGGTTCGTGTATGCCTCTGTAACCCACACTGAAGAGCGAATCTTCTCCCACATGTGTCACATGTGTACGGCTTCTCACCTGTGTGAGTTCTCATATGCTCTTTTAATTTGGCCGAAACATTAAATCTTTTTTCGCAAGTGTTACATTTATATGGCTTCTCACCTGTGTGAGTTCTCATATGCTCTTTTAATTTCTGCGGATAAGGGTAGCTTTTCTCACAAGTGTTACATTTATACGGTTTCTTTTTTGTCACTTCTCTGAATCTTCTTCTACTTATTTTGCAGTTATATGGGTCTTCACCTGTGGGAACTCTGACTGTTTGTATATCCAGCTGAACATTGGAAATAGTAGTGTTACATACAATATCAGTGTGACTTTTACTTTGATGAGGTCTCTTTCCTGGTATTGGCTCAATCAATATGAAGCATTTATTCTCCTGGTTAATTCGTAGCTGTTCTCCCTCCAAACTAGTGCAGAGTTCTTCATTTTCCTCTTTAATCTGTGGAGGCTCTGGGTTACTTGGGTCCAGACTGGTGCAGAGTTCATCTGTTTCATCTTTGATCAGTGGAGGTTCTGGGTCATCTTTGTCCAGACTGGTGCACAGTTCCCCTGGTTCCTCTTTGACCTGAGGAGGTTCTGGCTGTTTCTGGTCCAGACTGGAGTTCCCTTCCTGGTCACACATCTGCTGGGGAGGCAGAACCTTCTTCTCTATGAA
The DNA here is from genome assembly GCA_036785175.1 of Eupleurogrammus muticus. Classification (NCBI taxonomy): domain Eukaryota; kingdom Metazoa; phylum Chordata; class Actinopteri; order Scombriformes; family Trichiuridae; genus Eupleurogrammus; species Eupleurogrammus muticus. The sequence continues at coordinate 3,542,003 of JAYKQN010000014.1, forward strand.
GACATGTTGCTGTGGGAGCTCTGGAAGGACAAAGAGGAATGAATGAAAAACAACAATATAGTACCACTCATTGATAAGACGCTCTGAGTTACACTCTTAGACACTTTTAGAGTTACTTTAATGTCTAAAGCAGTGGAACATGTTTAAACCATTATATCAACACACATTTACACAATCACAGTCATCAATTAAAAAAAAAAGTAATAGGAATTAACAGATGACTAAGACTTTTTCACAGCAGCCATATTGAACTGAAACAGCAGGTAAACTCAGGTGTTACCAGTGATAGTAATTAAAGTTCTATTTAGTGCAGCAGAGTCTGGCTGTTTGACCTGAATAGAACCTTAGTTAGTACCATTAGTCTACTTTCACTGTCAAATGCTCGGAAGCAGTGAAGCATTCAGCACAAACAGCAACCAAAGCTTCGTTTCTCCCGTCGCTAACTCCGATGAATGGAGGCGTTCCACACCTGCTCTGTGGATCTTTACTTGAGGTTTCAGGACGAGCTCCAGCAGCCTGCGCTGACGATCATTCTCCTCCTGGAACTCGACGAGAGTTTGTTGAACACATGTGAATATTTCTTCAGCTGCAGCAGCGAGTCGTTTGTCGATAAACTTTCTCAGACTCTGACCTGAAGACATAGTGGAGAAATGACGAGGAAGAGGTATCATTGTTCTCACAGCACAAGCGGCAGGTAACACGTGTTTTTTTAACTTCCTTCCACCGGATGCTGTGTTTTTCCCTCTTTAAAAAAAAAAAACCGAATTGCTGCGTTAGCGCCACCATCTGGTATGGAGTGGATGGACACATACAGTACATAGTACCTCACAAAAGTGAGTAAACTCCCATATATATATATATATATTTTTTTTATTGTATTATATCTTATCATGGGACAACACTGACGACTTTTATACGATGTAGTATTCAATGTACAGCTTGTTTAAGTGTTTTAATACAAATCTGAGAAAGAAATTAACACAGCTGTTGATGTGTGTTCAATTTACGTGTTACACCTTTACTAAATATATACTAATAAACACTTGTACAACCAACCTACAGTATATTACCTCATTAGAGTGAAAGACTCCAAGTTGTTATAGAATTACATGAGTAATCCATCAATGAATCTGGTATACTCGTATATTACCTCATGAATGAAAGTAATAATGAAATAAATACATTTTAGCCTACTTTTGTTTAGGCATTGATTGTATACATTCTACAAATAGTCTATCTTCATGATAATTCAAGTTTTCCTATTTATCCCATAATTAAAATAATTAACAGGGTGATATGAATGAAAACAAATATTTTATTGTTCATAAAAATGTGTTGACAGTATGTGTGTGTTCTCTAAAGCAGAAACATTTTATTAAAAATTACAAAAACATATTCTTTAATTATTATGAACATAGGTGTAGCAGCAAATTCTGGGCCCTGTATACTCTTAATGCCAGTGCACGAAGAAAAGACATCATGAAAAAATATTTTATTGTTCATAAAAAATGCATTGAGGATATCATCTACATCATACATGTGTGTTACCTCTGAAGCAGAAACATCAACTATTTCCTCAAGTTAAATGGAGGGGAAAAGACAGAAACAGATAACATTTTTAAAATTGAATAAACACTGCAGATAAAAAGGCTCTAGTTGGCATGAAAACTGAAACGAGCCATCAACACTCAAGGTTTTCTCTGTTTTATCATTAGTGCTCACAATCCACTCACAACTGTGATACTGGATTAGACACGTCATCTTTAGAAAGAAACAATTCTACTTTTGTAGGTTTTACATGTACGGTTTATTACACTCGTTTGCACTTTCATGCCTTTGTAAACTCTTCAGGCGAGCATAACTTATCCCACATGTGTTACATGTGTACGGCTTCTCACCTGTGTGGGTTCTTATATGCACTTTAAGTACGTCCGGATGGGAAAATCTTTTCTCACAGGTGTTACATTTATAGGGCTTCTCCCCTGTGTGCACTCGTTTATGCCTTTTTAACGCACACGGAAAAGAGAATCTTCTCTCACAGGTGTCACATTTGTAGGGCTTCTCCCCTGTGTGGACCCGTGTATGCCTCTGTAACCCACACTGAAGAGCGAATCTTTTCCCACATGTGTCACATGTGTACGGCTTCTCACCTGTGTGAGTTCTCATATGCACTTTTAATTGGGTCTGAACATTAAATCTTTTTTCACAAGTGTTACAGATGTATGGCTTCTCCCCTGTGTGAGTTCTCATATGAGCTTTTAATTTGTTCAGATGAAGAAATCTTTTCTCACAGGTGTTACATTTATATGGCTTCTCCCCTGTGTGCACTCGTTTATGCCTTTGTAACATACACGGAAGAGAGAATCTTTTCTCACAGGTGTCGCATTTGTACGGCTTCTCACCTGTGTGAGTTCTCATATGGTCTTTTAATTTCTGCGGATAACTGAATCTTTTCTCACAAGTGTTACATTTATGCGGTTTCTTTTTTGTTATTTCTCCGGATCTTCTTGTACTTATTTTGCAGTTATGTGGGTCTTCACCTGTGGGAACACTAGCTGTTTGTATATCCAGCTGAACATTGGAAATAGTAGTGTTACATACAATATCAGTGTGACTTTTACTTTGATGAGGTCTCTTGCCTGGTATTGGCTCAATCAATATAAAGCTTTTATTCTCCTGGTTAATTAGTAGCTGTTCTCCCTCCAAACTAGTGCAGAGTTCTTCATTTTCCTCTTTAATCTGTGGAGGCTCTGGGTTACTTGGGTCCAGACTGGTGCAGAGTTCATCTGTTTCCTCTTTGATTGGTTGAGGTTCTGGGTCATCTTTGTCCAGACTACTGCAGAGTTCCCCTGGTTCCTCTTTAATCTGAAGAGGTTCTGGGTCATCTTGGCCCAGACCGGTGCAGAATTCCTCTTTAATCTGTATAGTGTCTAGATCATCTTGATCCAGACTGGTGCAGAGTTCCTCCAGTTCCTCTTTAATCTGTGAAGACTCTGGATCATAGTGATCCAGACTGGAGGTCCTTTCCTGGTCACACATCTGCTGGGGAGACAGAACCTTCTTCTCTATGTAGACATGTTGCTGTGGGAGCTCTGGAAGGACAGAGATGAAGAAATAAATTTCAGAGATGAAGACATTTCTGATAAGACCCTATTTATAAAGGGATGATTTAATGGCTGAATCAGTGGCTAATACATTATTAATTGTGGCTATATACATCTTTATTAAACATTAACAATAAAACCACACATTTACACAATTGCAGTCATCACAGTTGCAATTTTAAAAAGTAATAACTAGACAATTCCTGCGGCAATTGTGAGAGTTCGGGCTAGGACGTTGGGCGTCAGGACTCTACTGTGGCTTTTCAAAACATTTTGATGCCAGGGATGTGATCCTGAGGTCCCTCTGGTCAGTACTGATAAGTTTGGTATGTGTCGGACATTTAGACCCTAAGTTATTGAGGAAAATCCAACAGCCAATCAGCTCTCAGTCTGTCATGTAGAACTGGGGCCTTTACCACGGTTACTCATGCACCGGCTGCAGCTCTGTGATGTAAACGATCTCTCCCAATGTTTATGCATAAACGGCTGTTCCACATGCCCGAACAAGTGCCCATAACTAAAAAAACGTAATTCATAATCACAAAATGGGCAAATTGTCTGAGAGGTGAGGGTCTCCTGGTCATGTTGATATATTTTGTATTTCCTTAGCTTGAAAATGTGGGCACAGGAGCAGGTTAGAAATTCAATGTTTTCCTAAAATGCAGGATGAGTCAGCGAAAATTGATAATGGGAGAGATAGGAAGAGAAGGAGCGCGAAGCTGCGCTTGGAGGCTCATAGCACCAAAACCATACAACTCTCCGCTTTTTTACTCACATTGGAGCGATCGGGAGGGTCGTGTCGACGTTTTGGTGTAAAAATCATTAACATGCGGTGAAAAGTCTGGCCGTGGCCGCGAGTTAGGAATTGTTTGTGCTTTTACACCCTACCGATGACATCACAACTCTGGACTCCCCATCCGGAATGCATTGCGCCAAAATCTCGCACAAAAATGGCGACTACGTCACCATAGTAACGAATATATATTTGATATAACAGTTGTGGCGGTTTGCCCTCTCCCCTTTTAGGGGAAGGGGCATTTGTTTATTAATTATTAGTTCGGGCTGGCTTCTAAACAACTAATAATTAACAGATGAGTAAGACTTTTTCGCAGCAGCCATATTGAACTGAAACAGCAGGTAAACTCAGGTGTTACCAGTGATAGTAATTAAAGTTCCATTTAGTGCAGCAGAGTCTGTTTGACCTGAATAGAACCTTAGTTAGTACCATTAGTCCACTTTCACTGTCAAATGCTCGGAAGCAGTGAAGCATTCAACACAAACAGCACAGAAAGCTTCGTTTCTCCCGTCGCTAACTCTGATGAATGGAGGCGTTCCACACCTGCTCTGTGGATCTTTACTTGAGGTTTCAGGACGAGCTCCAGCAGCCTGCGCTGACGATCATTCTCCTCCTGGAACTCGACGAGAGTTTGTTGAACACATGTGAATATTTCTTCAGCTGCAGCAGCGAGTCGTTTGTCGATAAACTCTCTCAAACTCTGATCTGAAGACATCGTGGAGAAATGGCGAGGAAGAGGTATCATTGTTCTCACAGCACAAGCAGCAGGTAACACGTGTTTTTTTTAAATTTCCTTCCACCGGATGCTGTGTTTTTTCCCTCTTTAAAAAAAAAAAACTGTTGCGTTAGCGCCACCATCTGGTATGGAGTGGATGGACATATACAGTACCTCACAAAAGTGGCTACACTGCCATATATATATATATATATAAAATATTTTATTATATTTTATCATAGGATAACAATGACAACTTATATACAATGTAATAGTCAATGTACAGCTTGTTTAAAAGTATTTTGTTTTATACAAATTGGTTGTCCCCTAAAAGAAATTAACACAGCTGTTGATGTCTCTTAGTTATTGCCTTAACTGTGTTTGACATGGAATTCACTAAAGCTTTACAGGTTCCCATTTGAGTATACCCCATATGTGCTCAAAAGGGTTTTAGGTCTGGAGCCATGCTAGTCTCCCGTGTGTGTGTGTGTGTGTGTGTGTGTGTGTGTGTGTGTGTGTGTAGGTGCAGGTGATAGTGAGAAACACAGTTTCGATTCCTTTGTATGTCAAGTATATGTGAAGAAATTGACAATAAAATTGACTCTGACTTTTCAAATTGACTACAGGGGAGCCCACTGACCAACCAACCACTGTATTCATTCATTCACCCTCATTAGGGCGAAACACTCCAATTTGTTCTCATGGAATTACACAAGTATACTATCTATAAATCTGGTATACACTTATATTACCTCATGAAAAAAGTAATATTGAAATAAATACATGAACACAGATAAAAAACATTTTAGCCTTCTTTTGTTTAAACACTGATTGTACATTCTAACAGTTTTCCTAATTATCCAATAATTAAAATAAGAATGTCAGTGTGATATAAATAAAAACATGTTATCGAGGAAAAAGACAAAAACACAAAACATTTTTAAAATTTATTAAACACTGCAGATAATATTGGTGGAATAAAAATTGAAATGAGACACCAACAATAGTTTTTTCTGTTTTAACATCAGTGCTCACAATCCACTTACACATCTGAGATACTGGATAGAAGTGGTTATTAAACATTTTTAGAAAAAATTTAGATCAATTCTGTGCTTTTCACGTCTGGCATCCGACAGAATCTTCTCCCACCGTGTGTGTTCTCATGTGGATCTTCAAGTGATGACTATGTCTGAAATCTTTTCCACAAGTTTCACAATTATACATCTTCTCCCCTGTGTGGATTCTCATATGCTTTTGTAATGTGCTCGCATGAGAGAATCTTTTCTCACAGGTGTCACACGTGTACGGCTTCTCACCCGTGTGAACTCTCATGTGCTTTCGTAATGTGCTCGGATGAGAGAATGTTTTCTCACATGTGTTACATGTGTACGGCTTCTCACCTGTGTGGGTTCTCATATGCGCTTTTAACGCACCTAGCTCAGAGAAACTTTTCTCACAGGTGCTACACGTGTATGGCTTCTCACCTGTGTGGACTCTCATGTGCTTCTGTAATGTTCCAGAATGAGAAAAACTCTTCTCACAAGTGTTACATGTGTACGGTTTTTCACCTGTGTGAGTTCTCATATGCGCTTTCATTTTTGTCATATCATTAAAATTTTTTCCACAGATTTTGCAGTCATACGGCTTCTCACCTGTATGGACTCTCACATGTATTTTTAATGTGTTCATGCACTTTTCATTTTTGTCATTTCTCTGAATCTTTTTCCACATGTTGTGCAGTTATACGGCTTCTCACCTGTATGGACCTTCACATGCAATTTTAAATCATAAATACCTTTAAAAGCCTTTCCACAAATTTCACACACAACCTGTTTACCTGTGTCCATATCCAACTGAATATTTGGTATGGTGGGGTTTGATATATCAGTGTGACTTTTACTTTTATGAAGTCTCTTCCTTGGTGTGAGCTCAGCATTTCCTGTTGATCCTGTGTTTCCATGTTTGCCTCCTTTGTGATCTTGGCTCTCAGCTACATGAGAGTGGTGAGAGAGGAGCTGGTCTTCACTGTCTGGTTCTGGTTTCACAGAGTCATTAACCATCATAATGACAATTTGATCTTTCTCTGTCGCAATGTCAGATTCGTCAGGGGTGAAGTCCTGAGTCTGGTCTTTACTGTTGTCACTTTCATCGCATATAGAAGTCAATGTTTCAGTCTCCTGCTTCATTACCAGCTGTTCTCCCTCTAAACTGGTACAAAGTTCCTCTTGTTCCTCTTTGATCTGTGGAGGTTCTGGGTCATCTTGGTCCAGACCGGTGCAGAGTTCCTCTTGTTCCTCTTTAATCTGTATAGTTTCTAGATCATCTTGATCCAGACTGGTGCAGAGTTCCTCCAGTTCCTCTTTAATCCGTGAACACTCTGGATCATAGTGATCCAGACTGGAGTTCCCTTCCTGGTCACACATCTGCTGGGGAGACAGAACCTCCTTCTCTATACAGACATGTTGCCGTGGGAGCTCTGGAAGGACAAAGAGGAACCACTTTCTGATAAGACATTATTTATAAAGTGTTAATTTAATGTTAAAATCAGTGGCTACTACATACTAACTATTGCTTTATAAATGTTTAATATTTCATTAACATTGACACTCATAACGCATTCAGAGTCATCAATTCCACCTTAAAATAATAATACCTAGTAGACTTTTTCCACAATAGCCACGTTGAACTGAAAAAGCTCAATATGGCAATAGAATAGAACCTTAGTTAGTATCACTGGTCCAGCAGATGTCGCCACTTTCACTGTCACATGCTCGGAAGCATTGAAGCATTCAGCACAAACAGCACAGAAAGCTTCGTTTCTCCCGTCGCTAACTCTGATGAATGGAGGCGTTCCACACCTGCTCTGTGGATCTTTACTTGAGGTTTCAGGACGAGCTCCAGCAGCCTGCGCTGACGATCATTCTCCTCCTGGAACTCGACGAGAGTTTGTTGAACACATGTGAATATTTCTTCAGCTGCAGCAGCGAGTCGTTTGTCGATAAACTCTCTCAGACTCTGACCTGAAGACATAGTGGAGAAATGACGAGGAAGAGGTATCATTGTTGTCACAGCACAAGCAGCAGGTATCGCCTGTTTTTTTTTTTTTAACTTCCGCCGGATGTTGTCCTCATTCTTCTTCTTCTACTTTTCATATTTTTGAGGGGGTTGGAAAACCACGAATTGGAGCATTACCGCTATTACCTGGCATGGAGTAGATGGATTCATCTACTTTCAGGATTTAAGTGGCTTTTTAAAACACACATGGACATGGCAACATTTCTCCTCGATCGGTAAATTAAGCCAACTCGCTTGCTAACTTAGCTAAAGTTACCTATCAATCAAACTCCTCTTCAACATTATTTGCTTATAAATCTTCAGTTTTACCTGTAAGGTTCATCTCCTGACATGGTGCAGGCTGTTCGCTGGACGAATTTAGCAACAAATCTGGCAACCCGACTGCTGAATTGTTTTTTTATGTGTGTTGCAACTACGATTTCGAGACACTAGATGTCAGTATTCCCATTTCACGATTTCCACCTTTAAATTTTCCTTTCTAATCAGCCAATCACATGGCTGCAACTCATTGCATTTGGGCATGTAGACATGGTCACCCCTAAGGTGTTATAACTATCGGGTTGAGGTCAGGACTCAAATGCAGGCCAGTCAAGTTCATCCACACCAGACTTTGTTATCCATGTCTTTATGGACTATGCTTTGTGCACCGGATAACTGGATGTGGATGGGTGAGCGAATACTGTTGGAAATATAGAGAAGACACTGTGGCACAGAACTTAATTTAATTCGCCATGGGTCATATCTGACTCAAATAACTTAAGCCTTCAAATTAAACACAATGATTAATTAGTGCATCACTGCCAATAAACTGTCCCCTTCATTTGCTTAATACACAACAGTCAAAATGCTAAATAGCTGTGTCAACATGGCAGTCTACCAACATTGTGTTTCTCATCATTGAGATCGACATACAGTGACCCTCAAGTCAAACATCCTTTACAGCCCGATGCAGAGTGAGAGTCCATCACCACCTGTTTTAAGTATTTATTCATAGACTAGTCTGTATATTATTGTTGCCCCTCTAATAAAAGTCATGTAAACCAGCAATTAGAATCACATCTGGTCAAATGAGCTTTGTGATACATCGCGGGGGCTGTCTACAGGTTATGATGTTTGGCTACAACTTACAGTATAATAACAGGTGCCAATGGACTACATCAAGAAGTGTCTCAGTTAAAGGCCACTTATGGTTTATTATAAGAGAAAAGCAAGCTATCTATCACAGACTGGATCAGCAGCAGACTGAAAATCATTGTGCTTTAATGCTGCAGAATTATTAGTCATTTTGGAGTTTGGAATTGTTTCAATCTGAGAAAAAAAACATATTTGGAGTGGCACTTTGATTCTTTAATTTGTCTAATAGATTTTTTGGGGGGGCATTTAAAAAAAAAAGTGCACATGCATATAGCAATTACGGTTATTGACACGGACTGCCACACACGGCAGCTGTCACACACTCCTCCCCACGAGCGTCACAGCTGGACCGTGACAGGCACTGGACTGTCACTGAGTTCTGGGGGGTTAGGGACAATGGGGGGGGGGGGGGGGGGGGGGGTCATCCGAATCCAGAACCTAAAGGTCATGTCTGTTTCTGCTGCTGCAACAATCGCGGGTTTGGTTGACTGTTTATCACGAGACACTGATTATGATTTAAATCCGGTGTTGATGCTGCCACGTGTTTGCCTTTTTGCACATTTAGAAAATAAGCCGTGCTACACTTTCTTTTTAGTAGTTATATATATATATAATTTCTGTCAGTGTCCGTCTCCTCGAGCGCAGGAACTCGCACGTACGGACACGCGCGCGCATCTTGCTGTTCCGTCAGCCTTAGCAACAGAGAAACGGAGCTCTCCCATTGGCCCCCGCCCGGCGTTCGGCTGCCTCCTATTGGCCCTGCTCGCTGTCACTCAGGACGGAAAAAGCCCGGTGGCTGCTGCTGCGGATACAAGGGCAGCAGGGCTGGGTAGGGTCTGGCCTGGGTGCGCAGTGGATGCTGAGGAAGGAGAAAATAAACGACATTGCGTAACATTTGTGTTCGTTATGAGTATCGTCCTGAAGTGCAATTGCCATACTTGTATGGATGCTTGCATTATCATCAATCCAAGTCCCTTCGTGCTCTGTGGTCGCAGTCTAATGAGGCTCATAAGCATCTTTTACTATTTTGCAGCTTCTCTAGCATAGAGACATTTTTGCACCAAATGCAACGTTTTTGTCAGATCAGCCTGTGTCGGGCCTTTGACTGTCATCTGTTCGGTGCAGACGTGTCATCACCATAATCATCAGTAGTTCTGCAGGTAAGGAATCGATTTATATTGCATTATGCTGTCTAATTAGCTAATGTTTATGGTGCAAGGGGAAAATGTCATCAGCATCAATAACGAGTGCACGATAACTACTTGCATTTGTCCTGCGACAGCGTAAAACAATAGATCTATCAATATTATAAATAAAGCAATTATGGCCTAAACCTGCGCATTACACTGCCACAGATTGGGGACAAAAAATCAGTCATGTGTTTATGCGTTTTTTTTGCATATTCATAGCAAATATTTCTTAAAATGGGTATTTATGTTTCATATTTCGTTCTTACAGTTGTAAGTACGATTGATTTAGGACGTATTACTGAAACCTGCAGCCTCCTACTGTGGTTAGATGGCGTCATATGTTGAAATAGATATGATATTGTCCTAGACATGTTGAACCAGCAAAGCTATAGGATTTTTTTTTGTGCATTAGACGTTTTTAACATATAATGGGCTTATTTGTGCAATGATGCACATTCGGTGTGCAGATGTCATGTCAGGCTGCAGCGCTATAGCCTACATGTAGAGAGCAGCACACTGTGCAGACCCTGAAGTGTGTTACTGTAAGCTTTGGCAGACATATCAACCTAGATATTCTGCAATGCAGACAAAAAAATGTACATGGCTGAGTAACCTTCAGCTCGTTCGGGTTTTTGGATTTCAGGACGTGGTCAACTTACTCCATTATTCACAATTGAATCCTGGTGGACCATATTTATCGATAGTAGGTCAGCGGGACAATCGTCCGTTTAATCGTTGTTGCGTTGATGAGGTGTGGTGTGGTGTCATCGTTTTGCCAGGGTCAGCCAAGCAGTTACACAAGTCCAGGTGCCAAATGTTCCACACCATCGCAAACAACCTTCTCATAGGACCCCCTACTGTCCAAACCTCATTATGTATTGATGCAGGTGCAGCTGGTGTGGTGTGAAAGACCTGTGTGGGCCAAAATATGAAACACAAGTTAATGCATAACATGAGAATTGCTGCAGTTTTTCCAGAACAAACAGAGTGTCTGTTTGCTTCTTGTGCCAATTCTCCATTTTGATATTTGTGGACATGACAGTCAACACTCACTTGGGTCCAGGGTGTAATAGGATAGCACTTAATGCACTGACCTTCAACAACAACAACAACACATGCACAGATAGTGCATGCACACAAACGCAGATCCTGTTCTCTCCCCTCCGTTTTTCAGCGTTTCGCCTAATAGGATAATGAACTCTTTTGTGCAGATGTGGACATACACTGGGTAAACAAGCTTAATGTTCCCTTGCTATACCCAGGCCTCTGAAGCACTGTGCATTTAAAGACAAAACATGCTGCACACAACACTTCCAATGTACCATCCATTATACATGTATTGCAGTGATGGTGTTTCAATAATGGATAGAAATAGAAATCTACATCTAAAAGTGATTAGAGGTATTGATATCTGATTTTTACTCAACATATACATTTTACATGAGAATAATCTGAAGAAAAACAATTCTCTTATCTTTCCTTTCCTTTTTTATCCTTGTTGATGGTTGAGGAACGTTTTTGAAATTTGTAGAAATAAAGTCTTGTAAGCCCAAGCATAACACTAAATAAAATGTAAATATATGAAATGAGAAGCATGTTTGAAACACATTCATGATCTAAACAACATTGTATGTGACATACTTTGAGCAGTAAACTGAAATCCTCTCTCTCTGCAATCATTTACTGCATTCTCTTTGACAGTTTTCGTAACCAGGAAACAATAAAGCCCTGACATTTACATGTGCCTCTTCCCACTCTGTTTCCTAGAGATAATCAGTCTGTGTTCATATGAGTGAAGTCTTCGAGTGAAGACTAATAATGCTTTATTTTCATGACTGGTTAAGTGCAGTTTAATTGTGACTGGACCTGAGCAGGAAAACAAAGACTGTCTTTCTCTCATCTGCTTTGGAAATACTATAGTTTGGGGAAGTGCACTCCTTTTATTATGAGACACATTGTGCGTACAGTCAATGACTGATGCTTTCTATTTATATATATCCTGATTCTGACCATGTCAAAAGGGTTATTAATAGCAAATGACCAGGCATGTGAATGGTGAGTCTGCACTGACATTGAAACTCTACTATGAGACAAGTAGTGTTTTTAAGCTGTCCGTTCTCGAACTTGGGATCTTGAGAATGTTGAGCTGTGTTTGCACCCAGGTGAGTGTGTTATGAAAGCTTTTATAAAGGCTAGACTTACACTGGCTGCTGTATTTTGAATTTGCATTGTGGTCTGGAGCCTTTGAATGAAAAACCATCCGGGCTATTGGTTGGTTTTATTTGCTTAACATTGGCTGTGGACTGAGGATAAAGACTGTTTCATTGTAACTGCGTTGCTAGGAAACAGCTTTGGTCCAGTGTCATAGGAACCAAGCTGCGTCCCAATTTCTTCCTGTTGAGCTGTTAACATTTGCAGACACAGCAACAGGAAATTGACTAGGACCTATTTAAAATCTGAAATGTTCTGTCTAATAAAAGGCTGAAAGAGACTTTATTGTCTCTTTCTTTATTTTATGCTTAGACATAAACAGATTTTTTTAATTGCATATTAAACATATACCTGATGATATGTGTTATGTCTGTCTATCTGCTGTCTCTCATTATTTCTGATGTCTGATGTTATTAATGTTATCCAGGGGAGCGCCATGCTGACCAGTATCACTGAAGGAATACTGTGCTGCCTAACTGGGAAAGATTCCAGTCTGGTCTTGCCCCTGGAGTCATCGCAACCCTCTGATGGCTTCGAGTTTGTGGAGGTGAAACCGGGTAGAGTCCTGCGAGTGCGGCACATCGTCCCAGAGCGTCAGCCTTTCGTAACAGAAGAGCAGGTTTCAGGCAAGGAGGACACGGATGGTGGCTGCGCTGACGACGGCTCTCCTGAGGATTATAATAAGGAGAACAATACCGGCAGCAGAGTCCACTGCAAGAGGAAGATCACAGTCTACCGCAATGGCCAGCTGGTGATTGAGAATCTTGGTGATGTGTTGCACTCTGAGATCCTGCAGTGTCAGGACGGGGATCTTGAACCCTGTACCACTGTGGAGGTGGAGCTGGCTGACTACAAAGAAATACCCTCTTCTCCTGACCCCAAACCTGTTCTCCCTCTAGTTCCCCCACCCCATGGGGAACAGAAACCCGCTCCACCCCCTCGCCGCCGTCGCCGTAAGCCCAAGCGCACGGTGCAAATCGACACAAAGCGGCTGATCTCGAGCTGTAAAGGCACGCACTCGGACGTAGCACTGTTTTTCGTGCACGGCGTGGGAGGCTCACTGGACATTTGGAGCAGCCAACTTGACTTCTTCTCTCGGTTGGGCTATGAGGTCATTGCGCCTGACCTGGCGGGCCACGGAGCCAGCACCGCACCACAGATCGCAGCCGCTTACACTTTTTATGCCCTGGCAGAGGACCTGCGTGCCATCTTTAAGAGATATGCTCGTAAACGCAACATTCTCATTGGTCACTCATATGGGTAAGTGGTTTAGAATTTGTGAGGTGCTTTTGTTATAAAACATGCACAATTGGAAGTGTCTCTGAAGCAATATTAAAACTGATCAAAGACATTTCTTTTAATTTGACCCAAAAATGTATTCCTTCATAGTTTTCAACACTCTTTTCCCCATCCCATTATATCTTCCAGAGTGTCATTTTGCACCTTCTTGGCCCACGAATATCCTGACCTTGTCCATAAGGTGGTGATGATCAATGGTGGGGGTCCAACAGCTCTGGAGCCCAGCCTGTGCTCTATCTTCCAGCTGCCATCTTGTGTTCTTCACTGTCTGTCACCTTGTCTGGCGTGGAGCTTCCTCAAGTAAGAGCTGCATCTGGTGCCACAATCGCCACTAAAAACACTGATGTATACTGTAATATAGCAAAAAAAATCACCTCAGTTTTTCTGTTTGATTTATTTTTATTTAAAAAACATGTGATCATCAAATAGTTTTGGATAACACCTTTCTCTTCACCATCTATAGAGCTGGATTTGCCCGTCAGGGTGCCAAAGAGAAGCAGCTCTTGAAGCAGGGGAATGCCTTCAATGTGTCTCCATTTGTCCTGCGTGCCATGATGAGTGGCCAGTACTGGCCTGAGGGAGATGAGGTCTACCATGCCGAGCTCACTGTGCCCATCCTTCTGGTTCATGGCATGTGTGACAAGTTTGTGCCCATGGATGAGGACCAGCGCATGGCAGAGGTATGGTACAGTATGCATTTATGGTTTTTTTTATGTTGATTAGTGTTAACTTATTGTATTTCAAGAGGAAATTACTGTTTTTGTACTTGTTTTGACCTACTGTACAGTTTTGCATTTATTTTTGGCTATCTTTCCAGATCCTCCTATTTGCGTTCCTAAAAGTCATTGAGGAAGGAAGTCACATGGTCATGATGGAGTGTCCCGACACCGTCAACACCCTCCTTCATGAGTTCTTTCTATGGGAGCCCGACATGTCCAGAAAAGACAGCTGCAAAACAGAAACAGAGAAAAGTGTCTGTGACACTCTCCATACACTGACAATCAATAAGCTTATGGACAAATAACCAACAAGGAGTTCGGTTTCATCACAGAACTAAGCAGAAGGCCTTTTTACGACATGTGTTCTTAAGGCTGCTCCTAGGCTGAGAGCTGTTATATACAGGGCCAAATCTTAAGGATGCAGATGGCCACTGGTGCTCCAAGATAAAGCAGGACTTAGGGTATTGAGCCAAGTAGAGAATGACGGAGAGCGAAGATGAGAGGAACGGATGCAAATACACAGTCAATTTCTGCTTTGCTTTTTGATTTGAGTTTGTGCTCCATCACATGATGTGAAATGACACAAGGAGTCGAGGAGACAAACAATCCATGAAACAGTGTCTGAATTTCCTTGTCTTACATGGTCTGTGAAGTACAGCAGCTGTTATGAAGAGAGAATTAACTCGGCATCGGGCCCATCTTATATCTGCTTTTATTGGAAGACTGGCAAAGTAATATGTAGTAAACTGAGAAATCACAGCTATGAATTGCCAGAATGATGATGAAAGATATCTTATAATCTAATTTAAGTGTTCGTAATAACAATTTATTATCAAAACTGGCAAAATTAGTGGTGAATATGTTAAAGATATTAAATATATACATGCAAAATGTAATTAATAATTGCACTAAATGCATATTTAAATTACATTATGCATGAAGAGGAAACACTAATTCATTGCTTAACTGCAATCCAGCCTCTTACTAACCAACTCAAACATTGTGCAGTGTGTGCCATCTGAAAACTCAGTCACTGCTGTTGTCAATATAATTGGCTCATCTATTTTGAAAATAGAGAAATGATTTTCCATATATTGAATATATACTAATATAAATTATAAAAACCAAAAAGAAAAAGGTGTTTATGCTAAGCACAATGTAATCAATTCATCAATTCATACTTGCATGAAAATGAAATAATATAAAATGGGAAATCTATGTGAAATGGTTCTAAAAACAAACAGGGGTTCCAAAAGTTTGTTGTCCTTTAGCCAAAGCAGCCCTTCCTTCTCCAATAGTGTTTAATACCCGATGGGATACATAGTACCAGGATGCACGAGTTTAGAATAAGAGTAAGTTGCAATATATTGTCATATTGATAATTTCCCAGTGCACTTCTCTTTATCAAATGAGTGTTTCTCTTTATGTATAAGTATTACTTTGCCTTCATTCTGAAGTAACAGCAACTGCCATAAGAATTTGTGGTTGTACTGACCGCTTCAAGCTGTTGTCTCTTTGATGATTAATGCAAAACCAGAGTGTGTTCCGCTACTGCTCTCCAGTCCACCCTATTTATCAAATGGTGTGAGACTGCAAGAATGAGCTAAACATGATGCTCAATGAAAAACATTCATTCATGGGTGTTGTTTTGTCTCATAGTGGGACTGTAAGGTGCAAGTTAAAGCACAGTCTAATATGCGTATTTGTTCTTATCAGTCTAATATGCTTATCTAACAGTGCTTATCTGTTGAACGCATAGTTTATACTGTTTTGAGCCGTGGAAGGTCTAAACTGGTGAAATTGAAACGGGGTGTCCAACACTTAAAATCAAATATGAGTCAGCCAAAGGATAAAGTCCCCTTAAAAAGAGGGACATTCATATTCACAATGCTGGTCTGTTATATATGCATTTCGACAAGAGAGTGGATGCAACATGACCGTTCTTATGCAACTGGAACAGAATGGAGAGAAATAGAGTGGAAATGAACTGACCTGGCACTGACATCTCTAAAATATATAATCTCTATAGACTTTCCAAAAACCAACAAGTGCTGCTGATGCAATGTACTGTACTATATGTCTCCTTTGATGTAAAAGGTCAGTAAAACTGTATGGACTACAGGGTGCACATGTACTTCCTCTTATGCTAAAAGTGTGCATATACAAAGTGTCAGTGCTCCAGTGTGTTATATCTTTTTTGTGGTTAACAAAATGTGTTAATGTTATTGTTGCATTTATTCATGGTAATCATAATATATGCACTGCCTGAATGTAGATGCATATAACATTATATAGCCTATCAAAACAGTTGGATTCAGTGTATGAATGTGCCTTTCCTGGCATAAAATAAAACTGATGTTCAAGTCTAAAGGTGTTTTGTTTGCTTTGCTTGTTTGTGCAGTTAAGTAGTCTACTTTTCTTCTGAGATTTTAGGACGTAACAGAATTACTTGTGTTATTCATATGTCATTAAAAATGGAAAATGTGAAGAAGAAAAGATGCAATTTTCCATTTCACACTGAAATTCCAACAATAAAAACAATCAAAAATAAATCATTAGTCAACAGAGAGCTTTTTATTTATTTTGAATGTAGCACAAACTTCTTTTATATAACAAGTCAGGTAGTAATAAAACATAAGACTAACATGAATTATTACTATGTTATATAAAGTCAGATATGACATGAACTAATGATAATTAAATATTATAAATAAATCATGGAAACATTTTAATTTTAATGTATTTCTGCTTTTGCTTATGGAAAAGGTGTTTCTATTTTGATTGTGTGTGAAACGCTGTGCGTGTAAGATAAGATAAGATAAGAGGACTTTATTGATCCCACAACGGGGAAATTTGCTTGTTACTGCAGTGTGCAGAGTGAAGAAAAAAAAAGCTAAAGAAAATAAAAGCTATAAAAATTTTAAAATAAAATACACAACACTATGTATAAAAGATATTAGTGAAAATATTATAATATATGTGGAGGTTTTTAATATAATTAGTCGTAATTATAGGTATATAATAACTACAATAATGACATCTTTAAAAATTATTTGAAAAATGCCTAAATTATGGTTATGTGGATAGTTTACGATAGGCTTAATGCTCTAATGCAAACGCACCGACATAAGATGGCGGCCGTGTGGGGACGCAGGCTCATTGGGCGCGAGTGTCGGTATATTCATCTAGTGTTCTATAGATATCTTTGACAGTAACTACCAGTCCGCAATAGAAACCTTGTGCTAAGTGAGAACAGATGGTTGAGTTAAAACCACAGACTCACCCTTTGATTGGCTGAGCGTGCTGCATGCGCGTTGTGGTCTGGCTGTGGTAAACACGATCTGCGTTGCTTGCGCATGCGGATTAGCGGTAATGGAGGACGCTAGTGATACACTCACAGGGGGCTCAGTGCAAGCTGCCTTCTTTCTCCTGCGCACATAACCGCTGTTTCTGGTGATTACAAGGCGTCTGCATCGCGAAGGGTCGACTCTGTCATCATCCGGGGTGCAGCTTGTAAGTGTCTGCATGTCGCGTAGAGTGACACGTTTACCTCACTCGTAACTCAAAATGCTAATCTGATAGCCGAACTAGCCAGAACTGCTAATGTCGGCGGTAGCGGTTGGGCGCTGTCTATTTCCTGGAATGGGCATCGCCGACTCAATATATAACACTGTTTAAATGCTATATTAAAACGGAACTGAAAGATTCAGTTACTCACCGCACTTGGGGACAATAAATCTGTAATAGAACCTAAATAGGATTTACGATGAGAATGTTAAAGTTACCCATGTCCAAGTTTTAAGCTGTGTGAAGGAGTTGACAATGCAAGAAATAGTCACATCCCGCTAGCCTAGCCGTGTTAAAAACAGCAGCGCAAGTTCTCCCATAGAAGTGTAACTTCACGTGAACTTTTAGCGTCGTGTAACAGTCACGTGACTTAACGCTACTTGCACATCCGTGCACACAAGCATACTCACTATCACTGTAGCTAATGCTATGCTATCTGTCAACGACTTTCGTTTGTGACGTAGCAACTTAGCAGACGAATTTAACATTACTATTTAAGTTTCATTAGGCATGTGTAATTTAGGTTAACATAGGGTCTACCGTACAATGACGAGACAATTGTATTCGTAACATACAACGTTCTAATTCAAAATATTATATCGAAGTCAATTTTTACGGTATATACATAAATACAAATTAGGGTTTATCTGTAAAAGTGACAAGTGCATACGACAGTATTGCGCAATTAGTATTTTACAGTTGTGATTTATTAGCAGCAAAGGTCAATAGTCTGTTTTATCCTCCCTATCTTAAAGGGGTCTTCATTGTCGAATGCTTCTCGTATGGTTTTAATGTCTATTTTATGATTGCTGTAAAGCACTTTAAGCTACACTATGTATGAAAGGTGCCTGACAGCGTTGAGTGTTTTATGTAAACAGTGCAGGTTAGCAAATATTTGATCTGGAATATTTAGATATGAGTTGATAAGTCTAATAGCCGGGTGATTAAAAACTGTCCTCAAATCTGCTGTTATATATGGTATGCTCCTATATTGTGTACCAGATGGTAATAAGAAGAACTGTCTGCATGCTGCGTGTCTGTGTTCAGAAGTCAAAGGTTCATGGATATACAACATGATTATATTCATGGTCCGGTCCAGCTACAATGATGAAACAAATGCATTTATCAAGTTATATTAAGGCAAAGCATCCACTTTTATAATGATTATATAATTTAATCAATATTAACTCAAAATATTAATGTTATGATTAATCATATAGCATACAAGACCAAAAATGTTCCTTTTTTTTTACAATAGGAGCTGCCATTGGGTTTTAGGATGGCATCAGATGTGGTGTCTCAAAGCCACGGTTCCAAGGGAATCATGACATTTTACCCCACTGTTGAGGAGTTCAAGAACTTCAGCCGTTACATTGCATATGTGGAGTCCCAAGGAGCACACAAAGCAGGCCTGGCTAAAGTAAGTCATACTACAGCAGTTGTTTATACAATATTCATGTTCCCGTCTACTTTTTAGAATTTGTTCAATTATCAGCAATTTATATATATACTGCATTTCGCAGAAGCAAATATATTTTAGTGTTTTCATTTATTTTATAACCATGAGGACTCTATTAAAAGCTATTAAAAAAAAAAGGAAATGCACTTATGACTGTACTTTGCTAGACACATTTTTACCTCGACACTAATCAAATCTGTCTAATGCAATTAAAACAAATCAACATAATTATGTAGTTCAGTTTACAATATTTACCATTTTTGTCTTTTGAGGTCGACAATCTCAATCTTTTGCCATAAACGTCTAATCAACATCCAATCTTTTGGAAAAACAATGCATCAACTTGTACTCTTTTGAGTAACTAAATGCAAACCCCATTTAATAACGTGTGGGGAGTATTTTGGATGGTCTCTACTGGTCATTAATGTTGATGTAGTTACCACTTCACAAAGTGTGACAGTTGGTCCAGATCACAAGCAGGCTGTTAATTTGCAATTTCCTGAGGGACTGATTAAACAGTTGCTGTGGCGTAGGTTAAACAGACATGAAGCAGTTTTTTTTTTTGTCTCGTCCATATGCTGATATGATGAATGTGACCTTATTACATCCAGATCTTTACCCGTTGTAATAAGTGTTTAGAAAAGCAGACTAACTTGCTTTACAACTTTCCTCTCTCCTAAGATTGTCCCCCCAAAGGAGTGGAAGCCTAGAGCCTGCTATGATGATATAGATGATTTGGTGATACCCGCACCCATTCAGCAGGTTGTGACAGGCCAGCAGGGCCTTTTCACTCAATACAACATTCAGAAGAAGTCCATGACTGTCAGAGATTTCCGCAAGATGGCAAACAGCGACAAGTGAGACGTGCAGAAATATTGTCTTACATTTCTTTCACTTATCGTAAAAAAGGTTTTGTCTGCATATTAACACTGTCAGATGCTGCTAGAATATTTGTTATGTTTTATAATAATAAATTGTTTAATGCATGTTTTTTTTTAATAGATACTGTAGCCCTCACTATGATGACTTTGAGGAGCTAGAAAGGAAGTACTGGAAGAATGTGACATTTAACCCTCCCATATATGGAGCAGATGTCAATGGAAGCCTATATAACCCTGTGAGTTCACATCTTGCATTATGTCGCACGTCGGTACTATAGTAAAAATTCATTATTATCAGTGTCTTTTCTGTTTGCTGTCTGTGCCTCTGTTGACTTGATATATAGTGGGGAGAATAACATTATCATTGTGCTGCTGTGCCTTGTTTCATCTGTTGATCTTATATCTTCTTCTTCACTCCCACAGGACGTAAAAGAGTGGAACATTTGTCATCTGGACACCATTTTGGATACTGTGGAACATGAAAGCGGCATCACTATTGAGGGCGTTAACACACCCTACTTGTATTTTGGCATGTGGAAGACCACCTTTGCTTGGCACACTGAGGACATGGACCTCTACAGTATCAACTATTTGCACTTTGGACAGCCCAAATCATGGTAAAGTATACACACCAATGTATGCTCTTGATCAGTTGCAAACATAAGTTGTTGAATCATACACAATATTATATGAATTTAAAATGCTTCTATATCGGTGTCACGCTGCTGCTTGTAGTTACATTTTTGTTATATGTGGTAGTAGAACAAGGTCTTGAAAGGTGAGATTTAATTTGGCCTCAAACTCAAACATCCACATTACCCTCAGCAAAATTCTCCCACAATCCATTTGATCAAAACCAAACTTATTATATGATAATTATAGCTCTGTTTTTTGTTTGAATGTGTGCAGGTACTGTGTTCCTCCAGAGCATGGAAAAAGATTGGAGCGTCTGGCTAAAGGTATGAATCGAATATTATTTATAGCTATGTAGTATAAAGCCGTAACAATCAGGGATCTCCAACATGTGTCTGATTTCTCTTTTTCTAGAGTTCTTTCCTAGTAGTTCCCAAAATTGTGAGGCCTTTTTGAGGCACAAGATGACCCTCATCTCTCCTTCGATACTGAAGAAATATGCTATTCCATTCGAAAAGGTATGAAAGGACTAACTGTTCATTTGTATTTCAAACAAGTGACCTCCTTTTTTTAGAAGTTGTCTTTATACCCAGTATAAAAATATGATGTAGGTACTAACTTGTATTACCTTATTTTTCCTAAGATTACTCAGGAGGCTGGTGAGTTCATGGTAACGTTCCCCTATGCCTATCATGCTGGTTTCAATCATGGTTTCAACTGTGCCGAATCCACCAATTTTGCCACTGAGAGATGGATTGAATATGGCAAGCAGTCGGTTTTGGTGAGCAGTGCTGACAATTAATCTTATCAGAAAATGTATGTTGTCTGCAGTAAAACAAACATGCATTCATATAACTGTAGGAATATAATGTATACATGTATATTCATATTAAATGATGTCCTATGTACTGCTTTCTTTTCTTTAGTGCTCGTGCCGTAAAGACATGGTGAAGATTTCTATGGATGTGTTTGTGAAGAAATTCCAACCAGATCGCTATGAACAGTGGCTGGCAGGACGGGATGTGGTACCCATCGATCACTCACGGCCCACTCCAGAGGCTAAGGAGTTCTTGGGGGAGTCCTTCAATGACGTTACCAGCAACAGTAACAGCAGCTCTGTGGAGAGCTGTGGTGAGGATGGAGAGCGGAAGAGGTGGGTCAAAGACTACACATATATAGTTATATTCAGATTAGGCATAATGTCAAGTCAAAATTTTGTATATGTGAGAAATGCCTGATTGTATGCTACATAAGAAATTAGTATTTCCTTTAAAATAATACTGGAAAAAATAGGTTGAGCGGAAGATGTAATGATTTACATATGTGTTAAACAATTTTCTTTCAATGGTAGCTCAGACTGGTAATCTTGTCATGCAGTCACATAACTGTCATGTGAGGAGGTCACATGCAGGTTTATTTATTGATTATTTAGTTGGTGGTATGCTGTATATAAATGCATTTGTGTATAGAGAAGGTATTAGTATGTGATGAGAATCTTCTATTCCCTCTTTTTGTTGGTACAGTTTTGGGCACAGACATAACATAGATATAGTACTATATTCTTTTTTTCCTTAGGAACCACAAATCAAAAAGATACTGAATTAAATAAACAAATGCAGGTGCTATAATTTGGATCTAAGGCCCCAATCAGTGCTTTGTGCAGATTTGATGAGTTTCACAGCACTAAATGGGTATCTCTTTTTTACCTTCTTGACATTTAAACAGGATATAGTGTATGACAGTATTTGTTAAAAAAATTAAAAACATCATAAAATCTGAGCTCATGTGTTGATAGGAGGGTAGAAAGTCCTCAATTTAATGTCCAATCACACATCATTTAAAAGTGAAACGATCAACACAATTCTTTTGCCTCCAATGACCACAAACAGAAATCTAGCACACTTCAACAAAGACGCACAGAGGAAGTGAAAACTTTTAGGTGTTTTAAGGATGTTGGTTAACGTGATGTGTGTTTCACGTTTTTTTCTGATGATGTTCTCTAGAAGTTGATGTGAATCACAGCTGTCAGTCAGTATTATGATCTCAGAGCCACCAGTTCATTAAAAATCTAACCAAAAATAAAATCATACGTTCTCATGCTGAAACTGAAAATTTTTACCCTACTGGTGAATCATCATCACATCATACCGACTTAAGTGTAATTCATGCTGTTATGCAGTTTTCTCTCAAAATTGGCAAAAAAAAACTTTTAGCTAGTGTTTCTCCATAAATGGAAATGCATGTGCTCTGGCTAATATGTGGAACAGTCACATCAGTAGACTCCTATGAATCCTTATCACAATACAGCATCTCTGTATCAGTTTAATAAACAGAGAAGCGTTTGTATTTTTGATAATATTGAAATGCTTACAGACTTTTTATAAGTACCCTTTAATATCATGATACCTTGATGCAACCCAAGCCATATTGTTAACCGCGTTTATTTAGAAGCATCTTTTATACACTTGTCTATATGTTGAAGTTTTGTCATCATAATGGTATTTGATGTAGGTGTGTTATCATGTGAGGATAGATAGGCTGTCTCTGATAATGCGTCAACAGGTTAATGTGATATCTGAACAGTCTTATCAGTGCCCCAGTGGAGATGATGGGGACTGATTCCAGGTGTGAGATGCAGCTGTTGCAGTAGGTGTACCACCTGCACCCTCAGAAGCTGCATATGGTGGGCTACAGTCGCCATGCAGCAGCTGGAAGGCTTCAATGAGCTGTTAGTCTTTGGGTTATACAGCTAGGAGGGGGATTTAATTTCATATTAATGACCGTTGGATAATTGACTCCCAGAAGCAAATTTAATGAAGCAGCACAGCAGAGAAATGGAGCAGAACTATTTGAAGGGTAGTCTTTTGTACTGCTGCCAATATTAGATTTGTTTGACTCTTATACCACAGGCGTTGAATTATTGAAACTGTTTCTGTCAAGGTTTAGTTTGCTGTGAGATGCCTGATAGTTTTGCTGATGTTGAGGTTTAGTGATTGTCATGTCATAAACATTTTTGTTGTAAGAAGTAGATTTCACAGCCGCAGTGAAATTTGACATTTCAGTAAACTTCATTTACTGGTGTTAGTTTTTGAGAGGGAATCCAGTTTTACGCCGTCTGTCCCTGACACATGTTGTTCATGGTGCTTTCAGGCATCTCCCTTTTAGTGAAACATGTCTTTTTTAAAGTAAGCCAACAGTATATGTGTTCTGTAGAACTTCTTACCAACAAAAATCAAGAGGGTATGGGAGTTATTTTAAATTCTATATCTATGTCTATTTTTGATAAACTCTCAGCACACCGCAAAGAATAGAGACAAAGAGACACAGAGTTTGTCTGGAGGTGCCCGAGGAAGTTGTTCCCAAGGATGAAGATGAGGAAGTGGAGCAATACGGGAAGCGTCCCAGGCTAAGTCTTATACCTCCACGAACTATTTCACAAGATGGCAAAAGAACTAAAGGTAATATTACCAGTCTATTTTTTATTTGCTCCTTGTTTGTTAGCTACTCTTATAGGTTTTCAGTTGTCTATAATCTATAATGTTGTTTTTCTTTTTTTTTTTTCTTTAAATCCCCTCTACAGGTCCACCAAAGTTGGTAGTCACACCAACCAAGCTCACTTTAATGGATCCGTTTCACAGAGGCTTAAGTAGCAGTGATGGGGGACGCCTCCCTCACTATACCAAGACGTGTGCACCTGCAATCTCGTCTCAGTCACAGCCCAAAAACGGACATCTGTCAGTTTCAGTGGCGCCTACGTGGACAGAAGCCAGGGCCCAGCCCACCCGTAAAATGGGGGTAGCCAGCTTGCTCTTTCACAGGACTCTCAGTCCAAAAGAAACTCTCCAAGTGCACAGCTACACTCTAGAAAAGCACCAGCAGCCACATACACAGCTTCAGGTGCACAGCTATGCCAGGGAGCATCAGCCACGCCATCTCCAGGCTAGAGCGTGTTCCCTCCCTCAGACACAAGTCCAGTTCTCACCTCAGGCACCGAGCTGTGAAAGAAAGGAGCCACAGCCAGAATCCAAAAACATTCTTACCAAAGTAGCACTGAATATTCCAGAAGCACACAGTCCCGTGGAGAAGAACCAAAAAGAGGACAAACCCAAAATTACAATTCCTGTTGAAGCCCAAGCTGAAGAGAAGAAGCCTGACCCTGAGAACACCAGCAGGTCGGCTTCCCTCCCACCCCCAACACAACTTGGAGAGATAAACAAAATGGAAATCGAGGCCCCCAACAACAGCAAAAGAAAGGTCAGTGTTTTTATTGCCTGTAACTTCACTTTCTTCTAATATGCTACAGGTGGAGCAGATCGTTAAATATGCTCTGTCTCAGCAGTGCATACAAGTTAATGCACAGGTCATGTTTAATGGAGCATGCATTGGTATTTCACTCCAGCTAACACCACATGATCCAAAACAGCTTTTAGTTCAGTCTTTGTTCTGCTACATGTACAGTAAATGTACATGTGTAATGTACTGCATGTACAATACCAGTTAGAAGGTTGGACAGCATTTCTTATTCCGTGGAATGGGAAGTGTGTCCAAACCTGTGATTGGTACTGTGGGGAAAAAAACTGAACAAGACTTTTTGGTGGCTCTGTACTGGTGCATTTCCCTGGCACAATGCTTGCATACTAACCTCTTTGAGCTTATCCTCATTACTAATATCTATCAATTGGTGCCTTCTTTGGTGGTAACATAATGAACTTTATCAGGCACTATTCTAAAATCTGCCATGAATGTTCAATGCTAATCATGCTGTTCAAACCACAGTGTAACCAATGCCCCCTTGTGGATAGTGGCATTACCCTCCTGAAAGACACCATTCCTGTCAGGACACCAATGCACGATGAGATGAAGGTGGTTGTACCTGAATGTGTGCAGGTACAGCAGAAGAGTCACAACGTAAGTAGTTACTAGCTGTGACTAAAGTCACAAAGGGATGATTGGATTCAATGTTTATCTGGAAATGTATGCATGCTGGTAAAAAGCACCCAATCATCATAGCATTTGATGTTAAATTTACTGCCACAGTCTCGGGTCATTATAATCCCTGTTTTGAAGCTTTTTTTTTCTTGCTGTGTGTCACCTGCTCCACCAGGTGTCAGAAGAGCAGTCCTACTGCAAGTCAGTGGTTAAGAAACAGCAGCAGCAGCAGCAGCAGCAGCAGCAAGCAGAGCTCTGTAGACTTCCTCGTCATCACCCCCTTATCCGAGAGCTGCATAGTGACAATGGTAGGGAGAACATAATTCATTTTATTTGTTAGCAATACATAGTTAATGTTCTTAATGTAATGGTGTTGTCCGTATAATCCCTAGCGAGTCAATAATGTCACGCCCTGGCCTCATTATGTCTCCTGTAAATGTCAGCTATTTACTTGATATCAACTCCTATCTCCTGTTCTTCCCTTTAACCATCCTATCTGTAGAGGGGGATGGAAACGTAGAAATCGAGCAAGAAGAGAAGGAGGAATGGGCAAAGCCGCTTACTCAACTGTGGCAGTGTCGGCCGTGTAACCCCCAGATAGAAAGGGAGTACAACAAGAGGATGGGCCAGGAAGCCCCTTACTGCTCTATCTGTTTGCTCTTCCACACTTACAATCAGGTGAGAACTATAGGAATCAACCTCGACATTTTTCTTCTGTGTTTTAAAACAAAAAAATATAGGATGTCCTTAGCTTGATAATATAAATATAGAGAAACTAAATATGTCAAATGTACTCATCTGACACCTCAAGATATTCATACAACTAATGTGTCTCTGCACTTTATTTCCCTTCTTAGTCTGAGTCCAGCAGTGGGAGTTCCAGCCTGACAGTGGTCAATCGTCCAGGAGGTCGCCAGTGGTCCAAACCACTCATCCCTGAAATGTGCTTCAACACTCAAAGCAGCAAGATGAATGAAGGCGTGGAGGGACAGCTGTCTAACCCGCACGTAGAAGAGGACGGCACCAGCCGGCTGGTCAGCTGTGCTCAGTGCTGCGTCCGAGTACATACCAGTAAGCCAATCTACTGAAAGTGTGCACTGTTTAGTACAGTAGATCTCAACCATTTTCATGTCAAGGACCCCTAAACTGACTGAATTAGACCTCAGACCTCAATCTGATAATATTTTTACTTTTAGATAAGCATGATGTATAAAATAATAATATAATACACATTCAATATGGATATATAATAAAAAAAAAAGTATAATCAACGATGATTCCACTTTTTGCTACTGACTTCCTGGAACCACTTCCCTAGACACGCTTTGAGAACCACTGGTTTAGAACATTCCAGTACTTTTAAGTTCTTTGTTATTCTAAAGGAAACCACCAGTCAAAGGTTGTTTTGATTTTTGAGATTATTTTGTTGGCATTTTGCCTTTTTTTTAGCAGTAGTTGGAGAGAGACAGGAAACACAGGGACAGGGAGATAGGGCATGACATGCAACAAGGTTCCCGTGGCCGGGAGATGAACCGTGGACTTTGTGATTGTGTGGTATGCATCTTAACACGCATCCGTAATAATACTGGTACATGTAGTTTTATCAAAGACTATGTGAATACACCTGTCAATCTAAGAGCTCTGAACGAGACTTTACACAGGTCTTCCGAAATGAATAGTTGGAGCTCAATGAAACAATGTTAGTTCATGGTTGTTTCATTTTCATTCTTTTGTAATTTGAATTATAATCATCCAATCCTTTTATTCTCTCCTAGTAATCTGACCGAGTTGTAATCCTAGTTAATCAGTTATATTGCATTTTTTTTTAAATATGAAAATATATTCAAGAGATACACAAATAGGTTGCTAGCTTTACATAATCAGAAAATAAAAATCTCTACACACATTGCTGCCTCATTCCCAGTTCCTCATGTTGGTCATTTTGTATTTTGAGCATAACAGTTTTTTTTTATTAAAATAGTATGTAGGAAATTTAGGTAACTATTTGTGCAGATTACCAACCAAAGAGAGCGCATCATTAACAATAAAGTCATAAACCGCAGGCTGTGAGACCTTCAGAGAAGAGAATGCGTGATGTTTTCTTTTCTTGTTCAGGTTGCTATGGGGTGTCTGGAGAAGAAGCAGAACTAGACGACTGGCTGTGTGCTCGCTGTGAGGCTGACGCCATCTCCGAGGTTGGTTAATTGGGCTAAAACACCTACAGCAATCATTATTTTTTGAGAGAAATCCTCTGCATTTGTAATCCTTTTTGTGGCTTCAAGGTTTTAACAGAACCTTCTTTATACACAACTGATGACAGACCAGTGCCCATGTGACCACATGTAATAAGATACACTTTATTGATCCCCCACACACAGAAATAGAAGTTATTTGTTTAACTGAATTTATTTGCGCCTATCTGCAGCTGGGACCCTCATAGCATTTACTAGAATCCTAATGGCCTACATGGCTTTTTAAGTTCATCAAACAGAAATGTTCATGTGCACCCTGAGGTTGGCCCATTCTATGAAGTCATTTTACCAAGCGGTTAGAATACAGATATGCACCTTAGGGTTGTGCCTCTAGCTTTCTTTCCACAGCAGCCCTGCCTGTGTCACACTGAAGTAAACTTGGCTCCCTCCGGTACAGCTTCCTTTGTTCTAAGACGGCAACAGGGTTCCCTTCCTTTGTTTAGCATTTGCTTTTCCTCATATTCTTTGTGAAATGCATCTGTAAATTTCCTTCGCTTTCATCATTCCTGTCTGTTCAGAACAAAAGATTTTAATGAATCATTCTCTGATGATAGCCCAAAGTCTTCAAAAAAGACTTCTGACCACCAGTGGGCAATGCTTCCTCAAAGTTTATTGTAGCACCTTGTAGGACCTTGATTTCCTACTGTTCATGTTTTTATTTGTCTAGGTTCTGGAGTTAAGCTTTCATGAGGATAAAGGATATTTAACAAATTTATTTTTATAATCTTATTTTATAATTCAAAGAATATTTAATGTATTTATTGTAGAGATTTTCAAGAGAACCCAAACTCTATGCCTCGTTATTTGATAACCTACAATATAGATTTTCTACGCTCCTAAATTAGATAGAGGAAACTTTAATCCCCAAAGGGAAACTGTATCATCATTGCAGACAAGACGGATAACAGAAGAACATTAAAGCAAAAATAAGACAATTGAATTATCTTCAGCAGGTTCACTCACCCCTAATATCTTTTTTAACAAGGTTACCTGTAGGACGTGGACGACATCCGGCCAGAAAATCGAATGTGAAATACACAGGAATTGTATTTGACGTTATGATAATTGTAGCCAAAAACTACAACAGTTCTCCTTTATTAACGTATACATATATAGTCTGAAGTGATTTGTTCCCTTGCATTTTATTTTATGCTTCCTGTGTGCTCAAATTAAAACATCTTTTATTTTAGTATATCTGTTTAGTTTGCTGTGAAATGACTAGAGTGAATATTGCTTGTGCCACTGTGCATCACATCGTACAAGGATATGCATGTCAAATTCAAATTAATATAGAGAAAATTGTTTTTTTGTACAGTGTACTGAAGCCAATATTTTTTGTTGTGCCTATAGGACTACAATAAGGTAACATTCAGTGGGTCACCTACATGATGTGACATGTTACAAATGGCTTCCAAGAAAGTGCACTGATGCATATGTGACAGCTGCTGTGTATAGCTGATACCTTTCCAGCCGAGTAGATTGGGATCTCCAGATCCGTGTCCAAATTTAAATGTGATGATAAAGACGATGGCTGCCAGAGCTGCTACTTTTCTAAATTAACAGGCGGTATTGTGTGTTACTTCTCCTCCAGGATTGCTGTCTGTGTTCCCTCAGAGGCGGAGCTCTGCAGAGAGCCAACAATGACAAGTGAGTAATACTAGAGAGGATGGCGCAGCCACTGCAGGTCTTTAATAGCCGTCTAGTCATGGAAATCTGAGTTGGTGTCTTAATTTAAAAGATCTTTTGAAGAAAAAAGGTGAACACAAAATGTTAGTTGCAATGCCATTCATGCTGCTCACAAAATGACAATGTGACAAAAAGATAATCTAATGATAAGCTTTATTTAAACAGTCCGTTTATTCTCAAGATTACAATCTCCTTCGATAAATAGCAGATAAAACCACACAGATACAAGCGAGGCAAATGAACAGAAAAACACATGGGATTTTAAAACATCGGGGAATCCAGTAAAGTGTGGGAGTGAAATACTCTCAGCAAGCCAGAAGGGACAATGAAGGAGCCTCAAATTGTCTGATGGGATCAAAAAACACACTTGTGTCTAAAGTTACTAGCAATCAGATAATTTCCCTCAAATTAACATACTAAACAATTTAGTTTTTCTGTGACATGTTTTGTATCTGAGGACTGACATTTGTCTTCAGTTCGCACTGGTACATGGACAGAAGCGTTTTATCGTGTTTCTGCATATCAGTGCTGAACAGCACTGTTCTCCTGCGCACAGAAGATGGGAGTTCCCGCATGTTCCTGTTGATGGAGCCCACCAGGCTGATATATTTGAAGAGAAGCACAAAAGCAAGTGGGAGGGAGGTAAAAATAGTGTTTGGTGGTGACAATCCTTCCTTTAACAACAAGGGGCTCCATCACTTCATCACAAGTCACTTGACAACTGTTTGCTTTCAACAGTGGACGCCAGCTAGAATTTGATCCGAATTAGGCCCACCTTATTGGGAATATATCATGGGACATCTTGCTCATAGGTTCTATCACCAACATGCAATTGAGTGGTCAGGAAACTTATCACAGTATGTAGATGGTCAAATGGCAACAAGTGTCGTGAATTTACAGACAAAAATCACGTGTGTGGCCCTCTTTATTTGATGATTTAATGTATTCTTGAATTGAACCTTTGGAAAATGTTTCATAATATGCTGAGAAGTTCTCTTCATTTCAAACAATAATAAAATGTTGCTTATATTATCCTATCTAGAAGTTGTTACAATGATAAAATGAAGAAACCACATGTGGTTTGACATTTCCAGAAACACTGTGCTCTGGACATTGTACATTTTTGTTTGCCCTGGGGGGGAAGAGAAAAAAAGTCATGTTTGATTTTCTCATAGGTGGGTTCATGTGCTGTGTGCCGTCACTGTGCTGGAAGCTCGCTTTGTCAACATCACTGACCGGAGCCCCATCGACCTCTCTGCCATCCCACTGCCTCGCTTCAGACTGGTAAGATTCACTCACGTTACACTGCATTCAGACCAAAAACCACAGCACATGGGTGTAACGTGGGTCTATACAACCCTGTTAAAATACAAGGTTTCGTGGTATTAAAAAAAAGACACAAAGATAAATAATTATAAAAACCT
This sequence comes from Eupleurogrammus muticus, assembly GCA_036785175.1. Taxonomy (NCBI): domain Eukaryota; kingdom Metazoa; phylum Chordata; class Actinopteri; order Scombriformes; family Trichiuridae; genus Eupleurogrammus; species Eupleurogrammus muticus. The sequence continues at coordinate 3,573,077 of JAYKQN010000014.1, forward strand.
TTTCCGCTTTTATTATGACCTATAACATGTACAACACAATTAAAAAAAAATAATTTAAAACCTTTTGAAGGAGAAAAATAAAACATTTTCATAAACATGCACACTCTTAATCTAATAGTTTTTTGCAGCACCTTAGACTTTGATTACAGCACTGAATTTTTTTTCGGGTAGAAGTCTTATCAGCGTGGAAATATTTGCCCACACATTTTTACAAAAGGTGGGTATGGAGGGTATCTGCTATGCATCAGGATGTACAGATCATCCCAAGATTCAGGTCTAGACTCCAGCTGGGCCATTCCAAAAACTCTTGATTCTAGTATAGCCATGCTTCTGTTGATTTTAATGTGTGCTTTGGGTCATTCTGTTGTGCTGAAAGAAGAGGTTCATCTTCAGCTTTCTAGATGAAACTCAAAGCTTTTTTTTGCCAGCACTGACTGGTATACGGAACTGTGTTCCAGTCCAGTCACTCCACCCATAGAAAAACCTGATTATTGTAAGTATGACACTGCCACCATTCTTAATTTGTGTGCTTTTTACAAAATGAATCCAGGCTTGGATGCTATATCGCCCCTACTCCATAGAGTTGTCATATGTACTTGCCAGATATTCCTGCAGCTTCTTCAATGTTGCTTTCAGCCTCTTGGCAGCCTCCCTGACCAGTTTCTCTTCATATCATCAATTTTGGATAAATGTCCTCTTCTTGGTAATGTCACTATTTTCCCATTACCATTGTGACTGTCTCCACTGTGTTCCATGGTATATTTATTTCCTTGGAAATTTTTTTGTATCCCTCCCTTGACTGATTTCTTTGAGAAAATGAGATCCCTCTGAGGCGTTTGAAGCTCTCTGTGAACCACCGCTTGTGCTGAAACATGTGGCTGCAAAAATGCCAGAAAAAGCCTCCTAGAACAGCTGAACTTTGAGGCTAATGACAGACACTTCAAATGTTCAATGGAATATGAATGTCATTGGTTAAATCTGAACAAAGCCACATCCCCGGTTATAAGAGGGCGTGTACACTTTTGTAAGCTCATTATCTCAGTTGTTTGGTTTTTACTTCACCTTCTCTAAAAGATTTCACTCTGTTTTCAGATTGTGTTGTGAAATTGTTTATCTTGGCCTTTTTTAACATCACATGAACCTGGCATTTTAACAGGGGTATGTAGACGTTTTATATCCACTGCACCTTTCTGATATCCATTGATAGTAACTTCTCCAGTATGGCTGTGATTAATCCTTTTGAAATACCAAATCACAAACTAATAGGTAAAATACCTCATGATATCGCTATGAGTCATTTTTCTACTGCATCAACCCGTACACACATTTTTCCCTTGGTAGTCAGAGCAGTTGGTGCTTGTTTGTGGTTCTAGCGGCTCATTTTCTCATCAAGGCCCCTGGATGTGTAACCTGCCTTCTGTCTTGTAGATGGGTTTGTACGAAACAATCTGTTGGAAATAATTCAGGCCTTTCGTCACAATAGTCGGCCTTGTCTCCATTGTTACAGGTCGGCCTCTCACTGGGGTCTTTTCAATAGATCTTCTAAATTAGCACACACATGAAGTCACAACCCCTATAAATTATCAAGAGGAAATTGTGTAATATCCTGCTTACATACGTGTTCCAGTTTGTCTGGGTCTGCAGGTCTCTCACAGCCTTTGAAAACTTTACCTTCCTCCTCCCTCTCATTCACCTCACTTGCTCGTTTCCTCTCGCCTCCTTTCCCTTCCCCTGTGCTTCCTTTACTTTAACCTACCACTCCTCTAATCTCTTCCTCTCAACACTTATTCGCCCATCCCCAATGCCTTTTTTCCCCTCTTTGTCGCCGTAGAAGTGCGTGTACTGCAAGAAGCGGATGAAGAGGGAGGTGAACGGCTGCTGTGTCCAGTGCTCCAACGGCCGCTGCTCCACGGCATTTCACCCCACCTGCGCCCAGGCAGCTGGGATCCTCATGCACCCGGACGACTTTCCATTCATAGTCTACATCACCTGCCACAGACACCGAGCGCCCAACATCCCTGAGGTATCGCAGCAGAGAGAAACCTCATTCATGAAATACACAGTACACCAATGTGACCAATGTCAAGTCTGTGCGTTACAGCTTCTAAAATCAAAATAAGCTTCATATTATTTTATTGTGACATTTATAAAACTGAGTTACACCCTCTTCTCAATATAATTTTTCCAGCTGTCTGTGTTCACTGGCGGTTAAATAATTTCAACACTTAATTTAAATTTTTGACACTGCTGTAGAAATTTATGCGGCACAGATAATTCTGGAAAGTAGAGAGGAGTCTAATTAGGCTCCTCTGGCCCCGGTTTAGTCAGCCGTGCAGCACAGTAATGGCTGCTTACTCAGCCCCCATTCTACCACAGGGATTCTTACTTTTATAAATGTTCATGCTGCTTTAATTGGGGAAAGGCAGGACATCTGTTTTTGTCCTGTCGAGACATGCAATGATAAAATCGATGTTCATTAATTTGAAATAGTCCTGTCTATGAATGTCACTCGTGTTGCTGTTGTAGCATGGAACTATGTGACGACAAGTCTGGGCTCGTTGGAGCCTCTGCTGTAATCTACCAAATGCATTCATACCATGGAGCAGGAAGAGTCACATCCTTTCAACAGTAAAAATGGAGCTTGCTGAATTATCTTTATAGACCTATACTGTCTCCTCCACTACAACGGTCTTATCTCTACTAGAGTCGTTAAGAGTGACTGAAGATATGAGAAACTAAAAACTGACGCTTGGCTTCTTTATCCACAGCGCTCCAAAGCTTCTATGCGAGAGTTGTCAATGGGCCAAAAGGTGATCTGCAAACACAAAAATTCCCGTTACTACCACAGCGAGGTGGTGGAACTGACGACAGCCACCTTCTACGAGGTCGTGTTCGACGACGGGTCGTACAGCGACAACCTCTTCCCGGAGGACATTGAGGTGAAAGACTGAGCCGTCTCTGTTCATCTTTTACCTAATATTACAGATTGATTTTAACCATTTGCTTTACTGTGTTTCAGAACCGGGACTGTGTCCGACTCGGGCCACCTGCAGAAGGTGCTGTGGTTCAGGTGCGATGGACCGACGGGTTGATATACGGGGCCAAGTTTGTAGCGTCGCACTCCATCCCGATGTACCTGGTAAATCTGCACCTGTCTGTGGACATGCATATGCTGTTGTTAGAAAATCTTTAATCAATCTGTTCAGGTATGTTTGGTTAACCATAAAAACATCAGAACACAAAATATCTTAGATTTGCTGGGGATTTCTGTCTAAAACTATACATGATTCGTGTTTTAACGGATTAATTCACTGTGTGTCTGTCTGTCTAGGTCGAGTTTGAGGATGGATCTCAAAGCTCTGTGAAGCGAGAAGACATCTACGCTCTAGATGAGAATCTGCCCAAGCGAGTCAAGTCAAAAATGGTAATTATAATTATCTCTGAATAAAAACATGATAAACGATTTTTATCTGAAGTGTTGGAGTGTAAAATGTTTGCTCTTGTACGTTTTGGATTTGACCCATCTCCGTTTCTGATGACGTGCTTCTGTCGCAGTCGGTGGCGTCGGACATGCGTTTCGAGCTCTTCACAAAGGACGATGTCAAACAGAACTCAAAGAGGCAACGGGTCATCAACTCGCGATACAGAGAGGACTACATCGAGCCCGTCATTTATCGAGCCATCATGGAGTAACGTCCATCTCCCCCACTGCTTTTTCCACTCTTCTCCACCCCATCAATTCACCATAGAGCGATGGGGGCCAGGTCTTTGTTTCCTGGTCTTTATTTCTTGTTTCTGCCCACTGCTGATAGGAACCCCCCCTCCACCTTTCCATTGCTTCCACAGCCTGTCAGGCTACATATTTATAAACTACGGCTGGGACTTTAAATGACTTTTGTGTACATTAAATAATATTCTTCAACCACCCATTTCCACATCACACTGTATATTATAGTTTCTTCCTGCAATTCTTTTTTTTTTCCCACTTTTTCTCAGGAAGAAGCCATCAGTGAATTATTCATCTAGGAAAAGGTTTGACTATCTAATGGAGACATGTTTTTTTTGTTTTTTTCAACCACCACATTTAGCCACTGTCAAGTTTTACACAGTATGTTCTTTTCTACTTCAGTGATATTTCTTTTAATAAATGGCAGTGCATAAAAATGCACCTAAGAAAGAGGTTTTCTAACACAGATGGAACTGTACGCATCATTAACCATTTTACACAATATTCAATTCGATTAATCAAGAATTTTATGAAGTTGTAACACCAAAGAAATAAAATTTGCATCTCAAGATCAGTCAGCTCTTCTTGCTATGAGGTATTGAGCTGATCTTTTAATTCGATTGTACCTCATGCAATGTATTACATGCTTCATGAGAATTTTTCTTTCATAATTCACCTGTACCGAGGTGTGTTGATGTGCGTCTACTGTGAAAATAGGAAAAAAGCGAGGCAAAGTTTTATAGGCCCAAGCCTTACATTTCAAAAGGGCCATGTGTATTTAGTTTTTTTTCCTCTTCTAAAGCTTGTTTATGATAACTATTGTAATTATTGTTGTTATGACACTTTATTTATGCGAGTGCATTAAGTTTGAGAACAAAGCTATTTTTGTCATGCCCTTTTTCCACAATCTGTAGAAATCCTCAGATGTATTTATATTTATTATATTGATAGGTTTTCCACACATCCTGTTTTGAGTTTGCAGGCTTGCGTTCCTTTGCTCATTTGGGATTGGATGGTGTGAATGCCAATCTGGGCCAAGCTCTTGGTTAAAGCAAAAATGACTTATTGTCACCTGCTGCCACATGGAAACTTAAACATTTTCTAGACACGTGGCCTCCACAAAGTTTAGGTTAGGTGAAGATTTTTTTTTTTGTGTGTTTCTCTAGAGGTTATAGTCCAATCCCAACTAAATATTGTAAGAGGATCATTTTCAGACTTGTAAAACAAGTTCACTTTTAATGTTGAGTCCCTTGTACCTGCTTTGAAATAGTCTTTTCTGTAGAGGGTTATGGAAACCTGCTGGCTCCTCAGGAGGACGAATCTGTACGCTCTTTGTAAACATCAACTGTTTGAGTAAAGTTTGGGCTAAAAAAACCAACAACCTTGTACTGTGTGCTTCTTTTGTAAAAAGACGAAGGCAGCGGTGCTGTTAGAGAACCGGCGCAAAGTGGCCTCCAAGACGCAGGACGGGTCTTGTAAGGTGGAGCGCGCTGATAGAATTTGATTAGATGGATGGTTCCTGGCTCTTTATATCACTTCATTATTTATTTAGACCGTTGGAGCTGTCTGCGATGTTTGTGCTCTGATGAGCCTTTAGAGAGAATATGGCTATGAGAAATACAGCACATACTTAATTTAGTGCTTGTGTTAGATGAACCATTACATTGCAGTGCATGATATAGTTCTGAGTGTGACCTCGATTTTACCTAAAAAATAATTAGAGATAGCAACCAGTCATCTGCCATAATGTCCCACTTTTGTGATTACTGGTGAAACAGGATGATGAAGCTGGATGTTCCTGGTGTGAAGCAGTTTAAATCAGTCATTCAGCAAGGCCCTGAAAATAAGGCCCTGAAGTCATAGCTCTAAGAAATCACTGTCACAGGCCAGGCATGGCCGCAGGCGATCTCGACCAATCACGGTCTCCAATCAGAGGAGCGCTTGGTGATGATCGCCTGCAGGTTTGCGTTGTGGCTCCAAACCCGACCCCATACACTCGCTTCAAATCCAGATGACGATTGACACATGAGATTATCAATGGACCTCACTGTGCATCTCGGGTCACTAAGGGAAATTATAAATGGCACGGATTCTAAAATAATACCATGATAACCATATTTGCAGTGCAAATATCACCATCAGCCGTCACCGGGAAAAACACTCCCGGTCAAGAATTCTGGGATTAAAACTGACACTGTGAAATATTACCAAACTGATAACGTAGCTCGTAAAAATTATTTTTAAGTTGTTCGGGGATGTTTTGGAAACAGTCTGGATTCCTCCAGGTGAAGATGAATTCTGTCCTGTTTAGCTACTGGCCTTATAATGACCTTTAATGGGCCCTTTTATAAATGAAGCAGCTGCACAGCTTCTTACTTCTTCAGCAGCAGAACACAGTGTACCTTTCTGTTTGCTGACACACGAGCTTTATTGAACTGCCTGAAGGAATGTGATGCAACTGCATAGCAGAACACATACAAAATGAATTATAGACTTGACTCCTTTACTCGCCACTATGCGAAAGCTTGTCATGGATCCAATCCTGATAAGTCTCCTTTTGCTGGTAATGAACATGTCTAATACCTGCATTACTTAAATAACTATTTACTTTTATTACCCTAAAGTAAATGCTGTATACTGACACTTAATACATTGTCTATAAAACACTACACTGTAGTATATTGTATAGTTGTGTGTGTGTATATATATATATATTTTCCAATATATTTGTGTATTGACAAATATGTACATTAATATGTGTATGATTGATGGAAACCTTCATACCTAACATGTGTGTTTAAATGATGTATATTTAAAACTTTTTATAAAAGTGTTTAAAACACAGGAAAACAAAAGGAAAAATGAGGTTGAAGTTCCACCAATTATATCATCCATTATTCATTGCAGAGGCTTTACAGCTGTAGTTGTTATTTACTGTTAATACTTAAGACTGCATCAGCTTTCAATTGCGATAGATTGATTCTAAATCCTGAACCATGTATTTGAAGTGCAAGTTTTCATTAGAAAGTGTGTGTTGTTCTCTTTGACCTTTTACCTCCTCGAGTGTACTGAAGGTTCATGTTGGATGTGCATTATAAAGTATGTGGCTTTACATTTAGAACTTCACATTTGGAGGGGAAATTGAACTGCAAAATAACAACATTTGAGATTTGTGTAACCCCTCTCTACCTTGATTTGTTGAGTGCCGATGGTGCCAGGGCTCACATAAGGAGCATACTGTATAAATCTACCATGTCTTCTCATGCCTATACATGTAAACAAGTTTCAGTTCAAGAGAAATTGAAGAACAGAAGTTGGTGTAACCATCAAATTCTGATGAAACCCCCCGCCTGTGGAAAGATGCCATGTACAAAATTCATGCAGCTGTGGCCAGTAAATGAGAAATGAACACTGACATCCTGGCACCTGCTTTCTGACTTTGTTTGTGGTTTCGATGCTGCTTCCTCTAAAAACTCCTCCAAAGCATCAATGACATTAGTGGGTTTTTTTCCCACTGGTTTGGTTTCGCCCTTTTTGTGTCTCTTGCGTGACTCAATCTGATCATGTCTATCTGTTAATCGTCAGATTGCGGGTGCGGAGGTATCGTTTCACCTGGGAAAAAAATTATACCTAAGAATGTATGACATCAATATCTGCTCTATGTTATGGAAGCTGATGATTTCAGACAGAAAAAGGTGACAAAACATTTTTACTTATGCAATTACAATTTTTTAAATATACTTTTTCATTGATCATTCTGATTTAATCAGTTACACTATACTTTCAAATCATTAAAACCATTTAAATTTGTTTTACTCTAATTGTCTAATGATTTAGATTTAATCAGACTTTTTACATGCATATTTTCATCTTTACCACATCTTATTTTTGCACTTATAGAAATGGCTTTCTGTAAATTGTAGGGTCTATAATATCTTTTAGGAAATGATGTGTAAGGTGGAAACAACATGTTTGTTATTTCTACATATCTCTGCCTTAATTAAAATAAAGTGATTTTTTTGGGAAAACTAAGAGTAAACTTTTGTAATTTTAAATCAACTTTACATTTAGATTAAACTAAAAAAATATGTAACCTGGAGTTAAATTAAACAGTTCCTTTCTTTATAAACTGTCTGGCCAAAAAAAAAAATGTAGGTCACAAACACACAGAGAAAATGATCGTAATTTTTTTATTCGCAGCCAGAACTTGGATGCAAATTTACTTTATGTGATAAAATACATTCAGCGGCAGGACTATTTCCTTCCTGCTGAGTGCTGCAATATTTAATTAGCCGCTTTTCTTCAATTATTATTTATGACCGGCAGCTGTCTTCAACCAGTCCACGAGAGACGAAATAAAAAACTGAAAGAGCTACTTTGTGGTCTCAACCAAATCTGATGCGCCAAAAGTGGATCATGGCAAACAACAAAGTGATTTTACTGAGGGGTAAATAGAAGAGTGATTATTGGACCTGAACTCAGCGGGGTCACGTGAGTTTGAACAGGAGGCCCCGGGTCAGATAATGTCCTGTATTCCTAAGTGTTTCGATGACTTTTTTATACGTAAAGACTGTGAACTTTATAATCAGAAATGCCAAGAATGTTATTTGTGCCGCGTCAGTACATGTGTGACAGAATGTAGTAAAAAATGCAGCTATTGGTGATCGTCTTTTTCTTCGCTTCTTGCAGTTACGTTTTTTTATTTGCTGGTCTCTTTAAGCTCCACCCTTTAAAGCTGCTTTTTTCCCCCCTTTGTGACACCTTATCATCCACGGCGGGGCCATGCATTCTGCCAAGCTCTTCATTCTCTATTTTTAAATGCGCAGGCAGCCTTGAACATGGGCGAAAAAAAACAATGCGTTTTTCATCCTCGTGTCTCTACGTGGACGAGGGAAACTGCAAGAGCACGCATGCAAATGTCAGGCTTATTGTTTTCACACCAGTGGTCTAATTCTCAGCGTGCCTCCATATCTAAACTCTCACGCTATCGCCCACCCCCTCTCTATGACCCTGCAGCTGTGGCTCCCTCAGGTCCCTGAACCCCCCCCCTCGCCCCCCAACCCCCCAGTCACATGGCAGTCAAGTGACAGAGCTCAGGTTATTGTGCCCTGTTGATGTCTGATTTTAAGACTTTAGTGTTGACCAATATTTCACAGAGCTGATTTTTTCCTCTAATGCAGCAGTAGGAAAAAGGAATATTCAACCGTCTTTGCAAAGTAGTAACTTATGATAACCTACGACAATCCCGCTTTATCGAGCATGATGCAGCATCAAATTTAGAGTGGAAATTGCCAAAATCTTTTAATTGTAGTGCTCAAATTAGCCAAATATTTTATTTTTCTTTAACCTGTAAAGACTTAAAACTGAACCAAATCAGGGAACAAAAACTTGAAATGCTTCAATTTCAATGATTAATAAGATTATAATTGTTTGTCACACTGAGCACATGAAGAATAGATTCTGTACGATTATAATATTACAAAGGAGGTTAGTAACCCAATCAAATAATTGTACAAAACAGCTCAAATCTAAATTAGAAATCAAAATATGCAAAAAAAAATTGCAGACTTACTTCTGATCTGAGCTGTTATTCCTAAAGTATTTTCTTACTTTATTTAGTGTTGTAGTCAAGGTTTTCTCATGTGATTAAAACTGCAAAAAAAGATGCTAATTATTGTCTTTAGAAAGTAGCATGACAGACCTGAACCACAAAACCTCTCCAAGACCACATCTGATTTTACACATATTCAATAGTTATTTTAGATAGATAGGTATTTTAACAATATTGAATACCCAGTGGAACATTACTGACAATAACTTTGTCAAACGCAATAAATGCACTTCTATATTTAGCGTATTAACTAAAAAAATACAGGCCTGATCTTGCATGATCACAGCGATGCACTTGATGAGATTTTCTATCCATCAGTTGTTGGGTTTGACTCATTGTTGACAACAGCCTCTGTTCACAGAATCGTCCTCTGCATGAGGAGTTTCTTCAGGGACAAATCTTCACATTCGTGAGTTCATTCTGTATCTATGGAGAGACGAGGTTAAACCCTGCAAATGTTGTCAGAGTTACGCGCTCTGTTGTTGTTGTGTGAACAATAAACACAAATAATTTAAAAAAAGCAGCAGGAAGATGAAAAAATAGCATTATAAAATGCAGCTGCTGTATATTTTACAGTAAATCACAGTAATCAAACCTTAATGGAGTACTGTATACAGTATTTTTATACTATATATTTGTATATATGTATATATGTATATTTGACATTTGGAAGATTTGTCACATGAGTCACTAGGGGCTTTTTCGTATTAGTTCTCTGTAATGAACGTACAAATGTCCATGTTGGTGTCATCGATTTCATTTTTGTTAAATTCTTTCGGGATTCGTATTTCGAGTCCAAATACTGTATTTGAGCCACATTCCAATAATCTGATATAAGGTCAGATAAGGCCTCTTGTCACATAAACAGAGATAAAGTGTTTTTTTCGCTGGAACTTCCTTATAGTCCTGGGGTAAAAAACAAAAAAAACAGGAAACATTCTAAATGTCCTTCCTCAATAATGACTAGTTTTAAGAGAGATAAAAAGATGAACCATTTTGCATGTCATCCCTAGTCTGTGGAACAGGCTGCAGAATGTTTACTCTAAACTCCCTCACTGCCCTTACTGGGATGTGAATATGTCTCCATTCTGTTATCATGAACTCTACTTTCTATAGGCTGATGTTAAAGTCAGACGTAGGTCACTTACAGGTCACACACAGGTGACCTGCAAATCAGTGCAAACTGGTCTAAGTGTCAAATGCACGACTCCATTTCCTTCTGCTTTTCTGGACTGATAGCGGCTGTGTTTTTTCGGTCTGGCTCAAATTGTACCAACCCTGCATTAATGGGCGATTCTCATCAAAAAAACAAGGAAGAAAATGACATTATAAGGTCAGTGAACCAAACTGAAAAAGTCTAATTTAATTTCCCTAACTCTTTGCAGTCTTACATAATTGAGGAGTTTCAGAGAAACCGACCTCATGCCGCCTCACTTACAGCATCCGTCTTCAAATTCACAGTAATGCAGTAATAAAGCCTAAGTAACGGCAGTGCTTGTCTTAACCTGCAGGTCCTTTTTTTTTCCACTTCCTGCGTGCACACACATGAAAGACTCCACCACATTTCTGCAGCTGCTGGGCTGACACCCTGCAATCCTGCAGAGCTAGCCCTCTGCCCTCAATGGAGAAGTCAAAGAAGTATATGCACACACACACACTCACACACACACACACACACACACACACTCACAAGGATGTGAAAGAAGGAAGCATGTGAGCGTGTTTACTCGACAGAGACAGAGAGTCTAGATGCGTGGAGGTGTGAGGTTATAAATGGATTAACAGATCGAAGGAGGACAATGATGACGAGCTGTGTGATTAGTTCTGCAGTAAAGATTCCACACCCCCCGAGCCGCGCTTCACATGGTGACTGCTGCTTCATAATTACTATGCTAATCAAATTCAAATTAAAAAAGTGCTGTATAATAATTAATACAAGTATCTATGTGTTTTGGCTTTATGACATCACTTTACTTTTTCTTTATATTGCACTGTACTAAGTACATTTTAATATAAATTATTTTCCATGCATACTGTATACACTGTGCTGCTATTTGTATCATGTGCACTTTGTTCCATCCTAATGGGACTTCCTGTTGTTGCCACTTGCCACATCATTAGCAGCAGACTGCAGCAAACGGAGCCTGTAGGTTTCCCCTTGGCTCCACTCTATCACATGATGGATCGGGCCCGTAATCGTCGGAGCGATCTTGTGTCTGCGAGCACACGGTCTCTCCCTGAGCTCCGCAGCCACCAGTTCTCGTCACGCATGGCTGGAAGTACTGTGCTGTGCAGGGTCGCTCCTCCCACAAAAATGAAAATTGCAAAACAGGCGCATTCTCAAACATCACGGTAGATGGATTTTCATTCAGTCGTTGTAATTTGGTGTAGAGAAACGTCCTGTGATTACGACGTAGTGTGCGTGACCCACATCTTTGACCTTACTCTTGCTGCGTGTGTCGTGGTGTTTAGCTGGAAGGAAAAGATTTTCCATTTTGCAAATGACATGACGACCAGGGATAACCTGGTCATATGTCTCTGGCATGTTACATTAAACAAAGCTTCAACAGTTACTACGTGGAACAACAAAATCGTATTCTAAAGACTTACATTTTGTCAGAAGTTTTACTTTTATTCAATAGTTGTATGATGTACTGGTACACACCTGTGTGCTGTGGGTTAGGATGTACATTATTTGGTAACTCTTTAATCTGACATGCTCAGATCCAGGTTAAAGTTTGACCACTCTGTCTATAACTCATCACTTAGTGATTATTGAGCCTGGGATCAGTATTGTTAAAAGTGTAACAGACAGCACAGATTTCCCAGCCTCCCTGTTATTGTCGCATGTATATACAGTGACTGTGCTGCGTGTTTCGCTGCATTGTCTATGAATATATTATACAACTCTTCTCTGTTACAGGTCAGCCAATGTTTGCAGACACTGATACAAACTGACCATGTCAAATCGGCGTCCACCTTGTGTGAGACTATTTATTCAGTAGCTCAGCAGCGATCTCTGTTTGTTTCATCCTCGATCAGGAACTCGCTGCTGCAGCTGAGAAGGTAAAGTCTGTTTCTGCCCTAATCTGAAGTTAGAAATCACAGAAATGTAATTTTACAACATGAAACTGTTAAACTTTTGGGACTTTCTGAACACACACACACATTTGTGTATATTTTGATTTTTTGACTCAATCTTATCTTATCTCTCCTTTTTATAATTGTAATACTGTCATGCACTAATTGGAATAACACAGACACGTCCTCAATTTCCGGCTGTTGTGCTCTTGGTGTCTGTTTTTTGTGTCGTGTGCCGTGTGTGGGAATGTTTTTTCCATATAATCTGTCGCTAAGATACAGTATCTTCACCATCTCAGATAGGGCCCTAAAACAAAAACAGGAATTATTTGTGGGCCAAGGATGAATCCATGACCTTGGCCTAGTGCGGCTTTAAATAAACTCCCTGGAGTCCTCTAGGAAGGTAACCGTGACTCTAAGCTATAGAGAGTCATGTGTATACCACACTTCATGTCCAGTAATATTGTAGTTTAAAACGTTCAAATAACACTTTGGACAAAAAAATGATTCTCACTGGAAGTGATGCATTTGTACGCGTGGAAGAGGAAGTGCGTGAATGGGAGAGAAAGGTTGAAGTATGTGGAGGATAAACACAGCGTGCGATGAATGTGAATGAAATAAGAATTGTGGCTTTTGTGTGTTTTATACGAGAAAACTAGTCACAGGAAGGGCGGCTAACAACATAGCACATCATCTGTCCAGCCTTCAATCTGCATTTTACTGGTAACTCAGTGTAAGCCACCAAATGTTACAGAAAGGGACGCCAGAGGTCACATTTTCTGCACCAGCATTTAGCCTTTAGTCTGTTGGATGTTCCTGTTACTACAGCAACATTAATAGAATCAATTCACCTTTTCTGGGAAATATGCTTGTTCAGAGTTAACAGAGTTACATGGGAAAATAAATACCACTCTTGTAAGATGTACAGTCTGTTAAAAAACAGGAGAGAAATTTCTGTAACATAACTACAGTATGTCATACTGCTAAACACACACAGTCTTCATATTTACATTTTACTTTCTGTTTGAATGCTTCCGCTATCATTATTCTTTTACTGTACATTTTAAATGAAAGTGAATAATGAACGCCACATTCTGTGTCTAAATTAGATTACCCCAGCATCGCTGGCTTTATATTTAATTACATTACTGTACTTTTGTATTTTACCTTGAAATTGTATTCCATCTGTACTCTTATGGACTCTTAACTCAAAGGAAACTCCTATTTAAGTGTGTGTAGACAAGCTGGTGCCAAGACAGTATATGTATACATGGGAAACTAAAGTATTGTTCATTCAGGGTCTGGTATCAGTGTCCCTTCATCTCTGGTTTATTGGCTGCTTCCTGTCTGCTCCAGTAAAAGCTTCACCATAGATGGTTCATCTATGATTCAGATGAGACAACAATTCATCATTTATTCTGCCACAGTCAATGTGTCTCTATTCATGGGGCAATTTCATGCAGAAAGATCACATTATCAAAACGTGAAAAATTTCTGTAGAAAGATCTTATTATTCTGTTCAGTGTTTAGTAAATTATAGGTCTTATATTTAATTTAGTAAAAATAATGTTAAAGGTTCTTTACATCTATTAGTGGTATGGCTCACTTGGCTGTTTTGGTAACCTCACCTAGGTAATCTACACTAGATTGTAAGCAAGGTATCCAGATTAGTGGTTTATAAAGAAGGATTTATTACAGGGCCTCTGTGCATATTAGGGGTCAGGGGTTACATTAGGCACTGATTTATCCATCTCTGCTGTGCTTCTTTTCCGAGCTTGAGCTTTTTACACAGTTATCCCTCGGTATCTGGTGAATGGATTCAAATAAAGCTGCAATTAATACGAGCATGAAAACATGGAAGGCATTACAATCTCCCAGAAAACGATTTTTCACTGTTTCCATCTCCCACTAATCCGTTGCACCTTTAAACTCGCCGAGTGGGAGTGTTAATTCCAGTGATGGACCCGATGGCATCGCTGTGATTCTGTTACCACGAGATACCTGTCACCTAACACTACACTGGTCTTTTATTTATACCCTCACCAGTTTAAAAACCAATTAGAGCGATGGAGCGTGATGGGGAAGGACGACTGAGTCACATTTTCAAGCCTTTAAAGGATCAAATTAATTTGGATGTGACGCCGTCCTCTTGGCGACTTGACTTAGGAGTCACAGTCTCTGTTTGTCATCTTCAGACCAGCCCTCTGGACAATCCTCCAGTTTTCCCGATTCTCTGTGCATCCGGCGGAGTGTAGCCAGTGCATTTTCTATAAAAGAAAACCGTGCTCTCCCCCCTCAGACAAACAAAATAACTATGTGCTTCCAAGACGTGTCAAGAGGATGAAAAATATCAGCTCCTTTGCATTGTTTCCCTGGCTATTGATCATCCCCTTCCAAAAGGTGATGTAAATGAATTATGTGCCAAAGTCCGTAAAGTGCCGCCAACTAAGCAGCCGTCCAATGCCAGCTCTACTGAGCCTGTAATCTTTGGACATGTCAATAGACTCTCCTATGTATGTGCATGTCTCGTGACTCGTCTGTGTATTATTTTATTCCCCTGGCTCCTACCAATCTTCCGGCCCGATATGCAGAACAGTGGCTGAGCAGTATTTCCTGCTTGATTGAATATTAATGGATCGGTCTGCTACTCTGCCGATATCTTGGCGTGGATGGATCGCCACCCACCTTCTCCCGCCTTGGCTCCCGGCCCAACAACCGCTTATGTAGGATATGAGGCCGTGTGCATGTCAGGGCACTAATGAGACCCAAAGTGGGACA
This sequence comes from Eupleurogrammus muticus, assembly GCA_036785175.1. NCBI lineage: Eukaryota > Metazoa > Chordata > Actinopteri > Scombriformes > Trichiuridae > Eupleurogrammus > Eupleurogrammus muticus. Next base: position 3,588,274 of record JAYKQN010000014.1, read on the forward strand.
GGAAAAGTGAATTAACACAGCAGCCAGAGCAGATGTGAAGGACAGTCCTGTGTATTTGTTCACCTACATATACACCATTCAAAAACTTGGGAAAAGCCCTGTTTTTTCAATGACTATAACATTAAACTAATCAAAAATACAAACTTTATATTTTTAATGTGATAAATGACAATTCTAGCTGCAAATGTCTGGTTTTTAATGCAGTATCTACATAGGTGTATAGAGGCCCATTTCCAGAAACCACCACTCCAGTGTTCTAATGGTACATTGATAATTGCATTAGGAGCTAATGGATGATTAGAAAACCCTTGTGTAATTATGTTAGCACAGCTGAAAACACTTTATCTGGTTAGACGGAGCAATCTTTGAGGAAAGCAAAGTGAAGGAAATTAGTACTTTAAATTTAAATAACATTATTTCTCACCTTGACTATATTTTCTATTCATTTTGCAACTCATGTGACCTTTCATGGGAAACAACAACAAGAATTGTCTGGGTGACCCCAAACCTTTGCACGGTAGTGTAAATATCCCCCCACTTCTATTCTTAGAAAAGTCTGTTCACATTGGTGGGAACATGATGGCGTGGAGCCACTGCGTTCACTCTGCTCCTTGTTTCCCAGTGATAGTGGCAGCTGGTAATTAGGAGTGACTGCCTTAACAGGTACAGACAACTGAATATGACTCCAGGCTGCGACTCCATATACGAGCTTGACTGCACATGTGTGCACGGGAACATGAGCTGGTATATACAGTGATTAATGACAAGAAAAAACGCCGGAATCTCGAGTATATGTCAATAACGAAAGGTAATAAGAAGGAATAAATTATACAAGTAGCTATTTCTATCCTAAAGAATATCTGAAAACTAGACCAGATATCTGTGTGCTTGTTAACAGAGATAACGCGTTTCCTGTTTGTGGCAGACGGATGAGAGCAGACAGCAAACACCATGCTTTTACAAACTGCCTAACAGCGCTTTAAATTCATGAAATCAGTCATCCACAGTGATAAAAGCTGATATACCTCAGCCCACCCCAAGGGTTTGGCCTTGTTTTACCTCCTACTACTCGCCAAGACAGCCTCCTTTTCACTGTATTTTTTTCTGATTGAAGGTTTGTGTTCTCAATGTAATAAATTCTGTGCCATGTGATTGAAGTTGCTTTTCTGTGTTTCGGGGAATTAGGCTTGATGTAGTGAGCTTCTGATGTGCTTTTCACTTTTGATTGTGCATTGGATATCACTGATCCACTTTCTGCAAAGTGTTTTATTCTGCCTCACCAGATGTGGACTGTGGGTATAAGCCTTCCCTCCTGCTAACTGGGTGTTACGGTTTTCAAAATACCCATCACTACATGAAACCAGAACAACAACCTCTGACTACACGCTGAAACAGAAAGTTGTTTATCTCTTTCACCAGTAAAAAGGCAGATAACATAAAGAACATTTATCTTGGGTGATATTTTGGGTGATTGGGTGATCATTCTATGTGTCACGATCAGCAAATTGCGTCATTTACTTGCATTAAACAAGAAATAAAATCATAGGTTAAGACAATAAATTTAATCTCACAATTAAATAACGAAGCAAAGACCATTACTGTTTTGTAAGTAAGGACTTTTTGTTCACTTCTTAGGGATAATTAGCGCTAAATGTCTGAGGGGGAAAAAAGTACAAACCTAAATAGAAGCAGCAGGTCCGGCTACTCAACACAAGGCTGGATAAGTGGTGTTTTCTATATTTAGACTTTAACACTCTGACCATCAATATTATTGAAGGCCTGTTGGATATTGATGCTGCTATGCTGCCATGGTCAGTGTCTGCACAAGACATTAAAGACTGTCTGGAGAAAACTGTTTTCTTAACGGGCTTCTAGAAGATTCTAGCACATTTATTTGAGTACTATATATAAGCACAATTGTGAGGTACCTGTCCTTCACTTGAGCATTTCCATTTGAAGACACTTTGTACTTCCTTTGCACCTTCAGGGGGAAATGCTGTACTTTCCACTACACTACTTTTATCTGACATTTATCTGACATTTATTTGACAGCTTAAGTTATGTTTTAAAGTATATTTGGCTCAATAGATAATGCTTTTAAAATACAGCACATTGTTGGAAGATAAAACCAATGGATTCAACCTTTCTGTGTGTGTGTCATCTTCTAAAAAAACTGTGTGTAGTCAGATTTCTATGACTCCAAAAAATAGTGTTTTTTCCCCTCTAAACTTTTTTTGCATTGTGTAATTTCTATAAATCTTGAATCAGAAAGTGTTTTGTTCGACTTTTCTCTCCCATTAATCCTCTCACGACCTTTAAGAATTATCTGATGACCCTTAAGAGGAGCCCCACCCTTATGTCGGGAACCACTAGACTAATACTGTAGAAAGTAGTCCATGCAAGCTCCGCCCCCAGCAGCTACAACACAAAGATGCTGCTTACACTGATGCTTCAGTACTAATAATCCAATCAATGTCATAAATAATAATATATTAGTGGGAAGGACCAAACTACTACTTCAAAACTTCAAGTACATTTTCCTGCTGATACTTTAACTTCAATAGCCTCTCCAGATGTGTTTTAAAACTCACTGAAATACTCTACTGGTACAATGATGTGCGTCTGATGTGTTTTTTCCACACACACACAAAAAAAAGGATAATTACAACATTAAAATCTGATTTTCAATGAGCTCAGAGAAACATTCCATTTAGCAGATGAATGTGAAAACAGCTCTCTAGACTCAAACTCTGTGTAAGCCTCATTCTGCACAGTGACGCCCGAACATCTGTACAAACTAACAAAAACCAAACCGTAGAAAGTTAGACTTTAATATATTTTATTATGCGTTTCAAAAACACTCAATTCATTGTGAATTGCACACAGGCTGTATTCAGACACCGTACCTTAAAACAAGCTTGCGAGAACTTTAGTGAAGTTGTGATGTCACAACTATACATTCACACCCTCCCCATTCACAGCCATTTAAATCAGCCAATCAAATGAGAACCTGATTGATAATAATGATATTGACGGAATATAATGGTTGTGAGAGCTTTAGAGAGAAGCTTGAGCAAGATGTAAAACTTTATTAATTTCTGGTGCACAAATATATACAGTTAAGAGTATCAAAACTTCAAATTAAACCTGGGAAAAATGTATATTATTTGTATATTATGGGTTATTTCTTACATTTATCAGTAGATTTTTAATGCAGGCTGTTTAAATTTATTCTTACATTCCCCGTTTTGCCTTTAATTAAGTAAAGAATTACATTACATTTGAATATATAGACAATAGACAACTTTTAACACCACTTCTAATTTCTGACAGATTTCTAGATTTTTAGCAAACTCCACCATGGCAATAATATAGAAAATAAAAAACTCACCTAGTCAATAAAAAAATAGTGCTGGCTAAGCACATACTATTATTGTGTGTGGCAGGCAGTCCAAGCTCTACACATTACTGCTTTGCTGCTGAATAAGGACTATTACATACAGTTGTGTGGTATGTTGACGTGCGTCTGTTGGCTATAAATGCAAAAAGCAAACCCGGCGGCTACAATGCGATTTTTTTTAAACATCTGACGAGCGAGGAGAAGCACCACGTGAAGCAAAGAAGGAAAAAAAAGAAGGATGAAAAGGTGCATTCATGATCATTTTTCACTTTGCTCACTGAGGGGAAGGATATAATCTACGGAGATGATACCTCATGTGACCGTCGGTGACAGCGTTGCTGTAGACCACTAAAACGCTGATGGAGGGAGGGTGTGTGTGTGTTTTTTCCTCCTTCTGCCAGTCTTGATGCAAACTGGTGAGACAGTAGAAAACACACACACACACACAGCGAGAGTCAGACTGGTCTTGTGCTCGCAGAGCCAGGGTACTTTAAACGGATTTCATCACGATGGCTTGGAGAGGAGGGAGAACGCGCTCGTTTTACCAACCCGTCTTTTATTTAAACTGAGACTTATTCGCGAGCCGAGGGACTCAAAAAAGAAAATAAAGAGCAAAGGTAACGTTTCACTTATTCTTTTTTTTATCCAGTCATTTGGGAAAACGCCAATGAGACGCTTGTGTTTCCCCTTTCCCTCTCTCTCTCTATCTCTCTCTCTCTCGACAACGACGGTGACGGTTAATTTTGAGTGTTGTAACGTTCTCGTCTCGCCGCCTTTCGGGCGCAATAACGTTGTTATCCGGGCCCGTCCGGGCTGTTTTTCGGCCACCTATGTGTAAACCCCCGGCGTCTGGCCACAACACTTCCCCGGACCAGAGCCGTGCTGGTAGCGCTGCAGGCCTGCCGACGAGATCAAGGCGAAATTTCCCCCCGCTATGCCAACGTAGCGTTGTTAGCACGGCGACCCGGTGTTTCGGTCTGAGCGGTGACCGTGTTAACTGGTGACCTGCGCCGAATGCGTCGCTGGTTTTCGCGAAACGGAAAACGTTAGCGTTCCCCTTATTAAAAAGAGCCCTGAATTCCCTTAAATTGACGTCCAATACGGGATTCGCCTGGTCCCGTTTTGTCTCACAGCAACAAGCATTTTTATATCTATAAAGTTAGTTTTAATGTACGGGAAAATACGCGTTAGCAAAGCACGTAGCCTGATGTGATGTATTTGACACTTATAACATATGTTAATTGGTCCTGGTTTGTGAAAGAAACGTTAAGAGGTGAATACGTCACCAGTTAACACGGTCACTCGTTAAACCGAAACACCGGCTAACCAAAGCTAAGGCTTTTAGCACTTCGATATTTATCTTTTTTTTCTTCCCCACAGCCTTCACTTGTGGAACACATGTAGTGGTAGTTCTTTCCGTAGTTTGGCACCTGAATGAGAACAAAGCCCCTCTGAGTAAGCTTGAGGAAACCGTTGTGTTTTTGGCGAGGCTGCGTTAAACGTTAGCGTTCAGTGAAAAGCTCCACAAAGTTCCGTTATGTTCATCTCGCTAGCTGCCAAACTTCGTGTGGTGTGATCTGGTCACGCAGCTAGCTTTGTAGGTAACAACTTACAGAACATATATCCCGCAGATGCATGTCCACATCGCTTATAAAACGGAGCTCCTGGTAGCCAACGTTACACTGTAATGTGGTGAGTTAAAAACATAACGTTAGACCGTATAATGAACACGATGTGGGACAATTATCTACCTACAGTCGTTCAGATTTCCTGCTCTTACTGTGGGAGTTCCCTTGTTTGCTCTTTTCCTGTCATGGATTTAATTTAACTAGTGGTTAAGTGAATAATCTTGAATTGCGTTACCTGTAAATGACAACGAATTTATATGTTTTTTTGCCCGGAACCCCTCGGAATTTGCTTTAAAGTAGACTCAGGAAATGCGATTGAATTTACTGTTTCCCACGTGTGTTTATTTTTTTTGTGTGTGTGTGTCTTTTCCTCTACTTTTCCTTTATTTTGTTTAACTCAGACTGTATTCGTACTCTATGCTATGGGGGCACAAACATAACATAAAATTACAAAGAGCAAAATGCTAAAATGATAGCACAGGTATTAGCACCCAATTAACAAAACACTTGACCGTTTGTCAGGTAACTTTTTAGTGTATTAGGGAAACTCATACATACACTTAAGCCCAAAATTATTCATACCCCCATAAAGTACAAGGGATTTCTTGATTTTTTTTCTCACTCAAGTTACTATTTAACCTCATCTTTTACTTAAATAGGACACAAAAGAAAGTCTTTCAACTATTACGTGTATATATGTAAAGATTTCACTCAGAAACATGCCCTCCCGGAGCTTTCTATATCACAGTCATTTGTTGGATGTGATTTTTTTTTTTTTTTTTTCACTCCATTTATTTACACATTCTAACGAAACACAAATCAATTATGGCTTCAGACCTTCTTTTGTGTCCCATTTAAGTGAAAGCTGAAATGAAATGCTAATTTGTAAGTGGAAAAAATGAAGAAATCCCTTGTATTTGACAGGGGTATGAATAATTTGGGGCTTAAGTGTATGTAATCCCCCATTTATGACTCAGGAGAAGTTTCTGTTTCTGTGGGGTGTTTAAAGTGCAGAAACTTTGTCCTCTGCCTCTATTTTGTGCCTTTGTCCTTGTTTTGGGGGACAGGGACGTCCTGATATGCACCAAAACAACAGAAAAAAGGAAGTGCATGTTATGCAGGACAAACCATAGCACGTTAATGCCTTGCTTTTTAAACCTGGTGGTTAGCATGTGTGGATTATGACCTGCTTTTCTTGAAAAGTGTACTTTTTTTTGTAGAGATGTTACAGTCTGTGCTCAACTTTACCAGCTCCTTGTGCTTCATAGTCCCTAATTTACACTTGCCTCTAGCAGTCCGCAGGATGAAACAAAGATGACCCAGATTGATTTTGATGTATATTTTTTACCATGTCACATCTGAGAAGTTCTGCACAGCGTGATGTGTTTCAGCAGGGCCTGTTTTTAATGAAAGAACTTTTAGATCATGCTGAAATGAGGGGGGGAAAAAACGTCTGGGGTTGAAAGAAAGTGCACCGTGCTAGGTTACAGTAAATGAGACTGTGGACAACTCCTGGTAATTAGCAGAGTTTGTTCAAAACAGAGACATGGCCACACGGACACATGAATGAGTAATGGGTTGCCGGGCGGCATCGAGACCCAACATGATTCACCATGTTTCTGGCTGGATGTTTTGCAGGTTTATTATTTGTATCACGTGGACAGTCCAGATGTTTTGTGCCTGAGGCTGGTTAACTACAAGCAATAATCACATATCTAATGTTACTGGAGCATGCTGCTTCAGAGCAGTGTAGTTTCCTGTAAACTACTGAGAACGTCTCTCCTTTTTTTTTTTTTTGCCAAAACACTAAGCCTTACTTGCTTTCGTTTCCTGCTTCTCCTTCTTGTACATGTTTCATAAAGTCTCCTGGAAGAAAATATAGGAACAATTTTCAACACAGCAAATGTTGAATGTAATTCTATCATAGCTTTTTAGTGACTTTGGACTTTCTATTCTACAGACATGATTCTTCAGAGGGAATGATCTATAAAGTTCAGCTCCTGTTAAGTCAGTTCCAAAACAGTGTAAACTACCTTCTATCTCACATTTCTTCTCTGTGCTATATTTTTTCCCTATTATTGTATAATCTTCTCCTCCAGTCACCCCTTCACTTTTTATCCTGCAACAGTGGGGCTTATGAACCTGAATGAATGACTGAGTCGAGCAGTGTTGAAATTACACTGTTGGTCAACTGTTGGATAACCAAGTAGGCCACAATGTTCTGGCGAGAATCTAACCATTTAAATTCCAAATATGTTAGTATATGTCAGTTTATCCAAACGATGCCTACTTGGAAATTTGCTCTGACATTTTCGGGGATTCGGGGAGCTGCTGGCTGGGTGAGACTAGTACGTTGGCATCCTGACGAGAACCTGATCCGATGAACTGATCTGTGAAGCTCGTTGGTAATTTGCCGCTGGCTCTTATGTCTCTGGAACATTTTGATATATGATATAATTACTTTTGGAAGATAAATGTTGGTCTCACTTGCAGATGAAATGCTACAATTGTAGCTGCCACATGAGTTTGTGTGGATGTAATATGAAGCTTTGTGTTTTTATTGGACAGAACGGTGTAGGGCAGTGTCTGTTTTTTTATACTTTCCTGACATTTCCTCAGGGTATACAGTAAAGCAGTTCTCTGAGATATGAACCTCTGAATCAGGAACATTTGTAAGATATGAACCACTGATTCATGTCCATAAATGTTCAAAAAATGCTGTATTGCATTTGCAAGTTCATCATTTGAACTGTCTCACGTCTAAATAGATCCCCTTTCTGCCGTAACCAAATCCAATATTCTTTTTTTTGTTTTTTTATATATACTGTATAATCCTGTTTGTTGCTTTTTATTTTCTCTAATTGTCTCCTAGGGTATAGTACCTTCTTATTTAGAGTAATAATGTCATTTATTTGACCTCAAATAGCAATTATAGATCACAATATAATTTATTATGACTTACGAACAGCCTCTCGGAACCTATTGTGGTAAGTTATTTACTGTCTGAATCTGTATATGATGGTGTTTGTGTGTGTGTGTTTTTTTAAAGATCAAATAAAAGAATTGCAGTAGCTGGAAGTCATTGTAGCATGTATGACATTGTGTAGCCTACAGTGCTGTGAGTCTAACTTGCAATTGGCCTACATAGACAAGTCTTGTTGGATTTGAAAATTAATGACTATAGGGTAATAGAATAGATAATAAATTGGTCTTCTTCCATGGATCTTTGCTGGGGAACCAAATGACACTTGATACCCTGGTTTCTGGGCTGAACGGAGATGATGTGCACGTGATGGCAGACTGGCGGTTGAATACAAACATGTCGCTCATAAACTGAGGAAAGAGCACATGCCAGCTTTCAGTTTTTTTTTTTTGGGGGGGGGGGGGGGGGGTGTTGGCCAATGTATTGTATGAGTCACGACTCCTACGCTAATTTATTACTCAACATCCTCATGAACCTGTAAGGTGAAAAGTCTTCTCTGCTTCCTAGAAAATGCATAGTTCTGCATTTCAGTTGATTGTTTATTTTTTTTTGCTATCTTTAGGGCTGGATCTCTTAGAATTTCCATATCAATTAAATGGAATTGTGCCTGTATTTTAACAGTAGTGAAAGTCATATCTTTGCCTATAGTCAAATTTTTTTTTTTGAATCAAAAAAAAAACTTACCAAATCAGAGCTGAGTGTACTTGGAATTGAGAAATGTTTCATATCTTGATTAGCTTCATGCAAAGACTGGCACACTTCCTCTTCTCTTTTTTACTCGGCCCTGCTATATCCTTTGAGGTTCTGACCTAGTCTTGTTTTTTCCTCTTTCTCAACTACTCTATGTGCTTGTTCCCCTTTTCCATTGTATTGCCTTGTTGGATACATCTGGACGATCTCTCGTTAAATTGTATTTTTCTTGCCGGCGACAAATTCATTTCTCCTCAGGGATGTGTAAACGCAGTGCCTCTCTTTTCAGGTGATGACCTGGATGGTGCCATGTGAATGACTGAAGACCATGAAGCCCACACACAAGCTGCTGTTCGTCCTGTGTCCCATGCTGGTCCTGGGCTTTATTTACTACTCCTCCGGGAAGCTGCATCTGCACGTATGGGGCCAGAAGCCTCGTAAGTGACACCTGCAACCTGACTGTTTGAAACATTGATTCATCATCACCTCATCATCCATGTGTCATAGTCTCTAGGCCTTTTAAACATTATTGCATGTTTTTTTCTCTGTTATCGGTGAAAGACTTTGTTGGACATCTGTTTCTGTGTTGCCGTCTGCCTCTCTGTGCTGACTGCCAGTCAACCCTCTGTCTGTTTTCTTATTTTAATGTCATAGTGTCTCCTGCTGAACTGTTTGCTGGTGCGTCTAACCTGTCTGTCTCTGATATCATCAAATTAGCTTTCACTTCACCAGAGCACCGGATGCTGCAGTAAGAACCTAATCTGATTTTCTTACACATGCAGCTTTAATTGCTCATTCGTTGGTACATAAACGCAGTGGATACACCCATGTGGCTGAATCTATTGACAGCCCTCTTCCTGTCCTAAAGTACGAGTGTTAAACCGCCTACTTCTTTTCTAATCTGTTTCTGTAAATAGGTGATGGCATTGTGAGGTTCCCACACTTATGAAACCTTATCTCACCAAGCTGAAAATGCTATTTAAAGTTTGTATCATTATGACAACGTATCTCTTTCCTCTTAAAAACATTTTTGGTATGTTTGGGTGTTGGTTATGACATCTTATAATGATTTCTCTGTAAGCTTTGATTTCTTGAGTCTGTATTTAGAAAAGAAGTGATAAGCATGAGCGACTGCTTTTGTCTTACTGTTGCTGTTTGGTTCAGTAGGACAAACATCACCAGGCTGGGGGTGGTGGGCTCCCTGAACCTCCTGTTAAACACCAGCAGAGGGGGCCAGAAGATTTCTCTTAAAAACTTTAAACTTATTGCATTGTTCATGTCTATACCTCCGAAAGTGTATAACTTTTGGGAAACCATTCTCAAGAACCATGTTTATATCCTGTTTGATATTTCCTTGATATCCTCATATTAGTTATAAAGTTTTGTTATGGAACCAGGTTTAAATTGTACGTCTAGCGCTCTGGATTAGTTTTGGGCTTAAAGAGGAATGTTCCCACTAACAAGTAACAACACCACTGATCTCACGTTGAGGAGTGTCTGGATTGTAATATGATTCAGGATGGTGATTCCAACCTTTTCCTCAGTTCCAACTGGAGTCACCTGACTTTGCTCTTATTGTAGTCACCAGAAATACTTCTTATAAGCCCCTTTTCAGACATATCTTACTCAATATTCATTAAAGCTCAATTGTGTGTAACCACTTTAAATTGTAGATCTAAGCATGTTGGATAGGTTTTTGAGGTTTAAAGAGGAATGTCCTCACCCCCTATAATCCCACATTTCACAACACTGATATCGGGTATGGAGCCGGGTTTCTGTTTTGTAATATGATGATTCCGGGTGGTGATGTTAACTCTTAACTCTTTCCTCAGAACTGTGGTTATCAGAAAGAAACATGCTCTAAGCCCCTCTTCAGGCATACCTGGCTTAATTTTTTTTTTTTAAAAAGTGTTTTGAATGCCTGAAATCATATATCAAACGTATGATCAGCAATATTTCTCTATAATTCTCCACATTTTAGATCTGCGATGAGGCCTAAAATATCTAACATTATCAGTGGTCCCCACAAATATATCATACTTGTAAATATTTATTGCTGAGGATGCTTAATGTTCTTTGGTGTCATTACTTTCTTCCATCTACCTATAGATAATCTTTAATCAAATATACAAATTCTGAAATGTAAAGCACCTGTGCAGTTCGTTTTAGGTTCTCTATTACAACTCTGTTTCTGTGGCCTCCATGACTGTGGCTTGTTGCTGGTCCCAGTAACTACCAACTGGGATCTGTTTCAACGAAATCTTTAGAAATGTCTTTATAGTTGACCTTGCTTTGCCCATGTATCTTGTTGAGGTAACTATATACATTATGAGTCCAAAGTTTGGAACCACTTTCCGATCTATCCAAGCATGTCCAGCTCTATGACTAGTACTGTATACTGTAAATTATTTTATCAGTAATGTAGATCAATTTCTTCATTACCAACACACTAATGTTGCAACATTCCAGTATGTATTGCACATTTTTAGATACCCCTTCCTTTTAGTGGATGATAGTGCACTTCAACATTTGACAAGTCAGCAGGTTCATAATGCTGAAAATCTGTGACCAAAGTCTCTGTGTAACTACCCTACAGATTTCTGTTGCGACACCCTAGTTTCAGCACAGGCAATCCAAATTCTAAAGAGGCAAAGTAAAATGTTTTTAACCTCGGGCTGTCAGTTGGTTTATTTTAATAACTGCATGATATAAAGAATGGAGCTGGGCTTTTTTCCCCCCACAACACAAATAGGCGAGGAGCTTTGATTGCAGTGAGAGATATTGGCTTTCTACAGCACTGTGGTGCCAGATGTTTGCTCTAAAGAGGCTCAAAAGGGAAAGATGAGCATTTTGATGGTCTCTCCTACCCTCCGCGCTAGTCCGTTAAGCTATGCTTTTTCACTGAGAGGATCAAATCTGAATAATCTTTCCTCTGCATTCTTGCCTGTAAGTGTTTTACACTTCGGTCCCTGCTCCACAGACAAATGGAACATATAGAGGCTTATCCCCCCTCATTGTGTTCATAAATTAACCTATTTTCCTGCCATGGTTCTCAATTTACATTTGATCTAGTAGATGCTTAGACTCTGTTTCATCTCTTTGCAGCAATTTTTTTTAAATATTCGTTGGGAAATGAAATCTTTGTGAAAATCTGTCTTAACTCTTTAAAAACCTCTGGGTACTTACAAGTGAAAACGAGGAAAACCAATAAAATGTTGAGCCTTATACACACAGAACGAAAGGCTCCGATCCTGCAGGATTTTCAGCAAGGCCTTGGCGGTATGATTTGGCTTCCTGTGGAACGTGTGTGTGCGCTTGTATCTGTGAGCTGTGACAGAAGCCAGGCTCTGCCAGCTGCTGTGCACAGATCCACCAGATGGTCACCACATCTTTACAGTTGGAGCAACATCCTCCCTTTAGTGATGTTTACTGATTCCTACAGTCATTGATTTTGTTCAGTGCTGAACTCAGTTTATTTGCTTTTTTCCCCCCACAGAGTTGTTTGTCTGTCATTCACCCAAAGGTCACAGGTAGTATTTTTCCATGGCCACTTATTATTAGGCGATGTTTGAACTGCCTCTCTACCTTTTGAACGTGTCCATTTCAGAGCAGGTTCATGTAACCATTGTCATTCATTTGGCATCTGGAGTGTTTGACCCATGTATGGCTGGAATTTGAGTGGCTCCAGTCCAGTCCTCCGTTTCATTTAACAATCGAGTACTCTTCTTTCAAACTAATTTAGTCAGGTCTCCAAATTGTACTCATTGTAGTGCTCTCCTTTATACCGGTCAAGAAATGCCATGGCTGATACTCAAAGGCCCATTCACAGCCACTTGTATCTCTGGCAGTTTTCTCTGTATTATTCAGCTCTAAAATCACATTAAGCCTGTAGAGATGGGATGAAATAAATTCACACAGCCTCCTGAATCACCACTACAACCTAAAAACAGGCTGTTTTGTCTGCGGTGATTATACAGCTGAACAAGCAATGACTCTTGCCTGCACAGACATGATTGGATACTTACTGTAATTTGATAATGAAGCAAACTCTCTATGTGACTGCTTATTCCGAACGTCAACAAAAGAGCTGTTGTCCCTCTCTGTGTTCATGTTGTGTGACGACTTTACAAGTTTAAAACAGGCCAATGCAGCAGGGCAGGAGTGGGCCTGAGCTTATGAGGTAGAATTTATGAAGTGAAGAAACATCAGTCAGAACAATTGTGTGTGTTCAGCTTTATTGAAACACATAAATATAATCCTGGGAAATAAAGTTTGCAACTCATTTCAAATTATGCTTGTGTGAGGCCCATTATCTTCAAGGTTTGACTTTCACTAATGTTATGGCATGTGTTGTATAGCCACCTTTCAAGCATTTTAATATAGTGCCTCCCAACAGCTCAGTCCCTTTTTATAATTAGTTTGCTTTACTGCTAGTAAGAGGAACATCACCTCAGGGTGTTTAATCACATTTGAGATTAACACCTGCAGGGTGAGAAATGAATGTGTTCACCAAGCTGCTGATTGTTTTTTTTCTTTTTCTATTTTGTAGTAGTCAACAAGCCACACCTTTTTACCCTGATAATTTCACCCTTAAACAGCATTTTCAAAACTACACCAAAGGCAGTGAATGAATGAATGTGACTCTGGATGTTACGATAGAGATGATGCTGTAGTTTCTCTATCTTCTCTATGATGTCTCTGTATGTTTGTTTTTTTTCAAAGTGAATATTTATAAAAGCATATAGGTGTTGCCCATGAATCTATAATGTAAAAGGTTCTAATTAGGATTCACTTCACTCACAGTCCTTCAATAGCATCAATAAGGTCAGTAAAGAGCTTGCTCTAAATTTTCCAGACACCCACCCAGAGAGAGAATTGCCTTCTGATTTATTCTAGAGCTGTTGTAGTTATCAGTGATACACCTATACAGTTTCAGCTGGCACAGGGTATGCTAATTGGGGAATTTGATCAGTTAGGATCCTTGGAGAGGTTGTGTTGTGCATGCATCCCCCTGGCACAATGTTGTGCTGCCTTTTTGTCATATGGTGCATTTATTTTGTCTTCAGTTTTGAAGAGAGCTTTGTAGTATTGTCGTAGTTACACATTGGCCTTTAGATGAAGTGGCACATCCCTGACTGTTCATTAGAGACATTTTTCAACATTTTCCTCAGTTGTTTCATTGTTCATAGCCAACCTTGTTAATCAGGCTCCTTGGCATTTTATCTTTTATTTAAATTTAATTATTAATTCGATGAGGTAAGTGGTGAAGCTATATGTAGCACTTGTAGCTTTCGCTATGTATATGTGCAGCATTTACTATGGGATGATCTGTTCCGTTATCTTTTTACAGAAACTGTTGAAGTTGTGGTGCAGGACTTCTGTCTCTGCTGGTGCTGAGAAAGCAATTTAACAAATGCTGTCCACACACGCTTAGGCCCTGCTGTAACCACTGTTGTGAGCGGCTGTTAAACAGTGGATAAAAACTGTTTATAGTGTCACAACTCCCGTGAAATGACTCATTTTTCTGTCCGAATGATCCAGTTAGTCTATTAACACTCAAAGTCACACGATTAGATTATTTTATACACATCCAAGTTGGCAGAGGGCTACCATAAGTGGTTGGCAGCTCCATTGTTTCAACACTCTGCACATAGATCATGTGCATGATGCATTCATTCATCCACCCAGCAGAAACACGGGATTAGACAACTCGGTCTATTGTGAAACACAGAGATTTGCCTGTTGTTGATAGGCTTAATCTGAATTGTGTGAACGCCTATGGCGAGGACTTAAAGAGATGAGACATTCATTGGCGTGTATGTTGCGCACTGCAGGTTAAATATTGCACAATGTTCAGTTAGTTTGTGATAATTCGTTCTTTTTGATTTAAAAGGTCATATGCTTTGAATTGCTTTTTTGGATTGTAAGAAGTTCTACATCTGTTACATCTGTTGCTGTGCCTTAGAAGGAGCCGCCAGGATTTACAATCTATACAGTCCCCCCTCTCAGAGCCATTTAAACGAGCCATTCAAAAGCTTTGTAATAGGTTTAATTCCAGAGAAGGGATGGTAACGTTACAACCCAGGAAAATATCAAATAAAACATGGGAACTTTTAAAGTTCCTGCTGTATTGTTGCAGTACTCATAAGTGGCTCACTACTGTGATGGCAGACAAGCATCGGAGGATTAGCAGTGAACCTTTGATGTGTTTGGTTTCTTTCTGTCTGTGTCTGCCTTTTTGTTTATGTGCATCTGTTTTTGTGCGTAGCCCTGGTGTGCGTTTGCTGATGCTGAAAACATTTTATTTTTTTTTAATTGTGATAATCTGAGAACCTTGGTCATGGCTTATAGTTGTATAGTTAATAGTTGCTTCCACGAGCTCTACAGTGATGTTTTTTTCAGTGTCTTCAACCCCCTTTTGTTTTCAGAGAGTGATGCAGAAGCGACACCTGTAGTCCTGACTAAAGGTGCTGAAGGGAAAAGGACAACAGGTAGAGGCACTGAGACTGCCCGTTTATACCAGGTCTTGTGAAGCGGGTGATTTTTAAACTAGGCTGAAATTTTTTTTCCCTCCCCTACCCATGGAATATAACTCTATGCTAACGCAACAGTAAAAGCTTTGCATTTTACCTCTTTCATCTACCTTTTCATCATTTTTTTTTTATTGCCCAAAATGTTTGTGCTCATTCGCTTATTGAGTTTGTATGGGTAATCCTCAATATACCACTGCCATAATAATCACCAAACTACAAAGGGGGCTTTCTGCAGTTAATTTTCCACTTGGTTGGGCTTTCGTCTTCGACTCAGGATTATAGTTCAACCTACTGGGATTAAAGCTACTAACCTTGCCTTCTCCTCCTCCTCCTTCTCCTCCTCCTCATTCTGTTATGTCTGACATTTGCAGTTGGCTTTTTCTTCAAGTCCAATGCTGCCGTAACAGACTGACCTTAAACTGACCCTTTTGTGTTACAGAGTTGGAAACGGACACCACCGTGGGACGAATAGTAGGCTCAGGTACATCTGCAGCCCAAACAATCTGAACCCCTACCTATCCTTTTTTTTGTCCATGCACCATTTATTACTATTTACAGAACCTTTTTAAAACTGTGCAAACTTCAGCAGCCACAATTGGGGTGAAAAACTATCAACATTTCTTTGCAAAACTGCTAGAGGTTGCTATTGTAATAATATTAAAAAAGGGAGTAGGTGTAATCTAGCATGTGCACAGTGTTCCTCCTCCACATGAAGCTGCAGTATGATACAACACTGCCCTCTGTTGTCTTGGCCCGGTAACAAATGGTTGGCAAGTTAAGCAGTCTGCAGGAGTTTTGGTGTAAATATTATAAAATGTGTCGTACTAGTAGGACCCTGCTGCTTTATTTTCTCCTAAGCTGTTGCCTCTGGCTGCCTTATGCTTCTCAACTGAAACATAACACACCCACACACACACTCGCCCTCGTTCATCTTGGCTGCTATGGCAAAAGTGCTCATCCTTCAGGGCAGTGCTTGGATCCTTACCTATTCAGCCATCACACATTCCCATTCCCTTTTTTCTTTATCTTTTTCCTCCAGCTTCTCTGTGAAGACGAGATCCACAACCACAGGAGTAATACCGCTCTTCCTACTTTACACTAACCCCAATGTTAGATGTAGAGCTGTCATTCTAATGCAATCACAGCATTTAACAATAAGACATTAATGTTAAGTGTTTTTATAGACCCTGTAAATATTATTATATAATAAAGGGCTTCCAGAAGAGCCTGCAGTAAAAAAAAAGAAAATTCTCATCTCACATTAAATATTACCTCCTAATTTTCTGTGCTTCTGTCTTCTAAATGGCCTTATCTCAACACTTCACCAGGCACCTATTGGCCGCCCCTTCGGTTGACCATAGGTGATCTCTAACTTCTTTTTCTAACATTTATTTTAAACTCAACAGATTGATTTGGCTGGCTTTCTCCTAACTTTGCTTGTTTTGTTTAAAATCTTTGATGGTTTTATTTTACGTTTGCCTTTTTATTTTTGACGTGGGAAAAGGCACAGGTTGTTTACATCAGCTAATGAGCTGAAAGTTATGCAACATGGTACATCTTAGATTGAACCAGTGCTTATGTTCCAAGTGGACCTGTGTACTAATGGATCATATCTCTCTCTCTGTTTGTCTTTTGTTCCCAGTGTATGATAAGCAGGGTTTTTTGCTGCAGCTGGACACAAAACTGTGAGTACATCTTTTTCTAGTATCATCCATCACGTGCTGTGAGGGATATTTTCAAAGTTGTTATATTAAGAACCGCTGAATTCCCAGTCAAATATGGACTCCATTAGTTTAGATATGTTTTACAGCTGTTTTCACTAAATACTTATTCATACAGATTCTGGTTGATGACTATGAAAACATGAAGCATGAAAATGTAAACCTTCAGCGAATTAATCTCACTTGATTTTTTTTTTTTTTTTTTTTTAAATAAACACCTAACATCTCTATAACCTGATGACAAATGCACCCATTTGATTGCTGGCCCGAGCAATACATTTCAAAAATTGCTCAATTTGTTTAATTTGAGTAGCAGTTGGTGTTTTCCCCATTTATTCTAGAGCAGCTGTGTGTTGTCAGGGTGGGAACACGCTACATCCACTCATTACGCAGCCGTCGTATCAGTGTGTCTGTTGATATGTGTATATTTCCCTGAATTGGTTTGACACTCTTGCTCTAAACTGCCATGATAAGGCCTTTTCTCTGCGCCCGCCCCCCCTTACCATGCAGACAATACTCATATGCTGCCATCATCACCCTGGCTCTCACAGGGCACATCTGTCCACACTCTGCACACACACTGTAAGCAGCATGTCAGCACACACTTTAAGGTGGTTTTCACGTGGGTTCAGGCTGTTATCTAATACAGCTCCTTACGTTAAATGTATAGTGTTCATTAAAAAAAAGGATGTGATCCATCCTAAAACTGCAGCAATAAGTACTTCTATGATTTATTCCTGTTGTTAGTAAGGACTGCTGGTGTCCCCAAGGCTTCGCCTTCACCAAGTCTCCTACCAGCTAATTGAAATATATCATTAGTATAAAAGAGCTTCAGATGTTGCACAGACAGACCTCAGTCAAGCCACTTTTCCTGCCAAGCTCTCGCAGACGTGGGCCTCTCCACCTTCTCCCTGTTTATTTGAACTAGATTCATGGCATGCATCAAGTTATTAATGATCATGCTGGTAATCGGGCGGCTCAAGTTTTAGCACTGCATGTGTGATTATTTGTACAAGGCCCCTCTGCTTTGTCTCGCCACACACAGGTGATACACTGAGCTGTTGCTGAGGTCTACCGACTTCCTAATCAACCCTTTTCCCTATCTCTCAAGGAGATTGTTTGACAAGCTAGGTTTTCGTGGGTTGGAGATGTCACTATAATTAATAATCAGTTATCACAATGTGTCGGATTAATCTCTCCCCCCCTTTTTTTTTTAATATATGTGCAGGCCACCGGAGTTGGCATACAAGTATGGCAACCTCAGTGAAGGAGCGTGCAAGATGGGATACGCAGCAGCAAAGATGACCGCCATCTATCCTAAGTGAGAAGGATTGACCTTTGTTTTTTACATTAAAGTTGATGAAAAGAGAAATTAACTAAATGTCTTGAAGTCTTGAAGTGAACTCCTTTAAACAGGATCTCCGCATTTCTGCAAACAAATTGCTTAATTGGATGTCAGCACAAGATAAGAGAAAAATGAAGTATGCAAGCATACCAGGATGCATGATGTCACATCTCAAGTCAGCCTCGCCTTAAGGGGTTTGAATCAGAGACCGAGAAGCCCCAACATTCCAATGCAATCTTCCCCAGCTTCAGTCATGTTTCTGCCACCCTCTCCCCCCACCACAGAAACTCAACTGTGTCCTTGTAATCCCCCGGTTGCACAAAGAACCGTTGTCATCGGAGCACAAGGTCTCCCATCTGACTGCTACCAAAATCCTGGAGCCTTAGAGCGACATGAGCCAACTTCCTGTCCATCATAGCATGACTCACCACACGCTTCCACACAGTCCACTGCGTCGTCCTCGGCCCCCCCCTGGTCTCACTGAGGCTTTTGATTCTGGGCCTCTATGCGAAGCCCAACTCGGCTCAATCTATAGGACATTGTCCCATTAGTATTCTTGGAGCTAAGCTAATAGAGGAGCAATTTTCCACATTGATGAACAATAGCGAGTGGCGCTTCGATGCTTGACCTAGTTATAGGGCATATTCGCCAACTAATTTTCAAGCATTGAATATTGAACCTAATGTATCGATTGCTTGAAGATTGCACATTTATGTTCTAGGCAATAAAGAAAGAAATCACAATATAAGTTTAGAAATGCATTACAATAGATTACTTAAACAACAAAAATGCATATTAATAAGACATTTAGTGTAAACTCCAGTGAATGTATGATGCACACACACTGCTTTAAATAACACCATCAGCTGCACTGTTGGCTGTAAATTACAGCGCTCCTTAACAAGATATACGAGGCAGTTTTGTGGAGCTGCCCTCTGACTATCTACGTGTTAACAATGTCCTCCCTCGTAATGACTTCCTCTAATCAGCCGCACGTGTCGGATCAAAGTTCCGTACAACACGGAACCCCCACTGGGAGCCCACTGATTACTACCACCTTCAACCAACTCACACACAGGTCAATAAGCACAATTAATGCTACATTGGTGGAAGTTTGAGCATCTGTAGGTGGACGCATTTTCAGTCCCGTGTTTGAGTGTGTGATTTACTGCCTCGGGTGTAAAACATTATTCAGTGTTTAACTTGTTTGATGTACATAAAAAAAAGAAGTTTGTGTACCAGGAAAAAACAAATCAATTTAAATCTTCTTTTTGCATTGTGTAAACAGGCTTGTCGGCTGCTCAGCTGTTAGAGAAAACCTACTTAACCTCTAGCAGTGAGGTCCTGTGGTTCTCCCTCTAATCATCTCCTGCTTCCTCCATGTTTGTCTTCGCTGAAACCCCTGCCCGGGCAGAATCCAATTTATTTTCCACACCTCCCCTTCCCTCTGTTTTACCCAAAACTGTTTGCATTGGAGCCCTAAATCAAGTGTTGGCAGTGAACTTGAAGTGGCACGGTTATGAAAATATTGCCAGTGAGAGATGGACGTCGCAAAAGGAAATGAGCACAATGCGTCCCAGCCTGTCGGCTGTTTTGGGAGCCCCCACTTTGTATTTAACAACAAGCAGCCCGCTGCCTCGCTGCTTTGTCAGGATGTCAGTGACTGACTGTCGGTCAGGGCTCAACGGCTCGCAATGGTCCTGTGTTATTTATAGCCCCTCATGGCCTCAGAAGTCTCGGGTTCAATGAATCTCCATTTGTTTTGGCAGGACAGAAGGCTGAAGAGTGTGTGTGCTCCTGTCAGGTGCTGTGAAGAGGAGAGGGAGACCTACATACAGTCGGCTACATGCTTTAGAGACTGAGGATAATGAGGATATTAAAGAGTGATTAGCCTGCTAAGGTAACCGGAAAGCCTCCTGATAATGTCAGCCATGTTTGGGCATCGTGCCGCAGAGCTCTGCATATTTCTTGTGAACCCGTGGCAGTGTTATGGTAACGAGCTCTCCAAGATTCCTGCCGAGAAACAAGGGAGTGTGATCATGCTTGTGTGTCCTTGTCTAGATTCCAGTTTAAAATGCTTTCGCTAGTTAATGTCTGGCTGTGGGAGCTGTAATTTATGGCCGGTGAAGGAGAAAAAATCCTTTTGTGTATATATGTGTGTGTTTTGGGGGCGAGTGTGAGTGTGATCATCAGCCCCCCAGCCTCCAAAAGCTCTGTCGCCTGTGGCCTGGTCCAGCTAATGAGACTGTGAAACAATCTCTGTAACTGTCTCCTGTCATAACGAAGTTACATAATACACCCCAGCTAATGGATCTTTACAAGGCGCCTTGCTGTGTGTGTGTGTGTGTGTGTGTTTCTGTCTGTCCTGAATGATTATTCAAATATGACATAAAACTGTAATTTAGAAGGGCACCCGAGGAGCTCCATCATGCACATCAGCATCATAAGAAAGAGACCCAGATTGACTTGTCTGTCTCCATCTATTCCCCCCCCCCCCCCCCCCCCACCCCCCCCCCCCACCCACACACACACACACACACACACAAACACACACTAGCTTGACAGTAGGTCATAAAAACACACATCCATCCTGAAGCCACGCTCGCCCAAGTGGCACGTAGCCCGGCGCTTAGGTCGCAGACGTGGCAGAGGAAATGGATGCTTTGGATTTTAGAGCTGCAATGAATCAAATAGGGACACACACACACACACACACACACGCCTCTACAGACATACAGGATAAGGAAGAGGCGATGCTGGAAGTTCCAGTTCATGGAGCATTAAAACCAAAGTCAGAGGCGTGTTTCTAAATATCAACCTCTGTTACTGTCAGCAGCTTCACCTGTTTCTTATTGCTTGTGTTTTTTTTTGTTTTATCACTCCTTCCCCTAAACTGGGCTAACATCCTACACTCTAATTCAGTTTGTACCAACAGTCTTGTCATAGACCATTTGAGGAAAAGCTTTCTGGCATGAGTGTGTAGTTCCTGCAGATTTATCAAAACCGTGTGTCAACTGTGATTTAGGCCTGGGTGGAGAGGTTATGTTGATGGTTTATGCAATGCAGCAGCCTTCTGTTGTCTCTCGCTGCTGCTTTGTATCATCCCTGTAGTTTTTTGCTACCTTGCTAATGTTTGTGCAGGCGTTGCTTGTTTTGGGAGGCTCCACGCAGTGTGCAGAAGGTCATTAGATTAATGACAGTGGAAAAAGCTAATTTGGCCATCCCTTTGTGCCTTAAACTTTGCCCAAGACATTGACACTACTGGAAAGTATAAAAAGTAGTAGATAGAGCATGTTAGATCCAGCTCATAGGATATTTGTTACTGTGGATTCATTTTCTCTGCTAATAAACATATTTTTTTCTATCTTTCCTATTTTTTTTTTTCCAGGTTCATGAAACCAGCACCCATGTTTCTTGATCGGAACTTCAAACGTCTCGCAAAAGTCAGCAATTACTTACCTCCATTTGGTTTTAAAACTCAAGGTAAGAAATATTGCTTACTATTTATTACTTGATTAACTACCCTCTCCAAACAATACCACAAATACTAGAGACGTTTTGATGTGTTGTGTACTGTTGTTATGCCTGTGTTTATGCCGAGCCTTTGTTCAGTGCTACTGTTTCGGATTAAATGCCAAACCGCGGCTGCTTGGTAGGGTATTTATTGCCTGCAATGTCTGGCATCTCAAAATAATAAACAGCCACGTTCAGTTAGTATAAAGCTCAGCTTTGTTTGTTTCCACAATTTATAATTTTGTTCCGGTTTGCCAGCATTACACTTGGGTCAAAAGAGGTGCTGAAATCGGATAAAGAGTGAGGCTGCCAGCAGCTCTTCATCAGCTGATATCAGTTGGCTTCTCATACTTTATCTACTTGTGGCATCACTGATTAAACTTGTGATACTCTTCATCACATCTGGGACGAGATTCTCTTCTGTAGCCTGATAATCAGACTCAATTGCCATTTTTTTCTGTTTTGAATGGCTGAATAAATGTGATGAGAGATGTTGGGCAGCAATTAAGAGATATGAAATTGTTATTTTCTCCAAATGCCTCCTCCTCATTTCATGAGCAGAGAATGCCAATGTTCTGCCACTTTACATCATTTGTTATTGTTGCTATGCACAAAAGCACATTTAATAAATTCAGCCTCAGGTTTGTTATGTTCTGATTTAAGATGTATACATCTGATGGGTAATTATTCACATTGTACAATCTGTCACCGCTGCCAAAATGATGTTCTCATCAACTTGTAAGGCAAGCAGGAACAATTCTGAGAACTCACAGTATTGGTGCATTTTTTTAGGGTTTGCCATTGAAAATGAGGAAGTTACCAAATGTTAGTCTTTTTAATGCAAAAAGAACAAGGCAAATGTACACTTTCTAGGTTTGCTAACTGTTTACTTCCTGGGTTTCATTTCCAGAAATACTCCAAATACTTGGATAATATGATTAATGTTCCGCCTCTGTT
Organism: Eupleurogrammus muticus; assembly: GCA_036785175.1. Taxonomy (NCBI): domain Eukaryota; kingdom Metazoa; phylum Chordata; class Actinopteri; order Scombriformes; family Trichiuridae; genus Eupleurogrammus; species Eupleurogrammus muticus. Next base: position 3,611,044 of record JAYKQN010000014.1, read on the forward strand.
GTTGTGAAAACTGCCTCCATCTTTGATTATTGTTATAACCTCATAATAATCTTATTGAACTAGACCTACAAACCTGATAACAATAAGTTAGTTTGTTTTAATAATTCAGTATCTCTGCCCTCCTTTTTAATATAATAACCTTTTTAGTAATCTTAAATTATTTGCCAGATAGGATGAGTTCTGTCTTGGGACAAGGACACGTTGTCTCAGTTGATTCCACTTCCATGTATCCCACACATAACACTTGTGCATTTGTACCCTGACCATAACACACTCCAGCACTTCAGATATCAAACCAGTGGCCAGAGCCATGGGAACTGAATAGATAACAGCAACTGGGCTTCAGTGACATGCCCTGTCATATTTTCCAATACTCAGAAGCAGAAGGTATAATGAATGTTACCTTTGTGCTCCGGCAAGTTCTCTGCTGTCATACGCCCACACGTACACACACACACACACACACACACACACACACACACACTGTCAATCAGTCAGTCAGACACACACACAGGTTGTCACAGTTGATGTCAAAGGAGAACTCCCTGAGTGTTACACCTGGTTTCTGTTTTTTCCACGGCCTGCGATGGGAGTGAGGTTTCCCTTTTAGTGGTACTCATGTGGAGAGATGATACGTGTGGACCTTGAATAGAACAACACAAAGGATTCCAAATTAGGAACATGGAGTGGCGGTGGGCAGGAGCTTTCCTTTTTTCTGCCAAAGGTATCTGGCACACAGTGTTGGGGTGTGTGTTTTTTGGTCCCAGGGGAAAAAAACGTGCATGCACATGGTATTATCCATCCCTGTTTCTTCTGTTTACACTCACAATATTGCAACTATTGCTAATATGCAAACTAGAATGTCTGCATCAAATTAAGCTTTATTTCTTTAACAGTAAGCACTACTGACTAATGACAATGAAAACAAATTTCCATTTTTCTGGTTGGAATACTTTTTCAATTCTTAAATAGTTATAATAGTATTATCATTATAGTTAGGACTTGTATGTACAGTATCATTACCAACTACAGTGATATAAGATGTATTGACAAACTGCACATTTAAGGACACAGTGTAGTGAAGAGACAGGTTTAAGAGTGGACTGGTTAAAATCATTGGTTCAGTAGAACTCCAGGCCTGTTATCATTTGCCTTTAGTGCCCATGACACTCTTAACAAGATGCCCAGAACGACTCTGCTCTCTTAGAAGATCCAAATGCCATTCTCTCATCACGTGATTGTTTTTTTTTTATTGTTTAGGCTACTCTCTTCCCAACAATGTGTCTGTGTTTATGTGTTATGTGATGCTTCCAGCCTTCCTCAATGTTGCCAGTAAAGATTTTTGTTGTTCAAGCACAGCGTCTGGACTAATGTCTAGACCTGCCGCCATTTGTCTTCGGCTGCACCACGAGACATACTTTGCTGAAATGTTTACCCCGGGTACTTATAACAATTAGCTTCCATGTCGTCTTCGGGAAGAGAGTCCTGTCCACCGTGATTTTTCACGGTTCGCCCGCTTGGACTCAGGTGTGGTCCTCGGCCGTGTGTTTATGCTGCTCGGGGTGATGCTTGACGCCAGACATCGACACCACATCCAAACAATGGGCTGTAGCTTCGCTCGCCTCTCCTCAGCAGGTTAATCATTAGGATCGTTAGCCAGGGTGAATGGGGCTGTAATATGTCTCACAAAACGCTTTGAGGCCCTTAATCTAAACTCCCTTCTTCACACTCTCCCGACTCTCGCTTTCACTGTTTCTCTTGGCTCCCCTTTGTAGACTATGTGCTATATGGTGATTATATTTAAGTGAAGGAGAGGGGGGCAATTAAAATGCCACTCATTTTTTTAAAAACCTGACTCATGTTAACTGTATGTTTCCATGTGGGATGCAGATTAATGAGGGATGATTACCTGCCATCACAATAATGTCATCCAGTTATGCTCCGCTATGGTGCTTCCACCTTACCACAAATGTACCATGGAGCAAGGATAGTGGCTACTGTAATGGAATCTGCATATCGGATTGTAGTGATAGTAAGAGAGGCCTAAAATGGTCAAGAGAAGAGACAATATATGTCATATCTATTGTGCTGGAAGTATGACTTCAGCAGAATGCCTTGTAGAACTTGGCAGGAATGCATGCTATGGCTAAACATCCCCGTTTCTCACCCTGCGACGGGAAGGGTGCGATCCACCCAGGGAGACGAGCTCCACATCGCCCACTTAACCAGGAGAATGTGCTTGTTTGAAAACAGCATTCCTCTCTGAGTGCTTTTATGGGAGCGTTTCTGCATACACATGCATACCATCCTGAACCCTGTGAGTCTCTTCCTTCTCTTTTTCGCTCCTTTTCAAGAACACAACAGCTTTTTTCCCTCCATAATCCCATCGCTGCCGTTTCTGAGTGTTGATTGGTCATCCTTATCTGTAACTGAACAAACGAAGAGACGTGTTCTCTCCTCCAGCTCTTCTTAGGACCACCTAGACTGCTACCCCTCTAGTGGTCTGGTGAAGTCCTTGGCAGGCTGTTTCTTTTATTTTTTTTGGAAGGAGAATTTCCCTTATTTAATATCCCTTTATTGCAATAATATAGTTGACTTTGCTCCAGTGAGTGGATGCTTAATTATGAAATACAGACTTTGAGTAAATGTAGAAATTCTGTTCATTGTGGAAAAAAGCAAATAAACTCCATATAACTTGACATGCCATGTGCAATAATTGCACTTTTGTAAGCGGTACATTTTTTTAATATTATCAACCAAAATGCAGTGTGGGTTCCAACTCAATGTGATGGTTCTTCCTTTTTTTCTCTGCAGAGAGAGTCATAGACAGCATTTTAACTGCCACCAAAAACTATGGACTTGGGGACGAGCTGGACGGGTAATTATTTCCACTCTCACTCACACTGACAGGAAGTACTGTGTTGTCCATCCATCATTTGTAATACTACTAATCTCTGACCTTCCTGCCTTACAGTCTCAGCTGTAAAAAATGCATCATTGTGGGCAACGGGGGAATCCTGTACAACAAATCCCTGGGCTCCCGTATAGATGACTATGATGTTGTCGTGAGGTGAGATGTTTTTCCCTCATGACAGGAGACACTGTTTATATTCTTATTTAAAAACTAACAACATCCCAGGTTCTTTAATTTCAAATTTCACTCGTTGCTAATACTTTTCTTTTTTTTTTTTTTTTTTGGCTGACAGGTTGAATGAAGCTCCAGTAACCGGTTACAGCAAGGATGTAGGGACCAAAACTACCTTGCGGATTACCTATCCCGAAGGAGCTATTCAGAAGCCCGAGAACTATGAAAAAGACTCACTTTTTGTATTTTCTGCTTTCAAACCACTGGATTTCAAGTGGCTAAGACAGATGGTCTTCAAGGAGAAACTGGTAAGGATATATATGAGTAATTTATTCTAAAAAAAGAACATGAATATGTCACCCCCATTAAACCTTTTTTCGTTTGGCATTCTCATATTCCTTTGAGGCTCACCGTAAACTGAGAATATCAATTGGGTCAGTCACTGCAGATGAAATGATTGGAAACTCATTGCTGATTGATTTGAAGACCAGATCTGAAGCATTTTGAAGTGATGACCTGAATGGTCGTGTCCAAAATTCACATCAAAAAATGAACCTGTTTTTACTAATATACAACTTCTTTTCGATAATTAAATGTTTTTATGAATGGGTTAACATGAATGTTTTATAGTTTGGGTGTTTTAAATTGCTTAAATGCTTATTTCTTTGATAACAGAATGACTTTTCTTCACACTATTGACACATTTTCCATTGACTTACATATTGCTCCCTTGTAACCTGTGCTCTTGGGTTGGTTTGGATGTTGTCATCCTAATTAATTTATAAGTTTTATTCTAACAGCCCTTTTTGAATGTCCTTCGAGGCTTTCTGATTGCCTCGGCTGTGAGTTGACCTCTTAATCTGCAGCGTTTTCCTGACGCACAGAACTGTCTTTGCCTTATCTCCTTAAGCAGTACAGAGGGGAGACATTCCTCCCATGTCCTCTATCCTTTGTCACTAAAAAGCTCACATAAGCACTTTCATTTTGTTCATGTTGAACAGGATCTATTATGTCCTGAACTGAGATTATTTTGGGTCAGTTCATCTCACAGACAATTATTAAAGGCCCTTCGTAGTCATTGAAATCATTTCAAATTACCATTCCAGTTGGTTTTTATCATTCAGTACATGCATTTATGAATTTAGACAGTTTCTGAACCCTTTTCAAAAGTGATTTCCCAGAAAAAAACTTTACTTTAAATGGATTTATTGTAATTCACTTTGAACAAAAGCCAACCGTAAGTAATGGAATTTACTGTAGAAAGACAATGTTGTAAATGTAGTTAGTTAGGTGAAGCTTAAGTGAATTGGCTAAAACTATGTAAAAGCACTTATTATAGGCCTTTTTTCTCACGTTTTTATGGAGAATACTTCTGTTTAATTGAGGAAATCTGCTTTATTTTCAAGCACAGCTGTGTGAATGTCAGCAATCAGCTGCCAGATGGAAACTTTACAAGGTGACATTTGTCATAATACAAGAGTCAAAGTTGAGGGCAAAAATGAAGGGGAAAGAACAATACAGGGGATGGAAAGGGCATACAATGTCAAGCTGAAAATAAGCAATGGTGCAAAGTTGGATTATCCTATGAGGCAGAATGGGAGAATGATGGATGGAAAGGATAAAGTAAAACAAAGTACAGGGATAATAGCTGGGGAAAAGAAAATGAGCAGTGGAAGGTACCCGTACAGTAAAATGGAGGAAAATCGCTGGGTCGGCTGGCTGATGGCCCCTTCAGCCTTTGATAGGGCCCAGATTTTTCTGGTGTGTCAGAAGGAGAGGACAGTGGAAATGGCTGCCTGGGATAATTGATCTGGCCCCTGGCGTCCAAGTCGGCCCGCTTTGATCTGCTGAGGAAGGAAGAATGTTCCTCATGGGTTAAAAATCAGGTTTGCGCCTTGATGATGATAATATGGCAAAAGAGAACTGGCAGATGTGCGAGCACCCGTGTTTGACCTGTGGACAGTCTGTTTTATATGCACGCAGCTGTTGTGCTTATATGACCACTCATATGAACACATGACAATTCATTCTACTTTCATAACCTCTTGACTGGGGACTTTTAGGTGAAATGTGGTAGAAAAGCTCAGCTCATAGTGTCAGCAACATCACATAGAAGAATCAGTCATTTATCACACAAAGAGCAGTATTGATAGTGAAAGGACCGTGTTACACAGTCAGCCAGTTTAAACCATTTTCTCCAGTTAAGTGTGATGGATTATGCTTCTTTTTCTAGAGCCTGCTGTTATGTTGTTTGATACTTGGTTATAGTAGGTCTTGGTGTGTGGTGTGTGTGTGGTGTGTCCTGTATTAGTTATTTTTTGCCTGGTTTATAATGGACAATTGACCAGATAAATATCTCACTAAATGACGTTCTTGTGTTCATGTTAGTAAAGGGGGGGGAAAACACGTTGCTCATTTGTATATGTACATGTGGGGACAGTCTTAGAAGACAAGGGACAATGTCAAAAACTGCCATGTGGTATAACTTGGTACCAGATAGCTAAACTTTTAAACTAATAAAAACTGTGTTAAATAAATAAAAATTGTAGATAGAAGATACAAATGGACTTTTAAGTGACAAGAACTAACCTGAACACAAAATGTACATTTGGAGAGACCCGATGACCGCTTCTTAAAAGTTTAGATTAGCAGATGTCATGGAGGGATTTGACTGTGATAGTGCATGCCTCAAAATGTGAAGCAGATTAACTTCACTGCATCTGTCCCTTTGCCCTCTGAGTTTAGGCCATCAGAGAGAGAACAAGGGCGACTTCTAATGTAACTTTGCACAGTTGTCCCCTGGCAGCTTTTACATCTGTTAGTCCAGCAGGGATTCTCTTTATGTAACCTGTACACTTCCAGCTGGAGGGGGGGAATGCAATTTTAATTTACCCTTTTCACCCTCTTTCAGTGGTTCTAAAAGTACGCCTATTTCTTCTTCTCTCCTCGTCTAAAGGGTTTGTGACTCGTACACCGTCGTGTAGCCACAAGTGACTCATCTATAAAAACATCATCTTGCCAGTGGTCAGTTTTTCTCATCTCGCCTTCGCTGTTGTGGCTATTTAAGATGCCTACAGCAGTCTGAGAAGGCAATTCCCCAATCTGGTTAGTGTTTCATACTCTCAAAAACACACACAGATAACCTACCCCTGACACAGCTCCCTCATATGCACACACACACACACACACACCCCCACAGTCATAAGCTGAGATTTGAAAACTCGTCCTCATCACGACTCTCAGCTTCTCTTCCTGTGTGTGTGTGTGTGTGTGTGTGTGTGTGTGTGTGTGTGTGTGTGTGTGTGTGTGTGTGTGTGTGTGTGTGTGTGTGTGTGTGTGTGTGTGTGTGTGTGTGTGTGTGTGTGTGTGTGTGTGTGTGTGTGTGTGTGTGTGTGTGTGTGTGTGTGTGTGTGTGTGTGTGTGTGTGTGTGTGTGTGTGTGTGTGTGTGTGTGTGTGTGTGTGTGTGTGTGTGTGTGTGTCACTGGCGATCAGTGAAGCCCTTTATAACGGCTACAATTACAGAACTGCAGCCTCACGAGGACTTTAACTCCCCTAATCCCTCATTACCGCAGGTCTGCATGATTACAACTCAATTTTGTCACTCTTTGAGAGTCTGACCCCACAGACGCAGCGGCCTGGTTGATTGCCCAGTTGCATGCTGTTTACACGTGTGCTCAAACATAATTTTGCAGATTGTTGTCTCTTTCCTATGTGTTTAATTTAGATTTTTTTTCTTTTTCTTTTAGCTTCACGCACGGCGCGTGCGCTCACGGTTCATGAACACACAGCCGCGGTTGTTTGTATATGCGTGGATATTTTCAAACAGGGCCAGTGAAGGATATACAGCCGGTGGTAAACACGGGGCTGGAAGGTGGAGTGTCAGTGTTCTATCTCAGCTGTTTGTTTACAGGAGCTCTCCCCGCGCTCCGCAGGCCACGGAGATCAATGATGGATGGAGACAATTTGAGAAAGAGGGGTACTTGTCCTTTAATAGAAATACAGCTCAGGTTCTTACTGAAAAGTATCATAATATTGTGATGAAGCTACTATTTTATAAACATCGCAAGCCTCTCAGGCAACGCAAGAAATTAAGTGTTTTACTAAAATAGCCATTTTGGAAGAACATGTTGGTTGTGTCACGATGTTGAATTTAATTTCTTCAAGATAGAATTTAGTTGTGCAGGGTTCCCTATTGTTACAATGATGTTTTTCATTTTATAGACATTTTTACACTGCTGGACCACTATAATGGCTATATGGGCCTTTTTTTTTTTTTTTTTTTTTTTTTTTAAAAGCTCAAACATCTGTGCAGAAGCCCAAAGTAGAATGCATGCATGTATTCATAAACATTTACATACTTGTAAACATGGATTTTGAACATAAACCTAGTGACTAACACAGGGCCAGGATGTCACTGATTACCGTGGGTTTTGTGTTTCATAGATGAGTCGCATGCCTAGAAAGCGATAAATAACCTTCATACCACTGTGAATGTTGAGTAATTGAGTATTAAAGTGAGATCAATGTGTCAAAACAGGTCATTAGGACTGATCAGCTTTTGTATTGCTCTAAACAGCCCTCTGATCTTCGTATATGTCACCTAGGGTCACAATGATGCCAAATGTTCATACTGTTTTTGGGGTTTGCCGTCATGGGAGTGTGAAGACGAGAGTTTCACACAGGATAACCTTCAACACCACTATGCCCTTAATGAGGGCAGAGGTTGTGGAATGTGTCAAGAAAAGCCAAAGCAAATTGGTGAATGCTTCAGATTCCCGGGCAAAACAAAAGGAATAAAATTTCCTTGAAACTTATCCACAACACTGTGCACCTCAGCATGTACGGACTACCATGGGAAAAAACATCTCCCCTTTCAAACATTCCTTCTGGAAGTCGTGTGTGTGGTGAGACACTGCAACTTGTAAAAACCCAAAGGTCCACCATGTACACAGTGCTAACGACCTCCAGACAACCTTAATTGTGATTGTTAGCAGTTCGAGGCTGCCGTTTTTGTTTCTAAATTGCTCTAAGTCCACCTTCCGGGAATCAAGTCCACCTCGGGTTGATTCTTCTCCTCCGTGAACATCAATCACGACCACATCCTCAGAGCGGCTAAGATAGAGGCAAATTGTGTCATAGCCGCCTATTGGGGAAGAAACGGAAAAGACATTTCCCTCATTACATGAGATTATTCTGCAGAGCAGCAAATAAGGCGCCGGATCTTTTGAAACCAGCCGCTGTGTATCTGATGATGATGATCAGGATTCACTGCTTGTGGCCGAGTGAGAACTGAAGTTGGGTTTTGTTTGTTTACACCGAAGGGATCTGTAGCCACTTGTAGAAACACACGGATGTGAGACATCTTCTCCTTCCCCTCGTATCACTGTCCTGTCCAGTGCTCCACTTTTGCCCCCAGAGACTGAAGTTCAGTTTATAGCTTTACTCAATACGGGGAAACATTTCCATTTAAAGGTGAGTTAAGTTTCATGGGCTCGTGCTTTAACCCACGCTGAAACCAAACCGCGCTGAAAACTGTAAACACAAAGTTGGATAAGACCAGACTCTGAACCTAGCTGTTACTTATTCAGGCTTTTTCAGTGTGTGTGGAGTTTAATTGTAAATGAAGTGTATTTTTCAGTGTTATGCAACTGTAAAGTTATGTTCTCAACACGTTTATGCCTAATGCAATGTCAGTCTGTCACCACCACTAACCACTGGTTACTGTATGGTATAGGTATGTCATTTAATATTTAAAATGCTGTACATTTTTCATTTTAGTAACTCTTTACTCATTGTCCTTATCAGTCTTTATCTCTGGTCACAAACATTTTCCATCTGTTCCTCACTTCTCTGGCTTACAGTAGGTCTTCCCCTTTTGTCTCGTTCTAATCCTAAGAATTAAGCTCCTTTGGTGATGGTTTGTATGGCTCTGTGCAAAGCTTCTGTTCTAGTTGACAACACTGACATGGAGTGTTTTATGGTATTAGTCTATACGATTCAAGCATGTAGGTTGTACACTATGATTTTAATGGGACTTGTATCACACAGGAATGATCAAAACTAATCAGAGATGGAATATATTGGCTTTTAGTCTCCAGCAGGGTTCAACAACACTGGATCCTACACATTCCAAATGCAAATATCTGCCTTGTGAATAACTTGTGAAGCTCCACATAATAATGCAGGCTTTCTTTTAATTCGTCCCCAAACCCACAATCATGAAGAGTTGATTCATGCTTTTAAAGCAACTCAACCTCTGCTTATCTAAATCTCACTTTTAAACTGTCCAGCTTTGATGCAGTAGTGGTGTAGAAACCTCATTTTTGGTACAATCCAGATCAGTAATTTCTCATGATTGGCAAATGTTTTTTTTTTTTTTTGTCAGTCAGGCTAAATGAGAAGAAAGGCACAGCGATCATTCCTATCATTCCTCTACCCGGTCATTTATCAAACGTACTTGCTGGTGCTTTCCCTCCAAATTTACTCAGAATCTCAGAAGCCGTAAAACTGCCAAAAATTATCCTAACATGCGCTTCCTGGAATCAACATTTAATTTGATGCCGTGGCTGTTATGAGTTGAAAGGCTATTATGTTTGATAGCCAATGTCGACACGTGGGTGTTATAATGTGCAACTTTACTCACTTTTTTTTTTTTTTTTTTTTTAACCCCCTGGTCTTAGACTTGTTCTATCTCCTTGCAAACCATTACCCCTCCCAGTTAAAGCTTGTTTTAACAGGTGTGATAGCGGAGCACACAGCCTCACATGCATACTTAAATAAAATAATCCAGCCCAATTCAACCATAAAGCTGTCGTCCGAGAATGGAAACGGCCATTTCCTCTCAGACCACGTCTCCGTGATGGCCCAAACGCCAAAGCTACACACTTCTGCTCACCTCTGTGTGTGTGTGTGTGTGTGTGTGTGTGTGTGTGTGTGTGTGTGTGTGTGTGTGTGTGTGTGTGTGTGTGTGTGTGTGTGTGTGTGTGTGTGTGTGTGTGTGTGTGTGTGTGTGTGTGTGTGTGTGTGTGTGTGTGTGTGTGTGTGTGTGTGTGTCAGGGCTTGGTGAATAAGTGGTGTAGGACCACTCTGCAGCTTCCTGTCCATGCCGCGGTGTTCTTCTTGCCAAACTAATACGCAGTCACACAGGGGTTAGCGGTCAGTCCAGTGGAAGCCACATCCTGTTCCCTTGAGGCTATTTGCAAAGAGCTTTTTGAAACAGTGCTCCTGCTGACCTGGCAGAGTTTTCAGCAGTTATTAATCTTTTCAATTTGGAGTTCTGTTGTCCATCATCTACATCTTGTTTTTAAACTTTATTTACCAGTGTAAAAAAAGGAAAAAAAAATGCTTGGTGAATTTTTGTTACACGGGACATGACATAGTTTTAAAAATGTTGTCACATAAAGCTATGTTCATTGTCGTTGAAGTCCCAAAGCCTGAGATGAATGTAAATGTTCCCTTTTCTAAAGCCAGGAATGTAATGTTGGATTTGGGCTCAAACATGTACGGATGTATTCTAAGAAGTTTGTATTTGTATTTGAAGGAAAGAACAGGGGAAAGTAAAGTGAAGTCCTGTTACTACTGTTTGTTTATGTAGCCAAGCAATCAGAACGGAGCAGAGGGAAACTTTTAAAAGGCAGGGGAGCGAGCGGCCTGTTTCAGACAAACACTGAAGGGAAAGGCCAGTGTAGAGAAAATGAGTTCTTAGAAATGTAGATGCCAAACAGATATTTCTGTAGAGCACCAGAATAACAACCTAGAATGGAAAATGTGCACTAAACATCTCCTTTAAAAAAATCAACTGCATGACATTTAATATTCATACCTAGCAGCAAAACCAAAAGTGTTCACTGGTGTCATTTATGGGCAGTGAAAGAAGTGCTCTACTGTAACAAGCTTGGAAGGTTATCATAAACTTTTACTTTCTCTTTTAATTGGTTGGGGTTTAAGCTGGTGACATCTACCGTAAACTGCCCAAAGTGCCCACTTCCCACACAGCCCGCTCCCTCTGAGAGCCCTGAATCCTCACACACTGATTTCTCTTACATCTCTTAAAGCCACCTGTACTTTTACTGGTTGTCTGAATATCTTCAAAGAGATCCCCACCCCGTGACATTTGTGTACATGTCAGGTTGTTGCTGTGTGAAGCGAAAGGGGTGTGTGTTGTGTGTCATCAGCCGCCCTCCTTCCTAGAATAAAGCATCACTCTCTTTATTCGGCATACACAGACACGCACACACATCCAAACAGCACCGCTAAATAGATTCCTGGCAAACACAAGCTGTGTTGACAGGAGAGATGAGCTGCTGTTCCTGTCGCGGCTTGCCGAAAGGCTCAGAGCTGGGCCTGCGTTCAAAAAGAGCCGCCACTGTTGTAGCCACAAAGCCAGCGGACTTGTTGCTACTGCCTCTGCCAACACACACACACACACACACACACACACACACACACACACACACACACACACACAGAGTCATGCACCGCTGTATCAAAGGCGGCCGGGTGGGTGCTCGACTATTTGAACAGGTGATTCACATTTACATCTGCTGACCCGATTGGCTTCATGCCTGTTGGGAAGTTACTGTCAGGCAAGTCAATCGTGCACAGTTAGTTTGTTGCGTGTTTGTAGTTTATTATCTGACTGTAGTAATGCTGCAATGAAGACTGATTGATTGAATCAGAGGCGTGATCTTGTTGAATTGCTTTAAAGTGAAAATTGGGTATTTACTTATATTATGTGAACATATTAATTGTAAAATACCTTTTTTCTTTCTTAAAAGTATGTTGTTCAGTTGCTGTTCTGGTGAGACCGACTGGAACAAGTGTATTTCATTAGAGTTACATAATTTCATTCAGGTGGTGCTGCCTGTCTGTCTGACAGGTTGCCGTGGCGACTGATGATGATTGCTTTGTGTAAGAAGACCTGAGGTCTCCCAGAACACCCTCGGGTCAAGGTGTGATTTGAACCATTTCCTCTCAAATGCCATATTTAACCTCAGGTGTGGGTTAGGAGGTTTGTGAATTATAAGGGAAAAAAAGACAAGTTTTAACGCACACACTGAGTGTCAACATAAGTTTTGGCAATTGGTATTCATGCATTTCACTAATGGCACAAATGAAGCAAGCATGACCATTATGCAACTTGTTTATCAGAGACAGTGAATTTCACAATCAAGAAACGGAAAACTCTGATAAGAAAGTCAAGTAGAAAACTTATGAGGTTATCGGGGGGAGCAGGGGGATGTGAACCCTGATGAAGAAATGGAAAAGAAAGATCAACCCAGTAATGGAAAAGGAAAATCATCGGGGGGACAGGGGTGATGGTGGACATAGGTTTCTTATATGTGCATGCACATGAAATACGGATTATCATATCAACCAAAGGCTCAAACCATTTTCCCACAACTAATGAAACTTTGAAGAGAGGAACCATAAAGCCGTACCTTGTCAGCACTCCAGGGCAGCTGCACCCCACACCCACCGCTAGCCGGGTTTGTAATTACCGATGTCCTGCGAGCCCCTCACCCTGACTTCATCCATTAAAGGCACAAAAGCCATTTTCCTAATCAGTGGTGGTAGGGGTCTGGCTCCTGGTTGGCCTCTTGTGTTTTATGTCAATGCTGCACGAGATAATCTAACTTTGATGTTTGCTCGGTAAATTGCAGCTGGCCGTCCCCAACGGAGGTGTCATCACATGGTCGTCAGTTATGTGCTTCATGCACATAAGTAAAAATGCTATACTGCTGACGTTAAAATGACTAATGCACAGTTTCTGTTTTTCCTCCTTGCTTTTTGTCCGCTTCAGAGGGGTACGGAGGGGTTTTGGAAGTCGGTGGCCCACTACGTGCCTCGCGAGCCGACTGAGATGAGGATCCTCAATCCCTACTTCATCCAGGAAGCTGCCTTCCAGTTCATAGGCCTGCCCTTCAACAATGGCCTGATGGGCAAAGGGGTAAGACGCATGCAGGCATACACACACAATGTCAGATCCTAAGGATTACTGTCATTAAGCATGTTGGTATATCACTCCTTTTTGGGGGAAATTTGCTTGGAAATTCAGAATTAGGGATTTGGTCAAACAGAAAAAAGCAAAGACTAAATTATAATGACTTCAGCAAAGAGCTGGAACAAACCACTATCCATTCATTTAGTTGTTCGGTTGATAAAATCATGTGAAATCTCAATCACTGTTTTCCAAAGCTGAAGATTGATCCTAAAATATCTTTTTGTCCACACAAACAATCCAAATTAATTATCAAAATACCTGGCTATTAATGTGATAGTTTACATTTGATCGAATTGGCTAATCATAACAGGTAAAGCACACACAACACATAAACACAGCATTTGAATGCTTTTTTGAAGGGAAACAAAAAATTCTGGACGCTGGATGAGTCGATCCAGACTTAGTCTGCATTTAGTTTTTTATTTAAGTGAGGATTGTAATTTCCTAGACAGCACATAAAATGTCGTAAAGTCCACTGCAGGTTTCCTACCTGCAGTGGACTTTACTCATTACTACTGCACTGAAGCCAAGACTAGAGGAAGCCAGCACTTGTCTTCCTCTAATCCATTATTGATTGAATTGAAACAAATACAATATTATCTATTGTTTATTATAGGAGGTCAGGAGCTACAGTGAACAGCTGTAACAGAGCTTTGGATTCAAACATACTTTCTTATTGTGTTGGTAGGCATCTGTCTAAATATGCCTTGCAGATGTACAAGATCTCCTCCTCTCTTGTATTCTACCTCAGTTCTGCAGGACTTTTACAGGCGTTCATGGATGTTCTCAACCTCAGAATTGCAGCATGCCTTTGGTTTTAGGGGATGATACATGTGCTTAACTCTTGTACCATATCTGTCTTGACATGAGCCCACTGTCTCAGTTGTGTGTGCATGTGTTTTGTTGAAAAGTAGAGAGAGAATATTGTTGGAGAATTGAAGGGGGGCATGAGGAGTGTATCACCATAACTCTGCCCTCCGGGGCCACCAGAACACCCCTACGTGAACTCGACTCCGCAACATGTGTTCAACATGTGGGCATCTGGCCCGTGTGTGTGTGTGTGTGCATGCATGCGTGGTGTGTTTGTGTGTGATTGGTCTGGTCATTTATATGTGCAGATTTGTGCTTGTGTCTGGGTGTTTGCAGCGCTGTCTCATACAATACATGCTGCATAGTTGTATGATTTGGCATTCATTTCCCCCAGCACACCGTCCTCTCTCTCTCTCTCTCTCTCTCCTGACCGTCGCGGTGTATGTTTATGTATGTGGAAATTAATGAGCAGGTCTATTTGTTAGGCTCCTGTTTATGTTGAGTGTGCACGAGCGTGTGTGTAAATTAATCTGTATTAGAACACACAGCAGGGGGTTGGCCAGCTGCTGGTTCAGCTCCACCTACCCTGAGGGCTGCAAATCAGGGTAATGGTTTAAATGGGGCCTCCCTATACTCTTTCTTCTGCACTCCCTTTTTTTTTTTAATTTATTTTTTTCTAACAACACACACACACAAGCTGTACCCCCCAGATCTCTGGCAGCCCAAGGCAGTTAGGAAGCACAGTTCAACCCTGTAGATCACGGTTTCGTAGCAGGGGTCGCGTCTTAAAGGTAATGGTTAATCACCAAGTGCTCAAAGTCAGTTAACAGCACTACAGAAGAACAAAGACAGAGGTACAGAGGAGGGAGGGAAGCAGACGCAAGAACCCGGGTGGACGTCTGTCTCCAAACCTGTGTTAGAAATTGAAAATTGTCTGAAAATAACAGCACGACACATGTTTTCGTTTATAATAATCCATGCTTTTGTCAAAATAAATTCCTATCAACTAATACGCTGTTCCTTATCAGTATTTGAAGTAGATGTGGTGTGTGCTTCCTTCTCTACAGAACATTCCAACGTTGGGGACAGTCGCTATAACGATGGCGCTGCATAACTGTGATGAAGTGGCGGTGGCCGGGTTCGGCTACGACATGAACACTCCCCACGCACCCCTGCACTATTACGAGACTGTCAAAATGTCCGCCATTAAAGAGGTGAGTGTTTGAACATCTGAACCCCGAATTTATTTCACCACAGGGTCTTTTGGGGGGATTTTGTTGTAGCACCAATCAAAAAGTCAAAAAACCTTGGTTTGGAAGGTTGGATGCAATCTTAAACTCTTAAATTTCCTAATTTGAATAAGAACAATATTTTATCCCGTAAGAAACAGTGTATTCTTTGATGAGGAGGGACCACCACTCATGTGGAGGAGGGTTCGGGGGAATTTAAACTGGCCCACAGCCAAAATACATCCACTACAAAGCATTCACTATTTAGTATAATGGTAATATCAGCCAAGGAATTGTGCGTGAACTTAACTTCTCTCAGGTTCTGTTTTGTATGTAATCACGTGACAGTTTGATGTAGGAAAGTGCAGTAAAAGGAGCGTTTATTCATGGCTCATGTTGATCGTCGTCTCTGATGAGCTTCTTTATCCTTGATGGACGCTCTTTGCTGCTGATGTATACTGTGAAGTCAAAGAGGAAAAACAAGTATAGCACTTTATAATAACTACCTGTAACAACTAATTGGTAAACTGGTAATGAGTTTTTCTTATATGGTTAACAGTTTGAGGATTTATAACAATGCCTTATAGATAGCTAAAAGACCATTTACTAGTTAATTAATTAAAAATGACTTGTTAACTGTATGTTTATGATTTATAAGTATACCTATATAGATCATGAACAAGCTATTAATGAATTACTTACTAATGACTTGTTAAGTATCAGTTAACAGTTTATACATGTTATTGAGACATTATTCTATTTCAACCATTTTGTGTTTTTAATAACGGTTAATAAATGAACTAGTTGCAAAATTAAAAAAAAAAATGTTAACCATTATTGAACAAGTCCTAATTAGTATAACTAAACAGTTCAATAATGGACTATAAACTATGTATAAGGAATCCTTTAAATCTTTAAACTGTTAAACACAAGTCATTAATAACTCATTTATTCACATTTATTTACTAATGATCCATTAACTAGTTATAACAGATAGTTCTTATAAAGTGTTCTGTGAATAATAATTATCCAGAAAATCATTTAAACTGTAGTTTTTGCCACATTAAAGTGGCACTGGTCTTTTTTTTTTCTCCTCTTAGTCATTAGTTTGAACAGTCGCGTTGTAAACGGCGTCCTGACGGATCTTTCTCCGCTCCATCCGTCAAGTCTTCCTCCTCCCGCTGTTTACACTGAAGCCCAGTGGAATCAAAGATGTCACCCATGTGCTGACGCGCGTAAACCATGAGCTCAGTATGATGATAACCTTTTTTTTAAACTCCCAGTGAACCTTTGGCATCTATTATCATCATCCTCATCAACATTGTCATCATCAGCCACACATGGCTAATTAATGGGAAAAGCTTCGCTTTATTGTTTGGAACACTTAACCACTGCCAGTCCCGGGGGTTTGTTTGATTTTCTGGAACCCTCAGCCTGCTGAGCTGTGAAATCTACCACATATTATTCCACTGCTTTGGAAGGAGACTTTCCTATGTGGCTGGATGCTTTAAAGCTCCATGGAAATCGTGTAACATGACGGGCCACACAGAAATTGATTAGAACGTGTTGCGTTCAGCACTTGAGACGAAGCAGCGCTGCTGAGGTCACCTGCTACGATGTAGGAGAAGCTCGATTTTTATTATTCTGTCAGTTGTGTAATCTTAAATATAATTAAGAATGTCCCATATCACAGAAAGTAGGATTTTATTTGCTTTTTGACTATAAAGAAGGTCTATGCGTTATATAAATACTATATAACCCCATGATTCAGATGTCTGGATAAGTATGGAAAAAAAGATGAATATGGAATATCAAACTATTAACCCTCTTCTGTTTTTCTTGCTAATATTAATTAATCTATTAGAATCTGAAGTTAGACAAAAAACTTTCACATTGAAATTAGTTTAAAAGAAAATGCAGCCATATGCCTGAATTACAAATATTGTCACAAATAGCCATTGGTGGAATGTAGTTAGCAGAAAAGTAGAGCAAAAGGAAACATTTCTGGTTGGAAACTAAATAAAAAAACATGGGGAGAATAATATTATAATCTTTATTTAGTATGTTAAGAGGAAAATGGCCAGGTTTTTGTACTCGGGTGTGCATGGTATGAAACATCTACAGAGAAATGTAAATGGATGATGTGTAGGAACCTCAGTTGAAGACTGAAGACAGTGGAGCCTTTGGCAGCTAAATAGCCATTTATTTCCCCCAGGAGTTGGTAGAGAGTAAATCAGAGCTTAAAGGGGAATTCTGAGGTTGCTGCATAGAGTAAAGGCCAAACTTCTGGCTTTTACTGCATCTTCTCAATGTCCTCAACAGTTTTAGTGTGATAATCTTATAGCAGTTCTTGTTTCCGCTGCCTCTCTGGAAAGTGGAAATCCACAGAATTTGACAGTCTGAATGAGTTCCACATTGAAAAGCTTAAAAAAAAATGAAAACGTCAGGATCTGGTTAATAAATAATGATGGATTTTATTCTGCAACATCACAGCCAACAAAACATGGCCTTGACTCTAAATTATATTTACCAGCACACATGTGTGTGTTGGCCCAGCTGTCAATCACCGGCTCATCCAGACTTTTCTCAGATTAACAAAGCATTTTTGATTAATCACTTTTGACATGCTTTTTTAATCTAAAAGAGGATGATTATTGTGATTTTTAACTGGACTGTAAACACCGCAGCCCTGTTTCCAACACAACTGTAGCTCATTGTTCCTCGTGGTCCTGGTGCACTCCATCACAAAGCGGTAGGAGGTCTGACCCAGACACACCTGGAGCTCGTAGGAGAGTCGTTTTACACTCGAGTCCTGCAGGGCCCGGGCTAGCTCTTCCTCTCCACTTTTCTCCTCCTATTCCCTCCAGTGGGTTTCTTCCTCCAGCCGTTTGGGCTGTAGAGACCCAGCGTGGTTTTACAGAGATATATATAAATAAATAGAAATACACACCCACATGTGACCTTTGGATGTGGCCTCCACTCCTTCTGTAGTATATAAGTTACCTGACCAGTTCTCCTGCTCCTGTATCTGTGACTTCATTCACGACTCTAAATTAGTTTTTTCTCTCTGGTTTTCCCGCAGTCATGGACACACAACATATCGAAGGAGAAGGAGTTCCTCCGCAAGCTAGTGAAGGCCAACGTCATCACAGACCTGACCAATGGTATCTGAGTTTACAGCCAGCCTCCTTCTGCCTTTCCCAGAGGACTACGGAAGCTGGGAAGCTGGGAAACGGATCGACTTTGGGGGGGGAGAGAGGGAACCCTCTTCAAAGTCAGGGTGGCCTGCACACTGCCGGGGTTTTTAATATCAAAGGAGATTATTTCAGAAAATAAAGTTACAGGAGGGTTTTTTTTTTGCGGAGTGATGCACACACATGTGCCTTCTGAACCAAAGACTCCTGCTGATTGAAGCAGTGGGTGGTGGTGGGGATGTGATGGGATGGGGGGGGTTGATTTGTCAGGTTCCTGTCTTCATCAAAAGGACAGTGGCAGGAAAACGCTCGACCGGGCCCACGCTGCCCCCCCCCCTCCCCGAGTATAACGCACGAATGAATCACAAGAGCAGAGGTGACACGGTGACGTTCCGATGTCGGGATTTCTATTGATTTAAGTAGAGAGAAGAGAAAAGGAACGGGGGGGGGGGGGGCAATGATGGACTGAAACAGGGAGCGTGCAGGGGTGGGGTCGTGTATTAGCAGTGCCAAATGTACCTCGAACAAGGGAGAGGCCGTCCTCTCCTTTAGCTGCCTGAATGTATTCACCTTCCTCAGTGTAAATATCAAAGATTTTTACTGTGCTTTTTAACAAGCTGCAGCAACCACCCCCCCACCTGCCATTTATCCATTCATTCACTTTTCAGTCTCTGTCCAGGGTCCAGAATAACACTTGGTGAGCCAGGTGAATCACCTGTCACACTGGCTGCTTTCACTTTTCTCAACACTATCGTTCAAGTGATTTAGGAATATACGAATCAGTATTTGACGGTGGTTTGTTTGCTTTTTTTTTTTTTCTCTTGCTGCCATGTTGACCTCTGTAAACTCACTGGAATCAAATTAAAGCGGCGTCCGAGGACCCGGCTGTTGCTGGCGGTTCAGCCGACTTCCCCGCGCGTGTGGTTCTGTCGGTTTCCTGATGTCTCCACAGATCTCTGGCAGCTCGCATCAGTGGCCACGGTTTTTGAAATTAAAACTTGAGTCTGCTCGTTTTTCCTTTTTCTTGTTGATCTCCATCGGATTCTCTAAGGGGACGATGCCGAGAACAGGAGTTGAAAAGGTATATGAATCATTATAATCTAAATTATTTTTAATCTTAGGGTTTTCTGTAGTTAACCGGCTCTGGCAGGTGAGCCTCCACGCTGCATCTCTCTCTTCCACCTCTACATCTGTTTTTTTTTTTAATCTTCTTCTCGACGGCGACGGTACTTCATCACTACAGCGATTCTGCTTCAGCTGTAGAGACATTTAGTAACGTGTCCGGCTCGGATCCCTCTTCCATCCTCCTGTTGCTGCAAGTTTCCCCCGTTCTTCGGTAATTGGGGAGAAAAAAATCTTGGATTGTAGAATATAAATATATATATTTTTGTTTAGGTTGATTTAAAATTTATTTATTTTGTTACAAGGTCCCGGCGTTTTGGTCACAGGCAGGCCTGCTTTCTGTTTTTTGTTTGTCCAGGTTTTCACCACCATGTGCTTCCTCAGAGACTGCATCATTGTCTTATGTTTGTGGCGAAAGCAGTGTTTTAAATCCATAGCTGGAGCTGTCCTTAACGGGCTTAATGTTGAATGTTGTGAGTCAGCAGCCTTTCATTTCTGTGCTTGTGCTCTTTTTTTTTTTGTGACAATGGACATACAAAAGCCACTTTTTTTCCCCATCCTTTCTTTTCCTTTTTCTTCCTCGGCAAAAGTTAAAGAATTCACAAGTTGTGAGTAAATTGCCGCACTCGATAAAACATTAGACGTGTTGGTTAGACCTTTGCACTTTGATGGCATGGCCATATTTGCCTCGTGGTTTTCAGTATTTTGACACTGCAGAAGCGCTGCAGTTCAGTATTACACAATCAAACCTTCTGCTTTTCCTGTTACTGCCCCCTCCTCAAGGTGGAAACGCCACATCTCGTTTTTTTTCTGTCTCTCCAACATGAATGTGACGGTTCATGTGGTGACAGGGAGTTTTACAATTTTTCAAAATCACTTTGTCAGATGACAGTTTATTGGTATTTTTCACCAGTTTTCTGTATTTCTTCTTTGGAAGTGTGTACTTACTGTACGCACATAGACTCACTTCCATTTTTTTTTTCTCAGTCACTAAGCTGCTGTTACATTTCATTTTTTTTTTTTTTTTTTTTCATTTTCACAAACACTGCCGGGTCACGCGGCTCATTACGGCCGCTTGAATCAGAACGAAAGGATCAGTTTTTGCATAAACGGGCCTCCTGCGTGGGACCTTCGGGGCGAAGGTACAGGCGACGGCTGACCACTGCACTTATCATGAGGCGCGTCCAGTGCCTTACACCTCATCACCTGGAGAACATGGGGAGTGTGACATTCGGGACCAGTCCGTTTCATATCTGTGGTGTATACACAGCACATTATACACAGCATAGGAAGACTTGAAGCCCCCATACTGGTGGTTTTATGTTTTAGCCACGAATCCACAGTATGTTGGCTGCTATACGGTTTGGCCTGGTCGGCAGGCCGTGTTTGATCGTGTGCAGGATGCTGGGACGCAGCCATGTTTTCTGGCAGCTGACTGTTAATGCTCGATTGTTGGTGAACACACGGCCACGCTCCTCATACCACGATCTGTGACTTACCAAAAAAAATAAAATAAAGGCACCTATCACGCATTACATATCAATAACAAGGTAGATTTTCAGTGTGCTAACATGGAAACCATTCGAGGCCTATGTCTTGAAACTTAATGTAAAATATGTACAATTTGTACTGGGACGGATAAAACGTGCCAAACCACCAGTATGGTCGTTACAGGTTTGAGACTAAACAGATCTTTAGTAAGAGGAAGCTCGACTCTTTCTTTTTTTTCTATTTTTTTTTTTTTTTTAGGTTTTGAAATTTCATGAATGCTGGAGGTGTTCTGATGGATTGGGCCCAAATCCTGTTGATAATAAAGCAGAATGTATTTGCTTTGATCTTTTTTTTTTTCATTTTTACCATATTTATGAAAGTTTTTTTTTTTGTTTTCTTTCGACATTTGACAGTCAAGTCAAATGTTAATGTGATCAAAATAAAGTTTCTTTTTTATATATAGTTATAAATGGCTTTCTGCAATTCAATAAATAAGTTTGTAATGGACACTTGTCTGAGCATGTCTGCATCTTTTCACAGATTCTGTAGAGCGTCTAAATCCATTTTCACTCAAATGGGTCAACAGTGATTTCCCTTTTCTGTATTGTATACATTTCTGTACACTGTTAATTTTCAGTACATATGTAGAGAAGTAGAGTAAATATTTTGGATCTATTTAGTCTACTTTTCTGTTCTATCTCAGCGGACGTACTTTTCATCCTTGCTTTTGTCAAAATGTGACGGCTCATGCTCTCCGCAGCCGAGTGGCCTTTAATGCCGTTGTCTAGTGAGCTTATAGTGGACAGAGCCTCATGTTGTGCAGCGCACCACAGGCGTAATTAATCCATCTGTGTGTCCATTAGTCTGTTTGAGGGGTTAAGAACCACAGGAAACCTCACAGTAAAGATGGAGGGATGGAACGGGGGGGGATTTCCTCTGCTGCTCTGCAGTGTGTATCTCCTACCTACAGAGCTGAGGGGAAATCATTTTTCAATCCCCTTCCACAGGACTTCCTCTCTAATGTACTCTCTTTTTCTCTTGTGCATTTATGTCTCCCCCTCCCCCTCCCGAAAAAAAAATCGCTCTCCTCTTTATTTCCCATCTCTGCACCGTGTATTTCTCTCTCTTCACCTGCTCAACTCTGAGGCAGATCCTGTTTCACTGCTGTGGCCATGAGGGACCCATTCTAGACTTGTCGCTCTCACACACACACACACACACACACACACACACACACACACACACACACACACACACACGTTAAACCCAAAACACACTAGACCATTCAGCTGCAGCCGTGAAACTCGCCTTCACACACCGCGGCAATGCCATGAAGCAGAGGTCGTCCAGCTGCGGCTGCTGCGAGTCTGTCGGTGGGAGGCGGAGGAGGACGGGCCGCTGAGGGCCCGTTAAAGCGCCACTGGACCGACCCATCCTGCTGTTAATGGGGTGCAAGGAAACCTCCACCTCACACACACGGGTCACGCCTCTCCGGTCACCCGAACCTCCCCGAGCTCCGGCTACTTTTGACTCCACAGATTTCCCGACCTTGCGCCGGGTGGGAATGAATGCCCCCGCCCCGATCAGGAGGATATTTGCCACCTGGGATCTCCCCGCGGCAGCTGGCCCGGCGGCTGCAGGCGTCCGGCGGTGGACGGGCTACGAGCGCGCCTGCACCTCCTCAGCCGACGGGCCTTTTATTCCCGGCGACAGGTTCCCCGCCCCGCCTCCTCTCTGCAGGGCTGCAGCGGAGAGGCCGTGACCCTCGGGCCTGAAATTTAAACTCCTGGTAGGTGGGGAGGGAGGGGGGGCTGGAATGGGGAGTGAAAACAGCCATTCAGGCACCCATGCAGGCGCAGAGGCCCGTGTTGACTCGATGCTGAGATGAGAGAAAACAACCTTCTACATTCTGTCAGATACACGACTACAGGCCTGTCAGGTACCTGTGGGCCTGAACAAACTTTATTTTCTGACTTTGATGAATTTTAACACTTTAATCTATTAAAATTTACCAAGACCAGTGGGGTGCACAGCTTTTTTTGGAAAAAAAAGGCACCTACACTGTATTTTATGTATAATATATATGAATTATTTAAATTTAATTACTGGGCTTTTAAAGGTGGTTTGCAGTGACATGGATGCAAAAAGGAAATATTCCCCTGTGGAGGGGAAATCTAAAATATGTGTTTTCTTCCAAGAGGGCAATTTAGTGGATGTTTAACAATTTAGGCATAAAGGGGAGCAACAGCCCGCTTTGCCTCCCCCATCCACATCTATGGTTTAGACCAGGGGTGGGCAATCCTGGTGTTGGAGGGCCGGTGTAGCTGCAGGTTTTTGTTCCAACCAAGCAAAAACACCTGATTCTACTAATTACTCCTCCTGCAGAAAAACCTGCAGCTACACCGGCCCTCCTGGACCAGGATTGCCCACTTCTGGTCTAGACCGTTTGTTGGATGTTTTCTGCTTTGCTGCAGTGGAAAATCGCAAATATTCTCCAAGGAAAGAAGCAAGTTCTGCATCTGTGAATCAGAAAAAATCATTCTATTCTGTCAGCTGAGATGAAGATGCAGTATGAGAGCAAAAAAAAAAGTATAAATTATCCTCTCTAGTTTGCAGAAGACATTGTCATCAATTGGAAAATAGTGTGAAAAGTTTCCATTTTTAATTGCCTAACCCAATACCTTCAATTTATTTGCTATGAGGCACTAAAACCCCCCAAATAACATCACTCTATATGCTATATAATAGCTGTTCTGGAGCTTTTCACCACATTTCATGGTCTTTATCGGCAGATGGTGTTTGCCCAGTTCTCACAGACATGTCGATACTCAGATTTCATTTTTTTTTCCTGAGCACATCCACGTCGACTTAAGAATCCAACCAGTAATCATCATGTTCTCATGAGGAAAATAAAAAATCTGACTGTGCCTTTTAATTTTTACATTATTCCAAATAAATGTTCTGAGGAACTCCGACTGACCTGACTGCAGGGCGATGATTAAACATGCAATTTTTTTTATCACATTGCAGGATTATGAGCAAATGACATCATAGAATGAAATCATCTTGTCAGCTGCGAGGTCAATAATGAATTAAATGAATATGAAAATAAAAAATCCAACATCCCTCCAAATGCTCAGAACAAGGAAATCTGAGCAGTTGTGATTTTATTAGAACTGGACAGATGCTGGAGCTCACATCTTATGACAGAAAAGCTCCACAGCAGCTCATAAACTGATGTTTACTATGGAAATGTTGGCCAATTCACCTTCTCTCCACTCCTGAGATAAGATTAAGGCCAGAGTACCGTGGCAGAGTCTGCGTTCCCTGCTCAGATTCCCTCCGTCCTCTTTATAACGCCTCCAATCAAGCCGCGCACACTTTGCTTTATGATTTGTTTGTATGAACAGAGATGAAAACAAACGTGGAGGGCGGCTGTGGGAACGCAGCCTTGAAACGCTCTGGTGAAGTGTAAATCACCGCAGAGATGATTATCTGCGCTGCGTTTCGCCTGTTGTAAGCCGATGTGGAAACGCGTTGTTATGGAGCTCACTGTTTTGCTTTCTAGCAATGACTTTGTCCCCCGGATTTGGCTCTGTTTCTCCGCTCCGGCCGAGGGGCTTTTGGACGGTTTGTTGCTGGATGAGGGGAGTTCCCGCTAGAAAAATATGAAAACAAACTTGGATCCTGGAAGAGGCCCAGGGAAGAAAGGCACCTGGAGCAATGAGGGCAGTGACCTTTGCCCTTTAGAAGAAACTGGAGAAACCTTTTGAGGGGTGGAAAAAAAAGAGAATCCACACTGTCCTTTTACATCTGGAGAGTCACTCTTTCTGTCTTCCTGTCACCACCCAAACCCCCGCCCTCTCCCCCAATGCGAACCTGAACTTGCGACCACTCTCAAGAAGCTCCAAAGGCCCGGGGCGGCGCCTTGTATCCATGGAAACGGCTGCACCACCCAAAGCGACGGCAGCACTTTGGTGCATATTTGGATGGGGTCCGCCCACCTGCTTTCTCCAGTTTACACAATGTTTCGTTTCATTGAGCACACGTTTCACTCTGGAGGATATTACCTGATATGTATTGGACTGTCAGCATGATGTGTGTGTGTGTGTGTGTAATAATGCTTCAACGCAGATCTGTGTTCTGGCTCACATCAGGAAAAGAAAGTTTCCTCAGAAGTGCCCGTCTTCTTGATCTTCCTTTGAATGCCCCTCCTGTTGTCCCCACAGCTCATCCTCATTATCTGACGGTACATTCCTGCGTGTCACGCGCCTCAGCTGTGCGCATTGTTGCCTTGTTGGTGGCTACTATTAATAGCAGCGCCATAGAGCGGGGACGCTCCCTGCATTTGTCTCTGCCTCGGCGTGAAGAGCGCGGCCGGAGGAAGAAAGCGTAGGAGCTGTTTACCCAGCCTTTGTGCGCCGCGGGCCTCACTGTTTGCCCTGCAGGGAGTGCCTCAGCTGGAGGGGCCTGTCCCTGGGATGCAGGGTGGGGCGGGTGGAGAGGGGCCTGCTGGGTGGGGGGTGGGGGGGTGGGGGGGCTCTGCTGCTCTGCCCATCCTCCTGATAACAGGTGAATCAGCCTGCTGAAGAAGCCAGAGCAGGACTGGGCAAACACAGTGGGATGTAATGGTGTGTGTGTGTGTGTGTGTGTTGCAGTCTGTGTGTGTTCCTAGCAGAATGCCAAGTGGAATGTAGTGGAACACATTTATGAGACTGTGTGAGTGTAAACAGTGGAGGACAGATGTCATTGAACACTTTTCCAGAAACGCTCCATGACCGTCCTGTATGCCCCCCCCCCCCCCCCCCCCCCCTGCCCCCCTCCCTCCTCCTCCCTCCTCCCAGAGGAACATAAAGACATCTGAGCTATGTGGATGGGGAAGTCAAACCCCAGCCCTGTGAGCGGCGTCCACCGCGCTCCGGTTTCACGCAGAGTCTCTGCCAGGCGGCGGCGCGCGGGTTTTACGCGTAGCCTCCGGTCCTGCGGGGCACGGCGGAGGGCGGTTCGGCGGCTGAGTGGAAGACGACGCGGCTGCGGCTGGAGCTGTGACAACCGGGGGACCCACCTGCGTCACGAGTAAAAGAGGGTTTTCACAAACCGGGTCGGGCGGGTTTTGGAGACGCTGCGTAAAAGCGCAACGCGCAGACTTTGCCAACGTTTGATAGACGGCGTGTATCTGTTTGTTCTTATTTTAACATTAAGTTCAGATCAAGACCAGCTGGCACACAACAGAGGAAGAAACTGAAGAAAAGAAAGACGCGTCCTTGCGTCCTTCACGAGTTTTTGTGTTATGACCTTGACTTCTTCTCCAAAGAGGCGCACAACCTGGTGTGAGACATTTCCTGCGCGGCTTTTTTTTTAATATTAATTATCCACACGAGCTGGAGTTGGAGGCAAGACTGAACAGGTTACTGGAGGTAAGGAGACGCCGGGAAGTCATGCCCAAAAAACTCGCTTCATGTCATTGAACGATGATTGGATGAGAGTCAGATAGCAAATTGAGAACAAGCGATTTCTACACTTCGCTGCTGTTTATCTCCCCACAAATAAACTCGCAGGCTGCTTAATTAGATTCTACATAGTCTTGGTTTCAGCTTGCGTGCGCCAGGCGTCTGTAAAGTTTATTTTCTGTGTCCCAGGCGGAGTTTGTCTGCTAAATGTCCATCCTAACAACGCGTCAGGTCTCTGTGTTCCGGCTTCTGAATGCGCATTTCTTTAAACAACAGCGGGACTATTTTTTTACCCCATGATATTTCTGGAAACAAGTGTCTTAAAACAAGAGAGGAGGTGGCACATGTTCCATTTCACAGAGACAGCTTATTTAAAAAAAAGAAAAAAAAAGAAAGAAACTTCTCTCACTGGTGATATTTCTTCTTCTATAACTCAGGCTGCTGAGACTCTGTAAGGAGCCTGACAGGAGCCCGGCGGCCAGAGGGAAAAAGCGATTTTTGGCCGCGCGCAAAAAAAAAAAAAAACTCAGGAGGAGGAGGCGCCTGTGGCGTGGGACGCCGCTTTCGGATGGATTCTTGGTGTTGGCTCCAGCCTCAGAGGAGACAGGCTGCCCTGAAGAGTTGCACGCTGTGACGACCCGGCGGACAACATGAGCCACCGCCGCGCATGGATAGCGCACGACACGAGCCGCGCGCGGCGCGGGACGCGCGGCTTCCCCGTCCCGCGCGGTGCGCACCTGGAGCGGAGAGAGAGCCGCGCAGCTGGTAAGCGTCTTTAAGGAGTTTTTCCTTTATCGATCTAATAGAATGAAGTGAGAAATGTGAGTTTTCTGACTCTATCGGTGGCTACCACTGTTCCCCCCTCGTGCGTAACGCGGCTGAGCGCGGATCCGTCATTTCTGAGCGTTCTGCTCTTTTTTTTCTGTTTGCTGTGACAACCCCGATTGAACCTCCTGCACGCACCTGCCACATATCTGAGGCTGCTCAGATCTCAGGTCAGGTCACACTGACTGTTGGACCCGGTTCGTGTTTATTGGAAGCTTTAGGCTTTAGATAAAGTATGAATCAGAAAAAAAGCTCCTGGTTTCCATCATCACCAGAACTGAAGAAGCGTTTTGGATGAAAGGTGAAACGTCTGCAAGTTTCAAGAAAAAGTCCAGTTGCCTGGAATGAGGAAAATGTGGGGGTGCATGTTGCTGCTGGGGTCATTTAGGAAGTCTTCCACACACACACACACACACAGCTCTATCTATTACCTGTGAGGATGATGGAGTCTAAGCTTAACATTATAAATCGGTTGGACAGTGATTTTTTTTCTCCATCACGATAAAAGTCCCAAACTGTGCAATCTGTCAGGGTTTTTTTCCCCCATGATGCCTCGCTGACTCACCCAGTTGTAGATGAACTTTCATTCTTCGTCCCTGACTCAATGACCCGTTGAATCACACACTTGTGTACATACGATGTCACGCAGCACACAGACGGGGCTTAGCCTGCTGTGCTGTTTCATCTTTTTCTCTCTCTCTCTCTCGCTTTGAGACATGTCGCACGTCCCCAGCCGCCCCCCCCTCCTCCTCTAAATCCTGTAAAACATGTTGTTGTTCTTCGCTCGAGTCTCAGGGTTTTTGAACACCAGAGCGTCGCCTCAGCATCAGGCATCTCACGCTCCCCCGTTACGCCGCCACAGCTTTCACTTCCTGCGGTCAAAGGTCACGGGGGTCGGCGGCCCCGCCGAGGGTCAGGTACGGCGGGGGCGGGCGTGTTCTCGTTACCAGCAGCCTCCTGATGTGTGGTCTGGTTTGTTTTAACTGGCATGCGGCTTTTTTACGAGAGCCCTGAGTTATAGACTCAAAAGGATGAAATGAGTCAGTTTTACCGTCCAATCCTACAGAAGGATCCTCACGGAGGTGTTTGTGGTCACTCAGCTGCACAGCCCGATGTTTTACCTCAAAGAAAAAACCTTGAATTTGGTCATTTCAAGACTGATGTTGCTAATTCTTATTAACTAAGAAGGAATAAGAAGGAAGCCAAGAAAAACAGAAGAATGCACCCCTCCTTACAGCCAAGGGGAATAAATTCAGAGAGAAAAAAGGCAAAAGGAGGAACGAATGAATTTACTTTTAGATGTCGATAAAGTTCATGACCATATAGGGCAGATTTCCTGCTGACAATGACTAGACTAGATTGAATAGATACGACTTCGATCCTGTAATCTGCTAAATGATGAACACATTACAGGAAGCAGCCTTTTCCAGGCCTTTGTCATCGTTTCTCCGTCTTTTATCGCTGAGTTTGTCTCAACGCTGTAGCTCCAACATAGCCAACAACATTCTAACTTCATCTATATAATTATGACTAATCTTTCTGCAATATGGAAAGAATATGATTTTTTTTTTTTTAAGTTCAGATAAGTTCAGAAAACAGAAAAAAATGACTTTCTTTTCCCATGAACCAAAATCACTCAAATGCTTGGATTCGTTAATCTCATAAGACGTGGTGTTGTACACTTTCAGGATCGGATTGAATCATTTAGGCACATAAAAACCTCTGATGAAGCCCAAAGTCTTGTGAAGCAACCTTAATTGCTTCATAAAAGTTATTCACTGGAGGCCAATAAAGATGCGATCGAGAGCCCTTAAGGCCTTAATGGACCGCTTAACAATTCCTTAAAGTCCGTCTTGAAACAACACGAGCACGGAAAGAGGCTTTGCTGACTGCCATCACCACTGGCCCATAAGAGTTTCTAAATATGGTTTTAATACAAGTGTTGGAGTGGAGGACAACATCCACAGATCTTGCTTTTGTGCAAAAATCTGCTTAAAAAAAGAAGTGTGAGTTACTCAAATCTTGTATCTTAGAATCTCTTGGTCTCCTTTATTCTGCTCAGACAGTGACTTGTGTTGGAGGGACAGTAACACGAATGGGGATTTGACTCGATATTGGCAGCTGACGCTTCACGTTACTTTCAAATTAACTTTTAAATACGCAGAAAGACGGAGGATTGTTGTCACGTTAAGAAACAATCCTGTCTTCTCCTAGCCGTGCTTCATTGCACATTAAATCACTTCGCTCTAAAATCCACTCTGTTAACAGAGGAGCCAGTTCTCCCCTCGGTCAGGGAGCCAATAACAGACCAGGAGAGGATGCAGCGAGACGATGACGGAACACAGGATATTGTGGATCCAACATGGTGGGAGGATGCAGCGTCAGCGTGTTTCTAGCTAGTATTCTGCAGATGGACAGAAACATTAAAATAAAGTGAAGCTTCCCTTCATTGTGAAGGACAAATGCCCACGTTGCTTTACCAGGCGTATGAAAGGCCTCATCCGTCACAGGCAACCCATTGCAGCTTTTCTCTGCTCCTCCTATAGCGACGATGCAATTGAATATTCAGCCATTAAAGCGGTGCATGATGGTACAGACGGCGGCGCCTCGCCGGGTAACGTTACTCTGCTTGTTTTGCCGCCGCCGCTAATGGAGAGAGTGCAGCGAGGGAGATTGATTATGCAACCTGAAGTGCCACAGGGCAACTTCAATCTGGAAGTGCTTAGAGTACGCAGCCAACCACAGTGATTCCTTCAGGCCAAATTGAAGGAGGCATGATCTGACAAAAAGGAATTTCAATTTGTTAGATGTATTCCTTGGGACAAATGCTTCCCATGCTACTCCCGTTCTCTGGGTTCCTTCGCCTTTGTGGCAGCGGACAATTGCGTGTAAGTACGCCGGCGGAATTATTCCTTTCTCTGATCTTGAATTGTTTGGTTGTTGTTGAGCACGTTGGCTTCTTCAAGTTCAAACAGCTTAAATTATTTAGAACAAAGCAGCAGTTAATACTGTGGGAGCCGCTGATGAAACATAAAGCTAACTCCTGTTCTTATCGTCAGATCGCCTCCTTAAAACAACTTTTTCTCCAAAACGCAGAAGAATGTTAACTAGCCGAGTGTTTGTGTCTGTGAGGGGGACTTTTTTTTTTTTTGTTTGATACAATAAGCTGTATTCTCCTGAAATTAGTGGGTCAGATTCATTAATCATAACGTCTGAGGGCTGCTTTGAACTATCAGGCCAGGTCATTAAACCCCCGCCTGTCTGGGGTTGAGCGGGCGACACGGAAACACTTTGGAGAGCCCTGGTTCACCCAGACACAAGACACACTAATAATGACCAGCGTGTGTGCGTGTGTGTGTGTGAGTGTGTGTGTGTGTCACTGATGGCCACTTTTGTGCTACGCTCGAGCTCAGTGTGGGTTTAATTTGGAGAAATAACAACATGAGATGGGAGCAAGAAAAGGTCGTGATTGTGGGAGACTTAATTTCTGCGCGTGTGTGTGTGTGTGTGTGTGTGCGCTTTGTAGTGGAAATATATCACCTATAGAAAATTTTACTCTGTTTCTAGGAGAGGAAAAATGAAGCAGAAAGTCACTGGTGTGTGTGTGTGTCCATATGGTAGTTGAAATATATCACTTATAGAAAACTCTTTACTCTCTACTGTTTCTATGAATGAATGAAATGGAAAGACACCCTGGTATGTGTGTGTGTGTGTGTGTGTGTGTGTGTCTCATCTATCTCTTCCTCTCCGTTCTTTCTCTGCCCTCCTCACAAACGCCGGAAAGTGAGATCCGACCCTCTGATCACCTACGGGGCTGCATCGTGTTCCCATTTAAGGCGCGGCTGAGCCGACCCGGCGCTGCCGTGTCGCTTCCTTTTAAAACCAAACTTAACGCGGGCAGGAATTCAGGCCGCGAGGGTCAGGGACACCGGGAAGCCGCCTCGGCGGGAGAAACAAAGCCGAAAGGAGGGACAGAGCGAGACGACGGAGACAGGAACAAGTCCCGAGGATGGTGCCCCGTCCAATTTGTCTGATCGGGTCACAAGACGCATCGAGGGTCTCTGTGCATTAGCTAAAGTTTCCAGTGACCCTGCAGGCTTAATCTCGTAGAGGCCATGTACAACACTGACGTTACAGCTGAGGTGGAAACTCCTGCAGCAGGTTCATTGTACCGGATCCTTTGCTGTCCACGCTTTGCAGCAGTTTTCTCGTTGTCTACTCTTAAAAATGCTTCAGTCTGGCTGTGATGTTTCAGGCCATTTCCGCCATCTTGGAAAAACCCATTTTGGAAATGGCAATTAACTTTCTATTTAATGATTTAGCTAAGCTGAAGGTGTAAATGCAGAGGTTGGCTTTATTTTTCCAAGTGGTGTTCCAGTCCAAGATGGCAGAAACGCCCGGACCTGACCAATGAGGGGAGGGGGCGGGGCCTTAAAGAGACAGGCGCTAAAGCTCTTCAGGATAAAACACATGGAGCTGAAAAACCTGCCTGATGCATTCTATTTATACACGGCTGATGCATGAAAATAACTATAGTTTAATGGGATGTAATTGACAGATTTACAGCCGCCCAGGAGGAGTTGGCGGGACCTGCTCAACAATAACAGTGATTATGTGCAAACAAAAGTCGTGATTTGTCAGGAATGTAAAAGCAAAGGGAAGCAGAAAGGTGTGATTTGCATTTTTTGGATGAAACCATTTAGCTTTCTGAAAAAGTGTCTGAGTAGATAATGAGTGTGATTCACGTTCAGGAATGAACTTGATTCCTGCTTGATGTAGTTAGAGCTCTCTCTCTCTCTGAGCTCTTCTCAGGGAGAACGTGTTTCCACTAGTGGAGTGGGCTGGCTTCCCTCTTTCTGTCCTAATAACGCCATCAGTGCTGGCGGCCGCAGGTCAACGCGCTGGTCACCGACGACGCTTTTATGGGCCGTGGAAACGCGCGCTTCGCCGTGCCGGTCGCGACCTCCTGATCCCGACCTCTTTGATCACCCGCGGTGATTCAGCGCAGCACCTTTGGCAGCGCGGGACCCGCACGTGTGAGGGCGTTAATCCAGAAAGTTGCACT
The DNA here is from genome assembly GCA_036785175.1 of Eupleurogrammus muticus. Classification (NCBI taxonomy): domain Eukaryota; kingdom Metazoa; phylum Chordata; class Actinopteri; order Scombriformes; family Trichiuridae; genus Eupleurogrammus; species Eupleurogrammus muticus. The sequence goes on from JAYKQN010000014.1 coordinate 3,643,319, forward strand.
TCAAACGCATTGTTCTCCGCTGGAAAAGTGCTTCATTCATCTCACGGAAGAGCCATTAGACATGTTTCTTCGGCGCGGGGAGAGAGCTGCAGGGTCGGCGAGATAAATCACGAATCACCCGGGTTTATCGTCAGGCAACCAATAAGTTCACCTCTAACGAGGCCCAGGTTGTATTGTCCAGTCCCACGGGCAGAAAACCCAATCTGTGGCTCACCCAACTCCGCTCCCTGAGGCGTTTTAGCGTCTTTCAGCTTATTGTTTTGCTTTTCACGGCCTGCGGCCTTCCTGTTTTGGTTCCCTCTCCACCACTTTAATCAACCACACTTTCAGCCACAGCAGGCAGCTGTTTTCTGCAAAAAAACAAAACAAAAAAAACTAAAATCTTCCTGCTCAGCACCGAAAAGAAAGGGAGACACAGTTGGTGAAAAGCTGGTGAACATAGTGAAGTATTTAGTTGCTAAACAGCCAGAAACCGACTTCAAATAAATGATAATGTTTCTCTGCCTCTGCTGGGTGTGTGATTAGGAACGTGTGTGCTTGTGTAAGCCAAACCTACAAGGTGATCTACATAAAACCTAGGGATGCAAACAAGGAAAGACTCCCAGCTGCTGCCTATAGTAGTATGCTGATTCTAGGCTTTGTTAGGCAGCGTATAACATGTAAAATACCAGCACAACCTCCCAAAGTGGCACTCTCATTGTGTTTATTTTGCTAACTCTAATCTCTATAAACAGATCTGGAGCTGTTCTAAAAGCTTTTTTTATTAGCTTATATCTCTGGACTTATGGGAGTTTAACAGTAAATTATGACACTGATGTCTGCTGGAATCACATGAATTTACGGGGCTTTTAAAATACAGTTATAAAAAGCATCCATCAGGTTTCTCAAAATGTAATCATGTTGATTTTTTATTTAAAAGCCCATGTGTATATTCCCCCCCCCCCAAAAAAAAATCAATATTTTTGTGCAATTTTTCGACACAAAATGGCAATAGTGCAGCCAAAAAGAATTCTACATTTTAAATATGTGATTCACTGAGAATATAAAACTAGCTGGTAGCATTAGTTTTTATTTTATTTTATTTTTGTTTTGGCATTGTATGCACCAAAATTGCTAAAAAGGGCAATGCCAAAACTGCAAATACTTTAACTCTCCTGAGAAGGTTAATGCAAATGGACTTTTAAATGAGAATAAAACCAACGCTAACACAGAATCTACATGAGACCCGATAAATGCTTCTGCAAACTGCATTTTTAACATTTTTAGACTTTCTCATCTCGCCATCTTTACCACGATTTTCCCACTGACCCAGAAACCACTGAAAATGTGAACTTAAACCGTTCCAGTCTCCAGAACCTGGAACGGAGCACCTGTCAGGGCTGAACTTGCAGCTTCAGTGAGACGCCTGCAGCCGAGCCCCCTGACGGATCCCCCCCAGAATCCCCGAAGACTCCCGCACACCGGCGGGCGCACATGTTGTCAGCGGGTTAATCAAACCTCAGCGAGGGCGGGGGGGTGAGGTCACGCAGACGCCCCTCTGATTGCCCGACCTCCTCTGTGTGCGAGTGTGTGTGTGATTGTAGCAGAGAAATGACTACGAGAGTAGGAAGGAGAGTAAATGGGGCAACACACACACACACACACACACACACACAGACGGACAGTGTGTGCTGGTGTGAGCACATGTGTGTGGGGTTTAGGTGGTTTAGGGGGTTTAGGGGGTTTAGGTGGGGGGCCTCCTCACCTATCTGAACCCAGCCATGGGACGCGCTATCTGTTTCTCATTTTCGCGGCGCTCCGTGGTTTTCCAGCAGTGACAGGCCTCCGAGTGGAAACTGGCACTAACGAGCAATTACATGTGGGCCGGCTGCCAGGGATTATGGGATTACAGAGCGACGGGGGCTTCGCTCGCTTCCCCGTGTTCACCTTATCTGTTAGAGACTTCCCCTCATGCAGTGGTCCAATTATCATTTTCCTTTACCAAAAAAAAAAAAAAAAATCCATTCTCTATTTTTAATGCTCCTCACTCTTATCATGTGATTCTGTTCACTCCAGTTTATTATCCTCCTCCTCCTCCTCTAGTTTTTCCCACTGTGACACGCCGCCGTAAACTGCTGGAGAGTGAAATTGGTTTGGTCAGAAAGGGGAAGAGAGCACATTAAACAAGAGGAAAAGTAGGTTTATAGTCTGCTGTGAATGAATGAATGTGATTTCCAATGAAAATGTGCTCATTTATTTTTATTTTAGACTCACAGAAGCCAAAGAAGTCATTACTAAGAACATTAACCATAACTAATAAACAGATCATATTAATTATCAAATATCAACCCACGTTCCACTTTTCCATCGCTACCTCTCTGACACTTGATGCCGTACGAGCAGACGGCGTCTCCTGTGAAAGCTGAGGCCCTGGAGAGTTCAATAGTGAAACTTGTATTTCCCTCAAACAAAAGCTCAAAGAACAAGCAGCGGAATACAAAGGGTAAACATGCAACATGACTAACAGAAGTTCTGTCTTACTGTGATGAGAAGTTGTAATTGAGTTAAAATAATACGGGTTTTAGCCACTTTGTTTGTTTACGACCTATTGTATGTTAATTCCATAGTTACCCACAGTCCCAAATAACTTTTTCATATTCTCTTTTCTTGTTTGACCACCTGTTTGATGATGTTTTATTTACCATTATGTCAAACCCATTAAAATGCTCAGAAACCAGCAGGTATGTGGCATTTTTACATTCCGCCATCTGTACTCAGACGGAGCGTGTGTTTGGAACAGGCGTTCTCAGGGATCCCTCATCCCTACAACTTCCCGCTCTGCGCTGCATTTCCTTGAATCCTCAGCGATACAGCTGTCAAATGTAAAGTCAATGGGGTGAAGGGTTGCGGAGAAAATCAAAGGACATCGGTACACACACACATACAGACTGAGACTCAATGCATTTTAGATTTCCTTCCAGATAAGGATAAAATAAACATTCCCAGTCGGAATGCGAGCGCTCGGCCTTACACCTGAAGCCAATAGCTGTCAGTAAGTCGCCACGAGCAAGATTAGAGGAAAAAAAAAACCTGAATTCCCACAGTGCTGTGGAGGCTGTGTATGCAGAGCTGTGGGGCACATGCATGAACAGCAGATATCATCACGCTGCATTCTGCTGGACCTCCGCAGATTTCCCCGTGTCTGGTAGTGATCAGACGGCTCTCCTGGTGTTCTGCCTCCCTCTCTCTCTCCTGCATCTCCCCTTACACTGCAGGTGTCTTTTATTGAGCCAGCAGTGATTTACTGTACCCTGTTTTTCTCGCAATCAGGCCTCGCGGTAGTGACAGGTTAAAGCTGGAGGTCAGAACGTTTCGCGCACACACACACACACACACGAAACGTGCACACACGTGCATGCGCGTGCAGCAGAGAGCAATATGGTGTCTCTAATAGAAGGTCATTATCAGAGACGCTTTGGCTTTTAGAGGAGAGGTGAGACACCAGGGAGCTCGCAGCTTTCTTATTTTACAAGGTGAGAGGTTTATAGACGCGCTGTGGGACTGAGGGTGTAATCATATACAGTAGGCACCGGGATCTCAAACCAGAAACACATTTACGTTACGATGCCCCGCTTCCTTTCCTAGAAAACGAGTCTCTGTTGGAAATAGGAAGGATAATAAAAGTCTGAATAACATCTTTAAAAGTGATGAACCTAATAGAGCTATTACATTATTTATGCTGCTTTAAAAAGGCAGAGAAAGAAGGGCTGAAGTTCACTTTTAGGCAAATGTGGAACAGATTTACGTGTTCAATTTATGTCTTTTAGGGAGATTATAAATAACTGTCACAAGCTTAACATAAAACCTAAAAAAAAAATATTTTAGATAGGCTACTGGACTCTATGTTTGGATAATCAAAAAGTGCAGGATTTACAACCGAAATATGTTTCTTGAGCTTTTATGTTTCCCATTTGAACAATTTAATAAATGCAACGGATTATTGTGTGATTGGAACAATGACAAAACTGCCATGTGTTATAACCATAAAACTTGGTACCAGATGGTTAAACTCTCCTAAAAAATATTTTTTTAAAAATCAAAAACACATGTTCTGGGTGGATTGAATCTGTCATTCCTTTTCAGGTTACATCACAACAAAAATGCACAAAATAATACTTTTTGTAAAAAAAAAAAAAATGGCCATTTTGAAAATGGTTGCCAACAATGATGAATTAACTCATATGTATATAATGAAAGGCCCCTTGAACTGACCAGGTTGGAGTCATATGCTGCAGAGATGGAGGATTTTGGAATAGCATTGAACAGCAGAATAAGCCCTGGAAATAGAACTTGCCTCCATCCTTTTGGGTTGCTCTTGCTTGAGGAGGGAGGGGGTCACCCCCCCCCCCCCCCCCCCCCCCCCCCCCCCCCCGCTTAAATAACTGTGAACAACAACCGTGGCGCGGAGGACCAACAATGTAAATGCGAGGTGACAAGAGCTCTCCGTGCTGCAGACACGCCGCCTGATGGACAAACCGGACGCTTTAATCAGCCACACGAGACAGAAACACATGCTCTGCGTTCTAAAACGTGCATATAAAACGCGCTGTGGACACACACGCATGCATCAGGTTGTCAGGCTGCAGCTCCTCAGGACCAGTGTCCTCCTCCTCCTCCTCCTCCTCTTCCTCCTCTGCTCCCATACCCACCTCATCCCTGAAAAAGGCTGCAGGCGTGGGGCTGTAAACAGCTCCAGAGCAGCGGGGTGAGAGGAACCAGCAGACAAGGCCCGGCCCGCTGCTCTGAGAGGGGGCTAAACACTCCCAGCTGTGGCATTAAGGGACTACGGCACCTCTCCTGAGACCCGGTGAAGATCTGTGGAGGAAAAGGGCCTGCACCCCCCCTCCCCACACCGCCCGGCCCACCTCGCACTGCTGTCAGGCTTTAAATCAGCTCGGAGACGGAGGGCCGAGGCGTCGGTTTTAGGTTGCAGCTGTGGCGTGTTCCCCGTCTGTCCGCCTGAATTATGCTCAGTTTGTCTCTCTGTCCCCCTCTCACCCCTCCAGGCGTCTGTGACTCCACTTCACGGCCTTTTTTTTTCCTTTTCTGACTCGGATCTCTGAAGCCAGACCACGCTGGGGCTGCACGGATGCAGCGGCCGCTCTTATCGTGACCCGTGATCCGTGACGCTTTGTCAGTCTTCCATCTGGTTGCACAGACAGAACCGCCGGGATTGTTCTTGGCTTTTAAATAAACACGGCACACCGCATATCAGTGGGATCTCTATGAAGTCCGTGAAGTACACGCTCGGATACGTTACCACGGTCGCACTGTAGTTCAGCGCCAAAGTCATACAAAAGCAGCGCAGAAATGACAGATGTGGTTTCTCAGAGATGTTAGGTTATCTGCAGACGGATAGTTCTTCATTTGTCATATGTGCAGCCAAATCTCCAAACACAAAGCTCAGTGAGTGAAGAAAAGAAGAGGCCTTTTAACGTCGTGTGCATTGATTTTGTGGGAGCGACACCAGCGATCCATGATCACTTTTGTTTTTAGTATTGACTTTGGGACAATGAGAAACCTCTGGACAGAAAACACGAGGCTCCTCCCGGTGGTCACAAGCCACAATAACTCTTTGAAGTATGACTGCTCAAGTCATTTATCAGGCAGAAATGTTCAGTAGTTGCAGCGTGTCAGATGGAGGTTCTTCTCATCATCATGTCCAAGCACTCAACACACGGAATGGAGCCAACACAGGTGTAAAATTCCAACCTTGAATTTTTAATGCAGTCAAAAAGTCGACAAGAGCTTCTTCTTCTTCTCGGGTTTGTGGTGATACCATTTTTTCCAATGCTGTTTCCAAGATCAAGAATGAACGCTCAGTCTGAACTTTAAGGTCCCGTAGTGTACGTGTTATATAAGATAAAATGAAAAAGGTGAAAGGGTAATAGATAAGAGGGCACTAATATAATGCAGCTTCTAATACATCACTATAAAATATAATAAAGATATTCTAATTTTTTTTCAAGTTAAATCTTAAAAAAAATCACAGAAAAGATAGGACAAAGTATGTATGACGTGTATGAGCTTTTGTCTTCATACTAATTTTGTTTAAAAGACACATATAAAATAATCATATTGTGAACTCGGTATCTTTAGCTGTGTTGTTACATGCCAGTTTGTGACATCATAACTTCACAACGGTGCTGACAGCTTGTTTTAGGGCACAATACAGGCTGTTGTCTGTGGATGGAGCCCTTTGAAACATGGGACAGTATTTATAAGGCACTTAGATCTTCCTATAATTAAAAATAAACTATTAAACTTTCACTTTATGCAATATGGGACCTTTATTACACACTCATTACATACTAGTCTTTATGCCAATAAACTGATGAACTATGGAAAACATTCACACTTCATAACTTTTGACAAAAAATGCTCTGACCTCTGCAGAGTTTCCCCTTTGGAGTTGGGGGGTTGGTGGGGGGGCTGAGGCCACAGGATGATCTGATGACTCCATGTTCTGGGCTCTGCAGCTCTGCAACTCTCCACCCTGCACGTACCATATATAAACATCTCCAGCCGTGACACCTCTTATCACCTGTCCTGCATCTCTGTGGGTTTTTTTTTTTGTTGTCCGGGACCTCCGCGAAGTGCCGTCGCTACGCCTGGTTCCCCGCGGCCCGTACCTCTGCCAGGGGAACAACCCCTGAAGAATGCCTTTGACGAGTATATCGCAGATGTTGCCTTTTGTTGCCGGACCCTGCCTTGTGTGTGTGTGTGTGTGTGTGTGTATGTATGAGCCGACAAGCCGACACTAGCCACGCCGAGCTGGCAGCAAACACCGCGTTGAGGACGTGATTTATGAGACGTGTCGGGCCGCTCTGGGGGCCCACACGGCTGTTTATTGTTGCATTTTTACAGTAACGGGACAATTGTGAATGTATAGACATCACATCGCCCGCATGTTGTGTCTTTAGTTTATGTTAACCCTGCGTTTCAAAGCGAGTTCTGGGAAAAGGAAAGTTGACAGAGTGAAGCCTTGTTCTTGTTCTTACATTCCTCTCTCCCTCCCTCTCTCTCTCTTTCTCTTTCTCTCCAGGTGGGACCAGATGGAGGGTTCGGAGGAAGGATAGACAAGAGATCACTTCTGTAATGTCAGCAAAGGCCAAGGTTTGTCAAAAACAGGCCTCGCTGCCAAAAAAGGGCCCCAGAAATGTTCCTTCCCTTCTTTATTGCATTCTTTTTTCTTCCTCTTATCTCCCATTTTAAAATTTTCTTCTCTTCCATTCACCTTTTTTTTTGGCACTGTCCTTATTTGCCATCCAAAAAGTCACCATTTTAAATTTCAACCATACAGTGCTCCATAAACCAGATGATGAGTTATGTGTGGATATAAATCGTTAATGGAATCCACTCCCACCAGGTCAGGACTGAGCCGCGTTACAGCCGCGGCTTTTCACTGCTAAGCCAGAACAAAGCTCGATGCGGAGAGGACGGGGAAGAAAGCAAAGTGATTTGACTTATGCAAGCATTTCTTAAGAGGCAGATCTTTGCAGGAAAGCTTAAGAAAAGGTTAAGGTTATCCCTCTCATGCACCTTTTGGATTAGATGTGCTTGTACCAGTGTTATCTCATTGTCCCCATTGCTTTTGTTTTAAATCTGTAAATCACTTTGTGAGTGCAGTATGTATTACAGTATAAACATTTAGTAAAATACGGTTATCCCAGATAGTTAAGTTATTTTTTATTTTTATTTGAATTGATAGATTCAGCAGGTGGTCGCTCAGTTTAGTATGAATGCTGGAAAAAGGGTCTGTGTGAAAGGTCAACCTCCTCTTATATTAAGAATTTAATAAAAGTGTCTGATTGCAATTGATTGCAAGAATTATTTCCTCGTTCAATTACCACCTCAGAAAGTTTTTGCGTGTTTCATCTGTCCTAATTGTTTCAGTTTTGCAGCTGCCACTTTAATCTTTTAATCCACTCAAAGCTGTCGTCAGCTTGGTTTCCAGCTGTGGTAGAAAGCTGCTCTCCATCAAGGAAAAAACAAAACTGAAATTAGCAGCAAAAAGTAAAGTGAAGAGGAGCTGAAATAAGAGTGAATAAAAGACTTGGATTCATCATGTGGACAGAAACTTGACTCAAATTATTTTATTATATTATATTAGAAGGTTGTGCTAAACTGCTTTATAGTACCTTTAATGAAAAAGCTACTAATAATAAAGTAATCCAGGACCAAGAATTGATCCCTGAGGTACTTTTACGCTTTTTTTTTTTTCATGGAACAATGCTTTGCTTCATTTACTCATGCATTCATTTATCGTGGTAAATCACAGAATGCAAAAAAAGTACAGTAAATTACTCTAATTAGATTAAGAAATCCAGTCACGTGCACAGACTTTTTAAAGGGCAGGGACGAAAAGGAAAAAATAGGCGTATATGGGGCGCTGTAGAGGGCACGTTAGACATATTTTATATGCTATACTGCACTTTAGCTCCTAGAGGGAACTTTAACATGCTTTTTTTTCCTATCAACGCTTCAAGACTACTAACATGGTACTATACCATGCTTTTTAGCTCCCAACAGGGCATTTTGGTCCAAATTTATGCTCTAGAGGAGACTTCAGCACAACCTTTTGGCTTTAGCACAACGCTCCCTCACACACTTGTCCCGTGCCTCCTGCAGGTTCTGCTGTGGGTGCTCCTGTCGCTGCTGCCCCTGGCCGAAGGAGCTCACACTAAAGCTGGCGTAGCCGGGGTGGGAGCGGAGCCGGGCCACGCCGTGGGTCTGCTGGGAGGCCAGGAGGAGCGAGAGCTTCCTGTGACGCTGCCAGAGGTGGTGGAGGACGAGGAGCAGGAAGACAACAGTGACCCTTACTCTACTTGGCCCGCTCTATATGGTACTGAAGCCCTTATGAACGTGTATTGTGCAGCACATCTGCTGCAGCAGGACAGTGCTACAGCGGAAAGAGGGTGCGGGTTGGATTTGTACGATTTCAAGGGATGTTTTTTGTGTATTTAATGTATACTCACTCGTCATCCTCCCTGTCCGCCACTCCTTTTTGTTTCCTCTCTTTTTCAGACCCCTTTGTAATGGATGAGGTGGACGACCATCCCGGTAGTCGCTGGGTGGGGCGCTCTCCGCGCTCCTCTGACCCCTCGGACCCTCAACCCAAGGGATCGCAGAAGAAAAAAAAGAAGAGGAAGAAGAAAGAAAGGGAGGAAGAGGAAGGAGACAGAAAGGGTAAAGGTAGAGCCAGACAGCCGCAGCAGAGCAGCAGGGACTGCCGGGTGGAGAAGCGGGAGATGAAGGTCCGGGACCTCGGGCTGGGCTTCGACTCGGACGAGATCGTCCTCTTCAAGTTCTGCGTGGGCTCCTGTCAGGCCTCGCGGACCAACTACGACCTGGCGCTCAGAGCCCTGATGGAGAACGGCTCGCTGCCCCGCCGCACCGCCCGCAAGGTCAGCAGCCACCCGTGCTGCCGGCCCGACCGGTACGAGCCCGTCTCCTTCATGGACGCTCAGACCACGTGGAGGACCATCCAGTCGCTCTCTGCTGCCAGCTGCATGTGTGTGGGCTGAAGGGACGAAACAGGGCGGAGTCAGTGCGGATGCTGCAGCCGAGCCGGGACGCATGGGAGAGCCAGAGGGGGGCGCTGTGGCACGCATGCAGGGGCAGGAGAGGTGACGGAGACCGCTTGTTTGCTTCCTGCTGAGGAGGAAGAGGCCTGGGTGCAGCCTGACGACGGAGGGCAAAGGTCAAAATCCAAGACTGAGGGGGAGGTCATCAGGGAATCACTGTCTGGATTTATTTTTTTTTGCCTCTTCAAAGAGTGAATTGTTTTTCAACTGGTACCCGACGCAGTTATACCCCAGACCGGTTATTACTCATAAAACAGACTCTTTGTGTGAACATGACTGATTTGATTTAATATGGGTGAGACCCGAAGGCTGAAGCTCAGGAGATATAAAGAAGAGACGCAGTTAAAGGACTAACACTGTTCACATCCTGAGTCAGACTGAAACATGTTCACTGTTGTCCACAGTGAAGACAGGTCCTCCCAGATGTTCAACCTTTTTTCCCCTCTCTCTAAAACAGGGACGTTTTCTATGTTCAGGTGAACTCAGCCAAATGGATGCCATGCATCTTCATGTATTACTGTGTACAAGTAAAAATATATTTATTGCTGATAAATTATTTATTTATTATAGCTTCCTGTGAGAGCTGTTTTTAACAAACTCTATATTGTAGATGAATATCTATTTATTGCCAAGATTCAGACTTCATGTTGACGGTTATTCTGTTCATTGTTTATAATGGTGCTGATTTTCTTTTTCCGAGCTGTCAAACATTTCACGAAGCAGACGGGACTGAGCGGCTGATTCTGAGAGGAAGGGGATTGGATTCCATTTACATTTCTGAGAATGTGAAAACAAAAAAACACTATGAGGAAGCTTTACTTTCTCACGTTTCACCCGAGACAGACTTTTATTAAAAAGCAAATTGACCTCTCTGGTGTACTTACAAACACATGTGGAGTACCTCTTATTCCAGTCTGACAGCTGATCTCTATTGTCGTGGCTGATACTGAGTCATGGAAACAGAAAATCAGTTTTACATGTCCAGAATGTATGTACAGTAAATACCATTTATACTACGGGACCTCAACATTTCTCATCTTAAAGTGGTTGAGTAGTTCAGTTACACACTACAGTATGTCATAATTATTATTATTAATATTATTATTATAAATTTATTTTTGTATGGCATTATCCTTCAAGGGAATAACGTTTTTTTTTATATACACACCTGGTTATAACTGTTCATTACATATTACATGACTTCAATCTGACCTTTACAATGATGATACAGTCCAGGATTTGGTCATAATAAACATTATTTTCCTCCTATTTGGGTTAAACTGGACTTTTTTTATGTTGTTGCGCCACCTGCTGATCAAAAGTGCACAGGACAAAATGTCTCATGTCTATTTTCTTGCTCTCCTGCCACCTATCTATTCAACTGGATGTTTGCTTTTTTTGTTTAAAAAAAAAATCCTTAAATAGCATATTTGACCATCTCCATTGTCATTTTATTTCTCTGCACAGACAGGGCACAGAAACAATTCTTCTACATTGTATGTTCACTTTGGCTGGTTCACAACAGCAGTTATAAAAACATTTTATACAAATGTATAGTATAAAACAACATTTAATAAAAGGCTTACATTCAGTTTTCCATAATGACAAAGTCAATTAGCAGCATGTAGATTTAAAAAAAAAAAACAGTATGAAATCATTGTAATATGAACATAGAAGTGATGTATGAAAACACATTTCTTCATTTTCAAGATTTATACAAAAAATTATACATTCAAGTGTATTTGTACCCATAGGGTATGGTGATATTGTCGTATCAATGACTTCATTTACTTTTCTCTACAGCAGTGGTCCTCAAAGTGGGGTCTGGGGGGTCAAAAAGGGGAATAAATTATTATTACAAGAATAATCTGATGGGGAAACTGTGTTCTAATCTGTGTTAGTTAAGGGATCCCGGACCTGGACATATTTAAAGAACCACTGCTCTACAGTTGATTGATACCCTGCTTCTTTCCATATAAACGTTTATAAATGATGTGAACGATTATACAGACTGGAAAAAACTTCAGTTTATATAATCGTTTTGGACTTTTGTGTGTTTTTGGCACAGGCTTTTTGAACTTTTCACACATTCTGGATAAAAAAATGACTCAAAAAACATAACAACAAAAAGGAAATTAGCACTCACATAGCAACATCTGATCTGTTTTTCTGCAGCATGCTAAATGATGTGCGAAAAACGCGTGTTGACCCAGTGCTCATGTTGAGATTCAAGTGCTGATATCAGAGTTCCATCCTTACTTTTCTGTGGTGATGCTTCCACTGATGATAAGGAGAATTAGAGTCGTTTTGTCACGTGACTGGGAGCAGCTGCTTCTGCTGAAACTTCTTTTTAACAGGTGTCAATCAAAGACATTTCTCTGACTGACAGGAACTAGGCGTGCTGAACGTGCACGTGACGATGTCGCCTCTCCTCACGTGCGCGGACAGCAGCGGCGCGCCGCCGCGTCCCGGGGACGTCTTGGCCGCCGCCCCCTGCTTCGCGTCCGCGGCCGCGTCCTCGTCGCAGCCGAGCACGGCCGTGGACTCCACGCTGAACGGGTGGAAGCTGGCCCGCGCCGTGTCGTACTCCCACGCTTGTCTCATCGCGAAGTCCGTGAAGGATTCGATCTTGACGCACACGCGGCGCGGCGCGTCGTTCCTGTAGCCGGCCGTGCGTAACGACGCGTAGCTGGTGTCGTTGCTGTTCAGGGACGGGGGGGAGTGCTGCGCCCCCACCCAGCCCATCTGGTCCTCGCGGCCCTCTTTGACCCGGGCCACCATCGCCTTCAGCTTCTTGCAGCCCTTCAGCAGCAGGTTCTTCCGGCACAGGATGTAAACCCAGGGGTCCAGGATGGGGTTGAAGGAGGCGAAGCGGATCGCCATCAGGTCGCTCCGGTAGTCGGGCTGCCCCCCCGCAGAAATATAAGCGGGGTCATAAAGCTGGTTCACGAAGATCCGGACCTGTCGGAGAGACGGGCATGGAGCATGTGATGTGATAAGGAGTAACAACACGTCTAAGTCGCGCGTAAAGACGAATAAAACAGCTGTTCTTACCACTAGAGGAATGGAGCACACTAGGAACACGATGGTCATGAGCACCAGGAGCCAGAACATCTGGATCTCCGCCGCAGACGTGACGGACGGCAGCCGGGGGAAGCGGCGCCGCGAGCCGCCGTGCTCGCACTGCTCCGCGCGCACTATCCCCGTCCTCTGGTTCATCCCGACCAGCGACCTGCACACCGCCAGGTTACACAGCACCGTCACGGCGATGAGCACCAGCATCACCCCGCCGTACAGGAAGGAGTAGCAGGCGCCCAGCGGCTCCGTGGCCCGCCAGTTCAGGAAGCACCAGGTGCCCGGGAAGTGCCGGACGTGCTGCCCGAAGCCGAAACTGGGCATGATGCACAGCACGATGTTGAGCAAGTAGGCGACCAGGAGCGCGAAGCGCGCCATGGTGCGGTCTATGTGCTGGGAGTAGAAGTAGGCGTGGTTTATGGCCAGGTAGCGCTCCACGGACATGGCGCACAGGATGGACATCCCAGCCGAGCCGAAGAACAGCATGGAGAAGGAGAAGAAGTGGCACAGCAGGACGCCTCCCGGCCAGCGGCTGGCCACGTAGGTGGCGATCACCACCGGGCTGGTGAAGCACGTGCCCAAAAGGTCCGTGATGGCCATCCCGCAGACCAGCGTGTAGAACGTGGTTTCCTTCTGCTCCTTTTTGGAGATGCACAGCACGACTATGGCGACCAGGTTCCCCAGGACCCCCACCGCGAACATCGTGGCCGAGGTGACCAGGGACCTGGCCTCCAGGCGGAGCGCAGGGAACGCGCTGTGGTTCTGCAGCAAGGCGAGACGCGGCAGCGGCTCGGACACGTTCACGTCCACTTCTCCGAACCCGAGTGTGTCGTTTAGCATTGTTTAAAATAAAGACAGAAAACAAAACAATAAAAGTGCAGGAACTGTGTCTAACGTGAAGAAAACGTGTTCTGGAAATATCGAGCGTTACGCGACAATAAACCAACAGCGAGACGACATCGTGGACGTGTAGTTTCACGGAGAGCCCACGGCGCGCTGTGTTCCCAGCACTGCTGTGCTTCCATATGAAGCCTCGGCTGCCTGTGTTTACCCTGCTCGGCTGCTGCGGGTATTTAAGCTGTGTGCTGATAGTGACGCGCGGGGGCTGCGGGATCGCGGTCCCGCAGCTTTCCCATCAGCGCGTTTAAGGTGAACAATCACTATTCAACACTTTCTCAGTGCGCGCCCGCGCCAGCGCACACATCTGGCGTCACTTCAGTTGCACTTTCACATGCATTTAACACCAGCATTTTCTATGATGATGAGAATAAGAACATCTAATCATAATAATAATCACTCACATCTTTTTTTTGTTCTCACTACTTATCCGCCTACACGTGCCAGATCATTATGTCAAGATTGCCATGAATGGGAGAATGTGACGGATCAGCAGGACTTCAATCAGGTTGTTCACAGAGGGTTAGTCAGGGAAACAAAAGCACTTCATGTGAATGAAATTGATGGAATGAGCCGGAAAGACGCGCAGCGAGGCGGTCATGGTCCACATCACACTTTCAGCACCAAGGTCAGCACCTCAACACACACATACACACACACACGGGATCTATTGGAACAATGCACGTTTCCAATCCATCATAATAACCACAAATGCTAAGATTTGCACCCTGAACATGTTCCCAGTGTTTTTATATGGTTAAGATCCTGTGATTTGATGTCAGAACAAGGTCTAGCCTGGATCTTCCAGTGAGGGGGCTTCCTGAGCAGAAACACCAGCCTTCACTGACACTGCAGCTCCACGCCGCCCCCGCCTCCAGAAGAGGACTCCTGGGGAAGAGCTGTCACTATTAAACTTATTAATAAGCCCCTAGCTTTATCTGTGGGCTGCTGACCTCCTGATGTGCTCCTTCAGTGAAACAAGGAAACAGTTTAAGCCCTCGGCTCTTTTTATCTTTTTATTTCCAATAAGTGCGTTTCTTGCAGGAAAGCCACACACGAGAGCTTGAATGTTCTCTGGAGGGATTGCTAAGTATCATGATAATTCAGGAAAATGAAAAAAAGTGAGTCATAAAGTCATAAAACTGAAAAAGAGATCTAACTCTGAAAAACAGGAAAAATATTATTAAGACAAACAGGGGGAAATAAATATCCCAAAGAACAGAAAGACCCTGAAAAACAAACCAACTAAACAGATACCTCAAAAAACAGTGGAAAAATGCATCTGTGCTTCAGAACTCCTGCTTTTTGTTCCCATTAAAGAAAACTGCCGACACCTTAGACAATGCCTTCAAATCAGAAAACTTTACCACAAAACACAACGACCTTGTCAGTGGAGTTGACGCGTGCTTTCTTTATGGACTTATTCCACCACAGATTTACACTCCACCAAATAGTTTGCCTCTCAGGTTATTTAGAGTTTTGCATATTTTTCTCCAAACAGGCAAATTTGTGAAAGTCAGAAACTCATTTTACGAGGCTGCGTTTGATGTTGAAATGAGCTCAACAGGTCAGAGAAAGAAATGATCTGTTGCTGCAGAGACACTTTAATTAACTCTTCAATTACATAAACAGGAAGAGGAATTAAGTTAAAAAAAATGACTGCAGGCAAAAAAAAAGTCATCCGAAAAGTTAAGTGAGTTTCTGACTGACAGCAAACAAAGAGGAGACGGGAAGAGGCGTTTTGTTGTGTTTCAACTGGAATTTTCTGCTCATTGAACAGTGAAATTAATATCAGCCTCCGCTGCTTTGGCGTCTCTCTCTTCTCTGTTATATTTATTTTTAGAAGTGTTGTCGGCCTCATCATAACGTCTTTACCTTATCTTTTTTAATTTCATTTGATAACTGCCACAATATGCATATAGAATGAGGTATGAGTAATCCTAATTAGCAAGTGAGGATTTTTTCTTTAGCATATTTATAGTCACAATAAAGCACCAGCTGGAATACACAGTATTCTCTCTCCAAGTGTTTGCTGGATTATTCAACACGCCTAACCTCCCCTGTGGGGTTTTAAACAGATGATTGCATCTGAACAAAATGTAAATGCAGCTTTTGCTCTCATTTTTCACAAGTTAAAATGAATAACCTACAATGTTTTTTTCTCCTGTGCGCCCACAAAGCTTATTTCTCTCAAATGTTGATCACACATCTGCTGAAACGTGTGTTAGTGAGCAACAATCCATCCCCCTGACAGCTGTTGCACATCAAGATCCTGATTGAGCTGCATGATTATTGCACAGCTGTGCCTTAGGACGCATGGTCACATTGGCACATATGGATAATTTTAGCTAGAAAAAGTGCATGCATCGTCATATCTTGCAGCTTTGTCATGCCGGGACATGAGGTGATGGCGGTGGATGAACGGTATCTCTGCTTCCAGATTTCACAAACTGAACTATTTTACATGCTATTTGCATAGAGAAAACTGAGATTCATCTGCGAAGAAAACACTCCAAAGTACCAGACGCCGTTGAAGGTGAGCATTTCCCACTCAAGGCAACTCAGATGATGACCTGCCATCTTAGATTTCCATCTGTTGTGTGTTACAAATTCTATGTCTACCATTCTAATTATTACTAATTGTACAAATTGCACTGTAAAATTTAGCTGCCTCTTGTTTTGACAAAGACATTTTACATATCAACAAGCTAACCTGGTTAAATATTGAGGTTAATATTGATAATTAAACAGTCAGTTTTAGATAAAAAAATACTAAACTGCCATAATAATCTGGTCCTGTCTTCTTCTCGCTAACTTACCTCAGAAAGTTTTACACAAGGTTTTTAAAAGCGCTAGTAGTTATAGCAATGTTTCTACATTTATTTATATGTAAGGCAAATAAATGATCATTAGGTCTGAATTTTACCAGCAGACTGTTAAATAAAGAACGAGGCTGATTTTGGTGTGATAAATGACTTACTGGCTTCTACATATTGGTTCCATAGTTTTTTTTAATTTTTTTTATGTGGACTGTCAAAATTGGGCAGTGGCCATGCCCACAGGAGAACAGAATCAAAGCCACACACACACACACACACACACACACACACACACACACACACACACACACGCACACCTTTCCCCGGGACTTCCACCTATGGGTGAGATACATGTGCTCTTTTAATAAACTGCAACTGTGTGATATTACATTATCACTATAAAAAAAAAAAGGCCTACTGGCAAACGTCACCATATACAAACACACACACGCACACATACGCAGACAAACACACACCTTTGAGCTCAGCAGCAGCATAACATAATCAGTGGAAATGAAAGAATGCATCATTTACAGTGGAGGAGAAGGCCTGTCTAATGGCAGCAGTCTGGCGGAGGCTGGAGCTGTCTGTCTCTGTCTGGGTAAGTGGATTCCTCTCCTCTCCTCATGAACAGACGCCTCCCAGGGCTGTGTTTGTGTGTGTGTGTGTGTGTGTGGGTTAAAGTCTGCTGTCCGTGCTGTAATAACCTACAGACGTCATGTGTGGCTCTGACGCCCACACATGAATATCCAACCTGCGAGACTAACAGCCTCCCACTCACTGACTTCTTGCAATTCAAAGTATTTTTTTTTTAACTTTTTGCACACGTGATCCTTGGGGGATTCCCCGGTTCCAATTAACAGAGCTTTAATCTTTTCATGTGGCCCCTAATCAAGGATGCTGAGACAGGAGAGCTGGCTGCTAGGAGGGGGCAGATCTATATGGATGAATGTGTTCCAGTGGGCGTCTCAGTTCTCACTTAGCAATTAAGCTCCTGCGTCTTGGAGGATTCCTCCTGCCTATTATGTGCAAAACGCTGTAATCAATGTGTTATCTTGGGAATAATCAATACACAGCAACCTGGATATTAATTTCCCATCATGTAGCGTGTAAGTGATGAATAGGAACTCCATATTTGTATTGATCCAGTATTGAGTGTGATTGTTTAACAGAGCCCGCTTCAGTGTAATTGTTGGGGGGGATTTTTCCTGTACTTCCATCAGAAGCGCTTGTTTTTGTCTCCCGCCTGACAGCCGTGACGTCAGTGACGTGGCGTTGACGCCGCGTGCCTCCACGCCGCTCGGTCGCTGACGGTGGCGTCGTGTCGTGGTGATGTCACCGTCCAGCTTTTTATCTGATTGTGCTTTTTTTTTTTTATTCCTCCACTGTCCACTCGTCCAATCATGCGGCTGTTTTTGCTGCAGTCTGCCAAGCTCATTACACCGGGGAGCTAAGGCAGATTTATCCTCTCACTCCTCCTCTACCTAATTATTTTCTTTCACCTCTCTCTGCTTCTCTCTCCATCCGGTGTTTGTCTCTTCTTTTTTTTTTTTGTTCCCCTTTCCTGTTCATACGTAGGAGGTAAATTTAGTTTTTATTGTGTTTACTGTCAATGATTGAATAGTTAATCTGAAAATACAATATGGTCCATTGTACATAAGGTGCATGTGTGGTTAAACCCAGGCACAACAAGTCAACATCCCACACATCCTCGTGGGTAGGTCGTGTGTGTGTGTGTGTGTGTGTGTGTGTGTGTGTGTGTGTGTGTGTGCCTGGAACATCTCCATCTTTCAACATGGCTCACATTAGACAGTCTGGAGCACAGGGCGGTGTAAGTGGTGAAATCTCTGGATTTGTTTCAAGAGCAGCTCAAGTCAAACCGAGTAAATGTGATAGATAGAAAATCACAAAACAGCCTTTATGGCGTTTTTTTATATCACACATACGTAGGCGGGTGGAGAAATACAGCTGTGAATGTAGAGAGAGGGGCTGTTAACAATCTCATTTACATGTTAATGAGCCTTATCTCTGAGTATTTGTAGTCTGGTATTTGAGAGAAAGTTCATTCTTCCCCCCTTCATTATATAGAGAGGGTCCACCCTGTTGCTCTCGCTCTCAGTGGAGATGATAACTGGTTCGGCTGCTCAGACAAACTACACTCATCAGAGATAATGGTCCTCCATATTGTTTCCTCCCCCCCCCATTCATGTGTCAGGTGGCTGCAGAATATTAAAATTTTTTATCATGTAAAGCGACTCAAAATGAAAACACGCAGACACTGGTGACACAAAACTCTGTACTGACAGATGCGTGCTGAGCTTTTGGGAAAAAAAAAGAAATTGGCACAGTTGCAAGCTTAATGAGAGTTTCCATGTCTGCTGTGGGAGAACAATGGAACAGCACTGTGTGTGTGTGTGTGTGTGTCTGTGTGTGTGTGTGTGTGTGTGTGTGTGTGTGTGTGTGTGTGTGTGTGTGTGTGTGTGTGTGTGTGTGTGTGTGTGTGTGTGTGTGTGTGTGATCGTGTATTCACAGATGCACAAGCATTTCGAAATACACAAACAACATAGGCGTTTTTTTTCACATGAGCTGTTAATTATAAAATAGCTAATATCAGTGAATACATGACTCCTGTTTTTGACAGTAAAAGTCTGTTCAGGCTTATTATTAAATAGCTTATTTAACAACAAAGACAGTTGTCCAAAGTTGCAACTTTACAATCCAACTCCGCTGCGTCTAGCCTAAAAAGAAAAAAACTAAACATTTAGGAAAGTTGTTGCTTTATTATAAAAGGAAATGAAGCTTATTGGCTTATTTAGCCAAACATACATTGTATGCATGGACTTTTTGGGCTGGGTGTTCATGGTTAATAAAGCTTTTCACAGCAAACATTTTGACCTTTCCATAAGTAGAAAGAGCAGACCTGTAAATGATAAGGTTAATAAGGATTGTCCCGGTGCACACTGTCCTCGCCCTGCAAATGGCTCAATTTAATGTAATGGGCCAAAATTTAACGTTAATAATTCCACCTGGACTTTTTTCTGCCTCCAGCACATAACCCCAGTAATACCACAGCGTGGCGTTCAACGGATGGGCGGGTAGAACCCTTCACATCCATCACCCTCAGTGTCAGGCGGGTTGTCACGCATGTGGACACCAAGGAAGCAGCAGGACCACATGGTGTCAGTGGACGGGTCCTGGAACTGGCGCCGATCACACAATGATATTCAATGCGTCTCAATCTGCCAGCGGCTGTAGTGATGAAGTGTTTCCAGCAATCTGGACCCAGTACAGTTTGCCAAACTGGTCGATGAATGATGCCCTCCACGCCCCACAATCTCATCTGGACAAGGATCGGAGCTACGTGAGATTGCGGTTTAGTGACAGCGTCGTTCCCTCCAGGCTCAGCAGAGAACTCCATGAACCGCGGGTTAAAC
This sequence comes from Eupleurogrammus muticus, assembly GCA_036785175.1. Taxonomy (NCBI): domain Eukaryota; kingdom Metazoa; phylum Chordata; class Actinopteri; order Scombriformes; family Trichiuridae; genus Eupleurogrammus; species Eupleurogrammus muticus. The sequence goes on from JAYKQN010000014.1 coordinate 3,663,170, forward strand.
ACTTCAGTGTTCAGGAGGATCTTTGGCTTCCTGACCAGCAGACCTCAGGTGGTGGAGGGAGGCAGAAAAACCTGTTCTACCCTCATCCTGCAGCACAGCGGGCTACGTTAGAGTCGCCTGATGTTCCCCTGGTACAATCTGTGATTTTTGGCCTAATCAATTTATGATGTCCTATAAACTTAATGAGATTTTATTATTGATTTAATTGTCTTAATTAAGCCCCACTTTGTTTTTAAATGTATAAATTTGTTCTTAATAAAAATGTTTAGATTTTTAATTCATCTATTTTATTATTTTATCTATTGTTTTTGGAAGTCTATCTCGACACTTTTAATGTTTTATGTAAATCACTTTGATTTATCTTGTTTTAAATGTGCTATAGAAGTAAATTTGCCTTGACTTTATCATAGAAAACAATGAAAAAACCTCCCTGAAGAAAGAAGAGGACGTGACCCGCTGGTATCAGGACAAAAACCTTCTGCAACAGGCAAGTAAGGATGTGAACAATGCTCATGTTTTGAACAAAATGCAATGCTTGTTGGTAAAATTTAACAAAAGGAACTTGTCCGTAGCCCAAGTGAATAGTTCTTCTTCTAAGAGAGTCTATAAAAAGTCTATAGAAGATATTAAAGGGTCATTTAGTTTAATGATAGGATGGCTGCAGCTTAATTGTTTCCACATCACCTCCATAGGTTTTATTAAAGTGACGCTGAATGGTTTGATAATCGGTCATCTTCACTCGTCCTTCCAACAGCATTTAATGATAATCCCATCATAGCGTCACAAAGTATTAGTTTCCCCTCAATGCAAAGTGGTCGAATACAAAACCAGCGAGAGGATTAAATCACATTATCTCCGGAATGTTGACAAGTTGAATGAAATCTGAGGGTTTAATAAAACCGGGGTTTAAATCATGCGTATTAGATTTCATATCGTTATTATAGAGCCAATCGGAAGAATCACATTATCTTTCGATGCCTGTAATGAAAGCTTTATGATTTTTCTATAAGTGCTATCCATACTTTAGAGATGTTTTCTAAATTATCTCTACAACCCAAAGACGAGCATGCAGGCAGCGAGATTTAATGAAGGTCAGATGACAGTCAGTGTGTAGGATGCGAGGTACAGAGTTGCAGGCGATCAGACTTCTCAACAAGAGGTCATTGTGTTAAAGGGGATGTGTGTGACTGCGCATGTGGGAGGGAACAACTTGTCTTGTTGTGTTTTCACCCTGCAGGTTTTCAGTCACGTATAATGGACAATTTAGAATCAATGTTTTTAAAGTGTAAGTCATCCTCCCACTACAGATCTACAGAAAATCCTAATATGAGCTCTTCAATAAATGATGGGTTTAAATATTTATTTTCTTTAAATCCTTTTAAACAGGTGAGAAAAAATGCTTTGTTTAGTATTGCTGCATATCACTGCTGCTTTCTTACACCATTAATCTCAGAGTGGGAGTTAAAAAGTTGTTTGTTTGAGCTGAATCACTTTCAGAGGCAATTAAAAGCAGTTTGACACATCGGTTAAACAAAGCGAGTACAGACTGAGCGACACGGCCCCGCGGCCAAACTAATTAACCATAAAACAATCATATTTTTAACAGCTTTCAAGCAGGTATGACCCCAGTATTAAAATAACGTGACGGTTCAGACAAACAGAGAGAGAAGCTGCTGCAAATGTAATTACATGTATGTGTTCAGAATGATTTTCTATTTTCCTAAAATTGCTTCATTATTCTCCAACAACTTGCCTGCCTGCTGAAAACTAGCAGGAACCAGAGGGTGTTACTGACTTCTGATCAGCTGCTGCACATCGACGTCGACGCCACCGGTTATCAGCATCTCGTTAGGAGAGAAGGAAAAAGTGACTGTCACAACACATCAGCCTCAGCGTTTTCACGGCGTCACGTTTTTTTTTTTGATCACTATCGTCATTGCAGTTTTATTTCAAAATATGTCGCTGAATAACCTTTTCTAAATTTATATTTTTAACCCAACTCAAAATGGGTTGCATATGTGTGTAATTTAACCAATAGTTTAATATGCATGTTGAGTTGAGCACACTAAATCCAACTAAGCCTAAAGATAATTTAATCCTCTATACTATTTCCATATAGCAACATTTACTTTATCATCCATCCATCCATTGTCTATCCCGCTTATTCCCTTTCGGGGTCGCAGGGGTCTGCTGGAGCCTATCCCAGCGCGTTAAGGCGAGAGGCAGGGATACACCCCAGATGGTCGCCAGCCAATCGTGGGGCACACACACCATTCACACACCATTCACTCTCACACTCACACCTATGGGCAATTTAGAGTTTTACCAATTAACCTGAGCATGTTTTTTGTATTGTGGGAGGAAACCGGAGTACCCGGTGAAAACCCACGCAGACACGGGGAGAACATGCAAACTCCACACAGAAAGGCCCCAGACCCAGGCCCAAGGCGGTCTTGAACCTGCGACCTTCTTGCTGTGAGGCAACAGTGCTACCCACCGCACCACCGTGTCGCCCTTACTTTATCATAATCTTTCTAAAAAGCTGTGATATAAAATCTATTTTTTTTTTATTTAAGGACATACAGTTTATTAGGACACATGATCAGGACATTCTGTTTTCCAGTGCGTGAATTTTGGAGAGATTTTGCCAAATAAATTCTTAGCTCACTATCTGGGGTAGGTATAACTTGAATTTAATTAATTTCTAATGTTATAAGTTTTTTTGCTAGAAAAATGATTTGTTGCCATATGGAAAGAATAGTATTAGTATAGTAGTAAATATGGAAAATTCCTTGTCCCTTTGTCTTGCATAGCATAAAACTATCCTGAAAATATTTATTATTTATTAATATTATATACTTTTCAATATATTGATTATTTAGGCCATTTTAAGTAACAAAAACATAAAAAAAACACAATTTTTAAATAATATTTCATGCAATAGAGGGTTAAGGTGATTAAAATCATACAGGCAAGAGAAGGGCAATTCTCCAATGGGGATTTACAATGGTTTCATATACCTGAGTGTTAGTGAAATTTAACAAACCATATAGGAGTATGCCATGCAGTATGAATCTGAAAGTTTATTCTTGACCTTTTAAACCATAGTTTGATGACAAATGCTTTGACTCAAGTTTCGCTTAATAGCTTTTCCAACGCTTCAAACATGTTATTCTGCCATTAAATTAAAACTACAGTAAATTCTAAACTATAGAATATAAGCAGACGTTAAAAATCCTGAGTCACTGTCAGAGCTTCCTTGCCCTCTACTCTATTCTTTCTGTCCATTTGACACCAGATTTTTACAATTCTCTATCCCAACTCCTGCGTCACCTCCACAGCCATTTTATTGGTGCGTCAGCAGCCTCTTGGTTTGCTGCCAGGTTTTTTCATTGTGAAAGCAGGAGGGAAGAAATGCATGATTCTCCGGGGGGGGGCATTCATCTCTGACAATCACTGCAGAATGATCACTCAGGTGTAAGGCAGGTCTGAGCCCTCCAGCTGTCACCACAGTGAGGTGAGTCTGTCGGAGGCCTCGAATGGCAGAAATCAACTTTCGGAACTGCATTGAACCAATATCTATAAATCACCTGCACACTGCTCATGGGTAAAATTGGTGATTCACTGGGAGCATTTTCTGCTCCTCAGATACTGAATTGATAGTGAGCAAGGCTGGAGGTGAATACTAAAACCTGTGGGCACAGAAAAGAGATGTTTCATGGTTCCATATCCTACACTTTGGTTTCTTGGCTTGGATGTGTGACCTTCACTGTGCAGAATAATGCATGCGCACAGTTTGACGTCCGTAGGCTGTTTTCACATTCATCTGATGGAGGGGAGAAAGTTCCTCTGTTCCCACCTAAAAGCCTACGAATACACTGAGCCTTATTTATTCAAGATGGATTACTCATTATTCAAAAGCAAATCAAATATCAGACACTCACCGATTCACTTTCACATCTATAGAATGTGAACTGTTGCATTGTGGGATTTTTGCAGAAAGTGATACAAATGTCATGTGGACATTTTGCATATTCCTGCATTCTTAAATTTTTAAAATAAATAGAATAAAGAATAAATTGTGCCTTTTTAATCACAATGTAATATTAGAGATATTTCTTTAAAATATTTTTCTTATTTCTTATACACCATAAAACGATTAAAAAGATTAAAAAGATTAATATCCAGGGTATGTAAGGTTTGTACATATATGTTTGAGCTCAGGTTCTTGAAAAATGAAGTAGATGCATCTGTTGTATGATTGTGGTGGTTCTTAGGATGATAGATATTGGTTATAATCTGATTTAGGAGATCACTACTTGTTTTATGATCTAGTGATGTCTCTCTTTGGTGAACACTTAACGTTAATATCTCCATCCATCCTTGAATGTGTACCCTACCTTCCCTTTCAGGGTATGTCTAAATTTCCCTCAAATGATGTGGAGTCGGTCCAGGATGTGAGTGACGGATTGGGTTATTACTGTCGCAGGGTGAGTCATAAACCATACAACTGCAATATGGGAATAATGAGGCATTATTCCTTTGAGGATATCTTATATCTTCTTTATCATGAAGGGTTTTGCTGCATACAGAAAAAGAGAGCTTCCTGCTTCATCTGTAGGAGCTGCACATTAGATGGTATGTAGATGCTCAAAGTCAACTGTTTCCCCTTTTTTAATGCAACTCTCAGTTCATTTGGTTTATGTAACATGCTGTTAACCAATTTGCAAATGCAAATGCAAAATCCATTTTAATCATGTTTCATTCTATATAATGATAGTTATGTAGTGCAAAAGTATATAAGTGTGCTTCTGTTGCATCTTTTATGCCATAGGAGTTTGCATTTTAATGTAATGGGGAGCGAAAATGTAAATGGGCTGAATGTTAATGTTTAAAAATGCAGGGGATCGGCCTTGATAAGTAGGAATGCTCAAATTGAAACACCTTTTATATTTCTAATTACAGCTTTTAAATTCCTTTTCTTGGCTTTTATGGAGGGGTTGAATTATTCACTTTGAACACTGGTAATTACTGATATATGGTGGGAATTTGATAATTCTACTCTCTAAACAAACAGCGTGATAGAGGTTCTGGACCTAAATCAAACTGCATGTTGCCTTTAGAGTAAATTGCATTTGACAAATCCCTTTACATGAATACATGAATGAGAGAAAATGGTTCCTGTTTGTAAGCCAGAGAGGAGAAGAACCCCTTATACAGAATGAATCATCAATTCAGTCTTTTCACCCTCATCTTGCACATAAAGGATTTGTTGAGATCAACTACTATATGTGCAAGTGTGTGTGTGTGTGTGTGTGTGTGTGTGTGTGTATTACAATTGGTTTACAACTTCCTAATCTCTGCATAAATAATTAATTTAACATGAATCACAGACAAAATGTGGCTACTAGAAATGAAAGTAGACCAATGCAAAATGCCTAGTTGGTGGGTTGCTGCTCTGCTCCAATGTAAGACTGCATATTAAAGAGAGAAACATAATTAGCTGCTGGATGGGGAAGCTCTGCAGTATGAACATTAGTCAATGTTGGGACGTGCCCTTTACTTTGACAGGTTACGGGTGAGGTCTCTGTAGCTCTGTTCGGGAGCAAGACAGGCGAGAGGGCTCGGGGACTGGAGGGGAGAAAATGAGTCAGATCCACAGAGAGGCGAGAAAGGAGGAAAATGTTGTTAGAAAGAGCAGGCTGCTCTCATATAAAACCATTTCATCATTCTGCTCCGTGTTTCTTGCATTCGGGGGCCAAAATGAAACAGTCATTGCAGCTAAAGCCAAAAGGACAAGCAGAGTAATTTATTACACAGCATGAGGAAACAGCCCGGGCTATATTAACATCAACATGAATCTAGTGAGTCATGGTTTTATGACGTGATATCAACACATCAAGGCAGGTGAGAGGCGCGAACATTCCCCATTTTTTCACCTAATGATGGGAGCATTAAAGGTCAGGGCCAAATTGGCGATAATGTCCTCCGGTGCCACCTTGATATCGCCCACTCAAAACATACATTTTTCCTGTATAGTTTAACAACCTGGGCATATTTTATAAATAAATGAGCTAGGTGATAGTGTTGGATTTACTGAGGGTCTTTAAAGGCATCTGGGAGAAAGACCCGTGTTAGCGAGAACGGCTGCACGATTGGTGCAGAAAGAAACTGGACAGTGAAGCAACATGAGGAGGAGTCGTGATACAGAGCTTTACACTAGCAGGATACACACTGCTGCAGGATAGCATTGTAATACATAAGCCTGTGGGATTTTAATTTTTTTTTTGTGGCATAGATGCTTTTATTATACACTAGCCAGGTAATGGGAGAGAGAATGAAGGGGAGACTTGCAGCAAGTGAGTGTTTTTTCCAGAACGCTCTATCACTACACCACCGCATCACGCTTAACTTTTAATAATAATAAGAAGAAGATACACACCATCATGTCATGCACATCCATAATGCATAATGGGCACTAAGTATGAGTACTTAAATCTTTTAAAAAAAGGCCTCCTACACCGCCAATTATGAATATTTTTCCATCCATCCATCCATCCATTTTCTATCCCGCTTATTCCCTTTCGGGGTCGCAGGGGTCTGCTGGAGCCTATCCCAGCGCATTTATGGCGAGAGGCAGGGGGATACACCCCAGATGGTCGCCAGCCAATCGTGGGGCTGAATATTTTTCCATTCTCACATAAAACGGGGAAATGTTAAGGTCTGTTTATCTAGAATACAGAGTAGGCCCAAGGCTGTTAAGACATGTTGTGGTTTGAAGGCAGCCGTGTGCTGTTTTGTGCCCATGCTTAGCACAACTGCTGATCTATCTGCACACACACATCAGAGGCCAGTGTTTACTATAAATGTTCCCTTTGTTCACACCTCATGAGCACAGGCATCTTGAAGTCCCCATGTCGGAGCCCGCAGGGGAACAAGCCAGCTCCAGTTTCAAGTTTGTCGGTTGCAACCGATGCCGGCCTGACGCAGAACGTGTTGGTTTTAATAACAGGACAGTTCTTTTCTAGTGAATAATCTTCAGGATGGAAACATGTTAATCCTCCTCCTGCTGAGCACTTTTATGGGAGTTTTGCTTCTAATTCTCTTTTTATTGAAGGCCTAAAACATTGGCTCACTTACCTAATCTTTAACATTGAATTATTTATAAGCTTTTCACATTCTTTTTTATGTGTAATATCTCTCTCATTCTTAATGAAGTAATTAATAAATGCATCTCTCAAGACAAAATACCTCAGAAATATATTGGAAGAAAACATGAATTAACATAAAATGGAGATACGCAAGTAGAGTATTTAAAAATGAAAAAATATAATACAATTATATAATAACGAATATAATTAAGTACAGCGCTTGAGTAAATATATATTATTAATAATATATAATTACTTTACACCTTTCAGACTAAAGTACTGAATAGGAATGTCATAGGAGAAGAAAAAGTGTATGTGTTTTCATATTATAGACAAATACTTATTAGTTTCGCCCATTCTCAGAAACCAAAAAGAGTAAAAGCTCAATTCTAGATGCTGTGGCATCATTTTTTTTGTCTCCACATGCCTTCTACAGCAGCCCTCAGCCCATGTGACAGGTTCAGGATGTGGAGTTTAATGAGCGAATGACCTAAGAAGCAAAACAATGGTGTATTAATGGCAGCTTGTCTTGTCTTTAAAACAATTTTCTGTGCAGAAATCCACACGTCATCCACCGAGACGATATGCAAAAACTGAAATAAGTTTGGATTAGCGATCCATATTGTGCTTCATTAACCAGCTTGCCTCAGTAGGTTTTTTTTCCCTCATCGTCACCTTTTGGTTTGCAGACATTCATCAGGGTGATGGCTGGTGTGTAGGTGGCTGTGTGGTGGATGAAGGTGATCGATCAGGCAGCCTGTCACAGGTTATTGCCCCTGAGCTGAAAGATCAGGGTGTTAGTCACATTAAAAACGTATATTGCTTTTGGTCAGGCTTGTCTAATGACATGGTGGATGTAACCTTATCCCTATTGTTGGATTCTGGGAAGGTATAAAGTGCAGCCATGTGAAAATTATGAATGCTTTATTGCTATAAGGGATGTGGGTGAATGTTTATTGAAAAATAATGAGGGTCTGATAGTGAGTCATCACATGATCATTTTAAATATCAATTACTATATAACAATAATACGATTGATTTGTATAGCACCATTTATGGAAAACATATCTCTAGACCTGATGAATACTTCCTAAAACTATATTTTAAAAGGTTTTTGACTCTTGCCGATCATGACTTGTCAGTGAGCCTCTTGCAATGCATTTGATGCGATTGTGGATCTACAGTTCTTCCGAGGATTGGTTATTCTTACATAAAGATCTCTGTGATATTGTGTCATTTTTAGATTAGATTATTATTAGATTAGATTTGTTTTTTTCACTTTCAATTGTTTATCTGGTAAAATATAGAGTAAATTAAATACTTCACATAGATTGCATACAACTACATAAAAATAAGGCAAATAACAAAACAAAGCATACACACACCATACAAATACAGTAAAATACAATAAAGCGTGTCAGGGGGAAACACTAGCACTTCACCAACCGATCCTGGACAGCATGTGATGCGTCATAGAAACATACAGACAGTACAGTTGGGAGTGTTCCTCTCTTCATTTCAGTCCCTCATGGGCGGCAGAGTGACTCATGATCAGCACAGAGGAGTCCGAGTGTTATTGAAAAAATCATTAACACTTATTGCTGTCTCACATGATTGTCTGCTTACTTTCCGGTTCACCTCGCGAGCTCAGTCTTATACCAACTGATGGAACAGAGCTCCTACTTTACTTTCTTTCCTAAGTTAAACCCCTAAATTGAAAATGTTATTTAAGTAAAATTAGAGAAGTGTTACCAGAAAGTGTCTGTCCTGGAAGGGTGGGATTTTTTTAATAAATATAATTGACTTTTCTTGAATTGACTCATTATGCAAAATAAATTAATATTAGTATTTTAACTTTATCATTCTTTTTCAGTTACACCATTTGACATTTCATGTAAAAGAATGACACAAAATTGTGATTTTTGTATAAGAACTAATGAGTTATCAGTCATTTTTATACACCTGCTTATTTCTTGTTAATGGCTAGATGATGTTAAGTTATGTTAGTTTTTTTGTCTTGTGTCTGGTGTTTGACTTCCTGTTCCTGATCCCTTTCTCCTGCTCCTTCTGGCCCTGATTGTTTCCACCTGATTCCCATTACCTTGTGTACATATAGTCAGTCCTGTGCTAGTTCGTCTTGTCCTGTTCAGTCAACGTACCTGCACCGTGTCCCTGCCTGGGTACATGTCAAGTCCGGTTTTGTATTTCTTTGACGCTTTGTCCTCTAAATCCTCTAAAGAGTGATTTTTGGTTCTAGAAAAGTCCTGTCTTTTCTCTTTTTTTGTAATGTTGCTGATTATCCTTCTCTAAGTTAATTTAGATTATCTTACATTTCTAGTTTACTCTGTTTCTTTTTTGTGCTTCATTTTGTCTAGTCCTGTTTTACTGTGCCTTATAAAGCAACGTGTAACTGTTCATTCCAGTTTGTTATAATATTAATAAGTAATATTTTTATTTCAGAATATAACCGAATGCCACAAAGTGTGACCCCTGAGTTGAGCTAGGAACAAATATAATGATTAAAATAAAACACCATATGATAAACCAGAGGTGGAAAACTCTCTTTAGTTCATGGGCCTTGAATAGCTTCCTGTAGCCTATAAATAACTCAAATCTATTATTTCCATTGTGCAGAAGTAAAACCATAATCTGATTATTTCACATGATCCACCCAGTTACAAAACAAGTGATGCACTCAGAGAATAAGTGCAAATAAAATAATTTCAGGTTTTTATATTTATTTATATTTTATATTTGTATTTTTTTTATTGTATAAGAGGAACAGTGGTTTGTGGTTGGAGAATTTGGACTCATGGATAAAGTATTTGTATTTTTTATCATATGAAAGGTTTATTCATTATATGAAAAAAAAATCCAAACATTACAGATGCAAAGCGAAAACTCATTAACACCGGAAAGCCAAGAGTAGCGCACGCATTCATGACGTCATCTACCTTGATACCCTTGATTGGTCGGTCGCAGAGGGGGCGTCACTGCTCGCGTTTCATTGGCTGTGTTTTTAAATGACCTCACCCTGATTGGCCGGAAGCGTCGCGCTGCTATTGGCTGAACTCACGCGCTGACAATTTGAAATCGGCGTTTCGCGGAGTCAACAGCTGCACGGAGAAAGAAGTGAAAAGGAGTAAAAAGCGGAGATATCTGGTGTTTATTAAGCTCGGGTAAGATAAAACCTGCTCCGAGCGACATTTTAATGTTTTTTTTTTAAATGTTGATTTTGGTAAATGGTTAATTTCACGAGCTGTTAGATGTTGGCGTTGATTGAATCAAACGCAGCTGCGCTTCGTGCCGTTTGTTTCTGTGTCTGAGCCTCTTCTCTAACTCGTGTTCACTGACGCTATGTCCTGAAAGTCCCGCAGGAGGTCGCAGCGATGTCCGCCGGGCTGGAGGCGGAGGACGGCGGCCGGCTGCAGTGCAGCGTGACGGTGGAGCATCTCAACGCCTGCGGCCAGGCCGTCCGCAGGCAGCTCCTCCGCAGGGCTTCCGTCGTCCTGGGCCGGAACGAGTTCCAGGAGCTCGTCCTGCGGCTGCACGACGGCAAAGTCCCGCAGAACTACGGCCTGAAGTCCTTCCAGCTGTTCACCAAGTTCGCCAGAGACGGGAAGTGCACCGTCAAGCTGCTGCCGGACAACATCCAGGTGCTGATCTCCGACTGTCCGCCCGACAGCCTGAAGCTCTTCCTCAGGACGCTGAGCATCAAGCACCAGGCCTGCAGGGCCAGCAGGCCGATGAGCGACCGGGAGAAGATCCGAGCAGGTCTGCCCCGCAGCTTCGAGGCCATCAGCCCCCTGCAGCAGAAAGACATCCAGAAGGTCAATGAGCTCAGGTCCAAAGAGCCCCCCAAAGGCCTGACAGACCGCACCAATAGGACAGCAGGAGCAGGACAGCAGGTCAAAAGGTCAAGGAGTGACTCTAACTTCAGCCCTGTGAGTCATCATTTTTTTATAATTTAAATGAGCCCTCATCTACCTAATGGGCTGCAGCAACAGTGTATTTATGTGTATTATATACAGTGGTGGGCAGTGTTGTGCATGAACATGTTCTATAACAAAAGTACTGTGTTTTTCACATGATGAATGTTAGTGTGATGTCACATGATGGCTTTTAGTGATCTGTTGAAATGTGGCGCATTTAATAAAGTTACTTTTTGAAAAAGGCCACATTTCAATAGATCCTTCCAGGCTGGAAGGATTTAGCAGAATTTTCTGGATTCTGGTGTATTTTAACACCATTTAAGTGTCATATAATCCAAACTGGTTGGGTACAATTTATACTTTCACAGACAAAGTTCAGTTTAAGTAGGGCTTGTTGGTGAAGTGACATTCCCATTCAGTGCTTTAGTATTCTGAGTAAAGTATATCACAGAAACACACACATGACCTGTGACCTTCTCTTGTGTGTGTCTGTGTGTGTATTATTCCAGGTGAAAGCCAACCCGAGTAAAAAGCCCATCCTGTCTCTGCCGTCACGTAAGCTGAACAAAGAGCAGATGGCTGTCCTCAGCGCTGTGCTGGGTGGAAAAAACGTCTTCTTCACGGGAAGCGCAGGTATGAAATTTGCAGGGCGATTACATCTTCAAGTCTAATTTATAGACTTAAGAAAGAGATGGTCTTGCTTATAACAAAAATGATGTTGCATCTTACTGATAATGTCATTTGATAACATTTTTGTCTATTTTATAACATTTGATGAAGCTGCAATGATTAATCAATTAGTTGCACACTATTAAATTAATAGGCAACTATTTTGATAATCAATCGGTTTGAGTCATTTTGAGAAGAAAATGTCCAAATTCTGAAATCCAGCTTCTCAAATCCGGTTACCTTCTGGGTTCTTTAGTCTTCTATGAGAGTAAACTGATTGTGGTTGTCACTGGTTGGGACGCAATGAGACTTAAAGTTGCATGTGATCAACATCTTCATTAACTAATCAAATGTTTAATTGACCATCAAAATAGTAATTGGTTGCAGCTCTAGCTGGTGTTACACATGTTGTGCCTTTATGTGTAATATTGTCTGTTCTGAGCTCATTTGAAAGTGTTGTTTTTTTTCTCCAGGTACTGGAAAGTCCTTTTTACTCAAGAGAATCTTGGGTTCTCTTCCTCCAAAAAGCACGTTTGCCACAGCCAGCACGGGAGTGGCTGCCTGCCACATAGGAGGAACAACGCTGCACAACTTCGCGGGTCAGCCCATCACGCTTCTTCCAATATTATAAAATCAATTTAATAACTGTTCTGTAAGTGCATGTCCTTACGTAAGCCCTAATCATTTGTCAGGGATGTGCCAAGCTAATGTTCTTGTCCAAATAAGTGTTCAATTCACTGGTTTTGCCTGTTCTGTAATGGGGTTGTATGGAGCGGCACACTAATGTACTTATTTTGATTTTCCTGCTAAAGAAAAGAAGCGCAGCAATTATATTATTTTCATTACTGCTTAAAGTGCCAAATGTTTCTGTGATTTATTTATTCAGTGTTTTGAGATGTTACAGAACGGTGAACCAGTCCCCACTGCCATGACTTTGGTGTCCAGGCAACAGTGGCATCAGAAATGTTCAGTTCAGAGAGAAGCAGCAAATCCACACAGTTTAGACACGAAGCAGAAAATAATGAGCATTTTTGTTTAGAATTCTCAGTCTGAACAGTGGGTAAAGGACTTCCTGTACCAGTTACCACTGTCTCCTTTAATCTAGGAGAATGTCTTTGTATATTTAGGTAGAATTTTTTTCTTAATATGAGCTCCATGGAGCTTCAGCATCTCCATGTCTGTTCATATTCTACATTATGAATCTTTAATATAATCCAGAGGGGGTGTCAGATGTCTTTCCGTATTAAATAATGTTAATTAAATCTCAATATACAGTAGCTGCAATGCAAACCGCGTCTCTTCCTGTATGTTATTCATCCGTGTCCCGTCTGACCATCTGTCCTTCCACCCTCGCGCTGTTCCAGGTATCGGCTCTGGCTCCGCCCCCCTGGAGCAGTGCATTGAACTGGCTCAGAGGCCCGGCGTTCTGCAGCACTGGACCAGCTGTCGGCACCTCATCATCGACGAGGTCTCCATGGTGGAGGCCCAGTTCTTCGACAAGCTGGAGTCCGTAGCCAGGTGAGCTTGGCTATGAAGCTCGATGAAACGTTTGTACAGTGTTTGTCATAGAAAATGTGCAACTGGTTTGAAGCTGATCCGCATGGTTGTCATGAGAGTCACAGTAGAGGAGCATGAGTTCAGCTGGTGTTGTACCGACCCCTTTTTAATTCCTAAAGCCAGATCTATGGTTTTAAAGGTTGCCAACAATAAGCAGTTCATTTCAATAGGTTAAAAAACGAGACTTTACAATTTTGCATGTCTGTAAAAAGCAGAATAACATTTATTATACTTGTTACAAATGATCTGCACCAACACTCACACACGTCCATAGTTCTGGTTCTTATGGTGCTACATGCAGTGTGTGACTTTTTCAGGCTTAGGAGTGGGCTAGTACAGCACCATTTAATAAAATTCTACAGTTGCAATGAATAGGGGATTAATCGATTAATTGCCACGTTAATCGCCACTTATTTTGATGTCTGTCATTTATAAGAGGTAAATGTCTCACTTAGACTTATATAATAGTAAACAGTTAAATGATCTTTAACTTACTTGCAAACCTTTCATATGTGGTGTCAGTTTTATCAAATAGAATGTAATGTGTACTTTTCTGATAGTAACTTGTTTTAAATATTACTGTATTAGCAGCAGCAAAAAGCTTTTTGGAAGTATTTAACACTTGGTGCAAGCAATATTAACCTGCATTACCCTATAACTATACCATTTGATCAGATTGATATTTTGTGCATATAAACAAAAATGCTGGAGAGATTCAGAACGCTCACTGATTGACCCGCAGGTCGGTGAGGAGGTCTACGGAGCCGTTTGGAGGCATCCAGCTCATCATCTGTGGCGACTTCCTGCAGCTGCCTCCTGTCTCTAAGGGAAAGGAAAAGGCCAGGTTCTGCTTCCAGGTCAGAGGAACCCCGATTTAGGCTGTGACCTGTGTTACCTTCATTGTAAACACAATGAATATTGGAATAAGGTTCTCATGTCAAATTAAATCCACAAACTCCTCCTGTGAAAAAGATATTTAAAAGTTCATTTGAAACCAGCCAAGTAAGACGGTTGGGTATATATCATAAAACATGCTTGTCTTGTCACCAAATTATCGGACTGTCAGACACTCAATTGCAAACCTTTCCTTTAATATTATGTATCAGAACTTTGTTTTATTGCAATTCACTACAACATCCTGTAAGGTAGACCACCTTTCAAAAGTTGGGTTCACCCAGACGATTTTGTGTTTTTCATGAAAATTCACACTTTTTATTTATCAAATGAGTTGCAAAATGAATGGAAATTATATTAAAGATTATGAAAATGATAGAAATGATTTTTATTTGAAATAATAAATTTCTCCTTGAAACTTTGCTTTCATCGGATGCTCCTCTTAACCAGCTGAACAGTTTTCAGCTGCACTAACATAATTACACAAAGGTTTTCTAATCATCCATTAGCTTCTAATGCAATTATCAAACACAATGTACCATTGCAGAGATGGTTGATGGGAAATGGGGCTTTTATGCATCTACAAAACAGACATTTCCAGCTGAGTCATTTACCATGTCAACAATGGTGGTGTATAACGGATTAGTTCAATGATATCTTCATTGGAAAAACTGCTTTTCTTTCTAAGTGACCTCAAACTTTTGAACAGGGATGTATCTTGCTAACATTCACTTTAATCTGACAAGATTTCTTAATCATATTTTCCTGTGAACCTTCAGGCCAGGAGCTGGCGTAAAGTCATCCAGGTCAACATGGAGCTAACGGAAGTGCGGCGGCAAACGGACCAGACCTTCATCTCCCTCCTGCAGGCAGTGAGGGTAGGCAGGTAACGCCACCTTCACGGCCAACATGTGGTCGCACAGCGAGCGCAATCGGTGCAATTGCATGCTGCGAAAGTATTTTCTTTTTTAACAAGAAAAGTTCAAACAAGCTTTGTCTCACTTCTTGTCGTTAAGGGTGACGGAGGACGTCACGGCGAGGCTGACGGGAAGCGCCTACCACCGCATCGAGAGGGACGGCGTCCTAGCGACCAGGCTGTGCACGCACAAGGACGACGTGGAGCTCACCAACGACAGCAAACTGCAGCAGCTGCCGGGTCTGTCTGTGGTTCCAGCTGATTATTTCCTGTTCACCTTCCAACAGGTTTAACCATCTCCTCAGGAGCTGTTTTCACCCTCAGCTGGACGCCAGCTTGTTATGGACTTTCTTCCCTCTGCTGATTTACTTTTATTTTTAGCCATGCCTGCATCAGGAAGCTGAGAGGAGAGTACATTTGTCAGCAATTTTCAAACTGTTTCCTTCCCCCCCTTTTTTTGGGGCAGTTTAATAAGGCTGATTAACAAACACCTGTAGCACCGTTTTAGTTTTTCACCCCACGTTCCTTTTTTTGACTCGTTCGATTTTGGGAGCCTGTAGTTCAGCTGGATAAATCACTGATCACTCTGCCGGCTTAACGAAGCTCTCTGTGTTTCTCAGGCTCTGTGCGGGTGTTCGAGGCCCATGACAGTGACCCGGCCTTCGTGACGACCATAGACGCACACAGTCCCGTCAGTAGACTGATCCAACTCAAAGTGGGAGCCCAGGTAAGCGCACATGTGTACTTATACTCGTACTTATGCGTCAAATACTGCTTTTATTTTTCAGTGAATTAACGCTGTGAAACTTCAACTCTTTAAGGTCATGCTGACGAAGAACTTGGACGTCGCTCGTGGTCTGGTGAACGGAGCTCGAGGGGTCGTGGTGGCTTTTGAGTCTGGAAAACATGGTCAGTACTTTAACACATTTCACTTACGGATTTCCTGCATGCATTTTTTTAAGGTGCATTGTGTATTTTTCTGGTGGCAGTTAGTGTTGAGACTGCAGATTTTGTATAACTCAATCAACTAATTGATAGAAACATACCTGTGGATATTTTATTTAATTTCTGTCAAAAGTCCATTCCATTAAATTGCACGTTTCGGATGTGCAAGATATTACAAGTATCGTGAGGTACTGAATCATAGCCAGGTTTCAATTAAACACAGGTGATTTTCTGTGATTTGTTCTCAAACAAATGTAAAGAGACGTTGTGGTTTAACCTTTGTTCCCCTCAGGGCTGCCTCATGTGCGTTTCCTGTGCGGCGTCACTGAGGTGCTGAAGCCGGAACGCTGGGTGTTTAAGTCCGGGGGCGGGACCCACCTCAGTCGACAGCAGCTGCCACTCAAACTGGCCTGGGCCATCTCCATCCACAAGAGTCAGGTGAGGAGCAGCGGTTCAGACAAGCGGCTGCAGGTTGCACACGGAGCTGAGGCAAACGCTCGCCACGCGTGCGACGACCTTGTTTTGTCTTTGCAGACAAGATGTTATTCAGAAGTGTGTGTGTGTGTATGTGTGTGTGTGTGTGTGTGACTTCTGTGAGCGAATGACTCACCTGATGAATGTCTATTTTGATTTAATTGTCTGGAAACTAATTTACTTTCCTTGTTGTTCTGCATTTATAATAACCTCCAGACAGCTTTAAAAAGAAAAAAAAAATCCTGCTGGATGATTTCAATGTCTGAGCCATACGTAGGTTTAATCGGGTCCCAGGTCAATGCATCTGCAATGAAAACTAAAACTAGAGTAGTGTCAGAAATCCTTTTTTTTTTTTTTTTTTTTTTTTTGTATGAATCACAGTTCAATTGAAAAATCTTACAGTATGTCTCAAGTACAGCATTGCAGAGCTAGTAGTGTGTATTTTTAAATGCTATTAAAATGTTTTTAAATAGTATAGATTAAAATTAGTTTAATTACATTAGAATGAAATGTCACATTCAGAAAATGACATCTACTTAAATATTCTAGAAAATGTTTTATTAAAACGCTGGTAAAAAAGGTAAATGAATAATGAATTTGAATAGATTTAGAATTGAATTCTTGAATTTAAAGTAAAACTTGATATCAGGATCCAAATAACTTTTAGCACTGAATTACTACTCTTAATAGTCAAGAAGTTAAAAATTGACACCCCTTATTTTTTTAGACGTGTTTCCTAAACAGTAAAAAGTGCTGTATCGTTGAGGATGTTTCGTGAAGTGCCTGGCTGGACCCGCTGAACTCTGAGCTGATGTTTCTGCTTCCCATAAATGAGCCGTAACCGTTCCCCCACCAATCAGTCCGCGTCTCATCCAGCGGCTGCCGCTCCGACGCCACTGCCTGACCTCAGACTCATGAATTGGTTAGAACGGAGACGGGGGGGCCCCTGGGTAATTGGGTTCATCAGCCACGATCAGCGTGTCGCCGATGTTTGATCTACACCAGAGTTTTCAAAGCAGACAAACAAAGCGGGTAAATCCTGGACCTGCATCCTTCACAGAAAACGAGGGAATATGCAAATACTGTTGGAGTAACAGGCTTTTTGGGGGTTGGATGCAAATGTGATTGTTTCTCTGCAAGAAAATGACCCAACAAAAGCAGCTTTTTTTTTTCTTGTTTTAATGCAAGTGGCTCATTCATGTGCAGGCAGTGTTCAAGATGATGTGTTGTTTTTTTGTTTGTTTTTTTATAACAGAAAAAAGGTGGGTAAAGCCCAAATCCTAATTTTGATGCATTGGGAACAATGCATTTTATAACCTTAATCAAAATGTGTCGTTTTTTAAATTACTAACTTAATGAAAAATTAATATTAAAAAATAAAGGGAAATGGCCACTTCTGCTTTTTTGTACAAACTCAATATTCACTGTTTAATTTGAAAAATCTTCAGGGTTATATAACTACAGTTTATGGTAACTACTTCACATCTGTGTTACATGAAGTAAACCAACCTCTGGCACCTATTAACAGGTATTTCAGCCTCACAATATTTCTGCATTTCTTGACTTTGCCTCAAACATTTTTGATGTTGCCCCACAAGTTTTTCAATGGGATTAAGGTCCAGGAATAGGATGAGTTTTCCTATATCATTTGTCATCTTCACTTTTCTTTTTTTTTTATTTTACTGTAGGGAATGACATTGGACTGTGTGGAAATTTCCCTGGCACGCGTGTTTGAGAGTGGCCAGGCGTACGTGGCCTTGTCTCGGGCTCGGAGCCTGGAGGGCTTGAGGGTCATGGACTTTGACCCCAGCGTGGTCCGAGCGGACCCAGATGTTCTTCTCTTCTACAGAAAACTGAGGAAGGAGAAGCTGCTCATGCAGGCGAGTAGCAACCAGATTCGTTCAAATGATCTTAACTTGTTCTTCCACCTTAACTGTGTAACGCAGTTTTGTGCTGTGCCATACATTTGGTGTGTGCTCAGTCTAATGTGTATAACTTCTAGAATACTGTAAAGTCACAAACACTTTAAATACACAAGACCAAACACCATTATATGTAGAAGTCACATCAAATAGTGTTTGACATAAACTTCCTGTTTCTATTGCTTTCTACAGGCCTCCATGGATGACTTTGTTAGAAGCGGAAACAAGGAAAATTCTTGGTAAAATGCACTCTGAATCCTCTACATTTATGCAACAAGTTGTCTATTGTATTCCTCAAATGACAATTGGGTTTTATAAAACTAGTCCTGCAAGGATGGACCACTACAGGAACCCTCTACCCCACAGCTCCTGTTCTACACACAATACTTGAAGTCCTACTGCCACCATGTGGTCAATAGTGTAACTGTTTTATTTTTAAAATGTTTTATTTTTAATTTATTATGATATCAAATAAAGTTGTCAATTTATAAAAAATCTGTACATTTCGTTTTTCAGTGAGAATTATGTAAGCCCATCCTTTTTAAACATGATAGAACTGAACTCAAATGTCAATTGATTAATTTCTTATCTTTAAAGCCCCTGGATAGAAGCATAAACTGTTCCTGGCTGTAACATTCCCACAAAGTAAAACACTAGGACTTAAATACGGTCACGTTTCAAAAGGTAATTTCTAGAGAAGTGCATGCAGCTTGTTTATAGAAACTATTTTAAAACTTGTAATATCCCTAGATACCCACCTCCTATTGAATGACAAAGCATGAATAGTTTTTTTTCTCTAGGCACTTGAAGCCCCCTAAAAAATACAGTAAAATAGTATTCAATTTAACATTGACAGATCAGTTAATTTTTTACAGCCTACTGAAAGGTGGTTGGATAGGAGGTTGCACAAAGCAATATTACTTCTGATTGAGAGACCTTGTTAGGGACATCAAATCATTCTGATTAACACAGGGAAAAACTTGTTATTGTATAAAAGTCCTCTAGAGTTTGTTTCCTCCAACAGATACACCTGGATAGATAATACTAACAGTGAGTCTGGAAAAAAGGCCACTTGTTGCATTATATCAAGGTGAGATGGAAATACCAGTGAATGACTACAAAGAATCCCTCTGATGCATGAAATAATAAAACTGACAAACTAGAAGCCAAATACACCTTTTATTTTGCACTAAAAAAAAAAATCCATGACCAAACCTGAGGTAATCCCTTAACAGGAGAAGTGTACTTATTGTTCATATGAACTGGTGACATTATGGATGATTGGAAGAACAGTGGCTCACAATTTTACAAACTGCTTTTGACCCTTTCTACAGGAAAAGGTAGAATGTGTTTAGTCCAGGGACTCATGAAAATTCATTTACATTAATACACAGAATTACAATAACTCCTAATTATTTTACATTTTAAGTAGTTAGATACTATAGCTGCAAGTGGTAGGCAGTCGGAGGGTCGGTCACTTCACCTTGCGGAACAGGGTGTGTGCTACCTATAAAAAAAAAGGTGGGGGGAAGGATTATAATTTGGATTTTAAAGGCACAAAATATTCCATCAACCTTTCCTTGCGACACTTACACAATGGTCTCTCGCATGCAGGAAGTCAAAGAGCTCCTCGGTGCACTCCTCCTCTGTTTTGGACCTGGAGTTGACTCTGGTTTCACAGGCCTCCAGGCGCTCCTTGTAGTGGGCACAGTGTTCAGTCTCAGCACATTTCTCTCGTATCAAATCTAGAGGGTCCTGAAGGGGGCAAGAAGGCAGTGCTGCATGTTAAGGAAACTGGAGGAAGGAGACATTCTTGTTGCATTAACACGGTGTGGAGTAGCGGACATTAACAGAAATTAGTAAGCCTCCTCCGCCTTACAAAAACATTACCTGAACCTTTGACAAAACAAGCACAAGACTCAAACTTCACCAATACACATACAATATATTAAACATGTTTAGAATCATGGCTGCTAGAGTTACATTTATTATGAAATGTAAAAAGCTACAAGTCTTATTTATGGAACATGTTCTGTTCCATAGTGCTATGCAGACCTTGATCAAGAGCTCTTTTTATATTGTGTACATAGAGTATATACGTATTGTCTATTGACTTTGAAATATATAGTTTATCTTTTGTTTTAAGCTGTTTTATGTATGCATCATTCAAGGTGACTGGTGTCCCTTATAAGTGTGTGAAAGCAAGAGAATGTTAGTTCCACATAAATACTCAAACAAACGTACCACCATCTCCTCCTCCTCTTCTTCTTCCTCCTCCTCCTCTTCAGGAGCATCTTCCTCCTGGTTGGTGACAATTAAGTCAAAGATTAGATAATGGGAACTTGTTATCCATAACAAGTAATTGAACGGATTCTTAAAGTTGTGGCTGCTATAAATAAAACAAAACCCAAAGTAGAAACCTTTTACAGATTAACCTCCGTTAATAAATATAGAAAATGTTGACTGATGAAACCACGTTAATAAAAGGGAGCTGGTATAATATCAGTTAAATGCAGAATTACTTGTATATCAGGTTGTAACTTCAATCAGCGATATCCAATTACCCGGCGAGCCGACGTCACACATTAACGTAGCTTTCCGGCAGTCAGCGACAGAGTGCAACGTTAAAGTCGGCGACATAAACTCAAAAAAAGCGACCACAAAGTAAATTATCTGTAATTTTCCTTTACCTCGTCGTCGGGGTCACCGTGTGTGAGCATTTTCTTCTCGAACCCCATGTCAGCGCCTCTGAAATTCGCCAAAAAGCCGAAAGAGGATAGAAGTCACGGCACGCGCAGCCCTACTTTACTAAGGTCAACCACACGCAGGAAGTGACATCATCTGCCACCGGATAAACTCTTCCATTGGATAAACGCGAAGACGCGATTTCCCGCTGGTCCAATTAGCGCCGTGGATTGCGTGTGAGTCCCGCCCATCGAATTAATCGGGTATGAGGAACTTTAGTTTTAGCTGTCGGACCATAAAGGCTGCGGCACCGGACGCAGCATGATGGCGCTGCTCTTGGAGAGCAGGCTTCCTGGTCTTTTAAGAAAAGTTAAAGATTTAAGATGTTTTACGCCCAGACGAAACAAACGGGTTAAAGAGAAATGGGTACGTCAAAGTAATATATACAGGTCGTTATCAGTGTCTTTTATTTATATATATATATATATATATATATATATATATATATATATATATATATATATATAAACGAGAGATGAACTTTGGTTTTACATTTAAGCTTCAGAGACAAATTATGTTTAGCAATATGAGAATGGGGGGAAAAAAATAATATTAAGAAGCATTCATCAGGTCTCTCAAAAGAAAAAAAAATGTATTTATGTTGGTTTCTTGTCATTTAACTGTCTTTTTAACAAAGAATGAAATGTATTTTAAATATTTTAATAATTTTTATTTCCCAGACCAGTAAAAATTCTTGAGTAAATCAGCTACTGTACAAACCCCCCTCCTGATTTTTATGTAGAGAAATACATTATAGATATTTACACCATTAACTCATTTTCAAATTAATCACTGAACAATATTTATTTTTTTGAGAAGCAGGTGAAGTTCACAAATCCAAACTGTCAATATTTTATACCTTAAGCTCTAAAAGATTTTCACTGACCTCATAATTCTCTAATGAAATAGGAACACATCCATTTTTTTGTCACACTTTATAAAAAAAGTGGGTCACATTAGACTCCTAGATGGGCCAGTTCTGGGCCCCGGGCCGCATGTTTGACACCCCTGGCCTACAGCATCATAGCCTTATCTCATTAGCTTATTCTGGACGTTTCGCTCTCACAATGAAACGCACGCAGACAGATGAAATAACATGAAAATCCCACGGCTGCTCCCTCTCTGACAGGCTGCTACGCGCGTCAAGTACCCTCCCACAGACCTCGCCCTGCAGCACTTTGACGACGCCTACAGCGTCCAGCTGGGGCACCTCTGGCCGTCGGTTCGATCCGCTCTCCTCACGGAGAAGAAGTACGGGGCCCTGATCAATAACTTCTCCCGTAATGCCTTTCTAGCAGACCTCCAAGGCCAAGGATCCACAGACTTCATCAGCGATGCAGTCGCACAGGGTAGGTGAACGCTTCCTGAGTTCAGCACTTTAGTAGCATTTAAAAAAAACAAAAAAAAAAAAAACGTTTTTCGTTTTTGGATGGCGTAGGGTAATTTATACAGAAGGTTGATTAACATGTTGTAATGAGTTTATCTGAAAGAGACTCACTTTTCTTGCTAGTGACCTAGCGAGGTATTTATGTAGAATTCTGAAATTACAGTGGACAAAACATCATTGTAAATAAGTATGATGGGAGATTCTGTATTTTCATGCATTTGCTCTTTTTTTGTACGTGCCTCCTTATCTTTTTCCCTGAGGTTTTGGTTAATAAATGTAGTGTGGAGGATCCTGGAAAAACGGTTCAAGCATGCAGCCTTTAAATAAAAAAAATAAATAAATAAAAAAAAATCAAAAGTCGAAACTACTTTCTTTAGATTTCTCCCTTGTGAAGCTTCACCTCCGGAATACATGAACAGCAGTTATATTCAGATACACAAATCACCATCCAGTAAAGTTCAACGTGACAATTACAATGATTAAATAGTTTATTTATTAGTTCTGCCCATCCCACAGGTTATGTTCTTTGTGTCTGTATGTGTCATAGAATTTAAATAATTGGTTGCAATCTGGGTGTGAAGAGGATCCGTTAACGTCCTCCTGTATGGTTGCTTCTGTTGTCCCCCTGCAGCTCAGCTGTGCTCTGAGCAAGAACCGCATGTGGAACTCCAGGAGGCGTCCGATGGCGTTTCTATGACAACCTCTGACGTTGCCGGTCAGCAGTCACCGCCTCTGCAGCTCAGCCCAAACATCAAGTGCTCAGTGTTTCCAAGAGGGAACATCACAAGATTCAAGTCTGCTAAGTGAGCTTTTGTTAACCACAGGACATTTTTTTAATGTGCTAACTGATGTTGACATCATTCAACCCAGGGAACATTGTCATTGTCATGATAAGAATAGTGTTATTTTAAACTTTTCCCATGTTCATGGGTTGATCACTATATTTGTTGCAGTTTATCTAATCCCGTTTTAAGGGTTTTCAGCACGTGAACATTTTTTTTAGTTTTTCAATTCTTTAAAAAATTGTGTATATGGCAATAAATACTGTCAATATACTATTTTCCCTATTCTTCTCAGACCAGATGAATTTGGGCTCTTAGGATACTACCTCATGGACGCAGCTTCTTTGTTGCCATGTCTCGCACTGGATGTTCGTGAAGGTCACGCTGTGCTTGACCTCTGTGCCGCCCCAGGAGGCAAAACCCTGGCTCTCCTCCAGACCCAGAGAATAGGTAAAAAAAATAAAAAAATAAAAATCTTTCCTGCAT
Source organism: Eupleurogrammus muticus (assembly GCA_036785175.1). Lineage (NCBI taxonomy): Eukaryota > Metazoa > Chordata > Actinopteri > Scombriformes > Trichiuridae > Eupleurogrammus > Eupleurogrammus muticus. Next base: position 3,687,030 of record JAYKQN010000014.1, read on the forward strand.
AGTCTCAGTTTTCTGCTGCTGTTCTGTCATCTTCTTGTTAATTCTCCTATTTGTGTGTAAAGGGTTCCTGTGTGCAAACGACTTCTCTGCGTCTCGCATGGCGCGACTGAAAAGAGTCCTCAAGAGCTACGTTCCTCATCTGCTTTCGACCAAAGAGAATCTCCGCATGACCTCGTTCGACGGCACCACGTGGAGCCAAATAGAAGCTAACACTTATGACAGGGTGAGAAAATGTCACGTAGTCGTGTTTATGCAGTGGCTGAAACACATGTTTATCCAAGTATTGCCTGTTTACCCACGTTCTGCATTTTCTTTGTTCTCTGTGTTTAGGTCCTCGTCGACGTTCCCTGTACCACAGACAGACATTCACTTTCGGAGGACAGCAACAATATATTTGAAAAGCATAGAACCTACGAAAGACGAATGCTTCCACAGCTTCAGATGGACCTGCTTCTGTAGGTCTTACTTAACTTTGACTATAGTAAAAATATGAAAGAAGTGCACATTGTAGCAGCCAATATTTTTTATAACAACTGATAATATAATTTTGTAATCTTTAAAATTTAATAGGCCATTAATGTAATAACTATCCAATAAAGTAATGCTGTTAAATAACACTCACCACCAAATTAAACACATTGAATACTTCTGTTTATTGATGATATCGCTTGTGTCTGATTGGTTTCACATTTTATGTAAAACCTGTCTTGTCAGAGCAAAGTGAATCCTTACTAAGTGTTTGCCAAAGCCAAAAAAAGCCTCTCCTTTCATGTGACAGGGCGGGGGTCCAAGCAGCGTGTCCAGGTGGGGAGATCATTTACTCCACCTGCACACTGTCTCGAATGCAGAACGGGAACGTGGTTGAACAGGTGATCTCCTCGGCTCAGGAGAACCATGGCATCCAACTTCAGGTCAGTAAGACATAAACTGAACTAATCAACAGTAGGACTGGGCGGTATACCGCTCCAAACCAAATACATTTTTTTCTTAAATGATATGAATTTTTCATATACCCAAATACTGGTGAGTGTGTAGTGTACAAAATGTTAAAAAAAACACAGACCAGTTGAATGCTCATATATACCAAAAAGAAGAGCAGTGTCGATTGTGTGGAAGTACTTCTTTAAAAAACTAAATATGAGGCTATTCCAACAACCATAACCTGTGAATGTTGTCAGGCTAAAGGTGTAAACATAAGTGATTTGCTTCACTACCTCCGCCACCAGCATGTCCTAGAACATGAAGAATGCCTGAAACTTACAATCTGCATCCTCTTATTCGACAGCAGGTGACGTTAACGTTCGTGCTGCAACTGAAAACACAGGATAGAAACACAATAAAACTGTTCTAAGCCAAATTACTGCAGTAATTATTCTCTAAATTCTTAGGAAATTGGGTTAACACCTAGTCATGCAATAAAAATAAATACAGTCAAACACTGTGACACCAATCTAATTGAAAAAAATACTGAGAGAGATGAGAGTTGAGGGAGAGGAACATGTAAACTCAGATCACACCAAGTAATTTGACCTTTTTGTCTACCTCACCCCCCCACCACCCCGCCCCCACATCCAGGTTGTGGATCTGCAACCCCTCGTGAACATGTTTAGGAAAACCTTCCACTTTGCTCCTGACCTCCATGTGGGTGTGATGGTCATCCCACACCTGGCAGCTAACTTTGGACCCATCTATTTGTGCAAGCTGCGGAGGCTGACGTAACAGCTTGTGGAAATCTGAATAACTGACTGGACTGGTCTGAGTTCAGTCTAGTGTCAACAATACAACAATTCCAGGTTATTTCACAGACTTCCGGTAAAACTCTCAAATAAGACAATTTTCATGTTGCAGTTTTCCTTCTCTCCCATAGGTGGCAACAGTAGATTAAAGATTTAAAGTGTCCTGTATATCTCACGCCCACTAGAGGACACTGATGGCATATCTGTAAAGGTTAATATGTGGACAGGAACTCCAGCATGTATATATATATGTGTATATATATGTATGTTCTCCTACATTGTGTCAGATGTGTAAAGATAAATATTTGATTTCAATTTGGGCGGAGTCACTTAATACTTACACGCGTTTCCCATCAGAATTACGTGCTGCCTTTAGCCGTCCTGTGGAAACGGGCCGGCTCTCCGTCAGGTTTGATGGCTTTGCCTAATAATGCGATACGTGTCTGTGTGGCAGGAGGGCATAATGAGCAGGCGGGTAACGACTTATTTGACCATTTGCCTTCTCACGTCTGAACCTGTGCAGCTTTCATTACGGCGGGCGGGATTGACTCCTCGTTTTTGCATTGACATCACTCAAGAGGCGAAAACGTTTTCCTCTTATTGTAACCTAATGTGAGCGGAGAGGGGCCTCTTTTTTTTTTTTCCTTCCATCACACCGCCGATGACCCTTTATGTGGTTCTGGCCAGGCAATGTAGCATGAAAAAGGTGTGTGTGTGTGTGTGCGCATTTATGTATGTGTGTGTCTTAACGAGTTGGGGCAACGCGTGAGTGTCATCCACATCCCACTGTCATTAAGCCGCTCCAAGCGCAGGAGCTGACTCCCCATCCCTGTGCAGGGATGGACGGCAGCCATGCGGCTCCCAGATGAACATTAAAGAGGCAGCAGAGAGCTAAAATGGGACGTCTCGCCCTGTTTTGCCCCTCCGCTTTTTTATTCCACAGATGAGTGCAGATAATTTTCTGTGCGATTGTGAGTGATTACTGTATTATTGCGGTAAAAGGGGGATGTATCGGGGAATGCAGAGGGAATTAATGACACATAAAAACTATTTTTGTATTGACTGCTTTCGTCTCCAGGGCCCTGAGTGCCTGTCCGCATATCTTGTGATTACCTAAACGTATTGTAAATATGTGTTTCCTATGGGCTCTTACATAAATTTACATGTTTTAACACTCAGGAGACGGCAGACTGTTAGAGATGAGTTACTCTCTATTCCGCCCGTCTATAGACTCGACTTGCTGGCTGCTTTATTATTGAATTAGCCAATGAAGCGCTGTGCATTGTGTCCCTGTGTGTAAGCCTGCGTTAGGCAGACATATGCTGTGTATTAGAAAGATGAATATTATGGATTTGACTACACAACCGTGTTTCTGTTGTGTTTTCGGATACAATTTAAATGTTAGATTTCTGTCAATAAACATGCAAAACACTCTTAATAGCTTTACATTTTCACCTTGTGCCCCACAAGCCACTGAATGAATGATCTGGTATGCATTAGATTAACTGATGAAAGTCATATATTAGAACTGAGCGCTTACATTAGGCCACTGAAATGACAGAAGGGGGAGAAAAGCGAGTGTGGAACCTGTTAAGAGGAACATATCTTAGGTTTGTCTTAATGGGTGGATCCCTCTGCCTATGATTAGAATACAGATGTGCTTCTCCAGCAGTGACAGCTGTTGAGCATTAAGAGCATTTAAGTTTAGTGAAGACGGGGCAAGTTGTAGTCTTGCCGGTTCAGAGGTGAAGATCAGACGTGTCCCAGTCGGCGGTGGGAGGGAGGATTTCCCCAGCGGGGGTCTTTGTGGGAGAAGCAGTGTGTAGACTGAGCCCAGCAGGACACACGCCCTGCTGTAACCTGTGTGTGTGTTTTCCTTTTTCTATCGTCTCCATTCATTTCACTAAAACTAATTTGTGTTTATCTTTGCATCCTGTGCTCAATTAACAAAATCACACAGATTAAATAAACATGTTTTTTTTTTTTTTTTTACAGAAACTTTTAGGTTAATAAGCTGCATAGTAAAAGGTAACATTCCCCAATCCGACAGTCATGTTTTTTTTTTCTTTTCATTTCATGTTGTCTGGAGAAAATGTATAGTAGAAGCTAGATTTAAGGCCATCATCATGCATGGATGATTTTCCAAGGAAATTGTAATAAAACAGTGGATCCACCAGCACATCACTGAGGCACACAAATAGATTTTCTATCACCCACATATCATACTATCCTCTGGAGGACCCTTTTTGGACATTATCGTGGTTTTTCCTGCCTATTTCAGATTTTTTTTTCCATCAAATATATACCATACCTTTCCATAATGTATTTTAGGTTTTGGTACAATTCTCATATATGTCCTGAGCACCACATCTATATTGATTTGAGAATTTTTTTTTTGCCCATATTCTTGATATCGAAAAAAAACTATTCCTTTAGCTTTGCCAGTTGTTTTGGGTTGTTTTAGGCAATTTTGCAATTCAATGGGACTATTTTGTTCCCTATTAAACGTGTCCCTAAAGTGTATAGTATGGTGTGCTAGGCCTGAGTTAACCCAGCTGTCATTTATATAACATTTGCTCATGTCACGTGAGAAACGTGTAATATATACAGCAAAGTGCACTGCTGAGCGTCCTTCAATTTACTTCGAATAAGCTTTATACGGCCTGATTTTTCCTCCTGATTTCCACTCACCGGCGGACTCGATGCCGCGTGAAGTGTCTGAGAGCACTCCCGTTTGGTTCAGTGAGGCCCACATTGGAAATGCAACCGTAGGTTTAGGCTGCAGACAGATTAGGAGAGAGAGAATGGGGGTTTTCTTCTCGCTAAGAAGATTACCCGGGGAGGGGCGAGATGGCAGTCAGAGTGTTTAAGAGGAGGAGAAAAAAAAAAAAAGACAAGAAGAAAATGAAAGATGAAGTGGAACTAAAAGAGGGTGGCCCAGGATGCACAGTTTAGCCACCTGTTGTCTGCCTCTTGATATCACTTATTTCTTTGTTTCTCTGTCTGTGTAACCCTCTGCCTTTGCTCTGCCGCCCACACCATTCATTATGAATTATTAAATACTGGTGTGGGAAGTTACTACACCTCAGCATCGTGTACCGGTTTAAGTTTCAATGAGTTTTAGCTTTTTTTTTGTGTATGTCTGTGTGCAGCTGTGAGCCGGATTGTACTTTGCGTCCCACTCCCTCCAGTTCCTGCTGGTGGTTTCCAGGAGGGCTTTGATGTGTATCTGGGCAATGCGCTATTAGAGGGATTTCCCTGGGCCTGACAGCTCAGAGAATATGCAGCGAAATGGCAATGCCAGTGGGCTAAAAGAATGCTGGAAACAGGATTAGGATCATATTCTGGCAGACCCTGTCACCTCCTCAATGGGCCGAGGTTTCTAATGCTGGCACTTTTCATTCTCGCCATGGTTAAAACCTTTAAGAGAACCATGGAGAGGAGGGAGGGAAAAAAAGCACTGATTGAATGGTACACTGTGATTTTTGTGTGTGGGGGGGCTTGCTCCTGTGTGTGTGTGTGTGTGTGTGTAAGCCGGTGGGCCTGTGTGGGACACAGAACTCTCTTGTTTCCTTTCTTACTTTCACAGTCTTAACTCTACCCTCTGTTTTTTAAAGCATTTTTTACAGTATGTTACTTTATAAAAAAGTACATCCATGACTTCTAACATCATAAAGTCGAATAGTCCGACCTTTAAAATTGTAGGTTCATGTCTTCATATTACCACCAATATTTATAAGGTGATGAATTTCTTTTTTTTTTTTTTTTTTTTTTTTAAATCTCACACATTCACACAAAAATGACACAAATACACACATGTCGCCAGTTGCTTAAAGGAAAGTAGACGAAGATGTGTGTGTGTGTGCTTGCGCGCCTATAAATAGGCGGTTATGGCTTTAATGGTGAATATACAGCCCTGAGTGTTAGAGATGGAAGCACCTGATCCAGCATCAAGGGCTCAACACACTTGACCCTGCAGCAGTACAATCTAGCAATCCCTGTTCAACCCCCAGGGTGTGTGCGTGTGTGCATGCGTGTGTGTGTGTGTGTGTGTTTAGGGGGGGGGTGTTAAGTAGAGAGAGAACATTTGGAACAAGAGTATTGTGTTATATTCTCCCGTCTGCAGCCCCATGGGAGAAAATCCTGCCGTGTACCTGGATAACAAGGACATTCACTTCTTGCTGCATGCCCCTTGGCTGAGGACACACACACACAAGAATGTAGTGTAATAAAACACAACAAGGTTAGGGTGAGGTGTTCCACCCACATTAACGCCGCTAATCTGGTGAGATCAGTATCCCCTTCTATCCGATTTTTGGAGAGTGAAGTCATTCATAACAGTCAGGGAAATTGCTCAATGCAGCACCCAAGGTGCCGTTGTTATTTACACACACGCAGGGAGGCAAATGTGTTTTCCAACGCCGGTTCAATTAAGAGCGGAGCAATGTCACACGGCGCTCTCAGTGCATGTAAAGTTTACTACGTGGGAAAAGCAAATGCAGGTTTTTGGAGGAGTTGTTGGAGCTGCCCAATCGGCCCGCATATATTTGTTGTGTGCATGTGAGTGTGCGTGTGCGCGTGCGCGTGCACCAGCAGGGTTGGGTGGGGGTGTGTGCGTTTTGACAAACCATGCTGTTAAAGATATAATAGCAGCATAATCACCGCCCCGGGCCGTCATTCTTCAGGATAATGGGCTGCTTATTCATTGGGGATGGCTTATGTCTCCGTGCGGCTTTTTTTTTTTTTTCTATTTTTCAGATTTTTTTTTTTTTTTCAGATTTACATTGTTCTTTTTCTGTCTCCCATGCTCGTGTATACTCTTTGTCTCCCTGCAGACACTTTAACATCTTATTTATTTAATTTTTAAACATTCTCTTAGTTTGACCTTCTTTCCAGCACTCGATTGTCTTCATGCTTACTTCTTTTCTTTCCTTCTTACTATCACTATCATGCACCCGCTCAGCACTAGCTATGACATTTTAGCTCCAGCAGTATAAACAGTATTGTCATCAAGGGAATTACAACCAGTTTTCTGATCTTTGATTAATAGGCCGTTGAACTAACTCACTTATTAAAAAGTAGATCAACAACAGTTCTGAAGTCTAATTAATTCCAAAGTAAAAGCTGCTGGATGAGATTTGTCCTGTCGATATTCACCATCATTGTAAAAATGAACATGTGCACACTCAGCAGAGATAGACAACGCTTCATTATAAAGATCTTCAAGCAATGTTTTTATTTTCTGATTATTTTACAACAACACTAGTTCAAGTCTACATTGTTAGGGAGGAGTAAAGGAAACAACTCTGCTGCCGGTCTCTCCTCCACCTTTTTATGACGGTGGGGAGAACCGTGTTTCAGCAACAGCAGAACAACAGAACTCAAACAGAGTCAAGACAGGGGTACACAGAGGACTTGGGTCAATTATTCATTGAAATCTTTTCACTTTCTTTGACTTTTCCTGCCTGGATCGCTAAATGGATTGCAAAAAATATAGCAATTGGAGTTGGCAGTTTTCACAGCAATCCAAACTAATTCTGTTTGCTTCTTTCGAGTCAATTCCAGAGAAGAATCTGAACACATTCAAAATAATAATTCAACCCAGGATCACTACATAGACAACCAAACGGGGGTATAAAGGGCTGCCTGTGAGCTCAGCAAATACAATCTTACAATCTGACAGCTAAAGGAATTTTATCTGAGACCATTATCAGTTATACAACATAATAGGAACTTTACAATTACCTTACCAGTAAACATTAATAGATAGACTTTTTTTGTATTTTACATATTAAAATAATGTGCATTTTTTTCATATGAAGACATTATCTTCCAGAACACATGAACAGAAAAAAAACATCAGACTTGTATGACTTCTCATCAAGTGCTAACAGTCGGTGAGACTTTCAATGAAAAGCGGCATGTTTCCTCAAGAGAATATTAAGGCTTAAACATCTAGAACAACAACATGTCCGGATTTGTTTACCACATCATTTTCTATCTGCTTCGTATAATAAGGGGTTTTCATCTCATTGTGAAGCGATATCAATCATGCGGCCACCTTAATTGACTGTTTTAGTGTACAGACCTTTTGAATTAGGTGGCCTTAAATGGTTTGCATGTTCATAATTGCATTTGCCCCGGCTCCCTCAGCCCAGGGCAAAATGTAATTAAAAGCTTTGAGAATTTAGTCACTGAAATCATTTTCTCATTGTCAAACCAGCCTCTGTAAAAGTGCCATATCACTGGCCATTAAACTGGTAAATTAGTCACTTTTAATTACGCTGTTGAGGACAACATGGCTCCGGTTTATTTTTATTTATGTGCCGTTATGTAGTACATGCTATGTACATAACCATGTAGCTTAATTGAAATGCCAATAGTCCTGTGACAGAAACGGTCTCTTTCCTGCGTGAGCAATACCTTTTTTTCCTCCTGGTTGACGAAGCCTAATTCCTTCAAAAAGTGCCTCATTTATTCACATTACTCTTGTAAACATTATTTGCATTGTCTTTGAATTGAGTGCTTCCATCGTCAGCAGTGATACTTCTTTATTTTTTACTTTTTTTTTTTTCCCCAAACGTGGAAGAAAGGTCCAGCATAACGTGTCCTTTCAGTCATTCCGATCTCACGTCTTATTGTTTTTCTTTTCCCGGGGTTACGCTGCTGGACCTTGAGCTGCAACAGAAACTAAGAGGAGTTAAACTGTAGAAGTGTGGTCTGTCTTTTAAAAAAAAAAAAAAAAGCTGTGGTTCAGAGTTCTGTAGGTCCGGCGCATGCTGGCGTGTTTTTTTATTTTTGGACATGTCTGCATGTCCCGTGCCCCTCTGCTGGAGACGGGGGTCAGCACACGGCTCCTAAAGAACTACCACAGTCACACAGACACAGGAGTGGGGCGGTGGGGCGGTGGTGGGCCTGGTTTCTGGCCTAGATTCCGTCGCCCCTTCCGTCGGCTCTCGTCCTCAGTTGGACATGGTGTCCAGTCCCAGCGAGGCGGCGTGCTGCTTGGCCCTCAGACGCAGGTTCTCGATGCTGGTGGTCTTGCTGTTGTGGCTGGCCAGGCCGCCGGCGGCCGATGCCTGCAGCAGCGGGCTGTTCCACACTTGCTGGGCGTGGTGGGATAGGGACTGGTAGTAGGACTGGCAGGGCAGGGAGCCCAGCGGCGCCGGCGGCATGTTGACGTTCATCCCCAGGTAGGGCAGCGAGGACGGGGCGGCCAGGTCGAAGGCGGGGTAGTGCACCAGGTTGTTGGTGGCGGCCATGTGCTGGCGGAACTGCTCCTGCAGACGGAACAGGCTGAGCGGGGAGGAGGAGTAGGAATGGCCCTGAGAGAGAGAACCGCTGCTGGCCAGCCCGCCGCTGGAGGAGGAGGGGGTCACGGACGGGGACACCAGGGGCGAGTCTGCACGGAAACCAGAGGGAATTAATGGAGATTTGATTGGCGCGTACATTTGATTAGACAACTGATGAACATGATGATGAAGTGTTCTACGTGCAGACAGTGGCGGCCTTAGGCATCTAGGGGCCCCCATTTCAAAGCTACATATGAGGCCCTGTCCCATAAAACATTTATCAGTATGTTTTCCAGCTACAGCCCATGCTATAAAACCCGATAAGATGCAATGCTTCAAACTAACTAACTAAGTTTTTTGGGTTACACTGCGTGACCGTTTTGCCATTGTCCATAAAACAGGTATCCATCCCTGAGAAGCCTACCTGGTTTAGGGCTGAGTCTTTTGCAGGCCGGGGAGACGTCTCCCGGTGTCACTGCTCTCTCGCACTTCATCTCCTCTCTCTGAGATTTAGTCTCTTCCTCCTTGTCCGTGGCATTGTCCTCCGTGGCCGACTCGCTGTCTGAGTGTTCCGCTGACGTGACGTTCAGCTCCATGTCCAGTGGCACCGGGTGAACCACGGGGCTTTCCGTCTCCAGAGAGGAGGAGGAGGAGGAGGACGAGGAGGGGGGAGGCAGCTGGGTGTCCGGGAGGAGGCTGGCGGCGCCGCCGGTGGCGGAGGAGGGAGGCGCGTCCTCCTTCTCCGCTCCTCCTTCCCCCGACGCCTCCTTCTGCTTCTGGAGCTGCTCCTTCTGGAGGCTGCGCTGCTTCTTGCGGAACTTGGCTCTGCGATTCTTGAACCAAACCTAGTGAGCAGAGAGGACGATGGTCAGGAGGAACACAGTCATCACCTGGGATGAACCCAAGCAGATGGTTTTGGTGAGTGTCAAGTATTTGATTGGTGCATAAAAAAGTCATTGCATCAATATGCAAGTCAACACATGTCTGCAAAACTTTTATCTCACATAACATGTTTCTGAGATTTTGACCATACACAGTAAAATCTACAGTGTTAATATAACATTTAAAAAAGTTGATTTTGTTGATTATTAACACTGCAGCTTTTATTGTGTAACAGACAATTTAAAATTAGATTTTTTTGTTCTTTTTGTGCTATTTTGATCCATTTGTGTTCTTTTTGGCAACCCCTGAAATGAATAGTCATTCCAAAAGAGCAGTAATTAAAATAAAACTCACTATTTAAGGTTGCAACTAATGATTTTTTTCATTTTCCAATAATCTGTCAATTATGTGAAATAGTGAAACATGTCGATCAAGCTGACATTTTCTTGTACAAGATATCCAGTTTAATGTCATAGAAGACTAATGAAAACCCAACATATTTGAGCAGCTGGAATCAGAGGATCAGACACTGATCGTTGCATTGCAGCGGTGGTTCTGTGTTTCCTCCTACCTGGACGCGGGCCTCGGGCAGGTTGGTGCACATGGCCAGCCGCTCCCGCATCACCACGTCCGGGTAGTGCGTCTTCTGGAACGTCTTCTCCAGCGCCTCCAGCTGCTGCGCCGTGAAGGCCGTGCGGCTGCGGCGCTGCTTGCGGTGCTGGGAGCCGTAGCGAGCCTCCAGGATGATGTCTTGAAATGCGCAGCCGTTGGAAGAGAAAAACGCACGGCGGGTTTTACTTTGGCATGATGGGATATTGTGATTAGTGAATCCTGCATGGTGAAGCTCATTGGATGGGTTGTAATGATGTAATAATTTTGCTTATTAGACTATATCAACTTTTCAGTAAGTATTTCATTTAACACAAAATTCAATATACGTTTTAAAAACCATAAATAAAAACGCTAAAAATAATTTTAAAAAAATCTAATTGGATCCATATTACTTAATTATTGCAACTAACAAGTTAATTTGGTGAGCAATCAACTTAAAACGTGTATTTAGTTTTTAATTATTTAGTAAGTGGTAATTAAAACACATTCGATTGTAGTTGAAAATGTTATTCCCTTAACTCAATTTAGTTAATATAAGGGTCAATGACAAATCATGGCTGGCAAGATAAGATAGTAAAACAAAAATGCATAAAATACAGATTTTCAATGTATTGTTTGTGTAGAAAAATCCCAATTTTATTCGATTTTTTGACAAAAAATAGAAAATAGTGTGATGGAAAAAAAAATGATAAATTGAAATATTTAAACCACCTCGAATATAAAACTAGTCGATGTTTTTAATTTTTTAAAACCATTATTAGAGAGTTAAACTGTTACCAGTATTTTTTTAGGTTTACACCACATGACAGTTTTGTCCCATAACTTAAACCTACAAAAATACATCTGCAAACAGTTGCATTAGTTCGTGTTGAACCAAAAGGCCTACATTTATTTCTAGAATGCATCTCATCAAATAGCCTATAGGGTTGTGTGCGTGCGTGCGTGCGTGCGTGCACTCAATTACCAGCTAGTCTCTCCGCCAGCGTGAGCGCGTGCACGGACGGCCGGTAGTCGGGCGTGTGCTGCGCCTGCTGCGCGGCCTGCTGGTGCAGGTTGTACATGGCGCTCAGAGAGTTCATGGCGTGCAGAGAGTATCCGTTCACCCCGTAGTGCTGCATGGTGAGAGGTGGCTACCTGCGGGAAGGAGGAGGAGGAGAGGAGGAGAAGGGTCAGTGTTTTTCACTCAAGGACACTTTTGGCGTCGAGGACACGCTACGCATCAGAAGCGTCTATTTGCGGGTTTTGCCAGTGACGTGACGTGCACGAGCCTTTTATTAGGAAATGACAGCGGGCTCCACGCGCTCAAGGGCCAATAGATTTTTTTTTTTTATACACCGTGCGCACTCAGACTAACGTGTTATCCATTAACATCCAATTATCACTCTGTTCATTCCATTAATTATACAAAAGACTTTTAATTGGGGTAATTATCACTCGTTGCCATAATGAACCGTGACGGATGCCTTATTCATGAAGTTATTCACCGCAGAGGCCAAATCCCCACTGAAGACGCTGCTCTGACAGATCAACGCGTTGATGAAATGATATAAGCAGATTTGTTCCGGGTCTCGGTGGCAAAACTGAAACCGGATAGCTGGATTTTTTTTAATGACCAGGCTTTCCTTAATTTTACTGACTTACTCTTCCTTTAATATCAAAGATTGCGATTTATTTTTGGCAACTCCATGTTATTATAATTATTATAAGGCTATATATATATATACATCATTTCCGTATGTAGATTAAACATCCATGTTAGAGTCTTTCACAAAGCAGCAATTTCACAAACTCTATTCCTTCTCCTTCTCCTTCACGACCGAGATTTTCATAGATGAATCGCTGGAGGACACGATTAGATATGTATTAGTGCGGAGCAGGCAGGAGGGGTCCCTCCGAGGCCCACTCGGTTATTATAACTATTACAGACCGACCACGGGGGGAAATATATACATCTTTCTGCCCTGTGACAGGCACAGTGTCCGGGAAGCTGCTGGAAAAATATTTTAGACACAACTTTAAACTGATCCTTCCATTAATTATAATAATAATAATAATACTGTAATATGAGTGTGCGAGAACTTGTGTTTTTTTGATTATTTATGTCCGTTTTTAGAATAAAATATACTTTTTAAAATGGCATTGAATTTCAAAAGGATATCCAGTAAGTTATCTCCAGCATAAGACCTAATAATAAATATATAATAGTATTATTATTATTAATATAGCATGCGATAAAATAATAGCATTATAATTATATGTTTTATTTGACTCATTATTATAGATAATTAATGTAATCCTGTAGGCCAAAGGCTACTAGAAATCACAACTTTTACAGTGTGTGTGTGATCGTTCTTGAAAATGTTCACTGCCTGCGCGCGCGCGCGTGTGTGTGCGTGCGCGTGCGCGCGATGCCCGCAGTGCCCATTCCCAGCCTATTAAGTGGCTGCGGCGGCTGATGAATGTGATCAGAGGGCAGTGGGGAATAGTTTAATTCGCCGGGACAGAAGGTGCTTCGCTAAACATTTACTTTACTCCCCCAAGTATTTGAGTTGAATAGCCCCCCCTCCCTCCCTCCCCAGTACCCCCCCCCCTCCTCCTCTCTCTGGCGGCCTCTTATCCCATCGCCCCGGGGCAACGTTTTGGCTGAGATGTATGGCTTCTCCGCGGGTAAAAATATGCATGTTGATCCCCATTTGGCTCCCCGTCTAATGGAAGTGCAAATAGGTTTCGACTGCGAGGCCCTCCATTTATCATCAACGCTGACACGAACGGACTTGGACGTACAGTGGCTGCTTAGCTCTGGGTTGGAGTTCCCGCGTGCGTGCGAGTGCGTGCGCGCGCGCGTGTGTGAGTGTTCTAGTAATAGACCCATTTTTTTCTCGAGTGCGTTTTTTTTTCTCCTTTTCTTCACGTTATCTCTGAAATTTAAAGTGAAAAAATGATACATGCGAGTGTTATATGATAAAAGATATTACAATAATAATTTTAGGCCTACATATTTTTCCTGCATATATTTTAATTTCACATGCACATTTTCCCCTTTGCAATTAAAATTGCCTTTTTTAAATTTAAAGAAAAGTTATTTGTGCGTCTATTTTTAATATTTTGTAAAAATGTCCAGCTTGTAAGTCTGCCTTCTCACCTTTTTATATTAACCACTGCGTGTCTGCTGATAGCCTGTATCCTCCTGTCCATGTCAAATCCGGCACAATAGCTGCTCGCCGTGCGCCTGTCAGTGCGGTTATTGTCATGCATAAGCCGCGCTCCGCGCTCCGCTCCGGGCTGTGGGCCCTCCTGGCAGCCCCTGCTCGCCGCTTCGATTATCAAACCGTCATTATGTAAATTGGCATGTACAGTGCAAGTCTTTGATCCGACTAAATTACGGAGGAAAATGTTATTTGATAAGAGCCCCCGGGGGCGCGAGGCCACCTGACAATCTGCTCTTTGCTGCGTCACGAGTGTGAAGTGTCAGAGGCCGAGGAGGACCATCTTTGATTTTTCCTCCCTGAGCTGTTATTATAAAGGATGTTTTTTATGCGGGGTCCCAGATTGAAATTGAAAGGTGTCTTTAGTGTATGATAATGTACCGTCAGCGTGTCAGGTCTATTAAACCGTTCTGTGATCCATATAGACTCAGAAACAGCAGGAGTCCACAGAGCACTGACATTTAGAACCACTTTCTGTAAATTAGTTCCATTTATATATATATATATATATATATATATATATATATGAAAAAAAAAAAAACTTTAGAGACTTTTTTTAAAATTATGAATCCCAAAGAGTTCCTTTTCAGAACTGAAACGAATCATACACAAACATGTACTCTTTTATGTTGGTAAGATAATTAATTAGTTATTTTTTTATTCAAATATTTAAATACGCCTGTTTTTCAATAGAGCTTTTATGTCAGGCTACATGTTGGGGTGTGATTTTACACAGAAGTTTAACAAGTAGCTCTGATTTATCATTTAAAAAAATATATATATACCGTAAATGTAGATTTTTAATATATGTTGCCTATTTATTGTTTCTCTTACACAAGCTATGTAAAGTAATGGAGAAGCAACTTTACTTGAACTTACTACTGACATGAGACTGATTGATAATATATGCACAGACATTAAAAACTCACTTTCTTAAATAAAAACAATCAGACAGCACTGTGTACAAATAATGTTTAACCCCTTCCACCCTCCCCCAAAAAAACTAAAAGTTTGTAGCTTACCACTCAGTTGGAGCAGAGAATCTCAGCTCCTCAACTTCTTCTTCCGTCCTTCCTGCTGCTGTTTGCTTTCTACAGAGAAACCGTCTCCGTCTCCGGATAACGAGTGTGTGATAAGTAAATGATGGAATACCGGAATAAAAGTCCTGCAGTTGTCGCCTCGCGGCTCCGCTGCGCTCGCGCTGCTCTCCGCTCCGCTCCGCGTGCTGCGCCTCGCGCTGAGAACCATCTGCTGAGCGCGAGCCCGGAGGAGGGATTTTAACGGGGATCATGCCGGCTTCCTATTGGCTCCCCTTAATGTCACTCAGGTAAAAAAAAAAAAAAAAAGCGGAGATAGTTGAGCGTCCAGCGGCAGACTTTTACCGCAGCTGTTTATCTGTCTGTCTGTGTGCACGTGCGTTTTTTTATTCCATCCATATTTATGTCATCAATCAAAGAGGCTGGTCCATATATTTTTATTTGACAATAAATTGTATTTAAATAATACATTTCGGCTATTTCCACTGTAGTGATTTGTATTCCTTAAGCTCTTATTTTGTGAGGGGAAAAAGTGAACACATGACACTTAGAATCAAACATTTATATAAAGAAATTATAATTTATATTTTAAAAAAAAAAGTTCTGAACATTAACAATTCGCATGTGAAATGATTTTCAGGCCCAGGTTACTTGTTTTTTGTTTGCAAATGTACTCAAGTCAGCCTCCTCAATATGCTTATATGCACTCTGCGCATGAATCCAATTGCCTTTCTTTAGTTTTTGCGATGAGAAAGGAACCAACCTTTGGTCTGTTTGCTTTTCGGCTTGTTTTTTCCGTACCACTGGAAGAGAGAGAGAGAGAGAGAGGGGGACTTTAGAGAGATGGCTAATAGATGCCAGGGTGCTGCCTTTACACTCTCCCGGCCTGGAAGGATTTGGGATGGGATAGGGAAGACAAGACGCCATCTCAGCCTCCAAAAACCCCTGTCTTAAAATGACTGCGGGTAAGAGGATTAGGGCAATAATGCCCTTCTCTTCTTGAAGGGTTTTTAGAGAAGATTTCTTCTCCCGGAGCAAAACCGTTTAGGTAGGGAATTAAGGGCAGCGCAAAGTAGCCTTTTAATGTAAAGCTTGCATATTTTGTTGGGAGATTCTTTGGGAAAGTGCATGGCCTATCACTGACCATGTTTCTTTCTCCCTCTGACGAATT
This sequence comes from Eupleurogrammus muticus, assembly GCA_036785175.1. Classification (NCBI taxonomy): domain Eukaryota; kingdom Metazoa; phylum Chordata; class Actinopteri; order Scombriformes; family Trichiuridae; genus Eupleurogrammus; species Eupleurogrammus muticus. The sequence continues at coordinate 3,702,966 of JAYKQN010000014.1, forward strand.
TAAACAGGAGATAAAATATTCCGTAGGAATAGAGAATATTAATGTTCATGAGCTTTTTTTGCGCATATTAACGCAACTGCGCCAAAACACAATTTATGGGGCAATCAGCGGTTTTTAAGACATTTATGATCACAATGATGTGTGAGAGGAATATATATATATATATATATATATATATATATATATATATATATATATATATATATATATATATATATATATATATATATATACTCTCACTCCTGCCACATTTGCGTCAAAACGAATATTGCGCTGTTTTTTTAATTAGTCATGGCCAATTTTTTAATGTTATATTATTAATGTACCATTTCAAATTTATAAATACAAAATTCTAAGATTGATAAATGAATTGAATTTAGAAACTAATTAAATAGCTGAAGTGTGTATGTGCCTTAAAGTTGAATTATTATAATAAATGATTGATTCTTTAACATACCCAACAAGATGGACGTCATGTTTTTATTTGGTCCATTTTATTAGAACTCGGCTTATTTTTTATGTTATTATCAATATTTCAATTCGTCTTATTCCTCACTGGCATGATCGATATAATCGATATTTCCCCCCACTCCTCGATTTGTTTCCTTCTAACCACCTAAAACTTTTCCCACTTCAAAGTGCACCTCTCTCCAGAAAACTCGTGTGCCTGGGTTCTGTCTCCTCATAGGCTCCTATCACTCGGGTTTCTGCGAGGTCTGAGAAAGAAAGAGGATTAACTTGTGAACCAATGGAAATAAGAACTTAAACGGGAGGTAAATCTGGCCACTGTCTCTTTGTGAGGACCGTCTCTAAAGCAATTAAAGCGAGAAAGAGTTTCTTCTCAGCGCCTCTCCACCCAAAGCTCCTTAGAGGACTAGAGCTGTCCAGCGCATCTGAGGGGCTTAAACGCCAAAAAACAGCTCCCCTTACCCCTGAACCCGGCGGTGCACTGCTCAATGCAAGGTGGGCAAACAATGACCTCCATGACTGGCAACTCACAACATCAGAATGGTAATTTGGCAGAGGCATTAATGATTTTTTCCCTCCCTTAAAAGTCCCATAATGTCAGATTTTTACCCCCCAAATAGGATCCAAACTCTTTCTATTTGTTTGGGCTGCACTTGATAAAGGTGTGAAGAACAAAACCATATTTAATGCCGGTGGATTCAGCTCTCTAATAGCTAATTAATACTCTTAATGATGTTTCTGCAACTTCATGAATACATTAGGTCTGCAATCCAGCAAGCCTCAGCCTCCCCGGCACCATTCAAGGGTATTTCAGCATCTGTTCATCCTAGGGCAATTAATCATTTTGATGTGTGGTTTAAAATCGACTTCTTGCAGGAGACCTTTTTGATAAGAATAACAAAGCCATTTGCCAGGAGCCACCTCTCACACGCCGTTATTAGCAGCACTTCCACTGTAAGACTCTGCTTTCCCTTTCCCGTTATTTATTTATCTCTACATTTTTAAATATGTCTAGATAGATGAATTTAAAGAGACAGCGGCTCCTTGCGTTTTTATTGGCAGCACCACGCCTCTGAATCCTCCTGGAATCCCCTTTTATTGGTGACAAGATCTCAGGATCTCCTCTGCAAATCCCTCATCTGAAAGTTTTCAACCTGTCAGTTTCCTCTAAAAGCTGCATAATTCCCCCCCTCTCTTTCTCTCCATCCATCCCCTTCTCTTTTTCCTCCTGCCCTCTTTTCTCCCTTGTCTCAATCCCTCTGTCTGGTTTCTTTTCCTTGCCTTCTCCTCTCTCTCTCTCTGCCTCGCTCTCTCTGGCCCGGATCCCTCTGCACAAGGGGGCCCATTGTATAGTCCTAATCCAGAGGCAACACAGCTTTAGGGACATGCAGGGATAAAAGGCCCATCAAGCCCACAACTTTATGGGGGCAAATCTCTCCTTAATCCTTCACTTTATCTAAACAAAAGCCCCTCTGCCTTAATCCACCTATGTGTTGGAGAAAAAGAAGGAGAAGGAAAAACTGGAGAGTGACAGAGAATGAGAGAGAAGAGAGAATGAGGAAGAAAAGGAGAGCAAAAACAAGAGATGGTTGGAGAGAGAGAGGGGAAAAAAAGTTGCACACTCTATATATATATATATATTTATATATATAAACCTGCAAGGTGGAAATATCCTGTATCCACATTAACTGCTGCCTTCATGATCCTCTTGCATTTAAAGACACAGCTCATAATTCTGACCACACAAATGCACATTGGTAAATAATAATAATAATAATTATTATTATTATTTGAAGTGAGGCTAGACACAAGAAATAAAACAGTTTTAGACAGTTAAATATACGAATATGCATAGTTCCATTTTTTATCATATAGCTATAAATCTTGTTAAAAATGTTTTTATAATTATAATATATGATCAGGTACTGCTTACAAAACATGACTGATGCAAAGATATTATGTATATGAGCATCACAACACATGAGTGGATTTGATAATTCTAAATCCTAAATTCAGCCAAAGTCTGTGAAGTCGGGTAAAGCTGGAAAAATGAAGGTTTAATGTCTTAGGCTCTTTAAATATTAGCAATTACATTAACATGCTATTGCATAGTTGCCAGAAATGTCATTTAGATGATACAGTTATTTTTATTTATTATTTTAAATGTTTATTCTGACATTATAAGGATGGGTGCAATGATTGATGAAAGAGAAGATAGAAAGGTGAGGGAGCACCATTTCCTGGCAGGCGTGTTCTTGATGTGTTGTCAGGTAGTTTGCTGCTGTTTGGAGTTTTTTGGGTTGACTTTTGTTCAATTCAAGATGGCGGATAAGAGACTTATGACATGACTTATGTGTTCTTTTGAAAACTGTTGAGTGGTGCTATGGAGCCATTTTGCCACGCCCATGTTCAAAACACATACATTTTCACCAGGCCCTGTGTAACTTGGATTAAGAAATCCCCAGGTGCTCGATAGGTAGGAAGACCTTTGGTTGTCTGGTATTGCGAGATTACGTAGCTTAACTAGTCCTATATGACTTAAACATGTCATCATGGTGAGGTTGGACCTCTTGATGTGTTAGAAGGTCCAAAGTTTGAAACTATTTTACTTGCCGTTTCATGGAAATATATCAGAAAAAGTAACAGTAACTCCAACAAAAGGCGTCTTTTATCATACTTTATTATTCTCAGAGCTTCTTGTTATATTCTAAATAAAAATGCCTGAATACCTACAACGTGAATACCTCAATGCTTTCATTTGAAAAGATAACACACAGTTTAAAATTTGTCTTACAATTGAAATTGGTGATATACTCAGGGTGTCTCACCAACACATGTATGGAGAGAAAGACTCAGACCTTGTTGCATGTTTTGAGTTTTATTCAGAGACAACCTATTTAAAAAGTAAACATTTCACAGTTCTAACTTGCCCACCTCGCCGTCTGTGATCCACAGACTCCAGATAAAGCTGTTTGAGGCCGGTGTGGCCCTCCCTCTGTTACTATTGACTCTGGTTGTGGCCTGGCTTTGCCCGGATTCCTCCTTCAAATTAAAGTAATGGGTTCACGAGGCCAAATCTCAACGAGGATGACAATGCTATCCCCTGAAAAGCTCCTCTGTAGAGCCAGAATCTCGTCATTTCCTAAAACATCTGTCTTTACAACGCAAAATCCCACTGTATCTGCTCCGCTGTGGACAGTCATTCCTTAATCTTGAGCTGGGTTTAAGAGGTTTTAGACAGAGCTTGAAAGGGATAGGTGGTGAGAGGGAGTAATACCTGCTGCATTAAGGGGAAATGTTGATACTCCAATTTGAAGAAATTGCTCTGACTTTCCAGTGTGTTGACTGATTGGTTATTAAGCATTTTTTTTCCTTTTTAGTAAATTATACTTATTTCCCCTTTTTAAAAGTACATGAAAAGGTATAATTCCACATAAAAAGGTTTTAAAAAATCTGCCAAAGTTGACAAAAGCAGCCCACTACTTTTAATTTTAGCCTTCATTAACACTCTCAATTACCGTCTCCTCCTCGGCTCTGTTCCTTCCTAATAGAGCTTACAGAGCTAATGAAGCAAGTAGTTGGGACAATTTAGTCATTACAGGCAATTAAGACAATCCAATGCAATCCCACACAGACCAGGAGACGAGCGGAGCTGTCGGGGGTAGAAATCCAACAAGCAGCCACCCAAACCAACAAAGTCCTCTGTGGAGTCAGCCGGTGTAGAGAAAGCTTTAGACTGGATTGAAGGAATTTTCCCTCTGGTGGTATCACTTGTAATACTTGAACCATTATAAGGCTGATCAGCAGTTGGCTGAAGGCCTCTGTGTTTCCTCCATGCAGGGATTACACCTGGCCTCAGGAGGAGGGGGGGGGGGGGGGTGTTTCTCAAAGAGGCAGGCAGACGGAGACGCAAGGCAGCCTGATGCATTCCACCACAATAAAGTATAAATCCTCTTCTTCACAGCGTATTACAGGAATGAACATAAGGGATTGTGTCATTGTTGCGCCGTAATCTGGCTTTAAACTCCTTGTTTTACCAATGGTGCTCTTTAAAAAGCTTGTTTTTTCCCCCTGTCCTCTCTTCATCCTGTATTAACCTACTGTTTCCTCATCAAGAGTCTTTTCTTTTTTAAGGTTGAGAGTTAAAACTCAACCTTTAAAAAACACGCTGATGCACTCAGGTAATGAGTCAGGTAAAAGTGCCGCTTAATTACACACGAGGAGGCGGGATCCGCTCTCCTTATAAAGGTCTTGTTAAAGTCGTATATTTCCTATAGTGATAGTTTGCTCCTAACTTGTCACCAAAATAGATCATTCACGCTGCAAGATGCACTATATGCTAAGATATTGTAATTTTCTAAATGCCTTTCCGTGTGTCCTTGCCCTCAAAAGCTAAGGGTAATATCCTATCCTGCTTTGGAAGTGGAGATGCCGGCACTTTTTTCTGTTCGTTGAACAGGCAGCCGCCATGAAATAGCTCCTGATAGAAATGCTGAAGCTGTCATCCTGCCGTGCGCCTGCATCTCCTCTATCTTTACTCAGCCGTCTGAACAGGTCATATATATTTTGTGGTATTCAAAATGACTCAGGCCGTCTATTGAGTTGTCCTTGTCGCGTGCAGAGATTTCATTACAAACGATTCACCGCACAGATATATATATATATATTTTTCTTTTAGCATTAAACTGTCATCAAGTGATTTTTGACAGGCTCTCAGCTCTTCATCAGTTTCTCATTAGGATGAATTAGTTGTGGTGATTGAGTTTTCATAGATCAGAGGAACAAGCGACTGTGACTGATCAGAGACGCGCCTCAGTGAGTGTGGCGTGCAATGATTTATGGAATATCAATGGTTTGGGTTGCTCTGCATACACACCTCTTTTGTTAAAAAAAAAAAAAAGAAAAGAAACATAAAATAAGTGCGATTACCTTGATTTTTATCACACAAAATCACACATTTGTACTTTCTTGCTGTTTTAGAGCATAAGGTGTGTTCGCATTTCTGCTGCTGCTACAAGTTCCATGTAATTTTCTGCTGTTTGCGCACATGCACATTTGAAATAATCTGCAATAACAGGACACTTCCTGCAGCAAACACACACACACACACAGGCAGACATGCTGGGGTCAGGCCAGGCAGCACGTCTCATTTCAGCCTCTTCACTCTTTCTCAGTTTCTGTCTTTACTCCTAGTTGAGGCTCCGTCCTCCCCCTCCTCCTCCTCCTCCTCCTCCTCCTGCATTGCTCTCTCCATCGCATCTGAAAGGAACCTTGCTGGGCCCAACTGTGTGTGTAACGAGCTGGGCAGGGCAGTCACGGTGGGGTATGCAACGCTGTGTGCCAGTGTTTACACGTGTTTTTTTTTTTCTTTTTTAGAGCGTCTCCCCCATGAAAACAGATACTTGAGGCCGTATTCGCTGTCTCCGCTCGCGCTCACGCACACGTGTTTGTCACCTCAGTGATCCTCCAGTACTCTTCCCCAGCAGGAGGCAGAGGGAGGAGGTGGAGCAGGAGGCTAATGGATATGTTTGTTTACCTATTTGTCCTTGACATGATCAATTGATCAGCAGGCTAATTCACTGCCACATGGGCTCATTACATTTAAATTGCAAATGGTTTTCCGCGTGTGTTTTCATCTCCTTGCTTCCGCTTGCCTGTGCGTGGCGTGGATGTACAGTACAGCAGGTGTGTGTCCGCGGACACGTCTGGAGCTCATATACAACATTTATTTTACTTTTATGGAGCAATAGAAGAAATAGTTACCTGTACCATGAAGTGGGAGATATTAAATAGTCGTCTTCTGATCACACACACTCTCCCATAGGAGTGTGAGCTAATTCCTGAGTGTTAAAAGCCTGTGATCATGTGTTGCCGGGAAGATTCCAGTGTATGATTACTGATGTGGAATTAAAATCTGGGACTGAACAGACAACCATGAGCATCAGTGGGAGATGGCCAAGTTAAACTCTAATTGACATTTAGACTTTTTTAATTCATGTTACCTTGCAAATTGCCAGCATTGCTTGTCCACCATTTTAAAGAAATATTACAAATAAATACATTTATTTGAGTTAAAACATAAGATAAGAAAATTGATACTATACTTTTATATCTGTGCAAAAAAGCAGAGTTACCTTAACTTAAGTGGCTGGTCTCTTCTAACTCTTCACAACGAAGCACATAAGCCTATGTCCTCAAAATGTTGAGCTACTCCTAAGTGTGGAAACCACATTTCAAATAAATAATTTCCATCAATTTAAAACATATTTTCGTTCTGCTTTATGACAGTGTAAACGTCGAAAAATCGATGGACAGTCAGACAAACGGAAGGAAGGATGGACGGATTGGTGAATGGCAGGGCCTTTACTATGACGTCTCAGGGGGTTCATTTGTTTCATTGGCTTGTTGGGCCATAATGGGCTTTATATGATGACTCCTCACCCCTGTCAGATTCCACCATGATCCAAAAAAAAAAACACACACATTCATCACCGCCTCACACACACATGCACGCACAGCTTCGATCAATGGTCATAAATTTGATCTCTGACAAGCCTGACACTTGCACCCACGAGGCCTTTGGTCACTCTGTTTCTCTTGACCACTCCTCATGCAACACACACACACACACACACACATTCACGTGCACGTGCACGAAAAGACAAGCACTTCTTTCCCACTCCTTCCTTCCCCTGACACGCTTGTCAAGGACCTCGTTGACCCCTGACCCCGCCCTGCTTGGCACCGTTATTGATTTTCCCTCCGACCCTCTCAATCTGGGATGAAGAAGGGTGAGGACCTGGGAATTAGCCGCCGTAGTCAGGTATAAAGGAGGGGACGCTGAGGATGAAGGGGAGCGATCAATGCGCTCTGATGGCTGAGCTTGCAGTAGCAGAAACAACAGTCAGCCATGGAGAAAATCAAAAAGGGCTTGAGGCAAGACAGGAGAGCAACACTGATGAGGGTGAGGGAGGGTAGACAGGGGAGGGCGGGGAGGAAAGTGTTGTTTGGTGTCTTGTTGTGTTACAGATGCATTCGGGTATGTATGTTGATGCATTAATAACCACTTCTAGGGATAGTTTTTAAAAAATGTTTGGAAATTCCCCCATTGGCCATGAGTCCTTTTCTTGTCAGTAAATGCTGTTTCCACAACAGCGGAGCACAGTTTTGCTATACAGCTAATGGTATTTTTTGGTTTCCCTCGTCAAACTCAGAAAATACAAAATCCAGAAAATCGATGTGGTGGACCTGCACATTAACCATGATATGATATATTAACAGAACATTACAAGATGGAACTGTTTTCAAGGTAAATGTGAAGCTGGACTTTAGATTCCAGACAGAGAGTGATCTCAAAAGTGCACATTTAGTGTAGCTAACTTCTGTCAACTAAACAAATCTGCATTATTGGTCTTAAGTGAAGAAAGTAGAAAGTAGAAGAAAGGAGTATTTGCTTCACGTGTTTGTGATGTAATTTTCCAGTTGTTGTTTCATATTGTGGTGAAAGTGCAGGTCACGACAAGTTGCTGGATTGTGTATTTGCTGAGTGTGATGAGGGTTAACCAAAAAATACCATTAGCCACATAGTAGTAGCTGAGCAGCTCACAGCTCTGCTCCACTCATCTGGAAACAACTTGTATAGACAAAAAAAGGTTAAGCACCTATTTCTATGATTATCTATTTCTCAAAAATATTGAACTATCCCTTTAACAAAAAAAAAAGAACAGTAAAATGATAGTAGTAAAGTACTCATATATTACAATCTGTTGAAAGCCAGATAAATGGCATGATCATTATTATTTTAATCATTAATTGACACCATGCACAAGCAAATCAGAGCATTGGTTCAGAAGACTTTGACCATCTTTGGCTTGCAGTGTGGCCCAATGAACATTTTCAATGACAACACCATCCAAATCTGAAAGCCACTAGCCAGGGTTTTCGGATGGTTTGACCTGTGATATGTAAGAACCATGCTACTAACAAATTGGGCATACCTTTTTGGCAAATACGACTGGGAAAAAAAGTGGGGCACCTGGACATAGAATCACCACAGTTTGTGTAGGCTCCAGTTTGAACGCTTAATTTCTAAATGTGGCCATCCCAATCTTGTTTTTTTGGACCATATGTGGATGAGAACATGGAGCTCCTGACTTGGATTATTAAGACATTCTTAGGGTTGAAGCTATAGCTGCACCAGCTTCCTGCCACTCAAAGCGACACCACCCTTAAATATGCAAAACTTTAATCAAATTGAAACGCGTAGTTACGTAAAAAACAACCCTCCCCTGGAGCTTGTTTCGCAGATAAATTCAGATTTTCGGAGAGATGACACATTGCCTCCTTTTGTCTTTGCTTGTTTCTGCCTAAACACCTAAAGTCGATCCATCCCATTTATTTGTTTGATAAACTGTGTGTGCGTGTGTGTGCGTACTCACTCTCTCAGTGGAAAGCAAAAAGCTTTTTAAGCAACCATTTGTCCTTTTTCAACGCAGCTTGCCGTAATCCGTCCCCGCTTCTCCACTCCGCCGCCACCTCCTCGTGGATCAGGTTAGAGATTTAACAGCAGTGTTCGGAGGTGACACACTTAAACATAATCTTTTTTTTTTCTTATTTAATTTCCCACCATCCTCTCAGCTGATTCTCCCCCTGTCACTTTAGACGCGGCTGAGAGACTGATTTGTCTTCCATAATCTCTTCTTGCATTCCCCCCACCCCTCCACCACCACCACTCTACTTGGAGAAACCTCGAAATATCATAAGGAGATTATTTCATTCGTAATTGATTGAGTGGCTCCTCACCACAGACCAAGATACTTCAAAGTGTCTGAATTAAGACTTGGGGTGGGCTGAGGGAGGCGGGGAAGGGGGGGCGAAGGCGACGTGGCTCCATGAGGCCGGGGTCGTGCGGCTGAGCCTCTTTGGCTGGCGAATAGGAGTTGAGTCTGATCCTGCGATGGCAGCTAATTGGCTAAAGGAAAGACGTAACGGTCAGAGGAACATTTAGACAGGGACCCCTCAGACCTACACACACTGGGTTCCAGGATACAACTTGATTCACAAATGGTGAAGAAGTTTGTGAAACTTGAACGACACCTTTTGTAGTCCACGACTGCCCGCGTTGCTGGGAATTCATAGGATTATGCAAGAAAAAACTGCAGAACTTCCATAAAAACATCAGACGAATCATTTCATGAGAATGTGTTGAGCCTTTTTTCCAAGCTCATGAATGTTTTTTACCACACATTTGGCTGTTGAAGAAACTTTTGGGGAAATTCGCTCTCTTGCCAGGAGTTAGGCTGATACCTGTGTGGTTACGTATTACCAGAGCCAGGAAATTAACTTAGCTTAGCATAGAGATTGGTATTCTGTCCAAAAGTAACACAATCCACCAAACCAGCACCCTAAAAAACTCAATACATACAACCAGTAGTGGTTTGTAAGAGAGCGTTTCTTGGCAGTGACTTCTGTAAATTTACTGTAGATGTTTTGTTTAATACAGATTAAATGAAATTTAATGTTTTTATTTGTGAGCTTTAGAGGTGCACAAAGGTAGAGTTTGTTACCTTATGACAGATCTAAGCTGTTTTCCCCCCACGTAAACCATCTCCTTTTAGCTTTTCGCTCCACACACATAGACTTCGGTAAAGCTCATCATCCATTCTCTACTGCCTTTAAACGCCCAATCCTGCAGATTTCTAACTTCCTGCTCATACCTTCCTGCAGCCTCCCAGCTCTTCCTTGAGGCGGCGGAGACGCCGTTAGCCTCCAATTTGTCTCTGAAGCCAATCCAGGTATGGGGTTAACCATTTTCCCACCGCTCCCTATCAGGGGGACGCACAGATCCCACATGATCACTCATGAGTCTGAAGCAAAGTCTTTTGGCCCTGAAAGCCAGAGGATGAGAAGGACAGTCTACCCCCGGTCTGCGTTTCATATCTTTTTACCCCAAATCGCCCATCTCTGTCTAATTTTCTCTTCATCTCCCCCCCCCCCCCTCTGTCGCTCTTTTCTTTTTGCCCCTTTTCCTTTCTGTTACTCATCCTTTTGTCCCACCATCACCCCATTCCTCCCTATCAGTCCTGACCCATTGCTGATCTTAATCCTCTTACCTCACGGCTCCATTACCCACTTCAGCAATTTTTGCATATACACCAAAGAAAGAGGGGCTCCTCAAAGCCCAGTCCTCCAGCCCCCCCCCCTCAAAAATAGACCCCCCAAACCTCTGCCTCATATATTCTTATTGTATATTAATTCATTTTCAATCAAATGTGAATGTTTTTAAATCTGCGGGGACAATTTTATGGGGGGCGATGAAGCTTTTTTGGAGGGAGGGGGTAAATTATTCGTGCCCTCTTTTCTTCTTCCAAGCCCTCATCCTTCCATCCAAATTGAAAATGGCGTAAATCGGTTCCCAGGCGGGTGTGGCCGAGCCGTGGGATTATCTCCTATTTTGTGTTGTTTTTAATCCCTAAATGCCACTTCTGGTGCCTTCAATGCCGGTAGGGAAATGCAAATGTCGCGCCGCGCCGTTCCGTTTTCGGCGGAGTGATTTTGGCACGTTGTTAATAACATAAGTGAACAAGAAGTCATCCTTCAGGCTATTTCTTTATTTATCTGCAACATGCTTTTCCATGCTCTGTAATTCATCATGTCCGCTATCTCCCTCTCAACGCGGCCGTTCATGAGCTCTTCTTTTTCACCCCTTTCATTCCTTTCTAATTTACTATTTCTCTCTCTCAAGGGAGAGATTAACCCCTAATCCCCTGATGTCCCATGGTTAATTGATATGATTTAACTATTACAAGGCCCTGGGTGGTTCACGCTGCTACCTCGGAGAGCAGCGCTCCCTCCGCTGAGAACCGCGACCTTCCCTCGTTCCCCCCGTCCGACCCTCCCCTCGCCTCCCCCTTCCCGAGCCTCCTCTCCGCTCTTTTCCCCGCTCGCCTTTCTCCCATCTATCTCTTTCATCTCCAGTCTTGTTGTGCCTCCCCTTTTTTCCCCTCCTGCGTGTCCCCTCTTCTGTTCTCCCCTGACACCCGTCTCCCACCGCTCCCGAGGGTCACCATTCAGCAGCAGTTAGCGGGGCATGCTGGGAGTTTGCCCGCCACCATGAGACCAGAAGTTCAGCGCGAACAGGGAAAGAATTAACGCAGCCTCGAGTGCCTTGGGATGGCGTGCATTGTGAATTATGTTTATGAGTGGGATGAAAAAAAACGGCTCAGAAAAAGGTCAATTTCCATGTTTCACAGAGAAACCAGACCAGTGCTACCAGCACCTCATTTGATTTTATGTGTGGATGTGATATCCTCATATAATATATGATAGAAAGTGGAATTGATTATGGGTTAGTGACATATAAAAACTTTTCAATATACAGTTTGAAAAGCACCAAGCAGGTCTCTCAAAATGTACATTTTGTGTTCAAAATTCACAGAATGTGCGATGTGACGTTATAAATGAAAAGGAATGATTTATTTTACATATTAAATCCACCTAAAAAATAACACTAGTACTTCAAACCATAATAAGTTAAACTTTCTGGTACAGAGTTTTTATCATCTCTTTAAAAATGACCTTGAATGGTAGTTTTCCATCAATTTAGGGAGATTGAAAGCATTTTGAAAAGCTAATTATGTGGTCATTTTTGATAAAGTTCAAGAAGAAAGATCAAGTTTATCAACTAAACTCCCAGCCTTAAAACCCAGCTTGAAAAAACCAAGATTATTTTCTTATTTTTATTTTTATTAATCATTAATGTGAAAGCCACATGCCAGCAAGAGCTGCGGTCAAAAAAGTGAAAACCCTGCGAATCCCGCAGTGGATTAAACATCTAAACCACAGTGGAAAATCCTGGGATTTTCGGGCATTTGCAGCAACAAATCCAGCGATTACCGACTGTTCAGAATCTCTCTTGTTAATAATCTTCAAATCTTGTTTGTCTCATTGCAACATGATGCCATTAAACTCCCCTAAAAAAAAAAAAAAAAAAAAAGCACAGCTGAAGAGTTTTACACAATTATTTTACAACTTTTTGTTTTAATCAGTTAAATAAATCTCTTTATTAGTGTGTTTCAACACGCTCACACCGCTTTTCACTTTCACAATGTGTGATCTTGAAAAATCTTGATCATGTCATAGAAAGTCAGCTTCCAGTTCCTTTTCTAACCAAGAAAACAATTCTTACAGAGTTGAAATGTTCCAGGTGAAACATTGTTATGGGCAGGGACTCCATTGATCGCGTGTATTTGTCGTCTGATTGGCCCGTTTTGTTGTGAGCGAGCGTATTTTAGTCTGTGGTGAAGGAAAAGCTTTTATTTGACACACTTACATTCCTCATATACATCCTTCCTCCTCTAAACCTGTGCAGAGTGTGTTGACTCTATTATCAGTCCGGTGCTGAAATGTTACACCCCAACTGCAAATACGTAATATGAACTTCCCTCTTCTTCTTCTTCCCTGTATCACCCGTCTGTCGCTCCTCTCTTCTCATCTTCCTCCTGCTCCTCTTCCCCTCTCACTATAAATACATAATCACTTTACTCATGCATGTCCATCACACACACACACACACACACACACACACACACGTCCGTGTCTATACCTGCGCTGAAACCTGAGAGTGTGTCGGTGAAATCACTGTCATATTTCTCAGCTCGATGGAACATTCTGCCTGGGCCCGAAAACATAATAAATAGAGGGCCGCACTGTCTGCTCTGGGCTTTAGCATGTATTCGTAATGTGATCATTCTCAAACCCGCAACCTCCACGGGTGCTTTTATCGCCGCCTCGGATCGCCACTTCCTCTCCTCGGCTTTTAAAGAAGAAACGGGTAAAGGCGAGGAGAGGTGGAAGGACTGCGAGTGACGGAGCTACAGACACAGTAGGCCCCTCCTTGTCTGCATAAGATCTACGTACATTAAATGCACTTAATTAAGTCATTCATCCTTTTATTCTTCTTCATGTAGAGAAATAGTATGTGTGGAGTTGTTGTGTCAGCTGAGGACTTGGCTTTATTTTCCTCAGGAAGCCGTGTGTAGGTGTTGAGGGAACGTGTCATCAGAGGGATGCAGGTGTTTGGGGTTAGTTAACGGGGGAGGGCTATCGAGGTGTCACTTCGTGTGTGTGTGTGTGTGTGTGTGTGTTGCCCCGGCGTTTACCTTTTGGCTCATCCCAGCGTCTGCGTCCACTCGTCTTTCTTCTCCTCCCACTCAGCCTCCCGCCCCGCTCCTCGCTGTAAGCCACCGAGGTATTTCCACAGCACGGTGTCAGTGTTAATATTTGCTCTGATCTCATGGTTGGACGCAGGACAGAGCTCCGCCTCAACGCCCAGCGAACCCCCTGTCACCTCGTCTGCCATGTTCACAACCCCGGATGCCAACATTCGTTCTGCAAAAGTAGTAAATAAAAAAAAAAAAAAACCTGTGTGATCATATGATCTTATATTTTATTTCAGCTCCAACGTGTGAGGTTGCATTAACTTTCCTTCCAAACATCTATCAAATACGAAGCATTTACAATGTTTGTCAGGTAGTTTACTTTACTTCTGCAGACACTTCATAACCACATAATGCTGATAACGTCTGCATTTAGTATTTAGAAGATATTTTGACTTGATAAGGCAGGAAAAGGTGTAACATTAACATTATGCGTGGACATGTTGCACCTGTATAAAACTGCCACTGAGAACATGACACCAATGCCACTTTACAGCAGATTTAGAGGCTTGGCTGCAGTGTGGAACTACTTTAAGGTGAATGAGAAGGACAGAAACAAAGCAGAATGCAAATTATGTCCAGCAAAAGACTAAAAAATCTACCGCTTCCAACACGAGCAACTTAATTAAACATTTGAATCAGCCTGACTGCACATCGTACTCATTTTGCCTGAGCAGCCCAGAGTGTTTTCGTGGCTTTTAGTGCTACAGTAGAATCAACGTGAAACTGGTGCACCTTCATTCTTGTTGTTAATTACAGCTTTGCTTTTCCTGCTGTCACATGTTGGACTCTGTAGCTGCTTACTGTAAAGGTATCGGGCCCATTTTTATATCTTACTATGTGACCTGAATATGGAAATCATTCTTTTAATATACAAAATCACAGTAACAAGGTTCAACTTTATTTTATTCTCAGTTGTTTTTTGTGACTGTACCTAAACCTGTGATCAAAAGAAAGCATGTGGTACATGGCTTTGACACAGCAAATAAAGCTGGAGTATTGCAACAACAATTTAAAACCAAAAAAAAATCCAGTTTATATATCGGATGTAATGATTTGGTAAAGGCGAGCCTGTGCTTCACTTTGATCAATGCACAAGATTCCTGCTGCTCCTGTGTCAGCAGGCCGTGGACTGTAACAGGTTAAAACACTGACATGGCGACAGCAGTGCATTGTGGTCTATTGAGAATTGCATATGATTGTCAGACATTTGTGCAACATAGCAATTTAAGTCAAACTGGACTAATGACTTTTAAAACTGGACAAAATCCGACATCTTCTCTGTATTTTTTTTTTTTTTAGGGGAAACATGCCACACCAAAGGAATCAGCCCAGAAGGTCACAGCATGTTGAGTTTTTAGGTCGTTTTTTTAAATGCATCTTTTCTTTAATCCGGCTCCTCCATCATGTGAATGTGTGTGTTTCTGTGCCGCAGCGTGTGTGATGTTGGCGTGTTTATCGTTTCAAAGCGGCGTCTCCATGGAGCTGAGTTGTCTCGGTCAAACCTCCGGGTCACGGGGTCATGAACCCTGGGTAAACTTCAAGCTGCTGCCTCCCAGCAGGAGAGGCCCGGTCGGCCGATCAGCTGCAAGAACTGTGAAGGCAAACCACTGCAAAAGATTTCTGTTTTTCTGCAGCATTTGTCAAATCCCCAACACTTTCTTTTTGTATTTCTGCTCAGGAAAACATCACGTTTCTTTATTTTTTTGGTTGTTGCCTGCTGAGGAATCACCTGAGACAAAAGCGTCTGTATGAATCTTCCTTGTTTTTCTGTTATCCCAGTCTAACCCTTATCAAAGAGTACTTTGTCTTTTGTCTCGTGTTCCTCCGGCTTCATCGCTCTCTTTGCTCTCCGAGCAGACCACCAGACTTTTTAAGCGGCCCCTGGCAGCAATTTGACAGTCGATAGAGCGACGGCCTTCATTAAACATCTATTTCACATCCATTTGCTATTAAGACAAAAACAGAGAGAAAGGGGAAAAAAAACAATCAGCAGGGTCTGACTGTTGATTGAGAACAATGATGATTTAGTTAAACGGAAAATCCAATGCCTCCCTCCCTCAGCCCTGCGATCAGCACAGAAAAACACCTTATCCAGTCGATCCTACAGGAGAAAAAAAAAAAAGAAAAGCTGGCTCCTTTTCTTTATCCCCAAAGCAGGATAACAGCCCGCGTTAGGGGAATATCCACGCCTGCCAATTGCGGTAATGGCCCCTAATTCCAAATTAATTCAGTCTAAATGAACTGTCAGAGGGAGATTGATTTGTTGGAGCTGCTGTCTTGATGAGTGCTGACGGGAGGGGGTGATTAGGCCTGAGGCAAAAAAAAAAAAAAGAGAAACCCTTTCTTTTTTTTTTTTTTGCCAACCTAGACCTGAGCAGCTGTTTCTGGGATGACAGGTAAGGGGACATGTGGCCACCTGGGAGGTGACATCCAGTGGATGGAGTGGACGGAAGCAGGAAAAGCGACCGATCAACGGGAGAAAATTTCTGTTGAGATTGACGGGACGCTCCGACGCTCGGGGGGGGGAGGAGGAGGCTGATAAGGTTCCTGGATGGTGAGTGTGACTTGTATAAAGAAGGGGAACTTCCCAACAAAGGAGACCATCTCATTTGCGATTATTTTCACAGTTACGTCCTGTTGTGTGTTTCTTTGTGTTTCATCCATAAATTGAATTCCGGCCTCCTCCACGCCCCAAAAAAAAAGTTCCTCCCGCATATAGTTTCAGGCTTTCTCCATGAAGACAACCTTATTAATAGGCTCTCTTCAAAGTTAATTAGCTGTGGAAACGAGGCCAGGGGCACTGGCGTTTCTACCCCAGAGGACTTTGCTATCCCCGCTGATTCCCGGGCTAGGCTAATTATTTCCCAATAACCTTACTTACTGGCCATGCTCCCTCCTCTGGGCCTGAGCCTAACAAGCGTCACCCCGCGAGTCGAGAGGCTGTTCTGCTTGGAAGTTTTTGAGCCGCCCGCCTCCCCGCATTCCCCGCCACCGCCGGAGATGATTTTCCCTCCTCTTCCTCCGTTCCGAGAGGAGGCGAGTTCAGAAGCTCCTCAGGAGCCGCGACATGGCGAGGAGCGGGAGGGCGGCGGCTTTCCCAAGGCGCCGCTGTTTGATGTCGAAAATTAAAGTCCTTCAAATTCGCCATTAACGCTATTACTTAAAGTATTGGACACACTCCTAAGTATCCCAATGGCATTATGTCTGCTGTCATTAATTTCTCCCTCTCCTGTAGCTCTCCCTGCAAATATCAATATCAGAAAAACCCTAAATAGTTAACCTTATTACCCTGGCTGTTTATTTTCACTGTTTATTTACTTTCTTATTTATATATATATTTCCCTCTCCCTCACCCAAAACAGAATTGTCTGCTCCCATGTACCGCACATATGAATAAATATGTGGCACATACATATTTGGAGGGGCTGAAAAGCTGTTTATCATGCAAAGAGGGAACATCAGAGGCTAAGAGGGGAGGTGGCTAAAATAGGCTGAGCTGCCGGGATATATATTAGAATGTTGGAAATTAAATTTGAACTTGTGATCTTTTGACATACTTGAAGATGAAAGCAGGGGAAACACTTTAAAGACCAACACTCAGATAAAGGTCAGGCTCCACCCGCGTAGAAAAGCATTTTCCAGGTAAAAGACGTGGTGATTGTTCAACAGTCTTGTCAAATCTAAATAGAAATCTCTATATATTTGCCTTATTAATTACTGTACATGCATGTGTTTGTTTCCTTGCAGGCGTGTTTTCCTCCTCCAGCAGCCATACACTGCATTAATCCCCTTTAAAGCTGCCCCATTACAATCCCCACTAAGCACACAGCCCGAGGCCACTCAGTAACACACAGCCATGGTCAGAGAAACATGTTTTTCTTCTTCACTGATACTGATCATAACAGATTAAATAGGAGGTTTCTCCATAATAGCTGAAGTAGGCGTGACATGTATCTTCAATAAGGTGGTTGTTGTTTTTGCGAAGACTTGTCACGTACACGGCTTTCAACTGTTAATTCCTGACAGAATCCAGAACAACACCATTTGCCCAATAAGAAAAATAACTGCCTTAGACATGAGATGTCACTTTGCCGTTCTTGTAATCTCGTTGCCGCTACAAATATTTTCCTCAGATCAAGCGCAAAATAAGTCGAATTGAGAGAATAAAACAACACTCAAATCACGCCTCAGCATCGGCACACATAATATAATAAAGATCTGACAGGATCCTCCTTTGTTGTCGTCTCTGGAGACGAGCATCTAACATGTGGCTTTCTTGCTGGAGTTTAGAGCTTAGTCCTCTGCAAGCAGATTTATAATAATACAAATAGACATGAAGTATTCAGTGACCTTTGATATTTGAAGACAATCGTGTGTACATACCCAGATGATGTGGTGTTATATGTTTTTGATCGCATCTAAAGACCAATAAACAAATTAAATACTTTAATATAAAATAGGCAAAAGCATCAGTATGTAGCTATTATGGAGTAAAATCCAACTAAAAACAGTTGTTTTTGACATGTTTTACCATTAATATCTGACCTAAAAATATAAACCAGGCGAACCAGTCTTTGTAATTTGTAAGGATGAGGTAGTTGTTACTGGTTTTAGCAATTGGGTGCAAATTACAAAACAATGAATATTCCTTTTAAAACTTGATTAAATATGTTGTGGTTAAAAAACCGAGGTCTAATATGACATTTTGAGCAACTTCCTTTTCATTTAAACTTCTTAAAAAATGTTGAAACTGCACTTTTTTGTGACCTCATCTCTGCCGTTTTGTAAAATGAATAGAATGATGTAAAAATGACAAATTGAACCCGGGTCTGCTGCTTATGAGAAAAGCACACTACCCCCTACACTACCACAGTACGTATGTAGGCCTTCAAGTTTTAACCATAAACATATAAATATAATTTTGACTATCCATCTCAAAAATCCATCCAAAAATGTCACAAAAAAGTGCCATGTACAAACTATATACAAAAGCTGAGGTTGATGAACATTCAGAGATGCTCTTTGCTTTGTAAATAGATGAGCTACAACATTAGAATGCTGCTAACCTGCAAATGCATCAGTGCATCATTTTTATGGTTAGTAGTAAGTTAATATATGACCAGAGCTATTGTGCATACATTTATGTTTTAGTCTCACTTATGCTTTTTTTTTTGAGGCCACATCATAAGAACTTACAGTAATCTCTTAAAAGAGTCAGTTCATTAAAACTCAGGAGCCGCACAGAGACAGTAAAGATAATGCAGGTCAGTTCTGCAACCAAACAGGAAAAGATGCAAACTAGAAACACAGAGATCATAATAGCTTCTCTGTCTGTGTCTGCAGAAGGTACAGGGAATAAAATAAACACCACATGTGGATTCTCCCTGGTTCTTTTTGTTGTCTACGATCTATTTCTACCCAAGATTCCTTTCCTGTTCTCCCATAATGCACCCGGGGCCATAATAGAACCCCGGTGTCTCATTTCCCTGATGGACCTGCGCTATGCCTGACGCCCTCCGCCGTCCACACGCCCGTTAACAACTTTACTCCTCCCGTTGCCCCCGGCGATGGCACCGGATGGATAGACGGCCGCAGCGTCTCCCCGTCTAACTCTCTTCCGGCATCTTATTTTCCCTCCTTGCTCCGTCTCCTGAGCCCAGACGTCACTTTTCTGCTTCCTCGTTGTTTTCCTGGTTATCTCAGGAACTCTGAGCTATTCTGCTTTAAGCCCGTTTCCCTGATCAATACGGAGTGGGGCTTTCTGACTGCATACATCCTACACTTTGGCAGCTTAGCCTATCAATACTATTTAAATTCTCCTTGTGGCCCCAAACAAGCCGCTGCATTATTTAGCAGGTCTACAGTCAATTTGCACATTATCTGCACAACATTAACAGGTAGATGGCGTCCGTGCAGGATCTGTCTGGCGGCTGCGGCTGAGCGATGTGACTTCGAGCGTCTTTGTCACGGCGGACGGTCGATACGGAGGGTTTAGTCTCTGAATCCAAGGCGAAGATCTCCTTATCTGTCTCTAACTTATATGACATTTCCTTAATTCAGTGTAAGACAGAGAAACGCTGGTGTCTTCTAGCGCAGAAAGTAAAGTACCAAACGTCAGGGGCTCGGCCATTAGAGAGGAAGAAATGTACAACACAGCGTTACGAATGGCAGGTAAACCCACTTTTTTCTCTCTTTTTTTTACCCTGTGAGTTTCCTTTGTTGCCCACACGAAATGAAGCTGGCTTGTTCAATCTAAAGCGGCAACACGGGCGTGAGTGTAATGTACTTCCAGACATGGGACAGAATGGGCTACAATAAAAGACGGCTCTCATTTGGTTAGTGGAAATGTTTTCCCATCTCCTGAGTTGAAAGGGGGAAATATTCATTAAGGAATAAATCAAATGAGGCGTGACTGCGACAAGGTTGCGGTGGAAAATTCAATTTGTATTCATAAACAGCCACGAGCAAGGAGGTGATAATTCACAGTAGTTGGGTTACTGCTACTTGTTATTTAAAAGACCTGTGTTGTGCGTGTGTGTGTTCATACACATGTACATCCGTGTGTGTGTGTGTGTGTGTGTGTGTGTGTGTGTGGTGGGGGCGATCCCCTCGTCAAACAATAATGACATCTTCTGGATCT
Source organism: Eupleurogrammus muticus (assembly GCA_036785175.1). Lineage (NCBI taxonomy): Eukaryota > Metazoa > Chordata > Actinopteri > Scombriformes > Trichiuridae > Eupleurogrammus > Eupleurogrammus muticus. The sequence goes on from JAYKQN010000014.1 coordinate 3,723,294, forward strand.
ATTAGTGGCGATCATTTCGCAAATATTGTTTAAACTCTAAACTCAATCACTTCTACAGGCAATGTTCCATTACTGTAATGAAACGCAGTGTTCTTGTGATTGCTTTGAAATGCCACTTCCTTAATGACACATAATCATTTTAAACTATTGTAAAACTCTTTTAAATGAAAGTCCTTCACACATGAAATGACTTGCTTTAGTTTTTCTTAATGGATTAGAACTCATGAACTAAAACTTTCCCTTTGCATTGAGGGATAAGGGAAACAAGTTTCAGTGGAATCAGCTGTAGGATTTAAGACAAGTCCATTTGATTTATATAGCCCAGAACACCCCCTGTCCTCAGACCCTCACATCATATGAGGAAAAAATCCTCCCCAAAAAAAACTTTAACGGGGGAAAAAGAGTGGAAATTTTTTGTTGTAGTAGTAGTAGTAATAGTAGTAGTTGTGACCTCAACTGGTCAATATCAGCCTTCATCTGTGATTTGATTCACTGTTCACTAAATTCCTGAGAAGTTAACCCTCATGTACATTTTTTTTACCTCTCTTTTCGTTTGGTGACAAACATTATTTTGGCTGTTGCAGCGTTGGCATGAATTTTTGCAGAAGGATATTATTTCAATTGGATTTTTGCAATCTATTGTCTTGGCTATAGAATCACCGTGCACACTATCACATAATAACCTGTTATTATAAACTACCAAACGTGCAGCAACTCTTTAATTGACAGTTTATAAGAAGGTCATTTGAAGGGTCATTTTAAGGAGGATATAAGGGTTAAGATTTCTTCATGTAAGTGTCATAAATGCATTTTTTCTAAAGTTCAGCCCCTGTATTATTACAAGAAGCACCATACAGTAGAGTGTTACTGCATTGCATGAGCACACACACACACACACACACACACACACACTTTTGATGCACTAATCTCCCCCCTAATCCAAACTATCTAAGTTTCTGTTTTGACCTTGTTTCTATAATGTTTTAGCAGAAAAAAAAGGGAAATGAAGGGGCCTGACAACAGACAAAAAAAGCAAACAACGTGAATGTTTTTTGAGCAGCAAACCACCACGTTGAACTGGTATGTCTCTGTTTGTGTTTTGTCTGGTACGGAGACACACCAGAATATAACAGCGGTTTGTTGCTTGCAAACATTTTGGGCTGTTTGAGTCGCGTTGGCATGAAACCATGTGTTTCATTTAGGAAAATATCTTCAGGCACATATGGAACCACGTCTGCAGAGTGTGTGTGTGTGTGGATTGAGTGTGAGCTAAATAAATAAGTTAAACCCCAAAAATCAGATATTCATGTGATGTTAGATGTTTGGGGGCGTCGTTCTGAGGGAAAGAGACTTTAATTGCACATGTTACCATGTTAAAGGATTCACGTTGTAATTTCTGTTGTTCTCATTGTAGCAGCCGGACACCTATAGCATCACATACCGTTTGTACCACCTTAACTCCAGTTGGAAAACCCAGTAAACCAAAGGCCCAGCTGGTTGGTGCACAACTCTCATAAACAACCGGAGTCTTTTCTCTTCTCACAAAAGTGTCTGTCGAGGAAGCAAGAAAAAAAAAAACATATTTAGAGCAGAGAGAAAGGAGGAGAGATGAGAGATGGAAAGAGGATGAGTTCTCCGCTGTGCCAAAATCCATTACCTAAGTGTTCTTTATCTTTTCCATATGCTTTTGTTGTCTAATCTATCTCTGCAAATCCTGGATTCACAAAACAAACAAATGGATCAGTCCCATCGCTTGCTGCAGCCAAACGGAGGCAGGAGCCGCTGCAGCGCTGCCCAGTGGCCGGGGGCAGGAGTGCGGGGGGGGGCATGTCCCGGATGGACGGGTGGTTTAAGGAAGACGTGTGAGTGGATGATGGTGACGATAAACGGAGGCAGCAGCAGAATTCAAGGACAGGAGACGGGGTTGTTCCTCTACTTCCTGCTCTGTCGGATCCTCTACTTTGGCCCTCGCATCCCTGATCCTCTCGGCTTTTATCCCCCCCCCCCCCTTTCCCTTCTCTCTTCTTTTAAGGAGGATTGGAGTTTATTCCAGACAATCCAACCCAGTTCAGGAAGTGGAACGAGAAGGACTCAGGGAAATGCGGGATCATGGACGGACTTCCGAGGGGGGAAATCGTATCACAATAGCGCTGGGACTCCTATCAGATTTAAGAGAAGGGGTTTGGGGTTTATAAAGCCAACGGCTCGGGCTCACTGGTAAACTTTTACCTTTTTTTTATGGTGCTAGTGGTGGTGGTGAAGGGAGCGGCGGTGTGCACTGATTATTGGAATGGTGAATGGGTTTGAGCCTTACAGGCCGCTACGTTTCCCAACTGGACGAGAAACAGAGCGTCGTGTCACGCGTCACACACAATTAGCTAACACTGTCCTCAACCTCACAGTTAAGGATTTTTTATTATTATTTAGGGTTAACCAAAACTAACTCTGTGTTGACCTCTGCCTTTAAGGAAACTTTGACATTTTGAGAATCACTTTTTCTTCTTTTGCTATGTTAGATGAGAACGTTGCCTAAAGCTGGGAGCTCCGTCTTTGTACTCAATTCTGCAACAACAAAAGAATCAATATTTTACCCCCAAATAGACCAACATTTGTTGCTTCAACCCCGTAAACATGCCAGAACTGGTGCCGGATTCACCGTTTTTAGCACAATGTTACAGGCGCATGATGTTAAAAAAATCATCTTTTTTTTTCCCCCTGTGTTTAATATCAGTTAACTGCAGACAAATGAGTCGCTGGAACGCAGCCACACGGCCGCACGCTTCTTTTTTCATGCTTCAGCCCTCCTCAAACCCCAGTCACGCTGGAGGCTAAACTCGCTAGCGATCAGTCCCAGTCATTAAGCCCGGCAGCAGCATGCTGTGTGAACAAACATCCCTAATCACAGCCTCTTAAAGACTCCTAATGAGTCTCTGCTAATTAGGCCTCTCACCGAGTCAATCTTTTCTCTCTCTCTGCCCCACTCTGTTAGCCTGGCCTCATTTGTCCGCTATAGATTAGTGCGCGCGTGTGGGTGTGTGTGTGTGTGTGTGTGTTGAATCAGCCTATTGAAAATCATCAGTAGTTAAAGTGAGGGTTTAGGATGGAGAGTCATCAATTATTAAAGGAGGGGGTTTGTTCTTTTCTGAGCTTCGTTGTCCTGAAAATGATCCAGGTGGCGTCAAACATCTGAACTTATACTGAGTAAGTGAACATTAGTGACCATAAACTGCTCGGACACCAAAGACCAAAGCGTTTCAACTTGAACTTTTTATGAAAGACAAGAACATTGAATAAAATTCTCATATTTTCTGCAACTCAAGTCACTAAAATGATGAATCGGTAACAGATATTTCAAAATATTAGGTCATTTTATATGGTACATTATTGGTAAAAACCATTTTGGGCAGTTTCTAATCCTAATAATCCAATGAATCTAGGATCATGTCGTCCATTACTTGAATGTGTACTCCAGCATTGTTTTGACACTCACATCTACAATGGGTATAGAACCTTGAGCTCACGAATCATCATCATTAGACATATTAAGAGAATATGTAGCCTATGCCATCTCCTACGTGTCGTTCAGCCTCTCTTCCTTCGTCAGATCTTTGCCTTTGAGTCTTTTACCAGGTTCAGGAAGAGTTTAAAAACGTGAAAGCGTTAGGGGACGGGCAGATTCTCCCCGTTCCGAGCCACGGCTTCGGCGCGTCCGACGGTTCCGCGCGGCGATCTGTGTTATGCGGCTACCTTGACGTCACTTTTTGTGATTCCTCTGGACATTTTTCAGGAAGCTTAACTAGGTCATCAGCCTGCGCCGAGAGAAGCTTCCAGCAGCGGCGGCAGGCGATCGACAGGCTCCGAAAAGCCCCCAGATTCACATTCAGGCGGAACAATACAAATCCGGGCCAGGAGACACTGCAAGAGAGACCTCATCATCTGCCAACCTATGAACCGTGTGAGTGTGTGAGTGTGTGTGTGTGTGTGTGTGAGAGATAGATAGAGAGAACAGATCTCAGGGGATAAGTTGGGAGATGAAGATGATTTGCCCTGGGCTTTCGCTGACCACACACTCACCTGTTCCCTGTCTGTCCTTTTTTTTTTTTATTTCCTCCTCTCTTTTCCTTTGTTTCAAATGTGTTCACTTGACACCGGTTTAAATCGGGCTGAATGTGACCATTCCTGTAGAGTATTGCAGCCCTGTGAAGATGGAGCACCGGCGGTTATTCAAACATAATCTCAGACCTAATCTCGGGTATATTTAAAATGATATTTTCACCTTCTTCTGTTGGAAAAAGTGCTTTTTAAACGTATGAAACGTAAAGCTGTGCTAACCTATGTTTCCAATCATATGTTTAATTTAAAGGTCGTAACCAAACCAACAGATTAGTTCTATCTTCCACAAAATCTCAAAAAAAAACTGCTGTTAGTTGCTCATAACCAAACATGGAGGATATAGCAGCTGAAAAGTTGATATTTCTCTCAGAACCTGATGGAAACCAAAATAAAGCTGCTGCATTGTCATAGTGTGTAAAGTAGTAGATACAGTATCTATTGTGCAAATAAAATCTGATACTAAATCAGTGTAAAAACAACACAATGCTAGTATTCATTTTTAACGTAAACATGTAGGTTATGTAAACTATCTATCATAAGTATTATTTTGACTTGATGTAGTGTGAATTTACCTCTCTAGGAGTTGTATTCTCAATTAACACTTCTGAATGTGCCGTGTATATATAAAAGCCTTATAATAGACTTACACTCATCAGGTGTGGGGACAAGGCCAAATGAATTGTAAAGTTGCTCAGTTGCCAGCGGAACTTCATGAGGTGACGATATGTCATGTATTTAAAGCTTGTTCAATCGCCCCCGAGTGGCTAATTATACTCCTCGATATTTATATCACGCCACACTGTAATTAATCCCGCGTCAGGTTGTTGTTCAAGGTCGTTTTTTTTTATGTGACACCAGGAATCCTCTCGGCCTTTTGTCTGTCCGGCTGCATCCTGAAACACACACGAGGCGCTCTTCTTCTTCTTCTTCTTCTTCTTCTTCTTTTGCATTTTCTGTCAGTAGTTGTTCACCTGTGGTCGATGCACATCATTTTGGATGAAACCGTCCGTGTTAATAACGCAGGACATCTGTCGTGTCTTGTAGCAGTGACCAGGAAACGGGACTGAAATCTGAAGGCCGATCTCTTTAAACACTCTTCTCTGAAGGTATGACTTGTATTTTACTGCGGTGATACTGATGTGTGAGCTGCCACACCAAATGGATTTCCTCTCGGTACTGTTGGACACGCACGCACACACACACACACACACACACACACACACCCTAGCCCACCGCCCTGTGAAGGGAGGCAGTAATGGCTTGTTGAGCCGCTGTGAGGCCGGGCCCGGGGGCCGGTCACAGCCATATCTCACATGGTATCGATCAGCTCAGAGCTAAGTGTGGCCCAGAGCCCTTCATCCCTTCCTTCTTCATCGCCACCACCCCCCCACCACCACCACCCTCCTCGCTCCAGATCCTGTAAAGTTATAACTGTACTCGTGTCAGTCGGGTAATTATCATTGATCCGCTGCTGCAGCAGGTGACAAATACCACTGTTGGCCGAGCGGCTGATCCGCGCTTTGTCACGGCTCGCCTGCCCCGACGTCACCGCTGCTCACACGACATCACCTCCATGAGCTCTGACCTCAGCGGGAGGGGGGGGGGGCGAGGTCCGTTCTTCTTCTGACTCAAATTGGAGGTAAAGTAATGAGCCTGAAACTCATCATTTAAAAACAAAAAAGAAGAAGATTAGAGTCTTATCACTATCACCACTGTTCAGAAGTTTGGGGTCATTTCTGAAAGGAAAGCACATTTTTTTCAATGAAGATGACATTAAACTAATTAGAAATACACTCTATGCATTATTAATGTGGTAAATGACTATTCTAGCTGCAAATGTCTGGATGTAATGTTATATCTACACAGGTGTATAGAGCCCGTTTCTCCAGTGTTCTAATGGTACATTGTGATTGATAATTGCATTAGAAGCTAATGGAGGATTAGAAAACCATTGTCTATTATATTAAAAATTATTACTAAAAAAACAATGAAGTTAAACGGAGCATTCTTTGACAAAAGAAAAGTTTAAAGGAGAAAATTATTATTTCAAATATAAATCATTTTGTCTTGACGTGAGTTCTATTAATTTTACAACTCGTTTGATAAATAAAAGACTTTTCATGGAAACACTGAAACGTTTGAATGGTAGTGTTAAACTAACCTCCTAGTTTTTTTATTTATTTTTTTATTTCAATAATATGTTGGCATTACGACGTGTTATGAAGATGATGACAGGAACAACAAGCAGCATCTATCTTATGATGCAGTTTACTGTGAGCAGTTTGCTGTATTCAAGCCAGAGTTTAAAAAAAAAAAATATATATATATATATATATATAAATTCCATATAAATCATCTTCCATAATTCATGTTTAAGCAATAATCCTTCATGATGGCTTTTTTTTTAAGACTTTTCCATATTTCCATTTTTTCCATCCCACCTTTTTTGATATAACGTAAATTGACAACCATTTTAAAATATACAAAATTATCACCTCTCCCTATTAAATTATTTAAAAATGTCTTTCTCCCAGTCACTTTCTGTTACAAGCTGTTAAAGGTATGCTCTGCTTGCAGCACATAATAGAGGTTTCTGCAGTGTACGTTTATGGCAGCACTGGCAAACTTAAGTGAAATTAGAAATGTTTAATGAAAGCTATTTAGGAACCGCAATTTTAAAACTGTGTAGAAAGAAAGAACAGAACCTGCATCAACGCAATGTCGCAGCCCATCATTTCAACTTTATTTAACTTACCGAACTCCGCCGTGAAATGGAAGTGATTCAGCGGCGCCATCGAGCATTCTGACACTTTCATCCCACTTACCTGCTGGTACACACTAGCAGCAAGTTCATCATCATGGAAAAGAGTGTCGACGGTGTCACATCATAACAAATTAGGCGGACAGGGCAACAGGGCAGCAGATTGGTCCATTCATCACAGGAGAAATAGATCATGTCAGTGTTGTCTGTTCTGCAGAGGCCTATGTGCTGCTCCCGTGGGCCTACGGATGGGACGCCGCAGACACTACATCAAACACAACTGTAGGAAATGAGGCCTTTATGACAAGTAATAGGTTTTATTGAGTGGATGATGAGAATATTCCAGATGCATCGGGCCAGTGTCGGAGCGATACTTTGTACTTTAGCACAAAGCACATAAAGTTCTCCCTGTTCCTCCGTGTGAGCGTCTGATGTATGAGTGATTACTGGGGTGTGGAAAGATTTATTAGTGTTTATTCAGTCACCGCCGGCACCCAGACCACCAGCACTGAAGGCCAAAAAAAAAAAAAGTTAGTTTGAGTCTTTGACGTTTTAAACGTGATCTTTCAGTTTGTACTAAGTGGAGAGTGAGATTTTTATCATAGAAAGGTGTTCCATGTTTTAAAAAACTCAATCCACAATCCAAAGGTTCGATGTCACAGTGTTCACCATCCAATCAGAGGAGAAGCCTATTAATTTTAATGAGACACAAAATGACCTTTGACCTTCCCTTTTTATATATATATATATATATATATATATAGAAAACATATTTTATTTTTTTCCTTGAGGGATAATGTCAATAAGTGTCATGAGACAGTTTAACTCTCTTAAAAAAACATGTTATTTTATATAAATATTTATTTGTTAACATTTTGAGAGACCCAATTAAAACTGTAATTCAGGTTTTTTTTTTACTTTCTCATCGTGCTAACCATGATTTGTCACCAACCCTTTAAACAACAAATATTTATCTTGTTAGTCTCATCTCAACTTTACAAAGTGAACAACGCGGGACCTTTAAGCACTTTTCGACATTCTGAAAATCAAAGTCCACCGTGGAGAGAGTGTGATTGTGTGTCTCAATGTCCCTGCATCCTTTTGTAAAACGCAACTGATAAATTCCCTTTTTGTAACCTCTGCAGGGTTCAGTGGCCACGTTCAATGACTGTGAGAGAGGAGGAGACAGCGAGAGGAAGAGCGACAGGCAATCATTTTCTCTGTGCGAGCGGCAGAGCGGGTAGGCGAGCAGATGAAAGCCCATTTTCCTCTGATTAAGTCCTCTGAAAATATTCCATTTGTCAGTGCCAGCGCGGCTGAGACAGGCCCCGGCCCGCACAGCCAGCCGAGTGTATCTGTTGACTATGTAGCCGCCGCGATTTACATCGCTCACTGACAACATCATCATTTCCTCCTTTAATGTCCTCCTTCACTTTCTCCACACCTCCCTCCCATCCCTCTATCCCTCCCCCCTCCCTCCTCGCCGTCCCTCCACCTTCTCCGCTGCTTTCCCTCCTTCATTCGCCCGCTCTCATCCCATCCACAGTGCCCCCCCCCCCCCCCAACCCCCCACCCCCTCCCTAACAGCCTATTTTTGTTTGATCTGCCCTCATTGCAAGGTTGACTGCTACCAAAGAGGGGAGAGCAGAGAGGGACCTGGCTCTGTCTCTGTCATAGTCATTTTCAATGTCATAAATTTCAATTTCCAATCTTTCGGGCCCTTTTTTTTTCTCCCTCCCTGCTCTTACTCCTGTTCTTCAACCCCCCCTCCCCTCGCCTCCCCCTCGCCTCCCCCTCCCCTTCCCCTCGTAGCGTACCCATCATGGGAATTTGTCAATTCTGTTTCTCTGTGTCTTTCGCTCTCATTCATTCTGACTCCCCTCTCTCCAAACACCTATTGGCTATTATCCTGTCTCATGTCTTCCCAGACTTTCTGCCACGCAGAATGCAATTTTCCCCCGGCCGCATCCGTGATGAGATCCAAATGAAAGATCATTAATACTTGGTTCAAAAAGAAATGGAGTTGTGTCTCCTATTTTAAATATTGCCATTTCCCCTTTTCCTTTCCGCGTCCTCCTCTCTCTCTCTTTCTCACACACACACACACACACACACACACACACCTGCACATCAGATGATCACATTTTTCCCTGTTACAGCACCTTCCCCAGTTCTGATGGATGCATACGCGTGCATGTGTAGGCGCTGGGCCCTGCGAGAGCTCGGGGAAACCCGACAGGCATAGAAAAAGATGTTTGCTCTTTGTCTCTTCAGAGGGTCTTTAACTTTGAGACACTGACAGCAGCAGATGAAGCAGCTGTGATTGTCGTCGTGTCAGAAAAGACGGAGTGGCACCATTAACTGAGCCCAGCCTCTGACTGACTGAGGTACAAAGAGAACGGAATAATCCAGGTTATTAATTGATGGTATCGCTGAACAGGAAAAGCTTTGATCAAAAGTTTGTAAAACTTTGTAGTTAACATGTTATATCTTCTTTGAGTGATACAAAAAAACAAAACTAAGTGTTGTTGGTCTGTGTGAGACTGATGTTTGTCTGCACAGATATTATGAAGGGCAGAGGTGAATATTGTATTTTATGTATGTTATATATGACTTAACAAGTCTAACTGGACTACCTAAGGTAGTTTGTAGTGAGGATCAGTGATCAGAAATGTATAGAATTAACTTGTGGATGTGTAATTCCCTTGGGGCTTCACCCTAGAATTTGATGATATTTATCCGTAGCATTTTAACACCATGTCAGCGACAGATAATCCAAACTGGTTCTTTGAGATGCAGTTTTGACTTAAAACACACTACCATTCAAAGGTTTGGAGTCACCCAGGCAATTTAGTGTTTTCCATAAAAGGTCACATTTTTATTTTTTAAAATGAGTTGCATCAAGAGGCAGACATTTGCACTACTGTAGTTGAGCAAAAAAGGGTCCAACATATAAGTAATTGTCACCCAAGAGGGCACTTTAGGGTGTGCTTTTTAACAATTAGTTAATGTGTGCATGTCTATGTTTGTTAGGGACTCCAACCATTTACTGCACAGATCTGGTAAAACTTGAAGCAAATGACTTGCACAGCTGGAGAAAGTAAATTATAGAATTGACTGTATTTGCAGAGCCAAACGTATTGTTAAATGCAAATAGAGCCTAATGAGATTTTATTTAAGCATGTTAAAGTATTAGTTCAATTGCTTGGGAAACAGAGCCAATTTGTTGTGCTTTTTTCCATTCGATCTGATTCTACATGAGTTTCCATCACAAAGATTTTACAGCAAAAAAAACTCTCATGAATGTCTGAACAAAGGCCTGCAGCGATCTATTCTGTTGAGATATTTCACTAAAAAGTGATGTTTTTTTGTTAGAGGAAATGTCAGGAGATCACCATTGTCTTTAGAATTAAACCTTTCAGTGACAATCTGTAGAAACTTTTAAAGCAAATCTGATAGTCTGTCCAGTGTCCAAACCACAGTTTTAGATGGACAAACAGAGCCAGACATCAAACTATGTCACTAATGTGGCTAACAAAGAAGGAAAAACCTTCTAAGAGACACCAGGACCAGCCAAGTCCTCTGGAAGCTGAGGAATTACTTTGCTGAACAGATGTAGCTGCTGCTCCAGTTTAATGGGGCTTTAAAGACATGCGAGTACAAATTAATGAGCAGAGCACACAACTGATTTAATACAGAAAGATGGTTTTAATGGAGAATGTGCACTGGTGAAAAAAAAAAAAAGAGAAACCATAAAGTTGTGAAATGTAATTTGAGAATTAATCAGCATTCATCAGCCCACGGGGCCTTTCCACACCAAGTCGCTCCTTCTCTCTTCTCTCCATCTTTCTATCGCCTAATGTTCCCCCTCTCGTGGAGGCATCATGGGTAGCCCGCTCACTGCTCACCCAAGCGTTGCCCATTCGCCGGCTGTCTCGCCAGCTCGCTCTCTAACCAAACTTTACCTCCTACCTGACACCCCCCCTCCCTCCCTCTGCTCATTAGCATCACATTAGCATTTCATTATCATGTCTCCAAACTGCTCTGCTTCTTATGTCCTTTTTTTTTTTTTTTATTATTTCCTTCTCTCTGCCCTCACTAGAACCTGGACCAGCTCCAAAACCGAGGGATCTGTGCTACGCAGGCCAGCAAAAGGTTTTGAGTGACTTTTGGACATTTCGTGAGATATTTAGAGGGAATTACACGTTTTCCACAGTCATTCCTTCAAGGCACAAAGTTGAAAGTGTTTATTCCTGTTAAATAAGTAAATAGAAGTGAAGGCTTTTTTGATATGTGTTACATTCATTGTTATCACCTGAGATCAGTTCATCAGTTTAACAGGACGTGCCTTTTATCATAGTCAATGGTGTAAGACATCACTGGAAGGACAAACCTGCCACGCCGTACTGTATTATGACAGTGTCAGTAACCTCACTTTTCATGCCAATGAAGCTTGAATAGAGTCAAATTCATTTCAATCTCTTGACTGGAAAGACACAGTAATTAGCCAGGTGAGCGGAGCGGGGGCGGGGTCACGCGCAGGCAATTAAGAAAGTGACAGCCCGTCCAGCACGGTGACAGGCCTGGGCCTCACACACACACACACACACACACACACACACACACACTGCAGGATCCACACGTGCATTCACAGGGAAACATGTACGCACGCGGCCGACAGCCGCGATACGGTCGGCTTTTTAAAAAAGTCTGTCCGCTCGCAGGCTAATCACCATAAAAAGCACTGGATCTCTGTCTGGCGTCCCCCACACGCTCATGAGTGGAAGCAAGAAATTCGCCACGAGCATTTTAACCCACTGAGAACCACTTATTAGCAATAACGGAGCCTATTGTCACGTTTTATAGATTATTTTTTATCGTCACTCATACCATGTAGAAACAAAACCTTTCACCACAAGTAGATTATAATTGTTTTAAGTAGCTTAAGCTATGATAGTTCAATTGAATTAAAAAAAACATCTTCTTTAAAGATCTTTTCTGCAGATCCTCTGGAAAGTGTGGACATTAAAAAATAAATTACAATATATAAAACGTGGCACTAAAAACTCACTCCTCCAACCTGCAACTTTTGCTCCATATTTATAAACTGTAGAAAGGGACATTTGACACTAAGAAGGAAATTTTAAAATGAAAATGGTCATTTGGCACTGAGTCTTGAAACTGCATGTTAAGATTGCAGATTATTTTGCTGAGTGCTTCCATGAGATTTATGCATTTTAAGATTTGCGTGGCCATTTTGCATTGCAAAATGTGTGTAAGGCAGAGAAGGTGTTTAAAGCTTTGTTCTATTGTGTGTCAGTTTAAAAAACTGTGCTATTCTAATTTCATTTTTAGCGCTCTAGACTCCAAATCCTCCCATTAAGACAGGGCAGGCATCGCATCCGTCCACCATCACGTGAGGTGGTGAAATCTGTGGCTCGATAAACAGACGGAGAAGCTGCTTGAGGTCCAGCAGTTTCCAGTGGATGTGACTTTTGATCCTGATGCAATCTCATCCTGATGATGGGAAACAAGTGATGTGAAGAGGATTATCCCAGACAACCAAAGAGGTTTTCTCCACCCCTCTGATCATCTATCCGTCAATTTAAGTTTTTCAGCTCCAAATCACAAGTCACAGATTTAATTACAAGGAAAAACTCAAACACTGTAACAGGTAAAATTACACTGAGTGAACTAATCACTGATTTTAAGTAGACTACAACATATATTGTCTACATACAAATGAAATAATCTCTTTATAATTTTACTCTAAACAGGATACAAACAGTGAAAGGTGTGCAAGAGTGCAAATAGCGTGGAAATAAATATTGTATGGGTGTGTATGGTAAAAAGTGTGATATATTTATATGTATACATGCATGCTCAAATGTACAGTAATGAATTATATTCATATAAGTTCAATTTAAAATTCCTCAATATGATGATCAAATTGTCCAAAATCTGAAGTGACCTAAAGCTCAGGAAGAGCTACTCAATGGACGTAATATTGTTTGACATAAAAAATAAAATTGGAAAAAGTTGTCAAATGTGCTCCAACTTTTCCATAGATCCCTCCTCTTAATTCCTCAAACCAATCAGCTACAGATTTCTGTGCAGAAATCAATATGAAAGGAGTGTTGCTGACAATTAAAAAAAATATTCTACTGTGTTGCAGGATTCATGGTTTTAGTTGGGTTAGGGTTAAAACGTCTTAAAGACTAAAACAGTGTCGAGCAAAACTCACCCAAATGATACTTTCATTCTCAGGAAGCTTTAACAGATCACATGATCACATGATCACATTCAACAGGTGAACATCACATATGTCAAGACAAACTGTGTCTGTTCTTCTACAGTTTTAAACCAGACATGTACATTATCAAGTTGAATACAAGTATAAGGTTAGGATTACAATTATGATCAGAGTTGAGGTAAGCATGTAGTTGTGATAATTAATTTAAAGGGTAGCTAATGTGTTTTGTGAGTCTTCAGGATAGAAAGATGACTATGTGGGAAGCAGGAAGAGCCAAAAGTTGTTCTAACTCTTCTGGTATTTAATGTCAGTGCTGAGCATGGTGACCTGATGACATGATGAACATGATTTTTGTTCTTAGTTAAATCACTCCCTCATTTTACACACACACACACACACACACACACACACACACACACTCATTTACCACAGTCCTCTGATGTGATGCTTCTGCACAGCGCTCATCTGTCCAGTTAAGTGTTAATGTGTTGGTGACATTAGCCAGAAAAGTGCACGCTTTGCCTTTGTCTCCTGTCTTTACGTTACCACACCAGCGCCAAACTGTGTGTGTGTGTGTGTGTCTGTGTGTGTATGCTCGTGTGTGCATGTGTGTGTGTGTGTGCGTATGAGGTGGTGGGTTACGGCGTCAGGCAGTTATAAATGGCCATCATTTCCCAAACCGCTCTGTTCTCCATTGTGGAGCGCATGTCGCCGCAGGGCAGGAGGGAGGTGATGTGTGTGTGAGAGAGCGTGTGTGTGTGTGTGCGTGTGTGTGTGTGTAGGAGGATACAAGGGTGTGTGAGGGGGTAATAGAGGAAGTGAAGGGGCTGATAGTCCCAGAGGAAAAGTGTGACAGCACAGAGCAGCAGCAGAGACGCACCACTGGGTAGTCTGGAATCAGTGTGTATAGAGAAGGAGACAATTATTGTCTAAAAATAATACACAAGATGAAGATGCTACCATGAATTGTTTCAACCTCATAACCCTGATTTCACCAAAAAAGTGCAACTCCAAAAGAAAACAGCATGAAGAAAGTTGCTTCACATATTTTTATTCAGTAATTGTAGTTTCTTATAGATTCTTCCACTCATGAACTGTCTAAAGCATTTTGGCTTTTCAGCTTTCATCATTGCATCTTTTGTTGTTCTTTTATTAAATACGGTAAGCACATTTTTTCCACTGTTTAGACAGTATTGATTTGTATGATAATCCCTCTTCACAGAGACTTTTTTACATACAATTACATGAATAACATTTAGGTGTTTTAGTTCCACATTGGCTCTCTGGAGTTATCCATCTCACCTGTGGTGGTGAAATTAAAATTAAAGAAAAGCCTAAATACAGGTTACAACAATGCAACCTTCTCTTTAGAGGCATATTTGTGACATTGTGTGAAATGTAATGACATATAACTAAACTTTCTTCACAGTTTATTGCAGGTTTGCAGCATGTGATCACATAACTTCTGATCAGTGTATAGAAAGATTGATCGATATTTAACCTACTGAAAAAGGAGAAAAACAGCAAACATTTAACTTCACGTCCCCTATAAATTATCACAAATATATTGTCAATGAAGGCATATAAATATGTACATAAAATACATTAAAATACTTTAAACTGTGTTGAGTCTTTGTTCTTCTGTAATCTTTGATTATGCAAATAATAAGTTATAAATAACAAGTGTTTGTGCAATGCTTCATTTTTACACATCACACTTCTTTAAGTTAAGTTTTGGACCAGAATTATTTGTGATGTCACAGATCCTGCTCGCAGATAGAGTGAGCTTAGAGGAACTTTCCACTTTAAGCAGATAAATGGAAAAACAACTTAGTTTTCAAACTCTGAACATACATCATGAACTGAAGAAACGAGGAGAAAACCATATTTTTGAGTGGACAGAGTTTAACATTATCATAAACTGTAGACAGCACAACTTCTTTCTTTCTGCAGTAGCTGAACGTCAGAATCCAATCTGCTGATCATTTGCTCATTTGAATTGCTGATAAAGTGGCAGCGTTGAGACTCACAGTTTCTCTGCTGCGTGTCAACGGTTCATTTCAAGTGTTACCCTCATAATTCCTGCTGCAAAGGCCATTCCTGCTGCCAGATAAACCTTATGACATAACTGCCTTTTGTTTTATTCCTATATCCTTCTTTTCCATCTCTTTGGCACTCCCTCCTGGACTTTCATTCACTCTGCTGTGTCTGCAGCCATTCTTATAACTTAAGAATCTTTTGTTAATGGTATTTTCTTTTCATTTGGCAGCCACAACACTTAAAACTGTTAATGACTTCTGGCTGAGCGCGTTCCCACTCTGAGCTTATATTATCCTCTTTTCTCTTATGGACTTAAAGCAGTTTGGTTACAGTGCGAGTCCAACCATTGTGATTAAATTGGTCTATAAAAAAAAAAATAAAAACAAATCAATGCAATTCATTGAAAGGTTCATCCAGTGATTTGGATTTCCGTCAGCGGATGTAATAGTTAGCGATTCCAAGAGTTATTGTCTTGTTCTGCATAAAAACTGTAGCAGTCCTGTGAATCTCTGGATGTGTCAGTGCAGGAAGTAGAGCTTCCCCAACATCCTTCCTCAGTGCCGCTGTATGTTAAACGCATTCACAAACACCCGAACTACCACGATTCCTGCTAATGATCTCATTACTCTTGTGTCACTCCGGAGCAGTGGACAGCTTTTTGATGCAACCACACACCTTTTTCCTTTTCTCTTTCCCTTACAAACGGCCAACACTTCATCTTTCCCTTTCCCTTCCAAAAAATAAAAAAAAATAGAGGCTGGAAAATTAAACGGCAAACCGGCAGGGGAGTATGTGTGTGCACCCACTTCGATATATTACAAATGTCTCCCACTTAGGCCTATTTCAACTCAGGGGCTGATATGGTTTTTGATACAAGAGACAAGTGAGGCAAAAGGGAGGGGGCAAGTTTGACAGGAGGCCTTTCTAAATCCCACACTCATCCATCATAAGTGGCATTTGTGCACTCTGAAGGCTTGATAATAGCCTTTTGCATTTTCAAACTGCGCTTTGCCTCCTGGATTTGATCGAGAGACAGAGAACGATGGAGGAAAGGGTGAGGAAGGAGGGATAGGACACACACACACACACACACACACACACACACACACACAGTTTCATTCATTCTCTCTTTTTTTCCCCCCTTTCCAACTCATCATCATCCCACTCGCTCCTCCAAGGCTGCTTCTCTTCTCTTCCCCTACATTTTGGGGAAATCACTCTCTGAATTGGAAAAGGGACCCCGGGGCCACAGGAGCAGGGTCCATGTTTTTTTTTTTCCCCCCTTCTTTGGATAATTGACTCCCGTTGCCTGGTAATTCATCGCTTGCATATGCCAGCTAATTCATCAGAAGAAGAGAAGCTGCCGACCTCACAACCTTGCATGCCCCGCTGCCATGCACCCCCCACCCCCCAACACACACACACACACACACACACACACACACTTCATATCTTAACATACATTACTCAGTCACACACATATATATATATATATATATATATATATATATATATAAACACACCCACACACACACACACACACACACACACACACAGGAGGCAAGGTTCAGTTTAGCCCCCCCCACCTCCACCACCGCCACCATCCCTTCCCCCCCAACGCGCCCCAGAGGAGCCAGGAGCTCGGAATGAGAGGAGGGAGCAAGCGGCAAGTTAGCGGATGAAAAACCTGAGATGATAGATGGGGCGCATTGTGGCATTATGAATGAATTATACCTCCCAAATACCTTGAGCAGTGCAGACTGTCAGCCTGTATCTATACTAATCTGGGAGAAAATATAGCGGTTTCCACATTAAAGGGGGCCGGCAAAGATCGGGCCACAGAATTAATTGAGCAATCAGGCCATTAGAGAGAAACATCATACTGAGCCCCGTTTCTGATGTCGCAACATTCATCACTGCTGACCAGGAATCTGCTTCCATTCCTGCGCCCCCTCCTCTTCCTCCCCTCTCTCTCTCTGTCTGGTTTCACTAATGTCGCCCCATCTTCAAACAGATTAGGATTATTGTGACAAGACAAAGGTATCTTTTGTCTTTTTCCAGCGGTGTCAGCGCCTGCTGCATTTATCACGCTTGTCACACAGTTTTAAGGCTTTCAGCTTGCACACCTTGTCCCATTTTTCTCCCAGCTGCGGGTCCATGTTAAATTTGCAAAGAAAAGTACATTACTGGAAAACGTAGCCCGATGAATGGTAGGCTGGGATACACAGGCATGTGTTCACCCCCCCCCCCCTTCTATCCAGTTTATGGTTATCAGGTGAAGCTTGACTAGATGTGATTTTGATTTCATCAGAGATTTACCCTCTTCAAAGTCACAGCGACATTTCATCTCAGTAGCAGAAGATGGCAGCAGGGTATGTGCTAAGTGATGTTTGAAATATGTTAATTTTGCTTTTTAAATAGAGTAACCTGTGCTTTCTGTACTAAATGTCAAAACACTATTTATTCTATTGTTATTATGAAAGATCTATTACATTTTATTCTCAAAGAGAACTACAGTATGTCAAATCGATCCTATGACCAGATATTTAAAGCAGTACAGGAAACACAGGCTAAAGCAGGATTCTCCTGGAAGCTGCAAACGATGCTTTGACATCATTCTTAAATATATCCTTAAAATATATTTAAAAATAGAAATACTCACAGGAACGTGTCACCACTTTGTCCCTCTGGTACAGTAAAGGCAGGAATATCTATTTATATCAGCACTTCTAGAGATGATGTGTGGCTCTACAGTATATGCTGCAAATGTGTAGGAAAAAAAAACTCTAACAATAATTAAATTAACAAGGTAGGATGTTTTTACTATTTTTCTCTCAACAAGGAATATGTCATAACAATTACAGTCACATAGCATTGGTTTTGCTGCTATGAATGTCTGTGAATTTTGAAAGGCCCTGGCTCCATTGTAAACTAAAGCCAAAAAAACACTTATGTAAACCAAACCTGTATCTTACTAAACTAGATAATAAGTCTCTTAAACTTAACTGGACAGGAGACAGAACTTGTTCTTCTAATATCTAACATATATCCCCCTCTGGTGGACGAATTAGAGAACTGTCCCAATCTGAAATTATATATTATTACTACTACATTAACTTTACAACAATATTGGATGTATCAGCCTCTTCTTCTTTGCATTAGTAACTTTGGAAGAAAGGCAACGGTTGTAAATGATCCACAGCAGAGGTCACAATAGAACTGTAAAACGTATATAAGAATCAATGTAATTATTTGGAAGCAGAGGTAGAAAGTAGTACATTTACTCAAGTACAATATTAAGTCCAGTTTTGAATATAATATAATATTTTATTCCAACACTTTTACTTATTTAGAGGTCACCAACTATACTTGTCTGAGGGCCACTATTTTTCCAGACAGTCACCTTGGGGCCGGACCCCAAATAAAGATTAAATAAAAATCACATTTTAGCATGACATTATTTGATGTTTATTGTTTATATATTTTTCTATTCATTCCATTACAAAACTGTAGGCATTTTTAGCCTTTATGAGGCTCCTATTACCTAGCTATATCACATGGAGTGATTTTGCATCAATTAATTCAATTTTTTTCATAGAGCTCTTGGAAGACACACCACAGAAGTTATAGGAAGAGACCTCCTAACAGGTAAAATGGCACTGTCAAAGACCATGAAACAAAAATTGATGTGTAAAGCAGAACCTTCAATGCGTCACCTATATGCAGGGCACATATGAGTAGTAGTAGATATATGAAGGGGGTATCACATACACACATCATGCTCCAGCACCTTTTCCCCCTGTGTTTATACTGCAGTAACCATGTTTCATCACAGTTACAGATTAATATAAATTATACAAAACTAAACATTTATATTTTATTAAAAATCGGTCTGCAGCTCTGCATGTAGTTCACTGTTATGTCCACCAGATGACACTTTACACAAAAAAACAGCATCTTTTTACATTTAAAATGAGAAACATATGTTGTTACCTCTAAAAGTTAAAATGTAGAGACAGGACACAGGTGTCAGCATTAATAAAGTTTGTAGAGTCAAATCATACAATCATATTGTCCTATCTATGAAAGATGTTTTTTTATCAATTCGTTGTTTATCATTAAAACCATGTTCACTTCAATAGATCATGGTGCCTCCATCTCGTTTAAATCATCTTCTCTCTGTGAAGCTCCACAAAAAAACCCTGTGTAGCTCAGTGTGTTAGATGTCTGTGTGTTAGAAGACTGAACGTTATTAGTTGTGGGTTTGAATCCTGGTGAGTTTAACATTAAGATTCCTCCAATAGACACTAAAATGAATTTTGATTCACTTTATTCATTTGTTTTTCTATTTACTATTCATATATACTTTTCAGCATACACCTTGGAAAAAGGTTGTAAAGCTCTAAGAAACTATGGTTGCTTTGTCTGTCTTATAGCTCAGTCTGTTAGGAGGCTCTACTGATGTTTCAGGGTTGTGGGTTCAAGCCTCTGAGTTGTCAAGTCCAATAGCAAAAAGGAAAGTCTGACAAATGTGGAGAAAACTCCTCTTTTAACAAGTGTCGTACCTGCTGATCCACAAAACACAAGTGTTCTGTAGCTTAGCAGGTAAGACACCTGTTTGGAGATTCAACAGTTGTGGGTTTATTACATGCCACTAACTTTTAAAGTCAAAAACCCAAATGTTGAATGAAAGCTCTATGAAACTTCAACAATCATGTCAGATGGTAGCTCAGTGTCTTAAAAGGCTGACTGGAATTTGTTAGTCAAGGGTTCAAAGCTTGTTGTGTAAAGTAAAAATGACAGAAGCCCCTGGACAACACATCTCGGTATGAAGAGGACTTGTGGCAAAGGTAGTTGCCATAGATGCTGCTTTTTTTGGACCACATACTATAGTATGACGTTTTTCAGAGGACATGCAATACTATGACATTTTTTGACCAAAGGTAGTTGCCATAGATGCTGCTTTGAATCTATCACTTGACAATCTTAGGCTCTGAATTGATAAGTGTGCCAGGAGAATGTCCCCTAATATTGTGGGACTCCTGGTGGAGTGGGGAAGTTCACGATAGTAAGTCATCACTAATGCAGCATCTGGTTTGACCCTGTACCTGGGGTTCTTAATCAAATGTGCAAGTGGATGATGTGTAGACGTATAATACAGCAACAAGATATCTGTTGTATTTAATGCTACTGATCTGTTCTGAGTGTGCAGCTGAGCTTAGTTTGAGCGGGTTTTCACTGCAGCCACCAAGGGGCAGCATAACATCCCATAATGTCCATAGTTGGACCTCTTTTCACTTCCCCGTGTGTCATTTCCTTGTATTAGAGAGATACTATAGTATGACGTATTTTGTACGACATGTAATATTATGACATTTTTTGGACCAATACTATAGTATGATATTTTTGGGATCCACATACTATACTATGAGGTTTTTTGGACAGAATGCCATAATATGAAGTTTTTTGGAAACAATGCTTTTTTGTATGTATTATACTATAGTACTTTTGTGGAATCATCTCCCTGTTTCAGTCCGGCAGGCAGACACCCTTCTTACGGTTAAGAATAGGTTAAATACTGCCAGGTTCTCATGAGCATCTTTTTCTTTCTACCATCTGTTATACGAATGACCCACTGATGTACTTTCTAAATCTGTTCTGTTCCCTGAGTCCTGCCCTGTGTTTTCTCATTCACAGAGCATGCTGCAGTTCAGCCACTGAAGGAACTTTGGTTGTTGGAGGGTCTATTGCTGTCCTGGTTCACCTGGAAACTGTGATGGATCCTGTTGTCTCATCTTCCACATTTACCACAATTAATTTATTTCTGTTATTTCATTTGATTCATTTTCCTCTTCTAAATGTATTGTTTCCATATACACACATCATCTATTGCACGCCTGTCTGCCCTGGAAGACGGATGGGGCCTCTGTTACTCTTCCTGAGGGTTCTTCTGTTTTTATTTTTCTCTGTAAAAGGTTTTTTTTGGGGGAAGATTTACCTTGTACGATGTGAGGGTTTAAGGTATGTTAAAGAGGGTCTTTAAGATTGTTATGTTGTAATGCTATTATAAAAATTGTAAAGCCTATTGGGGCGAATTTGATTTGTGATTCTGGGCTGTACAAATAAATTTGAATTAAAAAATTGAATTCAATATTACGTTTTTTTGACGACATGCTATACTATGATGTTTTTTTGGACAACATACAATACTATGATATTTTTAGACGACATGATATACTATGATGTTTTTTGGACAACATGATATACAATAACTTTTTTTGGACGACATACTATGCTATGATATTTTTTGGACGACATACTATAGTATGATGTATTTTGGACGACATGCTATACTATGAGGTTTTTTGGACCACATACTATACTATACCGTTTTTTTAGCCACATACTATAGTGTGACCTATTTTGGACGACATTCAATACTATGAGGTTTTTTTGATAACATACTATACTATGATGTTTTTCGGACGACATACTATACTATGACGTTTTTTTGGACCTCATACTATAGTATGACGTTTTTCGGACGACATACTATACTATGACGTTTTTTGGACCACATACTATGGTATAACGTATTTTGGATGAAATGCAATATTATGACATTTGACAACATGCTATGCTATGATATTTTTAGAAGACATGATATACTATGATGTTTTTTGGACAACATGATTTACAAAAACTTTTTTTGGACGACATACTATGCTATGATATTTTTTGGACGACATACTATAGTATGATGTATTTTGGACGACATGCTATACTATGAGGTTTTTTGGACCACATACTATACTATACCGTTTTTTTAGCCACATACTATAGTGTGACCTATTTTGGACGACATTCAATACTATGAGGTTTTTTTGATAACATACTATACTATGATGTTTTTCGGACGACATACTATACTATGACGTTTTTTTGGACCTCATACTATAGTATGACGTTTTCGGACGACATACTATACTATGACGTTTTTTGGACCACATACTATGGTATGACGTATTTTGGATGAAATGCAATATTATGACATTTGACAACATGCTATACTATGATATTTTTAGAAGACATGATATACTATGATGTTTTTTGGACAACATGATTTACAAAAACTTTTTTTGGACGACATACTATGTTATGATATTTTTTGGACGACATGCTATACTATGACGTATTTTGGACAACATGCTGTACTATAAGGTTTTTTGGACCACATACTATAGTATGACGTATTTTGGACAACATGCTGTACTATAAGGTTTTTTGGACCACATACTATAGTATGACATTTTTTGGACGACATGCTATACTATGACATTTTTTGGACCACATACTATAGTATGACGTATTTTGGACCACATACTATTCTATGACGTTTTTTTTTTACCTCATACTATAGTATGACGTTTTTTTGGACCACATACTATAGTATGACGTATTTTGGACAACATACTATACTATGATGTTTTTTGGACCACATACTATGGTATGAAGTATTTTGGACGACATATTATACCATGATGTTTTTTGGACCACATACTATACTATGGCGTTATTTTGGCCACATACTATAGTATGACCTATTTTGTATGACATTCAATACTATGACGTTTTTTTGACGACATACTTTACTATGATGTTTTTTGGACCACATACTATACTATGACGTTTTTTTAGATCACATACTATACTATGACGTTATTTGGGCGACATACTATACTATGATATTTTTTTGGACGACACACTATAGTATGATGTATTTTGGACCACATGCTGTACTATGATGTTTTTTGGACCACATACTATAGTATGACAATTTTCAGACGACATAGCCACATACCACATACTATAGTATGACCTATTTTGTATGACATTCAATACTATGACGTTTTTTTGACGACATACTTTACTATGATGTTTTTTGGACCACATACTATACTATGACGTTTTTTTAGATCACATACTATACTATGACGTTATTTGGGCGACATACTATACTATGATATTTTTTTGGACGACACACTATAGTATGATGTATTTTGGACCACATGCTGTACTATGATGTTTTTTGGACCACATACTATAGTATGACAATTTTCAGACGACATAGCCACATACCACATACTATAGTATGACCTATTTTGTATGACATTCAATACTATGACGTTTTTTTGACGACATACTTTACTATGATGTTTTTTGGACCACATACTATACTATGACGTTTTTTTAGATCACATACTATACTATGACGTTATTTGGGCGACATACTATACTATGATATTTTTTTGGACGACACACTATAGTATGATGTATTTTGGACCACATGCTGTACTATGATGTTTTTTGGACCACATACTATAGTATGACAATTTTCAGACGACATAGCCACATACCACATACTATAGTATGACCTATTTTGTATGACATTCAATACTATGACGTTTTTTTGACGACATACTTTACTATGATGTTTTTTGGACCACATACTATACTATGACGTTTTTTTAGATCACATACTATACTATGACGTTATTTGGGCGACATAATATACTATGATATTTTTTTGGACGACACACTATAGTATGATGTATTTTGGACCACATGCTGTACTATGATGTTTTTTGGACCACATACTATAGTATGACAATTTTCAGACGACATAGCCACATACCACATACTATAGTATGACCTATTTTGTATGACATTCAATACTATGACGTTTTTTTGACGACATACTTTACTATGATGTTTTTTGGACCACATACTATACTATGACGTTTTTTTAGATCACATACTATACTATGACGTTATTTGGGCGACATAATATACTATGATATTTTTTTGGACGACACACTATAGTATGATGTATTTTGGACCACATACTATACTATGACGTTTTTTGGACGACATACTATAGTATGATGTATTTTGGACCACATGCTGTAGTATGACGTATTTTGGAGGACATGCTGTACTATGAGGTTTTTTGGACCACATACTATACTATGATGTTTTTTGAACCACATACTATAGTATGACCTTTTTCGGACGACATACTATACTATGACATTTTTTGGACCACATACTATAGTATGACGTTTTTTGGACCACATACTATACTATGACGTTTTTTTGGACCACATACTATAGTATGACGTTTTTCGGACAACATACTATACTATGATGTTTTTTGGACCACATACTATAGTATGACGTATTTTGGACCACATGCAATACTATGATATTTTTTGGACCACATACTATACTATGACGTTTTTTTGGACCTCATACTATAGTATGACGTATTTTGGACGACATGCAATATAATGACATTTTTTGGACCGGATACTATACTATGATGTTTTTGGGACCACATACTATAGTATGACCTTTTTCGGACGACATACTATACTATGACGTTTTTTGGACCACATACTAAAGTATGACATATTTTGGATGACATGCAATACTATGATATTTTTTGGACCACATACTATACTATGACTTTTTTTGGACCACATACTATACTATGAAATTTTTGGACCACATACTATAGTATGACGTATTTTTGGACAACATACTATAGTATGACGTTTTTTGGACGACATACTATAGTATGACGTATTTTGGATGAAATGCAATATTATGACATTTGACAACATGCTATACTATGATATTTTTTGGACCACATACTACAGTATGACGTTTTTTGGACTACATACTATAGTATGACGTATTTTGGACGACTTACTATACTAATCATGTATTTTTGGACATCTTTAGTATGATATTTTTTGGAAAAAATTTTAAACTATGATGTTTTTTGGATGACTTGCTATATTATGTTTTTTTATGGACAAAATGCTATATGATGTATTTTGGACCACATACTATACTATGATGTTTTTCGGACCACATACTATACTATGACGTTTTTTTAGATCACATACTATACTATGACGTTATTTGGGCGACATAATATACTATGATATTTTTTTGGACGACACACTATAGTATGATGTATTTTGGACCACATGCTGTACTATGATGTTTTTTGGACCACATACTATAGTATGACAATTTTCAGACGACATAGCCACATACCACATACTATAGTATGACCTATTTTGTATGACATTCAATACTATGACGTTTTTTTGACGACATACTTTACTATGATGTTTTTTGGACCACATACTATACTATGACGTTTTTTTAGATCACATACTATACTATGACGTTATTTGGGCGACATAATATACTATGATATTTTTTTGGACGACACACTATAGTATGATGTATTTTGGACCACATGCTGTACTATGATGTTTTTTGGACCACATACTATAGTATGACAATTTTCAGACGACATACTATACTATGACGTTTTTTGGACGACATACTATAGTATGATGTATTTTGGACCACATGCTGTAGTATGACGTATTTTGGAGGACATGCTGTACTATGAGGTTTTTTGGACCACATACTATACTATGATGTTTTTTGAACCACATACTATAGTATGACCTTTTTCGGACGACATACTATACTATGACATTTTTTGGACCACATACTATAGTATGACGTTTTTTGGACCACATACTATACTATGACGTTTTTTTGGACCACATACTATAGTATGACGTTTTTCGGACAACATACTATACTATGATGTTTTTTGGACCACATACTATAGTATGACGTATTTTGGACCACATGCAATACTATGATATTTTTTGGACCACATACTATACTATGACGTTTTTTTGGACCTCATACTATAGTATGACGTATTTTGGACGACATGCAATATAATGACATTTTTTGGACCGGATACTATACTATGATGTTTTTGGGACCACATACTATAGTATGACCTTTTTCGGACGACATACTATACTATGACGTTTTTTGGACCACATACTAAAGTATGACATATTTTGGATGACATGCAATACTATGATATTTTTTGGACCACATACTATACTATGACTTTTTTTGGACCACATACTATACTATGAAATTTTTGGACCACATACTATAGTATGACGTATTTTTGGACAACATACTATAGTATGACGTTTTTTGGACGACATACTATAGTATGACGTATTTTGGATGAAATGCAATATTATGACATTTGACAACATGCTATACTATGATATTTTTTGGACCACATACTACAGTATGACGTTTTTTGGACTACATACTATAGTATGACGTATTTTGGACGACTTACTATACTAATCATGTATTTTTGGACATCTTTAGTATGATATTTTTTGGAAAAAATTTTAAACTATGATGTTTTTTGGATGACTTGCTATATTATGTTTTTTTATGGACAAAATGCTATATGATGTATTTTGGACCACATACTATACTATGATGTTTTTCGGACCACATACTATACTATGACGTTTTTTTAGATCACATACTATACTATGACGTTATTTGGGCGACATAATATACTATGATATTTTTTTGGACGACACACTATAGTATGATGTATTTTGGACCACATGCTGTACTATGATGTTTTTTGGACCACATACTATAGTATGACAATTTTCAGACGACATACTATACTATGACGTTTTTTGGACGACATACTATAGTATGATGTATTTTGGACCACATGCTGTAGTATGATGTTTTTTGGATGACTTGCTATATTATGTTTTTTTATGGACAAAATGCTATATGATGTATTTTGGACCACATACTATACTATGATGTTTTTTGGACAACATACTATTCTATGATGTTTTTTGGACGACATCCCTTGGTATGACATTTTTTGGACAAAATGCTATACTATGACGTTTTTCTGATGACTTGCTTTCATATGACACATTTTGCACAAAGTATGTGCAAATAAATAACAATATGAAAACCTTTTTATTGATTAATAATATTAATAAAGCAGCATTAAATGTAAAACAGGATATATGTATGCAGTGATGAAAAGTACCTAAGCATATTTATTCAAGTACTTTACTGTACTCAAGTTGATGCTACTTTTAACTGCACATTTCTGATGGAATCATTGTATAAATAGATTTTAATATTTTCCATAAAATTACTGTAATACTCAAAGTATCTAAAATTGGCTCCACATGATAAACTGAATTCTTATAATGCTTTCACGTGTTTTTTTTTCTGATGATGCATATGTACTTTTAATTTTGGAACATTTTCATTTCAGGACTTAAACTTGTTAACGACAGTTTCTACTTCAAATGTATCTAAGTACTGCGCGGAGCAATACTGTTAGTGACTGTTAATATCACTCCGCTAAGTAGTCAGGTGGACGAACGCGCTGCTTCCACGCGCCAGCTTCTCGCGCCAGTCTTTTGGATCTCGCGCGCGGTTTCGGTAGGTTTTCGCACGCTCCGCAGCGGACCAATCAGCGGCCAGTGTTTCCCAGCAACGTCCCGTTGCTATGGGGTTGCCCAGGGACCTGCTCCGTCCTGTCCTGCAGCCAGGGTGAGCTCAGCAAACAACTTCTTCACTACATTATACGATTAAAAGATGAAGAGTTTAATATAGTGAGCTCGGGCGTATGATTTCTACATCTTTAACACATGTTCGGGTCATTACACATTCAATTATGGAGGCAACATTGGAGTTTTCAGTTAAATGTGGGGATATTCTCTTAACATCAAGAACGTTAGCTACCACTGTGCACGTCTTAGCATAATATGGCCAGAAGCGAGCTGCAGGATACTGAATTTGATCGAGTTTCAGCCCGAACGTCTGAGGCCAGCAAAGAAGAAAAAGAAAAAACAGCTGCAGTTACGGTAGTAACCCGGTTGGAGACAAGACACGCCTGTTGCTGCGCGTCCGTCCAATGCCGGTTCAGCGTCGCTAGACAGATTAGCATAGGACCAATGATCGGCTCCATGCAAATATCCGCCTGACTCGCTTTGTCCTGGACGGGTTTAATGTGAAGTTGCCAGATTTATCTCTCAGTTGCAGCAGCACAGTGGACGACAGATAACGTGCGTTTTAGTCGAGAAGACACCAGGATCGCGTAGCAGACCGGCTCTCTTTGCTCTGAGGGGGATTTAGGATTTAATGTACAACATGACATTTGAGGAACTAAGTGGGGATTATTCTCAAGAAAGGTAATTAAATGCATTATAACGACTTTTTTTTATCCTCGTCTTACAGTTTAGTTCGCTAATGCATACATATCTCACGGTGATAACGCTTGTGTGGAGAAACACCACATACAATAATCAGACTAATGCACGAATTTAATCATTTTAAAGTAATTAGCAGCCTAACTTAATGACTTGTAGCTAATTGTTAACTGTATTAAAACGGCTTCCACTAAAGTTACTAAGCGATAGTTGGCTTCATGTGAACACAAGGAGTTTGGTATTTTAATATGACTTCAATATTTTAATGTGCTGCTCGATTTACTACAGCTGTCAAAGCAGCGAAACTAACCTGTGCACCTCTGTCAGCTGTGTGCGTGCGCGTGCGCGCGCGCGTGTGTGGGGGTGATTAGCTTGGTCTCCAGCTAAAGTTAGCTTAAACCAAAGGACGCAGGAAAGTGTGGAGCGTCGTTAACAGTCTTTGGGTTTGACTCCGTTGCAGAATGGTTTCGGTGGCGAAAGCTTTGGAAGAAGTCCTCACCTCTGCGTTGCCTCAGGGTTGTATCACAGTTGGGGTCTACGAGGCAGCCAAATCCCTCAATGTGTAAGTACAATGTTATTATATCACCTCTTATATGTGTATATAACAACCTTTAGTGAGCTTGAAAAATGTCAAGCAGGACTTTTAGAAAATTGAGTCCTTATTGTCCTTCTCTCCTTTCCTCAGAGACCCTGATAATGTCGTTTTGTGCATCCTGGCCACCGATGACGAAGACGTGAAAGATGTGGCCCTGCAGATCCACTTCACGCTCATTCAGGCTTTCTGCTGCGAGAATGACATCAACATCCTGAGAGTCAACAACACCCGGCGCCTGGCAGAAATACTGGGTGGTGGTGGAGGAGGAGGGGGGAAACAGAGCGGGGCCGAACCTATGGACCTGCACTGCGTGCTCGTCACTGTAAGTATCTGTTCTAAGAAACCCACGTTTGTGTGGCTGCGCGAATGTTGTTTTGTTGTGATTTTACACAAGATGTAGAGGCATGTGCACATTAGTGAAACCTCTAATCAAGGCAGAACTTGCCTCTACTTGTTCTTGTGCATTTGGTAAACATGCGTATGACTCCTCCCTCATATGACTTCTGAGGAATTTCATCAGGGAAATACCTGTTGTTTGCACAGTAGCAGGAAAAGATTCTGATTTCGTGCAGTGCCAACCGACTGAACCGGTGTCTATGTGTCTCAAACATTCATCTTCTTTCTGCTCGTTTTTCCAGAACCCACATTCCTCATCGTGGAAGGACCCCGCTCTGAGCAAAGTGAACTGCTTCTGCAGAGAGAGCCGATGTACGGACCAGTGGGTGCCCATCATCAACCTGCCCGAGCGATGAAGATTTTGTAGCAAGAACCTGTGAAAGGACTCGTATCTGCACAGGAATGGACACATTACCACCCAGAGATCAAATTCCAAAGCACTGCTGATGGGTAAAGAAAAATACGGAGGAGGAAAAAAAAAAGACCCCGCCGTCTAAATGGGATGTATCAAAAGAGAAGAGAAAAAAAAAGGCAAGGCGGGGTGGATTTCCACTTGGGCGGGACTGTTTTGGAGTTGCGTCTGTCAGTTCTGCCAACCAAGATGGCGAGGCCCTTGTACCGTCATGAGGTGGACATTGTTTAAAAGAAAAAAAAAGGAAAAAAAAGCATGTTTGCTTTTCCATGTGAAGCCGGACACTGTACAGAAGGATAATATCATGTGTTGGGTGTCATGTCATGGGTGATGCCTCTGTGATGGGTCAGAAAAGTAGGGAGAAACCAGAGAATGGAGCTGTTGAGTGGACCAAGGCCTCGGCCTCTCTGCAGAAACAAAGCACTTGTTGAAACACTGGACCTTTGCAATTTCACTTATTTGATCTCAGTTGTTCATGTTAACGTTGATATTGTCATAATTTAAAAAGGGAAGGACTAGACATCCAGTGAAGACCTTGTGTGTATTTAGCGTTTTCTATGCCAGCTGTTTCTTTTGCCACAAGTCAAATTGTTCCTTTTGTTACAATTTAAGTTATTTCTAATGATATTTAAGTGTATTTATGTTTCATTTTTATAACTACTTGCAAAGTCTGAATGCAAAACACACACATGTATTGCTGTCAATAAAAGGAGAAAAAAAGTATTTTTGGAGCCAGAACTACACGCCTTTTCGTTTCTCATTTCTGGAAAATTTAGCAGAGCCGGGCTGAATTCTGACCTTTAGCAAGCAGTTGTAAAGAGGAGTCACGTGCGGATCACAGGGGTCATGTTGGCCTCTGTGGCCTCGGTGCCATCCCTGAGCTGAAGAGAACAATAATCCTCAGCGCTCTCTCTGCACAGGCTTCTGCCTCAGTCAGCAGGACCATGTTCATTCATCCAAACTGTTTCCCTTTTCACCGATTCTCTGCGATTTGTCGGACAGTTGGGCTTTTCACCAGCTGACTTCCTAGAAAAAAGCATGTGACAGTTGCATGCACGGTGCACAGTGAATGTAGATGCAGCATATATATATATATTTCAGACGTTGCCATACGCAGGATAGTCAAAATAGACCAGTCCTGTGTGCATCATGCAAGCCACATTCATACAGTGAGGTTACATCAGGGGTTTTCATGCTATTTATGTTCCTGCCCTCGGGACCAGAGTGGGTGGTGTAGCTCACTGCGGAGCACATGACTGGAACAGCTTGGAAAATTTTGTAAAGGACGCAGTGGCATACAGTCTGTTGTGCAAGAGCCGGTCTGAACTGCTCCTTCCACTCCCTTCCTTTTCCAACTGTGTGACGCATACACACACACACACACACGCAGGTGATCTCTCTCGCTATCGCTCTCGCTATCGGTGTAGAATGTCAGTGATGTCACAGCGTTGATGTAAGGCGGGCAATCCCCTATGAAAGCGCGGAGTCAAGGTCACGAGAAATGAGAGAAGGCAAAAGCTGTCCTTGAGTTGCACAATCCAATTCAGCTGTTCATGTGAGCCATCATGTGACCTTATTTAATAATGCAAAAGTGAATACTTTGTGAAATCTGGCAGATAAAATCGGTGGTGAACTGATGACACACCATTGCACCATTCATTTGGAAGCCCAGCGCTGTCATCATTTGTTGTAGTCTAAAAATTAAACATTGCTGTGCATAGCGTATAATTAGTAGTATCATTTCAGCATATTCCCAGCGTACTTAGAATTAAACACTTTTAGTAAATGTGCTGGCTTGCCTCTCTGCTCACTACACTACCCAGAAGCCCTCGCTGCAGATGTTTAAAAAAAGTGAAGTTTAGTCTATTTGCTGTTGTCATAATCACCATTAAACAGAACCAGGACTTGAAGCTACCTGAGGTCAACATGTTTGACTTCAATTAACACGTACAAAACCCTAGTGATTCAGTCGCTATAGTGACAGCATTAAAGATGTACAGCACTTTAAATAAAAACCAACACGATGTGTAAATTATTTACTCCGACCAGTTAAGAGTGATACCTGTAGCCACGTTTTCACCTGCCCTGAAATAAAGGCGTCTCTGGCTCAGTCTGTGGGAGTTTCAGTTGTTCACTGTGTGAAAGGTTGCGTGGCGTGTGACTGGTCGCAGGCTACGAAGCTGACTGCGGTAATGTGGCATTGTAGTGATCGAAGGTTATTTTAAGATCGCAGCAGAGGAGGGTCTGTGCGTGTGAGTGTGTGAGTGTTGTAATGCCACTTCTAGTGAAGTCAGTCCAGCGTTGGCTCGGTTGGCAGGCCGCCATGTAGGCGAGGGTTCAAGTGCAAGTGTCTGTGTGTTTCCAAAATAAAGCAAAATCCGAATTGCACTTTGAATTGTTACAGTATATGTTGCAAACTGGTGAATCCGTTGCGCAACACAATCCCTTATACATTATTCAACCAATCTGGGTTATGCAATGCTTACAAAGTCTGCGGTATAATGTATAAGGGATTGTATTGTACTCCCTCTTTGTGCCAAAGTTTGCAAACATACAGAATTCTGCGCACTCGTCTCGGTTTAAATGAAAAGGTAAACATCATCCTAAGATATAAGAGTTGCACAATAAAGGGAGACCCCCCAGCTAATATAGAAGCTAGACTTTGCTATTCAGTGTTTGATAAGGTGGTTTTCTAAAACTGGAAAAACAAGTGTGTCGAGACATGAACTAATTGTGTTATCAGGTGATGCATTTCAGTTTTGGTCTTTTAATTGTGCAAATTAATGGGTTTACAGAGCTAAGTAATATAAGAACCACCTTTTACATTTATTCCCTTTACTTTCGTGAATCAAATTCATAAATGGAACTGTCATCTGTTGTTTTTTCTATTAATTAAAATAAAATAAGGAAATGCACCATAAAACAGCCATAACTGGATAATTATCAACTAAACGTTTTCCAAAACTATAATGTATTATTCATGAATTTATTAGAAATGTGACCTTCTCAGATCTGTTTGCACAGCATGTGCCTGAGGAATGTATTAATCCTATCAATTTAAATAAAAAATATGTTTTTCTTATTAAAAGTTACTGACAATGGGGCCCTTAGACCCAAAAGGGGGTAAGGTTCTGTTTCATTTAGTGTAGCAGAGCTTTTCCAACAACAGCAGCACCCTGACTCTGCTTGACCCCAACGGAATGTTAATTAATATCATCGGTGACATCTGTGTTTATCGTGTCAATACAGTTGTTGTGAAATTGGAATGTAGCCTCCAGAATCATCCACAAAACACAGCAACAACGTCTAAACAGCCACTGATGGCATCCACGGATGCAGTCATTTCAGGGCGAAATGCCCCTTTATCTTCACAAGCCATAGTTGTGAATTGCAGAGGTCGGAAGAGCGTTTACGTCCTGCAGGAAAATTTGAAATATTACATTAGAAATACACAATCCCAGTATCACCATCAAAATGTTATTGAAGTATCGAGGAGAAAGCAGTCATTTCACAGAAGTGACAAAAGTTTTTGCTGTGAGACAGAAGAGTACATGATGGTTTTGTGCAGTAAGAAGCACTACACTATTTCTGTATGAAATGTAGAATAGAAGCATAATGTAGTATAAATTGGACACATTTAAGTAAAACACAAGTACCTAAAAATTATACTTAGGTGGAGTATTTAAGTGTGCTTCCCACCATTGGTTTTGGGTGGATAATATAAATAACTACTAACATAACATCTATTTGAACACAACCACACACTTGAACTCAACGGGGATGTTGCCAGCAACAAAAAGTATTTCAATTCAAAGAAATGTCTTGTTTTGCGTATTTCTATAAGCGGGCCGAGCCTGCCAGAGGAACAGAGGTGCCACTGCTCCGTCAGCCCACACCCTCCGGTCCTGCCTCCCTCCCCTTCCTCTACCCCACATCAGCACATTCCAACACACTGACACTTTAACTGCCAGCCCAGATTTTCAGAGCGAGGCACATGGCCGCTGAGCCGGCTGCCCAGCCGGTCGCTGGCCATGTGCCCCTCGGATGCTCGCATTGCTGCACAATGACAAACCGGGATTACTGCGCAGCGTGTGCTCTGGTAGGGCGACATGCTTCGGGCCTGCAGGGGCGTTCATGCACACGGAGAATATCCAGTCCGTGTCGTTCATTAGCAGGACAGGTGTGTGCTGGGATTGTAAAGCGTGCATTAAGGTTTTGCTCCACCGTGTTCGCTCTGTCTCCGTAATGCTAAGGCAGCTGTCTTTTTTTTTTTTTTCCCCCCCCTGCAGCTGCTGCATTTGACCTTTCAGGGATAGGTGCACAATGCATGAGAATTTTTTTATAATTTTGAAGATGCATACCCAATTCAGTATTTCTACACTCAGTACAATAGGTGACAACAAGTATTATTCCTGTGCGATCCTCCCATTGTGTGCGACTGAATAATTGAACAAGCAGTTTATCCACCAGCTGGCCAGAAACAAGGTCAGACGGACCCAAGTGGCCACTGATGGAACGAAAACAAGACTCTCAGGCTAAGCAGACGTTCTCCCAAAATAGTAAGACTTCTGTCCAAGAGCGGAAATCAGGGTTTGGTACTGTCTATATTTAACTCTCTTGTGTTCTCTCTCTGTCTCTCTCCTCCTCTCATGGGTCAGATATAGAGCACATAAACTGCTGGGCTAATGAGAGGAAATGGTCCCAGATACAGCGTGGGCAGATCTCTCTTGCCATGATCCATCTGTTTTTAGTGTTGCATAAAAAAAACGCATAAAGAGTATCAAGGCAGTAGTCATCACAAGCTCAAATCTTCTGACCGTGCAGCACGACACATCTTTATTGAGATATTAGTACAGTATTGTACTGTAGGAATGCTTCACTTAATTAATCTTAGTTAAGTCTTCATACAAAGGTTGGTATATTAATAAAGACACTTATCAAAATGCAGATTTTGACAGTTAAATTAATCTATCACTTTTCCTTAAGAGGCATACAGGAATGATTTATTGCAAGTAAGAAAAAACTGACTGTTAAGAGAAAATCATTACAAAAAAAAAAAAAAAAAAAAAAAACATTTGGATGATAACACTAGATCTTACTGATTTGAAGACCTGAAAGTACCTTTTGGAGAAGGCAACAATACCAGAACTGCTGAAAAGCGGAGCACCAGGCAAGTCAAACACAATTTAACATGTTTTGTGCGAGACACATGTAGACAAAACAATGGCACAATATGGTTACAAATACACTTTCATCCCACAGATAAAAACATTTGATAGAAACATCTTTTTGTTGTTGAAAGTCCCTCCCCGAAAGTGTTCTTCATAGTACAAGGCAAACATAAGTAAGGCTTTAGAGTGTAAGAAAATGTTATTTATTCTATCTATTCTGTTTTTTTTTTTGTTAAATTTTCAATAGCAGATACGCTCCCCCAGCAAATCACAACATGCAGGACATGTTAAGACTAAAGATCGAAGACCTCCACCAACACACATGTTAAAGAGTTTAAAATGGGGAAAAAAATGGCGCAATCTTGGGCGATTGGTTTCATCATCAACGCACGCTACCATTTAAACCTGTACCTACGACATGGCAAAAACACTAAGTCACATCAGCATCCTAAATATAGTGTACCACAGAAAATAGTCATGTTTGGCTAAATTGGTCCCATTCAGACGCATGTTGGTTTTGGCTCTTAAATATCTTCATTACACAGTGCTGCCCTGCTCCCGATGTCAGCGGACACGTACACAACAACAAATATGACTTCTGCACTGCTGTAATGTTAATCTGATGACTTCAAGACTGCAGCTAGTGGCCAGCAGGACTTCACTAGAGCTTCACTGACCCGGTATCTTACACGTGCAGCTGACATATTTCTAAAAGCATCACAGTGCTGGGATCAATTTCTCCCAGTTGTCTTAATTCCGAGCAAAAATGATCTTGGAATCTTATTTTAACAGGAATATTTGTTAAATTGGCTTGAGACAACACTTATTGGTAATCACACTGTGATATATATATATCAACCAGACAGGAAAGCGGTGGATGGGATGTGGATTGTCATGGACCTGTAATGGTTCCTGCAGCTGTGGTGGCTTGCAGAATACACCAGAGGCTACACTCCTAATCAACAATACATCACTGTAACTTCCTAATGCAATCTCTTAGGGAATCCTGAATCCTGAATTTAATGGTCTGAACTGGACATTATCTGTGAAATGGAGTCTACATTCCATCTTAAAATGGATCTGCTGTAAAGGTGCAAGAGGGAAACTTTGGCTGCATGAATCCAATTGAGGCAAAGCAGAGATAATAACAGTCACTGCCCAATGGAGATAAAACCGTGTACAGATTAACGATCAAAATCACAGAGGAGTGCCAGCGCTGATAAAATATTTAAAAACAGTATTAGCGGTCGATTATTTAAGAAACATGAATGTACCTGATGCCATCGAAACTTATGCAGCCAAAGTCTTGATAGTGGTCAGAGAACAGTGGCACGGTAGAGGAGAAAAGTTGCAGGAAATACACCACACAACACTTTGTTTGCCGTTTTTCGTGGAGAACCGTGCATGAATTGGTGAATTGTTAACACAACAGTCGAACACTTGGTAATGATACGATCACAGTCCACCCCCGACTCCTCCCGACAAAACGAATACAGCGACATTAATAAGCTAAAATAAACACGTAAAGGCTAAGTGGCGTCCACTACAATATATTGCAGGGTTTTTTGTCCTTGAAGGGATTATCTGAAGCGGGGATGCCCATGAGGAGAGGATCGTTCCTGGCGTGTTCGCTGCAGTAGTTCATAAGGTCCGCGGAGGCCTTCGAGATCTAAAGAACCGACAGATGACAGAGACACGGGGAAGTTTAGCGAGGGTACTCGACAGCTGGAGAGCAATCCACTGTGTGTTGCTGTTCTTTTTTTCTTGCTGCACTGTACCTTTATCCTCTCGAAGCTCGCTTCTATCCTCAGCTGCTGCACCGTCCGCCGGGCGTGAGCGATGTTGTTGGAGCTGTGAGCCTTCGAAGACATCCTGGGCAATCACCACTACAACGAAGAACAACGGGGGACGGCTTGAGTTAATGGTGAAGACAAAACGCATCAAGACTCATACGTATAGTTTGGATAAAGAGTTGACACCATAATGTATTTCTCTAGAGGAAAAAAGGACGGATCAAAGATTTTATTCTTTTCTTTTTCTTACAATGCCGGCACCATTCCTTTGTGTGTCAGCTCACTCACAATCCTGACCCCTTTGTGCGTGTTTTCAGGTCAAGTCCGTGACAGCCGTGCAACAAGATGATGAACAGACAATACAAACAACTGTGATCTTATCACATCACTTTGAGAACGGTGATTAAGAAGAAAAAACCAGACTTGTCACCAGCAGCCTGAAGAACATTGTAGATTAGCTTTTTACAACACGCATCTTGTTTATTAGATAATAATAATAATAATAAAAAAACACATAACAGGCAACCAGAAAATAAAGGAACAGGGGCCAGCGGAGAGAATGTGGTATTAATATTAATTCAGTTGGTCAATATTAATATTAATTCATTTGACTGCATGCACAGTAGATGAACATTGTAAATCACAAAGGGTGAAAGTCTCCTCTTCCATACTTCCTCTTCCCCTGCAGGGCTGTTCCCAGAAGTGGCATCAAGTTTTTTCCTTTTTTTTTTGCCCATACGACTGAGCCAATATGCAAAATATTTTTTTTTCAATTACTTCTTAGGAAGTACAAACAGCGCTGCGTATCGTAATAGAAACCAACGACTACGACGACGCAAAAGAAAAGATTCAGTGTTGAAATATGTCCGAGGGGCCCGATCACAGGGTTGGAGTTATGATTCCACTTCCTGCAAATCATTTACAGACTGAACGAGAACAAGCCTGGACACATCCTGCAGTCCATGTGGGAGCTACGCTGCCTCCCCAGCGCTGCTACTTCCTTTTATGGCCAATTGTCTGTGTTTCTCATACAAAAAACACACACACACATACTGTTTCATTTAACATATTCTGCAACCGATGCATGCAAACATTTTTCTTGTGACACCCCATTCTTTCACCGAAATGTTTCTCAGTAGAGAACAGGAAGCTTCAAGAAGAGTTTCTCAGAAGTTGTGAAATTCACGAAAAGGAAACTAGGTTTTAATGGGTAAAATATGTTTCCTCGCATGTTTCAAGCTGCGTTGCAAAAGTGCACGCTACAGACGTTGCTTGTGTTTTGTAATGGAGCTTCAGTAGCTGTAAATAAACCAAGAAACGCAGCGGCTGCATGTGAATGTGCAACCGGCCATAAACAGCGCTGAAGTTTTATAGAAACTGAGACATGCTGGGCTCCAGGTTTGCCCTTCAGGATGTCGTCCCTCCAGAGCAGCTTCTGATGCTGTAGCTGCTCTTCATTTATTTCAGGAACAAAGAGGCAAAAAGACGGAAATAAGGCGTGAAGGGTAATCTCCACTCTCTGACTCCTCCTCAGTAGTGACTGATTAAAGAGTTTTTATTATTACCATCTAAAGATAAGCAATCACGCCAAAGGAAACACGCTCACAAATGACTCAAAGAGCGAAAATGTTCTCGATAACACGGGCGAGACATGAAAGGCCGTACAGTACAATGCACCGTCGACACTCATCCTGAGGAAACACTCTCAGCTTAGTCATGGAGGCGAGGAGAGGAGGGCAAAGGAAAACCCTTTCATCCATATGCGATGAGTGAGGGCATTCACCTCTATAGTCGGTAGGAGGCCTTATGCAGCATCCGGAGAGATTCTAGGTGGTTCTCTGAGGAACTTCAGCGTAATTATGGCGCCATGACTTATTTGTATTTTGCTGCAATGTTTGCAAAGTGTCCGTTTCCGCCTCATGACGACGTTAAGATTGTTGGCCGTTATTCAACGGGATGTCCACATCGCCCGTTCGCATGTTTGGGAACCTCTGGAAAACCCGGGCCGAGAAGTCTGCCGAGTTTCAGGGAACTGGCCAATCAAAACAAGGCGATAAGAGCTAAAATAGGCCTTTCAGAAAGAGGCGGAACCCAGTAGAAGATAAATAAGCAGGTTTTTTTTTTTAAATTGTAAACCTTGTAAAGTAGTACAAGTAGAGCCCCAGATTATAAATATAGACCTGAATATGTGCTGCGATATGTTCATTAAAAGGCTTCAAAAGTTGAGTTAAGTAATCACCAAGGTCAGTCATTTATAACAATAATGACATGCATGACGTCTTTCTCAGCTAACAATCGTTTCAATAAATCTGTGTGGCAATCCGGGGCACAGCCAGCAGCGACTGCTCCTATTGCTTCAGATGCTTTTCTGTAATTTACAGCTGCCAATTTAACACTATCAAGCAAACCTAGAATTGTGCAATATGCAAACACTGCAATGATCAAATACAACAATGAAAAAAATGAGATAACATGAGAAAAGCAAACAGCCTTCACACAAAAAAAAGAGAGAAATTTTAGAGCTAATAATCCAGGTAACTTATCTGTCCTCGGATTTACATCAGGTGTAAATATCAATTCATTTTCATCTGAAATATTTGGTTTCAAGGGAAGAAGGAAACAGGATAAGTTCAAGTTTTTTTGTTTGCTCTTCTATATCTTAACATGAATCTTTAACACTCCAAAGACGCCACCAGGAACAGGAATAAAAAAAAAAGAAGGAGAATGTTCCCATTAGTCATGAACAAGGCATCACTCAAACCTCCACAACTGTAATTTGAGAGGGAAAAAAAAAAACAGAATTAATGGACTTCTCCTCTCTGGCGCCAAACCAAGCACTTCAATCCTGAAGAAGAGGTGGGTCTTAAAGCCCACCAGCACTCAGAAGAAGTGATTTCAACTCAGTCAGCCCAGTCCGACTGCTACGATCCTGTGATGTGCTGCCAGCTGCTACCAGCACCACCGGCCTGAATGAAACTCTATGGGAGGCCACCGGTGTGTGTGTGTGTGTGTGTGTGTGTGTGTCATAAACGGCCATGTACATGCTGGAGCTGCAGAGGAAAAAAAAAAAAAAAGAAGGATCCAAGGATCAGAAATAGACCACCTCATTAGAGCCCACCCTATCACAATATACACACACAGCGGCCGGGACCACCCTGTAACACCAGCCCCGCTGCTGTTCCACGCACGGACCCCCCCACACCCCACCCCTCCACACGTGCACTTCATTAGCAGCGTTCAAAGTGCAGCGAGAACAGGGAGCCATTATGACTCAGCACCATTAACACCGAATACTCAGAGATGAAAACCGGCGCATGCATCTCACGCCCAAAGAAAACTCTTAAATCTATCTGCTGACAAATAAAAACAGCGTCCATTAAAAAGGCTAAAAGGAGAGCGCCGTCGACTGTGGAAGGTACAGTATGTGTGGTCCCTTCATCAGCTCCTCATGCCGGGGGGCAGCTTTTGTAATAAAATAACACCGGTGAAAATAAACTGCTTTAGGGCTTAGAGTGTCGCCGGCTGCACTCTAGACGTGACTGACAGGACGCGATGAGAGGAAGGCAGCAAGGATCGGGCTTTTTCCATCCGAAGCCTTTCATTTAGTTCAGCCTGAAAAAGACAAGTTACTCAGTTCAAACCTGCCCTTTTGAGGTGTGTATGACTCTTAAAATAAACAAGGTTGGCATCAATAGAGAACAAAGTATAATAGATAATGTATTGGAGTAGCTGCAATATTCATTGCAATATTCATAAAATATATTTTTCTTGATAAACATCATTTTGTTCAAAGGGCTGCCACAACTAAAACATTTACCCAGTTGTCTTGTAGTTAATTCAGGACATTAGTCAAATTGTCATTGGACGTTTCTGATATTAATGTACGTATTTAAACATATATATTCAACATTAATGATGACTGATGAGTCATGTTTGGGGTCAAAGAATAATATTGTTTGCATGTCGACTTCCTTGGATCGCCCTTTATCCTCTTGAAATAATCTTTGCATTTCCAAAGCAACAGCAATGACTATTTAATTATCAAAATGGCTGCTTCCTTTTTCTGTCCACAAATTAATTGACTAATCCTTGCAGCTGGCCTCATTTACATGAACCCTGGAACAGCAGTGACGGGACAAGGAGTTTCCATTTTGATGCGAATAATTAATTTGATTATGTATTAGAAATTTATACAGAAATATGTCACTGATGATAATGTTTTCCACTGAATCAAGACTAGTCTTTATGCAGTTTCTCCAGATCTTTACAGTTTTCCTAACCCAGGTTGTGTTTTCATTTCCTGTTTTACACACATGCAGCCTCCCTGACCCCATGTAACCTTAAGTCAACATTTTTTGTTCTACTTTAAGACATGGATGCTTTTCCTTTTTTTTTTTTTTACTTCTTTGGTTGTAATAGTGGCTTTTGCTAAAGCTCGATGTAGCCTATGTAGCATGTTTCTTATTAATAAACAGGACAACATTTGAAATCAGTTCTTCACTTTAGTTTTCATTCTTGCATTAGAGTTAAGGCATTTATTGTTTCAATGGTATGATACAGGGTTCTGTAATACTTGTAAATATTGGAAAGGATCAAGAATGAAATAGAAATATCTACCAGACAACTTTACGATAATTTGTTTTTCTTCCATGCAAAAAACATAACTTTATCTTTAAAAAAACAATTCAAATTCAACTTTTTTGCCTTTTGCCTGACAATCCTGTTAAAAACTCCCTGAAGCATCAACCGTGACCCCGGCTTCATGCAGCAGCTGATGAGTGAAGAACAGGGAGTTGTGGAAAGGCGATATTTGGAGTCTAGACACATGTCTGCCGCTTTGAACAAAAGAGTTCAAAGACCTGGGCCCCAGCTACAAACCAGTATATTAGTTGTTCTCCCTTGTGTATCTGCACACACACACACACACACACACACACGCGTGCACACACACTCTATCATGTACACCCCTCCCCCCAGCAACTCTCTCTGCAGGCAGGAGGTTCCCAGTCTGCAGGCGAAGCTAAAAGTAGCCTCATCCTGCTCTTCGCTGCCAGTCAGCACTTTTCCAGTCGAATGAAAACCGGTCTCCTGGTGCTCCTTGGACATGATGACCCCCCCCCCCCCCCCCCCTTCATACTGCAGATCAGATCAGATCAGCGCTGCTGTGCAGTCACACTCGCTTTACTATAAACACCGGCTTTGTCTCACTCGGTTACCGTTAACACATACTCAGTCATCAGTCCCGTTGCTGAGTAAAGTGGGATCGTGTTTATGAGCCAGAGGGAGAGACTCTGCTGAGCTTCTTGGTGCGTGCGAAAGAGAGCGGGGTGGGGTGGGGGGATGGGGGTGAGGAGGAGACGATGTGTGGCCAAAGCACTTGTTCACGCTGTGAGAACCACCAGAGTGACATCACCGCTTTCCCACCGGCAGAAAGAAAGGAGCCGCTGTGTTAGTGGTGTTCGCTTCTTTGGCAGCTTCTGTCATGCAGCTCACACCAGAAATATCACGACCGTTTCTGTTTACCTGAGCAAACAGGAACCGTTTATGCCGAGTTTCATAATTCATATGCACCAAAAACTGCACGAATAAATAAGTCAAGATCTACCCAGCTTGTCGTCGCACACACACACACACAAATACCAGAAAATCCCTGGTGGATTTAGCTACAAAAGGCTCAACGCACCAAAAAAGTTCCTCCACTTTACACTTAATAACCCATCTCTGCAGTGTTATTTGTACAAACAAACAGTTTACATTAGGAGTGAGGAAGGAATTGTACATGAGAAGAGCTGGTTTATCAGCTCCATGCCCGCAATTAAGAGAAGACCCACTGAGGAAAGCAGAAGAATAGATCACGCCGTGGTTTAGCTGGAACTACGTCGAGAGGCAGAGCTGCAGTGCCGCCCGACAGCTGCAGGTATGGCCGCCGAGATAAGTGAAGCTGACACGACCCCGCCCAGGCCCCGGGTAGCACACCCAGTACAAAGGGAATACTGGGAAATTTACTGTTCTCTACAGCGGTTGGCGAGAATGCCACCTTGTCATTGGCTGAGGGGTGTAAGTATTCTTCCTGTGTAAGCAGACATTTCCTGGAAGAGCTACACGACTGTGCAAAGGTTAATGGAAAGTTGTCCAGGTTAGACATATGGCACGAAAAAAATAACACGTCTCTGTGTTATTCTGCATCGCCATGAAGTACTCGCTGTTAAACCTAAAGCGGCGTACAGTACGAACTCTGTGTCTGGCAAACTGCACAATCCTGTAAATTCTGTGGCTTCACAGGATAAAAAACAATCCAGCGCGCTGCAACACAGAAGCACAGTGTCTAGACAGGAGACTAGACTGGATTCATTTCAGCAGGATTTCTAAATCCCAAATTCATGCGCAATTACTTGAGGCTCATTCCTGTCCAAAAAAAAAAATATGAATGATTCCTTGTTTTGCAGGAGCAGGGACCAGATCGCTGACAAATGATGCAGGAATTGTGTGTCGACTCAGTTCATTATAAACAACAGGTCAAAAACACTTTGCAACCAAAGTGTGGAGCTACATGTCAAGTTAGATAAGTTGGGCACATCCAGGAGATAGCGAGCCAAGTGAGCTAACCAGTGTCCATAAACATGATGATATTTAGAACAGGATTATGTGAACGTACAGCAGCATGTGTGTCAGGGACT
Organism: Eupleurogrammus muticus; assembly: GCA_036785175.1. Taxonomy (NCBI): domain Eukaryota; kingdom Metazoa; phylum Chordata; class Actinopteri; order Scombriformes; family Trichiuridae; genus Eupleurogrammus; species Eupleurogrammus muticus. The sequence goes on from JAYKQN010000014.1 coordinate 3,766,680, forward strand.
CTGACTGCCTGACATAATGACAGATAACACAGATAACACAGGGGACAAGCAGCACTCTGGCATGTTCGGATTAAGCGGCGGCGAGAATTCACATGCTGGAATGAGACACACTATCTGGGTCTCTAATTACAGCACGATACACTCATATGCACACATCTACCTGACAAATGTTGCCTGATTTAGAATTGCAGAGTAGCACTGCAGCAGAGATTTATTGCAGTTCTTAAAAAAAAGAAAAAATATGTCCTTGACTTACTCGATCTCCCCTGAGTCAGTGGCAAAAATATGACTTCTGAACTGCTGAGCAGGACATTTCAGGCGAGCAGGGTCACCCGGGCTGTTAGGCTACTGTTGAGATGGCAAATGATCAGTTGTGTAATCCTAAATGTGGGTGCAGTGTGGTTTAAGTGTTAGGGGGAACGCAGTGTAAGTGTAGTGTATACGAGTGAAGGTCTAATGGACACCTGCAGTAGGTGTAGAGGGGCCGGCTTCAGGCATCAGAATAGAGCACTGAAACATTGAGCTCTACCTACATTTCTGATAATGAATTAATTCTTAAAAATGTTTCCGGCTTTTCAAAATGAGAAGCTTTGCTGCTTGTTTCTTCTACATATACTACATGGTTTCTCTTTGTGTTTTGATCTATAGATATAAACACCATGCTGGGCTTTGAAGTTAACTGATGAAGGAGTGAATCGTAATTAGAATTCAATCTGGTTTAACAGGAAAACTTGTAAAAACAGAGAAAGTTGGCTGTGATTTTTTGTGCAACTTTTTATATCAACAGTCTAGTTTCTGCTGTGCAGACGGGAAAGTCATGGATAAACTGATATATAATCACACAACCATTTATGATCATCCACATCACAGAGGGATGAATCATGCACAAGGCATCAAACCAGTGAGAAGAACAAAGCTCAACAGTGAGAACAAAGCTCGCCAGTAATTGTAAATGTGTTTCTCTCGTCCATTGATGCAACTGCCAAACAATCCTCGCATTCCTTCCATGGGAGGGGATGGAGGTAAAGAGCCAACTATGTGGAACACTTTGATGCTCAACAAGTATTTAGACGCATCTCATGGCTTCACACACAGGATGCCAAGCATCTGGGAACAAAAAAAGAACAGACACAGAGCGCAGCCAGTGCCTCAGTGATAGCATTAGCAGCGAGAGTATGCACTAAAAATAGCCAACAGGCCTGTGTTGTTACTGGATCGTAGCTACCGTGGAGCTGTTTTTCGGCCTCAAACTTCTCCAGCGGTAGCCAACTATTAGCAAACTGAATGCCAGCTGGGTATCATCCAGATTACCAAGGTCTCTGCAGTTTCCACTGAGGTGCCTAGGAGCCTCTGTTTCCCCAGTAATGGGCCATTATCAAGCCCAGAGCAGCCCAAAACAAACAGAGGTCTATGGCAGATAATGCCCTTCAGACGTCACTGCAGACGCACGGAGGCTGACATGCAGGAGACACGGGCGACCCGGGCAGAGAGGAGAGGCCGCCGAGCAGCGTCTCTCTGCTCTGCCCTCAGAAAACAAACTGCATTGTTTGCAGGGGGAAACTCTGCACAAAAGAAAGCTCAGTGCACATCGAGTGGACTTTGCTGGAAATGGATGCAGGCAAGAAATGAATGTCAGGGCAGAGAGCTGTAGAAAAATAAAGAAAAAAAAAAAAAAGACGTGTGCTTGCGACTGAGAGAGAGATAAGAGTGTGTGGTTTGTGTGTGTGCATGAGCGTGAGGGAGGTCAGCTGTAGAGAGAGCGCCGTGCAGCTGTGTGTGTATGTTGCGTTTGGACACAAGCCAAAAATCCGCTGCTGGCGACGGGAACGCCATAAAACTTAAAGCTATTGTGAGTCCGCTGCCTTTTCGCCTCAGCCCCTCTGAAAGCTACCATTCATGACGGAGGCAGAGAGATACCACACAATGGATCCCAACACTGCCCTGCCTGTATGGAACAATAAACAAAAAACGTGTTCAGTCTTTCCAGCCACCACCCCTGAGCCGCTCCGACTACACGGACGTGCTGCTACAAAAAAGGTGGAGCTGGGAAGGCCAAAGGTCCATAATGCTGCTTGCTGGCTACCGTGTGTCCCTCATCCCCGCTGGAGCCAGAAGGGGAGGGGGTTAGACACCAGGGTGCATGGATGGAATAATTAATAATGGCTTGGACGTCACTCAGCTCATTAGAAAACAACATAAAGGTCATAAAGGGGAGTTGGTCAAGAGGAAATGAGGATTAGTCACAAAGTGATATAAATAGGGGAGAAGTGTGTGTTTGTATGCATGTGTGAGAAAAGGATTCGGCCCAGTTTAGTAATTGGATGCTTCTTTACACGATTTTACATTACATGCAAGCAAGTGAAGGGCAAAGTGCCACAATCATGTATTTTATTAATATATTGTGAAGATGTTTGGTGTAAATAATCAGGCCTGCACTGCATTGATCATGTGAAGGCAGAATACTATATATACCCGGACATCAGTAGCAGCCACCAACCTTGTAAAACAGGACAAAGGGATTAGTGGTGGAAAAAATGCAGGCGGCATGATTTCCTCTGTCAGGAGGGTGGAGAATGGGGGAGAGAGAGAGAGGGAAACAGAAAAAGAGAGCATACAGAGTTTTCTATATAGTCAGAAAAGTTCACACTTTTCATTTCATATAGGACAAAATCCCACATTGAATTTACTAAACAAAAAAAGAAGAAAGAGAAAATGCTTTGCTATGCTAAATTGGAACCTTAATTAGTAGCTGTGACTTTGTGAAAAAGGCCTGATTCATTAAGGGGTTGTTTGTGTTTTTTTTCTCTCTTGCCATAAAATGCAAATACAGCGCAGCTGAAACTGAAATTTGAAAGCAAGTGAGAGCACAAGCACCTGCATCCACGTTTCAAAAAACTTGTATCTCCTGTTGCAGGAGACACCAGTGAATGTTTTTTCCACCGTCTCGTTAAATCTGTGTGACATTTGAGAATCTACACTTACTCCATAGTCTCTCTCTCAGGGTGAAATGTATTTGTCTACAAACTGCTGACCTTTGTGCTGACAGGTCAGAGATCAACAGGCCGGCTGGGACAGCATGGATATCATTTTCTTTCCTGCGTCTGAGCGGTTTTCCCCAGTTTGTTTGTCATCTCTGGACTTTAGGGGAAAGAACAGTGGACTGCAGATATAGAGGGATCACAGTACAGGGGATATCAGAAGAGCTGAAACTCTAGACACCTTAAATTGGGGGGGCTGGGCATCATATAATAGTTTGAGAGCCATTAATTAGCCATAAGACAAAGCAACAGTAGACTGCAAGACACTCAGTAACCGACTGATCACACTGAACATCCTTTCAAATGTGAGACTTTATTGCTTTGCTCATATAAAAAAAATTAAAAAACACACTACTATAAGACACAAATGATGAAACACACTAGTCTCATGGTGTCTTTATCTTTAGCACTAGCTGCGTACAGTTCAGAACCCAATGATCCACATTATCTGCAAGTGAGAAGGGACATTTCTGAACAAACAAGGACAGGAATGACAGGCATGCGGCAGCGGACAGATTACTACATGTGACCACTCAGGACAGAGTTGCATGAGAAGAAGGAGCCGACACACACACACACGCACATGCACACACATACGGGAAGAAGTTAGTGAAAAGCCTGTTGAAGTAAGTGAGAAGTGCTGATGTCTAATCTCACGAGTTACAGTCTGACAAATGCAACAGTCACTCTGACAAATGACATTATTGGAGCATCGACACGGGTGCAAACAGGAAAGCGCTATTAATGATATGATCTACTGATGGTTTGCAGATTCCAAACTGATTAGGATTATCCGACTACATATATACACACAACACCTCAGCGAGCACCTGCTGTTTCAAAGAGAACAGGTAACTGATTTTACGATCACATTATGGGAGAGGTGATGGTCTGGGTCACGGTGACAGGGCTGTGAAGTCAAAACCAGAAGGAACGAGACATAAGAACAGACACTCAACTTAGTGTCACATTCCTGGGAGACAAAACTGTTAAGTAAGGAGTTTCAAGAGTTTATTTTAGTCTGTTACTGCTTGAAATAGGTGTAGGGATTATCTAAAATTATAACAAGAATGTAAGTGTAACTGTATCAATTGGAATACAATGGATTTATTCTGTAGCAGTAGTACTAATATTCATTGATTTATATAATTTACTTTTCTTAAATATTCCATTAGGATTTAGAAAACCTGTGTAGAGCTACAATTTAAGATTATTATTATGCAGATCGCTTTCTTTATCATTTCAAAAAATAACAAATTACCATTATGATATTCTAAACCTCGAGGTCACGTTCAAGACTGTAAAGCTAAGCAGTAAATCCTCATTTAAAAGCTGGAAATGGGTAATGTCCTGCATTCTGTTGAGAACTTCCCTTTTTTAAGACCCATTATTTAAATAGTTTTAGATTGACTCATCATTTCTGGTTTCAACAAGAGCATGAAGGAATTTCATCACCCCCCAAAAAATTGCTCAAAATCCCCCAGAATAAGATGAAACAAGCCTGATGTTATTTGTGATGTAGCACTTGGGGCATTTCAACGTGTCTGCAGGGCAAAAAAAATCTTGGTCATGCATGGAAAGTACTTTTTGGTTTGGTTTTATAAATATTTAGAGAGTCGCTTACAGAGGAAAGATGCAAAGAGGAAAATAAAATGTGAGACAAAAAAAACCCAAAATGATTAAATGAAAATCAGATGGGGGAAAAAAAGGGACTGGGTACGGTTACAAGACACTTAAGAATTCAAGACATCCAGGTAAAATACATCAAAAGCTGGGTCAGACACACTTTGAGACAGAGCCAGATTGACTTACGAACCGCCCCCCCCCACACACACACACACACACACACTCCGCACACACAAAGGAGTCTGAGATACTATTAATCAGGGGCCACATGAATGGCTGCTCCTCCCTCCAACCACTGCAGCCTTGTTCATCTAACAGTTTCAAAGACATGTCGGGCGGAGGAAGAGGCTCGCGTTGTGGGTCACACTGAGGCCACTTCCTCTGCAGCCCACCCTGGATCCCCTTCAAAAATGATCCTCATCCTCCCTCCATCTCCCTTCACTTCCTTTCTCTTCATGCTCGATCCATTTCTCAGCACAAGGTCAACTACGGGTCCGACTGTCTTATTTATATGTTTTTCAAAAAGGGACCATGCACTCTTAAATCTGTGGCGGAGAATTACATTTATTATCTGTAGTCGTAAAGTTTAGGGAATGGCTACCCGAGCAAATTAACAGCAATAAAAAAAGCAATTTATGATGAGGAGTAATCTATCTAAAAACATTAAAGCTGCATTGAAGTTGCTCGGCCAACATTTCTCATTTTAAACTCTCACAAGGTCACATCTCATGGTGAGAAGGAACATATTTTTTAGTAAGAAGTCTTCACCATATACACAGAGGTGTACTCATTTTTGTCCAAATGGAGCCAGTATGCAATGTCTGCAATGCAGATTATGACACGGATTGCTTTCGGGGAAAAAAAAAAAAAGAAAAAAGAAATGGTGCACACAATCAGATAACTGTCTAGTTTTCAAATAAGAAGCCAGTGGAGAGGGAACATTGCCTATTTGTTGCAGTTCAGGTTCAGGAGTTAATTGCACAAGGAGCCACTGTAAAAGAATCATTCCTGGACAAAATGTGAGGCCTTGTTCCACCGTGCACCAGACGAGAATAAAGCGTCTATAAATCATAGCCAAACAAAGCCTTGGAGCTCTTTCAACATGGATGAATTTGGCAGGAGTGTGAATGAGGCACCTGATTCCTGACAGCGAGGAGACAGGCCGCCACTGTGCGTCTCTGGGACACCTGTTTCTGCTCTTTCTGAACATACAAACATAGTGTGGCACCGGACAAAAAAAAAAAAACTTTGGGGCCCAGGGACTTTAATGCAACAGAAAGAGATGCAGCTTCTTCCCTCAGAGATGCGTCTCCCTCCCCTACAGGTGTCAAGCTTTTTTTTTTCCTGTGGTCCCGACAACACACTGGCCTTTGTTCAGGATGCCAGCAAACTTCCCCATGGACTCATAAAGGGCTCTAAAGAAATGAAAGAATCCTTCAAAGTGACACTGTTTCTAAACCCACTCTCTCACTCACACACACACACACACACACACACACACACACAGCTGAATTTTCAGACTGATTCAGCTATAATGAATGCTTCATTTATCATTGGATGGAGCCTCCTCTAAACTGGACTGCACGCTTCTGTTGTAGCTTAAGCTTTGCCTCCATGCTGCTGCAGCATTACTATACAGGAAGTCACATCCCATTCTCTCATACCTGTCTGACGGGAAGCTGTTAATGCCGGCTGAACTTTCTCTCCATAGAACAGGATGTGCCCATATTTGGGCTCCCGTCTTATGACCTGCTTTGTGTCAGAGGAAATAGCACGAGTGGCGTGAGTTGTGTCCTTACAAAAGGTGTGTCTTCCTGTATGTGGGAGTACTTCAAAAAGACTTTGCCCAGTCCAACTGAACTGAATGTTGGAATCACGTGCAAACTGAACAAAACCTGAAATATTGCCATACCTGTAGCCACATGTGGTAGTTTTTATAGAGGGTAAAAGTAAAGATAGAAAATATAAGAATCATTGCTATTTACACAGATTAAACAAATTATTATTATTAATATATTATCACTTCAGTCTGTTACAAGTCGGTCCCAACTGTTACAAACAAGTTGAATAACTAATAGCTATTTATTTAGGCTTTTAGAAAGAAAAATAGAAGATATAAAGGTGCATACAATAACATGTGGCTATATTAAAAGTAAAATGTTTTACAACATTACTGTTCACACATATTTTGCAAATTGTTATTTCGTAAAATCCCAAATGAAAACTGAAAATAAAACTGTTAATATTGTTGTATTGATATCTATTATTCTGTATAATATCTTTGCATTTGTTTTGACTGAATACTTTATTTGCTTAATTCTTGTACTGCTCTCTAAAATATATATGAAATTTTAATAAGCGTATTTTTATTTTTAGCATCACTATGAGTACGGTAACTATGTACCAAAACCCCCAGAGGGAGGTTACCAATAAACAGCAGATGACCTAGACTGTGAACATCACATGTCAGCCGTGTGTGTGTGTGTGTGTGTGTGTGTGTGTCTTAACGACGGTCTGCTTGTGTCAGTTACTAACAAGTCTTTCCAGGAAAATAATCCAGATGGCAACATGATCCACAGGGGTGCACACGCACCACCTTGCAAGACAAATGACTGAAAACTGACTCACGTCACAGGTGGGCAAACACACATATTCTGCAAATCTTAGGACAATAGACAAAGGATAACGGGCAAGTTTAATGAAAGCTTACATATAGGCAGTTGGATTTAAACTTTTCAATAAGAACATAAAAATTATGTTTAAGGTGAAATTTCAAAGAGAAAAATGTCACACTTTTACTTTTAGACAGCGTCACCAAACATGTTTATAGAAGCTGAGTGAGGAGGGATATCAGAGAGAAGCTGGAGTGCTCCACCATGTGGCAGAAAGAAGAAACTACACGTGTAGAGGATGATTTGATGATCCCAGAGCACAGTGTTTTCAGGGGTAAAATTCAAGTTTAATTATCCAGTATTGATAGGTTAAGTTAAGTTAAATTGCTTCTGTCCATTGCTGTTCCCTCTACCTAACTTTGACAGTAAAAACTGATGAAACATTTCTCTCTAGATTGAAAACACATCACAGTCTTCTCTTGTTCACCACCTCTCGAGGGGCTGTCTTCAAAATATGCAAAGTATTTAGAAAAACACACATGGCTCTCAAAGAAAAAGCCCACAGAATGCGCTTTAAGGCCTGATGTTCTGCCAGAGACAGACTATTCATTTGTTCCTAGAAGTGTTAAGACCCTGCCAAACATCATCCACTCCTGTGACATGACCACTGAGGAGGAAGTAGAGCGTCAGACCACAGAGCAGGAGATGAATCCAGCTGCTGATCATCTTGGGACATACTGGTGTTTTCATCCTGAAGTTTGTTATTGATGAATCGGAGGGGAACAACATCTAGTTGCTTTCCATAATCTCTAGTCTAAAATAGGGATGGATTGATTTTTTTTCTTTTACTTTTCTAGGATTTGTGACATGGCCGAACAGCAAAATCTTCATTCTAAAACATATGTATGAATTTATTATTAAGTGTATTTAGGAGAAGCAAATTATACCCAAACATAGAAACATGACACCACCAAATCATCTCAACATTTGGAATAATACATACATTTTTTTCCTCTTTATCTGTAACGCTGCAGTAACAGACAAATTTCCCCGTTGTGGGATCAATAAAGTTTTATCTTATCTTATCTTAAATGAAAGAGTTAATACAAGAGTTAATACATGGATTCCCAGTATTAACAGTCAGTACTAGTACATTAAGAAACATTTTTCACAATCAGCCCACAATGGACATTTGTTTGTACAATAATATCAGCAAAGCGGTGATGTTTTTTGGTATTTTCATTCTTGAACAACTGATTTGTTCACATAGGCCTAGATGACTTTTGCAGTTTTATTTATTTATTTATGTCTTGGATTAATTTATTTAGAGAGAAATACAACCAATTTAAGGTTTAATTTGAAAGTTTTACATTAGTTTGAAGAAAAAATTTGATCATTTATTTTTAGACCAGACCAAGGTCCTAGTCAGAAATCAAGATAAGTTAGTTTTCTCTTTGGATTAACTTATTAAATGCCCCAACAATCATTTGTTTGCTCCTTTAGATCTCAACAAGAATAGTCAAGTAGAATAGCTGATGGACAATGTAGAGTTTGAAGTGACAGTTTGAAGAGGACACTTAAGGTAAAAATAGAGCTTAAGTGGTCTATAAATAACCTTTAGTTCTTTTACCCCCCCCCCACTCATTTACACATTATTCTCCTGTCTGGCCTTTAATACTCATGCAAGCATTTTATATTCAGATACATAATTTGTCTGATCTACAATCTAAAAACTAGTAGACATTTAATGCACTGAACCATTCTGGTGCTGAAATAGGTTTTACGTAATGTAATAACAATACACTTCACTGTGAGATGATTCCATCTCCTATCTAACCTATCTGTGTGTCTTTTGGTGCTGGGCCTCTCTATAAAAGATGCTGTTTACAAGGTTATCTTTAAAAAATGTGTTTTCATGCCATTTATGAGTCAAACACCAGTACAAAATTATGACACACGCATAAGCAGTTGTCATTCCAGATTCTAGTTTTGTCAACTTTCACATATTGTACAAAGGAGGCACAGCCTTATTAACCTGAAAATTCATCACTATATTTCCCCTTAGTTTTCCTCTTGATCTTGATTATGCATTTAAGGCTTGAGGGACAGCGTAGTTAACCCCAGATCAGCGTCTGGGGAGCTTGAACCTTGCTCATACAGTAGTATACAGTCTAAACACTTATCTTATCTCCTTCCTTCTGGCCGTCCAATCACAATGAAGAAACAAACAGCCATGAACAAAGAACTGTCTTTGGACTGAAATGTCTTTTTCCCCTTGATGGGTTTGTCACTTTGTACTTCTACATCTAGAATGATTTAAAAACCTTTCAAACCTCTCAAAAATAATGCATTTATGTGCATCTTAACTCTAAGTCTGAATTAAGTGTACAGTATTCTGTGGGTTCCTGGTAAATAAAAAATGAATAAAAATATATTTGCAAAGCCACTACCAAATTGTTATTAAAGTGGTTAAATCTTATTATTTGATACCAAAAAAACTATAAAGTAGTTTAAACTTCGTAAACTGGTTGACTGCAATAGTATAATAAGCTTTGGGAGTAACTTTGATTCCTGATAAAGCAATAATTGTCTCACAAAACATAATTACCTGCTAAAAAATACAAAAAAAATGTACTCAAGAGGGCGTTGTTGAGTTGAATTGGCAGCTCTAAATCCTTCATGGCCTTTTTTTTTTTTTTTTTTTTTTAATCCATCAAGGCTCAAATAATACAAGGCACTTTAAAAAAAACGTTCAGACAGAATGAACATTACATCTCAGAAGGATTCCTACAAAAGCGTGTTTTCATTCACTCTCTCTTAGCTCGAAACAAGCCGTCACAGGCCCCCAGCGCTTGTTAAGCACCGGCAGGTCACAACATACCAAACAGCTGTTACAGGACTGATTGCTCAAATATCATTTCCCAACGTGACTGAAGTGGATTTTATTGTTTTAACTCACAATAAAAAAACACTTCATCTCCATATTGAGCCACTTCAGACCACTTGAACTGGAAATCTTCCATTCAGTGTGAGAATGATTAAAAAGGTGATTGTGTCTGTTTTTAAGGCAAAAAAAGAAGTTGATTGACGGAAAACTAATCTACAATGGTTCCATCTCCATTGACAAAATACAAAGAACACAAGCAGCACTTATTCAATCAATTAAAACATATAAAAAAGATAAAACAAGAGATAAAGGCTATACTTATACCGTTTTAAAATGTCTGTCTTTGTCCCAGTTTACATGAAACAGAGAAAACTGAAATACTGGTGGGACTGTGCCCTCCCAACAACACTAGGGGGCGATATGTGTCGTTTCCACAGGTTAACACAGCCCCCTGCCAGTTGACCTTTTTCACCTGGTCTTTTGCCTGCATGGGCCTGCCCATGTATTTTAAAAAAGTAAAAAGGAATTTACTTTCCAAAAATAGATGTTTCTCTGAGCTTCTACCATGTTGTTGCTCTGGTCGTTCTTCTACAGTGATTGTATTCTTCTTCTGTGACCGGCTTTCTTGGGCGTTTCTGTTCATACCCCAGCGTGGGGGGGATGGGTAATGATGTACACATGCATTGTGTAGTTTAACTCTGACTAAGGCTTATACGTTCGGAGAACACCGAAGTACAATCACATTATCTGGAGTTAATCGGATATAGAGAACTCTGATGTTAATCATGCACTTCAGTTGTTCTTTCAAACTGAGATTTTTGTACTTTTTTTCCCATTTGTAATTTGGGAAATAATATGATATTTGCTCAAACAAACAAAAAAAATAAAAGATGGTAATGTTGACAAATGAAAATGTTAGTTGCAGCAGACATTGTTGATTCACCTTCAAAACATATAGGAAATGTCATTGTGAATTTTGTATCTACTTGCAGGAGATAATGTATAGAACACTGATAAAAGAACGATATAGGGAACTTTAAGATGAGCGTTGCCGCTGCGGGGAGGAAGTTGTGGTACTAGAGCATTCCTTGGTTTCTCCTCCCACATGGATTTGAGGTCCTCCCTGTTTGGGTGGAGACGCAGTTCTATCTCTGTCTGTCAACCGTCTCCACACAGACTGGCAAACATGACTAAAGAAGCTCTGCAAAAACATTTGTCTTTGTTAGCCTGCCTGTGACCGGTCTGCTTTACAAATTAAAGGCAGACAGTGAAGACGTAAAGGTGGAGGAGCAACAGGAAGAAACACAGCTGTAGTAAAGGAAACCCAACAGATATATATGTGGATAAAGGGAAATAAGGCCTTTCACACCTATCTGACACAGTTGCTATGGCAACATTTCCTTCTTAGCGTGGCAAATACATCTGAGGTTGATGTCAACCTGATTAGCACAGTAGCACTCTCACTTCTGATTTCCTGAAGCCAGAAGTGAAGAGATTTTCATCTATCTATCCAACCTGACCGATTCATTCACTCAAGTTTTTATTATCAGTCAAAAGTTGCTTTGGCCTCTTTTGAGCAACTAAAAAGGGCCAGTGGAGTCTGGTACCTCTCTGGTACTTCTGGCCAGACGTCACAATACACTTCATGTCATTTTTGCAAGTCACCGTTGTAATTCAGCTCTATGCACAGCAAGCAGCAAACTTCAATATTAGATATAAAATAATCACAACAAGCAATGGCACAATGTGACTCAGATGTCAGATGTCTTTATTTACAAATTTACAGTAAATAACTGGCAGCAATTAGCCATAATTTCTTTAGGTAAATAACTGTAAATAAAAGCAATACTGTAATTTTTTATACATTTACAATATTAGATAACTGTGAAACGTTAATTAAATCCTGTGCTTTTCAATTAAACACTGATTTCAGTTGTATTTACAGCATTGGTTGACGCATCGTACAATAAATCTATTAAATACTATGATTTCAGTTGTATTTACAGTATTGGGTGAGTAACTGTATTATAATACAGTGATTCTTTGATAATGTGTGATTTTCTACAGTAATACGTTGACTACTGTGATTTATTGTAAAATATACAGCAATCTACTATAATAATTGTTTACAGTAACATTATCTTAACACATTACTTTAACACAGTAAATAACTACAGATTTCACAGTAAAGTTTTACAGTGTAATCCATGGGGGAAGCAGCATTAATCACTATGAGAGGGACATATCTTTGATAAATGTAATTCAGCAGAGCCAGGGACATGGACCAGAGGGGGAAATCCCCAACAACCACCCACATCACACCCTATCCACAACATCACCACCACTTCTCTCAGTACATCTGCTCCTGGGTAGAGTGGAATTCAAGCAAAGCAACCACCGCCGTGTGACTAACAACACACACACAAACTTGGGCAAGCCTTAAAGGACTACAGTACATCTTTACATACCTCTGAAAAATCATGGCTATCTTGTGACGAGACGGGAAGAGATGAGTTGAGGAATTCCTGCTAGTTGTGTTCAAATTTGTAAAGAGCGTCAGAAATACGAGGTGTCACAAAGGTTCCTGAACAGATTGTGACTTCTTTGAATGTAAACGTTGTCAGTTTTATATTTTCTTTAAGCAGCAAAAAGAATGTTTCAACAACATTTAGAAAAAAGGTATTTACATTTCTTAATGTAACCAAAAATAAATAATTTTGAAACTAATAGAATTTTATAACTATGGAACTAAAATATTTTCATTACAGGTTGAGTCAACATGAATTAAACATTCCTCTAAATTTGTTATTTCAGCTCTGAAATGTCTAAAAGCAATGTAAAGTATGCGATAGGAATCCCCAAAGCATAAGGTGAAAACATAAATACATAAAATCATACCCAGCTCTACGCATGACGTTTGCTGAGGAGGTGCACTACCTTTCAAAAGTTTGGGGTCATCCAGGCAATTCTGTGTTTTCCATTAAAAAGTCAAACTTTCAACTTTCACTCATTAAATGAGTTGCAAAATTAAACGAAAATATAGTCAAGACATTGACAATGTTAGAAATAATGATTCCTATTTGAAATAATAAATTTCTCCTTCAAACTTTGCTTTCACCAAAGAATGCTCCATCTAAGCAGCTAAACTGTTTTCAGCTCTGCTAACATAATTACACAAGGGTTTTCTAATCATCCATTAGCTTCTAATGCAATTATCAAACACAAAGTAGCATTAGAACACTGGAGTGATGGTTGCTGGAAATAGGCCTCTATACACCTATGTAGATATTAAACACCACACATTTGCAGCTAAAATAGTCATTTAACACATTAATGATGTATAGAGTGTATTTCTGAATAGTTTAATGTTATTGTCATTAAAAAAGTGTTTTTTTTTCCAGAAAATAAAGGCATTTCTGAGTGACCCCAAACTTTTTAGAGCTATTGTAGCTATACAGACAAAGTGCTTTTATGAGGTAGAAACATAGTTCAGAACATGTACTTACTGACTTACTGATAGAAACATATACTTTAGTTTAGTATATATGTGTGTCTGAGAGAATATGTGAATCATTTAGCCCAGTAAAGAAGTAGTGACATCACTTTAGAGGCATTGAAGCAAGCACACACAGACACTAACACACACACACACACACACACACACACACACACACACACACACACACACACACACACACACACACACACACACACACACACACACACACACACACACACACACACACACACACACACACACACACACACACACACACACACACACACACACACACACACACACACACACACACACACACACTTTGGGAGGGGCGGGTGAACAGTACTATGAGGAAACAGATCCCGGCAGACGAGTGGCTCAGGCAGCGGTCATCGCTGCGTATTCCTCCTGCACCAAAACTGGCTGTTTGTCAAAAACCTGCCGACAGAGCGGCCGATCGGGTCGGGCGGCATTTTCTGTGTCAGAGGAGACGCACACTGCTGCTTCCAGAGCAGCGCGTTGGCCGATAAGGTATTAAAGCATTGGTTACAGCTGCATGTGCCACTTCCCACATGATCCAAACAGTTCATCCATTGTTCCGCAACTTAAACTCATATGGAGACAGAGGAAGGAGATTAACATCGATCATCCCCTCAATCACAAGCTGCACAGAGAGCTCCTTACACTATCCTTTTCATCCAATGCTTGCATTAAGCGAGTCATTGTTCCCCATCTTGACCACCGCGACGTGGCTCGTCACGGTGAATCCTGCCAAGTCCCAGCTAACCTGCCAGAGGTAATAGTGACAAGCATTTTTATTTGGTCGTAGTCACTTAAATGAAGATTAATTTTAGTTTTTTTAATTCAAGATTTAGTTTATGGACCAAGTTTTAATTTTAGTCTGATTTAAGTTATGTTTTAATCATATTGTTCTCAGAGTTTGAGCATCTTGTGGCATAATTTGCTTAAAGACTGGTTCAGTGACAAATAATGGTTGGCAGGATGTGAAAAGCAAAAAGTTTTTAAAATACAAGAAGCATTTATCAGGACTCTCAATATTCAAACAAACCAACAAAAAAATCAATTTTTGACACAAAATGTGAAATGGTACAACCAAAAAAGAGTGATGAATTCCAAATACGTAATCTACATAGAACATAAAACTACCTTATAACATGCGTTTTGTAATTCTTTAAAATCTTTCAAAGCTTTTTAAGAGTGAACCATCTGGAACCAAGTTTTTAGAATTCCACTACATGAGAATTTTGGCATTATCCATATTATCTGTGTTACTGTAGTTCTTATTCAAATAGAATTCTTAAAGTTTGTTACCACTTTGTTAGCTGTTCCCTCTTCTTTAAAACACACACGTTGGTATACATTATCTGAGGAACAATACCACTGGCGGCCATTATTTTGTAATGTTTATGGTCAGTAAAGGGGAAGGAAATAACAAGACAACAACAACGTACACATGTTGCCACAGACAGGAAAGACCTGACAGCATCAAGCCAGCCACCATCTCTGTATTCCTGCTCCTGTGAAGCCAACAGTGTTTGTAGAACAGGGGTCTACAGGAAAGAGACGCTGCATGCGGCGTCCGTTCAACCTCCTTCTGAAGGAAGTTCCTCTGCGCCGCTGCCCGTCATAAAGCTGTTTATCAAAATAAAACCCGGGTCATGCCCGGACCCAAACCCCCTGTCAGCACGAAGGCAGGAAGTGTGTGTGATCCTCAGCGTCCAGTGTGTGCGGCGCGGCCCACTCATGTCGATGGGCGTTGAGAGGAGGCTTTGATGGCGGTGAATGGGGTACTAATGAGTCAGCCTTATCAATGGACGGTCTGTATTCTGTCCTCCTAATGGTCGGGGGGACATGGACAGAGCTGCTGGAGCTCCATGTGAACATCTCAGCCTCTTCCCCCTGAGCGGGGGCCCTCCACTCTGAGCGTCACACAGAATCAAACCGCTTCTTGTTGATCACACTGGAAGCGATCACCATTGCCCAATCCACTAACGTGAAGGAAGTGACTAATTTATAGATGAGTAAAAGTGCAATTCTGTGTCTATTTGCTGTGAAGATATAAAGAGACAGATAAAATCTGAGAATTTTCAACTTTTGACTGATAATTGTGTGGGTGACGATAAGTATCATACTCAGAAGAGTTGAGAGAAACATGGCTAATTATTATACAAACCGCTATTATTTTCTGTTTGTAATCTCTAATCTTTTGCTCTGCTTGTGTTGCACACTTTTTTCAAATGTATTGACCTTGACGCAACTAAACAAAAATCACACTTAGGCTGAGCTTCATGTATAGGAAAAATAGATAGAGAAGATTCATTGATTGACATTTGTCAGTGACAATGATTAACAAGATGAGGAAGTCAAAAACAGTTAAATGTGGTTTTAAAAGCATTTATCGGTTATATCAAAGTGCATATGTTGTGTTGATGTTGGTCTCTTGTCAATGAAAAGTCCATTTGTATGAGACTCAGAAGTCTGTATTGTCTGTATTGACAATACAGACAAATGCAATAAGTCTGTATTGCACATATTTCTAGCAAACTTTAGGCTATTTTGATATAAGAACTTCAGTAACACAGACAATCCTTGAGCTAAAAACACTAAAATACGATCAAACCCTGAGAACAATATGATTAAAACATGACTTAAATCAGACTTAAATTAAAACTGAGCAATAGTGTAACAAAAAAAGAATGATAAATTTGAAATATTTAATCCATTGTGAATAAAAAGCTATCTTATAGCATGTGTTTTTAATTGTTAAACCATTTTAGGAGAGTTAGTCTATCTGGTACCAGCTTTTTAGGGTTACACCACATGACCGTTTTGGCATTGTCCCATTTAAAACTCAATTTAGATAAATTTACAGAGTATATCTTTTGGTCATTTTTTGTATAACAATCACAGTTTAACATGACAAAGAGGCACCAAATGGCAAAAATGTCTCGATGTTCATGATGCACATTAAATAAAACACTATTAAGAATGAATTGAATTACACATTTACAACGTACTCATTGTCATTGTTAATTTTAACAACATTATGTAGGGGACGATGTCGAAACTCTCAGGTGTTGTAAGCCTAAAACTTGGTACCAGATAATTTAACTCTCTTAAAAAGGTTTTAAAAACTAAAAATTAAAAAAAAAATTAAAAATGCTACGGCATTTGACATTTTGTGTAAAAAAAAATAATTGCGCACACACACACAAATAGGATTTTAAATGACAATAAATTGTCATTAGGACAATGACAAAACTGTCTTAACTTGGTAAAAGGAGTTGACTCTCTCTTTAAAAGGTTTTAAAAACACTTTCAACTAAATCAGCTTTCAACTAGTTTTATATATTAGGTGGACTCAATATTTAAAATCTATCATTCTTTTTTAGTTATACCATTTGACATTTCATTTATAATAAAGATGATTTTGTTCAGGAAAAAAAAACATGAATACAAAAGGTACATGATGAATTCCTCCTAAAACTATATTTTAATAGGATTTTTGGCTCGCCAACCATGATTTGTCAATGACCCATAGAACAATGACTGTGACCAGGCATCTCCCCAAAATGTAAGATTTTAACACTTTACCGTCCTTGAATGTAGAAAATCTAATCGAAGACACGTTAAACATTTTTTAAGGACACATGAGAACCCTGAAATAAAGTCAAATAGAGACAAAAATAAAGAAAAGAAAAAAAGTCATTATGTGGCAAACACACAGTAGGTGTGGCCTGTGGGAATCAGCAGGAATCAGGCCCAGCCCGCCCTGTGCTGAGTAAACCTCCAGCCACCACCTGTTGAACACCGCAATTCATCCGGCAAAAACCCCGCATTTAAGTGCCGCTCACGCAAGAGACGTGAAACGCGGCGTTTGTTGGAACTTGAATCAGCTGTGGTGCAACATTTTTTTTTTTTTACGCGTTGCATAAACGGATGGAGGCTGTGAAATCGGGGGCAAGCGATGACAGTAAAAAAACGTGTGTCACGTTCGGGACAGATTCGAGGTGAAAGGTGCGGTGCGTGTCCGCGGTGTCGGACGCGTCGTTACCTTTGCCACGGTTCGGGTTCTGGTCTCCTTTTCCGCTGGAGCTGGATCCGGGTCCGTCAAGAGCCTGGGAGGAGACCTTTTTTTTTTTTTTTCCTTGCGCTCTCTTGTCGCTCACGGCGCAATGTCACAACTCCACTAACGTGTTTACAGCAGCTCGTGTAAAACCAGATCTACGGTGAAAGCGCCGTCGACTTCAAAAGCGCCGCGTTCACTTTCCCCGAACGGCTAGCCGTTAATATTTAATTTCCGTTTACTTTTTCTAATTTTCCCCCCGTTGTTGTTTCTTGCCTCCCGGTACGACCAGTCTACCCCCCTCTCCTTTCCTTTTCCTCCTCCACTCGGACGCTTCGCGACGACAACAGGCGAATTTTGACGGGAGGAGAGAGGCGGACCGACCGAGCGTCAAGCTAGCTGCCGACGAAAATGACACTTCCGGGGCGGATTTTCAAAATAAGAGAGACAGCTAACTACTTGGTTGAACCCAAGGTTAAAAGATTATTATTCTTAAGGAATTCTAAAACAAAAAAAAACACACAAATAGATGAAAAAAGCGTGATATAGTAAATTTGTGAATAGAAAATAGGCATCAAAACCAAAATAATCATATCTATATTTGTCAATGTAAAAACTTCCACTATGCCCTAAACATTTTATACATGTCTGTTTTACACTCGATAACACCAGAAATAACTGAATATATTTGTCTTTAAGGAGAAAAACTGAATTTTTCTGTCATGGAACACTGTCAAAACACCTCGCAAGCAAAGTTATAGAAGTGTTTATTACAATGTCTTGATTTGGAAAAGCTCACTCATGTAGCTGAAAGGAAATGCGTCTACTTTATAAAGATCTCAGGCTCATTCCTGCGTTTCCTGGAAGGAGGGGATTATTTATAATTAAAAGTAGCACAATAGAAAATCATCAGGAATACCAGTACAACAAAAGTACAAAGAAGTGAAAGGGTGAGGGGTTGTGCAAAAGGTTGTGCAATGGTGTTATAATGGAGGTGTGTGTGTGTGTGTGTGAGCAGTGAAGGGCTAGTGTGTGAGAAAAGTTTACTTAGTCCATTGAGAGTTAATAAGGGTCAGTTTTACACTTATTTAATATCTTCGCATTTCTAAAACTCACATTTGTGTCATAAATATTGGATTTTGTCTTTTCAGGTAAGTAAGTGCTTTTTGGTTTAAATTTTCTTTCCTTTTTTTTTCGCTGGTTTTGACAACACTAACATTTTAAGAAAGTGTTTTAATAAACTTGTATTGAGTGTCCATTATCATTACAAGAGAATCACATTCTCATCAACATTCACCACCTTTAAAATACAATTTCCCAGTCTAAATATAGTTCCTACATACAGGAATCTACAAACGTGTATGTATCCGTATACACAGATACATATACTTACACATGTATATACGTTTTTTTTTCCAACACATTGTCCATAGAGAAAATAATGTATTTAGTGTTCCTATTGTGTCATTTCCAATGGTTCACAATTATACATAATTTGTAAGTTTTCTAGTTGTTTTGAGTTTGTATCAACATTATACACTTATAAAAAAGGTTAAATTACCCAAAGGTCTCATATTGTGGATAGTTGTGACATCACAAGGACAACAGCAGTCCTGTTTTGAGACAGTTTCTGAATACAGGTTCTGTGCATTTCTCTGCGAATAAGTATTTTTAACATTAAACAATAGTTATATAGCACCTAGATTTTATATTCTAAAATAAAATCTGATTTCAATAAGTTGGGACCTGTAATAATGAAAATCTACATTGCCAGTGTCATGAATATATATGCTAAAACATAAAAACCAAAAATAATAGCTGAACTGGTTTGTTATTAAACTAGAATTTAGATCTCAACATCCTTTTTTTAATTCCTGCACTGGGGACTTTTGTCTATTTCATCAGAACAAACTTACCATTATACATTCAACCTGTGGCACAATTTTAATTACATCACTTTTAATTTTGTCACCACTCCTGTATTTGCAGCATCCATATTTCCATTGTACAATAAATATAATACTTTAAAAAATTAAATTATAAGTTATTCTATTTTGTATGAAGATTTTAGCACTACTTTTAATTCATTACCTTGACCTTTGTGTATATATATATATATATATATATATATACACACACACATATATACACACACACACACACACACTTCTATATTGCATTTGTGATAAAAGGCTCAATTCTGATTCTGAAAAGATTTACAGGGTTATTTGGTCTTATTCAAGTTGAGAATTTATATAAAAGGTTCCATAGGAAGATTGGTAAAAACTGTAAGCTGTAGTAAAGCTGAAGTTACTGAAGACCTTTTCAGAATGATTTTTTTTTTACCCTTTCAAAAAGTAGTGACTATGAGAAGCCAACTTCCTGTCTCAGTAGCAGTCTGTGACTAGCTTGACAGATGTGAGAAAAGTGAAAACTGGTTTGTTGTTCTGCAGTGAGCCTTGCAGAGGCGCACTCTGCCTACATAAACATGTTCACAATAGTTAGACCACAAAGTCGACTTCATGTCAAGCAACCGTGCAGCCCCTGCCAAGCATTTATAATGGTTTATTATAGTGTTTTTCTGCAATTTATTGCCTAATAAGATTATAAATAACTTGTGCAAATACCATGAGCCAAACATTCAGAGGTAACAGCATGAAAATACACAACTTTAAGTAAAAGTTTGTTTTATTTAAATTAGAAATAAAAGTACAACAACTACTAGGAACCATGTGTAATGGGCTATGTTCAACTTCATATCTCTTTGTTAACAATGACAGAGGTTGATGCATATATTTTATGAAGCTGAAAATAAGCACTTTATAAAAAATAGATATCTACATTGTAACATAATGACCGTACAGTAAGCATTTCCCCAAAGTGGCTATGTGGTCTGTAAATCTCCCCAAATGGATAAAAGAAAAAAGAACCACCACTCATGGACTAACAGTGCACCACATGACCTACTTTAGATGGATGACTATGTATTTGTGACAGCCTCTAAGGCCTTAATGAGAATATTGCAGGTAGATATTAATTTAAACCAAGTGGCCAAATCATATTCTGAAGACCCTTGCTGTCCAAATGCTCTGATCTCTACAAACAGCAGCACAACCACACTGAAAAACACGCGTAGGACTGTTGCAAAACACAACCTCTGACCACCAAGAAATGGTTTTCTTTACACTCACACCTCAATAAAGCAGCTCTCACGTACCCTTGGTCACAAAAGAGTTGGGCAACATATACAAACACAAGATAATTCACATAAAAAGTGTGAAATGTAAAAAAAAAAAAAAAAAAAACTATGAAATGAAGGACTGATAAAGAGTGTTGATAATATTCAGTCTTTAGGAACTTTGGAAACAACACGGAACAAAAGTCCCACGGTTGAAGATTTGGTGCTGGGACAGGGCAGCGACTCACGGATTGGTAGACTCATGCAAAGTGGATTTTGTTGATTCTTGTTTGAATTCAGGGTGGATTTGAAGAGAAAAGCCTGTTTGATTACATATGTATAAGGGAGGGGAAGGGAAGGGGGGGTCATTGGAACAGTAGGTAACTGTGAAATCTACTCTTGGGCCTCTTTGCCAGTCATCTTGTAGATCTCAGTGGGCCCGTCAACGTGGGTGATGGTGGTGGTCAGCTGGATGTCCTCGCCACTGTTCGTCCCGGCATCTCCTGCACACAGACACGACACGTCATTGCAACAATGGCACACAAAGACATCTGAGCGCATGCCTCTTAATGTTGGGATCCGGCTGTCCCCATTTTTTATTTTTTATTTTTTTAAAGAGTTTATTCCTGCGTACTACTGCAGACAATTCGCTGCATATCAAGTCGGTTAAGCTGAATTACATTATCATACCATGAATAGTTTCAGCTCAGAAGTGAAACTCGCGAGATGATAAAGTAAATCAACACAGACAGACTGAGAGTTGGAGAGAGGCGTCTGTCCCTCGAGATGGGTTAAGGCACTTCAGGGAAAGCTTCCAGAACTTCAAACCCTCTTTCCCCCCCTCCTCCTCCGCTGTGTCACCGATGTCAGGAGATGGATGGGTGGTTTTCATTACTTCCCCGCTCTCCGCCCCCCCTCTCTTCACTGTTCCCTTACTTTCCGTCTGGAAGGAAGCCTGGTCTCCATTAGAATCACCCTCTCGGGCCAAAGAGACCTTTCTTTACCCTGGGAATCTGGGTCCTTCTCAAACTCACCCCCCCCCTTCCTCCAAAAAACAAACTTTAGATGAATAGGCAGCTTTACAGCAGAAGACAGACTGATGCCCTCCATCAGTATGAGGCGAGAGCTACTGGGATTAATTACATTAATATCTTTAATGCAATTTGAAGGTAACATGGTTGGGTCTTGGGTGAAATTATTTTTTCTTTGTCTACAAGTCCAATATATAGACAAACAAACATTAGGAATTAAACATTTGTTGCTGTGTAGCCAAATCCTAACAGTCTGCACCTGTGTCATAAAGCTCCACTAAACTTGAAAACGTGATTTTTTCCAAATCAGCTTCTTGCCGAGTGTCAGAAACCAACATTAACAAAATACTTTCTACAAAAGTTAGAACCATTGACAAAAAACAACAAGAGGTGATAATATCTGTATTTATCTATATCTATATCAGTTTTTAAGATGAGTCTCAATGAATTGTCAAATTTGACTGGGAACATTAAATTGATGAACATGAAACAAGCAACATGAGCGTAAATGACTGAAAATGTGTTTTCGGGATTTGCACACTTTTTTTGCACAACTTTTTTTAACACTGTGGCTTATAACCTTTTTATAATGTGAAGTGCTAGTTCTGTAAACCCAAGAAACATACAAAAAAATCAGAGGGGTGACTGTTTATATCTTAAATAATTCTTTGATAATCTTTTAGTTATGAAGCTGCAGACCTGTGCCAGTTTCTATCTTGGTGTTGCAGATGCAATGATTCTCGTGAGCGTGAGGATGGTAGTTTTGAAACACTTGCGGCTTCAATGACATTTAAACGACATGTAGGGAAGTCAAAGGACAGAGTGACAGACGTGACCATGACCGACAGATTGCACAAAGCAGCATCAGATATGACAATCTGTCTCATTTCTTTAGGAAGTAGGTAAAAGAAAAAAAAATGTAGTTACCGGTGATGCACTGACCACTTGACTGCTCGTCTCCGTAGCGTTTGTGAGACGGGGCGTAGAGGAACATGATGGCGAAGACGTACAGGTTCCACATGCCGTAGATGCCGGTGAAGAAGGCGCTGTTCACCTGCACCGTGTGTTCTCCCCAGTGCCAGTGGCCCTCGTTCACCTGCACACACAAACACAAGAGCTCACTTTTGTGTGAAGCAAACACGCTTTCATAAAATCACTTAACTGCTTCCGACTGAGAAGGGAAACAGTCCTGATTTGTAGGCGCGAAATGACCTAATCGATTAAAGTCGATTATTAAAATAGCTGGCAACTATTTTAATAATGGATTAGTGCAGTGTGTTTGCACTGGTCCATATTTTTTTTTTTTTTTTTTTTTTTTTGCAAGAGTAATAAAAGATCTTAATTTAGATTTTAACATATTGTGCACATTAAGACACACAATGCACATATACATGCATGTATATATCTTCCCATAATGTTGACAATATTGATCATATCATTTAGAGATTTGTTCTTGTACATTAGGATTTTATTCATATCAAAAGCTGTGATATTCTTTAATATCTGGTATCAAATATATATGTGCATATCCGTTTTATTATCAGCACATGGGCAGCATTACCCAATGTCCATTTATTTAAAAAAAAAAAAAAAGGTGAAAATAAAGTTTATCCAATTAATAATCCATTAATCTAAAAAAAAAAGTCATATTACTCAAAAATAATTAGATTATCAAAATAATTGGACGCAGCCGTGCTGATTTCATTACATTAGAGACTCACCTGACTGATGATGAAGAAGATGACGGTCATGGCAGCACAAGTCAGAGTGACCAGCATGAGGAACTTGAACCTGAAAATCAGACCCTGAATAGGGAGATAGAGGTCAGTAAGAGTCAGAGCAACAGAGAAAGAGTCAGAGTTCAATCATAGGCAACGGAACTTGTAAAAACAAGATAGGCCCAGATTATTATAGTAAAAGGCTATTTTTTGTATTAATAAATTGGATTTTTGCTCCTGGTCAGACTGTAGCGTATGAACTGAGGAAGCTGCCTATTTTAGTTAGAGAGAGAGCAAGACCTGGTTGAATGAGAAAATTCACAGAAACAAAAGAGTTGAAAAACATGAATCAAACCACACACACCTCGTAGTGCAGGCGTCTGGCCTTGGACATGGCAGGCAGTGAAGTCCTCTTACCGCTGATGTTGCGAAACACTTGAAAAACCATGAAGCAGAGGAAGAGGAAGTAGAGGCAGGCACAGATCCCTGCCACAATTATAAACGCCATCTGAGGCAACGCCAGTCAAGGAAATAACCAAATCTGAGCTCCTGGTGGAGTGGTCGTTCTAAAGCAACCAAAAACATGTTGAGAAGCGATGAAGACGACATTTTGGTTTTACAGATTTAACGGTCCCATATCACAAAAAAGATGGATTTTAATTGCTTTTTGGATTATTAGAAAGTCTGGAGAACCAATCCAGAAGTAAACACACATAGCCTGTATTTAGAAACCTTACAACAAACCGCTAGGATTTCTGTGAAGTTGTGATGTCACAACTATACAGTCCATTCAATTTAGACAAGAGCAGAGGCTCATCATTAATATTAACAATCTGTTCTTTCAAGACCTCTTTAGATTAAAAACTAGATTGAGAGGAGTAATCTTGTTAGGATAAATATGTTATGGAACCTTTAAATTTACAGACCTACACATGTATACTATTGTGAGTGTGTGAGAAACAATAAAAAAGCTCTTTAAAAAAACATTTTGTCTCTTATAAAACCTTTACTGCAGCAGAAGGCAGAGCAGACACCCGTCGGCGGTGTGTTGGGCCTTATAAAGATTGATAAGCACTTTACAAAACAGTTTCATCAAACAGCAGAGTCGAAAACACACACACAGACCTCTTCCTTCTGAAGAGTCTTAGATGAAAAACAGGGGGGGGAAATAAGGGTTTCTGGCACTTGTTTTTGAAGGTGCACTAGCGAATCTTGCATCGATCAACAAACAGGTAGACACAAACACACAATCCCCAGACTCTTGGCAATGTTCTCACATATGGCGTCACTGAATTATTTCTCATTCTAGTCAAGAGATGTGTTTTTCAGCTCATGCACTGCAGAAAGTGAAATCGTAACTGTTGAAAATATCTAGGTTTTGGTACAATTAGCACGTTTTTGAGTTGAATTTCCTGATTCCACTGGCGGATAATTAAGCTCATTTCTCTTTTTTCCCCCTCCTATGACAGTGGTCAACTTAATCTTTTTTGTTAGTCTTTTCCCCGCCCTAAAACAAGACCAAATAGACCCAAATCAGGAAAAAAAAACAACTTAATTTATATGCCAGTGTAATAATATAATTTGACTCAATATTGGACCATTTGTACCAAAACAAGAGATTTCCACCTGTTTAGATTTCAGTTTTAGCAGTGTGTGTGTATGCACTGCAGTTACTGGATGGAAAACACAAAAACAAGTAGTAGTTCTGCACTATTGGTAAACGCATGAATTCGCTCCAATAACAAACACATAAACATGGACGTTTTTATTGGGTGCTAAAATGAAAAACATGATTTAGCCGTTTACACTCACGCGGCCTGTTTGATGACTGTACCACGTTTTGCCAGACAAGCTATGGGGTGATGGATGGATCTTGTCAAATATTTCAGTGGTCACATGTTTGTTTTTTTAAAGGATACAGCCAGCTCAGTTCCTATATCAGAAGCCCAGATGCTGTAGAAGGGGTTCGTCAACTGGACACCTCTGGTAACACAAAACAAGAACTTCTTCACATTCTGCTGTTGGGAGCGGAATTTTTATGACATACTGTTGAAAACAGGCACATGGCAGGTATGAAAACAACACATAACAGTATTTTAAATAAAGATATGAAGGGACGATTCAACCTTATTGATAAATCACTGAATGTTATATCAATAAAATAGGTGCTTCACCTTCTTTTGTCAATGAAAGCCGTTTCCAGGAGCTGCTCAACTACAACTACAAAACTGTATTTATATTTTTGGGTTCCCTCCTCAAGCTCAGTAAATACACAATCCAGAAACTCCCAAATGCCTTGATAGACGAGTTGTGGCGTACATTCACAATGCTGTTAAACAATAACTGGAACATTAAGAGACATGAAAAATACTCGGGACTTTCTTCAGTAAACTGGTGCCAGCGAGAAGTAGCTCCACTAAAATCACAACATGCAGTTTGCTGATCACTCCGCAGAGCATCGGTCTGGAGTGTAGAGTCCCGATTCACATTTATCTTTCTTTTCCTTTACAACGCATAGCATTATGTCCCCACAATGTTTGGGAGTTGCCGGGTTGTGCATTTGCCAATTTTAATGAGGGAAACCAAAAATGGCAAAGTGTCAAAATGGCTGAATTTGCAAAAACATCAAACTTTCCACTTAAAATTTACTTTATTGCATTCTCACCTCTCGCACATGTCGAAGATAAAGAGGCAGAAGGAGCCAAACACGATGGGTCCGACCTGCTTCCAGTACACTGAGAAGCGGTTCCTTTCCGTCTGGTCCTGAGAGGAAAAAAAAAAAAAAAATGGGAAAACTGACTTAAGGACGGGATATTTCACAACGAATGAGTTCACCAGGACAAACCAACATCCGCCGCAGCTTTAAAACACTTTTTGCTTGGTGTTTTTCCAGTGTTAATCCATCAACATGTACAGGTGAATATGAGAATACGTACACCCGTGGACATTTTCATATTTGAGAGTGTGCATCAAAGCTGATTCACAGTTAATGCTGATTGTTTTACACTGATAAGATAATTCATCATCATAATCATCACTGGTGCAGCTGTTAACAGTAAAGGACACACAGCAGGTTCAGATTAGTGCATTACATGTCCAAAAGACAAGGAAATGAAGAAAGTCAGGTGCTGCACAGCAAAGGTGACACAGGATCTAATAAAGGGAATCAACCAATCAGCAACAGCAACGAATAATAAGCTTATTAGTTGAGGAAGAAAAGCATAATCATCACGCACGTCTTAGACCTGCCTTCTCAGGGGGGAAAAAAAAAGCACAACAAGTGCGTGGTGTAGCAGAAATGTGGAGGGCTGCTTCGACTGAAGCTTTAGAGGAAAGTTGCTCAGCCTTTCAGCGCGTAAGCTAGCAACAGCCTGCTGTGCAGAATGCGCCGCTGTCCAGAGAGCCGAGTCTGACGTAGACATGGAGCTCATCAAGTTATTGGTCCCCACTCTTCAGCGAGGAATATCTTACAATCTCTGAGCCTGCACCAGGCAACTGCTTATGCTTCTGCAGCCAGAGGAGAATGCCCTTCAAGTTTTTTGGGGGGTGAGGGTCAAGGTCAGGGGAGATTTTGATGGCTGGTGCACATTTCTCTTGTCCTCTGCCCCATGCTGCAAAGTACTGCATATCCTGGACAAAATGATAGGGGAAAACTTTATTCCATAAAATGCATTATGTAATTTTAGTACTATAATATAGAACATCATTATGCCAAAATATAAACGGTGTGACTCCTATTTAAAGCTGGAAGTGCACTGCAATGTTTTTATGAGGTCTTACATTAGGCTAGAATAAAAAAAAGAAAAAGAAAAAAGGGAGAAAATGCATTTGGGTTAAGACATTCCTCTAAGCCAGCATTCAGGGTTGTTCTCAGAAGCAGGTCAATGTTCCCCTCCCCATCAACCAGTCCCAGGGATTCCAGGAAAGAACTTGAAGGATGGGATGGCAACCAGCAAGTGACTTTACAGGTCAGTGACACGAAAAAAGGAACTCATCAAAACGTGCCAAAAATGTTGTTTAAAAAGGTGCCGTGCACAGTACCATGAGGTGCTCCCCGCAGAAGATGATCCAGAAGGAGAGCAGCATGGAGTAGAAGATGCC
This sequence comes from Eupleurogrammus muticus, assembly GCA_036785175.1. Classification (NCBI taxonomy): domain Eukaryota; kingdom Metazoa; phylum Chordata; class Actinopteri; order Scombriformes; family Trichiuridae; genus Eupleurogrammus; species Eupleurogrammus muticus. Next base: position 3,794,457 of record JAYKQN010000014.1, read on the forward strand.
CTGCCGGATGTCCCCGAAGAGCAGCATCCAGGTCCAGTTGAAGCCGACAGAGAACCACTCCACGGGGATGTTGATGAAGGTCATGGAGATGCCCAGAGCAAAGATTACCCTGCAGGAGCAAAAACTGTAATATCTCACCCTCATTACCCTACTTTAGATTTTTTTGAAAAATGGTTAACCATAGAATTATAATTTATCGATGCATAGTTCACTACAACGTTGAACATATGCTTGTATCAAAATGTGTTTATCCATCATCGAGCATCAATAGAGATGTATTAAAGTAGCAGCAGGCCCCGACAGGCTGCCCTGCTGAATCGGAACCGCATTTTTTAACAGCGAGGGAACGTCTGTGTCTGCTGAAGCAAGCTCATTAGATCTCAGGGACATTATTGATTGGCCATTCAGCTTTAAGCACAGCGTGTCCCCGCTGACCTAACCAATTCTACGTAATTCACTTCCCTCCCAGATAACCTCATTATTACAGCTAACATGCCTTAACCTTGAAATCCAGACAGTTTAAAAAAAAAAGGAAGGAGGGGGGCAAATGTGCAGTCTACAGAGACAGAATAAAGAGCTTGTTTTCCTGGTGTCTGCGGCAGGTCTCTGCATGCCCTGACTAGATAAAAAGGATGATCGGGAACAGACAGGTGGTAAAAAAGGCAGAACCGAGCTACAGAGAGTGTGTGCGCATGTGTATTAAGAGACAAAAGAAACAAGACTAGGTCAAAACCTAGTATAAGTTTATAGAATTTCATCAAAAAACTAAACTAATTTATTATTATTTCACTTTACCACTGTCCGAAAATATCTTTCAGTCTGTAAATGACCTTAATACAGTGTGTTTAATGTTGTCACATCCCTTTTCTATCATATGAAAATAAGGTGAAATCTGATATCTAATGTGCAGAATGGACAGTCTGCTGTTAGGTCTTCTCAATGAAAACATCACACAACACAACGAGTGGCCCAAAGCATCTACTGTAGATAGAAAACCTTTTAATGACCAAGAAATACAGGCTCTACGCTATTCAGCTCCACATAGGGATATTTTACAGCACTAACAAAATGAAACCACATTTGAGTGGTATGCAGGGAATGTGCCCTGAGCAAAACCGGCAGACGGGATCAGTCTGTGTGTGAATGTGTGTAAAGACAAAGACAAAACGTTTACATGTAAAGAAGGTAATGAGGCAGGAAAGAAATGCACAGATGCAGGTAGTATTAGGGCTGTTTCAAGGCCTTGGTATTATATACACAGACTCACCACACGTTATGGACCACACCTACCAATATAGTTAACCATTTAACCTGTGCTTTCTAAAGTAGAAATATGGGGTCCATCAATATAGGTTTAGAAATCAAAAATCTGAAAATTAAGAGACATGCTGTCCTTTTAAGTTCAGAGGAAAGTCAATGTTTCCAGTATTGGTAAGAGTCACACTTCCTGAGAGCCTGTTGGTCATTTGGGGAAAAAAAAAAAAAAAAGCTTTGGCTGGAAAACAGACCCAAGCAGAGACACATCGACTGTGTGTGTGTGTGTGTGTGTGTGTGTGTGTGTGTGTGTGTCGAGTGCTAGCTTGCAGATTTTCTAACGTGTTTCACGCTTCGCCGGGCACTTCCTGTGGCGCCCAACGCTGCCGCATACTGATCTGTCTTCCCAGCACAGCGGGGGGTTAGACAAACACGGGGCTCTGAACACGGCTCTGCAGTCAAGGCCATCGGCTTCAGGCAGAAATATCTGGATTCGCAGCGGTAACCGTCACAAACTTTGAATCTTCAAAGTTTTGTTCAGAATGGAACAGCGAATAGGGCCTGACATTTTAAAAAAATAAATCCTGAGAAATAAGGAGAATGCCTTTTGAGTGTAAAGGTCAATATTTGCTGTGACATGGACGTCATACCCAATGCAACGATTAGTTAGACAGAGAAACCTAAAACTAAAAGCACCAGAGGTTGTAGACAGTGTAAATACGTGTGTAAACACTGTTCTTCTCTGACAGTTAAGAGGGAAATAAAATGGACAGAAAAAAGAAATTAGCATTATTGTTATTTTTATTAGTGTGGTGACCATTGCCTTGTAGGAATTAAAATGTCAAACGCACACTTGTCGTTGGGAAAGGTTATCGGCACCTCATCCTTTTTGCTTACACCACCATACTAATTGTTTAACATGTAGTCACAAAGCGGAGTGATGACATGTCCCTCGAGTTAGAATGACCTACTTCTACATGTCATCCATAGTTAATATGCGCCTTCAACCAGCAGATACACCGACGCAGAGTCTCTGAGTCCTGGCTGTTTTCATGCATCTCACTGAACCTATACGGATGCATTTACTTAACTCAACAACAAATAACAAAACTTATATATAAACACGGCTGATTTTGTGTGAAGGAGCGGCCTTACTTCTCTAGCAGCACGGGGGGTCTGCTCATCAGGGTGATGCGTCTCCAGTACCAGATCATGATGATGAGGATGCTGGGCGTGAGGAAGGTCTTCATGGCAAACCAAACTTTGGTGAATCCTCCGTTCTGGTGGATGCTCTAGGAGGAGAATCAAACACGAGTGTTGGCTACATGTCATTATACCAAATGTTTTAACGAAAGGCCAACTAAACTGTCAAAACGTGCAGGATTTCTACATGTGTCTTCAAGTACATTTTTTAAGACCCAATGGCAAAGGAACAAAATGCTTACTATGGCCATATACTAGAGGAAACTGAAAAAAATAGAGTATAATAATTGAATATTTTAGGTATTAAATGCATATTGCAACCATATAAAATATTGTGTCACCAAAACCGTACCTGCAGTAGTTAGGGCATTGCATCATTTAATCAAAAATAATAGTGGTTGACAAGTTAAGTTACAAACTAAAATTTTAAAGACCAGATATCAAAATTCAAAATTTAAAAAGGTGTCATATCCAAATACTAGTTCAATGCTTTTAAGCCTTTAAGACGCTACAGGAACCCTGGCAGATTGTACAAGTAACGTGTACAGTAAAAGTCAACTTACAACCAGACGAATGTCTTTGATTTCTCCAATCCCCACATTGATTTTCTTGCGCTCATTGACGGGCAGGCGGATGTTGAGGAGGTAGTATTTATGGGCCACGCTACCAACTTCCATGAAGGGCAGCAGGTCACACTCGTAGTAACGGCCCTCGTTCTCGAATGTCTGGAAAACACACAAGCAGAACGCAGTGAGACCCAACACATTCATCTGGAGGCAGCAGCCTGCAAATACAAATCTGTTGACACAAAACAAATCCCCCATATACATAAATATGGTTAATTAGCAGACTGTAGTGACATTAGAGTATCATTACAATTTGCAGTAAAACCAAAAATGGAGTTAAACAAATATTGTTTCGCTCCCAGTATTGCAGGCTAACATTTCCTCTCATAAATATTTTAATTGAAAAATAAGCCAGTGACTTTGATTCGTTATCTAAAAACAATAACTTGAAGACACAGCTACTAAAATAGACATTTTTCACAGCAGCAGTGTCAATAAACAACGTGCAGAACACAAACCAAATACAATAATAAGCACCCATCACACATGTGGACACACAAAACCAAGATGACTTTGTTATTGATAATGATAAAACAGAATCAGAGGAAAAATGGTCACAAATCTTTTAATTTGTAATGAGGAAAGAGGCATGGAATACCAGGTCTCGGTTTGACCGGAATGGAATGCTATTCTTATCTTTCAGAACACCTGGGTTTACATACTATTTCATGTCAATATGGCTGCTGTGAAGAAAAGTCTACTAGTAACTCAGCCTAAAACCTGCTATTTAACACCCTATATAACAACTTTATAGAATAGTTACCTCTGCTGCTTTCACCAACGTTTGTCAGCAAGACTTTGGCCAGATTTTCATCAAATTCTCAGCGAATGTTGAGTATGGCACTATGAAAGAATGCTTACATTTTGATAATTATCTGGAAGAAACTTTTTTGTTGTTTGGTAACATTGAGGTAAATGGACCTTCCAACAGCCGCCATCGTCTGGCGCCACCTGGTGTTGATATCTGTCACCTGCCCCCCACAGAACCAACTTTTGCACTGGTTTCTGGACTGGGCGTTTAACAAGTATAGGACAACAATGTTGGGTCCCAATATTCTTGGCAGAGGCCTGCTCTCGCAGAACGCTTTTCTAGAAGAACACTCTGGTTTTTCATACCTTGGCAGTAGTGAAGTTGCAGTTGAGTTTCCGCTGTTCAAAGGAGTGAGCCAACTCCGTCCACTCGCTGACCGTGTCGTCCCTGTAGGCCAGACCCACATCCACGGTGACCAACGCTCCATCCTCTGGACACAAGGAGGAAGGACCACAGGAATTCACTTTCTGGTCAATATGGCTATTTGGTAGTTAGCTTATTGTTGATAATTAGACAAGGGGTAAATTTGTGTTGAACAAGCATTGCAGTTTGTAATAAGTGTTCAACCAAAAGATCTAGAGAGGGTTCCTCTGCGAAGGACTTTAACACCACTGCTTTAATTTGTCATTTAAAAGACAAAACACCACGAACAGCATTGAGAGTATGATAGAGAGAGAGACGACTGCAGCAGCTAAAAGTAAAAGTGGTCACAGAACGCTGACGTATTTGAAAAGGCAAAGAAGTTCAAAAGGACAGCACCAAAGCAAAGAATGTGACGGAGTTCATGGTGTTTGAGGATCAAGTGTTCAGTGTTGTGGAGGACACTGGTGTTCGAGGACATTGAGTCTGTTATATAGTACAAAGCAGACAGTATTTCTTGTTTGTGTGCTCACTAGAGAGGTTTCTTTTAAAAAAAAAAAACATTGAGTATTGTCATTTTTATGTATCCCAGATATAAAGTATGCAGATCCAGATCATATAGGATAATTATAGCGCGATTCAATGCCTCTTCTCTGCACCACCCTGCCGCCTGCTACTCTCCCTGTGAAGGGGTGAAATGAATCCTGATGACAGACAGCCGCAGCCTTTTCACTAGACGAACATCAAAGTGATGACGCAGCCTCCGCTGACAAGGAGACATTCCCCACTGCCGTCTGCAGATGTACCGTTACACGTTAGTGTTTTTCGCTTGCCTATGTATTCAGACGGTAAAGAAAGTACTATGAGCCCTGAATCATTTATCTTCTGCAGTGGAATCTGTAAAAGAAGCATTTACTGGATTAAACAAGGCAATATTTGGCCAGTTCATCCGATGACAAACATGTTTATACAAGGTTAAACCAATGAAGTGTTAATACGCCGTCATATCCCACCACCTGGAAAGGAGCTAGAACTAATTTATGGGATTATTCTCTGCCTGTAAACACCATGAGTGATTCAGTCTGCTCTCCATGGTGGCCCCAGTCTAGGTTACTTCCTACTCGAAGTAAACTTAAACAAGACCTTGAGCCGGCCTCAAAAAGTCCAGCCCCGGTGAATCAAACAGAAGGATCCAAAGCCAAGCTATTAAAACTGCATCTTTAGATCACATTACAAAGCCAAGTGTTCTCTCCTCCAGCCTTCCAGAGTGCCTCTTGTGGTGTTATGAAACAAGCTGGAATTGAAGAGAAAGAAACCCAGTGGCCTGCACTGTGAGAAAGGAGAAAAAAGAAAAAAGGGGAGGAGAGGAAGGGGGAGAGCGAACCAGATGAGAACAGGCATGTTCCCCCCTCTCACCCTCCTCCCCTCTGAAAACGCTCTTCACTCCCGTCACCGGTCGAGCCAGACGCCCTCGAATGTCAACTCACTTCATGCAAACATTCCACTCCAGGCCGGCAGCCATCGCCACAGAAACTAAGCCTCCTCAACAGCTGTGTTATTGCTGGAGCCCGGCCAAGGGGTGCTTGGTGCCGGGGTGGAGTGGGCGAAGCTCCTCTCCGGGATGAACATTGTTACACAGATAAGGTAGTCGAGGGAGAGATGGCCTTGTGCTCATTTGTCACACGGCTGCAGAACAGAATCCGCCCGCCTTCAGGAACACAAGGTTTAAGGCGGCTTTCATCTCAGGGCCACAATTAACAATTATTTTCATTACTGATTAATCAGGATGGTTGTTTCTCAGTGACTGTCGTTTCCAAAAGTCCACTCCACAAAACATCATGAACTAATAAGCACATTTCTTACAGATATGTTGTTCGAGAAACTGAATTAGAATATTTTGTTAATTGATACAGTAATTTAATAGAATAGTAGACATACATTCAGTAATGATAAATGCCAACTAACCAACTGATCAGCTCCAAAAATGTCAGAGTTTATCTTAACTGACTTAACAGAACACAGCTTTAACTATAACATGGTCGTCTCTTTACTCTCTCAGCTTGTTAATTATAATATAAAGCTGTTAATGATCTTTAAACATAGAGCTGAATCACATTTAGCTTTAACAATAAATTAAGTACATTGCATACGCATTCAACAATGCAAACCCATTTTTAAAATTAAATAAAACTCCTGATTAGTTATAAAGATGTACAAAGCAGTACCTACACATAATTGAATCGCATGAGTAATCTGGTAAATGGATGTATACTTGTCATAAAATGATCCGTGCTCAGTGTCTACATCCTGCCTCTCCTGCACCCATCCAGTGTCTGTCCTGTAGTTCAGAGACATCTGAATGAGTGTGCAGCATCGAACAGCGTCTGTGGTCCAGGCTGAATCATGACTGTGTCTGGCAGCCAGGCAGTAAACAACTCACAGCCCCGTACACATTTCCGCTAAGGCCGAGAATGTTAGCTAATTACGCTGATGACTGGGACATTGTGACACGACATTTTTTAGACAGAGAGCCAGAGAGGCTGGCATATACAAGACTACACCACAAACGCCCCCTTCCAATTACATTTATTTTACTTTTACATTTTTCTGCTATGACACATGCGACGGATGTTTACCGAGTTTAACAAGCACTTATTACTTTGGACGTGACTTGCCACAAAGCCTGAAGCGCTTACACATGATAAAAGGAGCGATGCGATTGAAAGTCAAAATTCCTTTCCCGGGCCCTGCTGCTGAACCACACATGCATTAGTCTTTCTCGCCATCCTCTCTAATCCCTTCTTGTAGGATCCGAAGCACCCTGCCAGGATACCAAACCCCGTCTTCTTTGAGACCCCAGTTATCTCCGTCCCCCTCCCCTTCCTCTAATTCACACCCTAACACCAGAATGCTGTAGGTCTGTCTGTGATATGCTCCATTACAGCGATGTCCAATACTGGGTGGAGACACAAAATGGGTTACAATCTATTCAATAGTGGTTTCCCCTTCATAATCATGCAGACTAGACATTGGATAAAGTCCAGGGGCCCAAAGATGGGACTCCATTTATTCAGTTAGGGAGTGTGGATCAAAAGGGGTCTCCTTGTCCAAAGCTTTGTATAGATGGGGTTCAATTTTCTGATTTCCAGGGTCCAGATTTCCTCTTCATACCTGTCCCAACAGTATCTGTCATGCTTGTCCACAAAATCCCCACCCCTACGGTCTGTGCTGCTATAGAGGAACAAACAGCAGGACATCCATCATTGTTTGCTGCCTTTCGGTGTAACAGGAATCCAATCCACTAGGGAAAAAAAAAAAAAAAAAAAAGACATTCCTGTGGGTTCTTCAGGCGTTCACCATGATGGGCTGAACAGAGAAACACAGCAGCCCGCCAGGATGTCTCGCAATATTGAAAAAAAAATAAATAAAAATGCAGCAAAGCATATTACTGGTAAAATGGTAAAATTATACTTGCACTTCAGTTTCGGATGCGAGTGATTAGAAGTGACAACGGATGAATATTTCAGAGATTAGTTTGATCTCACTCCGTGGGTTTACATGCACAGCTCAACACGGAGCTATGCTCCAAATGAGGTTTTGGCATCTAATTGGTCTTCTGTCCTGGTCCCAGTTTACATGCAACAGAGAAACCTTTACTACGAGTGTGAACATGTCCTGCGCCCCAACACTAGGAGGCAATGTGTGTAGTTTCAACATGTTAATACATCCCCCATTCTAGTTAATTTGATTTATCCATCAGAGGATTAAAGGGCCATTGACACGTATGCATGACTGTTGATCTTTCGCTCTGTGCATGTGTTAAGGGAGAGGAAAAAAAAATTTCCAGCACTGGGTTTTCATTCTGTGGTGCAGCGCCACACAATCGTATATTTGTGGGAAACCCTGGGCTATCTTAATCAGAGTTAGAGGACTGATATTAATCAGAGAGTAATATGTTTACATGCGCGTCAGTTGTCAAAATAAGGCAATAATTTGTTTATCTTGGCCACTGTAAACATACTGACTGAGCCATTAATGATGTTACAAAAAGTCCTACAAATTGTGAAACAGAGAGAAAAATAAGATGTAAGACACTGGAAAAAAAATGTTGCAAAAGGAAAACGTGCAAGGCAGCCAAACTTGAAATATAATTAGGGAGCATTCACACCACTAATTGGCCTCACCAGGCAATAACATTTTTACTATGTAGCATAGGAACTCCAGCATGGTCCACTTTCACACCTGCAATTGAGCAAAAACTGGTCCAATTGACCTTTCATCAAACAAACAGGAAATTAAATAATGGCTATGCCTCCCATAGTGAGTCTCCTGGTTCGTTTGGACCTCAAAGTTTTTCATTTGGTGCAGAGTCAAGCGGAGACCACCTCTGTTTGGAGGTTTAGGTCTACGTCACTTAGTGCACTCGAGTGCGACTGATGCTTTCACAACAAGGAGTGTTTGGTGCCCACCAGCTGCTATTGTACACATTTATGACCTGGTCCTGTACGATTCCTCACACCAGATCCCCTGTGAAACACAATGGCCCCTCACAGGCATTAGTGTACATTGGAGCTATTTCCTTTCCTACATATTGAAAGCTGTGTCCCGGAGGAGAAATATAAGCCACAATGTCATCACCTATTTGTTGGAAATCCATAACAAAGCCTCATTTCTTACCTATTTGGTTGTACATCTTAAATGCAATGTCAAACTGCAAGATGACCACCATGAACTGGAACCAGGGGCTCATCTCCTTGTTGGGCAGAGGAATGTGGACAGCAAACACGATGTTGTTGGCTTCAATCTTCTTGGCCATGGCCTCGTCGAAAGTCCGGATCTTGTCGCACCCGTTGGGACCCCACGGCATGAACCATTTGGTCTCCTGACGGTGCTTGATGGTGTCCACACACTTGGTGGCCAAGTAGTGGACCGCCGTGGTGGGGCTGGGAGCTGGTGAAACAAACAAAGGCGGCCGAGATGTAACGCTGGGTGTCATGTTGAAGTACTGCAGCAAAGCGTTTCAAGCTCCTGCCAAGCCACATTTCCCCTCAAACTAATAAATCACACAAAAAGTTTGAGTAAAAACTAATAAATAATACTTGAGCACTGTGGATTAAACTGTGCACGGACAATTTTAATATTTTAGCAGGCATTAGGAACAGTCAACAGGTTGGGCTTGAGCCAAATCCAGTCCAAACACTGTGGCAATTACTTTGAACACTGTTTAGAAAATGCCGGGTAGCACGGCTCTCTGCCTCTGCACTGACGGGGAGGGAAAATTCTAAAAAGCTTTTAAAAGGCACCAATTACACTGTTTAGGCATTGAGATTCATGAGCTTGACAAGATCGGCGTTTGTAGCCTCTGCTCGCAGGATTTTAGTAGTGCTTGGGAAAAGATCTGTCATTATCATGCAAAAAAAAAAAAAAAAAAAACCTTGGTCTCCTGTTGTAAAAACTGCCAATGAAAGCTGAGAGGTTTGAGAGCGGCCCCGTAGCCTCGAGGCAAAAGCTGCACGGGATCATTTCAGACCTTTTGAAGATTTACACGGCCTGAGATTTTAATATTATCTTGTAATATCATCAGGTACAACATGGGGTTTAAGGCTGAGCCATAAAGACCATAAACAACCAGAAAACCACGTTTGATCTGTAGAAACAATAATCCGCAACAGGCCACCTTCAAGCATATGAAAAGGTTTTAAAAATCTGACTGGACATTTGAGATAAACTTGTGCAAACCTCCTACAGCTGTGCTATGTTAAATCTCTCAGGTGACATATCAGCCGCTTAACAAAAACCAAATAACAGTACAGAAAGGTACAATAGAGAGTCACCATTAAGGAGTTTGTCCATCAAGAAACAGGTTGATCTTTTAACTGTCCAAAGTCCTGCTCAACATGCATCTAATCTAATCATCAAATCTAAGGGACAAGTGTTTTTTTAGAAATTACTATCAGCCACCTTATCTTTATTCAACATTATCTCTGGGACGGTTATCAGTATTGAGCCAAGAGGGATTCAGGATCAGTCAGGAAATATGGAGCAACTATTGGGATTTGACACTTAATTGTTAGTGTCACCTTCACACGCCAATTCATGCATCTATAAAATACATTTAATAAATTGTTGGACTCGATGGGAAGTACTTTGAGGGCAAGGCTCATCCGTTACACAATAACTTGCAACGAATCGACTTTCTCAGATTGCAAAATTCATGCACGGATGTGTTTCATCTTAACTTCATGCAGAGATACGGGCAACACAAGCCTGATGTTGCTTCACAACAATCGCGATAAAAACTCCCCGTTTGTTTAGCACATCGAGGCGTGTTTGTGCCAAGCTTTTAGTGACGTATCCCAGACGACTCCAAGAGCTGTAATCACTGCCAAAGCTGATTCTGGGAAGTACTGACTCATGGGGGGTGGAGGGGTGAACATGAAAGTGCAGAGTTTTTCAGATTCTGCTCACGAGAAAGATTAGCGACAGATCTAAGACGACTTAAAGCTATAATCACTGTCAAATGGGCTTCCAGCGACTCAAGAGGATTAATACTGTAGACAGCGTTTTCCAGCATAGTTTCCGAGGAATATTCCCTTAAATTTGTGAGAGAGAAACGTACAGACTTGGGTATCTCTACATCTGATCACATCTGTTCACACGTAACACAGGAGAGGACATCACTAACACTCCATTTGTGCCATAAAACTTCACAAAGGATGTCTTCAAGGACACTTCAATTGTGTAAGGGTGTTAACCGATATGTAAAGTAGGATATAAAAAACACACGCACACACACCCACACACACACAGAGGAACAAAGAGGACACCAGACTGAATTAAACCCAGTTATCTGGAACCCCTCAGAGTTCAATTATCTGGTGACCCTGAGAGTCCGGCAGCACACGGGCTCCTCCAGTCTGCAACGCAGTGTGTCCAGAATAATGGCCGTCCCCTCAGCCCGCTGACCCCATGCCGCGTTCCCGGGTTTGTTGGGAAACAAGGGAGGGGGGGAGAAGAGGAAAAAGAAAAAACCTTTCTACTCAATTACCCCCGCCGCCCCCGGCCACCGAGCAAACACAAAGGAATCTGGCTTCATTAAAACCATCTCAGCCAGGAACGAACCAAACTAGCTAATTTATCACCAGCCATCTAGCGAACAAGAGAAACGGATGAAGGGGGGGGGGCAGACCAGAGGCTGACTGGTGTTTGGAGGCTACGAAAAAGGGATATTTCAACTTCTATCAGATGTGTGTGCATGTGGTGCTGCTGTGCATGTGTGGGTGGGTGGGTGGATTTTGGAGACATTTGACAGCAACTCCAATGCATTCCTGAAGGCAGGATGCAACTTTTTTTTTGACAGCTCAGCCTCGTTGCAGCCAAAGCTAAAAGGAAAGGAAGAACAGTGTGTGTGAAGCATGGGGAAAGGAAGGTAAAGATGCTGCCTGGGGCCTCAAACAGCAGACATACATACATACATATGGGAGGAGGGGTGAAAGAGAGGGAAGGGGGGGGCATTCTGTTTGGATCAAACATGCATTTCAGAGTATTCCTGCGTTTAGAAAAGCAGCCTTAAAATCCGTATGCCTTAAAAATCTGGTAAGTTGTGGCACACGGACGGGACACACCTTGATACAAAGCAGTGATTTAGCGGAGGTGCACTTCAGCGTCGCCTGTTTCAAAGCGCCGCATTGTTTTACGCAGGAAGGTTAAAAAAACGCAGCGTAAAGTTAACGCTTTACAGTCTTTTCCTTTCCTTAAGAGAGGAAAAAACACGAATTCACGCCGGTATGGAGACATTTACCCCACTACACGACTGTAAACTTTTTTTTTAACCCGCGTTTAAATTCAACAGGCAGCGAACGCTAAAAAAAAAAACGCATAAAGGAAGAAGGAGAAAAACTTACCAATTAAACCGCCAACCATGAAGGCAAACGCCTGGAACAAAAGCAGAGTAACTCCCACTATCACCAACTTTTTGGTGCTCATATTCTCTATAATAGCCCCCGCCATTGTGGAAGGAAAAGTTGGGAGCGAAGAAAAAAAAAGGAAACCTGGACCGAGCGCGTAAAAAAAAAAAAAGCAGCAACAATGTGGCTTAAAAAAAAAAAGGGACGAATCCGCCGGTTCGTAGGAAGACGAGCTGGGCCCTTCACCGCTGCTGCGGCTCACTGCCTCAACTCCGAGGGAGGAAAAATAAGGAGGAAAGGAAAAAAAAAAAAAACAGGAATCACATGACCGAATAGCACTCAGCTTTATCCCCGAGCAGCCAACACCAGAGCGGGGGGGGGGGGGGGCGTGATTCCCCGCAGGTTACCGTGTCATTGAACGCCCCGCGGCTATTTAAAGGTGGGGGGGGCGGGAAACGTCACAAACAGACCCCCCGCATCGCGTCTACAAAAGCAGCAGCAGCATCAGGATTTTGATTTTTATTTAATTATTTTTTAAAACAGGAACTTGATTCCAGAGGTGGAAAACAACTCAAGTACAGCTCTGAGGTACTTGTACTGCAGTACTTCCATGTTAGTGCTACTTTGCATTTCAGAGGGACATTACTTACTTACTCTGTCACTTTTTCACTGGTCACTTTTTTCTCTTCATACACACCCTGCACCTTAAGTGTGCATTGGCTATGTATGTGTACATGTGGGTATGTGCGTGGATATGTATGTCCATATATATATGCAAATATGTGTGTATGTGTATGTATGTAGGTATGTACGTGCATGTATGTATGTATATATGCTTTGCTTATGTATACTCTTTTCTTACTATTTATTAGCATTTTCTCTCCATTCTATGTCGATAATGCATACTGTGTATGCGGATCATCAACAAATTCTGCGAATTTGTACATTGTGTTGTGTGTTTTTTTATTTTTATTTCTTTATAGTTTTTTATCTTCAGCTTTATTTTCTTCTCTTTATCTGTAACGCTGCAGTAACACACAAATTTCCCCGTTGTGGGATCAATAAAGTTTTATCTTATCTTATCTTATCTTATTCTTTTTACTCCTCTACATCTCTATGGCAGGTTTAGCTCCAAGCTGCTATCTCTGATCAGCAGGGCCGTAGCAGCCGAATCTGGATCCCAAAACACTCGTAATGTCAGTGGGCCCCTGTCCATGCAAGTGCAAAAATATTTAAAAATTACAATCAGATCACATTTTCTCAATGACTTGTTCCTTCATCCACCTGAATAGATGCATTTACTTGTGCTCAAATACCCAAAACATGGGGCTGCATCTAGTTTCTTTTTCTATTAATGTTTAAATTATAAAACCAGTTCATTTGCAGGGCCCAGTTCATTCATTCTTTAATCCGGTTCTGGGTAGTCAGGTCTATGGTTTTACCTCCACTACCATGCCCATGCTGATCAGTATTTATATCCTACAATTCATATGATCCATTCATAAAATATAGGCTCTATTATTTCCCTTTGCGTTGGTACCCAACAATATAAGTTCTGAGGTTAACATTTACATCCTTAAAGTGCTGCTAACATGCACATGTCAATGAATGAGTAATAAAACTCCACTGATACACGTACTGTTAAATAAAACGTGACATGCAATTAGTATTAGCAGCATATATTTTGCTGACAATGCTATTTTTACGCAAGTTGTTTACTTGTGGTTTAGCTACATTTACTTAGGTAAAATTAATGCATAGTTGTGAAATTTTAGAAATTCAGAGTCACTTCGAGATGTGGAAGATAACACGTATATCTTAAAATTAAAACAAAAAAAAAATCTCAGTGCCGACAATACGTGATCATTAAAGGGTGGATTTTAAAGCTCAACTAAAACCACAGCACGTCAGAGGAAGTCCATTGTTCCAGTTTTGTGTCTTGGACTTTTTGTTCTTACCAGATGATGTTGAGCTGAATGTTTTACTGGAAAAAATCCAATGACATTTCTGCTTATCACGTCTTTCCCCAAAATCCTTAAAAGCAAGAAACGCATTGGAAACCATGCTCCTGTTTGACTCTATATTCATCTTATACTGTGTTTACTTGTGTTTTGTCAAATTGCACAGAAAGCAGAAGGTAAGATATCATCATAAAATACATTATCAATAGGTCTCATCGTTATTTTCACCAAAAAAAAGATTGTTTACAATATGAAATATCATAAAACAGTGAAAAATGAAGATCATCAAAATGAACATCATGAAGATCATAACTCCCTGGAGTTAAAATTGACATATTCAGGTATTTTGTCTAAGCATCAAAAACCCAAAGATACTGAGATTACTCTCATGAAAAACTGCGTTCTTAAACCATGTGGGAAGGTGGTGCCACTGACTTTTTTATTTTCTTTTAAAATAAATGTGAACAATTTTATTTAAACATTTCCAGAAAATAAATATTTAGATATAATGGCACATTTTTCTCCAGTGGTAAATCCGTCTCCTTGGGTTTCCTGAAAGTGGTTTTCATTGCGTAAAAGTGTTTTTCTCTGTGGACTCCAAACTGTTGAAATATAAATGTTTCAGTGTCTCAAGGCGGCCCTGCCTAAGAACACTTCTGCAATATTTATTACCGGCAGACGTCCTTTAAAATCAAGTCATGCAGACGTTCATCTAAGATTAGACGCGTCACTTCAAATCTGCTTGAATGCAGTCCGCCGAGTTTGCATGGATGCATGCTATAGATTAGGATTGCAATTCCTCAATAGAAATGTGGAGGTTTTAACACTCACTGCTGTTTCTCATCTCATGAAACCTGTGTGTCTGCACACCCCTGGAGGAAAACACAGCTGTGAACTCAGCTTTCATGTCTTCTTCCTACTCAGACAGATGCTGCGAGCTGCAGCAAGATCCCATTCTCTCTTCCCCAGAGAGAGAGAGAGAAACTCTGAGAGAGCTCTCTTATACAACTTCTGACAGTTTCGTTAGGCAGAAATGGGTATTATAGCATGTTTAGCCGAGGAAAATGTCCAAATAATAAACACAGGTTTGACATTCTGGGAGTTTTATTTAAAAGCCATCCATTGTGAGCATTTCAGGGTCAAGTAATAAAGAGCTGACACAATTGACCTGCACACATATCACTGTATGCCTTTTTAACATTCACAAGCATAGAGTATGATAAAAAACAAAAAACGCAGCATGCAACTTCTAGCAAGTGTCCAGCATTCCAGTACCAATAATAAAACACAACACATGTAGACACAGGCTAGCAATGAATGATCTAAAAATAAAAAAAACTGTCTGTGGAGACGACAGAAAGGAAAGCATGACCGTGTCCTCTGAACACTAAAGTACTGCAGTTAAAGTAAAAACAGACAGAAACATCCAGCTGTCTAAATTGGCTTCCTTTCCTTTTGAATCAGATCTGCCCAGGAGGCCCACTCACGGTTTTGTCTCAGATCCCTAGTGGAAACCTGCCTTGTCACACTGTCATCCTACGGCTAAGTGAGATAAATCCGCCCGCCGTAAGACTAATGCTCATATCAAGTTCATCTATTCAAATTGCAGCCTCAGATGCAGACGTGAAGGCAACAAACTGTTGGAGTCAACAGATCAATAAACCGCTTCTATCAGTGGAAGGTAATGTTGCAAGAGGGAGATCCTACAGCTCCCTGATGGGATGCATCCTGCACCGTACCGTAACAAAAGCCTAGAGGGAGCGTTCTACCTGATTACAGTGATAACATTTTTGTTTTGGCACTTAGGAGGTAAGATATACAAAAAGGGCAGGACAGGAAGTGCTGGGTAGGTGAGGGGTCGCGGCGGAGAACAGAGCCCGGAGCACAGCGCTCAGAACCCAGAGCGGATCCTCTCCAGCGGATCCGTCTCCCACATCTTGGCGTCCCAACCCTGGAACCAGCCGACGAAGGTTGGAGGCTCCGCCCCCTGTTTGATGGTGGTGATGGGCAGCCCGCTGCGACCAGCGGGGTCCGAGTCCACGTACTCCTTAGCTGCATGGGGAGTAGAATGAGGAAGGGGGACATAACGAGAGTGAGGACACGTCAAAAACCTCCGCTACAATACACTTAACACTGTTACAGCATCAATACGTATCATCAATATCCACATCCTCAATAAAATAAGACAATAGTTTAATATAATATCAGTAGTAGAGCAACAAACCTATTTTGGGAGCTCCAGTCTTCTCCTCATCATTCGCCTCGTTGCCAATCCAAATGAAGATCTACAAGGAGGAAGTCGAAACACTCAGTCAGGCCTCGATCTCATCTTATAAAGTGACCTATTGAATATTTCTTTTTTGCGGGCTTCAATGATGATGATGATGATGATGAACATCTCAGCCTACCTGGTCCCAGGTGTCCAGGATCATGACGTCATCCGTGGCCAGGTCCGTCTGGGTAAAGTCTCCTGGTACTTCTTCAACCTGCATGCAAAAAAATAATATATTAAAATAATATATTAAAACTATTCATCATCCACACTTGCAAACTAATCCTACTTGAACCATTTCGCTCTGTGACTTACAACAAGTCTTCCAATTTTGTTGGAGCAGCCAAACAGACGCGGGGGCTTGACCATGTTCCGCAGACTCTTGGAGGTCTGGTAATCCTTCTTGCCGCCCAGAGCAGACCAGAAATCAGCTGAGGGGAGGGGGGGGGGAAGACACAACAGGAAGTGAATCGCGTCCAGGAGTGATGCAGGCACTCCTTGAGCCAGTCAGTAACAAGATCATCCCTCCGAAATCCATTCAACCCAGACTGGTGCACCAGTTATGACCTGTTCAAATCCTATCAGGACATAATCAGCTGTCGAGCCTATCAGTGTAATTTGTATGGAAAGCTGCATGTGAAGGCGGGATATCACATCACGTAGCAGTCTGACATGAATGTGGCACAAACTCCTGCCTCCATCATGTCAGTCGCTCATTTTTTACCCCTTGTCATTGTAAGATAAAGTAAAACTCCATCCCAGCCGGCAGCCTGTTCACTTTCGCAGCTTCAACAGTTGTTTCACGCTGGACGGTGCAGCATCAGGACACCCACCTGGCTCTTTGCCCTCTGACACTTGGCTGCCGCCGCCGCCGCCGAGGGAGCTCTCCACGTGCTTGGCAGCCGCCATCTCCTCGTCGCTGGCACCCACGCCCCGCCACACGAACAGGCCGCTGGGGGATTTCAGCACGAACACGTCGTTGGTGTTGAGGCTGGAGGCAGAAGCTGCGACCTGAGGGAACAAATGCAGAGCGGTGAGAGGTGGAAGTAACACACGGTGGGAAGTGATGTTCAAGCACATCTTCTATTACTTTCATTATGGTCCGTGATTTGTTCTATTCTGTTCCATTTATGCATCTGGAGTTGGCTTCGCCTATTGCTTTTAACTTTTTTTAATTAGTATTCCACATGACAACAGCAATCACAAAGCTGACAGAAATAAACCGCCAAAAAACCAACTTTTTCTACATACATACATGTACTAAATTCAACATGTAAAAGGTAAAAAATAGAAACATTATTATAAAAAATGATGGTATCAAATCTTATTTAACATATAAAAACTAAAGTGAAGTAGAAAAGAGAAACAACAACTGGCTGCTAGTGACACTGTTATTTCCATTCGTGATCATATACATTTTTAAAGTTGTTATTAAAAAAAGAATAAATAAATAAATGCATGAATAAATGACTAGAAATATATAAATAACATTAGTGAGAGAAAGGTTTGGTTTTGGATGTCATATCGTAGACATATCTTGATGATTCACAAAGGAAAGATGTGAAGTCAAGCAGCAAACCAGAGTTGCAAAAACATAAAATTAAATAAAAGAAATACAGATAATTGATGTGGATGTGATAAATGTATCTGAGAGAACATAGGTATATTATTATATTATTACAAATGTGTGAAACCTTACATGACAGTTTTAACTGACTGACCTCACTTATTTCTTAAGATTAATTTAAGCAAATGATACCCCGTCCTGGCCGGCAGCTCACCTCCACGGCCCGGGTGGCGCCGGACGAGCTCTGGCGGATGTGGAAGAGGCGCGTGGCGGCGGCCTGCATCTGGCCGCCTTTACGCGACGTCCCCCCGCTGTGGATGATCATGGGTTTACCCTGGAACAGGCTCATCAGGTGGGGGGGCTCCTGGCCCTGAGTCACTCTCACCTGTGGATGATGAATGAGTCAGTAAGAAAATCGGCGACTAATACTTTTAGCAGGTAGGTCATAGAAAATAAAATAGTAAAAATGATCTCATCATAGCTCTAAGAAAGCATGGGGTAATTTTAAGCTGTCGTGGTAATATTCATTAGCCTCCCCTCTGATTGGCTGACTTGAACAGCTCTGTGTAGGTGTGACATCATAAAGTCGTGGCAGTACAAACAAGCCATTTGAAGGCAAAGTTTCTGAATTTAGCCGGGGTGCATTTCTCCGTTGATTGCAGGTTTAATGCATTGGGAAAAGTCCATGATACAGGACTTTTAAAGGAACATACCATTTTTTTTCTGACCATTATTGAACAAATCTATATTTTATTTTTTTATTTCCGGTTTTAGAAAACTCCTTGCACGTGATGTGAAGTGAATGTGTTTTTTAGTGACATGGCTCCCCTTGCCGGCCAACTCAGTGATGCAGATGAATGCTGAGCTGATATGTGGTGTGTGAAGAACAATGAGCTGGTGTCGCCCTCTGCTGGTTGCCCTGAGCTCTTTGTTTTTTTTCATGACAGAAGAATGAACTTCCTATTGAGATAACAGCTCAGGGTCAGCTGTATTGAATCCTCTGTAGTATTTAAGGATTATAAGATGTCATCTTTAGAGGATGATTTCACTGGGAGCTATTTCCTAAGATCTGCAACTTTTATTTTTCTCTAACTCATGCAACTGTACATAAAAAACACATGTCCTTATTATGGATCTTTAACATAAAACAAAGAAAATAAATCATTATTATTATCAATGCTCCATCCACACTCATCAGTCATGCAGTTTAGACTAAACCAACCAGTACGATTTTTACATTTAAGAACACGGCGCGTGCCAGCGCGTAGACAGGACTGTAGGGACTTGTTTTTAGCGCTGAGCAGCTCGTGCTTCAAGCTCTAACCTGAACCGGGGATCCTCCCATTGAGTCATCCAGCTTTACTGTTAAGAACGCTGAGGCTGCCAGTTCATCCTGCGTGCACTTCAACCCCTGCCTGGCAGAGACAAACACACACACACACAGTCCGACACAGTTAGGTTTTTTCTATAAGCACATAATGTGCTGTGTACAGTATCACTTTCAATGGGTGCATGCCCCTTTTTTTTACCAGAATAAAATGCATGTTTGTATGCGGGACAATGTCAAAGCTGTCAAAAAAAATCACATGAATTTGTGATTTCTATTAAAAATTATACAAATGGACTCTTAAACTACATTAAATCATCAAGAACACTAAATGTACATTTTAAGATGTCTTATAAATGCTATGCTAATGTATTTTATACTTTATCATTGACACGTGTACTATAGGATTGCACACACTCATACCCACCAGGTGTATATGATGTGTTGCTCCCGGCCTCCCAGCCTGTAGCTGTAGAGGACCAGGTAACAGTCTCCGCCGTAGAACTGGCCGTACGTGGAGGGATCCACAGCCACCTTATCGCCGTTCTCCACGCGCCAGATCTAAAGGTCAGAACGCAGCTGTTTGACTGTGTCGGGGTCACCGACCCGGCGAGGCCTCGCATTACCACCCAGCTCCACTCTTACTGTACCTGGACTTTGCCCTTGCCGTCGTCCACCATGCCGTGCTGTGCCGCCATGGCCTTGTTGGAGTGCAGGGAGGAGGCGTCGAAGGGCACCTTCTTCACCTTGGCGATGCGGCCGATGGTGTAGGCCTCGGTGGGGCCGGTGGTCTCGTCCTTGTCCTTCCAGTCACAGAAGAACTGCTTGAACAGGGTCGTTTCTGCTCCTCCAGGAAGCACCTGGATCTGCAGGGAGAGGGAGCCTGTTCAATCACCTTGCACTTCCGCTTCCAGTGTGCAAATACAAAAGCACTTTATCACAGTCATGATGTGAAGTTTCTGCAAGATGCTCACGCTTCTGATCCTGATATTGTGCATGGCGACGTTACCTGTGTCTTATTGGAGTATCCCTTCTCTTTGATGAACTGCTGACCTGCTGACATGGCTGCTTTACGCTCTGCCAGGTTAGCTTTGGGACCTGTTAGGAGTCAAAGAAGCACAACACAATGAGATGGATTTTAATAAGAAATTAAATCCTACCAACAACTCTCAGAGAGTTTAAAGTGAATCATTGCCAGACACTTGCCCATATTTTTTCCAACCTGCTTTTTTTTAGTAAGTGCAGGAAAAAAAACAGCAGAGACAAAGGCTAAAAGCTAACGTCAGGATTTTATTTTGAACTAGTTTCTGTCGTGTTATGGAACCTGGAAGCCTGCACGCACCTTTCCACACAAAGATGTTCCTGTCGGGCCCGTTGTCCAGGATGTAACACTCCTCAGGAGACAACATGGCCTGTTTGAAGGGGCTGGAAGCAGCCACGGTCGACACCTTCATCGAACCGGATGCATCAGAGATCTGCAAAGTGGAGGGATACTGTCAGCTGATGTGTTCGCTACTTCTCGTTAGTCTCATAGCATGATTGCCTGCATGCATCTCTTTCTGCACACATTCAATTAAAGGGATTATGAACTGTGAATTAACACCATTCATACATCTGATTAAATATACTGTTAATCTATCAATAAAAATACCATTAAATATAAAAATGCCAATGTGACTTCTAAAAATTGTGACTCTTTTTTTTGTTACATTATTAAAAGTCTTTGTAATTTAAGTGAATCACATCATCGATTACATCCAAGAACTCGCAGAATGTGAAAGGGGGAGCATGTTGAAATGTTCCGTCTAAGCAAAGCTCAAATCTGTGATTTACAGTCTGGTTTCAGAAAATGACTGAATCGCCTATAACAATATAAATCCTTGATGGTGTGAACCCATGCTACTCACCATGTAGAGGGCCCCCTTCTGCCTGTTGGACGTGTCCACCTTGTCATCATCAGAACTACTTGGGGCAATAGCGGTTTTGGGCCCCAGAGCCTACACAAAAAACCAGACAAGTTATTTACTGTGCATCCTTCTTCCACATAATTAGCACTTGCATGCAAAATGCAAGATCTCCTCACAGGAACCTTGATAGAGATGTTTTTTTAGGTGCTATTTTTACACTTTTGAACATTTAAAATAAAAGATCCTGATGAATTCAATATACATTCCGTAAATCAACCCCCCCCCTCTCTCTTTCATTAGGCCTTTTTGGAGTTTACCCTGCTCGCTTGTTGTAAAGGAAGTGTTTACAATGCTGCCTTGGCACATGAACAACACGTTACAAAGAGGAGCATTGTGTCCTCTCGTTCCCACGCCGGCTAACCCGCTCCTGAAAACGCAACAACGGCACTTATAGCTTCTGGGGTGAAACCCCCAATGCGTAGCTGAGCTTCACCAAGGGAGGGATTGCGTCTGTGCATGCATGCATGTGTGTGTGTGTGTGTGTGTGTGTGTGTCACCTCGATGAATGCTGCCGGCTCCCCACCCTCGTCCACCATGTGCAGCTTGGCCCTGCCGTTCCTCTCGTTGTCCCTGATGTCGATGGCGATGGCGGAGGCCTTCAGCCTCTCGTAGCGGTTGCACTCGCTGCCGCACCACTGGTAGACATCCTGCAGGAGAGGAGAAGAAGAAAAAGACTTTACGGGATCATAAAAATAAAAAATAAAAATACGATGAGTTTATAAAATATCCCGTAAGTCATTTAAAACACTCAACAGAACACATCATAAATTAAAATTAGCGCCAGCTTCTGCTAAAAATGCAATTTGTGCAATGCATTAGTAACTATAATTTATTTATACATAATAATAGTACTTATAGAGTGGGCATTTTCCTGCCTAATTAGTACTTATAGTCGATTTTTTTTCTCTAATTTAATATAATTACAAAAATTGCCTTCCTTCCTCCGTCCCTGGCACACCAGCGGATGGAAGCCACTCACCTTCCCCAGGTCGACTATAAAGCAGTCCCCCTTGTTGAAGCTGCTCCAGGACATGGGCACCTCCGTGGCCCTGATGGCCCGCCGACCCTTGATGTGAAGCAGGCGCTTCACGTTCATGTCGTTGGTCACCACATGCTGGAAACCGGAGGCCACGCCGCCTAACTGCAGCACAAACCAAAAAAAACACATACAGGCCTAGTTAGGTTCTGAGGTTCTGCTTGAGCACAGTTGATGGGAGAAAAGAATTTCTAAATAAATGTCTTATAGTGACAAAGTATAACAGAGCCACGAATGCACGAGTGCCAGTTTTGAGGCGGGATTTGTCCGATTTCATGACGACAAAGAGCAAAAGCTGCAGCACGGCGAGAGCAAAAGAGTTTCACACAACAGGGAACAGAAGGCTGTAAATTTTACTGCCAAATAACGAGATCAAACGCAACCAATGAACCCTATCAAACGGGGGGAAATGAAACTACCATGATGCCCGCTGGCGGGCAGAAGGAGGACCATGTCTCCTCTGTGCAGCCTTGGAGGCAGGATTGTCTCGTAAAGCTCCGTCCTGGACAAAGCCAGTTCAACAGGGGTATTTACAAGACAAGCAAATGAGCAACAGATGCACTTTCCGCTGCAGGGACGCAGAGTTGCTGCTTTTACAGACAATGTTCGGATGAATCTTTAAACGCGAAGACGCCGAAGCAAATTTTAACCACTGCCAGGTCATGAGAATACAAACAAAAGGGGGATTTCCTGGTTCTTAAATTGTCCTCTGCATGCTTTGCCTTTACCCACAGAGGCAGAGCGGCTCAAAATGGAAACCACATTCATGCCGATTGTCTCTGCGCTCTTCTCAGGGGAGAGAGGCAGTAAAACTTTTCCATGGCAACGTTGCAGCCGCTGTTTACTCTAACGGAAGGATCGTTTCCCCAACACTGGAGTTGCTGAAAACTACAGAGACATGATGAGTTTTAGTCGTGAAGAACTCTGCGTGATTGTGCGTGTTGCAGCGAGTTCCTGCACATGTGCTGCAGAGCAACAAGCAAGAAGTAGTAAACAGGCATTTGGGTTAATTATATCCAACCAAAGTCAGGAGGGAGTTTAGAAGTTTTTTTATGGCAATGAGAAACAGATGGCTGGTGAAAAAAAAAAAAAGTATTAAAAAAGTAAATAAAAAAAGCGGCCTAGCTTGCGTGTTTTAGCAGCCATTTGCCCGTCAGACACGCCCTGAGACGTCGTGTCACCTCTGAACTTCAGACCCATGAGCTGGGCCGCGTAGCAAAGGTTCATGCTGACAATCATTAAGCCAAGTAAATGTATTTACGGTCAAAGACAATTTACAGCTTCACACTCGATATCAGATCAAAATCAGTTTGATCATCCTCAGTGATTTCAGTGTCTTATTTTGAAATTCAGTGGTATGGGGGAACCTGGTCAATAAAAATAAATGCATCTTATTTTGTTTTGTGCTAATTACCAAATGTATGCGTTCTAGCACATTAAACTACTATGGGAAACACCATACCTGGTAAACATCAGCATGTTGATATCAGTATTGCAGCCATGTTTGCATGTCTCCATTAGCATTTAGCACAAAGCATAGCTGTGTCTACAAATACAGTGAATCTATTTTTGGCATGCTGTCTATGATTTGGGAATCCATGATATTTCCTTCACAAGCCGTCTCATTTAAATAATTTGTAAAGGTCGAAAGCGATACGATATTCCAACAAGAGAAACAGTTGAAAGAAGGCTGAAAAGCAAATAAAAATTTTTTATTGGGGCAGAAAGGAATGCTGTGAAATAGAGTCCTATAAAGTCATAAAGTCTGCAGAGAGGATCATAGGAACATAAATTCAGTCCATGGACACAGTGTTGTGAGAAAATGGCAGAAAGGAGTTATAAGAGCTATGTGCAATTTCAAATCATCATCTTATGTAATTCAGATGCCATGTGCAATGCACAAAATCCTTATCTGTGCATTCTGATGCTAATGAATACATGATTACTTGTGCAATGTGTGTGTGTGTGTGTGTTTTTTTTTCTATTTAGCACTGTTACCTAGTGTGTTTTTATTCAATATATTATATCTAGTCTATTTGCAATGATTCCAATTTGTTCAAATTGCTGGTCTATATCCATGCACAAATAGCAAATAAATTCCCTTGAACCTTGTCAAATTAACTCTTTCTCAGCATTCATCTTGTGACATCTCACATCGCGTACATTGACCCTCCGGTAGCGTGAATCTCACCTGGTACTTGATGCCTGACTTGAAGTAACCAAGGAAGGAGTTGGACTCTCTGTTCTGCACCTCCCTGAACTGCACCGGCCCGCCGCCCAGGAAGTCATCCAGCTGCGTAGCAAAGATGGCCGCGGCGCCGCTCTCGTCCTGGGAACACTCGTCGCCTGTAGGGAGGAAGACATGAGCACGCTTTTCACTTCTTTCCGTGGCGAGATCTTTTAATAGCAAGGACACGTTTAAAAACAAAACAAAACAAACAAAAAAAAAGCGAGAGTTACATTACATTAGCGGAAAAACTTGTAGCACGCACACGTCTCTGCAGCGACCTTATGGGACCTCTGAGTCAGCAGTGGAGGCTTTGAATCACATTGACCGCATCTGCAGCAGAGCCTCTTTGTACCCGCTCTAACTGCCAGATGGCACACAACGTGGATAAAACTATTCCATAACTTCACGTGACTGACGCATTTATTGTGTTATTTCTACTGCAACACATGGCAGGAAACTCTAAAAACATGTAGGGACCTGCGCCTGTTTGCTGGGGGGGGTCCCAGACGTCATTTAGTTTGTTATAATGTGAACGGAAAGAGCAGCAGGCGTGAGAAAAGCTTTAAAAGTGCATGTTATAATCACTGTTATAATCAATTCTGTTCAGTCGTGGCCTGTGTAACACAGAGACGGAACTGTGTGTGCGAGTGTGTGTGTGTGTCTGCAGAGAGGAATTTCACAAACTGCTGTGACTTGCAGCGGAGGATTAAAGCGACTCATACGTGAGAAGATGTTTTGGCACCGAAGTCAGCTGCATCATCTGATCTGTTTCACCACGGCGGAGGCGTGACTACCACAAGGCTGAGTTTCATATGTGTCATAAAGTACGGAACACACACACACACACACACACACACACACACACACACACACACACACACACACACACACACACACACACACAACCCCCAACTCTTGCTGGATTGAAGAGATATTGCGATGAAAGCAAAGGATCCAAACACCACTAATGAGTCAAACATTATTTTTCACTTGTGACTTATGTTGCACATTGCTTTTTTATTTGTTTCTGTTATATTGTAAGTCTTTACTTTATCTTTCCTGTATATATATTTTATATAAACTTGTTCTTTTTATATTTAAGGTGATTTGTTCTTGTTTCATATTGTTGTTTGTCAGGCGTCAGCTACACCAGAGCAAATTCCTTTCAAGTGAAAACTGACTTTGCAATTAACAGGCTTCAGATTCTTCGGATTCTTCTGATTCTTGGTGTGCGGATCCTATTCTTTTAACCTAAATACCTGCCTTTAAATGCAAGGATCATTCCTCTTGTGCACAGATAGTCTGTCATTCAAAAACTATGTATGCATACTCTTTTTTAAATGCATGGGCAACCGCCTAAAACCTTGTGTAAACTATCTTTGCATAACAGCTGTAGAGTGCTCCTGTTTTGCAAAAAGAAACCAAAATGTGACAATGTCCTCTATTACGCAAGAGTTGTAGCAAGATTTGTAAATAGATTTCAGGAACCAACAACCAAAAATGATGATAAAACTTAGGCAAAAAACGGATTATTAGATCAAGAAGCTGCTCGGCCTGGCAGTGTCTCACCGAGCCACATGTGTATGTAGTATGAGGGCGCGGAGGTGGTGTAGAGCAGCAGGTAGGCGTCGCCCGTGTAGAAGCTGCCGTGCAGGGCCTTCGGAACCGGCTTCAGGTCCAGGTTCTCGATGCGCCACACCTGCAGACCCGGCGCCTTCCCCGCACCCACAAACTCCTTATGGGAAACCATGGCGGCTCTGGGAGGGAGGAAGAGAGGGCAGAACACCGGAGGGAGTGATTTTAATGTTTTTGCCTTGGAAAATGTATTCAGAAAAATCCTACACACACACACACACACAGAGAGAGGTGCATTGAACATAATGTGCAAATATAAAGTGAGGAAGTTGTTGTTTCAGTGTGACGTGCTTTACTGGACTTGTGGTAACAACCACAGTGTTTATAATCAATGTTCTAGCAGCAGAGACGTCTTTTCATATTGGGCCTGTCCTTGTTTAGTCTAACCAGAAAAACTAGTTGTCAAACCTGCTATTAGTCAAACATACTTTACCATAACCCTGTAGGTCGACTGCTCAGATGCAGTAAAGTCAGGAAAAGGATTTTCTTATTCAAATGCATCATTAAGTGGTGCTTGACATTAACGTCACAGTCGCTGTCTCTTTCACCATATTTGGATGATTTTATTGGTAAATTGTAAACAGTAAAATAGTTATTTCTCATTAATGCATAGCTAACGACAAATCAGATTTGACTGAAATGAAGGAGATATGTATAGGTAAATATATTTGAAGTTGTCTTGAGCTTTAGTTTTTTTGGATCATATTCATGTTGAAGTGCAATCACAATTTATAGACCAACTGGCTAATACGTGAACTTTGAACCATTATCAGCAGATACTTAAGCTGTAAAATAACACTTCTGCAAACATAAACGAGAGAGTAGAGTTCACTGAACGTTAGCAAAGGTGTTCTGATTGACTCAGCTCCAGTCTTGTAATGCTCAACGCCATCGAAGGAGGTTCTGCTTTCTGTGATGATTGGGCCTCTGAGGTCGTGCAGCTCGTCGGCCTCATGAAAAGCAGATTGCAACCCGCTGCAGTGAGCGGTGTGCGTGGACTGTGCATAACACAACAGCAGCCACGGCCACTTCCTCACCCTCACACAGGGGCCTGGGGTCCATAATTCCACGTCCGGGACGCCATAAACACATCCTGCAGCTGGATGTGTGTATCATCTACACACATCAAACCTGCCAGCCGCACCCTCCACAGAGACAGTCTAAACACCCATCATCGCTGCTGGAGTGTGTGTTCAGCTGCATGTGTGTTAAAAGCGCGGCTCTCCGATCAGGTTTCAGGGCTTCCTGTAAACAGGCTGGTCAGTAAGTGCTGCACCAGACGGATGGACATAATGCTGCAGCATCTTTAAAGGCTTCACTACATCTGCAGCTCTGAGGATCAGCAACAGGCCAATCAGGCTTCATGATTCACTTATGGACGCACATCACTATCATAATGAATTACACATGTTTCCATTTTGCTTTCACAAGTTGGATAGGTTTAATTCATTTCTTTGTTCTTTTTTTCCCTTCTTTCTAGTATTACATAATCCTCACACTTGGTTACTTCCTGCACTTCTAACACTAATGTCGCTTCACTTTTCGCCCTCTTGGTGCGTGTCTGTATTTTTATTTTCCACATAACAAACCACTCTGATTTCATCCAAACGCGTTTTATAGTCGCGATACTACTTTTTTTCCCCTTCTTTTTTTATTGGTGGGCTGCGGAGAAACTCTTGTTACACGGGGGGGGGGGAAACCGAAGCAAACTCTGCACATCTGGAATCGCAATCACTGCGAACTTCACGCGTAAAAAGCGAATCCGTTGCAAAACAAGAGCAAAAAAGAAAGAAAAAAAAACACGCACAAACCAACAGGGGACGAAGCTTTACCATGAGAGCTGTGCAGCCTTCATAAAACCATAAACCCTGCTGTTGGTTCTAAGCGCGTCGGGTTGAACCGGGATGTGCCAAAGTCCGGAGAGAGAGGGAAATAAAACAAAAAAAAGGCGCACGGAGTGAATGCGGCATTTCAACTCACGGTTTGTGATGAAGATGAATCACAGGAGACAAGAAGGAGAAGAGCTGAGAGGCTGGAGATGAGATGGAGGAGTGAGCCGGAGAGGGATCGCCTTTACGGTGTGAGCAGGAGGAGGAGGAGGAGGAGGAGGAGGAGGAGGATCGTGTGGCCTCTGATTGGTCCACACGAGCAGCGTCAATCAAGATGCTTGTGTGGAACAGAGGAACCCTGTTCTCATATAATTCGACACTATTTTGGTTTTCAAGCTTTTTTTTTTACCCTGTTTTTCCATGTGCAGAATGGACTCTGTGTTGTTTGCAGGTTATACAGTTCTCTTATATGCATACACGTTTCACGAAGCCTTCAAACTTACTGATGCATAACCATTTACACCAATATGTCCTGCAGAAAACAGGCATTTATATGACCTTGTTTGTGCAAATCGAATTAAACCAGAAGCTCATTACAGTTCCACCAAATGAGCATCAGAACTATTTGAAGGTTTCCTGTTAAAAATTATGATAAATGGGGAAGAGCTTTAAAACCGCAAAAGTCTAAACTTAAACCTGGTTTCAAAAGAAATCTTCATGTGATGTGACTACACAAGAGTCCGGATCAAGTTATGTTGCAGTGACAGAGCAAATATAGCTGGAGATAAAAGGGGGGGGGGCTTTAAGAAGATGAATTATCAGGAATGACGATTATTAAGATGAGAACTTATAGATCAATCATTTGTCTAATCATTAAAATCACACTGAGGATCATTCCAGAACATGAAGAATATATTCTGTAAGATATTTAAAAAGGAGATTATAAAGGATCCAATTAAATAATCATACAATCGAACTATGGAAAGATTTATTAGTTGCAGCCCTACTGCTGATATTAAACTATTTCCTTATTGCATCGCTGATGTGGATATTGATGATATATGTTGGTACTGTAGCAGCACCATTGTGTTTTACTGCAGATAAAAATACTTTATTAAGTGTTGAAGCTGAGGTTCTCTCATGCAACATATGCACAAGCTTAGATGATCCCACCATGGGGAGATTTTCTCTACACACACATCCTGCACCTTAAGTATGCATTAGCTATGTATGTGTAAATGTGTGTATGTGTGTGGATATGTGTGTGCGTATATATATGCAAATATGTGTGTATGTATATGTATGTAGGTGCATGTATGTATGTATATATGCTTTGCTTATGCATACTTTTTTTTCTTGCTATTTATTAGTATTTTTCTCCATTCTTATGTCCATAATGCATACTGTGTATGCGGCTCAACAAATTCTACGAATTTTGTACATAGTGTTGTGTTTCTATTTTTTATAGCTTTTATTTTCTTTTCTTTTCTTTACTCTGTACGCTGAAATAACAAGCAAATTTCCCCGTTGTGGGATCAATAAAGTCATATCTTATCTTATCTCTTATTTTTGTGATTGCAGCAGCAAAGTGGACAGCATCAATGCAAAGCTGAGACACAGAAACCAGACAACAACAGAGCGTGTGGTCTCTTGCCATGGCGCATAACCAGGGAGGTTAACGTGTTCTGTAGGGGGGTGGGAGGCGTTCTCAACCATGAATGACTGCTCAGCCGTCATCCTCGTCTCACACACCACCGCGACTGAGTCAGGGGGGCATTCCAGGACAGAGGTTAGGAGACTATTAAAGAATCTCGCTTCATATATGTGAAATTTACCAATTGCACCAGATTTGTCCTGCAACTCAAAGGAGCGTCTTATCACATATGAATGTAGTAATACTCTTTCCTTATATGCAAAGTTATGTAGACATCAATGACAAAACCAATGCGTAACCTTTAGCTTAACTTCAGCAGTGCAATTAAACAAGGTTGGAGTTTCCCCATGAAGTTAAATCAACAGCGTCTCTGTTTGCTTGTGGCTTTAAGTGACCTTGCAACCTGAATTAGAAATTAACACGAAGGTGCAACACTTTAAACTCCTGCAGAGTCGAATGCCAACGGGGATCCCACTGCTGCACAGAAAACTATTTAGTTTAGATGCAGAGCTTAAAAACAATAATAGGCCTGTAGACATTAGACAGCAAGAAAGAATGCAAAGGGTGTTGACTCTGATAAGCGTTCTATAAGTGTCATTATAGCGAGACCACACGCATCAGAAGCTGCCGCAGCGCTCATCAAACAGAGAAACTCCCAGTTCCAACCTGAAGGAAGGTTTGTGCTGGTCCCACCCAGCCTCTGCCGGTTTCTGCAGAAAGACGCGTTTACTTAAAGGTGGACTCCTCGCCTCAAAAGGTGACAAGGAAGCACGCGTGTTCATTGTCCTGTTCTTTTATACATGACAAGGATCACAATATGTCACATCCTGCAGAAGCACAGCGATATGAATATAGAGGAGTCCCGTTATGTGCTGCAGGTAATTAAATGTACTTTGGTAAAACAAGAACATCTGGTTTGGCTGTCAGCACATTTCCCACTAAACAGGATCCTTTTGTACACAGATGATTCAACAACTCAAATTGTATTTCAAAGGAATTCAGGAAGTTCACACAAATTCAGACACGTGGGAAAAAAAAAAATAATCCTTGTGATTCTGCTTTCCTTTTAGATGCAGAAACACATTAGCAGCACAGCAACGTGTTGGGATGATGCTGACACATGTGCTTGTGGGTATCACAGCATTTAAAGGAAGCAGGGCGGTTCTCAGGCTGTGTTTTTTTAATCAGTTTTTTAAAACATCCCTGAAGAATACAGTTTTAGCAAGCATTCATCAGGCCTTTAAGAATGTACGTTTTGTGTCATGTTGGTTTCTTCTCATTTAAAAGTTGATTTGCATCAATGTGAAATGGCGTAACTTAAAAAGAATGCTGAACTTTAAATAGTCGGGTACCAAGTTGTTAGGGTTACACCACATGATGGCTGCTCATCACACATCACAAAAACATGTGAGATTTCGGTTTCTTCAACTGTCTTAACGTTAACATGCACGCAACGCCATACCAACTCATTCAAATGAAATTAGATTCATATCAGATTCACTAAGAACCAAATGGATCAGTAAAAGCAGGAAACATCTTTTCCATTTTCTCCCCTGGCTTTCCTCCAATGCAATCAATAGTTACTTTGTTCCTTTAATGATATTGATATAATTTATTAAGAAGGGTTCTTCAGCTCTGTTTGTCTGTTGGCCAGCGGAGCCACACTGGTGCCAGACTGGGAGTTGGGTTCATTTTTTATCTTCAACAGGATATAACAACCAGGCGGGGAGGGGAGGGGGGGTTGAGTGATTCACAACCTCCAACACAAAAAAAACAGATTTGAGTTTCATCATCAGGGGCTTAGACGGTCAGAGGCGATGCCACTAACGTATGTTCACAATAAATGACCATAATAAAGCTGAAACGTGCCCCCCCTATTTCAAGTCAATAGAAATGGAGCTGCCCTGTGTGCTTGAAATGTTACTTGTATACCATAAAATGTAGTCTGTAAAAAAGTTCATCAGATGACTCGAGTTGAGTAAAACATTCTAAATACTTTAGATTACCTTGAAACAAAAATACAAACTGTGCTGCTGAGCCCGTTTGTCTGGGTCACTCTGAATGTAGTTAACACTTACAATTTGTCTTTTAGAGACAGTTACGTAAGGCCCTTTTAATTAAAAATAAGCTCCTTAACTGGTAATACTTTGGACAATTTCTCTGAAAGGTGAATTGTGCACTCTCATAATGACACTGACAAATGGCAAAGAAAAAAATGAATAATCTGCTAATGTTCTGCACACAAATGTGCTTAGGATAAGAGGTCGTCTGATGAACTGATGAACGTCGCTGTTTGATTTGATGCCGAACCACTACAGAACGTATCACAGCCGCGTAGAATATGATTGATAGTTTGGTGTTTTAGGCTCTTTGAGTTCATACACATACAAGTGTGAGTCCAGAAAAAAAAACTTTCATGACAGGCCCAATAATAAATAGATAATCACTCAAATCCCTCATAAGTGGCTATATAACATTGGGTTGTCATTTAAACAGTAGCGAGGAAACCCACTCCCACCTTTTCCTGCATAAAGGTTCGGTCCAATGAGGGAAAGGTCAGTGGCAGTGGGCTGCAGCTTGGTGATTGTGGAGTGGGAGGACACGACAATGACGTTTCAACAATGTGGACCATTAATGCTTGTTTACCGTCGCGGAGTGAAAGCGCACCACTCCTCTTGGTAAAACACGACTGTGCAGAGTGTTTCGGCTCCATAAAGCACCACCGGACGAGAGTTCTGCTTTACACATCAGCCCTATTACATCCACGTTTGTGTCACAGGTTTCAACAAATGGTCTGGATTGTGGAGTTTAATCCAGTCCCCCTACAAGTACCATACGGAAAAAATAGAAAACGATTAATGGATCTACATAGGTGAGAGCAGGAGGTCAACATTGATGGTCAAGGACAAGCAGACCTATAGATTTTTCCATCCTCTCTCAGAGATAGCGTAAAAGCTTCTGGGTGTGTGAGATAAGGGCTGCACGGCTCGTATAGAAAAGGCATGAACGTTATGAAGGAAGCTGTTGAAGGCAGGGCAGCAGATAACCTGTGTCGCCCCTCGGCCTGACACTCAGGACTTAAAATACTGAATTCAAACCAAAATAGCCTTGGTTCTGCTTCGACAGGATTGCGCTTGTCAAGCAGACGTTACACTTGACTTCCAGATCAGCAGAGCAGCACGACCTGCGGCTCCATCCTGTTGATAAAATGAGCACTCAAGGGACTTGTCTCTTTAAACTAACTCAATTATTTTATTATACTGTAGTGTACACCCTGAGTGTGTTTTTGCATGATAATGTCAGCCAACACCAGCTGTGGTTAAACTGCGTGCCAGTCAGCCTGTTCACTCCCCACAGCTCTTCTGTACATGTACCAGTGTGGTTAAAGTCTATTATGCAAACTACATATGCAGCTACAATGTTCTCATATAAAAAAAAATCCACTTTCAGCAGATGGATGTGCACAAACAGCACAAACACTATTATGCACATTGTTTTACTGTTGAGTGAAATCCATGCTGGGAAACAGAAACTAACTCGCATCATCACCAATGGAAGTAGAGTATGTAAAACATAGCTTTTATATGATAAAATGGTGATAAATAGTGAAAAGTGATGTGTATTAGCAGATTTGCACTAATCAGTGCTGGATCTTAATAGACAACCCATAGTAATGGTACTCACTTATTTTATATATCTTCTTCCTGAAAAATGAGGCCTACAAATACTGGCAGTCAGTTGTGGTTAAAACAGTCAACATCGTCACCAGCTGTTTTCATACAGAAGTGAAATCCACGCAATGATAGACACATGTAAATCTCATGCAAACGGTAGTGGAGACAGAACACTTATGAGTAGGTACTAGAACCAGAGAGCGAATCACATCCCCTAAAGTTCCTCATTTATCTGCATAACAGGCGACATCCTTCTGTCCTCGCGTATTTTGAGCCACACTAACTCTTATCATCCAGTGTGCTATAACCGTTTGGTTACATCCAGAACATTTGACTTTATGAGATTTTCTTGATTGCTAAACAATTCATATTAAAAAACTCTTTGAATGACTGCAAAAAAAAAGTTTTTAAAAAAATGTTCATTTGATTTACCAAACATTATGAAATTCTGAGAATTACTCAGAGGATCAGTCATGGCAGAAAGGAACGAATTTGTCAGCTCATGCAAGCTGTTGTGCGTCTCCAGTGGCAACAGCCACTTCCAGGCATACTCAGCAATAAACTCACCAGCAAACACACACACACACACACACAGACACACACACACACACACACACGAGTGTAGGTCCAATAATTACTGAAGCATGTGGTGAGCAAACATACACAGCCGCTTCATGGAAGGTAATCACTCACTTCAACCTTCAGCACGCAGCTAGCTCGCTGATGCCCTGCCGCCAGATCAAAAACACTTCATGACTCGCATGATTACACCTTTAAATCTGGAGTGGAGACAGGAAATAAGGGGATTGTTGTAGGCTCTAAAAGACAGAGACACAGCAAATTCTGATCTCTCAGCACAGATAAGTACAAGCCACCCAATAGGCATTATATTTAACCAAAACAGCATAAATAGATCAACTGACCACTAAGATTATTACATCTTGGATTACTTAGAACTATTTGAAATTAAATGAGAAAAGGGAATCGAAGAAAGATAGAATTGTACCGCATGAGTCACCATATTATGACCAATATTAAGGTGGCAACACCCAGAAAAGCACCTGATGAATATTGATAGTCAGGCCCTGAGTAGTTCAGCACCCAAATAATCAGTTGACTCCGTCTATACAGCTAGGCTCTATTCTTAGGCCAGTGAACCCTCACAGCAACAATAAATGTACCAACAATCAAGACAAAGCCTCAGGGAGAAGCAGTTTCCCCTTATAGAACAAAACTATGGAATAGAATCCCATAAATATAAATATGACTACACAGTCATTTTCTATACCTGGAGCACACACACACCATACACTCACACCTATAGGCAGTTTATATGTCTCCAATCAACTGAAGCATGTTTTGGACTGTGGGAGGAAGTTGGAAAACCACCGTGTCGCCCCATACATATACAACTTCTGTGAATTCCTGTAAGAAACATCTCATTATTGCATTAAAAAAATTAGATTTAAATGGCTTTATGATTATTAGGACATAGTTACACCATCGCTGAACGTACGTTCTTACATCTCTAAAACTTTCGCTTTAAGTTTTTGGTTACGTAAACGGCCGGAGGGTGCCAAATCCAATTAAAGCGCTCCGAGTCTGTATTCGATTCACCATGGCTGTCTCCCGGGTCCTGGGCCAAACATTCCTCCTCTGCTGCCAGTTGTTCTGGTAACACGACCCCAGTCGCTAACAACATGGGAACATCCAAACAGATGTTAACAGAAATAGAGCTTTACGTTTCTCTGGAGAATGATATAAAAATCGGAGGAATTTGATATTTTTCTCAGAGTAGTTTAAAAGGGAAAAAAACATAATACTTATAAAAAAAAGTTTTATTTACAATTGTGTGTTAAAATTGTGTAAAAACAATTATAAATATTTGAACAGATACAACACAAATGCTACATTTATATGAAACTTCACAGCAGATTATTCACAGACAGGAAAGTAGTGGATGTCTAAACTGGATTGAGAATTGATGTTTCCATTGCAGCTTGATTTTGATAATGTACATTAAAGGAACCAATGCAATGAGAAATGTTATAAAATAGACTACAATATATTACTAATGTAAAATCACACACTCAAGAAGGACGATGTGAAGAGCTCTTCCCCTTTCCGACGTCTCCATGGCGACCGGTCATATCTCCTTGACCTCCCTCTAGAAGTGAAACAGACGTGCATCAGTGCCTCAGAAACAAATTTCTTTTGTTAAAAACTGTGAAAACAAGTGAAATATCTGCAGCTGGAACTTCTGATTTTTGTTACCCGCTGTGCCAGGCCGTGTCCGCTCTGATTTAAGTCTGTGGAGCTCCATAAGGAAAGGTCCTCCTGCATCGCTAGCGTCTGGTTGACGAACCTCAGCATCCCCGTCAGCGAACTCATATCCACCTCCTCCTCCTGACCCACAACGGTGCACTCCGAGTCCCGCCTCGCCCCCCTCGCCTGCTCATCGTCTCCCTCCGGCATCAAAGTCACATCCCCGTTCAGGGTTCCGCCCTCTTGCCTGTCCACCATGTAGGTGAGGGGGTTGAAGGAGAGGTCAGAGGTCGCCGAGACGTCTGTGGCACGGAGGCCTTGCCAGCTGTGGTCCACTGTGTCTGGTAAAGAGGAGACGGAGGGGGAGGGGGAGGGGGAGAGCGACCCCCACTGCTGCTGGCTCAGCACCTCCCTCAGTGTGGCCTTCAGACTCAGAGGGAGATCCAGTGAGGAGTCAATGCTTTGGGGGAATTCAGTTTGGCCTGAGGTGAACTGAGGCTCTGTGTGTGTGTGTTGGAGGGTTGAGCGAGCACATGAAGGAGAGTGGACGCTTGTCTGGGGCCTTTTAGGTGAGGAAAGGGGGGAGTGGGCAAAAGAGGGGCCCTCCGGGGAGTGTGTGAATTTGTGCAGCGCAGGGAGGGAGAGTGTGTGGTCGTAGAGAGCCAGGTTCTGGCGGTCTGCAGTGCGCTCCAGACTGGAGATCCTGGCTTGGAGACGAGTTACCTCAGACTCCTACAGAAAGACAAAAAAAAGAGATGCTTGGACACACTGCTGACTGGATTGCTGTGTTGTGAGAATCAATCATTTGGGGACAAAAAAAAAAAAGTTTTGCAGATTAGAGGTGGGTGGTGAAGGAATTTTACCAAAAGACGTCAAGTATTTACCACATGTAGACTAATCTGTAGCAAAAACCGAGTGTTTATTATGGTTCCCTCCCAATTCTGAGGAACAAACCCAAGCACAATACAGACTTCAAAACACACACACACACACACACACACACACACACACACACACACACACACACACACACACACACACACACACACACACACACACACACACACACACACACACACACACACACACACACACACACACACACACACACACACACACACACACACACACACACACACACACACACACACACACACACACAACCCACCACAGTAGAAGCAATGCAGCAGCAGCTTTTTAGTGAAAGCCAAGCAGGTACAACCACAACATCCTGACCGGAGGTGACACATGGTTACTATGTCAACCACAAACAATAAAACAAAAAACAAAATACACACACACACACACACACACACACACACACACACACACACACACACACAACTGGTGCCAAACATAACTCTGATCCTAATCAATCATAGAATTTATTATTGCTTACCATGCCAACAACTGAATGTTTCAATTTTTGGGAGGCAGCCAACTTGATCAAATTGCAAAGATGTTTTACTGTAACTTTAGTCACACTTGCACATCTAAAGAACTTTACCTTGATAAGCAGAGACTCGTCGGAGGCCTCCATGGACGCCTTAGCAGCATGGAGCTGAGTCTGGAGCTGAGCGGCCCGGGCTCGGACTTGGTTGAGCTGATTCCCGAGCTGCTCCACCTGAGCACGGAGGTGACTGTTCTGGGCCGTGGCCTGCTCGCACAGAATCCTGCTCTGCTGCAGCTGGGCCTCACTCTGAACCAGCTGGCTCTGGCTCTGCTCTAACCGTGTTTGGAGATGACCCGCTTGGGCCCGGCTGCAGTCCAACTCGGCCTTGGCTTGTTCTAGCTGGGCTTTGTTCTGGTCACACCGAGCCTGGGCCTGCTCGAGCTGGGCCTGGCTCTGCTGAAGTTTAGCACTGAGCTGCTCCTGGGAGGAGCGCATGGTGGAGGAGATCTGCTCAGAGACTTTGAGGAGCTGTCCCCGAGTCTGCTGCAGGGACTCCAGCTACAGATGAAGGGGAAAAACAAGACTTTTAAGGTATATTGTAAGGAAGAGGACCATGTAATCTGTCTGTGAGAATTCAGAGAGTATGAGCTGTGCGTGGGAAGATATAAAACATGAAACTGAAGTTGGAAGAAAATAGGGAACTACCCCATATCCCTATGATGACATTTGTTTAAAAAAAGACAACATAAAAGAGGAAAAGAAATCAGAAACAGACAGAGTGAATGTCAATGATGACCAGATAGCACGATCCAAAACCCACAAGATGAGGAACAGAAAACTCACTGATGAGGCTCTAAAAGGTAATGTCACATTTACCCAAGTACCTCTGCAGGATGACTCAAAGCTGCAGCACAGCGCCTTGTTTCCTGTCTCACCAGCTATTTTTAATATAAGCTCTTGGCTAAAAATTCAAATTTAAGGATTTGTCTGAATATAGATGTTCAGATAATTCACTCTTTAATCATCTGTGTTTTAATTGCTGGATATGATGCCTTAGATCGAGCCTCAGCTACTACTCTACCTCCTTGCCATGCTGCTCCCTCTCCAGCTCCAGCTCCTTCTCTAAAGAGGCGACCGTGCTCTGCAGCCCGGCCTCCGCCTGCAGCCAGCGCGCCTCCTTCAGAGCCAACTCCTCCTCCACGTGGCACAGCCGGACCTCCTGCAAAGACACACACACACACACACACACACACACACAGACACACAATATGGAGAGGTTTTATTTTGCTGCTTTTGTTTCCCCCCACCAGCTCCTGTTGGTGCAGTTTATTAATAATATGAAGCTGTGTTGCTGTTTAAACTATATAGATGTAAGGAGAAACACTGAAGCACTATAAAAAACCACTGATGTAAAGCTCAAATATTTACTCGCCACCTGGCAGGTGACCACAATTTATATTTCAGCCAAACCCAAAAGTAGGTGCTTTTATGACCAGCATAAGGAATTAATACAAACATAAGACCACCTACTTTTTTAAAACTTTGGATATGAGTACATGTTATCTCGATCTTGATCTGGATAATATGGTTAAATGAGAAAAGGCTGCTCCAATTTATTACATTTTTGGGAAATTTTATACCAATCCTCCAGAAATAAATAACCTTTGGCCGTCCTTACAACCACTCTCATAGATGCCATTTGGTGTCCAAGACAAACAATGGTGTAACTGCACCAGTCAGTCACTGACAGACAGATATTCAGGCTTGAAAGCTTGCATTAGACGACAATGCTTTGAATATACCTTCTCCTTTGCGTGCAGCTTGATGGCGTCCAGCTCTCTGCTCAGAGCATCACAGTGATGCTGAGCTTCTTCAAGCTCCTGCAGTAAAGTCTGAACTTTCTGCTGACACACACGCTGCTGCAGGCTGTGCTCCAGGGACTCCTTTAAACACACAAACACACACATACAAGAGTATGATAATCAATGGCATTTCGTAAAACATTTCAATTCAGTTAAGCATTCTATAAACAGCGCCGAACAAAATGAGCGCATTGATTTATTTGCTGTGCTGGCTTTTTAAGGGAATTTTTAGAACTGCTGACACCAGGCAGTAGTTAATATGAAAGGTGAGATTTTGTCACATGAAATTCCATTTGGTTTATGGTGTCAACACTCGATGAGTGTAAACACTGTATCATCAGGGATCAGTATTTGATCAATGTTTCTGTATGTTATATCTCATATTATAGCTGATATACCGATGCACATGATTGATAGGGCATGGCAATTGGGACTGTTGCAGTAGGTTTGAGTTTTCTATTCCTAGACTGTATGTTTTAGAGAAATATAAAAAGGTAATACATGAATTGTAGGTAAAAAAAAAAATGTATGGATGGCTTCAGGATCCAGGGTCCACAGTCATCTTAAACTGAGATAAGGTAGGTTTTCACCACCTTATCTCAGATTAGGGTGGCAGTTTCTGTCGTGAGGACCAACATCTGTCATCCATAACATTTTAGTTTTACCTTTCATTTATGGGAATTTCATAGTTTGATAGAAAAGTGGACATTTGATGGCCCGTTATTGAAGAACCGCCTGATCATAATCACAAATTACAGTTCAATGCATCAACAAACTCTTATTATGCTTCCCATCGGCCACCATCACACGCAATTGTGTAATAATAAAAAAACAAAAAGGTTTCTAAGGCTGAGATGACTTTCTCAAATCTTTTGGCCTCTCACTCTGCGACTGCTCCTGACCTTCGTGGTTCTGTCTGTGAGCTCCCTCTGTGCGTCTCTCAGCTCGCTCTCTCTGGCTTCCAGGCTGCGCTGCAGAGACTCCACCTTCCTCTCCAGCTCCTGCTTGTGCTCCCTGATGGCCACATCCAGCTGGCCCAGCTGAGGATCAAGAATGACAGAAGGGGGAGAGATGGGGGGGCGTACCAGATTGTGTAAAAAAAAAAAAAAAATGAAATCAAAATGTACAGAAAATGTTTGTCCGTGCGTGTTGTACCAGATTTGCTCTCTGCTGGAGCTCCCCCTGTCTTTCCTTCAGGGCACTGTCCATGTCTAAGACCTCTTGTGTTCTCTCCTCCAACTCCCTCTGTGTTTCACTGCGAAGCCACACACACAAAAACCTTTATTGAATAGATCATCAGATTGAAAATCTTATTAGTATCTTGAAAAAGTGAAATTGAGAATATCTTCTGAGAAGCAGAAATAACCGTCTGATTATTATCATCCATCCATCCATCCATTGTCTATCCCGCTTATTCCCTTTCGGGGTCGCAGGGGTCTGCTGGAGCCTATCCCAGCGCGTTAAGGCGAGAGGCAGGGATACACCCCAGATGGTCGCCAGCCAATCGTGGGGCACACACACCATTCACACACCATTCACTCTCACACTCACACCTATGGGCAATTTAGAGTTTACCAATTAACCTGAGCATGTTTTTTGTATTGTGGGAGGAAACCGGAGTACCCGGGGAAAACCCACGCAGACACGGGGAGAACATGCAAACTCCACACAGAAAGGCCCCAGACCCAGGCCCAAGGCGGGTCTTGAACCTGCGACCTTCTTGCTGTGAGGCAACAGTGCTAACCACCGCACCACCGTGTCGCCCCTTGATTATTATCATATCCGGGAATATATTGTGAAGACAGAAGTTTATTGTTGAACATTTTTAGATTGACCTTTCATCTCTTACAGCATAACTGGGGGCGGACTCATTTCAGCGTCTTTGTGTGCAAAGGGACTCATGACAGTAACTGAAATCATTAAAATTACAGCTATGTTCTTCTATAAATAAAAAGTGCTTCGACAATAAATAACACTAAAGAGAATAGAACAGGAAGGGATGGAGTGAGCAATGATTAATGAACTTCTTTCACAATTCATTTAGTCCAGCCCCTTGAGTGCTTTATGTACAATGGCTGCACAGTGGGCTGCGCAGTGGATACGACTTAAATGTAAAAGCAGTTTTTATCTGAGTTAGCAGATTTAAGGCATAAAACACAAATTAGCATAAGTTCCATGTCAGATATAAAGGAACATAATGTAAAACTATTATAATCAGACATTTGGGTTATTATACACATATTACAAAGCAAAGGGTTTCCACAGTAAAAATGTTTACAAATGTCAATTTCATCTTGTTGAAAATAAAAATGATCCTTGACATCTTCTTTGGATCAAGTGGAACGTCAACAAGGTCCATGTCCGTTGTGTGTTTGTGATACACGTATCCACTTTGTTTCAAACACAGATGCAGCTGAAGATCTTCTCTAACGGCACACGGCTGGTTTCTCCATCCCTCGCTCCTGTGTGCAGAAGAACATTTCACATGTGCGCGTATTCTCACCTAAGCTGGAGAGTTAGTTTTTCCACCGAGGCTTGCCGCTCATCAGCGAAGCTTTGGGTTCTCTGCAGAACGTCCCTGAGTTCCTGTAGCTGCTCCAGGGTGCCCGCCAGCTCGCTGCGGACCCCCTGCAGCTGCCCCTCGAGGGCCTTGACTCGCTGGACACAGTTCAGCCTGTCGGCCTCGCAGCGATGCAGCTTCTCATCCAGATCTGTGACTGTTTATGTGGGGTCACAGAGAGAAAAAAGATGCATGAGACACAGAAAACGAAGGAGAAAACACCTCTCAGTATGTATCCTGTGCAAAACTGCATGTCGTACCCATGTCACTCTTGTGGTCCAGCAGGCTCTTTGTCTGTTGCAGGCTCTCCTCCATGCACTGGATTGTAGACGTTTTGGCAGCAAGATCCTTCCTCAGACACTGCAGCTCCGACTCTTTAGACACCAGCTCCCCTCGACACTTTGTCATCTCTGACGTCATATGACTTTGAATAGATGGAAGGAAGCAAAACACACCATAATCAATAAATTTGTAGCGATTAAAAGGTGTGAATCAAACAAATATATATTTAATAATGTGCTGAAACGAAAGGAAGCTGCAGAAAAAATGACATGCAAAGCATTGGGCGTTGTCCATTTCCTCACCTTAATGTGAGTGTGGCTCCCATTGTAGACTTCAAGAGAAGGAAAAGTTTCCAGAAATGTAAAGAGAAGCTAAACTAAGCTAAGCAAATGTTCATTCTGATTTTTTGGTGCCTTTAAAAAACTTGGTCAGGATGAAAGATGAAGATAAACAGCACCCCAGCAGAGTCAAACACAACTGGCTTCTGTCTCCCAGTCGCCAACAAGTGAATATAAACACATCCTCTTGCATTTTAGAGGAGGGCAGGGCGACTTTATGCCTACAGATAAATGGGGGATGGTATAATCATATGACTTCTCACAGACAGTTTGACTGTTTTTGCTGCAAGTCAAAAAGAACAGCATATATGAAAAGAATCCTTTTAGTCGCCGAAATAAAAACTCAGTTTACTATTAGTTGGTTTAAAAACCAATTGAACTACATGAACTAATATCCTATATGATGACAGTTTTATTGACATAAGTTAAAGCCAATAAATTCTTTGAATGAAATAATTATGTTAACTTGATCCCTAAACATCCCATTAGGCCGATCATCTCTATTCATTTAAATTTCAGTTTCCTTTTTCTCTGAGAGTCTCACTGACTTCTGTTACTGTCCAGGTGTGTCCAGCTGTTCTTACCGGACAGTCTCAGACAGCTGTGTGTTCTGCTGGTTCATCTCTTGCAGATCCTTGTCTTTCTCTCGAGTGTCCTGCTCTCTGTCCCTCACCTCGTCCTGCAGGGACACCCGAGTCCGTTCCAGCTGCTGCTCCAGGGTGGACACCTACAGACAGACGTCAAAACAAAAGGTATTAAAAAAACACATGTTTTGTTCCATCTATTCTCTCAGTGTCTATGTTTGCATAAAGAAGGACACTGGCACTTTCTACAAAAAGGAACACTGAGATCATATTGGTACTAACATGTTAAATTGGAGTTTATGTTCATGCATTTAATACATGAACATGTAATGTAATTATACATGTAATTGTACAATCACATTGGAATAATATCATGCAAAGCTTAAGTGTGTATAGGACAAGTGCTATTTCTCAACACGAGTCCACAGGTTTTTCTAAAATAGGAAAAAAGAGAATAAAAAAATCTGCAATACAAGACCAATTAAAATACATATAAAATACAGAAAATATAAAAATCACTAATTACTCAGGTTCTCTCTCGTTTGGGGATTTTTTCACAAACTTAGGCCTTGAATGATTTTAGCAGAAAGAAAACGTGCATGTCTTCCATCCTACAAATTGTGGTGAGGTTAGAAACTATAGGATCATAATATAAAGTTCTTAAAAAAACATAACGTGGAAAAGCCCTCCTACATTACTGAACCTCTTTGCTTCCTGAATGAAGATCATTGTGCTCTGCTTGTTGTGGACAGAACGTACAACCACCAGCTACAATTTGCAGAGTTATAAATGAAATCACAAGCTCAAATGATTTCCCTCGAGCATGGCTTTATCACAATATTAGCAGGGCAATTTCAGTGAGTTTGCATACTCAAACAGTTACTTATGATTGTGTTCTGCCGTTTATGAGCTTCTGTTTGCTCATGTAATCTCAAGTAATATAGAAATGTTGCTAATAGAGAAAGATTCTTTCTCACCTTAAAGAATTCTTTGTCCTTTGTGAGACACACTTAAAAATAATTTCTAAATATTAATACTAAAGCACCAAATGTTGAGTACCAAAGTAGTAGTAGTGCAGTACTTTTACATATAAAATTAATGTCAGATGCATTCAAGTCGTACGTTTGGATAGGCCACTTCTAACTTGAATTTGGATTAAACAATTGTATCATGCAGCTCTTCTAGACTCCCCAAGTGTTATCAGTCCAGATTAATCAACTTCTGAAAGTGAAATAAGCCTTTTCACAGGGGTTGACACTCTAAACAATAAAAGTGGTTTTACAGAAACAAACAGTTCCTCTGTGTTTGTGTATTCACACCTTTACCTCCAGCAGAGGGAGACAGCGTGTGTCACAATAGCCCTCATGTCACTCAGCCAAACAATAATAAAACATATTGAAAGGGGATGGAGGATTATTATAAACACATTATATATAATTTTAGAGGTTTCTCTTACTTGTCTCTGCAGCTGGCTCTGGTTTTCCTCCAGCTCAGCGATGCGGGTCGTGCTCTCTGTCAGCATCTTCTGCCGCTGCTGGAGAGAGAACTGAAGCTGCAGGTTCTGATCCCCGGAGCTCTGACACACCAGGCTGGTGGCATGAAGCTTCTCCTGCAGGGAAGACACCTGGCGAGGGAGGAGCACGGGAGAAGATACCCCTGAGAAGTGGACTTTGCACAAACAGCGGAGGACGGAAGATCAAAGATGGAAATGCACACAAACTCTCATGCAGACTGTAAGGGACAGTCTGCAGAACGACATCATTGTACGCGACACCGTACCTTGTCATTGCTCTGCTGCAACTCGGTCTCACAGTTCTTCTTTACCTCCTCGATGTGCT
The DNA here is from genome assembly GCA_036785175.1 of Eupleurogrammus muticus. NCBI lineage: Eukaryota > Metazoa > Chordata > Actinopteri > Scombriformes > Trichiuridae > Eupleurogrammus > Eupleurogrammus muticus. Next base: position 3,838,892 of record JAYKQN010000014.1, read on the forward strand.
GCAGATACAAGTTCAGCTCCTCTCTACACGCCGTCAGAGACGATTGCAGCTCACACACCTGATGTGCAGACATTATTCATTAATGGTGTTGATGTTCTGCACATTTATTCTGTTTTTTGTTTTTCATACCAACCTTGGCGGCAGACTGAGCTGCCTGCTCTTTGTGACTCTGGAGCAACTCGTCATTTTGCCTCACTTCAACCTCCCGCTCCTGAAATCGAAATCATCATTCATCAACAGAATCGTGCCTTTGTTAAATTATGGGGTTTATTTCAAGTCTCAAATAGCTTTCATGCACCAACATGGTCCTACTTGAGTGGCGCCCTGACCTGCGTGAGCTGTTCCAAAGAGTTGTGGAGAAGTTGTGCCGCACTCTGAGCCTCGTCTCGCTCCTTCAGGACTGAACTCAGCTCCTGCTCCATCACAAAAATCCGGGACTGAGCTTCTTCTACAGACAACTGCAGCTGCCGATCAGAGAAAACACAACCATATAACTATTTTCAAAAGTTAGATTACAGCACTGTAGTTAAACATCATGTGGCTGCTTCTCCTGAGTTTTCCTTTGCATATTTTACAACAAAAAGTTTGACTTTCATAGAATTGTAAATCACCATTTCACTTCTGTGCTGTTGCTCTGTGCATTGTTGAGCTTGGGATTTTTTGCACTTGTCCAAAGACTGCTGGTACTCTCTTTGCTTTTTGGTCATCAGAGATTGGTAATGCTGAAGGGTGCTGGTCTTCTCCTGTTTTCAGAAATAGAGAAGCATAAAATAAAAATGACAAACAACAACAATCGAACAACAGCCAGCAAAACAGCAAGTCTGTGTACGTGTGAGTTTTACCGCGAGCTGATTCTCCAGCTCAGTGTTCTTCAGTGCAGCCAGACTATAAGCTGACGTCTTCTCCTGTAACTGTTTCTCTAGAGCAGCCACTCTCGCACTTTTTCTCTTCAACTAAGGTGCAGCAGAAAATGCAAAAAATAAGTTTATTCATGTAACTTGATTTATACATCCAAGACTCTTCTCATTCCATCTGCTTCCTCCAAAACCCGCTCAGAATACATGAACAAGAATGAGCATCCAGAAGAGGAGATGAGAGTCACTCACTTCTTTCTCTGTGTCAGTGGCTTGGCCGACTTTGTCCAGCAGCTCCGTGTGGAGGTTGTGGTAGTGAGAGGCTCTCTGCGCCATGGAGCTCTGCAGGGAGGAGATCTCCTCCTGGGCTCTGCTCAGACGCTGCTGGAGTCGCTCCACCAGGCTGCTTTGTTTAGCCCGCTCAGCATCCACTGACTGCAGCGCCCGCAGCAGCTGCTGGTAGCCCTCGCCTGTGAGGATTAAGGGAAAACGCAGAACAATCTTGAAGACCAATACCATCCGTTTCATCTGTCATACCTGCGCTGTATCACCCAATTAATATGTTCTCTTATGCAATGCACTTATACACTGTTCCTCATACAGCACACTTCATATTCCATTTTTTTGTTGCAATTAATCAGCGTTATTATTATAATACAGTGGCACTGAATGACTGGTATGATGAATGAAATCCTTTCATCTGAATGTGAAGGGATGAATGAGATTGGAATATGTATATTTATTGTGACTTTCAATTTTTAGAGTATTTTTTTAGTGAGCCAAGGACATGACTGCATAAAATTTTGTTGTGTCTCCTGTGCAATGACAATGAAATATAATCTACTGTGTTTTTTATTTCAATTGTTCTGGGAATGATGCAGAATGAGTCTCATCTCAACTTGAAGAAAGTTAGCACCACATTGTCAACGAGTATGCAATGAAGTAGCGGTGAGGTTGGCTTTGGTCAGCATACCTGGTTTAAGATTGAGCAGGTGTGGAGTTTGTGAATAATCTACCGGGGGCAGCATGCAGGGCCTGACACAGAGTGAGCCCACAGCACCCTGAAATTAAAAAAAACAAACATGTGACAGTCAAACTCTGCGCACATGCCAACTTGTTTTTCGACATGTGCAAAAACAATTATGTAAGAATCCCTTTGGTAAAACAGTGCTCAGGACTTCTCGTGATCGTGTGAAACTGCTTAACTCCACCTCTCGTAGATGCAGCAGGGACAGCGTGGCCTCCAGGCTGGCCAGCTCTGCCTGGCTCCGCTGGGCCTCTCTGTGGCTCTGGGCCATCCTCTGCTCCTGGTTCTGGCTCAGAGTCCGCAGGTCTTCCAGCTCTCTCTTCAGAGAGGCCATCTCCCTGCAACCCGCAGCCCGCTCCGTGAGCTGCTGCTCCAGGTGCGAGGCCCGGCGCCCGGCCTCCTCCAGCTGAGCCTGGAGGTCAGAGCGCTCGGCGGCCGACGACTTCGCCTGCCTCAGCTCCTCCTTCAGCTGGCTGCGAGGCACAAGGAGGAAGAAGGAGGATTAAATGTGTTTGAACGAGCAATCAACGACTCTTCCATATGTTTGTTTATGCAACGTTTAAAACAAAGTTACAGAATCAATGTGTACCTCATTATTTGTCTCTGTTCTGTCTTCTCTCTCTCCAACTGAGTACATTTCATTTCAACCTCTTCTTTCTCTCTGTCACATTCAATAAGAGTCTCTTTCAATTTGTTTTCACTCTCCATCACCTTAAACCAGAAATAAAAACACAGCAGTGACATGCAAAAATATGAGTTTTTATTCTATTCAATGAATAAATAACCAAATTAGAAAAAATGTACCTTTTTGAGTTTAACTGAAATGGTGGCCTTGTAGTCTTTGAAAGCTTCTTTGAGTTGTTCTGCATTTTGTAGTGCTTGGTTCCTTTGCTGCTCAGCCCTGTGAGAGACGAGGTTGGACAAAATGTACTAAAACAGTAACTCCACCATGTTGAGAGTATGAATTAGATACGGGATATAACATCCGTCATGCTCGAATCAACCCTTTCCAAATTCAGCATCTTTATAAATAAATTAAAAAGTTAAAAGCAATGGGGTGGATTGGGCTGTAATCTGGTTCTCTAACCGCAATAAAGTAACAGATCTGCACACACAAAAACACCAATAACTCACTGACATTTTGCAGTTCGATTTGTTACATGTTATAAGCATAGCTATGATACAGGATAATTGAATATTTTGAAATTGCAGTTTCATTTAATTGTCATTGCAATGACATTCATGTGTAATAAAGCATGGTCTCTTTGTGGTATTTCTGCTTTCTCTTATGTAAAGGTTATTATATTGTGATCATGTGTAAAATACTGTGTGTGTGTATAGATATTACATTAACACATACATATAATATTACTTTTATATGAAAGCTCACAATTATAGTTATGAGTAAGTAGTAAGTATGTAATGTCATAACAACATCAATGATGATCTACTATAGGCCTAATGATCTGAGGGAGCGACCCGACTGACTCCAAACAGCGGCTGTGTGGAGACGCCACTTCATTGGGAAGCAACGTTAGGAGACCAAAAAAAAAAACACATTGTTGCATTGTGTGTTGATCCAAGCCCAAACTAATCATCACCTTTTGCACAGTGCCGTCTTGTTGTCCAGCTCGTCTCTGAGCGCGCTCAGTTCGTCGGTGACGCTCGCCAACACCATGTCACAGTGAGCCGCTGCTTCCCGACTACACTCTGCCTTCAGCTCGGCTGCCCTGACAAACACAGTCACGGACGGAGCATTAATATGATGTTCACAGAGAGGTTAGTGCAACTATATATATATATATATATATCTTTATATTTATATAGCATATAACATACACATATATGTATATAAACACAAACACTATATGAATGAATGACTGTAAGTATCCATTGTTTACTTTAGTTCCTTGGCATTAGCTTCAAGCTCTGCTTCAAGGTGACGTATCTGCTCACTCATGAATGCCGCGTTGTTTTTAACCCCGACCCTGTGACCTCGGAGGCAGAACTGAAAGAGAAAAAACACGTAGCACTTGCACCCAATTATACAATATTCACCATTATACAGAAACGAAGGACTCTGGTTTCACGCTGTATGAAGTGCACAGATATTAAGTACGAAATAGAGTGCTTGACAGAAGTTTTACTTAGACTAATAATTGACAAGGGGTGAGAGTGTTTTACCTGAGACTTGGAGATGGTCGATTCATACTGCATTACATCCAGATCACTGATGAGCTGTTCATCCTGCGTGGACAGACGGGCGTTCTCCTGGCGCACACATCCTGTCTTCCTCCTCGCAGAGCTGGACTCCATCTCTATCGACCTCACCTTACCTGAGGCAGTCTGAACATAAAAGGAAAACACTGATGTGCGTTTGTGGATAGAGGAGGATATTGGTTTGTTGTAGTTATGACATTACACTGACCCTGTTTCTTACTATGTATTTTACAGAGTTTCTTCAACCTTTTTAAAGCCTTATTAAGACCAGTTATTTATCCATCTTAAACCAAATAGCCATTTCACAGACCTAGTGGAGAATAAAAACATTATGTAAATGGTATGTTTACACTAAAACCTCACCTGTCGTAGTTAGAGCATTGTGAATATGATGTACTACAGCAAACGGAGTAGATTATTTTTGCTAAACATTTCACATCAATTAATTTATACTGACTACATTAATTAATCAAAATATTAACCAAATTCATAAATTCAATGCTTTAAATGCTTCTTAGGCCCTACAAGAAGCGTGCTCTTTCTCACCCTACAGTAGGAGGAGATGGAGTTAAGGCTGCCAGCAGCACGTCTCTCTGCCGTCCGTCTGGGAAGACTCTCCTGGCAAACACAGCTTGATTGGAAGAGAGGAACATCGGGTGCCTGCAGGTCTTGTAAGGTCAGGTATTCAGGACTTGGCTGCACACGCTCGTCATCATTGTCCTCATTGTCATCATCATGTTCTTCTGACTGGCTGTAAAAGAAAATAAAAATCTGTCAATGTGAGAAAGTAGGATATATCATGTAAATCCTTTGCAGCATCACACATGTGCTTCCAGTGGCAAAAAAAATGCCACTTAACTCAAATAACTTTCTTATGTACAAAATGTATCTACTTGGACTTCATTTGGGAACTTCCATTTGTCATTATTATTATATTCTAATATTTTTTCTTTTAATTTGCTATGTACCTAGTGTGAAATGTGATTATAATTATGATGCAATACTTTCACTATTTATCTACCCATAGTATCACAAATTGGAATGAAATGCTCTCACATGTATATTGTGACTAAAACAAGTAAAAAAAATATTCCATAATAATCCTAACAGTATGTATAGTAGGTAATTTGAAGTTTGATAGTTTAAATTCATTTTGTAAATAATACTTCTATACTTCTCGATTGCAGTATCTGCCCATGGTGGAATTGGTTTGATATCGGATACTCGCAAATATATAAGACAGATTCAAACATTCATTTAACTTGTAATACATATCACAGACTTTTTTTTTTTTTTTACATTTTGTGAGATCTTAATGATCATCCATATTTATTAAAAAAAAATCATACTATTAGCTGATTGAAAGCATTTTTGTAATTAAAAAAATAATTTACCTTGTGGTGTCTATAACTGATTCTTCCCAAACAACTTTTGGAAAGAATAATGTTCATGATCTTCCAAGGCATATATCACAAGATAGTTATTATTTAAAAATCATCCTATATAATATACTACTACATACATACATACATACATACATACATAAGTACATACAGTATAGGATGGTTCAGAGGTTTATGTGTTCAGAGTGTAACATGTGTGTTCATGTGTGCATGTGTTCATCTCACCTCAGTTGACTGAGCTGTGTCAATTTGAGCAGATTCCTCAAACTTTCCTCATCTTCGTCTCCAAACATCAGACTGATGATGGACGCATCACAACCTTCGTCCCAGCAGCACCTTGTCTCCTCTCGCGTTTCAGTCGAGCTACACGTGTGAATACTTGGATTCAAAACAATACACACTCACAAACAGCTCGTCGATATAATGAAACCATACCAGTGATGAGAGAAGCTGGTCAACAGGTCACCAAAGACTCGCTGAATCAACAGGTGGCTAATTTATCTTTAAGCTTAACGAAACGTCTTTTCAGTCGCCAAATAACCCGATAAACGACGTTAATGTTTTAAATGAAACGTTAATTATATCTCCCCCTTCATGTGAGAGCGTTTAATTTCTACTATTACTGGAGAAGAGTTGAACACATTATATCCGGGTCTCTGTGTGTATGTGTGTGTAGCAGACGCCAGAAACAACTTGAAAATAGTGTTTTCCGCCCATATTTAACAACGCGGCTTGTGATTGGCCAAGCGAAGCTAGCTGTTACGTGATTGGCGTAGAGTTGTCAACGACACCAGCCGCGAACAATGGCGGGTAAACAGAAACTGTCGTTTTATTATTTTTTCACTGAGATGTAATGATTTGTTTAGTATTTTAATGTTAGATGTTTATTTTATATTTTTATTATAAATTTGATAAATATTTAAATTGATTAGTTGCCCTTTTCAATAAGTTATGATTTATGCATGAATGTGTTAAATGACAAGCTGCATGTCTGGAAAGAATTGTGTATAACTACATTAATTTCAGTAAAGAAATCTAATTAAAAACTCTTTGCTAATATTTATACATCTAAAAAGCTAAACCAACTTTGCCTTAACAGGGAAGAAGAAGCCTACGTTAAAATTTTAAGTACCCCATGAATTTAATATTTGCACACCAAAAATGTAATACACATTTTATTTATATTCATTTACTGCAGAATTTTCATTTTGTATTCACTGTTTTTTTTAACAGCTTTTTTAGAAAGGCTGAAGTGTTGCAATCATGTTCTCCATAAAGCAAATAAATACCCACATCAAAATACAGCAGTTGAAAATATCAGCTTTTATTTATCCTTAACAAAAACAGGTTCAGAAGTTACACATCAGGCCTATATAATGATGTATAAAATGTAATAAGAAGACTCTCAAGACAAAGCAGACATTACATGTATGTTCTTTGGCTGCAGCAGCCTGCTGGAAGCCAGGGACAGCAACGTGAAGGCCGAACGCTGGCTGAACAGAGGAGAGAAGCTTCAAACGCACCCACTACATCCTTACACTTAAAGAGGTATCAATGTCAAAAAGGTCTGTCCATTTTAACATAAACATCTCCCCAAAAGAGACACTAACCGATTATTTACCTCTCACAACATACAGCATGTAAAGTTTTCCAGTGATTGCTTTTCTGACTCAGTATAAACAAGCAAGTGTAGCAGTAAAATGAACTACAATTTATAGAGAGAACAAACATACATACATACATGTGGCCCAAATTATTATGACAAATGGAGGACCTGATATAAAAATACTGACCAACAACATTTACTGAATAACTTACATCAAAACCACCTGTCACTTTCCAAATGCTGGCCTATGCAATACAGTGAAGTATTTGGGTAAATTGGTATATCCTGAGTGTGGACTACAAAGCTTAACTGTAAAAAGCAAAAAAAAAAAAAAAAAAAATCCAAGTGCATTTTATCCATGTCAATTTTTGTTGCACAAAAAAAGAAAAAATGGCCTGAGTCAAAAACCACCACAACAACATTGCTGAAGCTCCCCCTTTTTTTTTTTTTTTTTTTTTTTTTTAAAGCCGTACGGTCCAATTATGACTGAACTTTTTTCCCCAAGACTAACTTGCATAGGCAGCACCAAAAACAGCAATTATGGACTCCGGGTATAGGAACTCGGTACACAACAGTCATCTGATGTAGCACTTTATATTTCTGAATAACTATCAAACTAAAATCTCAATAGGTCCTTAAGGATTTCAAAAGACAAGTTATGTTTATCAATTTTAGTTGTGATGCTTTAAAGGATATGCAGACCAACATGTCAAATCTTTTTGAAAAAAAAATCTTTGCCATTAGAATTACAATTTACATTGAATTTTATGCTGGAGTAACATTTAACTTGAGGATTTTTTTTACAATCTCACTTTCATTTTTAAGATGGTTGCCCAGCATAAAATGAGAAATGCTGCTATAAATCAGTTATTGATCTGATATTATAGGTATTAAATGAGATGAAATCAAAAAGGGATATAATTTCATGTGCAATCCATAATTAAAAAAAATAAAAGAAAATCAAAGAAATCTGTCCCTCACAGAAAAGGGTGATGAGTAAGTACAAGTTAAAAAAAAAGTATTAAATGTAGTATAATTCTATATAAAATAAATGTTTGAAGCAGCACATCTCATTTTTAAGCTCTTCTTGAACTGCTCACATGAGAACAATTTCCAAAACAGAACTGAAGGATGTGTCTGCCAAAGGCAACAAGAGGTACTCACAGCTGGAACTAGAAGGGACACTAATATAAAAAGGGACGTGTTTTTATTCACCAAATATTGTAAGAAAATAAATGTTAAACATAAAGGATGTTACTTCACCCTGCATGACAGCCAAAGGAAAACATGACAGCTCTTTTGAAATGAACACTTCTTTCTCTTATCTGCCAAGATTAACAATTTGATGCCTCAGACTAAATTCTGTCAGAAAACCTCATACTCAACTGGTCTCAAAGTGAAAAGCATATAACTGGGTTAAAAAAAAAAGAAATCAATCACAACGTTCACTGAAAGCCTACAGGTGCAGTGCACTGAGCAGTATTTACCCCTGGATAAATATGTGAGGGGGGGGGGGTTCTAATGGGGGTTTATCTTAACATTCAAAGCAAATAATGAAAGTTAAAAGCAGAATAACGCAATTAGGGCAGTGTAATGACAAAGCCTTATCATTATCACTTAATTGTAATATTTTAACACATAGACATGTATAAATGCACTGAACAAGTAGGCTTTGCAGTAAGTTTAACAGGCAAACACTTCCTCCTGTCTAAACTAAACAAAGGCATATATCAGTTAATACTCTGAAAACAGGCTGTGTACACATGTCCTTCCGAAACAGCCATTAGCCTCTGGTGGGCGCTAGTTAAATGATAACCGTGACAAGTCTAGGAGGCAGTAACTCCTTCCCACTCCACCAGGTACTGCACCTTTCCATCCAAGGTGACCCTCCGAGCCAGGACTTTGTACTTCTCTCCACAAGCCAACCTCCCCGCTGCCCCGAAATAGCTGCTAATGGAGTTCTTGAGGTGAGAGAGTTGACTGTTAGGGTCCATGCCGTGAACTATGTCTGTGGAGTGCAGCCCTGGGAGCGTGCTCAGCATCTCTGTGGCTGAGGGGTTTGGGTCTGCGTGGCTGGGAGGGGGGATCTCGGGGTTAGGGGGCTGCAGGGCCCTTCTTGGCCGCCCACGTTTCCTTTTTAACGGTGGAGGGGAAACGGGCATGACGCAGGCTGGGGGACGAGCCTTGCTGGAGCTACAGAGGCTGAAAAAAGAAAGTAAAATAAAATGCACGTTATTTCTCAGGGCTATAACAAAAGAGTATTTATATATATATATTTAAAAAAAAAAAGCAGACATGGGTGTGAGATAAATGTCACTGTGACAGCGCATACCTGGACTGTCTTGAAATGCTAGTTGAGGTAGTTTCTGTAGTGCTCAGGGCCCCTATGGATTCCACATCTGAGGTTCGAGATGACAGTAATGATCGGTCACTCCTAGTGGTGGGAAGAGCAAAATGAAATTAAAAAAAAAAAAAAAAGAGGGGGGGGGGGGGCTATAACACTAGACAAGGGGAAACTGCTAATGAAATGCATTGTCACTTTACACTTTACTTTAGTGCAGAACCAATAGGGCATCTATCTACATTAGCATTTTGCACTGGCAGGGCACTGGGGATCATGAGGTTTGTGCAGAAAACAAAAAGATGCATGTGGCTTCTGTTTCTAATGAACACAATATTGTAACCATCTTTAATATGATAGCCTGTCTGACTTATTATAAAGGGTCATCAGAAAAAGATTCTCCTCCATTTTATTGGTTACAAGTCCCTAATAAGTCCCATCTTGAATAGCAACTATGTAGCTGTAGACACAAGCCCTTAGTCAAATAATAAATAATAAATATGTGCCACATTTGCTTACTTACTTGACAGAGGTTAGGTGATCCAATGAGTGGGACTCTAGTGGTAGAGGCTTTCTTAGTTCCTGTCAACGACAAATTCAAATTATTACTATTTTTCAGTTCAACAGCTTCTCATGACTCCAGCAGAACTGGCAGTTCGTTGGTACTCTCAAAAATAAGGGCTGTGAGAGAGCAAATACCGGTATACTGCTAAAATACCCACCCCTCAACAACTATGTACACACCCAGCTTCCGCCCACTACACATACTGTACATACAAACGCATGCACATGCACACAAACACACACCTGGGACAAGAGTTCACTGGAGCGTCGTGGTTTAGCCGCGGCCTCCAGAGAGCGTGTTCCTTGCTTCCTCTTTTTCTTCTTTGTTTTCTTCTCTGTGCCATTGGTTAAAGCTCTATAGGGCAACAATAACATTTCTCATCAGTTTCACAAGTAAGGACAATAAATAACAACCGTTAAGCCGTCACACTCTCTGAAACCAATTACAACGTGCAGGACTGTATAGAAACGTTGCTCATTGCAAGTGTTCAATCACTTTACGCGTCTCTTGCCTAATTTTATAGCTGGGGGATTAAAAAAAAGCCTTCTGGAAATTTAGGCAAGTACAGTCAATGTGTTTACATGCACAGTTCAATCGAGCTTTGCCTAAAGTTTGGTTCTGATCGAACTTCCGCTGTATTCTAGTTTACAGGCCACAAAGAAAACTGTTAATTACTGATTAGTTACTGACAGGAATGCATCCTCCCTTCGACATATTTCATATGCAACACCTTACCTATTAAGCAGATATGGTGCTGTGATTATATTGTTCCATGATCATACAGCAGTTCAGGGTGTGTGAAGCATGTACACATACATTGTCTAGTTTAACAGAGAAAACATCTAATCAAATTATCTGTGTGTTTTAACCAGAGTTAGAGAACGTGAATATTAATTGTGCATTTTGGTTGTCCAGTTCTCAGATTAAGGCAATAATTCATTTTTTTTCCCCAGAGTGGTATTAAAACATAAGTGATGACTGCGGTACAGGTTATGTACAGGTTCTATTGTGATGAATTCTATTCATATTTAAAACTGATGAGAGCCTGGCTCGAATTAAGGTGTGATATCCTATCCAGAAAATTTAAAACATGTAACTCTAATTAAACATGTAAGAGCTTCAGAAATAAGTCTCACATTACCTCATGCCTGTCAGGGCTTTGTTGGACTTGCATCCCTTGATGGTGATCTCATCCATCACTCTGCTGGTTGGCTCATCGGCGTTGGGAGGAGCAGGAGGGAAACGGATCCTCAGCCCAAACAAGTGCTTCTTTTTCTTTACCTCCTTTCCTGACATGAACCTGGCAGAACGAGAGTAGTTACATAAATAAACTCATGGGTATAAAGAAACGGTAGGGGAAAAAAATGGAAAAGACGTGGATTGAAGACAAAAATACTGATTCATACTTTCTGGCATTAGGACTAGGTATTTTTTGTTTTTTATCTCTTATTTGCTTAACTTTCCTACAAATTGAGACTATAAAAGTGTTCCTTTAAATTGTGTGTTTAGAGAAAAGCAAAAAGAGATCCAGGCTTAAAAAAGAGATTTTATATTTAGATCATATTGTCTAGTCCGATCAGGGATTTAACAAGGAATTAATAAGAAAGGTTAACTTACATGTTTCCATTGTTGTTTAACGCCTCCAGAACACTTTCAAATCGCTCTGATCGTGGAGTTTTAGCAAGCTTCAGCCACAGAGAAGAGGAGGTAACCAAACAGTAAAGATAGACAATAGAAAAATGGAATAAAAAAGGTTTAAAGGTAGGTTTAAAGCTCGATTTAGAAGTAATTAAGCCTCTCCGACAAGCTGATCAACACAAATCGATTTGTATTTAATTACAAAAAGGAAGCTAATGAGTGGTCTCCATACCTCCCCCAACTGCAGCATGTCCCAGTTGTCATTAATGTAAGCCATCAGTTCCATCTCAGAGTCAAAGTACTTCTTCTTGTGGATGACACTCAGGTTGTACAGACTCAGGTGTGTGACATCCTTCCTGCAAAAGTTCAGTAAAATGTATGTTTCCTTAACTGTTACTGGTTTCAAATAAGTGATCATATCAAGAATACCATGACATACCTGGGTAAAATATTATAGGTCTCTACTGGTTTAAGATTAGGCATTTTCCATACTTGCGGAAGACCAATCACATGCTTGTGTTCTTTATTATACAATATATTTAAATGTTTGTGGCAAAAAGTGAAACATACAATATAAAAGTCACTCACCATCTGAGAGGCAATCGGCTGAGGTACTCTGGTCCTCCGTTGCAAACAGAACAAATAAAGAGATAAAACCTGCAGGTAAAGAAACAAAAAGTTATTATTATTATAGATATATTTTCAGGCAAAATGCTTCTGATACATTAAAACACAAAATAGTAGTGAGGCAGATCACAACAAAAAAACATTCGTTCCTCAACGAATCTTGCACTAGTTTCTTTAGCTGCTGTTTAATGTGTCTAAAGTTTTGTTTAAGAATGTACTTTACCAATTCAGACAGAGCTCCTTAATTGTAACTTCACTTGAGGCAATTTATCTAACTTCCTTTAAAATATTTTACCTAAACTAGGGCTGCATTCAAAATCTCTTCCTCACTCTACTTTTTCATGTTATTAGACATTTATAGTAAATCGATATCAGAAAATACACATTTTGTGACAGCTAGAGTGTCACTCTTGCAATTGCACTGCGGGATTGTTGGGCAGAAAGTCCACGCCATAGACACATTTTTATAAAAAAATAAATACATTCAGATTCACAAATAAAATTAGGTAAATGGGGGATATTGTAAATATAATAGAGATCGATTTTGGCTGCAGCCATTGATGTTCTGACTTTTTAGACACCCACTACAGTATTATAAAATATGAATAAGTAAACTTTGGCACCTATCACCGTAGAGCATGGGCATCTGAAAGCAGTGAAGACACTCCTCATGGAACCACTGCTGACATCTATTACACTGCACCATCTTCAGAAACCAGCTACACAGAAAGAGACCAAGGAACAGTTATCAGGTTAAAGCATATTAGAAACCTTGTAATATATCATGTAAAGAGACGGATTCTCCTTTTAAGTTTGCCATTACTCACTCTCCTGGACCTCCACAGTAACAGTAAAACTGCTGTATGTTAGTCTTGTGGCCTTGGTCCCACACCAGCTCATCCAGAGCATAAGGGAGGGACAGATGCACTTCCATGTGTTGCTGATCATGCTCCTGCTGCAGAAAGCCCTTAGCATTCATGGCCCTCCTATGTGCACTTCCCCTCTATAAACCACACAGACCAAAAACATACACAAAGCATTGTAAGGGACGAAGCTATGTAAATAGAGCCATAGATTATCTTGGAGTTACTCTATAGCTGAAGTGGAGCACCTGCTGAGTCTCACAAAACAGCCATGTGCAATGTAAACAGTCATCTAAATAAGGATGTGTACATTTGGCTAAAAGGTATGGGGTATTTATAGTAACTTAAACAGAGGTGTACCTTGGGTATAGCAGTGAGCTCACACTCTGAGCAAAGCCACTTTTCATCAGAGTCAATGACGGTGGCGTCAATGATGGGGGAGTGGCACAGCTGATGGTAGCCTAAAGACAACACACACAGTTACATGGAGCTGCTACAACACGACATAAGAATATGGACAGTTAAAAAAAAAACAAGCTGCCTACTTGGATGTTTTATAACACATGATCAACAGTGTACAGTACCTTGTCCACACTTGTCACAAATTACTATCTCATTGGGTTCCTCTGAAGTTTCATCCTGGCATATGGAGCACACAATGTCATCATCCTCATCGTCCTCTTCATCCCCTAAAACATAGAAAGTCATAGAAATGAATCACCACTGAGATATGTGATATTTGTGAAGGAAAAAAATAGACAAGAACTTCAAATAGTCTTTCAACTCAACAAAAAAAGGCAACTACATAGACTATTTATTTAATTTAACTGTTCAGGTTTAGTGTAAGATGTTTTAAAATTTGGACAAAAATAAACCGCGTGGATAAAGCAAAGTACATTTTTACATTACCGCATCAAAAAGGGGTCAGTACCATTAGACTGTACATACAGCTATGCATAAACATGAAAATCTGCTCATAAGATTGGGAAAAAAACTATTTTAATATATTGTTCACAATCAGACTAAGCTTCATTCTAAAATTGTGCCACACCAGTCTCTTTGTATTATCTCCCCTATACTGAGCTTCACAAGAAGTCCTGTTCTCGGCTGTTCTACTGATGCCAGACTGACTCTAGACAGTTAACTGTCACTGGTAACTATCTGGAGATAACAGTCATGGGTGTGTACAACACAATAATGTTCAAAGCTTTTATTATAAAACAAATAAAGAAATATAAATTGTAAATAATCTATAAATGAGCTATCTGCAGATACTACCAACGAATAAAATATAAGATAACTTTAACATCATCTGCAAGTAACAGAAACAACGTTATTCGTATTCATCAAATTCCAAATACTTCACGGGCATGAATTTGACAGAGCTTACCCGTCTGAATATCCGTCCAGAGAACCCACGACTTCGAACGATCTTCAAAAACAACAAAGCATCGCTGCTTGTCCTGATCAATCTTTAGGAGAAAAATAGAAAACACAAAATGGATTTATGTTTTACTAAACACCTCACTAACCGTTTGCTCTGCACATCTGCAGAAACAAGAAACAAGCAATGTATTAAATGTTGTAGGCCATGCCAAACTAAAATGTCTTGAGGCAATTTGACAAAGGTTTAACCAAGCTTTTCTCCGATTTTCCTCAGCACATGTGGAAGACATAATCACATGTGCCAAACTCAATTGGAATTGGACAAATTGTGCAGGAGAACACGTTATGACAATGGAAATATTTGTTAGGCGGACTTTATTGGTCTCATGAGAGAAGTTGTTCCCTGGAAATCTAAAGAATAGTCATTGTTTCATACATTTAAGTGAAATGCAGTATCACTTAAGGTATTCCACTAGGTCTTCTTCTTTCAAGAGAGATCCTAGGACACATTCCAAAATTAAATGGATAAGAAAAACTATACAAAAATTTGCGATTTTCCTTTTACACTTACCTTTGTGATTGTCCCCAAGTAGAACAAGCCATCTGACCACCGGGCCAAGACATCCTGTCCCTCTGTGAACCTATCAGACATGTCGTCTTCTCCATACTCCACCCGAGCAGCAAGGTTTGAGGGGGACAAGGAAACAGCCTCCTGCTGCTGCCGCTGGGAGTGAGCTCTCCTATGGACAGACAGGTGATCCACAACCCCTGAGTCTCTGGAAAACAGGGAGGAAAAATGCAGAAATGCAATAACAATAAAGAATTAGGTGAAATATTCAACAATATTTTCAAGTGCCATATCATTCTTTACAAAATCATTAGCTGCCGATGATTTATTTCACAAACAATTATGTATTCAATGTAATTGTTTTGCCTAAAATTAATTTAATTGAGAGCCAGCACACAAATATGCAAGTTTAAGACATGATAAGCCTTTCACCCATAGTTGCAACTACAAAGGCATATACAAGTATATTTTGTTTGATTAGACATTTGGTACAAAACAATGACTGGAAACACATGCCATTTTCCTTCCAGTGGATACAAGTGATAATACTTAAAATAGAACTGATTTGCAATAGTTTACCTAGGAATAGTTTGTGACAGTTCTTGTTAGTATATTTCAGGGAGAACCGCTAGTTTATTTTTTATCAACTACATTTGATAAAAAATCAAATGTAGATAACATTTGGTGGAAACAGGCTGCAAACATTATGATACATACAACATAAAAAAGTCTACAAGCCAATTCTTGTTCAATATTCAGTTTACACAAATTAGATGTGTAAATCCCTAAACCTGCAGTGATGCACAAACACATACAGTGAATGTCATTCTGACTGCCTGCGTTTGTTACTTGCAGAATTTAATTGTACGTTTATTATCAATAGGTTAATATATTTAATATTAGAAAATTACTTTTGATACTCAAGTACATACATATCAGATACCAAATAATAATCCAACAAGTGACTAGCTTCAACTAAAGTCATTTTATGGTCAGATATCTGTACTTTTGCCTCAAGTGTGGCGTTCAGGTACCTCATCCACCACTGGGAATTAACTACAACCACGCAGCCAGTAAGATGGCTGCAGGGCCATGCTGGGTATCTCCAGAAACCTATCCAGAAACTAAAATAAACGCATTGGAATCCGCTTATTTTTCACTGTCCTCTTACAGTAACACTTAAGCTGCCCCTTTGACAAGTGTTAAATATGTGTATGTGCACTTTAAAGGCGAATATAACACTTGATGGGTCTACATTATGCTGCAGAAACATGACCCTGCTATGTTGTGGAACAGAGAGCTTTTATTTTTTTCTGCCCAGTTCGGACAGGGTCCGTCCGTCCGGGGCTCCCCTTTGTTCGGGTACTGGCTAATTCTCGCAAACCAGCCACCGCAGAAAAAAGGGGACGTACGAGCAGCCCCAGATAAGAGTTGGCGCTGAAATGTCGTCTCGCACGCGAATTAACCCGCAGCCGGAGTCCCTTTGTTAGCAGAAAATAGCCCGCATGCAGAGCCGCAACGCAGGACAGGTCGCTGACCGCCGGACCCTCCTCCTCCTCCCCCCTCGGTACAGGAAGACAACACGGTGACAACAATACCTCATTCGGTCACCTCCGCTCCCACAGGCAAATAAACAACGACGGGGAAAAAAATAAATAAAAGAAATGTTGCTGGATACGAGTGAGCCCGCGTTCTCCCGCTCCTTCTTTTGCGGCGGGATTTATTTCCCGAAAAAGTGCGTCGCGAACACTTGCGCGGTTCGTGTGCCTCCTTCAGAAAATAACAAATGGCTCATTTTCCCCGAGCACGTTCGCCATTTTGGTTTCCCGCTGATGAGCGGGAGTGCATTGTGGGAAGCGTTGAAGCTGGTTTGAACGCGGCGGCTTGTTTTTAATGGTTCGTCTTTTTTTTAAAAAAAAAAAAAAAAAAAAGGAAAAGCATTTCAAATAGTAGGCAGGGCTCCAGCGAACCCACCGCCCCTTAAAGAAGCACCAGGTGGAGTTAATCAAGACGTAGAGACGCGTATTCTTGCAGCTTTGTGTTGTGTTGTTGCGGATTATTATAATATAATGTATAACAATGACAGTGATGTTAACCTGTTAAAATAATAAAATGATACGCTGGTAGCTTTGAGTTTTATGCATGTACCGCACAACAAAACCTCAGCAATAAAGTATTTTTATCTGTCAATATATATCACCGATATCCACACAATAGTTATAATATCAGTAGTAGGACTGCAAATAACAACTATTCTGGAATTTAATTCAGAATTGAGACGTTTGTGCGTTTATTTTATTTCAACCATTATAATTTCCTTTTTAAACATCGTAAAGAATGTGTTCTTCATGTTTTGTAATGATACTCAGTGTGATTTCTTATCTTATTAATAATTTAACTTTGCATTGCAGATAATTTATTTTAAAGTAAATAAGTATTTGTATTTTGATCTGTAGTAAAACACAAAACCACATTGTTATGTTATGTATAGAAACTTGAAGCCTCCAGTTGAATCAGGTTGAGTTAGGTTAGGTAGGTTAAAACTTGTGGAGCTGATTTCTGCATGAGCTGTAATTTTGTTTGTGTGTGTTTGGGGAATTGCAGTATTCTTCATGTCGTCATCATCTCTTCATGACTTCTGTCTTTATGAGAAACCCATAAAACAGCCTTGACTGTGTTTGATTGTCCTTTCGATTTGTGTCTTTTCTCCTTTAGTTAATTATAGTATTTTATATTAATGCACAATATAAAGTTATGTATTTGTCATCATGATCATTAATATGATTACAATAGAAAACCCATTTTTTCAGTGCAATTTTTTTCTTTTTCTAAGGGGAATTGTGCAGGCATATACGCACCACCAGAGGGTGTTGATAGTACATCACATTCTCAGTGTGGAGGAAAATGAGGAGCTTGAATACACTTATATTTTATAAGATAAAGTACAAATAATAATAATGAGACAGAAAGTCTCCAAGCTATGTAACTAGACAGCAGAATCCTAAGTAAATGAGTAACATACATGTCAAATCATAGCTTTGCAGTAACAATATAGGAAGATAACAGTGTCTCTGCTAGAAAAGTGACTCCAGGTTCTTTAATGTAATTACAGTCTACACAAGGTAGAAGTGTGATTTTGTCAGAATTCTCTCGCATATAATATTTTCATAGACTCTTTAGGCCAGTACAGATTCCACTACCAGAAATACAATAGTGCCATTTCTTCTGTTAAACAAACAAAAGGTAAACAACATATGAATACTTTTCCAGATGAGCAGCTGTTTTCTTGCAGCAAACACAGACAATGCTCTTCACCCGGATGTTACACTGTGTTGACCTGGTAGAGTGTCTAATTTACTTTAGAGTAATTTTGTACTTTCCAAAATAATACTTTATAAATCATAAACATATCAATACAAATGCATTAATCGAGTCTACTGTGTATTTGTTTTCTTCAATATTGGGTATTTTCAAATAAGATAATTATTAGTATAATTTATATCTCAGATGTATCAATTTCTCCCAAACTCCTCTTTTCAGATGTGTAATTCCGGGTTTCAACCGCCGCACAGTGAACCAGGTGGTGGGGGCGCTGTGGAGCAGCTGAAACTCGAAATCCGACAATCCCGAAAATTGACTAAAACTACCACGCCGTAAACTCTGACAACAACCGTGTCTTTACGTTAACCAGTGGTCTTCTATGGTCTGTGCAATAAGGAAAACGCACGGGCGAAATGTAAGGAGGTCGTATCTCATTCGTTGCTGGTGTCTTTCAGACTCTCCAGGCTACTCTGTCTGGAGGAGTCTCAGCCGCAAGTTTTGACCGGAAGTATTTGTTGAGCTCGCTCTTATTCTGAAACGCAGCGGAAATACATTTTAGCGAACTTGACATCAAGTCCATTCAGCAGACACACAAACACTCACAATGACATTAATAATAGTAATAATGTTCTTCGCGTCTTCTTTTGGTTAATACCCACCTGAAATAAACTTGAGATCAGTTTGTTTTGTTAGCGGAATAAATTGCGCATGCGCCCTGAACATTTTGCCCCCCCTCCCCTCCAGCTTGGAGGTATGTTGCTTTGCTTGAAAACCAGCCGCCGCTGCTGCGAAGAGCGGAGGCGCAGACGAAGTGCAACATCAGGGCTGTTGACGCGGACCCGACGAGCCGACAGCCGGACCGGACCGCCCCGGGTCTCAGAAACCGGATAGCATGCGTCCACCCGCGCCTCGTCCGTAGACGAGGCGTTTCATATTCATTGGAAGACGCCTCCCTCTCTCTCTCGCGTGTATTTTGGATGGTCTCCCTCAGCCAGGTCCACGTATTGAGATGATCTATTTTTGTGATGGCGAAGGGTCTATTTCCACGGGCCTGGGTGAAAAAGTCTTTCTACTTCCAGGTAAAAAAAAAAATATATGACTTCGATCACTGCTCCATAGGCTGAAATACCGTTATGTTGTGCCGGGGGCTGCGTCTGCGCGTTCGCACCCTTGAGCCTGTGTGTAATGGGGTCGTCTTGGTGTCACATCAGGCTGACAGCTGGCAGTAAACATTTACCTCCTCAGGCTTGCTCCGATGGCTTTCATAATACCTGAGGAATGTGGCTGCTGCTGCAGGAAGAGGTGGACAGTAGTTAAGCTGATCCAGGAGGGGTTAAAGGTCACATATCATGGACTTTTCAACAGATTTTCTATACTCCTAACATGATGTATTTGCATTTCAAGGTACAAAAGTACAGGGCGTTTTTGGTCTCAGATATTTTTGAGTCTCTCTTCTAATTGTCTGTTTTTTAATTGGAAGGTGGAAAAAAAGTGGTTTTACTGGCAGGGCTGCGAGGTTGTTGTTTTTTTTATCTACAGTGCATTTCCATTTTTTTATGTACATAAAAGAGTCTATTTGCATGACATGGGTCCTTTTTATTACAGAGTAGAGAAGCATTGCCAGAGACCGGGTTGCCTGCGTCTGTGTGAAGTAGCTCAGGAAACATCGTAGTAAAGCCAGGATTTGCAATCCGGCGAGGGAGAAATCTCTGTTTTGGATCATTCAATCTTTTTTTTTTTTTTGTTTAAAATTTTCTTCTCCTCACATCTGAAAGAGAAGCAGCCAAGACTTCCACTCAACAATCACAATCGTTTCATCACTTCCAATAGCGCCAGAGCAGCAGTAATCCTCTTGGCTGGATGATAAAGGTTGAATTTGCAGAATTATACTGGTGGCCTGCTGCCAGCAGCTACTCCCAGTACATTAAGGAACTTTTGCAAGAATACAGGGTTGCTTCTACTCTAGGGAAGTGTAGAACTTATTGCTGTATTACAACAGCAGTTTAATACAACTTTATGACTAAAGTCTGAGCTGTGTGGAGCCCAGGATATCAGAAGCCAGATTTCCCTATTCATATTATTTGCATCATTCTGTGACGTCATTGTTGTGTGATGTGATCATGGTGTCAAAGTTTCTGTTTTATGAACCAATGACACACACCCATCACATCTGTAACACTTAATGAGTATGAGGAAGTCCAGATTTGACTCTGTGAACATTACAGCTTTTTGGAAGACTCCTCATCAACACATGTAACACACGGCTACTGTTCTGAGTCTAACCACATGGCCCTTTTAAACTCCTAAAAAAAAAAAAAAAAATCTATTTGAACTTTAGTAGGACAAAGCGCTTTTGAATTTCAACACGTCTTTTTGATCTGAGTTCAGAAAACCACATGAAAGTTTCATATTTAGTTGTTTTCCCCATTTGGATGAAAAGTCGGCGTGTCCCATTGATGCAAACCACTGCAAAGACATTTCATGGCCCTGCGACGGCATCGGCTATCTTCAGATCTATAACGGTCCGTGGGGCAGCGAGGTCAAAGAGGAGCATTCTGTGGGAGTGATTACTTTCCAATCCCGCCATGAAGTGCCTCATTAGGTCTTTCAGCAACAGGCCGCTCCGTCCACGGCGGAGGAAGATGTGTTACTGCAGGTCTTTTGTCCCTGCTGCACTGACCTGGACAGTCAATACTTCACGAGGGTTAACGCCGAGTAACTGAATATATCTGCTGACAGATCCTTACCCAGTTTGCACTGATGACTGAACAGTTCCAAGTAAATTTTTTTAAGTTGATGTATTTTATATCGTCACCCCATTGAAATAATGGTCTAAGTCTTTTTTTTTTATTTAATTTTTTTTTTTTTGACGAAAGCAAATTTTTTGCCTAAATCCTTTCATGATGATGCTGGTAAAATAGCATTACTCCTTAGTTGAAAGATCATTCTCTTTATGCGCTATTGGGACAATTGCCATTTTGTTTTTTGCCCAAGTCAGACAAAATTCTCAGACTTGGGCAACTTCACTTTGCTGATGACATTGGTGAGTGATAAAGCCTATAGGCCATAAAGTTTTATAGTAATTATTTCCCAAGTTATACTTTATTAATAATTTAATAGAAAGTGCTCTGAATATCAATAAATTTAATAAATATGGAGCCAATTAGATAGATTAGAGATTAGATTAGATAGCTCCTTTATTGTCCCACAGTGGGGAAATTCACAGTGCAATTATAAAGAAAGAAAGAATGTTCTAGGATCTTCAGTCCATTAAACTCCTGTCATCACTTCATTTTCCACATCTCAGGTTTCAAAAAGTTGTCAAAACTGGATGTTGGAGATGAGTTACGTTCAATAAAATAACAGGCAAAGACGACGTGGTAAAGAGATAACAAAAAGGGAACTGCCTCATGCACATGTTTTACCGCACATTTGTTTAATTTTATCTCCAGGTAATGTAAGTTTTTAAGTTTGTACTATGGAATGAAATTCCAGTTTAAGCCAAGTTTAAAGTTGCCTTAAGTTACACATTGTTAAAATTTAACTTATTCACTTTATTCATCTATTCCCACTGTTAATGCCTTTATGATTTAAATTATTAATAAATATATAGTAATATTCTCTGCATTTGGTAACCTATTGTGTGTTTTCCTAAAAACCTGAAAAAATGACATAGGCCATTATTTTAATCGGGTGATGATATCTGGATCACTTAATTTTTTTCAATACTGTTTTCTTGCATTCACGTCAACCTTTTTGACACTTTAAACTCCCAGCATTGAAGCAGTGAGTATCTAATGCTATCCTCCTGGGAGTAAGTGACGGATTAAGCCCTTTGCTGCTCAGGTTTCACTTCTTTAACTCTGACGATTCAACACGTGTGTGCACAAACTTGCTGTGAGTAACCGGACAGACGGGCAGCGCACACACATGACTTAAAGTCATTCATCCGGGAATATGTCAATTTCAGCACAGCGGCCACGTACGTGCCAGATGATCAGATAGGAGTGTGTTGTTGCTTTGTACTCCCCTGATACTTCTTGTTCTACCCCCCTGGTGACCCACAGCTATCTGTTTGTTCATTTGTTGAGGAAGCAGAGTGTTGGAACCCCCAGCGGCTCTGCAGAGGGGCTGCCTCCCTCTCTCCAACCTGAACGAGCTGTAAAAGCTGTAATGGATGATTTGGCAAAAAAATACCAAGGGGACAGCGGGGCAGGAAAATTAAGGTTTTCCTGTACCTCCCTTTGCCTTTCTGTGTAGTTTCACAGCGGGGATGCTTTGCATATTTGATAGAAACAAACCCCAGAACCTCATTAAGCTTTTATCGTGCTCAAGACCTGCAAAGAATTCTGTAAGAAATCTGAACGAACATTTGGCCGTAGGTGTGTTCGCTCTGATTCTCTAATTTCTGCCTCAGTTTATACAAGCCCAAAACAGAAAGATGTGTCCGGACCAGAGCTGTTTACACAGTGATCACAGCGCAGCAGAGATGAAGGGGCTTTCGACTGGGTTCCTGCCTCCCGGGTGCTTATTTAGTTGGAATTTGTAAGCAGCGTTGGAGCTGAATCGAGGGGGCACAGCGACCTGCCAAGATACACAGCCTAAGCTGTTCCTGCCATGTGATCAGAGTGAAAATCAAAATCACTTTATCCTCCGAGAGCCAGGAACAGAGCTTGGAGGGGGAAACAAAAGGCCTGCATTTTGTTTTGGGTAAAATGTCCCAAATAGTAGCGGACATTATGATTTTTCACCTTAATTTCTAGTTTCCCCAAACTGTTTTTCTTCTTTTTACAAACATACACTGGGCACTATTCACACTCACACCTTCCTACTGTATTTCACAATAGTCATTCATTGACTGTGCTGCAGGAATGATTAGTTGGCTTATGCATTTATCAATAAGAAATTTGTTCCAGTTTGGATTCCTGGGAATACTTGCTCCTAACACTTTCACAACATGTAAATAGGTGCTTGATTTTGTGTTGTATAACATTATAAATGGAAGGCTGAAGTATTCTGACATTATTCTGAAGCCTTCTAATACATTACCCAGAGCACATTTGATGGGAATTCATTATTTTCTGACATTGTAGAGTGAGTACCAAATGTGTGCATAAAATGGATAGTAATTGGATTGAAATAAATCATAATAAATTGTAGCTCTACATTACATCCTATCCTGTTCTTTTTGACCATGTTGCCCTGCGAGAAAGTTTTTCTTTTTAAGTTAGAGGCCTTTCTGTAAGTCCTTGCACCTTGATTGTCATCTACACAAAGTAGTTTCTTTAGCATTAAGAACTTTACATTTTTTTAATCACCTCACTTGCTGAAATTAAACACTTTCTGCAGTAACTTGGACAATGTCACAGAAAAAAAGGGCGTCAGTCCAACAGTGCATTGTGAGACATGTGATGCGACTATTGGACAGAGTTAATAAAACTAGCGCTATACCTAGAATTGTTCCACCACAGATGTCACATTGGATCTGGGCCTCGGGACCATTTCGCTTAATGAGCAGTCGCTGCAAATGGCGAACCAGTCAGCCAGCCAGTACCGTGTTATGGGATACCCCTCATGCTGTCACCATGGTAACCTATGTGATCAGGGTTGATTAAGGAGTGCAAATCTGTTGCTTCGTGTATCACCGCCTCAACAACATGTACATCTGCCTCTCAGTATGATCACAGGGAATTGTAGTTTCATAACGGCGCGAATGAAAAGAATGACATTGACATTGTGAGGTCTGCCCAGCAGGATGATCCTATTTACACAGAGATTGCCAAACTAATCCGCGCTTTGTCACTCTGACTGTAAGGCAAGAACATGTTGGGGATCTGATCCGTATCTGCTCGCCCTTCACAGGCTCGGATCTCCTTTGTCCGGGTGAAGTACCTGTTCCTCACATGGCTGACTGTGCTGGTGGGGAGCTGGGTGCTCTACGTGCAGTACTCCGCCTACACGGAGCTGTGCAGAGGACACGAGTGCAAAAACGCCATTGTGAGTAATCACTTCTACGTCTATTTAGACCCTGTTAGCTATTTTTAAAAATTCCAAGTTCATTTAAAGATCTTGTCTGCTATGTGCATGAGAAACCCATACAGCTGTTGGAATATGTCAATTCCAGGAATTGAAGAGTGGTTGCTAATGGTTTACTGGGGTTTGAAACTTCAACTTGACCTTTACTGACTAAAACATTTAATCTTTTTTTCCCTACAAAATTCCTAAAATCCATCCTTCATGTCTCAGGTCCCTACGGGGTCGGCACCTGCCAGTGTGCAGCCACTCCTTAAAAAATCCTTGACCCGCCCCAGTTCGAGAATTCTCTGACTTTTTTTTTTTTTAAACCAAAGTCCTAGAAAAAAGCAGTTACAGATGAACTTCCGAAGTTAGTCGAGGGTCATAATCATCTTTGACAAATTTCAATCCAACTTTCGCCACAGGCACAGATCTAAGTCTGCATAACTAAGTTAGTTTCCAATGACAAGTATGCAGAAAAGATGAAGATGTCATCTTTATATTACTGTATTCAGCTGTTGCTTTTGATACCATCATCAATCGATTTGATTGGTAGCAGGTTGGAAGAGATATTGTAGTATTTATATAAATAATCACATGTCCTACACAGCTCCCCTGCTATGTGGAGACCATCATGTGACCAAGCTTATCCAGTCCTGTCAAATCAAACATCTCATTTTCTACTGATCTCAAACAATCTCCTGTCCAGACTAATGTTATTCCCTCAAAGTGTTCAAGCCGCTCTAAATCGTTTACAGTTGATTCAAATTGCAGCTGCCAGGCTATTAACTAGGGTTAACCTTATTAGCCGTGTTCTGGGATCTCTCCACTGGCCATGCGTGACCTCGCTCCCACTTACATTTCCTGGTCGCCTTCATTCTTCAAATCCCTGCGTATTATCCACTTAGGACAAAAGTTGAAGATAAAGCACATCTCTAATTGCTCTCTCTCCCTCTCGCTCTTTAAGTGTGATAAATACAGAAAAGGAATCATTGATGGCTCTGCCTGCAGTAGTCTGTGTGATAAAGAAACACTCTATATGAGCAGGTGTCTGTCTACACTGCCCAACAATCAGGTAAAAGCCTTAATATCACATCAATTGCTGTTGCATCAATATTCTTTTGGGAATAAGATGTGAAACAATAGCCATGTTTCCCCTTGATTGATCAGGTGTATACAGGAAGCTGGGGGGACCGTGACGGGATCATTCGCTGTAAACTGGGGGACGTTGTGCACTATGAGCTGGGCGAGGAACCGGAGCCACGGAAGGAGACGCCCGTGTTTGACAAACCCACCAGAGGGACATCAGTGGAGAAGTTCAGAGAGATGGTCTTCAATCACCTCAAGGTAAGCCACCGTATTCAAGATCTTGTCCAGACTCCGAAAAACAGAAAGTTTGTGTTGAGACTCTTTTCCTGTTGCGTTCTGTTACAGTAATTTACCCATTTTTCTGCCCGCCAGTCCAAGCTTGGAGAGCAGGCTAACCTCGCCAGCCTGGTCAGCCAGCTCCTCTCTGTCGCCGATGGCAACAAAGATGGACGGGTGTCGCTGCCGGAAGCCCGCTCTACCTGGGCCCTCCTGCAGATGGACGAGGTATAGTAAAGCATGCTTACACTTCTGCAGGAGTAGATTCGCGTGGCATTCGAGGGAATGCATCGCTCTGCAATTCACTGAGCGAGTGTGTTTGGCTGCTCATCGATATTAAAGAGCAAGGCAACAGAGAAGCCGTGTTTGCAGAGGCGGCAACGTGTAGTTAGGAATTCTTGGATTGCGTTGACGCCGTTGTTTGTGTTATATGTGCAAACAGGACAACCGGCTCATCTAGAAGAAAACAGGTCAATTTATAGATGGATGAACAGGTTTCTGTTTGTGTGTGAAGGTGCTGCTGGGCCTGCTGCTCCAGGACCGCGGACACACCCCTCGCCTGCTGGGCTACTGCGGGGACCTCTACATGACGGAGCGCGTCGCCTACGGGCCCCTGTACGGCCTGTCTCTACCCTGGCCGTTTGTTTCCTGGGTCCCTAGTGGGGTACAGCGCACCATGGACCAGTGGTTCACCCCGTCGTGGCCCCGCAAGGCGAAGATCTCCATGGGCCTGCTGGAGCTGGTGGAGGACATCTTCCACGGCACCTACGGCAGCTTCCTGATCTGCGACCTGGCGGCGGCGCACTTCGGCTACACCGACCGCCACGAGCTGCGCCTCACCAAAGCCCGGGCCGTGGTCCCCGAGAACGAGTTCCGGCACGCCATGCGGGCGCTCCGGTGCGAGACGGACGCCGACTGCGTCTACGGCGTGGACTGCCGGACGTCGTGCGACGTGGCGGAGAAACGGTGCCGGGAGGAGCCGGTCCAGCCCAACCTGGCGAAGGCGTGCGGCACGCTGAGGGACTACCTCCTGCGCGGGGCGCCCTCAGAGCTTAAGGAGGAGCTGGAGAGGCAGCTGTACGCCTGTATGGCTCTGAAGGGCAACGCTGGACAGATGAACATGGAGCACTCACTTATCCTCAACAACCTGAAAGCTCTGCTGTGGAGACAGATCTCGCACACCAAGGACTCGTGACGAGGAGAGGAAGCCTCTTGATTTAATGCCCTTTGGCTCTTCGGATGGAGCGGAGTGGTAACAATGCTGTGATACAACATGTAAGAGTAGCAAATTTATTGAAGTCCTTTTTATCAAATCCTCGCACTTATGAACAGAGAGACTGATGGAGACCCTACCTCCTCTACTCCAATCTCAGATTTCTGGTTTCAGAAGTTTAGGGCCTGGAAAACACGTCTGAGTGCTTTGAGATGATTTATTGCATGTTCCCATCAGTCACATTTAAGACATCTTTTTCAACCAGTGTATTGTATTGTTCACTACAGAGGAATGTTATGGGGGCAATGCTGGAAAGTAACTTGTAAACATTATTTTTCTGTTAAATCTCTTTTAGCTGAGAGACTAAATAGCAATTTCTCTGGCACAAAATCACGCTGCTCTGTGGCTCATCAGAGGAGATGAACACAAGGATTACAGAATCTATTTGTTAAAGGCTCCAGATTATTAGATAATTAACAATAAATGATTGATCTTTTTGATCTACCCCTCCACCACTGAGCCTAGAGGCCTAGACTGTGAAGCAAATCAAACAAGCCCACATCTTTCCGTTTTGCCTTAATTCTAATAAAACATTGGCGAGACGAGGTAACCAGAACTGCAGGCTGGTTATCGTCGAGCTGTTGACTCTGGGTTTTCATATCCTGCAACGAGCATGTTCATGTGGAAAGAGGCTGGGTTGTTAATGACGAGCTGCGTCATTAGAAACATGAGTGATGTACTTCATAAGGCGTGATATGAAACAGTCAGAGCACACATCCTCTCAGGCTGTAAATGTCAAATTTCTAATTAGAGGAGCAATAAAGAGTGAGGATTATTTTTCTAACAGCAAATTTCCTTTTTACTTCCAGTTATCTCATGTTTTGAGCTATAACGAATCAGTGTAAAATAATCTGTCTAAAACGTAATATTATATAAAGTCTCAACTTTTGTTTTAAAGTATACACACTAGTTTGGAAACTTAACATATAAAATATATATTTCACTCTGCAAATTATCACGACCGCTGTCATAGTACTGAAAACCCAGAAGTAACCCAGAAGATATACCTCACTATCCCAAATCCTGCTTCATGGAACAGGCCTCGGGTGGCGTCTTCACTTTGCTCCCTTCATCTGACCAACAGTCCAAAACCAAAGATATTCCAAAAACTTTGAGGACTAAGCAAAAATATAAATACTAACATTTAAGAAGCTGGAAATTTTGAGCACTTAAATGATTAATCTAAGCGAAACAGATTTCTAGTTTTCTTCCTTCAAGCTCACTTTTGAAACAACTGAGCTTAGATGGAATTTTAGGTCTTAAGAGATGCTTTTGAGCACTGTACAGATGGGTGACAAATGAGAGGAAATCCTTTTAAATGAATGTAGATGCTTCCATTCAGAGCACAAGTGGTCATGGACTGATTTGAGAAGTATGGAAAAGATACGAATCATGTTCTATAGCCTTGGAAGTTACCAGACCTCCATCTAATTGATGATTTTGGATTAAGCACCATCAAAACACCGAATGAGGAGATTTAAAGAGGCACTAAAGCATGTTGGCTCTTCCCCTCTTCATCACCCGTCTGAATGTCAGAAGCTGAAAATGGACATGATGGTATTCATCAGTATTCATCACTATGCTGTACACATGTAACCCTAGTGACACCAATGCTGCGTCACTGACACGAAGAGAATTGTTATAGCATATTTAATTTGTGATTGTTATCTACTTGTATTTTTCCACTAGAAAGAGCATTTGTGGTAATGTACTGTAATCACCTTATTTTTTGAATTTCACCTGTCAGTGCCATAGACAACACACACACCATTTTTATGAATGCTTAGGATCACCAGTGAAGGTGGAGATTCTGCAAATCTTATAACATTTGAATGCTGTACAAAAGACTTAATATGAAATGGCCGAGTAGAGACCTGTTTAACCACTTAAACGCTAAACTTAAAAGCGTTTTAAAACTGACATGACAACCTGGAATTTCTAGAAAACTGAGCAAGCTTGTGGTCAACAGCTTGGATTTAAAAGATGTATAAAAAAAAATGTTTACTTATTGAAGAAACCAGCATGTTTTGCACAAATAAAACTACATGCCACTTCACTGTAACTTCTCTAATCTGTCAAACAACTACATTATTGGATGTTGAGTCACTGTGTGGATTAAAGATTAGTCATGGGTGCACTTTGAACATCACAAAAAGTACACAAGAGTATTGACAGACGCAGACAAAGTAAAGTTTGCAATAAATTTATTTGTCTGTGATGTGTGTTGTGTTTTTGTGGTGGCGTGCAGCTCTGAGCCCCTAACCGTCGCCTTCTTCTTGTTGTGCTCGTAAGAAGCTGGCCTTTTTCTGGGCGACGCGGTCCTTCCTCTGTGCCAGAGACAACTTGGCGCGGTTCCACCTGCCCGGAAAGGGACGGACAACGGCAGCAACATTAACATTCAGCACCACAGTGGTGGGAAATGTTTGCCTGCTCAGCACTGGGATCTTCCCAGTAACGCTGCGTTAGCCTCTCGACAGAAAAGTTGTGTTAAATGAGGTCATATCTTCCCCAATGATGCGGAATTAGTATTTAGACTTTCATAGGATGTGAAACCGGGAGACTCACCTCTTCTTCTTGATTTCTTTTTTGGGTTTCTTTTCATGTAAAGGGTTTGCTCTGATGGCAGCGTGTGCTTTTTTGTACATTTCCTCGACCTGAAAAGAACATACATTTGTGTTTAATATGCGCCGAGTTGATGCGTTTCACTCTGTGCATTAAGATCAGTCGTGCTTCTCTCAGCCCCGTCTTGAAAGGACAAGAAACATCAGCCAATGCAAATGAAGGACCAACTACATTTTGCTCAGCGTGCTTTGTATCATCATCAAGAAGCAAATACAGCAGTGACAAACTTTCACTTATGTACAACAGCGAGAAAAAAATTCTTGAATCCCTAGATTGACCAGCGTCTAAGAGCATAAGAGGCTGTGGTTATGTGCAGTTTCAGGCCAGATTTAAGTTGTTTCTGTGTTTTTTCAGTCAAATATTCTACAGCCAGTGACAAATATTTGATCTATCTTGAATATAAAACTAGTTAGTAATATTTAGAGTATTTTTAAAAACATTTTTTAAAGAGAGTTAAACCCTCTGGTACCAAGTTGACCAGGGTTTGCATGTTCCCTTAAACACTCGACTCCTAGAAAACTGAATCATGTATGTTATTTGTAGTTGAAGCTGGAGCCATTACCACGTGCACAATTGATGCAGTTGTAAGATGTAACATTCATTTCCAGTTCTGGAAGAAAGGTTTATGACTCCACTGATAAATTATGTTTAAGAGGAATGAAGTGAGTGGGATATTTTACAGTATAAAAATGATGTGCAGTGCCCTCTGGTGGACAAACCACAAAACAGACACTTTTAAACTACCTCAAATAGATTGTTGGCATTTCTGCATTGAAATGCCCTTTTTATACTATTACCTATTGGCCAACATATACACCAAATATCACATCACTGTGGATGGATCCTACAGTTTATATGTTAGAAAATGAAAGAAATGCAATTCATTGTGACTGAATTAGCAATCCTGGTCAATAGATTAGATGTACTTATAACCACAGCCTCAGAGTCTCTGCTGAAGTCTGAAAGCGCTGAGCCTTGAAAAACGTACCGTGTCTGGTGCAACTCCGTTCTTGATGAAGCGAGAGAACTGTTTCTTGTAGGCTTCCTCGTCCTCCTCCATGAGGTAGGACATGTAGTCGGCCACGTTCATGCCCATGATGTGTTTCCTGTGCACCTCCGCATTGAACTCTTTGCTCTCAATGTCGTAACCGGGGAATCGTTTTAGACTGGAAACAAGAAGATATCACCTCCGGTTATGAGCAGTGATAATTCCGCATTTCACAGCACACGATTGATAAATTATCTTGTTACAATCACTGTTGAATACATGTTTTACATCATGTGCTAAGGTTTATTCTGCTACAATGCTTCACTATTAATCACCCTGGGAGGACACTGAATTAGTAAAACTAAAGAAAGGTGTGTGTGAGGATTTGAAAAAAAAATATATATATATATATATAAATATATAAAAGGATTCTGAAAGGAGCAACCAATCAAATGTAATTTTGATGGATTAACCCCTTCGGAAACTAAGGACACAAAAATCAATGAGTGCTTCGGTTCATCGTGCTTCTCTCAGCCCCGTCTTGAAAGGACAAGAAACATCAGCCAATGCAAATGAAGGACCAACTACATTTTGCTCAGCGTGCTTTGTATCATCATCAAGAAGCAAAAGAACCAGCAACAGGTGGTCATTAAACCGTCAAAGACATTCACTTCTATACAGTGCAAAAATGGGTATTTCAACTCATACTCAAAATTCGTGACATATTTTGTTGGTAAGTAAAACAAGAACACGGTTCAGCGACGGCGGGCGTCACGTCGCACTGACCTGTGAGGAATAGCCAGGCCTCCATCGACGGCTCCCTTCAGCGCGCCGAACACCTTGTTTCCTGTGGTGGTTCTGGCCAAGCCGGCGTCCAGGTAACAGGTGAAGGCCCCCGGCTGCCCGTCCACGCTTTCCACGTTGAACTCATCCCCCGTCACCTCCACCTGGCCCTCGTACACCTGCTCCATGCCGAACTTGTGCAGCAGCTAAGAGAAGAGGCAAGACGGGTCACTTGAATAAGACAGACGCCCAGAAAAATCTCAAACTTTAAAAAATGTAATAATGCATTTCACTTTTTTCTTTTCTTTCTTTTTATACACAGGTTTTGAAGCAGAGAGAGCAAATCTGACCCCTGACCTGCTGTTTCAGCACAACTGAAACCATCATTATTCACATGATGTCTGCTGACACCTACAGTTTTCTCTGTGTGTGTGTGTGTGTGTGTGTGTGTGTGTGTGGTGTTACCCGTCGAGCCAGCAGCAGCCCGGTGCAGTAGGCCGCGGCGTAGTTTGTGAGGCCTACAGCAATGCCGTATTTGGGCAGCTCGTGGGAGTAGGCAGCACACACAATCTGGTCTCCTTCGATCTTTGCATAGGCAATCTGGATAAAACAGAGATGAGGGTGAGCCAGGTCATTTATTTGTATTAGGAAAGAAGAACAAAAAGACCACATGAGTTTGAGAGTTTCGGGTCTCAGACCTGGCAGCAGATGTCCCTGTTGGAGAACCTGACGATCATCCGATACTTGGGCGTGTTGTACTTGTTCTTGTCCTGGACGACCAGGCGCTTGCGGGCGTAGAAGTCCGTTTTACCCTCTGTCAAACAAGCAAAGCCAGGGAATCAATAATGTGTAGAAGGGGGTAAAATATATAGATTGTTATACCCATAACCATTTACTTTTACATAGTGGCCTGTGATTGAAGGAAGCACACACAGGTGTTCTGGTGTCATTTTTTCCCCTCTTTGCAATTACAATATCATCTTAAGTAACATTAAAATGTGAATTGCCTTATCCAATCAGATTACTGAACCTGGCTTACTGAGAGACAAATCCTGTTACTTTAGCCAAGTAGTAACTAAGTGACTTTTATTCTGAAAAAAAAAATTATTTAACAAATTTAAGAGCCCAGTGTGCAGACTGGCGTGTTCCTCACCTCTCCTCCTCCTGAATTTGACTTCATATCTCTTGAAGTAGGCCTTGTTCTTCACCACCTTGACGAAACCCTGACGAGAAAACACGAAGAGGGGGAAAACGTTACCGAAGCAGCAACTCGTGTTTCTTTTTTTCCCCCCTAGTGTTTCGGGTTGTTTCCCGCCGACTTTGAAACGTAAAAACACGCTGTTTTAACGCTCTCAGCGTGAGGGTCCCCGTGCAGCGGAGGCGCCACGCTGGAGGCTCCGCGGCTCCCCGGCCCGGGACAGCCGAGCTGAGCCGAGCAAAGCAGCCGCGAAACATCCAGCGCCATCCGCCGCTCCCGCCGCCGGAAACACACTCACCTCCGGCCTGGAGCGTCTGTCCGCGCGCTCCCTTCTGACCCGACCGCATATTAAGACTTTTTTCTACTCACCATTTTGGGAGAGGTAACTTCTCTTCCCCCTTTTTTTTTACGACACCGGTCGTCTCTAGGCAGCGGAAGTTCTGACGTTGCAGGTTTTCGGCTTCGGTGTCGTCATCGTCTACGTCATCAGCGCCCCCTGCTGCCCCGGAGGACAAATCGCACACCTGCACCGACAGGAGGCAGCAGCGGCTCACACACACCCTCCTGTTACACTGATTTCCACTTTGCACAAGGAGGATCACACTACACAATCATTTATTACAGTATTTTAATATACACTATTGTTTAAAAGTTTGGGGTCACCCAGGCAATTTGTGTTTTCCATGATAAGTCACACTTGTATTCATCAAATAAGATAAGATAAAACTTTATTGATCCCACAACCGGGAAATTTGTGTGTTACTGCAGCGTTACAGATAAAGAAAAAGAAAAATAAAGTTGAAGAAGATAAAAAAACTATAAAAAAATAAAAAAAAACACACAACACAATGTACAAATTCGCAGAATTTGTTGATAAATGTTGATAATTGTTGTTAATAAATGAGTTGCAATCAAATATAAAATATAGTCAAAAGGTTAGAAATTATGATTTCTATTTGAAATAATATTTTCTCCTTCTTTTCTACCTCAAACAACTGACCAGATGAACTGTTTTCAGCTGTGCTAATATAACTGCACAAATGGGTTTTCTAATCATACAGTAGCTTCTAATTCAATTATCAAACACAGTCTACCATTAGAACACTGGGGTGATGGTTGCTGGGAATGGAATCTCCATGCACCTACCTAACCTAATGTTATCCTAATAACTGCAATTTTCCTTTAAAAATAAGGACATTTCTAAGTGACCCCGAACTTATGAACGTGTCTAGAGGTGGAAAGATTTTACTGAAGATTCGAGGTAAATGTAATTTTCAACTACATATAAACAGTAGCCTACATTCTTCTCTACTACATTTAATTACTTTTCAGATGGAGATTTGATATAGAATTATATATTTTGATATTCATACTGTTTAAATTGTCAGAATTTTCTTTTCTTTAAATAAACATGTTTAAATGAAAGCTGATATTTAAACACACGTATTGTCACAAGTGCTTTTAGTAATAACATACCCAAAGCATCTATGATTGTCCCACATGAATGAACTATTACATTAAATGCTCTCATGTGTTTGTTAGGGATTAAAACAAATACTAATATACAATAAATATATATTAATTCCACAGTCTGTGGAATGGGTACTTTTACTTTCACTTTTACTGATAATAGGAATGTAGACTACATTTACTTCATCACAATCCAGGACTTTCACTAATAAATGTGTACTATTATATAAAAATATTTTTACTTTTATTCACTAAAGAATCTAGGTACTTCATCCTCCATAAATATGACTTGTTTTTTGTTGATTGAACCTGTTAGGACTTGTACGGAAACACAGGGACCCAAATGCAGATCAGTCTTAGGAGTGTTTATTAAAGGTCACAAAAATATCTTTCAAAGTATCAACAAAAATAATCCACAAGGGCAGTAGCAAGAATACTTTTCAAAATACTAACGAAAGGTGTCCACTAAGGGATAAGGGAAAATAAACACTCGTCAAGGTACAAAGGGATATTACAAAGTAGCAAAACAAAATCTTTAGATAATTCAACAGAAGGAGACCGCAACGGGCACAAACGGCAGAAAACAGAGTCAGGCAGGTCAATAGTAAATACCAGGGGCAGGAGTCGGAAACCTCAAACGCGGGGGAAAACATGCAGACGGTCGGACACAGAGGGAAGGACTAACAAGGCTTAAATACAGGCTGACACACAGAGGTAACAAGACACAGCTGGACAGGATCACAATCAGGGAAGACACAGGAAGGGAGGGGTAGGCCATACAGAGTAATGTATTTGCCGCTGTTGACCAGCAGGGCGGCCAGAGTCACGGTCCCGGATACTAACAGTACCCCCCCCCCTAACGGACGCCTCCTGGCGTCCCTTTGGGTGGTGAGGGATGCTGACGATGAAAGTCCCTCACCAAACCAGGGTCCAGGATGTGCCGAGCCGGGACCCAGCATCTCTCTTCAGGGCCGTAGCCCTCCCAGTCCACGAGATACTGGAGTCCCCGGCCTCGGCGTCGGACATCCAGTAGGCGTCGGACGGTGTACGCCTCCGAGCCATCAATGAGACGGGGGGGAGGAGGGGGTTTGGGGGCGGGATGCATAGGGCTGCAGATGACAGGCTTAATTCTGGACACGTGAAAGGTGGGGTGGATGCGACGCAGGGGCGTTGGGAGCTTGAGGCGGACGGCAGTGGGGCTGATGACTCTGGTGATGGGGAAGGGACCGATGAAGCGTGGGGAGAGTTTGCGAGACTCAGTCTTAAGGGGCAAATCCCGTGTGGAGAGCCACACACGTTGACCCAGGCGGTACCGTGGGGCCCGGGAACGATGCTTGTCGGCTTGGGCCTTCATTCTCGCAGCCGAGCGGCGAAGGGTCAGGCGGGTTTGCCTCCACGTGCGGCGGCACCGGCGGATGAAGGCCTCGGCAGAGGGGACCCCAACCTCCTTCTCTTGGTCCGGGAACAGGGGTGGTTGGTAGCCCAGGCAGCACTCGAAAGGCGAACGTCCAGTTGCGGAGGAGACGTGGGAGTTGATCGCGTACTCGGCCCAGGGAAGTTGTTGACTCCACGAGGAGGGATTTTGGGACACCATACAGCGCAGCACCGTCTCCATCATCTGGTTCGCCCTCTCCGTCTGGCCATTGCTCTGTGGATGAAACCCTGAAGACAGACAGACAGAGGCACCTAGCAATTTACAGAAGGCTTTCCAGAAGGCGGATGTGAATTGGGGCCCTCTATCAGAAACTATCTCTACCGGTAACCCGTGTAAGCAGAACACATGATTGATCATGAGGCTAGCAGTGTCTTTGGCAGAAGGGAGACTGGGCAGGGGAATGAAGTGGACCGATTTGGAGAAGCGATCCACTACGGTGAGTATGGTGGTATTACCGGCTGATGGGGGTAACCCTGTAACAAAGTCCAGGGAAATGTGAGACCATGGTCTCTGGGGCACGGGCAGGGGCTGTAGCAGACCGGCAGGGGGTTGGGTGGAAGTTTTATTTCGGGCACAGACCTGGCAGGCCCGAACAAAGTTGAGGCTGTCCTCTCTTATGGACGGCCACCAGAATCTCCTTTCAATGAAGGCTAGAGTTCGTCGCGGACCAGGGTGGCACGATAACTGGGTGGAATGACCCCACTGCAGGACCTGAGAACGGACAGAGCTCGGGACATACAACCGGTTGGCGGGGCATTGACTGGGCCCTGCCTCTCCTGCTTGGGCTGATAAAACGGCTGTTTCAATGTCAAACTGGGCTGCCCCTACAAGGCAGCGGGGAGGGAGAATGGTGTCGGATTCAGGGGCCGTCTTAGATGCCGAAAACTGTCGGGATAGGGAGTCAGGCTTAACGTTCTTGTGGCCCGGACGGTAAGACAGGGTAAAATTGAACCTGGCAAAAAATAGGGACCAGCGTGCTTGTCTGGGATTAAGTCTCTTGGCCTTACTGATGTATTCCAGGTTCTAATGGTCGGTCCAGACTAAAAATGGGTGCAGGGCACCCTCCAGCCAATGCCTCCACTCCTCTAGGGCCAACTTGACGGCTAGCAGTTCCCGGTCACCCACACTGTAGTTTTGTTCAGCTGGAGACAGGCGATGGGAAAAAAAGGCACAGGGGTGAATTCGGTTATCTTTCACAGAACGCTGTGACAGTACGGCACCGGCCCCAACCTCAGAAGCATCGACCTCCACGATGAACTGGCGATTGGGGTCGGGCAGGGTCAGAATTGGGGCAGAGGTGAACCGATGTTTCAAGTCTTGGAAGGCTTTGTCTGCTACTGGGGACCAGACAAACCTTACAGCGGTAGAGGTTAGGGCGGTGAGGGGGGCGGCCACAGTGCTAAAGTTTCTGATGAATCGTCTGTAGAAATTTGCAAACCCCAGGAAACTCTGTAGGTCCCGACGATTAGCAGGTGTGGGCCAATCCAAAACCGCCTTGGTTTTACCCTGGTCCATCCTTACAGCGCCGGGGGTAATCACATGGCCGAGAAAAGTGACAGTCCCCTGGTGGAACTCACACTTCTCGGCCTTCACGAAAAGCTGGTTCTCCAGGAGGCGCTGCAGGACCTTGCGGACATGGATGATATGGTCAGACAAAGTCTTGGAAAAAATTAAAATATCATCAAGATAGGCAAAGACAAAAACGTTCAGGAATTCTCGTAAGACGTCGTTAATCAGAGCTTGAAAGACTGCGGGGGCATTAGTTAAGCCAAATGGAACTACAAGATACTCATAGTGTCCGGAGCTGGTATTGAAGGCGGTCTTCCACTCGTCCCCTTCACGTATGCGGACCAGATGGTAGGCATTCCTAAGGTCAAGCTTCGTAAAGATGGTGGCCCCCTGGAGAAACTCAAAGGCAGAGGACATAAGAGGAAGAGGGTACCGGTTCTTGACAGTAATATTATTGAGACCCCGATAGTCAATGCATGGCCGCAACGAACCGTCCTTTTTCCCAACGAAGAAAAACCCCGCTCCGGCAGGAGACGAGGACGGTCGAATAATACCTGCGGCGAGGGACTCCTGGATGTATTTGTCCATAGCCTCCATCTCCGGTCGGGAAGGGGAATACAAACGACCCCTAGGGGGGGAAGTGCCTGGGAGAAGATTAATTGCACAGTCATATGGCCGATGAGGAGGGAGAGAGGAGGCTTTGGACTTACTAAAGACGGCCTTTAGGTCCATGTAGTCCTGAGGAACCCCTGATAAGTCTGGGAACTCTTCCTGGGAGTCGGGGCCCGGGCTCACTGGAGTCTGGATCTGGGGAAGGCAATTTGAATGGCAGAAAGAACTCCAAGTCCTAATACACCTTCCTAGCCAGTCTATGTGTGGGTTGTGTTTAACAAGCCAGGGGTGGCCAAGAACCAACGGAACTTGAGGAGCATTGATAACATGAAAACTTATCATTTCGTGATGATCACCAGACAGAGTCAGACTCACCGGAACCGTGGTGTGAGTGATCTTGGCCAATTCCACTCCAGTCAGTGCATTGGCCACCAGAGGTTTCTCTATACTGGTGACAGGTAGCTGCCACTGACTTACCAAGCCGGCGTCAATGAAATTCTCCTCGGCCCCGGAGTCTATGAGTGCTGCCACCTCCATTTGTTGGGCTTTCCAACCCAGAGTGGCTAAAAGAAGGGAGCGCTGAGCCGATGGGGAGTGTGTGGGGGTCACGCTCGCCAGTACTCCCCTAACTGGTGAGCGTTGGGTCTTTACCGGACAGGAGGCAATGTAGTGGCCTGGTTGGCCACAGTATAAGCAGGCGCGGGAATAGATCCTCCTTTGCCTCTCCTCCGGAGTCAGGCGGGTGCGGTCGACTTGCATCGGCTCTGGTCCCGCTGTGGTGATGAGCGCAGGAGGTGGTTGCAGGCCTGGGGTAGCTGGAGACTCAGTAGGAAACCTGGACCCTCTTGGACGGCGGCGTTGCTGTAGTCTCGCGTCGATGCGGATGGCCAGGTCAACGAGGTCCTCACAGGATGGGGGCAGGTCATGGGATGCTAGTTCATCCTTGATGTCCTCGGATAAACCACTTAGAAAGGTGTCATAAAGTGCCTCAGAGCCCCATTTGGTGGTGGCAGCAAGGGTTCTAAAATCGATCGCAAAGTCTGACACTGACCTCCGCCCCTGACGCATCTGCAGTAGCTCCCGAGCAGCTTCTCGTCCATGTTTGGAGCGATCAAACACCCTCTTCATCTCTGAGGCAAACCCCTGGAAGGTCTCACAGACGGCTGATTCAGCATCCCACATAGCAGTTCCCCACTCTCTGGCACGCCCCGACAGTTGAGTGATCACGTAGGCCACCTTAGATCTATCAGTGGGAAAGGTGGTTGGTTGGAGCTCAAAAATGAGGGCGCATTGGGACAAGAAGGAACGGCAGATGCCAGGCTCGCCGGAGTACTTCTCCGGTGGGGGCAGCCGTGGCTCGTGGGCGGGCCGAGAAGACGAGACTGGAGGGGGCTGATGGAACTGGAGCCCCTGAATCTGGGCGGTCAGGTCCTTGACGCTGGCGACCACTGCGTCGAGCCGAGTCTGGTGGCGGCCAAGGAGCGCCCCCTGCTGTTCCAGGCAGGTCCTCATCAGATTCTGATCCGCTGGGTCCATCCTGGTCCGACCGTACTGTTAGGACTTGTACGGAAACACAGGGACCCAAATGCAGATCAGTCTTAGGAGTGTTTATTAAAGGTCACAAAAATATCTTTCAAAGTATCAACAAAAATAATCCACAAGGGCAGTAGCAAGAATACTTTTCAAAATACTAACGAAAGGTGTCCACTAAGGGATAAGGGAAAATAAACACTCGTCAAGGTACAAAGGGATATTACAAAGTAGCAAAACAAAATCTTTAGATAATTCAACAGAAGGAGACCGCAACGGGCACAAACGGCAGAAAACAGAGTCAGGCAGGTCAATAGTAAATACCAGGGGCAGGAGTCGGAAACCTCAAACGCGGGGGAAAACATGCAGACGGTCGGACACAGAGGGAAGGACTAACAAGGCTTAAATACAGGCTGACACACAGAGGTAACAAGACACAGCTGGACAGGATCACAATCAGGGAAGACACAGGAAGGGAGGGGTAGGCCATACAGAGTAATGTATTTGCCGCTGTTGACCAGCAGGGCGGCCAGAGTCACGGTCCCGGATACTAACAGAACCTAAGACTCCTAAGACTGAGTTTTTCTGTCTTTTTGTGCGTGTTGCTCCTTATATTTAAAATCTTCTACATAATGAGCTAAATTAAAGCCACTGGTTTAACTTTCAACATATTTTTCTGACTGCAATATCAATTCAGAATCTATTTTTATGCCTCACATTCTCAGTTCACTTCTGATAGCCTGTTGGTGTTGAATGGAAAACAATATAAAGAAAACTGTTCAGAAACTGTCCCAAATAGAGAAAAAGTTTACGCTTATATAAAATGGTACATGAATACATTCAAATAGAGGATAGAAATAAAAGATTGTAAATTGAATCGTAATGGACTGATCGCTAATAGCACATTCAAAGCGAAAGCAAAGCAAAAATAAAAGGAGAAGTGCGAGCAGGTCTTAGTTGAGGCCATCGCTGTTGATGCGTCACCCAAACATGGTGGAGTGAGGTCACCGTGTTTACTACTGAATCAGAATCTGAGGCAGATTTCTGTCTGAGCTGGCTGAACGTCCTGGACATTACATATACATGCTATTATCATGTGGAAAGACTTGTAATGGCTCTTTTTTTTACTATAACTGACAATAAGATGACTTTGTTGAATAGGAAGATCCTATTTTTAAACATTTTACTGTCAGTGATTAACAGGACTTAAGATAAATAGTAAGCCTTATCACAAATCCATGTCTAATCATGTAGTAAACTACTCCTATGATATGTGTTCACATATATAGTCATAAGAAATACAAATCTGTATACTAATAAAATGTGCATCTGTGTCGCTAAAACTTTATATTGAAAAGAGATGTGAAGATAGTAGATGTCTAATCAGAAGATGTAATCAGCTCAATGTCGTGTTCAGTTATTTCCTGAGATACATCATCTAGGTCAGATACAAGAGTGAGAAGAACCAACTGATTTTTAACTATAATATGTTTTTAATTAAACCTAAGTGCATCAATTTATGATGTTACAATAAATATTTTAAAATTCCCACTTCATGGGTTGGACAATATGCTCATCGCTCGCAATGCAATGATAAACTCTTAATATACATCTACGAATGCTTAGAATATAAGTGGATACAACAGCAACAACCCATCCTTCCCCCATTCAATCACTCAACTCTATTTATAGTAAAAAAAAAAAACTAGTGTAAGCAACTTTTCTGATAAATCTCAGTATGACTAATACACCGACAGCACATCACAAGTGACCTGATTTTAAATGAGTCCACCACCTCCCGAACACCACCCACCTACGGAACTCTGTCATTCAGGTCTCGTCATTCATTCATTCAGAGGTCCCAGAGTTCAAGAAAATCCACAGAAAATGACTCAGACGGACAGGAATCCTGATATCAGCAAGATGTGTGAGAGAACTTCCAGAAAATCAGACACGACACATGAAACATGGCACAAATCAAAGCATCATCATACGCTGAAGAAAAAAAATAATCAGATCCCAATGATTTTTGACCACTGGCCCAGAACTGACATTTTAGTCTATAATCCAGTATACTATTAACTGTTTAATTTTATTAAACTTTTTTTTCATCTTATTGTCATTATAATTTTTTAATTTTGCTCTGTTGTTTCATTGTAAAGAATATATATGCAGATCTGTATGAATTACTATGTTGAAGTGAAATAAAAAAAAAAGTTATTGCATTGAAAAGCTGGCATTATTTCATTGTCAAGTTATTTTAAAACCATTAGTGGACTTGAAGAAATTGTCATTTTTTACAAAATAAACTTTCTTCAATGGTGCGTTGATGCACCTCAGATACCTTTTCTCAATGTGGCTTCAGCTTAATTTACCATAAAGCCAGGAAACAGCTAGTCACAATCAGCATCTCTTCAACTCAGTTATTATCATGTTAAATCGACTTTAAATATTAAGTCCATACAACAAATGAAATGTGGAAACAACAACCGAGCAACAAAGCTTCAGGAAGTGGCCGCCCCTAGCCAAAAAGACGCCGGCACACCCGTAAAAACCACAATGCATCATGTTAGCACACATTTTGTACAGATAAAAAAATAAAGATGATTATTAAGCCCCAAAGACGCCGGCTAACAGGCCTAAGTTACTCCTGGACTAATCCTGCTAGCTGGTCCATGTGTTTTCAGTGTTTATGCTAAGCTAGGCTAACCTTCTCCTTGATTTAGTCCTCATTGACCAAACAGACATCAAGAGGCTTATCAATGTTCTCAATTCTCCTTTTTTTAGCTTCACCTTTGGAATGAACCATGCTAACTCCAGTTTTTACTGCTAAGCTAAGCTAACGCGGCTCCTATTTAGCAATAGTAGTGAGACTGGTGTCCATCCTTTTATCCGTCTCTTGCCAAGTAAGCGAACAATTTTTTTTCCCTTAAAAAAATGTCCTTAAACATATTTCATTAACTTAACACAAAGTGACAAACCCAAGTGAAGGGCCAGGCTTGCAGGACTTAGGCTACTTGAGTAAATGAACCCATTTACATGCACTGATTTTAAAGCTGGTGACATTTCTTTAGAGAAACAGGGATGTATTTAAAAGGTCAGACTTAAATATTCTGTCTAATACATATTTTGTTTTTATTTTTATTTAATCTGATGCTGTTTTTATTTTATATGATGCTGGTCTTGTTAAATGTTAACAGGTTACATTCTCAATGACAAATCGGCTACAGGTCGCTGTCTAAAGTCATGTTTTATAAAAAGGCAAAAAATCCTTCTGATTTCTCAAC
Source organism: Eupleurogrammus muticus (assembly GCA_036785175.1). Classification (NCBI taxonomy): domain Eukaryota; kingdom Metazoa; phylum Chordata; class Actinopteri; order Scombriformes; family Trichiuridae; genus Eupleurogrammus; species Eupleurogrammus muticus. Next base: position 3,881,398 of record JAYKQN010000014.1, read on the forward strand.
TGAAAGATAAGGTTGTTATTCAGCATGAGCCTATCAGTTGATTTAAAAAAAAAAAAAAAAGGAACTGTGATCTTCTGCTTTTCGGTTCGTGCAAGATAGATAATATCCCTCACTGTCATTCTGCACAGATGTTCTCCTCGTCGATAAGAAAAGTCAAAGTCACTCTTGTGGACGGCTTTCGTGCTGCCGTTCAAGCTCTGTTTCTGCTAAAGCGATTTCACAATAATGAGCCGGTGTCCAGTCATGTTTCAGCAGCAGTGATCGGCCGTTATTCAGCTCGGGGGAGGAGAGGGAAGCTCGGGTCAAGCAAAGGGGTTACGCTGCTATGAGTGCAGTAGTCCCCTCTAAAATGCACATTTCCTCAGCCGTTTTCTTTCCATCCTGGATTCTTTGCATTTTGCCACCCGTACTGAAGTGGGTATGGTACCGACGCTGGTAGTCGCCCTACTTTTCATCTTCAACTTCACAAAATAGAATCAAAAGAAGACCAACTTGAAGAAAAATTGACTCTGAGGTTGTGGTGGATTTGAAATGACTCGCAGAACGTCACACATCAGAGAATATGTTCACAGGCGCCGCGCAGATAAGAAGAACGTGCGCTTGTCTTGTCTTTCCCAACCCCCCTTTTTGTCGTTATTATATTTATTTTCATTTGCATACACGGCACAGAAACCAACAGAATGTTGTTTGTTGAGTGGAGAAAAAAAAAAGTCTGAAAGACAGGCCTCAGATTTCAGGCCATGGGAGAAAAAAAAAGAGCAAAATGGTTGAATTAGGAAATATTTTTTCACAAGAATAAACAACGATTTCATAGGTGAGATGAGGCAATGGTTGGCGTCTAGAACAGGAAAAGAAATAAATGGATAGAAAAAGAAATGAACCACAGGCCATGAACTCTAACCTCTCTAATGGCCGTCTCCCCCCCTTCCCCTCCAATAAAAGACACGCAGACACACAATGACCAGGAAGTACCGAGCAGGTTCCTTCACATCCACACACCAACGTTCCCCCACCGATGAGATTCTTAGTATTTGCGTGGGGGAAATTTACAACCAGAAACGGGCTGGTTGAAAACAAGGGGGAGCTGCTGATGGATGGGTCCAGTGATGGATGACGGAGGTGATTTGTGGAGTGTTTATGGCATAAATCCAACCGGGTTTCTAGTCAGTGTTTCTTCCGTCTTTCACACTTTCAAGGTTTTTGTTTTTAACGTGATCATATAGCAACAGGAATTAAACCTGTGCGATCATTCAGCACAAGTCAATCTTTGACGTGAATCAAATCGAGTCCAAGAGTGAGAACTACCTGCCTCCTACAATGCAGCAATATATGAGGTGTGGGCATGCTAGGAAAAAAAAACACATCTGTTTGTGAACCTCCTGTTTGAAAGAAGAGCTGTCTTGTGGTCAGCAGAGTTCTGTAAATCATAGTCATTGTGTTCACACCCGGCTCCTATCTGGTGGCTGCAGTTGGGCCCAGCTGAGAGCTCGATGAGATTCGGGCCGGCCACTCCCAGGTCAGGGCGCATGTGGTTGAGCCCGAGGAAAGGGAGTAGAATCAGATTATAGCTGCGAGGAAAGTGCCCGAAGATAGTTTTAAAAGAGGAGGGAGGGGGTGATACCCTGCGGTTAGGGCTTCTGGAGCTAGAGGAACCTGTGAGGGGATGAGATAGCATGATGTGGTTTTCCTTCGAGATGCCACAGTATGCAGGAGCAGAAGTGAACGCTCCGAGAGCCAGCGCCTGGACTCAGCCCAGACATGAGCCAGGGAAAGTCGGTTTAGCCACAATAGTCTATTGTGGCATGAATCCATTGCACATAGTGTATGGAATAAAAACAGCTTTGTGTGATTTTTGTACTGCACGTTTCATGCTCTGAATCATGGAAATGGCAAAACCTCAGGATAATTGGAAACATTTAAGATGTGTTTAGCTTTTATCTGCAAAATTAAAGTTTGTTTTAGTTTCACGTGTCAACAATTACAGTTAATCTGATCTTCCAATTGACTTAAAGATATTGTAGAAGTTCCTCATTCTCTCATTAATGACGTAAATGAGCTGCAGGACCTTGGCCGAACAAAAAAAAGCACCTTTCAAACACTCAAAACTATAATATGTGAGTTTTGAAAGAGCAAATAACACATTTGCTTTCTTATTAATGAAGATTTAAATTCAATCAATAGAATTATACACACTCGACACTCAGGAGTTCTGCTATGATATAGTGACAATCTTTACTGCATCCATGCTCTAATATATAATTCTCAGTACTTGTTACTGTGTTTTTTCCCATATTTTATGCACACTGAGACTTTAAACAAGCCACTCTAGAGTTGTGATGTCACAACTGTACCGTTCAAACCAGCCAAACAGGAGTTGCTGTTTATTATTAATGAGACAAACTACAAAACGACCTGTTCTTTCTAGAGCTACAGAGAGAAGCCATGCAAAAACGACACGATGAGATGACGATTGGTTCTTAAATCCACAAATATATCCTGTCGAAATCACAATTTCAACTAAAACCTAGGAAAAGTTAACAATGTGAGAGCAAAACTGTGTCATACAAATCAAGACAACACTGTGTGAAGCAGACGTGCACAACGATCTCGTGTCAAAATTCACATACATGCGGTATCAAAGCTGCAGGTTTCAGTGTATTTAAAAATACAAAGAGGGTCGCCACAGTTTTCTCAAAGAAGGTCATACGGGGGGTCGGGGTTGAGCTTAAAAAAATAACCTCATGGTTTACCGGCTCAGAGTTCAACACACACACAAACACACACACACACACACACACACACACAGACACACACACAGTTTCCCCCTGTATTCACTGCTACTAGCTTCTATTTCAATCACATACTTTATGTCAGACTTAAAGAACAAGAATCAAGGCCTGTGTGTGGAGAGATGAGATGAAGTATAGGTTGTGGCAGCACTGATAGCGTCTCCCCGGCACCGTTTGGTTTCCTGTAATGAGTCAGTGTTTAACCCTGAGTTTGAAAGCTATCACGACGACACGTCCTCTCACTCAGGTTTTTTTTTGTTTTCACCCTCATAATAATCAGCATCTGAATGTCAGACAAGGCTTACATTCGCTTATAATAATCAAACTAGTTTTCTGAGAACTGTGATGCAGATTTGTGCAACGATGTACGAGACAAAATGTTGCCCTGGCTCATTTGTCTGCAGGATGCACATAATAATAAACTTTAAGCTTTATTATTATTTTTTAATAGGAGAAATCTTTTGTGTTGCTCATGCCGTGAGAAAAGACTGCTGTCTACCTAAAATAGTAATGGGAGATGTGGGAATTATTCTGAAAAATTCTCACAGTTTCCCATTTTTTGGTCACTGACTTCCCCTTTTGATCTTTTTTAGAATCCAAAACAGATAGACGGAAATCTAAAGAAAGTGGAAAAAAGAAATGTGAATCACAGATATATATATATATATATATATATATATATATATATATATATATATATATATATATATATATATATATATATATATATATATATATATATATATATCACATCTGTTTGAATTGGTGGGAACCCCAGAGAAATAACTGATTTGTTGTTGTTCAATGCAAATATCTGGTAAAAAAGGGGCCAGTAAACTATTTTATCAGAGCATGAATCAGTGTTTTTGTTTAACTGCCATGGCTGAAGAATATGAAAATTATTTTTCTGAGAGAGAGAGAGAGAGAAATACAGAGCAAGAGTGTGTGTGTGTGTGTGTGTGTGTGTGGGAGGGGGATGCTTGTGCTTGTGGTGGCTTTCTGCAGCCTGTGAATGTTATTTAGACACTAAGTGTGGCCTTAGACCCGGCGTGTTGTCAGAGCTGCAGTATCACAGCTGTGTGAGTATGGCACATGTGTTTTTTTCGCCTATCTGCGCTTCGCTTGCAGCTCCCTCAACTTGTTGCAGCTGCATCAAACAAACTCGGTTCCCACGTGGGACGCGAATCGATACCTTCCGCGCTCTGGTCCGGGCCTCGAGCGGTGCGTAAATCTTCGCTATGATTTACATTTGGCACCGACAGATTTCTGACTTGGACGCGTCCTGTCTGTTAATAATTGTAGCGCCCCCCCCCCCCTCTCCCCATTTGTGTCAGTGGACAGTCTGATTGGTCACGAGTCTGAGCCGGGAGGTTTTTTTTTTAATGATGTAAAACAATAAGGATGAAGTCAGTAAGCAGAGTCAGTGTAAGGGATACCTCCGCGCCTCCACCAGCAGGCTGTTGTGCGGAGCGGCCGTGCGCGTCTCATTAACAGATCACTTTACAAGCAGTCAAACAAACAGGTCATTCTCCATCACAGCGTGCCCGGCGCGCCCCGGCCGTCCACCAGCACACGCGCCTAATCGCATTCGGATTAAATAATTAAGCCTGTGTTGTGAATCATATGGTTTGAAGTCACTCGGAATAAATTGGTAGTTGCTCAATCTCAACCTGCAGGCTGCGCGGCGCGCAAACGCAATCTCGGGTTTTATTTTTGTCATTTTTGTCGCACTCTTTGAAAGCATTTACAACTGTAGAGGTTTACGCAAAAAACAAAAAGGAATATTAAAAAAAAAGAACTACCCAACACTGGAATTCCGTGAGAGGATGCATGTTTACTCGAAAACAGCATAAAACATCCCTTTGTTTGATTTAAAGCTGCAAATGTAGCGCGTACACCGAGTTCTGCTGGGACCCTTCGCTGAAGGAGCGGTGGTCCTTTTGGCCACCTGCCACGCAACACCTGGTAAACGATACGGCCGCGCTGCGCATGCGTAATAGCCTGCCAAAAATCCCAACGTCGTCTCGGCTGTCAACCAATAGTGTTCCAATCTGTCCAGAGATAAACTCAGAGCGGCGTGGAGCGGAGTGAAGTGGAGGATTTCAGCCCTAATCAGCCACCGAGTGACTGACGGACAGTAAAGAAACATGCCGAGATCTTTCCTGGTGAAGAGTAAACGGGCCCACAGCTACCACCAGCCCCGCTACCTGGACGATGACTACAGCAGACTGGACACTATTCTGGCTCACGTGTGCGCAGGTATGTCCATGCGTAATTACGCACGAGAATTGTTGGAAATGCGAATCCAATTTGTGCACATTAATATAAAAGGTAAATGCTTTCTATTATACAAATGGACACCAGTTGCACTGTCTGATTCCTCTCTTCCGCCGTTACTAGAGAGCAAATCTCAGGTGGAGTTTGAGTCCAGCCTGGAGCCGCAGGAGGATGCGAGCGCCGGCGCCGACAGGCTGTCCCCCGGGTCCCGGCTCCTGTCCCCGGGGTCTCTGTCTTCCAGCTCGCCGCTGAGCTGCGGGGGGAGCGTATGTGACCGCTCGTCCGACTGTGATTTCTGGCGTCCGCCGTCTCCCTCCTCCTCCCCAGGTCTGCCCGCTCTTATTTTCATCGAGACGAATTCGGGGGCTATGACGAAGTTTTATTTGAACTGTGATAATTGTCAGCTGTTCATGAGCCTTTTAATTTCACAACTTTTTGCTGCCATAAATATGTCTATTATGAGTAAACTGTTAATATAAACAAAAAACAATCATTTTAACGAAGTTGAAAAAAATATCTGACTCTCTTTTTAACTTCCTAATGATAAAACTCGGAGTCTCTTTCTTAATAGTTTGGTTATTACACTTTTACACCACTTCTACTAAAGTCCGCAGTTACCAATCATTAAATTGTCTCTATGGATTTCCAGATTCAGAGAAATGTTCCACTCCAGCCGCGGATGACGGTCACCACTTCAACACGCCGCTCTTCCCTTACTCCTGGACGGCATACTCGGGCTCGGAGCTGAGGCACCTGGTTCAGGGCTCGTACCAGCAGCTGCAGGGCCACAGGGAGCCCCATTCACCCGCCAGCCTGTACGGGGCCGAGGACGGCGGCGCGGAGCCGCTTTACGCACGGCGCGGCCCCGCGGCGGGATGCTACCAGGACTACTCGCCGACGGCCCAGCAAATGTGCAGGATGCGCGACGCGGACGAGCTGTATCTGGACGCGCAGCAGAAGCCCCGCGGCTCGGAAATCAAGACGGAGAAAGATTTCGTGTCCTCCAGCCTCGGGATAAACGGCTCATACAAATGCATTAAATGCTGTAAGGTGCGTCTGTGTTCAATTAGTCGGTAAACGAACAGCAAAGTGTTTGGCCTCAGGTTTACATGACCAAACTTTTATCATAATTCAGCCAAATACTCGATGTCTCCAGGTGATGTTTTAAGATGATTTTTCCCTGTTCTAATTTAATCTTTAAATGTCATTTTACCCAAACATGTATAGATAGTGTCTCAATATAATAAAACTGCTGTTATTATTTTCCTAATTTAATTTTTAAAATCACTGTTTTTTTTTCCTAAAAAAGGTTTTCTCCACACCCCACGGGTTGGAGGTCCATGTGCGGCGGTCGCACAGCGGGTCGCGGCCTTATGAGTGCGGCATCTGCGGGAAAACGTTCGGACACGCGGTGAGCCTGGATCAGCACCGGGCGGTCCACTCCCAGGTAGGGCCCGGACTGACCCCCCCCCTGACCCGCGGGGGGTAAATCTAAATTTAAAAGGGTTTTTTTTCTCGACCTGTTCACGCTGACAAGTGACGTGTTGTTGCAGGAGAGGAGCTTCAGCTGTAAAATATGCGGGAAGAGCTTCAAGCGCTCCTCCACGCTGTCCACGCACCTTCTCATCCACTCGGACACGCGGCCTTACCCGTGCCAGTATTGCGGGAAGAGGTTCCACCAGAAATCAGACATGAAAAAACACACTTTCATTCACACAGGTGAGCTCCTGTAGAAACTGTCACCCAGAATTAAAAAAAAAAAAAAAAACGTGGCACTGTTTAAATTCCTCACCGTGCGTTACGCGTAAAAGAAAAAAAAAACGTTTCCAACTGCGTGTTTTTGTTTTTTTGCGGCTCCAGGTGAGAAGCCCCACAAGTGCCAGGTGTGCGGGAAAGCCTTCAGCCAGAGCTCCAACCTCATCACGCACAGCAGGAAACACACGGGCTTCAAGCCGTTCGGCTGCGACCTGTGCGGGAAAGGTTTTCAGAGGAAAGTGGACCTGCGGAGACACAAGGAAACGCAGCACGGCCTGAAATGAGCCGCCGCTGCGTCCGCATGAAACCCCGCACTTTTAATGTAACCTAACTATGCATATGCTCGCGTTTTATTTTATTCGATTGTTTGTTGAATTGAAATTTTCCTACTGTTGACTTGTATTAATTATTTAGCCTGAGATATTCTGGTTTAATTTTAAAATAAAACTTTCTGAAGTGTGTTTTTACACGTGATTATTAAAATGCTTGAACATAACTTACAAAGCTGAATCTTTCCTAATCATTTGCTGCAGTGGAAATTAGCTTCTTCAATTTAGTTTTTAGATTTATTGTCAGGGATTAAACATTAACTTTTAGAGCTCAGTTGTCAGTTTTTTTCAGTTAGGATTCAACTTCAGTTTTTGCACATTTAATTGCTTATTAAGTTGTAGGAAAATCTCATCTTTTAGAATTGTTTTGTCAGGATTCTAATCCACAGAAGCACATTGAAACACTGATTGCATTAAAAAAATCTTTTTGTGCAGGGCCCCTGATTGAGTGTACGTTGTGAGAAACAAGAAGCTGTGTTGAGCCATGCAGGCCATCAATCACGTCCCCAATCTCTTTGTCAGAGTTATATCTCCAGTATTAAACAGAAAAAAACGTTTTGTTGCATGCGCCACCTGCTCGAAACCAAATATTTACACACATACGCATTGTCAACATACCCATATAACAAATTACATTATGGGGCCATAAACATGCATGTGAAGGAAGTCTGCAGAAAAATAGCGTCACATTTATGACGGCAAAAAGCTCCTCCAGCACAGCAATAAGCACTTTAACTGGGAAAACCTGGGTGTGATTTATTTGGCCCTGCGGAGGTTAAACATCCAGAGCTCTAAAACTTCAAGGATCTGATTTGCACTTATCTCACCACAGATTGAGTACATAATGCTGCACCACAATATCAACAGAACAAGAGGCTCCAGCACTACATCCTAGATCAGGGTATGTTGACTGCTGTCACCTTTGGTAAAAGAAAACATACATGTATTGACTCAAGATGAATTTTTCAGTCCATATAAGGCACATTATGCAGAAAGAAATGCATTTATCATATATACACATATGATAAGCAACTTAAAAAAACAATAAAGAAACAAATATATTTATAGATCTGACACCCACAAGTTTATTCTGTTCAGTCACAAAACCTGAGTGTGTAAATTTATTATTCATATGTCCTTGCCTGACTCTGTGTGTGTGTGTGTGTGTGTGTGTGTGTGTGTGTGTGTGTGTGTGTTAGTGTCCTGGGCAAAAAGGCCGGACTAAGTTCAAAAGGTCCTGTTCCTGAAGACCGAGTTCCTCAATCAGCGTGTTCAAATACTCAAGCGATGCCGGCGACGCCAAGGCCTCCCGAACCACTGGAGACACATTTGACAACCTGAAAACACAAATGGCAAAAGACAAAATCTAAAAACATGTTTGATGAAGGCACAAAAGCATAAGCCTGACCATAAAAAGTGAACAATAATGCCTTCAACAGTTACTATTAAGCTATTATTTTCTTATTTAAGCTTTATGTTCTGTTCGGGATTCATGTTGTTCCATGAAAGAAAGCAGGTAAACGGAGTCATACCATTACTTTGAGTAAAATGCAGAAGTTGATTTCAGAAATCAATCCCTGTAACAGATTTGATCGTATTGTAGTTTTGACTTAAAAAAAAAAAAAAGAAGTTATTCAGATAATGGTGTAAATACTGAGCACATGATGCTCTGAATCATCCAGTCATATGCTCTGAATCATTTCTAAACTTCGTGCGAAAACGCCGCTCACCAAGATGGGAGAATTCACTGTTTATATACAACATATACTCATCTGAGGACCTACATTACATCAAGAAGTCCTGACACACAACATATGGATGAGTCAACTTTCACACACCTCTGGTCAGGTGTGTTTTGTCTTATCATAGCCTAAGGGTGTGTAGTGACGTATGTGGTATATTAAATACACCTAGAGGAGGCAAATGACTGCAGTTGAATTCAGTGATTCTGCAATAAATCCTTCATAGGACAAACAAGTGTTCGGATCTTCACTCTTAACAGAAAGAGTTGAAAAGATTATTTACTGTTGATTATTTAGACAACAGTGAGCTCCAAGCTCAGGAAGCTTCTCTGCGATGAGATAACACTGTAGGTTCACGTATTTGTTCATAAACTGTGTGGCGATTGATCAAGTCAGCACAGAGACCTACATCCATATTTCTGGCTGACTTCCCCTCACCTCTTGAACTCCTGTCCGGCTCTTCCTCCCCCTCCCCCATCTACCTGTCCTGTCTACCTGCGTGGAGGTGCACTGCTGGTTAATCTCCGATTCACCCCGGAGTCTAGTGTTGCAGGGGGGGCATCCATTATTCAGCCGGCCTGAACAAAAGAGGCCAGACTAGCTCCACAGCTGCCATGCAGCAGATAGATAAGACAGCACGCCAAATTATTCATGATGGAGGAATGGAAGGACAGAGATGCTTGAAGTTAAATGGGAACTAATGAAATCATTGTAGTAGCAGTGGGACGCATGACAATGGATATACACGTTTCCAAAAAGTATCGATGAGGTAAAAACCAAACACGCTATAAATACAGGTTCATCAGACATAAAATCAAATCCCAAAGGCAGTGCTTTAAAACATCCATCTATAGAGATTTACTCATTGTATTACATCACCTTTCAAATTTACAGGTCGGAAAGATTTTTAATCACAATCCTAATCCTTCAATTTAATCAAATCTATTTTTTTCAACCGAATAGAAGCCTACTTTTTCTTTTTTATTTTTAATAAAAAAGACTATGATGTCATTTAACTGGAATGTATGTGTCCAGTGTAATTTCAAGGTCCACTTTCAGTATCTCACATTTGCAATCTACTATATCAGATTACAGTCACAGGTCTCTGTTTTAGATCTGTGACACTACATTTATGTTATGGAAGCCTTTGTTCGGTTCCTGTGAGCTCACATCGTAAGTTATGATACTGATGCAAACTTGACCAGGGTCCACAGAGAGCCATAAATCAGAATCCGCCGGGCACCAGGTGAAAGTTTTCCCAGCCGGGGTATTTTAAAGTGCCCGTTTTGCTCGAATGCATACAGAGGAACTACTGTGTCTGTATGTTTAACCAGAAAGTAAACCGGGCTGCCGTGTGTGCCTTCTGTCCTGCATCACGGATCTGGAGAGGGGCAATCAGGTGGAGATAAGGCCACATGAGGCGTCTCTGTGTACTCAGACGGGAGGAGCACGGAACTGTCCATGAACTGCCAAAACACGCACACACACACACGCATGCACACACACTTTACATTAACCACAACTGTTACCTAATCCTGTACGGTTAGCGTACACATTATTGTTGTACTGACAGTTGCAGGCGCAGGCAGGCAATGAAGGACAGTGGTTTTCAGTTTGCTGACAGGGTGTTTTTTTTTCCCAGAGAAACGAGGTTCCTTGATTTCCTAAGAAGTGGGCTGTCAGCTGTCGCGGTGCACCATCTTAACAGTGACAACACATTCACACTCCTGTACACTTACAGATGGAGCAGCACAATGGCAATCAGGGTCCACTCGGGAGGTTTGTAGCTGATGTTTGTGTTGGTGAACCTGTGGTGGAAAGAAAAAAAAAAAACCTAAATACCTCAAAGATTTAAATATCTATTCACAGAATACACATGAATAAACATGTAAGCAGAGGTGTGAGCATCTCTCTCTCTTCACTTGATCCTGATGATAAGTAAACTAGGAAAACAAAACACACAAGGCCAAACTGACCGTCACAAACACAGGCGACAATAGTGCGATGATGTACGTTTCTCTGACACCGCTGCGTATATCTTTGGTTTCGGCCTCTTGTCACGAGGGGCCTCTCAACGGCAAAAAGAGAATTCCTGGAAGCGTGACTCTGGAGGGGTTACCCTGCTTCTAAATCACTGACACAGTGATTTAATAGAAATCCTGTCGAAAATAGCCAAACCAGCCTATGGCAGGAAAAGTTTTATTCAGGAACAAGATTTCCTTGAAGTGAAGGGATAAACTAACTGTTTATACCATACCTCACGGGTGTTTTTACTGACTTTAAGCTCATTTTGCCTAAATTGTCAGACTGTCATTAGTTTTATTGCATCTGTTATGGCGGTGGTGGTGCACCTTTAACATTCTTATAGGCAAGACTAATCAGACAGAAGGGGAAACCGCTGTGTGAGTGTAAATAAAATACATATAGTACAGTATAGAGCTGCAATTTATAATTTATTTCATATATCTTCACCTATGCATCTATTATGTTTATTACAAGCATATTAGGCCAATACTATTTGCAGATGACTGTGTTTCCACCAGTTTTGTCTTCTCATAAAAAGACAAAAGAAATGTTGTGCAGAACAAAAACACATAGATTACAGTTGAGTTTGATTTTATCAGACAAGAAAACACAAAAAAAAAAAAAAAAAAAAAAGATAAAATAAAAATATGTCTAACACTCGCCTATTAAATTAACGTGATGAGTCAATAGATTCGTCACAGGTGGAAAGTCAGTCTAAATGAATGCAACCCTAATTTTTGTTAGGACTTACACCTTTGCTTTTCCTGCAATGACATTTTCAATTTCTGCTGTGAAAAAGGCCCATATAAACCCTTACTAAGCTGTAGGAACCTTTTATTTTAGCACAATGCTCCAGAATTTCAGTTATATTTGCTCACTACAAAGTTTAACATTTTACTTTCTTGTACCATATTGTATAAATATACATATATTATTGCAGTAATTAATAGGCTGTGTTTCCTCACTTTATGTAATATTGAAAAATATGACTAAAGTCTTATTATTATGATGTGTGTGTGTGTGTGTGTGTGCACTGACCTGAATGTCCTGACCAGGTTGTTCAGGTCAGTGGAGACATCACTCATGGTGAGACGCAGTGGACCCACAATATTTCTGAGACTGCACGCCACAGAGGCAAAAGTGAGCAGGGACAAAGAGAGAAAAACAAATTTAAAAATTGTATTGTTACTGTCAATAAATCTTATCAATCAGTAAACCGGGTACAATAAAATACAGAGCACAGGAATCAGTCCATATGTGCCATGTTAGGGTTTACTACAGTGGTAGAGGTAACAGGTTCTTTCCCACATTGGCCACACTTGTTCGTTACCGGCCAACTTACAGTTCATATTACGTGTTCAGGCTAATATGGTTTGCATATGGTACATGTGCGGTAAAATACTTTAAAGTAATGTGAAGTGGTTGCAATCTGTTAAATTAATGACTGGTCACAGCTGGAAGAGCACATGAATAAACGGATGCAGGACTTCGGATACAAACATACAATAGATAAGCTTCACAGCGGCCATATTGACATGAACTAGTAGGTAAACATAGGTGTTACTAATGACACTAATTAAGGCTCCATTTCATCAACGCCAAACAGAGTCAGAGTGCTGCTATTGTGCATGCAGACTAACTGGAAAGGCTAAATGGAACCTTAATTAGTATTATTGATTAACTTCATATTTCATGTCACAAAATTAAACACTTAACATTTAAATGCATAATACAAAAAATGTACACACATCTGCATGCAGACACGCATCCACACACACACACCTGTTAGTGAGCTTCTCCACTGTGATTCTTTTCTGGATGAGATGCTGAGCCTGAGAGTCAACAAGCGGCAGAACTGGAACCTTCTTGCTCTTGCCCTGGTCCTGGTCCTGGTTCTGGTCCGGGATTGTTGCCTGGTGGGCGAACAAACAAGAGTTTTTTCAGAGAAAAAAAAAAACTCACTACAAAACTTAATTACAGAAAATTTGTTTCTAATGTCAGACTTTTTCCATACACTGCCCCCATGTGGCCAGCTACTCTTATAACTACCTATTATTATTATTACTCTACTATTATATTATTATACTACAACTGCACTCTAATACCTGCACTTCTTTTTTTTTATAAATGGCTATTCGTATACTGATATGTTACTATTATTATACTACAAACATTACTGTGATTACCATCATCTTGTCTCTGCACCTTATCTACCCACTTATCTTTTGCATAAGTGTTTTTATTCTAATTTTTATTATTTTTTTTTAAATTTCTATTTCAAATTTTATCTTCCTTAATGTTTGAGAGACAATGCCAAAACTTGTATGTACGGTAACCCTAAAAACTTGGTACCAGAATGTTTAACTTGCCTAAAACGGTTTAAAAAAAAAAAACTAAACACAATCATGATTTTGATATTAAAAATTGCAGCTATTAGTATTATTGTTATACAAAAAACATCAGTATGAGTCTATATAGTTTTTGTATTCCTATTATATTTCTATATGTTGTCATTGTATTCAAATGTACCGGACGGCTGCTATGGCAACCGAAATCTTTCTTCAGCATGAATAACAGGTGTCTCCCTTTACAACCTTCCTCTTCTCCTTTTCTTTCTTCCTCCACTCACCTTGTCCCCCCCCTCCGCCTCCTCAGGAAGAATCCAGGTCCCTTTGTAAAACTCTCGCACTCGGAGCTCCAGCTGCTGCGTTTCCTTCCTTAAAGTCTTAAAGTCTGGAGCTGCTGCTGAAGGTCTCTTTTGCCCCATCGCATCAACCCCTCGTCCGTCCTCCTCGCTCACTTCATCCTCGAGGTCATCTTCATCCAGCTCCTCTTCTTTCTCTTTCTTTTCTTCCTCCTCATGTGCAAAGGCAGAGTCCAGAGAGTGATCTGCGCTGCACAGGAACCTCAGAGTCTCGTCTGTGCTCCATTCCTTTAATGTCCTCCTCAAGAGCTCCAGAAGGTTCAGTCGGATGGAGTTGGGTTCGGTTTTGCCTCCGGTGGAGTGGTTCTTGAGGAGATCACGGAGCCCTGCTGCACCTCTCCTGCTCATGCCCACCTGGGTGATTTTGAGGCCTGCTGTCAGAGTTGAGGAAGGGAGATCTGCTGCAGGATCTGTTTCTGTTGTGGGGTTTGAATCAATAAATGGAGGAGGAGATGTGACTGGAGCTGTTTGGTCCGCTTCTGATGCTGTCGAATCCACCGGTGCAAGGTGTGAGATTGGCTCAGATAAACTGCACAAATCCATCTTTGCTGTGGCCTTTTCGAGGAGTCCCCTCTCCTCATTGAGTGTCAGTTCTCCACTAGGTTGTTCAGGTTTTTCAGTTCCACATGCAGGAGATGGCCTCCGATTCTCATCCATTTTTATTTTTCCTGCTCTCTGATTTTCATGACACCGCATTTCCTCTTCATCTCCATTCTGTTTCTCTCCCCCCTCTCCTCCCTCATCTTCATCCGTGCGTTTCGGCAGCTCACCCCAGTGCACCCTGGGTCGCTGATGTTGACAGACCACGCTGGAGACAAACTCCTGCTCCTGCTCTGCGTCGCTGTTGTCGCTGAGGCCGGTTTCAGCCGAACGCTGCTGAGGGCCGAGCGTCTCTTCGGGTTGAGCCACCAGCGGGTTCTCGATGTCCTGCTCTTGGACACGACTCTGTGAGAGCCTCACCACCTCACCGGAGCTCCCACTGGACACACAAGTTAAGTTTGTAAATGTAGATCACAGTCAGAATCGTAAAAAAAAAATAGAAAACCGCAGTTGATTTGACAGAAGATAATACATACCCATCGCCTCTCTTCATTAGTTTGATTTCTGCAGGACTGGGGGCAAGAAAAGGGAAAGTCTTAACATTTAACACATTATTATATTCTATATTATATTTCAGGACAGAGACACAGAGCAGCACATGTACCTCTCATGCATCCTGAGCCAAAGCGGTGTCTTTGATATTTGTAGCTCAAACTCTTTGGAGGCTTTGTAGCAGAAGTTACTACAAAAACACTGAATATAGACAAGAAAAAATAGTTTTCTTTAAAATGTACATTTTCAACACATCGTTATGCCTTTTTTATACAGGAGGCAGGCAGGAAATAATGGAAGAGAGAAAGCTAAGCAAGCAATGGACCGTTGGATGGGACTCAAAACTCGTGTCAGCTGCTCACAATGTGAGATTTAACGCTCCACCGTGTGATTAAAAATGTGAGTAAAGCCTAGATCCTTATCATCATTTGGTATTTCAATGCATTTAGAATGCATTGAGAATTTGTAAATTTTTTTAATTACTTAAAAAAATTATATGAGCCTTTTCAAACAAATAGCTGTCAGTTTTCTCTTTTCTGTTTTTAAGCCAATGGTTGCAGCACTCACTTTGCGCTCTGTGATGTCATACACCTTGTTGGTTTTAGTACAAATTCTGTACTGCTGAGTTGAGATCTGTAAAATGAACAAAAGCACTGAGAGGATTAGAAAATACACAATACCTGTTTAATAACTTTTTATAAAAAGTTGTTCCAACATGTCTTACCTTGCCCAATTTATTGGGACATGTAGGATAACCACACAGTTTAGCAATGGATCGCTCCTCTATAGCATCTCTGTAATGATCAGAAGTGATGAATTTGGCCTGTGAAAAAGGCAACAACAAGAGTTAGAAATAAATCTCAGCCCACTTATATCTGTGTTTATAGTTCCACATTTTGTTCAATCAAATGTATATCAGTTTTCTCCTAGTCGTCAGGTTAAACTGAGCCCAGTAATACGTACACAGTCCACCAGGAAGTCGTCCGGCACGCTGTCCTCCAGAAGACGCTCCACAACTTGCAGGGCTCTCTTCTCCAGCTCTAGCTTCTCCTGCAGCTTCTCCCCGATGGCTTCTCTCCTGATAACAAACACACACAGCTGTAAATACTGTTCTTTAATGAAATCTCTACATTGGTGTATAGAGGCCCGTTTCCAGCAACCATTACTCCAGGTGTTGTTCTAATGGTACATTGTGTTTGATAATTGCATTAGAAGCTAATGGATGACTGGATGGAGCATTCTTTCATGAAAGCAAAGTTTGAAAGAGAAACTTATTATTTCAAATAAAAATCATTATTACTAAGCTCGTCCATGTCTTGACTATATTTTCTAGTCAATATGCAACTCATTTGATAAATAAAAAGTGTGACCTTTTGTGGAAAACCCCAAATTGTCTGGGTGACCCCAAACTTTTGAACAGTAGTGTATCTTCTCGACATCTCACAGTGTATACTGTATGACTGTATTTGTGTAAAAGACAAAAAAAATGAAAAAGATAAGCTCCTGGTCATAGACATCATAGCAGGTACGGCACTGTTTAGCCTACAATGCTGTTTGTCTAATATAGAATTCAGACAACTATTGCGGAGTTTAAATACCAATGGTCATAGAATGATGAACAGATAAAAAATTAACACAATTTTGCTCGAGCTTCTTGCTGGAGAACCAAACGACACTCGTTGCCACACCGGATACTGACACATGGACAGAGGTGATGTGCGGGGTGGTGGTGGCAGACTGACGGTTGAATAGGATCATGTGGCTCATAAACTGAAGGCAGAAGACCCGACTGCTTTCAGTGTTTTTGAGGATGTTGGGTAACGTAGTTTGAGTCACGGCTCTTCCTGTTTAGGTTCTGCAGAAGTGGACGCAAACGCCCACTGAAGTCACTGCGGGACGTTACCTGTGATTTGTGAAAGTTCACATCCACTTCTGAAGAAGTTTATCAGAAAGAGCCCTGATTCATGCAGTATTGACACGTTACCCAACAAAACCTGAGAGTTGTCACATCCACTGTGTTTCTGTAGAAATCTAGAGTGCTGGAGTTCAGTTTAAGGTCATTACCTTTATTTTTCTCATGTGATCTCAGTTTGCCTGCTAATAAATGGGTTCTGATCTACAGCTACGTCCACCAGAACCATTCACATTGTGAACATATTAGCACAACTTTTCTATTTTTTCAACTCACAAGACAGATCATACAGTCTAAGTATTGTCATATGTATAATCTTTATAATGCGTATACACTACCATTTTCTGACTTTTTATTTGGTTGTGTTTCTTACTCATAATTCTTATTAGTTTCCATGTTTGCTCCACTGCTTTAATGGGTGAATTTCCCGCCTGAGAATCAATAAAGTCTTGTTATATTATCTAATCTCATTAGAAAAGAGTGAAAAGATGCTCATTCAAACCTTCTTGCTTCCTCTTCAGCACTCAGTGTTTTGACATGTTTTCCACCTGCCACAACAAACAACATGGTTACAAACAATAAAAGACAAGGCAGCGTTATTTATACAGCACAGTTCAATGTGCTTCTCATACAACATTAAAATTCACAATATAAGTGGACAAAAATACAAATGATCAACGAGGAATTGATAACATAAAAATAGACGAACACAATGTGAGATTTAAAAGTCACAGTGTAGTACATTTAAATTATTTAATAAAATGCAGATAAGTGTTCAGTTTTGATTAGAAGAACTGAGAGTCATGGCAGCCATGACAGTTTTGTTCCACATATGTGGAAAATAAAAACTGAATTCTCCTTTTTCAGGTTTAGACGATGTGAAGGTTCTGATATTTAAAAAAGCTTATAGAGCCTAGTTTATGGGTCACTGACAGATCATGGCTGGCATGATGAGAAAGTAAAAACCTTCTAAAATAAAGTTTAAAGACGCATTTTTCAGGTATCTCAAATGTAAATTTTGTCTTAATGTTCTTTTATATAATTTTTCTTTTGACAAAAATCATAATTTTGGGGGGAATTTTAGTAAAGTTGTGATTTTGAGAGGCCTGATGAATACTTCTATCTTGTCAACCAACATTTGTCACTAACCCATAAACTAATACTATAATGTAGCATAGCATTTTTACAATATAGGGCTTGTATTTTAATATATTTAGAGGACATTACTTTTCCTTTTCAGTAAAGGTATGTGAGTGTTACTGGGTCACAGGTGACGTTACATTTATTTAAATTTACTCTCTAACTTTAATTTACGACTATTTTACATCAACCACTGAGCCGGACACAACGATAGAAACCAATTTTCGTTCTACATTCGACACGTTTCAGCTCGTTATCCCGTAAACACATTCAGGAATCTTTACATCTCCTTGTAAGACCGTCTAATGGACGGAAAACAACCTTTTTTGGATGTTTTAGAGGCGCCTCTACCGCGTCTCCTCTCCGCGGTCTCCATGCTGCTCCTCTGTTTTCGCTGCCTCTCAACTTTGACCGGTGACGTATTTATTCCTACGGCAAACGCGGAGGGACAAACTCCGTCCGTCGGGCAGCGTGGATTGGTTTTCACGGGGCGGTTCAGGTGGGTTCCAAGCCGGTTATCGACTCTTATATTTGGCCACACAACTTATCTCAGGCGCCTGTCTGCGGAGATATATATTAAAAAACACGTGTTGTCAAAGTAATGACTCAGCTACTTTAGCATAATTAGCATACATGCTCACATAGATTGTGTATTGTCTGATGCTAACACTCAACCCTTTACCAGATGTTTGTTCTTATATATGATGAATGTACAGCTCCGCATTAACATAGAAGAATAACTAGAAGTTGTGCTTGTTTAGGAGGATTTCTGTGTCCCCCTGAGGCATCAGGATGGCTCTGGAGCAGCTCAGTGATGTGGTCCAGAGATGTGTGAGTCCAGGCTGTCTAACAGGGGTCTGGAGGGGGTTCATTCAACCATTAAACCACCACCTCACTTATCAATGCACAGACAGTCTTATTTTTAAATAACCCATGCTTTTCTACAGTGGTTCTCAAACTTTTTCACCTCCAGGACCCTTAAAGTCACGAAAACTAAACCACAGATTCCATCTAATGTTTTTTGTGGTTTAACATGTTTTAGAATAGAAAGTATAGGAAACCTGGAACTGTCAATCAAAAATAAATGAGTCAGTACATAAATAAATACGCCAGTAAATATTCATATTTATTACATTTTACGTTTAATTCATTTTCATATATTTATATATTTTTTCATCTCCATTCATTTTTTACCTCAATATGGAATATGATTGATATGGAAAATTAAATTTAAAATATATAAATTCATGTGCAAAGGAAAAAATACACAAAAGGAACTAAATAGTACTAAATAAAATACATTTATTTATTTTTAATTATGAAAGTCCTCCATAGAAATTGTTCTACATACTGTCCTATATTGTCCTATACTGTCCTACATACTGTCCTATTCATGGAATTATAGTGAAAATAAAGGATTCCCTTTCTTTCTGGGGAAACCCACATGTGATATGATCAGGACGGCAGCAAATATACATGTCAAGTACGACAGGAATGCATGTAAAAAAACAACAACAAAAACAATGTTCGTGTACAATTTTAATGCACTTAAGATCCAACTCTGCTCAACGTGGCCCATGAATTAAAGTGAGTTTGACACCACTGATAAAACAAAGAGAAGCAGCAAATTTCACAACTTCAAAAGCTTGAGACAGTATTTTTTTCTGTCATTCAACTTACAGCCTCACCATTACACCTTCAACTCCCTGGAATAATCCCTGTGCTTCTCTTGCACACAGCAAGCGCTCTCTGATGAAGGCTACACCGCAGAGGATCATGACGTCTTCACAATCGCCGGGCGGACCTGCATTGAGGAGGGAAACAGCCTGCAGGTCCTCAGTATAATCCTGGATGACAAAAATCAGGTGGAATGCTCAACGCTGATGATCTCAGCATTTTTTAGCCTCTCATCTTGTCTCTTTAGTCGATTGCAGATCGCCCAGCACGCTCATCACTCCTCTGTTCCTCCTTCTGTAGGACATAGTGAAATGTATGGGTTGGAATCTGCTGCCTCCTCTGGTTCAGGTTCTGCTGAAGAAAGAAGACAAGAACCTACCTCACTGCCTGGCCATTTTCAACCACTTACTAGAGGTTATCTGCTCAGTGTCTTATATCTATTAGTTTTGGTGTCTTCTTTTAGAAGTTCAGATTCCGAGCTTCATGTTTTCCAGGCGTGCAGGCCCAAGGAGCTGCTGATTGGCCTGTTGGAGCTCCTGGAGCAGGACGACCCTGACACCATCGCAGAGAGCCTCCGAATGCTGTTGAACCCTCTACAGAAAGGTAAAAGACGTTTCTTTAAATGTCTTCTATCTGTAACGCGTGGAGAGTCCATCAATCTGTGGCTCACGTAACTCCCTGTTTGTCGGCTCAAGTTATAGCTTGCACTTGGCTAATCCAATTGTTTGGATGCATAGTCAAAACATCATTATTATTATCATTAAAATCTCAAACCCCATAGGTGTGATGTGGTAGTGTAGTGGGTAGTGTGTTTGCCTCATAGGCAGCAGACCTGTGCCAGAGTCTTAGCTGAAGCATTCCTTTGCATCTATGCTACATGATATTATGTTTTACAAACCTTCTTCTACTACCCATCTTTCTTTTCTGTTTTAATGTGCCCTCCTCCATCTCGCTCCCCCCCTCCCAGTGCTGCTGTCTCTAGGAAGCCGTAAGGCGTCCTCCTTAGGCATGACCCTGTCGTCCGTGCTGGAGCAGGTGGCCAAGCTGCCGCTGCCTCACACCAAGGAGCAAGAGGAGGACGACGTGTTCTCACTCTGTCGCTGCTGCACCGACCTGATCACGTTTGTCCGGCCTTTCGTCCAAGAGGCCAGGCTACACCTCCTGGACGGGAAGGAGCACGGCGAGAGCACGGACAAGATGCCACGCGGTGGGGAGAAAGAGGAGCTGGTGGCCGAGCTGCTGAAGTTGTGAGGGACACATTTGAAATTGTTTTGCAACTCTTTTATGACTCTAAGGACCCTGATACTGATGCCAACTTTGTCTGTGTGTGTGTTACTGTCTTGCAGCTGCATGAAGACTCTGAGTCATCCTCTCCTGGAGGTACAACTCAAGGATCCCGACACCCTGGCTGTGTCCCCCCTCAGGAACTTTGCCACAGAGATTTTGGTATGACAACATAAAAACGCCAGGTTAATGAGATAAAAAGAAATCCACTCTAATAATTATGTTGATTTGGCTGGTTTTAATATGTCCTTTAAGATCTCACTAATTATATATGTACAGCTGCCACTTACTACTCCTGCTTATTACAAAATATACTAAGAAAGGCCTGTTTAATATATATTTTTAAGCTGTTTTCTGTCCTGCCTTACAATTCCAGTGGCATTCACAGACTTTTTGAAGGGCAGGAGCAAAAAGTAAAAGAGGGGAAATATGTTTTTTCTCCTAGAGCGCATTTTAACGTGCATTTTTTGCTTCCAAGGGCGCACTTTAGCACACGTTTTGGCTGCAATTAGGGCACATTAGCAAAATGTTTCAACAATAGAGTCACAACCCTTTCGTGCATGCCACTGTTCCGATGTTGAGTGAACAGAAGGTCTGTTTCTGTGCTGCAGAACACGCTGAGCGCTATCGGAGAGTCCATCCCCGGCCTCGTGTTCCAGCCCCTGTTAAAGAGGAAAGAGGTTCCGGGCTTCCTGGAGGAGGAGGTGTGTTATCCCAAAGAGTCGCTCGCCAGCCTGGCTCACCTGGTGTTTGTCCATCACCTGGCGGCCGACACCTTCCCGAATGTTTTCAGGTGAGGCCAAGGAAACATTAACGGTCGTAGCATGTTACGTATGAGACTTTGCTGGAAATAAAGGCCGGTGCAGTTTTTGTTGATGATTCATTGTGTTTGAGCAATTTTTTTAAAAGTTTGATTTAAATCCAAACATGCTCCTGAACTCTGTGTCCTTGCAGTCCTGTCTTCTGCCTTCGATGTAATATGGAACACGTCTGCCTCCTACTGTCCAGGTGAGTATGTTGCACTACAATATTAGTTTTACTGCTTTTTTTGCTGCTGTTTGAGCTCTTTACAGTTTGATCTCAGTTGAATTGAAAGCATAATATTATTACTGTATTGATTGATTACTGAATTGATTGCTTTGTTTGAATTGTCCTATTGTCAGATCTGATGAGTCCAGGATTCAGAAAGGACTGGTGAGTTATTGTTTATTTCAGTGTTACGACATCCTGAAAATCTGGGTTTTAAATTTTAAAGGAATCCTGACGGCTGACTTTTTCTACGTCTGCTCATTTATGAAGGTGATGAAAAGCAAGTAGAGCTTTTAAGTCCAACTTGAAAAAACTAGATTGATTTTGATTTTCATCTTTGCTCTTGAGGGTCACGAGAACTAGTTCAATGACCTTGGTTACGCATCAGTCAAAAGATTTTGAAAGTTTGTGAAATCTGTAGCCTTGTGAGGGTGCAAAAAAAAAAAAAATCTATCAGATGAAAACAGTTCATCTTTTGTTAGACTCTTCGCACTATGGGCAGCAAGTCTGTGTTAGTGAGCTTGTTTCCTGATCACGTGTCGTGATGCTGGGTGAACAGGAGCTCTACGAGAAGACTCTGGTGCGGGTGGAGGACGGCAGCCTGCGTACAGATCTGTTAGAAATCAAAACCTTCCTCACCGTCCCTCAGGTAAACACTCTTCCACCCTCAGGTTATTCCTACATTTTTTATCCTTGTGCTTGTTGCTCAGTTATTGATTTCACTGTTTGTTTTTCAGAACTTAGTGAAGGTTATGACGATATGCCCGAGGCATGAATTGGTAAGTCTGTAAAAGTAACAGTATCTGTATTTTAGACAGCGTGGGAATAATAATTTCTTTCTTCCTTTGCACTCATTACATCTTTTAACTTTTTTATTTATTGTTGGAAACAGCTGCATTTGCATGTTTTCCTCTTTGTCAATAGAGAACTAACGGTCTGAAAGTGTTCCAGCTGAGCTTTGATAAATTTGACACAGAAGCAAAGTACAATTTTTTCCAGTAAGTACCAAAGTCATGAGAAACATCACTTCATGTTCTTGATTCCAGTGCAATGACTCGTACAGTATCATTTTTCTTGTTTCAGGTACATGTTGAAGACCAGTAAACACTCGGGAGTTGAAGGCTACATCATTAAAAACATCAAAAATCAGATAGATGTTGCCCTGCAGGTGAAATTGGAATTTAAAATTCATTCTGTCACTGCCTTTAGACCGGTCAGAAGTCATTTTGAGCTTGGTAAGGATCTGCCACTCGTGATCAGAAACTCTCCTTGTCTGTTTTCAGCCAGGTAACAGCAACATCTGGTTTGAGGGAGTTCACCTGCTGCCTCTGCTGAGGCAGGTTTTCAGCCTCCCAGACGGCCCAGAAACCGACCTCCTGCAGTACCTGGACAGGTCAGCACACACATTCCCAGCATGCACTGTACAAGAGGGCAAATTTATAAAGGACAATGCCAATACTAAACGGTCATGTACATGTATCTTAACATTCTTTGACTTTCTCATCTTGCCATTATTTGTCATAATGCCTCTTTCATTTACTACTAATTTAACAGTAAAGATTTAATTTCACATCCATATTATTCTCTTTACTCATCAACACACAGTAACTTAGCTCAACCTAAATACATGATTTTAATCTAATAATTGATAATAAAAATAAAAAAAAACAGTTGCAAACACCACAATCTCTGAGCTGATCTTCTTGTGTTCTAAACAGAATCATGGAGTCTCTAAACCTGCTGCGATACCTCATCATCAGAGACAAAGTGACCGAGAACCAGGTGAGAACATCCTGAAGTACATTTACTCAAGTTCTCTACTTCAGAACAATTTTTTGCATGCTTGACAATTTCCATTTGATGCTACATTATACTTTCTCTTCATTTATCTCTATTTACTTTTTAGATGCAGACTAGTGGACCTGGATAATAAAAACAAGCTTTTAAAGTACAACACATAGTTAAAAATGAAACCAGTGGATTCCAATTTTGTTTTTCCTTTTGAAGTCTCACAGAAAGCAGTGTGTAGCCAGGTCAAATTTAAGAAATGAAGAAAGAGAGCAAAAAGTCAAGAAGTGAAAGCAGATGTGCGAATCATACCTTCATCATAACTTTGTTTTTTCCTCACAAGCCCTCACCTTTATGTGCTGACCCTTTAGAGGGTCCCGACCCCGAGATAGGGGTTCAACTAACTCTACCAGCAGCTACAACATTAACATGCTGCTTACACACGGATGCATTATATCAGTGACCTAATGATGCTATTTAAATATAACAATTATACTCTGTTTCAAACACTATCTACATTTTGCTGCTAATCTACTTTTGAATGTGTTTTTATGAGTATTTTTATGTTGCTGTATTAATACTTTTCCCTCAAGTGAAGGAAATGTTATACAGAGATCACTTGTTGAAATAAGTTCCCTCTAGGCACTAAAAGTGTCTTCTCAGGAGCGGGACACATGCTTATTGGCCTCTAAAACGTGGCAAAGGCACACTATAGGTACCCTTTTTATTTATTTTTTTCCGTTCGCCCCTGCCCTTTAAAAGGTCTGTGCACGTCCCTTGTCTGACATTTTTCTGGAAGTTACCTGCTGTTACGTCAGGTGGTCAAGGGGCCAGCTGATCGTCCGCTCACTCGTTCCAGGTCAATCAGCGGTAGCTTCGCTCATGGTGTTTTCCTGCTGCTGTTTTCTCCTGTCAGACAGGGATCTGGTCAGAGCTGTATAAAATAGAAGATACATTCCTGAGGCCCCTGCGTGTCGGGGTGAACATGTCGAGAGCCCACTATGAGAGGGAGCTCTCCAACACCATGGACGCCAAGAAGAGCAAGGTCAAAGGTCGGCGCAACACGCGTTTACTTGCACTTACACTGACCTTTACCAAAAACACATCAGCTGTTGTGTTGACATGAAAATGCATTTTTTTTTTCCTACAGGGGAGTCAGTGCTTTCTGTGTCTGTCGGTGATGAGAATCTGCCAAACATGACGTCAGAGTCCCAGATTCAGGTCAGTGACTGTTTTGTACTGCAGGTAAACTGACACTGATGAAGAGCACAGGCTCGATGGCCCGACTGACGGAGTTTGAATGTGCCCCTTTCAGGCTCTGCACTCAGCCCTGCACACGTTCGACATGATCGAGAGCGTGCTGGTGCGAATAGAAGAACTCGTGGACGTGAAGGACAAAATGTAAACTGCGGTTCCACCTACAGGACATTTCTCATAGTCTCAGGGCCTAGCAGGAGGAAGCCTTCAGCTGCTTTTCTGTTTGATTTTGTTGGACGGTTTAGTATTTAATGCGGATTGGACCATTTCAAATCGTAACAAATGATGCAGTTAGTTTTTCACGTTTTCAGCGGCTGTTCTGGCCGTTTTCAAAGTTGTACAACTGTAAAACATCCAAAAAATGGCTGGAAGTTTGTATTACTTCTGTAATAAATGTTCAACTTTTATACACACTGGTTAAGTACATAAATAGTTCCTGAACTATTTTTTTTTTTTTTAAAGTGTGATATTTTTTTTATGAGGAAAAAAGTTGTTAATATCTATATAGTGTATATATATAAATTATGGACATATCTTTACTTAGCCTCAATTTACAACCCAGTATTCAAATTATTTGTATTAGTTTATTTATTAAAAGGTAGTAGTAATAACTACAAGCCTATTGGCAAATAATTATATTATATAATTACTTTAATTGACTATTCTTTCCTTGGTATTAAGGCCACATAAAAACTGAAACACTGCTGAAAGTTCACCATGCTTTGTTTTTCCTTTATTTAAAAATGCAGAGTAGAGTGAGGCAAACTACATGTTTCAGTGGTATAAGTTTACTGAAACAGGGACACATTCTCATATCGTACAGATGGGATTCAAACAAATGCACCTTCAACTTAAAAGAACCTTTTTTTTTAAGACTATGGTAAAACATGGCAGCAGGAACGTGTGGAAATAAAATATCAACTAGTCCCTTTTTACCCTGGTTCAGACTAACAAGAATACTTGTCTCTTTAACTATTTTAAATATATTTACATAAAGGACACCACAAGCAATACTACAGTGTGTATACAGCAATAATAAAAGGATCTTTGAGTTTAGAAATGTCTATAATCAGACAGTGTGGTATTGATTCCATATTTTTTGTCAGCAACACCTTAAGGGTTGGATGTTTGTTTTAGCAGATGTAGCTGCTTTATTTTAAACATATTTAAAACCATTAACCTATTGACAACTATTTACCATTCTTGTCCATACTATACAGCCCTACTCTACACCATAGCTGCCATGAACAACAACATTAACTCTTAAATTGAGTCCTGTGATTAAAAAACACCTGAAGTCTGCCTGGATTTGATATAAATATAAAATCTGTCAATAATTTCTATATAAACATCTCACCACTCTGCTTAAACGAGCCACAGTTTAATATAATAAAGCTGTTATGAGGCTTCTGGTTCTGCGGTTTCACAAGTCTTTGAACAACGGGTGCTGCAGGGCCTGGGCAGCCGTCATCCTAGTGACCGGGTTCAGATCTAACAGCCGGTCCAGCAGGTCGTAGGCCTCGTCAGGAACTCTGCCCCAGCCCTGCTCGTCATCCTGCAACGTGCAGTCCGTCTCTGAGGTACGTTTAGAGGAGCGGATGGAGGTTTCTGTACGCTGGAGGCGAGTGTGGTTTGAGGAAGGTGGAGGAGTTTCACCTGATCTGTCTTTGAATTTGTTAAATGTTCCCTCAGTGGGACGGCGTGTAGGCGTGTCATTTTGGATTTTATGACAAAGGGTGGCGGTTGAATCCCTGACGGCTGCAGTAAGCGGCGTGACGTCATCATCTGGTGACCGTCTTATTCCTCTCAGCGTTTCACAAAGGGTCCTGAGATCCTGCCGAGGAAGCTCCCGACTGCACAACACAGCTTTGCCTGTGCACAGGGTTTAGACCAAAATCACAGTTCAACTATTTAAATGGAGACTTTAAAAATGGACTTGAGTTCTGTTTAAAAATTATAGTAGTTTGACTGCACTGGCAGAAAAATCCCTGAATGAGTACATACCGAAAGCTTTAGCAGCCTGGATGGTCTCTCTGGAGCCCCGTATAGTCATGATCTGAGTGAGTGCGATCAGGTCATCGCTGGCTTTGAAGAACGGGTACCGGCCACTGAGCAGTGACAGCAGGATAACGCCAGCTGACCAGATATCTATGGCTGAGCACAGGATAAAACATGTGAGTGGCAGTAAAAGAAGAGAGGTGTCCAGCCCAGTCTTTCTTTAGTTCATAAAGACAAAAAATCATCTTTCTGTAAAAATACAAACCTGTCCCTTGGTTGGGGCACTTCGTAAGGACCTCTGGTGCTCTGAAGCCTGGAGTTCCAGCCCTGGGAGCCACCTGCTGCTTCCTAGAGCCAGTAAAAAGGACATTAAGCAGGAATTAATTGATAGAAACCAGACACAAACAAACCAGAATTTAAGTAAAATTGTTGCACTCAAAAACTCTAGAGTCAAATTTGAATTTTCCTGGAGATTAGCATTGAATTCCTTTGTTTTGTTGTGTAACTTTTAAGATTGGTTTGATTCGTTTTTTTCCAATTTCAGTTTGATTATTCTTTACCTGGACATGCAGATGTTGCAGACTCGGTCGGTGAGGTGGCAGTTACAGGTGAGAGACTGAGGTACGGTCTTCTGAGGTTTCTGACTGCTACTTTGAGTCCTGACAGGCAGCGCCGCTCGGCCGGCTGTGGAGTATCGACCTCGACTGACCGGGTCTTCTGTTCTGCTTGGTTTCACCAGCTGAATAAACAATTGGACGATAGGTAAAGCACAATGACTACAAAGGAAATAAATGTCTATTATACTTTTAAAGGGTTCTATAAAGAGTAAATAAAACATTAACTGCTAATAGGTGCAAAACCTTATTAATTCTAAACTGCACCTTGAGAAATATTAAAGAAATCACTATTAATATTAATAAGTAACTTTTATGATGATCCTGCAGTTTTCCGAGACATAATATTCAGAAAAAGAACCTTTTTTTCCCCCCTTTCTAACTTGCTTACTTCTGTCCTAATGGCAGCTTGTTTGGTGGTGGACGGGGCTGGATTGCAGCTATTCAGGTTCCTCTCTCCAAACACAGGCCGCGGCACTTTGCGTAGACCTGTCAAATCCTAGGGAAAAACAAACATGGAAGAACTTAGCTAGATGCCACACATTAGTGCACAAAGAAAAATACAAACTATTCTACCCTGTAGTGCCCTCACCCTGTTTTATATTTGTGATATCCAAATGCACTTCCATTCAAAGGTTTGGGGTCACTTAGAAATGCCTTTATTTTTGAAAGACTATTCTAGCTACCATTCTAGCAATATCTACATAGGTGTATAGAGGCCCATTTCCAGCTAGCACCACTCCAGTGTTCTAATGGTACATTGTGTTTAATAATTGCATTAGAAGCTAATGAATGATTAAAAAAATCCTTGCAAAGTTTGAAAAAAAATGTATTTCTAACCATGTCAATGTCTTGACTATATTTTATATTAATTTTGCAACTCATTTGATGAATAAAAGTGTGTGTCTGGGTGACCCCAAACTTTTGAACAAAAGCGTGTGTATGCATATATGTGTGTGCGTATGTTTCCACATGGAGGTTTGGACACACTTTCTTAATCAAATAAGTGTGTGGGTTGTCTGGACTTTTGACTGGTACAGTCCATACATAAGTAAGTAACACTACTGCATTTTTTTTGTAATCATTACTTCAGCTTTATAACATTCACATTAGGCGTAGGTGAAGAAAATTATTAATTTAGATAAAACCATTACTTACAACGTCTTGACTATATTCTCTATTCCTTTTCCAACTCATTTGATAAATAAAAGTGTGACCTTTCATTGAAAACACAAATTTGTCTGAACAACAGTTTAAACCTTATTTGCAAAAGTTTACCATCACCAGTAAAGGAAATAATATTGATGTGGTGCAGACACCTTTGTGTGCTTTGTGGAGGTGGCAACTGTGCTGGTGACAGAACGTGCTTTTTTAACCAGTGTTTTCCGAGAGGCTGACGAGGATGTGGAGGAGGAGGAGGAGGAATGTGGCGGGGCTGCTGATTGTCGTGGATGCAGAGGTAGTGAAGTGGAAGCTGTGGTAGTGGTGGTGGTAGTAGTAGTAGTAGGAGGGAGTCTAGGTGGTGCTTTGCTTCGCTGTGTGCCGTCTTGTTTCCCCGTGGACCCTCCACCTTTCTGCCTCACCACCTTCAGCAGCTCAATCTGGGTGTCAGCTGTACCCTGAGCCAGGCCGAAGTCCACCAGGGCATACCTAAACATACAAATACACACAGAACCTGTAAGAACTGACATTGAACTACACTCACAATTTCTATCTGCAAAACAGTCCAGACATTTTGCCTGTTAAAGTCACCCGACTTTAAAATTTTATTAGAAAAAACAACTAAAAAAAAATTCTTACATAATCACACAGCAGTTACACTTAGTAAAACTACTCACGTCTTGGTTTTTCTGTTGTAGAGGAAGTTGTTTGGTTTGATGTCCCGGTGGATTATACCAAACTGATGAATGTGTTTCAGGGCCCTCAGAAGGTGGTAGATGTACAGACGGACTTCTTCAAAACTTAATGAGCCAATGATGTCCTGATGAATATATTTTGATTGAGTCAAATAATTTCAGTCATATTTGACCAAACAAGAACTAAAGCCATGATTGTCTCCAGATCATACCAAGATGGCTTGATGCTCCATATAAGGCATAACAATCACCACATGGTCCTCCTTCCTGAAGCAGTACATCACACCCATTACATTCTCACTGCCCCTGCAAAGAAAACAAGTGCATGAGATAACAGTGTGTTCTGTGATTTGTCCTCACGTAATGATGCTGGCTAGTCACTGCCAAGAACCGTAACAAAAGTACTGATTAAACATAAATGTAAAGCTTGATGTTGCACATGTTGCCAAATTGGCAGAGTATTGAGATTCAGCTTAATTATGTGGCACTAAATGAATGAAGAACCCACACAGCAATTTGTTATGGCTAAAATATCTCATCATTTGTGTCAGAACTGCAACATGCCAGTAGCAAATATAAAACCTTTTCAGCAGGTCTCTAATGGATTTAAATTGTGAGCCAACAGAAAATGGGTTTGAGGAGAGGCTCATCTTCAGACTGTGCAACAGAAATTCATGAAACCTCTTATCCCAAATAATCCAAATTCCAATAATGGACAGTTGGAGGCCTAAATGTGTTAAAAAATGTTACACATATAAGGTCACTAAAATGTAGAGCTGCAATGAGTCAATAATTGGTTAGTTTGCAATGATCACACGCCAAAAATTTGAATCATTTGAGTAATTTCTAAGTAGAAAATGTCCAAATTCTCTTGTTTCTTTAGTCTTCTATATTAGTAAACTGATTGGCCTTGGGTTGTAGACTGTTGGTCTCGACAAAAAAGACATTTTAAGGCATATCTTCAGTTTTGGGAAACAGTAATTTGATATTTTACACCATTTTATCAACTCATCAGTTCAATAATCAATAGATTAATGGATTATCAGAATTGTCAGTAATTCCTACTGAAATCTAAAATTATAAATATTGATTTATAAATGCACAGCAGTGGACTCACCCAGCAACAGTGAGACACTGGAGCTCAGCAGCAATGCGTGTAGGATGGCTGGTCGGGATGAGGTGCTTCAGGGCGAACATCTCTCTCCTCCCGTCCCGCATCTGAGCTTCACCCAGGTACACTGAGCTGAACGTACCTGATGCACAGACACACATCATGAACACATCGCCCCTACTGTACCAATAATCACACCAAGTAAAAGAGTAAATACAGTTTCATGTTTTTTGTTTTTTTTTAACTTTAACAAAAATACAGGTCTAGGATTTGATTAATTTGATAAATGTTGCGAAGATTGTGCAAAAAATGTACCTTCTCCAATTTTATCGATGATGCGGAAAACCTTGGAAAGCTGAGGAATAGCTTTGTAGAGTAAATCAATGTCAATCTCCACATCTCCTTGAAGAAAACAGGAAAAAATTGCAGCTGCTTTATGCTCTGATATAGGTAGAAATATACATTAAACACATAGAATATCTAATTCAACCCTATGGACAAGTGCAATAGCAACATGGCTACATATATGTTAGGCATTACCTCTAAAATATTATTGGATCTCCGCTCAAAAATGTACATATTTACTTAACTGTGTTGTGTTCTTCACATCAATGAAATCAAACTTTAAACTCACTTGAAATTTTACTTTTCCTGTGAGCTCTGTCAGATTTGACAACAGATTCGTCAGTGCAATCAGGAGACAAATCCATCTGAGAGAGAGAGAAAGAAATCACAAAATGAGGCTGAAAATGAGAAGAAATTCAGATGTATTTAGGATTTAACAGAACGAATTTAACATTAGAATTCAGGAGTTTACTTGCAATCAGTCGTAGAAAGAAACTTCGTACACATACTCAAGTACTGCACTTAAGTACAACTTTGAATTTCTTGTTCCTTACATTTTTTTTTATTTTGGTGACAATTAATTTTTCACTTTACGCTAATATTTTCAAGGAAAATATTGTACTTTCTGCTCTACTACATGTATCTGACAGCCTTTGTTGCTTTTAGGAAGGCACATAAAGTTGGACGGTCAGCATCTACTTGATAAAGATTCTCTTTGTTGGAAAACTAGCTGCTTTCGAGACGTTTGTCCTTATTTGTGACTGGACTAACTTCAGGTTGCGGTCGGGCTAGCTAGCGTCAGGAGCGCCTGTTGAGTAAAAGTGAAACTCACCGCTTCGCTCAGTCGTAAAGTCCGAACAGTTCCTCGAAAAAAAGTCACATCAACACGTTGTTCGGTCCTGAGCTGTTGTCGGACTACGAAACGTCAATACAAAAGTATCAGGCTGCCGCGCCGGACTTTGTCATTTCTTGAGCGCTTTCGAGGATGAAGCTTTTCCGCCAACAACAAACTCCGCGCTAAAAGTGACGTCAGAGAGTTCTCGCGTTAACGCGAGCACAAATCACGTGACAAGAAGAGGCCCTCCCATAGGTGCACAATAAATTAAAGAATACATAAAAATCAAAAGTTTTACGATCCTATTCACAGGTTTTAAATATTCAAAAGACAATATCAAATGATTAACAAATCACAAAATCATTCTAATGAAAGTGAACAATGATTAATACACAGTAAACGTATTAATATTAAAGTTACTAATTCTAGCCATCTATTTAAAAACAAACACACAAAAAAAATTTAGGAAAGTTTAATGTAGTTCAAACTGATTTAAGTTGAGATAATAATCCCTGAGACAGCTTTAAATAATCCAACAAACAACTCTTTTCAACCAAATAAATAAATACATTAGCAATAATGGTAAGTAGCACTAGAAAACATCTGTTTCATTTACCTTATAAATATAACATGTATACAATCAAGACTTTGAAACAGTCTATAATGTTTCTAACAGGATAAAGAAACTTAAACATAAAGAAAACACTTTGTGTTAAAGACATAAATGTGTCACAGTCAGACATTCATTACTTTTAAATTATCCCATCAAATATCCCGACAAAAGCTTCCTCCTCTTTGCTGTTGTGTGGAAAAAAGGAGGAAAAGGTAAGCATTATAATTAAATAATATTCAATAAAGTATTATTTTAAATCTTTACCCTGCAAAAATATTGTACAGCCATTATAGAACCCTTGTATTTCCATTTTCTCTACCTTCTGTTTCCAGACGAGTTGTCATTGGCTAAGACGCCTACTGTTGAGAAGAAGTCAAATCTTCGAGGCAGTGAAGCCATTGGGGTCTCAGTTTGTTTTTCTGGTGTCTTTACTGTGATCTCTTCAGTGAAAATGCTTGGTCTCTGCAGGAAAGAGAGAGAGAGTAAAGTGTCACATCGTCGCCCTATAAATTAACAGCCTAAGCCATTTTTTGACGAAAGTGAGTTTTTCGCCTAAATCATCTTTTGATGATGCTTCCACGTTTGGTAAAATCGCCCTAATCCTTAGTTGAAAGAATCACATTTTTTTACTTACTTTCCCAAGTCAGGATGAAAACTGTTGACTTGGGGAGTGATAGGGTTTATTATCATATTGGCTATTAATAAATAAATAAATTCAACAAACATAAAGAAAGGAAGGAAGTTTGAGAATCTTCACACAGCCACGAGAGCAACACTAAATTGTAAATATTTAAAATAAATCAAAACAACTGAGTGAAGCTAAATTCAAAACATATTTAGTGGGAAAGAAATGAACAAGCTGTTGAACAGAGTTAAACAAGCTGAAAATTGATTTTTACCGCATAACCGGATAAACACTAGCGTTCCTCAGATAAGTAAATATAGATACGACTTTCGGAAAAGTAACACATACACATGCACTGATCTCTGCAGACACACCTTTTTTTTCCAGTCAAGTGTGACTCTATTCTGAGGTCTGAGTGGGATGTGTGCAACTCCTGCTTTTCTGATTTCAGGATTTACAGTTGGTGGTGAAATTAACCTAAATCACAACAAAAACATGACAAACATTTTAACTTATATAACACCAATATGAACTATATGAATGACTTTGCATTTTGTGAAAGGAGATTCAACATATTACACACATTATTTTTATTCAACATATTCATTATTTAACTCCTAGTGTTTAAAACACATATTTGCATATTTTGTACATGATTTTGTGGTTTTACCTCAGTGGCGCTCTGGTTGTGGTTATGCAAGGTTTGGCTTGTGAATGACTGAGGAGAACTGGTGCTGGGGTGTCAGCATAGCCTGCACATAATAATCAGGTTTGCTTATCAAAATGATGGACAGATAATCCCACATAAACACACATGTAGTACATAACATTAAAAAAGCTAACAGTCCATGCATTGATTTTCATGTTATATGTCCTGAGCGGAACAAAACATATAGTTTAATCCACCTGGTGTGTTGTACCCCACAGATTGACACACTTGGGGTTTGGCACCAGGTACACATGAGGTCTGTGATGTGTCGCTGGCATGCACCAAGTTCTCATCATCGAAGTCACCCCAGTCGTCCAATTCATATCCAAGATCAAAGTTGACAGTTGGTATTTGTGAGGATGACGCATAGCTGCTGTGAGCGCCTTTATTTGATAACACAGTGGACCTCTTTGAGTTAATCGTATTAATCGGGTTCATGTTAGAGTTTTGACTCACACCAACATAAGATCCAGGATTCATCCTCAATAGGGGACCTAAACAAAAATACAATTAATAAATAAAAATAGCTACAAAATATAAACCAAAAATCTAAATGTGAAGTACATATATGTCTTTTTTCATACCATCATTTTTAAAAATTTCATACTTTACTTAATTTGATCTAAAACATGCAAAACAACCAAAAGTTGTCTATATGGTTACAATTATGAGTTAATTTGATTGACAATACTTTGATGGTGAACATGAGTTGCAGTATGAGTTTGGATGGGCTCCTTCATCATATTTTCCATGTCCTCAACACAGTCATAATCTAAAACAAGAGAAAGAGAATGACAGAGTATGCAAGGCAGAAAATACATAGTGGCAGGACAGCTGATTGTTAACTCCTTTATGTTTACCACTGTCAGAATCAACCAGATGAACTACTTCTGGTAGCTGTGAGCAGTCTTCTCTTGCCAGATCGAAAGTCTCAGTGTGAGGTCTAACCGAAGCTTCATAGGGATTTACATCATACCTTCAAATCAAATATAATATGATATTATAACTAAGCATCAGGCCTTCAAATTTCCCTGAAGCCAAGCCAAGCTAATTTTCCACTAACTTCACTGTCACACTGTTAAAGAAGCTATTTGTGATCACCTGGAGAAAGTAGGTAGCCTCCCTTTGGGTTTGTAAGAAAATTCCTGCATGTTGACAGACACAGACTCATTCATTTTCATCTAAGAAAATAAAAATGACTTCAATAAAGACCAAAGGACATCAGACATAATGTCATTTCTCTACTGTATGTTGCCAAATAAAGTGTTTAAAATGACAAAACACCCTCATTTGTGTTTTCTTTCTCACCTTGAGTCGTTTGACTGGAGTCTGTGTTAGTGTGTCACACCTGTTTCTCAGGTCTTTCAAATAGGAAGAAAAACTAGATTCTTGTGTTGATGACCTCTTTCGTGTCACAGCTACGCCTACTTTACCTTTGGGGAGACACATACATAATTTAACTCACAAACTGGAGGAGGAAGATTGTAATATCCCTGACACACAAAGTAAGTTTAAGTGACTGATGTGAGATTATACTCACAGCAGTCGTGACCACACTGATCCTTGTTTTTGCAGAAGTGGTTGCACTGTCTTGTATCCGTGTCTACTTCTGATTGATGCAGTTAAATGAAGATATTAAAAAATATCAACATATGTTTTAAGAAACAGCATATCTAACCAGTACATATTAAACTAAAATCATGCGTTTTGCCTTACCTGGTGAGGAAGTGGCAGTTTGGTTTTGTGGTGCAGTCTGGTCTATAGACTGTGGTTTCAGTTCAGAGTGCTGCAGTCTCTGTCCAGTAGGTTTATACTGTTTGTTGTATGGATTATCAGGCCCAAACCTCTGTGCTCCAGAAAAGTAGATGTTGAATTTCTGCTTTACGTCCAGGCCAACTATTCAAAAAGAAAGGGCAAAGTATTGTAAATGTACCTGCACTGCAATCAACATCCATCCATTGTCTATCCCGCTTATTCCCTTTCGGGGTCGCAGGGGTCTGCTGGAGCCTATCCCAGCGCATTTTATGGCGAGAGGCAGGGGGATACACCCCAGATGGTCGCCAGCCAATCGTGGGGCACACACACCATTCACACACCATTCACTCTCACACTCACACCTATGGGCAATTTAGAGTTTACCAATTAACCTGAGCATGTTTTTTGTATTGTGGGAGGAAACCGGAGTACCCGGTGAAAACCCACGCAGACACGGGGAGAACATGCAAACTCCACACAGAAAGGCCCCAGACCCAGGCCCAAGGCGGTCTTGAACCTGCGACCTTCTTGCTGTGAGGCAACAGTGCTACCCACCGCACCACCGTGTCGCCCTTGCAATCAACATAACTTAATCAAATTTTTTTAGCATATATGATAATTGCAAATGTCTATTTTGGCTCAACGCCCAGAGATCTTTGTTTCTCATTATTTTTAGTATATACAAAACTAGTGCTTTACAACACAATAATACAGCTATATGAGCAATATCTCAGCTTAGCAACAGCAATACATTTACATGTGGTATAATAGTATAGTTGTATATAAGTATTTTATGTTTTATTGCCATTTACCATATTCTGAGCTAATGAGATGGACACTAATCTCATCCCCCTTTGAGGCCTTTGTCACCTCAATTTTCTTCGACCAGCTCCCACACTTGAACAGAACCAAGTCCCTAGAAAACAACAAAGGATGATGGCTATCATTGTGATGTATATATGATGGCTATCATTGTGATGTATATATAAGGGTATATATATATATATATATATATATATATATATATATATATATATATATATATATATATATATATATATATATATATATACATTTTTATTCCTCACGTGAGTTTCTGCAGGAAAACTACATTGTTGTCAGAGTCTCCCATTATCAGAGAGACATAGTGGCGGTCTGTAGATGTTCTCCTGGGCAGCAGCTGTGCTTGGTTTTTTAGATTCACCTTAACCATGATCTCCGCTATAGCACTGCTATATCTTGGTAGCTACAGAATAAATATAGCAACAACAAAACACAAAACGTTTCATTATGTAATAATATGATTCATTCTTATCTTTGTGAAAAGTTAGCAGCCCCTTTTACCTGCTCCAAATTAACTTCATACTTTGGGAGGCGTATGACTGATTCTCGGATTTGGTTTCCAAATGGTGGATGTCTGTTAAGAATCTGTATAAAAATGAGGATTAGACAACAATTAGTACAAAAATTACATTTAAATGTTTAAGACATTTATTACCTGCTGATTTACATCCATTTTTTAAAAACACAAGGTATCAAGACAGAGTTTTGAGACAAGTCTAAACATAAGATAAATAAAGTCTGGTAAAGTAATTGTAAAACATGAGGTTAGATAAAAAATGATGTAATACAATCTAGTAAAGATGGTGAGACTTCCTATTTAGCCTTGAGAAGGTTTTGCTGGTTCAATAAAAACAATATCTGTTTTGGAAAGTGACCATTCGACAACCAAAATATTTGATCAATGTTATTGCCTTCTTTTACACTATCATTACAGCATTACCGCTTCGATAAACAACTCAAAGAATGGTTAAATGCTTTATTTTCAAACATGTCTTTGTCAGTCTTTCACAGACAGACTGACCAGCTCAATCTCCCTGGCATCGGTTTGCTCTATTTTGCTGAAGCTGGTGAGTCCAGCATTCACCATTGCCGTTGACAGGGTGTGACCTGAAACATTGTGTTAATATAAAATGTTAACATTTAAAATTGCATGTACATCTAGTAGAAAGAATCAAAAATATACATTTCAAAACAAGCCCTCTACTAATTAATGTGTAGTATATCAACATAGCAGCATACTCACCTATCTTCTCCAGCTGTTTAGAAACATACAAGGAGTCCTCCCAAAGCTTGGCTCTGAAGCATTTAGCCAGGAGCAGAGAGTTGAGAAGAGCACAGAAGCCCATCTTGGATTGCTGACTCAGAAATTCTGACAGACCTGATTAGCATCAAAAGACAATTAAGGTTCAGTTATGTTTGGAGAACACTTCTTGTTTTTTACCCCTCGGTTTATGTCCTACGTACATTTGCTGATTCGCATTCCAGTCCTGAAGATTTTTGCTGTATCCTGTGTGAGTCCAAATTCTTGAATTGAGATGGAACCTAACTGAGCCTGAATTAAGCTATGAGGAAATAAACACACTGTATAATGTATAGTGGACAGTGTTTCCATGTTTTATGAATCAAACACAACGTTTCCACAGAGATCATACATAAAATAAACCTACCAGTTCACTTTCATCTCATTGGTTTTAATTTTTCCCTCAATGGGAAACCTGGAAGAAAATGATAAGAATCATTTTACTCTGATTTGTTCCTACTTACTACCTACATCATTATGCTGCTCTAAACTTAATTTAAATGGTGCAGAATGACTCAACACAGTTATGATACATCCAACTGTCACCCACAAATATATCTGACCTTATGGTGATCCTGTTCCTATCCCTATTCAAAGTGTTCAAAGATCTCTTCTCATTTATTCTCAACTGAATGTCGCTGAACTCTTTGCTCTTTGACACCAGAATAATCTGTTAATAGATTTTGATGCAAGCAGTCAGAATCCAAATCAAAAAACATCCTGTTTGCATGAATCCATCCATCTTAAAACAATGCAAAATTTCAGTACATCTGAATTTTGATCATATAAATTACTATGCTGTCTACACAGGAAACCTACCAGATCAGACAGGTTCTCTGTGCCCTCCACTCTGTTGAACTGTTTCATGGTGTCAAAGGCGACGCAGAACTTACCCATCAACCTGCCAGCCTCTGTGAGGAACAAAAATAAACAGTTCTTTGTCCAAGAATGGGAGTTTCAGGTGAAAAAGGAAGTATGTAGATAAAGATGTACATTTCACCCACATTACTAAACAGAGCCTCAATTCAAATTATCCCTCTACCTGTAGGTTTGATATTAATATCCTCATCCATGTTGATCAGACCAATGGAGGACAGAGAGTTGAGGTTTTTCAGACACAGTTCTATAAAAATATATATAGACATAATAGAACAATTAAACCAACAAGTGTTACAAGTGTACAGAGAGCTTGGTTTATAAAAGGATACTATTAACACACCAATGAAAATACTTTAGATAGAGGAAAAAACAGTGACCCACCTTGCAATTTTGCTTCGATTCCATATCTGTCTAAGTCAGCAGAGAAACCTGAAATGAGAGTCAAAAGTACACTGCTGACTGGTTTTACATTCCATTAAATAATCCAGCATTGTGGTTAACAGTAACATTGTAAAAGCTGGACACTGATTCAGACAAATAGTTTTCGCTTTGAACTCTGACCATAGTGTGTGGGATTCTTGAGGGCTCTGATATACAGGAAGGTCGAGCGGATCCAGTCAAGAGCCATGTTGACATCACTGATGGTTTGCAGAACAATCTCGGCATTCAGATGCTCTACCAGGTGACTGTGCAAACTGGGGAATCAAAGTATAGTGTTACCTCATGTAATACAGAAATCATCCCTCTCCTCAAGGTTCAAGGTTCAAGGTTCAAGGTTTTTATTTGTCGTTACAGCCATATACACAGTATATAGTGAGACGAGACAGCGTTCCACCGAGAGCAATTGGTGATAAAAAAGAAAAGAAAAAGTGCCTAAATGCACTGAACAGATTAAAACACACAGTGTCTATACAAACATACCTGCATACATACTTTATCCTACATACACGCACGCACACACACACGCACACACACACACACACACACACACACACACTTACTCACGCCCTCATCCTCACCCACCCATACATTATACATACATTATACATACATCCTCCACCCACATACTCAATTGTATTGTAGAACATGAGTTAAAAACACAGTAAACAAACCCTGTAAACAAAAGTGACTTTTTTGCAGAGCACTGTGGCTAGTGGTGTGGTTACACAGATTGCACAGACTGTCCTGATAAATATGATATTTCCCAGATTGCACAGACTGTCCTAATAAATATGAGGTAGATAGTGCTAGAGTGAGGTAGATAGTGCTAGATAGTGCTCCTATTAGAAGGGACAGAGAAGAAAAGAATGAGAAAGCATGAGAAGAAAAAATATCAAGTGACTGACAATACCTGCTTTCAATGATTTCCATCCCATTCATAAGTTTCATATACTTGTCTCTGGTTTGCATTTTGGTCATGATCACTGCAGTGGCAGATGTGTCAAACTAGAAGAATAAAGAAAGAAAAGCAGTGATTTAATAATTAGTTTAAAATCTCATTTTAAACCAGGCTTGAAAATATTGGACACGACATCAATTAAATATTCTTTAATAATTCTATTATCACCTGTGGTCTTCCAGCCCGGCCTATCATCTGCAGCAGGTCAGCTTCACTGTACTCTTCACAGGAGCCTGCGACATACTGCATGGTGGACTTGATCACCACCAGATGAGCTGGCAAGTTTACCCCCATGGCCAGAGTCCTGGTGGTAACTGTTATATTGGAAATCAAACCGCGAAACAGAAAATGAATGCCTATAGCAAAAGGACTGAGGTTAAAATACTCTAAAAACTTAAAATTGTACCAACAAGTGGGGATCCTTTGTATCATTTGATATAAGCTTTACCAAAACAAATAAAAAAAATCCCAAATTTCCTAAATTGAATTACTATTTACTGTATGTGTCCTTGATGCAAGGGTCAAATTTAAAAAAAGAACACAACTTCCAGTCTCATTTGGAATTTGCATTCGTATTAAGATTCCAAACATCAGTCCCCTGTATTACACATACAAAGCTCAGGAACTTACAATATTTCAACAGTTTTTTAATATGGCTGTAATACTGTGCAAGTTGTTGTAACCTGGTTGTGACATCTGACTTTCCTGTATTTGTCTGCAGAAAATAAAAACCTAGGTTCATGCTGCACCGACATAGTGTACAGTCA
Organism: Eupleurogrammus muticus; assembly: GCA_036785175.1. Classification (NCBI taxonomy): domain Eukaryota; kingdom Metazoa; phylum Chordata; class Actinopteri; order Scombriformes; family Trichiuridae; genus Eupleurogrammus; species Eupleurogrammus muticus. The sequence continues at coordinate 3,921,847 of JAYKQN010000014.1, forward strand.
CAAATATCCAAAACTACAGTTACAAACTATCCAAAAGCATGAGTGAGGAGCAAATGCACTTGCTGAAGATTCTTAAAGATGTTGCACTTCAGGGTCAAGTTTTTCCTGCTTATTGTTGAAAGAATCTACAACTGGTTCAGTTTATCTTAACTCAGTGCTTTTTGATATACCATGACCTGGATGACTGGGAATCTTCACAGATCTAGTCACATACTATTTACAGCAGGGGTATGATTGAAGTAAAGGAGTCTTACAGAGGACTGGCAGGTCTCCTGTTGTGAAGGCAGTCTCTATCAACTTCCGATCTGACAGATCCACTCCTGCGTGGTGGTAACCAACTCCAAACATCACCAGCTCTGGACCACAAACACAAAACAATGCTATACAGGTGATAACTACAGCCGTAATCAAATGTACACATCCTTTCTTATTACATCTGGACAAGCAGGTTCCCTGTATAGGTCTGAATACATGTACATATTTAAATAGGGTAATAATATATTTACATAACAGGGACAGGAAAAGGATGTGGACATCTGAACATTGTATAGATATGTGAACAGACACACAATTTTTCTACACCAAGCTCACATGATTATTTGGTTATATTTCATTATGTAACTTGCTGTCATGCACAGGGATGTTGTAAAAGGGGCCTTCTTCATACTCTTGCCATAAAGTTATATTGCAGTAAGCTGTACATTATCCTAATTAAGACTAAGAGGCCCAAAATACGGAAAAATTTTGGTCTTATAAAGTAGTGTCTGTTAAACTAGTCATACCCTGTGTGTATTGTGTCAACAGGATTTGAAATTGTCCAAATGACTCACCTCTGAGTTTTGTATCCAGAAAAGCGTTTGCATATTTCATCAGCCTGCACAGTCAAGCAGATTGCAAAAGCCAGTAGATCAAGTTGAGTGAATAATTTGCTAATTCTAACAAAATAGTTATTGAAACGTTGCATACAGTTTGTATGAACATGTAACAATGGATAAGGAAGCATTACACCTTTGCTTGTGTTCAATACTCATGATGAACCGCGCATCCTTGGCCAGAACAGCAGCAGACTGCTGGACTCCTTTTCTTGTGGAGCAAAACTGCAAACAACATAATTATTAGACTGCAAAGTAATCTAAAAAACACCCTAACTAATGCCTCAAAGTCTAATATCCTCATTCACTGATAATATAAAATTATTAAAGGAAAAAAACTTAAAGAATGACATGTATTCAGACACACCACAAGTGCAGGCTTTTGGTCAGAGTAAGTCTGTATTATGTTGGCCATTTTGTAGTTGAGTGACAAGTCAAACTTGAACTCAGTTTGGTTTGGGCTGCAGGGGAATCCCAGCACCACCTTTCTCAGCTTCACAGGACGGTAGCTCTCGTCCATGTCCAGATATGTAGCTGGACCAGTCTCATTAGACAGCCAGTCTGCTATCTGGCAACAGAAAGATAATTCCAGGATCTAACACCAGTTATCACTGTAGCCTAGAGATACCAAAAGTGCAGTAGTTTATGCTTTTGTTTCCATTAAAACGATATAGAGGGGGAGTTCATACCAGCCCCCCCCACACACACACACAATGAAAAACCTTGGCAATAAATTTCATGATGATAATTGTGTCTTATTGCTATATGAAAATCATCTTCCTCTAAATTTTAATCTGCACTTTACTAAATCCTCTCAGCCACTTACATCAGATATGTTTGGTATGGTAGCTGACACAGCCACAAACCTCATAGAGAGGTCTGCCTCTGGGTTCTGTGCTGTCCTGTAGGCGTGCACAGCCTTCATTCTGCTAACCACCACTTCCAGAGTGGCACCACGGGTCATGTCCTTCACCACGTGCACCTGGAAGAACAGAATGTGTCACCTTAGATTTAAAAACATCTCAGGCTCAAAAAGATGTTTGCATGTTGCTATAGAAAAACAACTAATCCTTTAGCACTGTGTTGCAATATTAACATGTGGATGTGCTTTTCTGTATAGGAAAAAATAAACATCCACATAATACATGCAACATTATGTGTAACATTATAATACATGCAACAAGGTGAAGTTGTACTATATTTTTAATGGCTAACCTTAAGTGAAATGCTAAGGGCAGGTTCTTATGATGAGTGAAATAATAAAACACGATGTTGATCATGTATCATCTTGCTCATTTGACACAGTGAAGCATTGTAAAGCAGGCAAGTTATGTGGTACCATGAACACTGAAAAATGTCCCCATAAACAAAACATCCAACAATATACCTACCTCATCTATAAGGAAGAGCCTGACGAGCTGTAGCAGACAGTTATCTTTCCATTTTCTTGTCAGGCTGTCCCATTTTTCCTAATAAAAAGGCATATTTACAAAATAGTGTATTTGAGTAAAGCTGCATCTTGGATTGTTACTTTTAGTTCTTAAGTTTTTTCTCCTCCAAACATAGGTTGCATCTGTTCAAGCATTTGCAATTAAAATGCAATTTAGTGTCACACACAGGCGTGGTCAGGATGATGTGGGAGTCTTGTATCTCAAAGAAGTCATCAATCTCTGTGTCACCCGTCAACTCCTTGCAGATCAACCCTAGTGGACCAAACTTCTTGCTCCAGCTTTCAAAGCACTGACTGCAGAGAGCTTTGATAGGGGCCACTGGCAAACAAAAACAGTGAATCTCATTACAAGACAGGTCTTTTCACACGCAAAGACAGCCACAATCAAAAAATCAAACAATCTGATTTATAACTAAATAAATAAGATTTTCTGTCATTTTCTGGAATTTTGGAGTAGGAATATTTCATTCTAATACCATATCAGCTGTATAACTATGTATGTAAGTCATAATCTACTGGGGCCTTAGTGGTGCATTATTCTTACTGTATACAGCTTTGACATCCCTCCAGGGCTCTGAGGTCTCCATTAGCAGGCGAATGATGGCCAGTTCAAACAACACTGTTTTACCAGATCCAGTGGGAGCACATGCCACAAAGTTCTTATCAGTATAAAGAACCTGTGAACAAAACAGGAGATGCCCCCCACACTTAAATTCTGTGATAACAAGATGTGACAACTATTGTTTTATTCATAGTCCTAATCATTCTGTTCAGGCTTTGAAATAATGCTTACATCATCAAGAGCTTTGGACTGAACGTAGTTGAAAAAGGGGAACTCGTTGAATACGGATCTGAACTTAGTTGCTGCATTAGCATGATTTAAGAAATCCAAATGCATCACCTGTTATATTGCCAAAATACTCAAGTACAACTCAAACAACGTCTTGAATTCTGTTTACTTTCACAATAAAAAGGATACGTATTTCGGAAACAGGTCGCAAAAGTCCAGACCCCGAAGACCCTAAAATGTGCAAACACATCACACTTATATTTTAAGCCCCATTGTTTTTACAGATTTTATGCTAATTTAACTTGATAATAATATGCGATGTTAAACATTGTGCACATTAAAAATAAGCGATTGTGTTTTCTAATGATTTTAAAGTAAATTAAAAAGTGTTTTCTCTGCTGTTTCTTTTTTTTGGCATTTTTTTAAATTAAAAAAATCCAAATAGACAACATGTTTCCAATACTGGAAATAGACATTTGTACCATTACTAATGCCTTTTCTATCCACCACCTAGTGACCAGCATGTTTCATTACAATGGAGCGGTCAATAGGGGCAGCTCACCTCATTTCACCTCATCACACCCAAACACATTGTGGCAGCTGCTGCCATGGCTACTGGGCCTGCTCATTAGCTGCAACACTTTACAGAAGCTATATGAGTGGTATATGGTAAACCAGGCACAGACCGAATGTGCAGCATCAGTCTGTGACTGTGTCTGTGCAGCACAGCACCTTTTATGCAGAGTGGCTGAGGCATCATCGGCGGAACGAAGGCTCTCTTTGTGCCCTTGTCCTGCATCTCTGCATGTGCCGCCTGCTGCGGGGGTCGGCCACTCGCTGCAGATGAGCCCACAGGAGGGAAGGAGAAGGGGGGCTTGGGGGGGGAAGGAGGAGCTGCCTGGCTAACTGTCGCCCATGGCGGTTGAAGAGGAGGAGGCACTGTCGTCATGGTAACCTGACTGAGAAAAGTTTGAGATCTGGATGCTGTCTGGCCACGGCCGCCACCGCAACTGAGCCGATCTGACGAGTCACCTCCACTGTTCAACGTTTGAACCTTAAACAAGCTGTTGTGGAAGGGGAGGGGGGAGACATGGATGGAATAAAGAGCTGAAAAAGGATGAAGGAAGTATGAGAAAAAACTATTACTACCGCAAGTTTCGCTGCAAGCTTTTTTGAAGAGAACCAGGCACTTAGGCCTTTAAGAACGACAATAAACTTCTCAGTGTTTTAGCACCTATTCATTTCGTCCCCTGATACATACAACGCCCTATTCTTGCCCCTTTGTATACTATATAGATATAATGTATCACCATGACTAAGCGCATCATGGACTCAAACACTCTGAGGGAATAAAAGAGTGAATCAGCAATACATTACAGGGAAAAAATGTATTTTATATACTAAATAACAATATTTAGTATGTACAACCCTATATGCTTATTTAAGCATTTCTTAAATGATCTTCTGCATCCACATACAAGAAAATGCATGCTTGGTGACCTTCGTTTCGAAGGCCTCAAATTTTCACCATTTTGTATTTAAGGACAATTGATCAAATTGCTGCCTGCCTGAGATGTTTTCCATCTTAAAATGTGAATTTTGCATGGACCTGAAATCTATATTTACACATTTTGTTAAATTCACTATCATGTAAATGTGTGAAATAACTGACACTTGCCTTTTTCTTAATGGTGGGCTTTTGCTGCAGTCCAGAGGCAAACATCTGCTGATGGTTGCATGATCAGAGTCCTGCGGGATTTCATCTTCCTCTCTACCCCGACAAGCACCATGAGAATAGTCCCTGAACCCTTCACCTCCCCAAAGGCTATCATATTTGTTGGCACTATGGCACCAATCCCGAGTCTCTTTCTCATTGTTAAAATTGAATGAGTGGGTTGATGGCAACACCTTAAGGCCAGCTGATCCTTTAAAAGGAGGCAGGAATTTCTGAGGTTTTTGTGAGAAACCTGTGAATAATTTTGAGGAAAGAGAGAGTGTTTAATAAAAATGTTGTCCATAGCTGTAATTTGGTGTTTTTTTTAATGGGTGTGACTCAAAATTAAGGCTGACAATTTTTCTAGATGAAGAGAATGTTCAGCTGGGAACATCCCATTCCAATTAGACTAATTATTATGTTTATATATCATAAAAGCCAGATCTGGGTTTATTTATGCACATCAAAGAAAATTAGGAAAGCTTTCAAGCTTATTCATGCTATTGTGTCAGTGAGTCACACAGTTAAATTTAGCAAGGATTCAACAGGCCAGATACTGAGCAGTTTACTCAAGTCAAGTGAAAAGGAATTCACTCTAATCCAGAGCACAACATACTGTATAGGGTAGAGAGAGACTCTGCCTCCTCCTGTATAACCTGAGTGGCTGGAATCTGAGAAGGAGATGGAGGCACTTCCAGCTGCCATTGGCTGGCCTCCTGGTGCAGTGGCTTTCTATTAAATACAATTCAGGGAAAAACACATTAATTTAAAATGGTTAAGAGAAAGTGATAATGTGGGCCACCTCTCCGTACTCACACTTTGTGGACAATGGGTTTCTCAAAGAACAGGTTGTTTAGGGACACGGTGCAATCAGATGAGTCCAACATCTCATCAGATCATGTGGTGGATGCTCCCACATTTACATTTAAATGCAAAGTGAGATAATGTCACTATAGATTTTGATGATACATTGAGATCATCTGGCTTGAAATACAAACAGTTATGGATGCAATATATATAGATAAACTTTTGAAGGTTAAATAACAAAAATAATTAAAATTGTATTATTTTAATTGGAATAATAAAAGAATTAAGAGATAGATTAATTGATCGGTTTGGGCTTAGTTGTCTATGAATTTGTGAGTTATGGACTTTTCAATGCTGACTTAGTTATCCTGAAAAATATGAGAACATCTCTGGTCAACTCTACATTCAGTGGCTCTTCTACATTATTGCAGGTGGAAAAACTACATTTTTTGTCAATGAAATCCACTTAATGATTATTATTCCGCTAATAATTTCTTTAGTCGAGGACATCAATATAGCAATTATCTGGTTTAATTGAATTATTTACCACACACATCCTGCAAAAATGAATTAACAGAATCCTCTCTAAGTTAATGAAACCAGCTCAAAAATGACAGGTTATGGTAAAACAAGTCTTAATTACGTTATGTAGTTATTTTTAAAGAGCTAAAATATTGAACCTAATGAGCTTTGCTAACGTTAGCTTACAAGCTACTACACAAACGCCTAAGCTAGCAAAAGAGAAATTTTATCTCCTTAAAATACTGAGCTATAAAATTTCCTAAAATAGCATTTATTTAATCAGGAAACCTTCGACAAGACCCTAATACTATTCCTTTGGTGTACGCACCTGTGATAATGGCTTTACATTTCTCTTCAGGTACTAGTTTAAACTGGTTTAAGTCTTTTTTAGATAGCGTCTCTTTAAGTTGCGAGTTTTCAGATAAATTTAACCGCCAATCTGGAAAACTTCATTCAGCACATTTCTACCTACACTAACACCACTGTAGACTTTATTACCAAATAATGTATGTAGTAATATTCCTGAATGTAAGTAGGCCAGCTACAGCATGTGATTTAACAGTATATTTAATTTAGTTGAACTGGACACACGTCGAAACATAACGAGAGAAATTATTCTTTTGGATTCCGGTGATATTGTGAACAGCGAAGGCAACAAAGCCCTGTGAGAAGACACTCATGGGGGGATAGTGGCAACATCTCTCCTGTGTTGGCTTACAATTGTTGTCTTCGCGTCAATGACAAGTTTAAATATCGAACCCAAACATGTTCTTTCGAAAAACAACGCAAATAGTAACCATAGATTCATTTTATGTTATCAATTAAAGCGACGATTAACCGTCATCAAGCTTGAAAAAAGAGATGTTCATTAACTCGGGGTTTCTATCGTTTCTGCCTCCAATGTGGACTGAACCATTTTCAGATCTTTCAGGGGTACGTGCCGCCGACTCGTAACACTGCGTGACGGGATTATACGAGACAATAACTTAAGCACCTGTATAATATTAGTCTTTGATAAAGTAGCACAGCGATTAAACGAAATGATAAGAAATTAGCGTTCGATCTCTTGCTATACAGCCTAATGTATGTTCGATTACCCATACGAAATAAATGTTCCGTCCCAGACCAGACCACCACGGAAAATGGCGACTGTGGAATAGATGGAAGACGAAAGTAAGAAATTATTCAATGCAGTGTACAATTTGTGCCCTGTCTCCATCTACGCCGTTCAGAGGTAACGTTTGCTTGTTTTTGCGCATTTCACCGATGTCCGTGTACCGAGTAGCGAGGACTGATTGTCAGTAGCTATAGTTTAGCCTGAGGAATAGGTTTTGGTGAGGAGCAGCCTTAATGAAATGGTCTGCAGCTCCTGCAAGCAGCATCCAACAACACAGCGTGATATAAACGCCAAGAAAATGCAAGGATACCTTTATGTAACATTGTACATGTAACCCAGTTGGTTCTGTAACTAGGTACCTTTGGAAACATACCCCAACTTCACTGTGGGTCGGCATATATCTGAACTACTGTGCTGAAAGTTTTAGCCCTATACAAAATCCACAGCCGCTCATCAAAAGCCATTTACGAGGTCCATCCCTTTGCGGTTTTGCTGCTGCTGTGTAGATGTTATATGCATCTTTCCTTATCAAAGGACCCCTTCGATTGATATGACACTTTTATTGCCCTTCAGATCCGAGACCTCTCACTCCTGCGACCTTGTAGCGTTATAAATGGCCACAATTAATCATCCTAGCAAAGTGTCAAGTTTATTTTACATTTAGCTATATTTATTTTGCGGTTGGTAGCGGTTGTAGAGTTGAGAGGGTAAGTCTGGAGACATTGTGAGCTAACTGAACTTTTACAAATCAAAACAAGCACATTTGAAAAAGCTATAAACCCCTAAAATGTAGCTTGTAACACACTGGTGACATTCCATTTTGGACCTGTAAAGGCTTGAATAGCATCGTGTCACTGTTAAGCTACAGGCAATTGTGAAATGATTTGTGAAAATTAGAAGCTGAGGTTAGCCATCTAAAAATTACTGATTTACATTTGCATTTACATTCAAGAAATGGACTTTAAAATTCCCTAAAACTCAAGATGAATGTAGTCAAATTGTTAATTTTTTTGAGTCGGCAGTCCAAAATCCCAACAATACTATTTACAGTCATATTAGATAAAGGTAAGCGGCTAATCCTCAAGAGCTAATTCTCAAGATTAAATTGCGAATGTTCGGTATTGTTCCTGGAAAAATAATTTACAAAAAAAAAATAACAAAATAGTTGGAGATTAACACCAATAAATAAACCATTCTTATCAGTATTGCAATAAATATATGCAAATATTGAAGAGTGTGTCTTAGCTGTAGTCTATAGTTCTTATGTCTTTCTGCTTTTAACAGGTAGGCTAAAGGCCCAGTCACAATAAAGCAGCATCACGAGTGATGAAGGCTGATTGTTAAGTTTCCTCTGATCGTCTGCATCTGGCCCTAAAAATAGCACTTGATCAAACTGCAAAGACAGCTGTCAGCAAACCAACGCATGAGAGAAAATACCTCTTTATACCAGTAGGTGGCAGTCGTCTGTGCTCGTCATTCAAAAAGCAAAACCGCAAGACAAAGAACTGTGGATAAGAGCCGTTGTAAACAATTTTGTTTTTGCCACACCACGAATGGTTATAATTCTGAAAGTGAGTTACATATCCCTTAACACACAATAACATGAATGTAACCCATTATTTTGTGTAGCTAAAAATTGCAGATGCCCCTTAAATGCCTCATATGCACATGCTACAGTTGTTCTGATGGACAATATCATTGTGATGACCCAAAGTCACAATGACGAGCCACCATCGTGATGCCACACCTGTCAGAAACGCACACTGATCATCTGAACGGTAATTTGTCAACCAAGTGCTGAGTGATTTGGGGTTGGTAAAAAGAAGTAGTGAAGAAGGGTTACTGTCTTTCTCTTGAGGCCTTTGTGCTGGTAATGACTGATCATTGACAGGTGTGTACATCCTACACGACTCTTCACCAAAGGGTGCTGCCAAGAGCTCCACCTGGTTTCCAAATAACATATTGTTTTGAAAATTATTGCAAGAAGTGATACTGGATGCATGAGCAAATTATGAATACGGATGTGGAGAAGAACAGAGCCCTCTGGATTGTGCACTTTTTTGTAATAAAACATCAAATAAAAACACACCATCTTAGGGGCTTTGCTACTCCAGGGCACTTCCATATACTCTATGACCCTTGCTACTATCTCCATGCTGGCTTTTATTGGCTATAGCTCTTCTTAAAACACTCCAACATGACTCTATATCTTCTATATATCCAGTAGCAGTCTGTGACTCTGAGCCATCAAGCCGTCAATGATCACCCATAGTGATCCAAGTTCACCAAGCAAATGACTGGCTCCAAAAGATTTGGTGGTTTGTCTGCAATCTCTAACAAAACCAGTCAGCAAGTGGCCAATCAAGGCTAAAGTCATGTAAAATTAAATTGGCATTTTGTTTAGGTATTCCCCTGCCTCCTTTACACGTAAGGTTAATAAATTTAGTAATTTAGTTTCATCAGATTTATTTGCTGTGATGAATGCAAGGCTTGATGAATCAGAAGTGTGGCCTCAGCAATAGTCATTCTACAGTAGTTGGTGCGACCCAGCTAGTTACTCCATGCAAAACTAGTCATACCGTTTACCACACATTGACCATTGTGTGGTGCTGTGCCATACAAATAGCTAGCGCCACAAATGGAATCCGCTTTATGTCATTCTTGCTATGCACGGTAAGCGAGACTGTGCAGGGTTGAGTGAGCATAACAACTTCACACATCGTGAAAAAATATTCCATATGTAGTCATTCTTAGAGCATTATAGAGTAATTGAAACTAAGAAACAGAAAATTCTAAGAAAACAACCCTGCAGGGACCTGTTCAGCTAGGCTCAAATGGTTTAAATTTCAAATTAAGGATGCTACAGTGTTAACTGTGGATGTAGTGTATGTGATGTAGTAAATCACTTGTGACTTAATATCTAAGCAAGTTTTACTTTTCTTTCTTTAGGTCATGGCAGCTGAAATGTCATGTCTGGCAGATGTTGATGGAGATGACAAAGATGCAGATTCTGAGATCAATGCTCTTACGCTCCTGCAAGAGCCAGTGAGAATGGCACAGGAATCCGCTTCTCGCAATGATTCTTTCAGCAAGCCTTCTCTAAAACAAAACCGTGTCCTAGATGTGCTGTCAAACGCAGATATGTTGTCGCCGGTTGGCTTGGAAAATGGACCTTCCTCGCATCAGGCTACACAGGCCCACGAACTCAACAGCATCTCCATAGAGAAAGAGGAGGAGAAAAGCATTACCCCTCTAAAGACTGTGCAGGAAATTGATACTGCAGGAATATGGGGGTTTGATGAGTCACCTGAGAACTCTTTAGATAATTTCAGTAGTGCCAGTGACCTCCATTGGGACCCTCACAAAGAGTTTATGCAGTTTCTGTGGGAGAACCATGGTGAGTCCCCTGGTGAGGAGCCTAAAGATGAGGTCCTGCCTCCGAACAGCCAAAGGAGAAGAAAACGGAAAATGGACATGGTTGTGATGGTGGATCCCTCAGAAGACCTTTACCCTGATATGAGCCACAAGTCATCTGAGGATTTGTCTGATACAGAAGGCCAAGTAGACTCCATTCCTGCACGTAAAGTCAGAAAATCGAGGAAGTTCTCCAATTCACAGTCGTCACCAACAGGCAAAGTCACAAAGTATCCCAATGGAACCGTAAAGGCCATCAAGCAAATTCTTTACAATGCACCTGCAAGAAATTCACATGAGAACAGTCTTGGTCATGGGCTTTCTCCATTGAAGGGGAGGCTCACAATCAATTCTCATTCAGAAGAGAAGCCATCATGTTACCCTTGCTCAAAATGTAAACTCATTTTTAAGAAAGAGCATCATTTGCATTGTCACATGAAGACTCATGTGGACCTACCCAATGTTTCGCCAAAGCCTTTTATATGCCGAGAATGTGGACATTCTTTCAGACAAAGCGGTTCACTTATTGAGCACATGGCCATACACCAGGAAAAGAGGGCAAGACTTGCTGAAGAGCTCAAAGGCAGACGTGATAAGAAGAAAGAAGATAAAAGAAATGCAAAGCTTTTTTGTCCTCAGTGTCCGTTTGGGACAACCTGCCCAAACACATTTGTTCAACATGCAAAAACACATGAGAAGGACAAAAGGAAGTTTAAATGTGACAAATGTAGCTTCTCAACTCTGAGTGAGAATGATCTTAGGAGACATAACATTATGCAGCACACTGTTATTACGGTTAGAAAGCAGATTCACAATGATGACTCCGCAATCTTTTCTTGTAATGTCTGTTCCTATAGAGCTTTTAGCAAAAACGTTTTTAAGAATCACCTTCTGCGCCGTCATCAACAAACCTTTGAGGATTACGAAGCTACAAATTGTCATGAGATAAATGCACAACCATCTAAAGAGCAGCATGGTCCCACTAGCAAAACTACTGTTGAAGATGCAGAGTTTACATCTAAAATCTTAATAAAAAATCAAATCTCTTCTAAAAGAGCTTGTCCAATGACAAATGAGTCTAATGACATTTCAGACTTATTCAGAAATAGCAAGATTAAGAGAGGTCTCAAATCTCAATTTACAGAATCAAAGCTTGACAAATCCATTAATGTTCTCCTCTCTCGACAAAGATATGGAAAGAAAAATGCAGAACAGAAGAAAGAAAGCAATACTTGCAGCACATCTGTTCAGGATTCAGACAGTGACAAAGATGGCTCTGATCAGTTGCCAGGGACATTTAATGTCAAAGTTGAGGATTCAGCTTCATCCCCAAATGGCCATAGACTGTCATCCAGAGAGGCTGAAAGAGACCCCAACAGCAGCGGTGTATCTAAGCTGAACACCGATCAGTCAGCCGTCAAAAAGTCGCCATCTAAAAGAAAGATGTCCACCCCATATCGTAACACCTCTGACCAAGACTCATGCTTCATCTTACCAAAACCCTTGCCCAGTCCCAAGAGACTAAACCAAGAAGAAGTGGACGACTGTGATGAAAAAGACATTTTCCGGTTTGATGATGAAGACGCCAACACTAACCTTTTTGACAATGCTATCAAGCAAGAAAAACAAAACATAATTTATACCTATAGCAGAAGAATGTCAATGAGGGGTGCCCTGCAAGCATCAAAAATGCTGTTTGAGAAAATTAAGACTGAAGAGGATGAGGATACTGACCCTCAAATCAAAGAAGAATGCATAGAAACGGAAGTATTTCAAGAAACCTTTGACTCCCACCAAATACCATTGAGGGAACCCTTCACAGACAATTTGTCAGTGTTGGAATCGGAGCGCAAGAACTGTCCATACTGTCCTGCCATCTTTGAGTCAGGGGTCGGATTGTCAAATCATGTCCGTGGGCATCTTCATAGGGTCGGACTGAGCTACAATGCACGCCATGTAGTGCCTCCTGAGCAGGTGGCTTCTCAAGACAGGAGACCACGAGTTCGACGGAAGTTGCCAGGATTCCGAAGATTGAAAAAGGGTATTTAGTGTTTCTTCCAAGTTCTTTTTATTGCAGATAAATTATGCTTTATTACCGCATGGTTTATATTTTTGTCTCTGTCAGTTCCATCGGTAAGGATTCAACATTGAACTTAGTCATTGTAGAGATTTCAGAATTCATTACCATTTCTCAAAGTTGTGATTAATATATATTTTTTATATGTGTACTTCGCTGGTATTTTCGAATGTTACGTTTACCATGCTTGTTCATTTGGGTTGTACTAATGTAAGATCATCATACTCCATTGTACAATGTTTGTTTCTGATGATGTTTGTTTTTATTTTTCTTTGCAGCAATAGAGTTGGAATCAGAATCTGAGACTGTGAAGAGTATTCACTCCTGTCCATTATGTGGGGACTCATTTGATAACAGGACTGGGCAGTCCAATCACATACGTGGCCACCTCAAAAAGCTTGGTAAAAGTTTCGCAACAAAGAACAAATCCCCATTATTTTTACTCCGGGAGTTGATGCGGGACAAGAGGGAGTTCCAGAGGGCGCTCCAAATTCTTGGAAAGAGACGGAACCATTTCCAATATGGTGCTTCACCAAAGCTGTCCAATGTTGATCGTTTCTCGCCAATTGGAATCCCAAAAAATAATTCTGTTTCAAGTGTTTGCACTGATGCCAAACCCCTGATGCGCACATTTTCTTTAGCAAAAATGGAATCTGAAAAAAGGCAACTAGATATTAATTTGGATGTCAAAAATTCCCTCTCAGGCACTAATGCCTTGATAGGAATTCTGAAGAAGAGGAAGTGTCAGGACATGACATCTGAAAGATCAAAAAACATGCTAGCAGCTTCAAACAGTGAGCACAGTTCAGGATCAAGACTTGCATCTTCACTGCCAAACTCTATACCCGGTAAGTAACCTTCCCATAGTCCTTACCAGAAAGCTTAAACAGGAAGTTAAATACTTTGGAATTCTATACCACTCACCCAGTATTATGTACATTCTGACCATTTAAATTTTTTAAATCAATACTGTGGTCAAAGACATTTTGTCCAAGATTTGTTTTTGTTTACACATGAACACAATACGTTTGGAAAAGCAAACCTTTTTCAAAGAATCAATCCATTATAAATAGAGTGAAAAAAGGGACAAAGTTAACACTAGATTTTATGGTAACACGTTATAGTGTAATACAAATTTTCAAATTGTAAGATTCACTATTAATGTATTAAACACAAATAAAAAAAAAAAAACAAGCAGCAGAGTGTACAATTATGATAAAAAAATAAAGATTACAAATGGTTGGCCTTTCAACCACTGATTTAAAAATTCCCTAGCTTGATCTCAAAAGCAAGTGTTTTTGTGGATTGACCATAATGTGTTAAGTGTGGTGTCATCAGCATAAAGGCATAGAATAAAATTCTGAAGAATTTCATTATTTGTCTGATATACTCATTTATTAGCAATAAAGGAATAAGATGTTAATTAAGTCCAATATAATCAGCATCTATCAACAATGTAATGAGAAATTGATTTTTTAGAGTGCTTGGTTGCGTTGGTCTCCTGCTGAGGCAGTAATGTTCTAGACTAAGTACCAAGTAAGATAAAATGCCTCAAACTTGATATTTTCGTCCACAATGTCAGTCTAACAACTGAATCTTGCATGTAGTGTAAACTCCTTCACTGCTATGTTCTTTTTTCTTAACCTTAATATTGCAAATTAATCACAATAATCTAATTTAATGTAATATAAGAGCAATGGATTGATGTTATAGATACAAAAATATGTCACTATAAAGTTGAGTAGAACCTACAGTTATAGCTTGATACACCCTGAATGTCTTGGTTTTAGTGGTGTAACTACTCATGGTGCACTCAACTAGGATCCTGTCACATTATTTGGGGTCTTGTTGCAAAGCACACTTATGACCACAATCTATGATGATCTATGATTGTGGTCAGAGGTGAAACAGGCTGGAACCATTAACCATTGACTCGTGAAACACTTATGACTACTAATAAGGATCATTGTAGTGAAGTTTTAAATCGTTTGTTTTCTTTGTACTCTTGTCTTTTACAGAAAAAGGTGAATTCAACAGGAAGGTATGCATCCATTGCAATGCAACTTTCCACAGTGGAGTTAGCTTGTCCAATCACCTCCGGGCATATGCAAAACGAAAAAGGAACGCCATATTAGATGGAGCCAGTAAGTGGCATAAATCATCCTCAAGTAGCATTATGGGGTGTATGTTCATGCAATTTTTTGTATCAGCTGCTCATTGAATTAAAAGGAATATTTGATAAATCAGCAGCAATGTGCTTTTACAGAAATACTGTCTTTACTGTGAAAAATTAGCATCAGAACTTATCAAGCATGTAGGAGGTAAATTCTACCCACCTAATTGTATTTCAGTAACCTGGTCTGTTTCCGCAACGAGATAAAATTCTTTTCAGTTTCACTGTATTTCTGTTGTCAGCAGAAATCTCAGACTGATATCTCAAAACCAAAAGTTTCTGTGGCTACTCGCTCGATACCACTAGGGGTTGTGACGTCAAAATCATAGTTATAATTAGTGTACCAGTGGTTATTTGTGTCCTCCCCAAGGTAAAGATCTAGAAGGGCGTGAGCAAGTGAGATATTGCTAAGATTTTTAGTGGTGGAATCAAAGCCAATATATTGGGCCTTGCATTTTAGCTGCACAGCCATCTCGTTGGCAAGAGGCCAAACAGTATGAAGAAAGTGACTGCTAATAATGTCCAGACTCATGAATTTACACAATGTGTGAATGTGCTATTCTCAGGAACATCGTTCAACAGTATCCAAATGTTACAGTGCTGATCATTGTCTTTTGTTTAAAAAAAATGGTGTATTAACAGGCCGAGCTGTAATTTCAAATGCTGTGCTATACCTATACTAATTACACTATTATTTAAAATTTTGTCTTTCTAGCATTTGACTGTAAAGCAAGAAGGTATCGCTCAAGGCCTGGCTCAAAGAAGAAGACACTGCCCTTACCACAAACTCCAGAGGAAATGTACAGGCTTACATGCAGGTAAGGTTTTACATTTCATTCATATTTTTGTTATCTGTCTTTTTCTTCAATGTCACTATTGTTTGTGATGTCTGTTGGCGAGCGTTTTTTTCTGTATTCATTTACCAAACTGCCTGTGATTAGAGACATACTGTCACGATGATGCAGCCCAGAAATCATGGAACGCATACAACTTAGGGTGTCTAGAATAACAAAGCCTGCTATCTTGTGTCGTCTACTATTGATGTGATAATAATACCTCAATACTTTAGTGCATTATCATCACCTTTTTTTTTTTTTTTTTTTTTTTTTTTTTTACAGGTTCTGTGACCTCGTCTTCCAGGGTCCCTTGTCGGTGCAGGAGGACTGGATTAAACATTTACAGAGACACATTATGAACACTAGTGTCCCCCACACTGGGCTAAGCTTGGTAGAGGTCACTTCGCTGCCCACGGATCCCCCAACCCTCAAGACTGACCAAGACAGTTCTCCGACAGCCGCACACGCTGCCTCATGAAGCCAATGGGGACCTTTTTAGATTTCACTAGACTGTATGTGTATGTACATTGGATGTTCTTTCACTTTTTTTTGTCAATGAATTCTGGCCAAAAGTACAATATTGCTCAAGAACAGAGAATACTGTACATATTTGGACAGGTGGCAAAATTAATTATTTTGGATATTGTTACCTTTTTCTGTTTATACATGGTCCATTTCTTGGAATACAATGACAACTTTTACCTCAGATTTCTCATGGTTTGAGTCAGTTTCTGTCTAAATTTGGGAGCACCTCTCTTCTGTATCAATATTCACATTTATATGAAACATGTTTCTTTTGTATTGCATAATGTTCAAATCTAAGCCCATAGTCTCCGTTTTCAGGGCACTTACCGAGATGAATATTTTGATTGATAGTGATGGCACCTGAAAAATCTTGAGAAACAGTTCAAGATACTTAGGCAGGGAAAAGTGACTATGAAAGAACGAAAGGAAAAAAAAATGTCTGCAAACTTGTTATGCATAGAAAATGTTTTATAGTATTTCAATAACTGCATTGTTTCTAATACAAAATTAAAAACTGAGGGTGGTTAAGAAGAACAAAAAAAAGCCTAACACGCACAGCCAGTGCTGACAGTGCCCTTCATTCATGTCACCTATATTTAATGATTAAATATACCGTTTTGAAATAATTTAATTTTAAATGTACTATATCACACAGATACAATGCTTAAAACATTTGTGTTGTTCTAAATAAAAAAAAAAAAAAAAGGAACAAGACTTTTTTCAATCATTTTTTCACAAAACAACATTAAATCTGTTAAACTTGACCTGTGAGCTAATATTAAATCAATAACATACGAATGTATGAACATGTGTATAAAGACAAAACCCTGTGCATGAACCTGTGATGAGGCCGGCCTTTGATGACAGTTTATGTATGTGGTTGTAAATGGAGGTGAACTGTTGCCTTAAAGTCCATTGTTCTTGCTCTGAAGCAAACGGCTTCACAATGTAAAACTGCACTTTGGGGAATTCTGGATGATTTCAGTCATACAAATGGGCAGCCACCCTGAAAGAAATCAATTAGTTTATTAGTCAGGTAATGTCACAACGAAAAGCTGTTGACCTACAGAAAAAACAGAGTGAGACACAAAAGGGTTTTTTTCAAGCCACCCGCGAGGAGGTTTTCAGGTTTAATACACAGGTCAGAAACAGATTACAGCACACCAGAAAAGTCAAACCCTTAATTTATGTAATCCCCCACATTGCTGTGTGGGGGTTTATATAAATTGCACATTTGGTTTATTTTCCTCTTGTAGACCTAGATGTGTCCCAAGTGCAGTTACATTTAGTCCACCTAACGATTAGTAATTAGTAGTCTCCTTAATGATAGGTACTTACTAATAGCCTTCAGAGCACCAGCCAAGTGACACTTATTAGATGTACTGTACTGGGACTGAAACACATTAGCACTTATGTATGACGTCATCGGAAATATGTTTTTGTGCTGCTGAATTTAGTGCAAAAATATTAGAAATTTTAAAATGGATTACAATGCAAAAATGCTGCTTCCTTTATGCATTACATTTTTTGTATAGCTTTCTACTCAAATCTTATTTATAAGACAAAATAGCATAAATACCAGATTGTCTTGCCCCATACTCTCAAAAAACTGCATTGAGTATATTGATGTACCCAATTACTTTATTTCCAAAGTAGCATACTTCATCATTGAAATAATAGATAATTGCAGTGGCAATAGGTGAAATTAAATATTATAAAATATTGAACTTGTTATTGATTGTTTATAGAACTGATTGCTAAAATTGCTAATTAAAGCTTACTGATAACAGTGTAATCTATAACCAGTTTACTTACTAGTTTTATATTGCTTTAGTACTTTAGTAGCTTTAATTTTACTTTCAAATAACTACATTGGTTCCTTTAAACCATCGCTGCAGCTGATGATTGATTTCATTTTCAAATAATCTGCTAATTGTTTCCTTGATTAATTATAAGCAAGATTATGGTTCTTATCTAAATCTCACAGTTGAGCAACTGGAACTAGCAAATGTTTGGCTTTTGTAGATTATTGGTAATTAATTTATATTTATCAGCTGTTGGCTTCAATTCTACTCTAAAGTTTTTTCTCCCTGCTTTTTTGAGATCCAATATAATTTTAATATACACACATACTTCATACAGATATGTTCACTCAGGAAATATACCTTTATGAAGTGCTCAAACTGCGGCTTCAACTCCGTCATCATGGTTTCTGCTTTGTCAAGGCAGGCACGTCTCTGCTGCACTTCGAACTCCTTCAGGATATCAACCAGCATATTAATCATTCATCACCAATCAAATACATTCTAATCAATGACAATAGTCAATGTGTTTTCAGAAATGTCTGTGATTTCTGTTAAGCTACTCTGCAGCTATGTTACCTTTGCATAGGAGATGTGTTCCTGGGAGGTAATATGACTCTGGACTGATGATGCAGACGTGGATATGAAGACTTGGCAGGACGCACAGTGAAACATTTCAACCTTTGTCATGTGGTCATTTTCCTGCAGAGCTAACAATATAAGGACCACACTGTATTAAGACTTTGTTTTAATAAAATAGTTAACAATATTTTACAGTTTAATGTGTTTACCTTGAAGCGCGCTGTCCTCTATGGCTCGGCTAAACTGACGGCTTTTATACAGCATGACTTCCTGTGAGAATAAAAATCATCAGCTGTACACAACAACGTACAAACATTTGTGTACATATTTAGGTCAAGAAGAAAAACTACAACATGCACATTAATTCCTTCTTACTTGTAAGAAAGCTATAGCCAGATCATCATAATTATTCTGCTGCTGGATGTGCTCCAGTGTGCCCCAGTGACTTTTGCTGTCCAAGTGATCCTCCAGCTCCTGCCCATTTGCAAATTCAACGTCACAAAGGTCACAAGTGATAGCGCTGAAAGAAACACATTAAGACATGCACAAAATTAACTATGTAAAGATAAAGTTCAAAATCATCCAGGATTACTGACTGTTACAAAGACCATATTTAGAACTAAAAGACCTTGAAATTTTAGGCCACTGACACGAATCCTTGAAGATTAATAGCCTAAGCAGATATTATTTTAATCACAGATATATTTATATTGTATTAATGCCGGCCAATAAGTATAATTAAGTTTCACTGCAGCAATACTAAAGATAAATTGATGAAATTTTAACACATCTCTCTCTCCCCCACAGCACTGACAAGTATTTTTAGCCACACAAGCAGCATGAAATCCTAATGACATTGGTGATCACATGGCTTCTCCTGTAGTGCCACCATGAGGTTGGCATGTGGTTTTAAGTGAAATCTCTCGACAACTATTGGATTGACTGCCATGAATTGTCAGTTCAGTCATCGGCTTTACCCTCAGGAAGAGTGGTAGGTACTTTGGTGATTCCCTGACTTTTCATCTGGCCTTAACATCAGGTAAAATTCTAGGTTGTGCAATACTACGGTTTATGAGGCACCTGCAAATCATCCGCCTCAGCACTTCTCGTTTTTTCTAATTCGGAAATGTGAGTTACAACACTGTGTACAGCATCTGTATGTGCAAGATCGGAACCAGTAACGGTATCAAATCTGTGGTTTGTACAATGCTGAGTATGCCGTTACCTTGGTCACTCAGTCTCTGTTTATTCTGTATCTCCATGTGTTTATAATGGCAGCAGCTGATTCGCACGCCCACATTTGTGCAGACATATACCACCTACATCTGGAATGAGCGCCTTGAGCATATTTGCAAAGGAATGTGGAACATATTCAATTTCGGCAATTATATTACTACCAATATGGTAGTAGTGGACAGTATACTAGTACACAATCCTAATTATCATGTGACTTGGGTGACTTCAACCACAGCAACAACAGCGTCACATAATGTGGCACTAAAGGCAGAGTATTAACATTCATGATTGAAATAAGGACACATGATATCCTTGTTTTTATTCTGCAACCATTCAACTAAGCCATGCAACACGATGCTTACCCATCCATTATGATACTTTTGCTCCTGTGCTTTGTCACCTCTTTGGAAGGCGTCGTTTGGTCCAGCCCTGCAGAACATTTGTGTTATACAGAGTTGGTGAAGTTCACAGATAGCAAAAAAGTTTAGGTACTGTTTTGCTTCTTTACAAACTCGCTAGATTGTTGATCATTAGCTTTCCAAACTATATTCTCAAGAAGGTACTGTGTGCAATCATGTTCCTATATAAAAAGAGCATTCAGAAAACACACACATTGTGTTATGTTAAGTTATTTTAAATGATTTCTTCCTTCATCGTCATAAACTCAATACACTTTAATGACAAATTGAAAACAGAATCTTAGAATCCTTTTGAAAATGTATTAAAAAAAAAAAAAACTGAAATATCGCATTGATATAAGACATTCAGACCATTTGACTTGAAATTTAGCTCAGGTTCATTCCATTTTTCTTGATCATCTTTGAGATGCTTCAACACCTTGTTTGGAGTCCAACGAAATTCATTTAACCCAACGCTTTGGAAAGACGCACACTTGTCTATATAAGGTCTCACAGCTTCCACATCAGCTTACAGAGCTCAGAAACCGAATTGTGCTGAGGTACAGGTCTGGGGAAGGCTACAAAACACCTCTGCTGCAAAAAAAAAATCTTCCAAAGAGCGCAGAGCACACACTATATAAATCAGAAATGGAAGAGGTATGGAACATTGATGGGGTCTTTCATGACCAAACAAACTGAGCGATCAGTGGTGAAGCATAATGTAGGTGTGTATTTCAACAGCAGAAACTAGGGGACTGATGAGGGCTAAAAAAAAAGCTTTTTAAAAAACCTTTAAATATTTTAAGGGCCAGTTTTCTCTTTTCCTCAATGAATATTGAGTTTAGATTGATGAGGGGAAATTTTGATTTAAATGTTATGACATAATATGAGCCAAAAAAGTCTGAGTACTTTCTGCCTGCATTGTAACAGCAAACACTCATTACCTCATGAAAAATGACAACTTACCCGTTTCCACACGTCCCGACTGATGTTGATAGCCCTGCTTCGACCTGGGTGGGGATAATCTAACGGTAATGGTCATCTACAGAGGAGAAAAATACAACACGGCTCAGTCTCCCAGCTGAAAATCACATTTCAATACTGAATGTTCTGTAATCACAGAATCCTGACTAACTTTGATATTCTCAGTCTTACCGGTGATTGCTCTCTGCTGTATTCCGGCGCCGTTATCCTCTCCTCCCCGTTGGTCCTCTGTCCTCTATAAGTTGCAGGAAACTGTTTGGAAGAGGAGCTGTGGACGAGCCTGTCAGGGCTGCGACCTCTGTGGTCCAGAGGCCTGCTGACGGAGCCGTACCCCGGCCGGTCAGCTAATACAGTTTCTGAGCTGTAGGCCAGGTGTTCCGGTCGGCCCTCGAGTTCAGAGGCGGGTAAATCCCAGCGGCTTTTTTCACGACAGCCTCTACTTTGAGACAAACGCTGCCGTGCCAGGCTGGCGTCTTGGTGCAATGGGGGGTGGTTGTGCTTCAGGCCCCGTCGCGGCATCTCACTCTCGGAGTCCGACAAGTGGGGATCGTAAGGGTTGTGGGGGTGGTTGGCGCCCTGTCGCAGCATCTCGAATTCAGAGTCTGACGGGATGGGATCATAAGGGTCATACAGCACAGTCCTGAGGGGGGAGAGAGAGGAGTTACAGTTTGGCTTTATTGAAGAAATAATCCCATAAAACCATTGGAAATATATCTAAAGAAAATCTTGGATTCTAAGACTGCTATCTTCCTATGGGCGGATGGGCAGCCAGTAAGGCAATGCATCTTTCCCACCAGTTGCACTTTTCACTTTACGAGGTCCATCTGGAATTATTTCCTAATGAGGTCACCTTCAGATAGCCCATATTTTAACATTTTTAGCTAAACGGCTAAAATGTGGGACAACCTGGGCCGCAACGTGACTCCCTTCCTGACAATGACCAGGAACTTTGTCAGGGCCTCTTGCAGAAATGGATAAAAATACACAGCAGATTTAGGTGCCCGTTGTGTCAATGAGTGAGAGGCTTAAAGCAGAGGGTGTTCTCAGAATAAGGTAGTCACTATTCAAGGGGTCTCAGACATTTGAGTAGGTTTTACAAATTATTTTTTAAAGGGTCACAGAGTCCCTGCATAAATCAGGTGGTAGCTACAAGAGGAAGTCACATAAGGTGTGTTTTTTTCCTTATGATGACAACTTGCTGAATCGTCATTTTGCCACATCAACATACTGTATGCATGCTTACCTTTCTGAAGTGGTTGGGCTTTTGTCCTGGGAATTGAGATCTTGACTTTCTTCATCGCCTAAATCTTTAAATGAAGACTTCCATTTAGAGGCAGACTGTTGAGCTGAAGAAAGATACATTGTCAATTCATAGCATTGCAGTTCAATGCAAATGTATGAAAAATTTTCACATTGCCAAACTATAAAGCAGCATGATGGTTGGCAATTAGATCGCAACAAACTATTTTTTAGATTATAAAAGTTGATTCATTCTAAATATAAAACAATAACCTTTTAGTGAATAAAATGTCAGAAATTGTTTAAAAAATGATATAATAATTTCCCAGACCCCTGAATGATGTCTTTGAATTCTTTGTTATTTTACAATCAATTGCCTAAAACTCAAAAACAGTACACTTAATAATTAAAAATATAAAAAGCAGCTCATCCTCACATTAGAGATGCTTTGAATCAAATTAATTCATTTTTAAAATACCTACATACCTACCATACATATGAATTTTCACACTTTTGAATCAACCAGGTCAGTAAAATGGTTTCTGATTATATATACTGTATGATGCAGTGAGTATTTTGCAGAAAAGTGGCTAAATCATGCAAAAGCAGTGGATCCCCTCCTTGTAGAATCGCACTAGGAACAGAATAGGTGTGTTTGAGCAGGGACAGTGGTTACCTGCATGTTTCTGAGTAGACTGGTTCATTCCCGTCATGTCAGGCGTCCTGAAGTTTGAGAGTCTGTAGACTGGAGGTCTGCTTATCACAGAAAACACACAATAAAATAAAACTAATGAATACAAAAAGGACACTAAATGAACAGGAATGTTGCAGCATAGACATCTTATCGGGTAGAATATGTTTTTTGATACAATTAGAAGTTTCTTATTCCATTGGCAATCATTTTTCTCATTTCATTTTTTTCTTGATTTTGGTCAATGGTTGTGATTTCTTAAAACATGATTGAATTAACTGAAATCAGGAAAAATGTTAATAATAAAAATGATCCAACAAAGGATTAGTATACTCCTGCTAATTCTTCTCAATATTAGAATTATTGTAAGACAAGTTTGCAGCAAGTCAAATGAAATCAAATTTAATTCTTTTTAAGACCATGGTCAAGAATATTTAACAGTTTTTTTAGGCTGGGCTTTATGTATGTGACAAATAAATACATGCAAATGCAGTGAATCGTTAAGCTGTTACAAAAAACAATATATTATTTTAAAAATTGCATTATTATATTTGCTCGTAACGTTCATTTTGACAACGTTGTGTAAACAACGAGGCTGTATCCAGACATCAACTAAAGATTTGAGACTAATCTTAAGACTTTTATGACTTCTCATTTCTACAAAATCTCATTTAGGATCCGCGAGAAGGTGCAAATATTATATGTTCACTTGTTCAATATCGCTTTTCATGACATGAACCAGGTAAACTGAGCTAGCTGTTAGCTTTAGCCGCATACAGCTACACACAGAACAGGTAGCAAACAATGCTGGAGGACGCATGGACGCTCCTATAACATCAACTAAAAGAGACGTGTTGGACATTAATACATAAGGCACCTGGCTCAATGTTATAAATCTAAAAAAGTAACTTGGCTACATTAAACACTGACGCTGAATGTGAAGAGTGCACTTATTCACCTTCCGGTTTGCTGATGAATGAATCGTCCGGCTGCAGCCGCTCCTGACGGGTTGAACGGGACATTGCCCCGACGGTTCATTATCTATTCACTGACAAAGAGGAGGTAAGTTAGCCTTCCACTGAAATGCTGCTGTGGAAAGAGCGTCTCTTGTTGCCCTCTTTCCCTTCTTCTTCTTTTACTACTACTTCTTTTTGCTTTCTTCTTCTACTTCTTCTTTTGTAGTCGTGAGCAAACAGCTTTTAGGTGCACTACCGCCACCTTGTGGCTCAGGCTGGTCGATCAGTTGTCATACTATTGTACATCTTATAATTTCCTGGGTTATATTTTAAGTTCATGGCAATATAAATAAAAAAATATGTAATTATATAATTAGTGTATCTATTGGCCTCAGAAACACAGCTTGTTATCCAAGAAGCATTATGCACTTGTTTTTCTCATTGAAAAAAATACTCATGATGTGTGTGTATATCTGTACAACTAATTGCCCCTCACAGGATAATAAAGGTTCTCTCTGGAGATCTGCTGCTTTTGTGTCTGACTCTTTTATCAGATTTTATTTATCGAGTCTTGTCTCTGATTTGTTTCATTCAAATGGTTGTTAGTCTCTTGTTTATGAATACTTAACCAGTACACTTAGGAATCAGCACACAGAAGTTGTTGTTATATATTTAAACAGAAAAGCAATAAGCCAAGGGAAACACAAAATAGTTGAAATCACATTTTTTCATTCACAGGGATTTAAAAAAAAAAGGTTGATTTAACATAGGACAGTATTAATATGATACCTAGACCTTCCTGCTTATCAAAAAGACTTTTAAATCTCACTTTCCATATATGAAAATACTGATATTTTCTAAAAATCTGAAAATGGCTCTTGTACCCCCACATTATCAGAACATACATATGTGCTCTACCATTTCCCCCCACAGTGCTCACACCTAGAGCTTATACATTATAATTTGCATACTTGCACACAGGGTCCAGCCTCGTCCTTGCTGTCTGTGCTGTTCCAGCCACACCACACACCAGCGTCACAGGCCCTAAAACTCTAGTCCAGGCAGAATGATTGGTTCTCACACAAAACCTCAAACCTATGTCCTTTTAGAATAGAATCGATTTCATTGTCATTGCACAGGAGATACAACAAAATTCAATGCACTCATGTGCTGGGTTCAGTAAAAAATATATATGCTTTAAAAACTAAGTCAGAATAAATGTATTACAATCTCATCCATTCTGTCACATTCATTGAGTTATTCACCATAACATTAACTCTGTGCCACTGTACACCTTTAAAACTGAATAATAATATTACAAACAAGGTTTTGTTATTTATTTCCCATTGGCAGTTTGTTTGACTCCCTTATTTCCTTATATGCCTTGACTAATGTCTGTTTCCTCTCAACCCTTTTTTTTGCAGCACACAGCCAAGGCTGCTGCCTAACAGCCGATCGTCAGTTTATCTGTTCAATAAACTGCAGCCTCCCTTTCATTCCGTACCGTCATCTGACCGTGACCACCAGCCAGTATCCCGGCCTCCTCCAGACACACAAAACTCAGACCTGTTTACTCCATCCCACTTTTCCTGGCATTTTTTATGCTATATTTTATGGCCATCGATTTTTTTTTTATTCTTTTCTTTATGCTCCTACTGGATATCAACCTGCCAGCGTGTTTCCATAGACACCAATGTGTGCAGGTATCTGCATGAATTGTGAACTTAGATTCTTAACGAAGCCTGTCGCCCTGGATACAGCAACCTGGAAAAAGCCTGCAGCACTGTTCATATTAGTGGTGGCTTTGCCATAACACACATAATATACAGCAGTGCATTGGAATTGTCCTCCCAGGGAGCTGTGCACAGGGGGGACTAGAGTTGAAAAATGCATTGTAAAGTGTACACTTGGGAGCTAAAAGGTCTGGTAAATTGCCCACTTGGAGCTGAAAATGCATGCTCAAATGTCCTCTTGGGAGCCAAAACGTATGCTTAAATGCCCTCTAGGAGTCAAAATGTGTGCCCTCTGGGAAGCCAAATTGCATGCTGAATTGAACTAAAATGCATTTTAAAGTTCCCTATCGCAAGCCAAAGCACATGTAAAAGTGTCCTTTTCACATTTTGTATGTGCCCTTTTTTCCCCTTCAAAATGTCTGTGCATGCCGCTGCCCCCTGCCTCTGCCTGAGCTGTCCTCATTTGCAATCCCTGCATATACTGTAACCCCAATGGTGAAAGACAGTAGTCCATGTGATTTGACTGATGTGAGAGTTGAAGGACATGGCAGGACAGAGTGGTTCAGTGGTTAAGCGGCATTGCCTGACAGAAAGAAGTTAGGTTGGGCTATAATCGGTACTGTCCCGGGTCCTTTCATTTGTGCGGGTTTCCGCCTGTTTCCGCTGGTTTCCTCCCCCCATCAAAGACATGCATGTCAGGGTTAATGTTCCTGTCATTGCCCCTGATTAAGGCACTGGCAATAGAACGGGAGTTAGTCCCCGGGCGCCGCAATGCAGCTTCCCACTGAGTCAAAAGTGGGTCAAATGCAGAGGATCAATTTTGTTTCTATGTATGTAAATGGTTTGAAATGATAAAAAAAGAATGTTTATCTTATCTTGATCAATTAAGGCTGGTTTCATAAACACATTAATAGAATTAGGTATTATAAACATATCATTGAAAGTTTATAAAGTGTTTATTAACACATGAAGGAAACCTATCGTCGGCCTCATAGTATAATTGCAAAGTTGATTTAGGCAATTATTCTATAAGGCTAATGATATATAAAGTGAATAGTACTGGCCCATGCATAGACCCTTGTGGAACTTAAGCAGAACAAGGATTAAGGTGAACTGTCTGGAGCCACATTCCTTTAATGCTGATTAAATGTTCGTGTCTTTATAACAGGATCTGATGTCAAATGCAGCTCTATTGTCTCACAGATCAGGTAGAGAGGTAAGTGCTTTGTCCATTTCATCTACAAGGTCATCTATGATGTTGTCTGGCCTACATGTGCCTCATATGCAATTAGCTCACAGGGACAAGTCTTTCTGGGTTTAAATATTTATGGCCCATACAATAATGAATAGATCGTAAATTACCATTAGCAAAACATATACCTGACCTAACTTCTAGTGCTTAGTTATAGCAACTGCATTGACAACTACCCACATTCAGGTCATTTAGTTCATTCTATTGATTTGTGAAATTGGCATCACTGAAGCACAATGTCAAAGTGGAGCTGGGTATTATTTTATTACTTGTCTTGCACCATGCATAATCCTAAATAATTATACATGCTACATTGCTATAGAAAAGGCCACATAGATAAGTTAAATTACACCTGCTGCACCCCCTCTGAAACCTCTGCAAACAATAAACTAAATATACAATACATACTCAGTAATACTTCTGTATTACTTAGCATTATAAATGTATATTATATTAGTGCAGAGTTTAAAGTGAAACACTGCACCTTCATATTGAATAAATGTGTTCTTTGGGATAAATGTTAATAGACAGTTTTATTCATCCATTTAATGAAAGCACACACCTGTTTGTCCTTTTGCTTTAACCTTAATTTAATAAAATAATGTGCAAAGGAGACAGGAATGTTTACTGAAAGGGCGAATGAGCCTAAACAAAGTGAATGAGAAAAACATGTCCAGACAGATTATTAAGCAAGAGTACTGTGCTGAAACAGGATAGGGTATCTCAAGGACAGATACATTGTGATGTAGATTCTCAGAATGAGCTCACTTATTGAGTGTATTACTGCAAGGCCATCAGTTAGACGGCTGAACAGAAGGCTACATACATGCATAACACGCATGAACTCTATGACCTGGGAGAAATGTAGCTACACAGAGACAGTGAACCTATTGTACTTCCCCAACAGGACTCCCTTACTCATACTAACAATGTTACTGGCTTGCAGACCATTATAGGTTTCCTGCATGAATCCATTCAACGCACTTGTGAACAGTACAATCTGATTATAACTACTTAAAACTTCTGCAGAAACATGTTCTTTAGGACCAGATAGATAGCTGACATCCATGTTCATTGTATTAACACGAGACGTTAACATCTGGTGAATTAGGCTTAACGTGGTTTCAATCTTATTAATTCGAATCCAATAAACGTCACTGGTGAGACAAAGAACTGGAGTGCCTAACAGTTTGTGTAAAAAACTTTAATCTAATTTGAACCTTGTTTCCTGTTGACATGAACAAATAAGTTTTGGCTTTGGACAAAGCATCTAAGAGTCATGAGCAGTCAAGCAGATGGGTGCACCTAGGAAAAGTCAAATGTCTGCTCGAAAAAAGATTACAGATTATGTAGAATACATACATCACATGCCTCTGTGATTTCCCATTCAAGCAGCATTAGCCAACTTTAAATTTACTTAAAATCACCATAAAAATTTCATATTGATTATGTTTGCACAATTCAGTCAAAACAACAGTGTTAAGTGTGCACTTGGAGTAGAAGAATAATGATTGCACGTTCATCTAAAACCTTGTTTTATTGTGCCATAAAGTTGTGAACTTTGCGCATCCAATCGCTTAGGTGGTACAGCAGCTCCGCAGAACACGTATATGGAGGCCTAGTACACAGAAACACATCGAGAAGAAAGAAGGCAGACAGGTTTATCATCGTTACACGATTCTGACATGTAGGATAATCAGTCCAAGCCATGAGCAGTTTTTATTACATTTAAAAATTTTAAAACATGATTAAGAAATGTGGTCAAAAGATTTCCCTTTTATCAGCTCATGCCAGTCTAGGAACATATTATCACAAAAGACATTCACTGATCTTTAAATCATTAGGTTTTCACTGTGCAAATGAATTACTATATAGGCCGTAGTATACAATCTCTACAAAGGTAAAAGTTCATTTCTGGTGCGTAAGTCTCCACCTGAGTTTTACAACTCTGAAATCATTCTGTCAAGCTACAAGACATTAGGTAAAATAAAGGTTATGTGAGTTCAACAAAAGTTAAAAACTACCAGGAAGGGAGCATTGCATCGTATTCTCTTCCATCACATATATAAATTGCTGTGTTATCATATGAAAAGTGACAAGACAACATGAAATTGTTTTTTGGCCTTTTGTTTGTGAAAGCCCTCACTGTAAAAAAATAGCAGCAGTTAAGGCAAAAAACGATTGTTCCCCATGGTTACAATTATACCTGAGTACCTAAAACAATAGTGATAGATCTACATACTGTGAGCAAACAGTTTTGGTCTATTGAGTATTAAATAGAGGAGCTAAATTCCTAATGTTTTATAGTTCAAAGCTGTGGAAATGCTAAACGCCAAAGAAAAAACTACATGATGAATTAGATGAAACACACTCTGCGACAATAAAAGCAATCTGCATCCATTGTGATACACAAGCAGCTAAGACGACCCATTAAAACAATCAGGAAAATGCATTCATTTTTATGGATATTACAATAATAAAACAAAAAAAATAGTTGAAAGACCACTATTTCATCCCATTATACAGGCGATCACCACGGCTACCAGCCTGTCTGAGTTGTCATTGTGGTTTTTTTTTTGTGCTATAAGCCATTCGCAAAGGACACGTTGGTCTCTCGGCTGATGCTCTCCTTAACTTCCACGGGCAGCGTGTCGAACAGATGGTCCTCCACAACCAGGGCGTTTTTGCGCAGCAGGCGGCAGTTGCCTAACTGGACAGGCAGTCTATCCAGACAGTTCCCTCTCAGCTCCAGCTGAGTGAGCTGGACCAGCTGGCCCGCAGCCTCCGGCAGCACGGTGAGGGCGTTGTTCCCCAGACACAACACCTTCAGCTTGGTGCACCTGAACAGCGGCTTGGGCAGCACCTCCAGTTTGTTGGAATTGATGGCCAAGTGCTGGAGGTTGTACAGGAGCCCCACGTCCGGCGGCAGCACCGTGATGGAGTTGTGGCCCAAGTCCAGGTGCCGCAGTTTGGGCAGAGTGAACAGGGCCGGGGGCAGGGACTCCAGTTTGTTGTGTGACAGGTGGAGAGACTCCAGAGACTTGACCTGGCCGATGGAGGATGGAATGGTGATGATTTTGTTGTGCCACAGTTTAAGGCACGTCAGCCTCTTGAGGTGCTGGAAGCTTATGATCTCCTCTATGGTGCGGATGTTGTTAGATTTCAGGTCAAGTTCCTGTAAGTTGGTCAAGCTGAAAATAGCATGTGGAATCCTCTCCAGTTCACAGCTGTGCAGCTCCAGTTCAATAAGGTTTGTCATTTTTTTCAGACTATTCAGTACCATCAGTTTCGTACCATCGTTGTGCACCACTAACTTAATCAGGTGTGGCGAAAGCTCTGTGATGTTTGTGGGCATTTTTGTGAGGTTACTCTTCAGGCATAATGTCTTTAAATGCCGCAAATCGCGCATGGACTCAAGTCCGATCATCTTGTTATTTTCTGAGCTCAAGTTCCCGATTAGGTTAAGCTCCCGCAAACTCCTCAGCAAATATACCCAGGCCGGGATCTCGGCGACGTCCGTGAACTTGACGTGAAGGCAGCGGAGATGGTCGCGGAGGAAAGCGAAACCCGTCTGCTCCACTTTGGCCGGACAGTGGCAGAGATGAAGCTCCTGCAGACTGGTCATCTGGGAGACCTTTGCCGAGAACCTCACCTCCGGAATCAGCTCCAGTTTAAGCACTTCTAAGTCAGTGAGGTCGAACACGGCGTTTGGGAGACCAGAGAGCATGAAAAGGTGCAACTCCTGCTGATCCTGTGCATTGCGGGTCACCAGCTGTCGTAGTTTCTCAAAGGTCCACTCGTGGTTGAGGCTGATCTCCCTCAGCTTGTTTTCGCTGACCTCAGACAAGAAGACACCAAAGCGCTTGGAGTAGAGTTGGTCGTACTGGTCAACCATGTGTAAGAGGAACGCAAAGTCATTTTTGACATCAGGTATGTCACTAAAGCTACTCTCTTCCCTGACCTTCTCGAATGAGTACTCTTTCAGGGGTCTTCGAAATACCCAGAAGAGTGAGTACAAGCACGCCATGCCATAGATCAAAATCAGAGCCATGTAGCTAATGAGCAGCTTGTTTAGCATGAAAGCCATGTTGTGCGTGCAAAAGAACTTTTTGTATCCGGTAAGCTGCTTAATATCAGGCTCGCAATCGTGCTTAAAATTTATTTTAGCCAAAAAAGTTGAGGTGTAGGATAATATCAAAATAAACTTGACAGTTTTGACAATGGTCTGAGCTACGTAAAGCTTGTAGATGAAATCACTGTCCTCCACATGAGCTCTGAATTTTCTCACTTTCTCAAATAGGGCTTTGGCCTGCTCTCCGTCTTTTTTATCCAAGATTGTCATACTACTTGGGACCTCCGCGATGGGCTTATCTGCGGAGAACTTTACCCCAAGCATGGGTGTGGAGGAATTGACATTCGTGCCTTCCTCCTTCCCTTCCAAAGATACCTGCTTTGGTGCTGAAGAGGTGCCGGTCAACCTCTGTTTGTTTTCCTCAGAGTCCTCGCAAGCCGTTTCAGATAAAGCCTTCGTCGTCCACGGAGACTCGAAACATCTACCCAGAATAGAAACAAAATGTTCAATCTTCGAGCTCGTTTTGGGGTATTTGAACCAGAAATTGCTACTGACCATGAGAACAAGGGTGTGGATGAGTGTGAGGTATGGAAAGTACTTGGAGTACCAGGGCAAGGCAACATGGTAACATATTTGGTTGATAAAGATATATTGTTGGTAGTCCAAGTTGGTCTTGACGCCTGTTGGTTGAGGTTGATTGGCATATTTCTCTGCCTTTATAGGAGTGTGTTGGTGTGTGACATAGATCTCGTGGACCGCCGTGTCCGGTAGGTCCTTGGTGATCTGTGGCATGTTGGTCGCAGGGTTCCCGGTAGCGGCTTCCCGCGTGCCCTGCGTGGGGAATGAGTTATGCTTAGCTCCCGCGGCCTCCTCTGCGTCCTCCAGACAAGGAAGGCATGCCACCTGGTCCTTGGTGATCTGCATGGTCATCGCGAATATGGCCAGCATCAGCATGACCAGCCCCAGGTAGTCCATGAAGACGTCCCACCATGGCTTCAGGATGCGGTACGTCGGCTGGATGTCGTTCAGAGACGCAACCTCGGTAAGTGTGAACATCACTGCAACAGAGAGAATGTGAGCCAGTTAATCTGCAGTCAACTAGGAAAACCTCTTATCTCATGTTTATTGTTCTGTTGTGCTGTGTGTGTGTGTGTGTTCATATAACCAGGTGTATAAATTCCTTGTTTATCTTTTGACATGTATGACACATGTTCACTAAACATTACATACATGTTGTAAATATCATAGTGAACATTTTGCTATATTGAGTTTTACTATATTTGATGTTCTTCTTTATATATATTTTTTTGGGTACCACCAATCGGGTTCTCCTTTGTCGTATGGAATCTTTCAGGTAATGGAAGAGTAAAATCATAGAAGAAACGTTCAATATGAGCTGAACAAAGACTGAGAAGTTGCACCTTTTTGGATTAAATCCACATCGGCTTGCCAAAAGTGGAGTGGCACGTCCTGCTTCCCACTAACACTTGATTAACACGTAACCCTAGCTTTACAAGGTGTGAAGGCAGTGGGAGTGTGCTTCATTGCTATATGAATTTAAACACACACACACACACACACACACACACATATATATATATATATTTATATACTTTACTTATCACTTTTCAGTCATTTAATTCATGACACAAAGTCTGTGAGTGTCATGAGATGGCCTGAGTTGAGTAAAACAGATTAAAGTGCTTTTATTCACAAAACATGGACATCCACAGCAAAGCTTAAAAAAGAAACCCACTAAGTATATATAGCTGCTGCCACAAACACCTGTCTGGTTTACAGCAACCCTCAGGCCAAAGCCTTGGTGACCAGAGGCTTATAACCGCTAAGCCCCTCCCCCCCCCCAAACCAACCGAAGGCCGATTAAATCAATTATCTTTTATTTCCTCACAATCTGCGACTCCACTGCTCGTTCCCACATTAGGCAAACACGCCTTATTACAGGAATCACCTTTTCCACGTTGAATCACTCTGACAAACCCTGCAACTTTGTCATTATTTCGTCGGTTAGATAACATAACCTTTGACCTAGTTAGACATGGTCTCCCCAACCCTCTGCACACCTGTGTGGGTCGTTGCTGCCTCTATTTAACACGGCACTATGTAGCAGTGTTACATAGACCCAGAAACTGCGGAGAAGAGGAACATTTGGCCGTTTATGAGCATTGCTCAGTCATCATGTGCCATCCATGATCAGTAACGGGGTCTTTGTCACAATTCAGCAGCCTAATATTTTAATGATGTTGAACGGAGCCAGGCCTGTGCTAAATCCAGACGTCTTACAACATGTGGAACATTGCGGCGTCCTTTGATGTGAGCATAAATCCACCAACTGCACTGACTCGCTAAGAAGTTTGGCACACATGTGTTTCATTCGTTCTCTCTCTCTCTCTTTTTTTTAGTAGATGTGGCTCTTTCGGTATCGCTTTCTATCGTTTCCTGCTTCTCATCCGCTTGAAAGCAATACGTCAAAAAGAAATGCAGTGTTTCTATGAATAAATAAATAAATAGTTTAAGCCCCAAGGACCTGCACTGAAATTCACATTATGAATATTTCATATAAACTTCAGCACTGAAACAAACTGAAGGATAGAAAATGTATATTTGACTATCATCACAATTACTTATAAAGAGAATATGAATTAATACACATATGAAATAATTTGGGCCAGAATGAAATCAAAATACATTTGTTTTTTTATTCTCTAGAATTCACAGAAAGCTGTGCCGTGTTCATATTAAAGCAGAAGTTAAACTTAAAGGAAGTCTGCTTCGTATAATGCGTCATTATAAAATGTGCAGAAATAGCTCTCTTAATGAGAGGGCGATGGCATTAAATGTTACGGCGGCGCGAAAAGTTGTTGACAGACACGATGATTAAAAGCCGGCGGTAGGAGCTTCGGGCTGCTTCGTGTGGGTCGCCCGCGAATCAGCCACATGTTGATGTCTTGACCTTTTATGGGAAACGGCGAAGTTTCCGTTCACATCAGCCCTCCAAACGCGCAAATCGAACGTGTGGGCACACGTTCCTCACACACAAAAAATGTCACCATCATGAAGGTTAGTGGTTATAGAACATCCTCAATATCCAAAACTAAGTCAAAGCAGCATGTATCAGTGTTGTATGTGTTTGTAGCAGCTGATATTAGTTTATTACACATATATTGCATCAGAGCTTTATGTTATGCTTAAGTTTACATTTAGAAACGGTGACTCTGTTGCATAGTTTGTACACCAGAGGGAACCGATAAGTAGGTTTTCAACTGTAAATTGTATATATATATAAATGTTAATTCTCAAATCCATATTGTAAGCCTTCACATTGAGACTAAATATTCCTCTGCAGGGTTTCGATGGTGCAGCGGCGTGCGAGTCGTGTCTTGAAAAAGCAATCAGTCACGGCCACACTTGTACAGTAACACGCTGTGAGCTGAATAGCTGCTGCAATACTGAGGTTTTCTCCTAGTGACGAAACACACGGTGATAGCCGTTAGTCTCGGAACACGCTCGATTTAATTCAGTTTGCCGTTGGAGGAGGGAAAATACACATTTGAACTGTGCGGACTTGATAAATCTATTGATGTCCGGTATCAGCTTAATCAAAAATATGCCAACTGTGTGTGTGTGTGTGTGTGTCTTTCCTGCCTCCTGCTGATTTGACCCTGTTGATCTGGCTTGAATATGAATTATTCCCCCTCCTGCCCTTTTTGGTTTTCATTTCCTGATCACTGCTTTGGTCTTGCTGTAAAAAGTGCTCCTAGTTCATTTGCTCTGAGTCAGCTCACAGGCTCAGATCCATGTTGTCTGAGTTCACCAGCGTGCTGCCACGCTTCAATGAACTCGCACCAGCGACAGCAGGGTTGTTTTTTTTTCCGTTTCACAAGTTGTAGGCAGTGCTGGGAATATGGTTCAAGTCATGTGTAGTCAGGCCTGGAGTTTTATTTGCATCACGGGGCTTTTATCTCCCCCTTTTCTTTCTTTTTTTTAGGTTTTAGAGTATTTTTTATCACCATTACAGCATGTTTCTGATGGAGCCTAAGTTTAGCTTTAGGGTTTCCCCCACCCACACATTTCTCTGGTATATTTATTGTTTCTTTCATGAATGTTACGACGCTGAAGTAGACATCAAATCTAACTAAAAAAAAAAAAGAAATGAGGTAATGTTTTACATAATTACAGCTATGTTCAGGCTATATCCAACCAGAGTGTGATATTCAGACTCACAGATGTTTATGTTGGCAACCAGGGGCAGAAAACAGAAGTACAATTTACTGCAAGAGACTGTACTTCTACTTTACTTGAGTATTCTTATTACTACTATTCCACATTTATAGTAACTGTAAGTTAATCAGATGAAGATTAGACATCAAATTTTTTACTTTTTAAATGATCATGCAATTTATGTGAAAGCTGCTATTTGAAGTGTGATAAACATACACTTCTGTATAATATAATATAATATGATGCAGTCCTTTTACTCTGCTATAATCTGTATCTGAGATTGGCCCTACATTGACGGGAATATGATATTATCATGTTCTCATGCGTGTGTTGGTTTTAAAATAATACTATATCACTGAGTTTCACTCGTAACTGCGTTTGAAACTCGTCTTTTAACGATTTCTACTTCTACTACGAGTAAAAGATAAGACAACATGTTGACAGTCCCCCGTCTCTTCACGCATGGCAGATAAAAACATTCTGATTAAACTGTGAGAAACGTATCTCATAAATATTTTTCTTTCTGCTCCACTACAAACTACAACTTGTAGTTACTTTTCAGACAAAGACATCAAATAACACATTTTAATATTCTCACTTTTTAAAATATTGTTCCTTTTATTCTATTTGTGTTACTTCTATATAAAATAATACGCTTGGGTATTTTTACTGTTAATGCATATCTGAAATGGGCTCCACATTGCTGATCTATAATATTAAGATGCTCTTGTGTGTTTGTTAGTTATAAAATAACACTAGAATAAACAGACTTTTACTTGTAACTTAAGTGCAGTTGTAATGTAGTTGTAGATAACAGTATCTCTACTTTTACAAGAGTAAAGGGTCTGACAGCAGCATGGTGGTGACATTTTCCTGCCTCTTCATGCATGACAGTTGAAATATTATAATTAGGCTGTGGGGAAAAAAAAAAAGCGTATCTTTCGTGTGTTTGTGTGTGGGGCCCCCAGGAAACGGGAGGATCCTGGCAGCCGTGAAGGCTGTCCAAAAGTCTCCTACTCGTGACGCTGGGTTGAACTTTACATTCTGCCCTGCTCACACACACACACACACCACAAAAACACACTTTATTAATTAACTCAGACAGATGATTGATTAAAATAAGTGCATTATTATTCAAATAATGATTTATTTGTGTAATATATTTGTACCAGTATACTAATCACGATCAGTTTTAGCTTGTGTGTATGTCTAACTCTGGATGTGTGTCAGGTAGGAGGGGGGGGGTGTTATGTTTGTGTATGTAGCACATGTGAAAATCCAACAAAAAGAAGATTAAGAAGTAAAAAAAAAAAAAGTTTCCTATTCGTGACACTGGGTTGAACCTCATATGCTGCTCACACCAGATAAAACACGCTTTACCAATTAATCCAGATAAATGTTTCATTAAAAAGTACTTATATCATTCATTTCTAGCCTGTTTTATTTATTATTGTCATATATTTGCTCCAGAATACTTATCGCAATCTGTCCTTAATATGTGTAATTTTAATTATTTTTTTAACTTGTGTATATGTATATGTATATCTCTAGGATTACAAAAAATAGTTTCCTTCTTTTGACACTGCGTTGAACTTTACTTGCTGCACATCACACAAAACACACTTTACCAATTAATGCAGATACATTATTCATTAAAATAAAAAAACAAGCCATGAAAATGTTTCTCAACTGGAACTTGAACCCGGCTGTGGTGGAGTCACAGACAACATTGAAATGAGTCTCGCATTGACCATGTGGAAAATGCACATTTTTTTGTGTTTAGACATACTGTTTTTTTTTCTCCTATCCACAGCACAAGAGGAACTATTTCTTTAGTTGGAAGAAGAGACTTTTTGTCCTCACGTGAGAAGCTCTCGCGCAGCCAGCGATCTGTTGCGGTGCCGGGGTCAGGTGACTTGTTGAAACATGTGAAATAGAGAATCCGCGTGTGTGTGTGTGTGTGTCCCCGGCGCTAAACACGCGCAGCAGGTAACCAATTTCTTATCCGGACACCATTATATCACCTCCTGGCCCACGCGGGTTCAAAGAATACGCGATCACTGAACTTACTGACTCACTTCAGCGCTTCGCCTTATTTATTTAATTATTTATTTTGAACAATCCAACTAGTGAAAGAACATATACTCACTGCCCGTGTGGCGTTATCTCAATCCAATTATTTCTTCTTCAGCCTGCATGCCACTTTTCGCCGCGTTCTTCTGCCTCAGACGCGCCTCTAACGTGATCCGTGAGCCGGTTTCACGCCGCGCCGCCGACGCTCCGCTGGAACAGAAAGGGCCGAGGAGCGCGCGTCGCCCACATCCCTCATCCCTGAGCCGCGGGGAGCGGAGCCGGCTGCGGCCGTAAGGATCCGACGGGTATGCGCAAGGCGGAGAGCTCCGGTGCAATTTCTAAGAGACGGCAGATCCAATATGGAGCCGCACGGCCCGCTGTTGTGGGTGTTGTGCGCGCTCTCCCATTGGAGGATGACATTACGGCAACTTCACGAAGACACCGCCTGCTCGGGTTATCTGATGCTGCGTTCACGCCGCGTCGGGAAAAACAAAACTAGAGTCAACAGCGTGGCTGGGTGAAACCATGACTTTACAGTTAGGGCTGAAGTAATGAGGAACTATGTTGTAATCTTATTTTGTCTTGCACCATGATGTTTTTCCCCCTCGGTGTAGGTGGAAATTAAACTTAATGCACTTTTTTATTTAAGTGGGGTCGTTGAAAGAAAAAAAAAAAAGAGAGAATCATTAATTTTCAATATAATTTCATCCATAAATTAAACTATGACAGGATGTAAGGACTGTCATAGTAAAAAATATATATATATATATATATATATATTTAATATAAATACATTGCATTTATGTGAAAAGGGGAAACTTACACAAATACATTAAATTAAATGGAATATTAAATAAGTATGCGCATTTATTGTCATAACAATGTTTGAACACAATTTTTGACTCATTCTTTTTTTTTTCTACCATATTGTTGGTCATTTGTTTCCTACACTTCCCAGTAAAGAAAAAAAACACCTTATTAGATTGGGTCTGTGGTATAATTCGACATGAAAAAGTTTGAAAACCATTTTTTTCCAGGACTTTAGTACCTATTTCAGAGACAAATGCTGAATTTGTATTCAGCTACATTGAGTTAAAAGCTTTAGGTGCTTTGCACATTAGATTATAAATACAAATTATAAATTAACTATAAAGTTATGGAATATTATAAAGCGTAAATACAATTGAAGTTAACTTTTACCTCTGTCAGGTGAATTTATTATGATACTATTATATATTTGTTTTACTTTTACTTTCACCTTTTTTTATTCAGGGAGGGCCAATTGAGAGCAAGCCCAGTTTTTTATTTTTTATATTAACATATTGCAGCGTTGTTTGCTTTTATCTTTACATCATTACAACCCTTCCTTTAGACTATAATAAAATCAGGGGCCACCACCTGAAAGCTGACCAGTGCACCAAAGTCTGTGACTCAGCAGATCCGGTGACCTAATTACAAATTTCAACTCTATTGAGAGTGCTGTTTTTTTTTATTACACTTAGGCTATAATAAACATGTAATAATTGACACTGTAGTATGCAGGTTAACACCTAATCGGATAATAATCGGATATGCAGTCAATCCTCTACCTTCACAATACATGATGCACAATGAGGTTATCTGCTGAAATATGTTCAGGAACCGATATCCAAAAAACATTCTACCGACTTTGCTGAAATCACTGTTCAGATCACAGAATCCAGGATGTTGTTGTGTAACAGTTCACCCTCTCCGTGTCTCCCGTTTTTTTCTACGTTACCTGAACGCGTCACTAGCCGGTTTCTTTCAGTCCCCAGACACCGTAAAACGTTGGTGGTGTCGGCGCAAATCACCAAGATGACGAATTACGACTTCCCCTTCTGTCTGCTCAGACCACGTGTTCGAATTGAAACTCTTGTTATTAACTTCTATCTATCTATCTATCTATCTATCTATCTATCTATCTATCTATCTATCTATCTATCTATCTATCTATCTATCTATCTATCTATCTATTTACCTATCTATCTATCTATCTATCTATCTATCTATCTATCTATCTATCTATCTATCTATCTATCTATCTATCTATCTATCTATCTATCTATCTATCTATCTATCTATCTATCTATCTATCTATCCATGTTATTGGTATTGATAAACTCAACAGTCAGTAGGACCCTGTGTGCTGAACTCATGCATCATTTCCAGCTTTTTCTGGCTTTGGTTGATGATGCACTGGGTGGAGGAAGTGTCTCTTCAGTTGCCACCCATACAGGTTTCAACCGGGTTCCAACCGGTCCTGGGCTGCTGGCTGCTGGCAGCGCGCTCTCACTCACCCGATATTGTACTTTGAGAGGAAGAAAAAAAAAAAGAGAGAGAAAAAAAAACACACAGAAGAACAAGAAGGGAGGTGGGAGGGAGGGAGGGAAAGACAGAAAGAAAGCAGCCGCCGGGGTGTGTTGATGTGTGATAGCGTGGTGAGTTAGAGGCTCAGAGGAGGATGTGGTGCGTGACCAGACGCACCACATGCAGCCTCATTACACTGATTATTGGTGAGGGTAATCAAGTAAAATAGCTATGGTAGGTATCCTATATCTGGTTTGCTGTTTCCACTGCAAACTCCACCAACTTTTTGGCACATCATTTCGCCTGATTCATCTGATTTCAAAGACGTTAGGCAATCGTGTCTTGATGTGCTGATAAAAGAAGTCACCACCCAACACGTCTTCTTTGCATATGAAAAGGATTTTTTTATTACAAAAAGAACAGTGTCAGAAACATGACCCTACAAAGATCATCTCTGAAGACCAAATTGCATCTCTCTCTCTGTCCTGTCAAACCTCCTATGTATTATGTATTTTGTTACCCAAAAGTGAACCCGCCAAGTCAGTTTCATCAGGGTTACCTGGCCATAAATCTTATCTAGGTTTCCTGCCACACTTCACTACACCTCATGTACTGTTCTTTATTACACACCTCCAGACATTCTGGTCTTGCCTGTACAAATGGATGAACTCTATTTAGTCAAGTCAACTTGCCATGTGATCCCATTGTTGCTGGTCAATTACCTTGAGGCTATCTGATTAAATACAGGTCTGGCTTTGACCTCTGACCTGGGCTTCAGGCCTACAACATCAATTTTCATTCTATCCAAATGTATAGTCTTACTCCAAACAATTAAAGTTCTTTAAAATAACTTGGATTAAAGCCATTTATGAAAATGAAAAATACACTTCACAATAACTGATTCTTAAGGAATCCTGGTGCTCATGATAATAACTATATAACACACCGTTCTGATTCCGAATAATTGTACCCGAGTGTGGGGAGGCATGTGGCTGGCGTGAGGACTAAAAGGTCAAATGACGCTGTGATGGATGGGTTTGCTATTGCGCTGCACGGCAGTGGCAGCGGTTGTTGGACAGTATGGGGTTTCCTCCCCGTGTGGGTAATGCAGCTACCAGCTGAGGCGCCCACATGATCCTGGCAACCCCGTTCGGTGTGCTGAAAACTGGCTGAATGGGCCGTAAATTATTAAACAGAGACGCTCCCTCTTCGATTTGTAAAGGGAAAAACCTGGCTATTGAGTTATATCAGCACATTAGATACACACACACACACACACACACACGAGGCCCTCCTCGTGGAAGTAGTCAAAAATATTCATTCAAATTTTGCCCAAAACCACAAAACAACAAACCCAAACAAACAGTCTCTATGGTAATTCATTTCCTGCACATGCCACACACACACACACACACACACACACAGTGCGGAAGGAAATTCAGAATGAGGTGAGAGTATAAGTGCATGTTGTTGAGAGGGGAATGAATAATGTGCGACAGGGGAGTCTATGTGTTTATGTGGTGAAATTACATACAACACCCCTGCTGTCTGCACAAAGCCTGTTTGCCTGTGTCTGGATCCTTTGTTATTACTGAGAGTAATGAAGATTGCTGCTGTGATATGGAGTTGGGAAATAATGACTAAACTGCTACCTGAGGCGTCAAGGTATTCTCTGTGTGTAATTGTACGTTTGAGAACGGAGACAAAGAAACAGACTGAGATCACGTGCCATTTTTTTTTCCTCTTTTTTTTCCCTCCCTCTGTTCCCAGACCAGCATGCTGGCCTCTGCTTGCTCTGCTTGCCTGCTCTCTGTTTGGTGTTGGATATCTGTCGTGCTGTGACTTGTAACTATTTATGCAAGTGTAGTTTTCACTGGCACAGTCAGCCCAACAGAGTCAGTGGTGTTACAGAAGGATTAAAGCTTTGGGAATGCTTCTCCTGGACATGGTGATTCCTCCCCCCTCCTTTTTTTCCACACAAAAGATCATCTGCAACTGTGTAGAAAACATTTACAATAGCTCATGGTGCCCACATTTTCCCAACATGTTTTTTCTAATCAGACGACATGTAGGAGCTGCTTACATCAGAGCTGTTTTTCACCAAGGCAGAAACACTCACACGAGACTTAGAAAGACGGCCAACATTCCCAGATTCCGGGTGAAATCGCTCACTTCAGGTGATGCATACTTTTACTAAATGTGACCGTACGCCTTGGCAGGCCAAGTGTCAATTTACTCTTCAAACACATGTGACCTCAAAGGCAGGAATTCCAAGTTCTAGGCACTAGCCAGAACAACTCGTGCATTCACCAGACCTGACACCCTTATTATTTAGCTCCACCTGCTGTTGTCTTGATGCACACTGACATTCGTGACTGATAGACGGAGGGGGGAGGGGGGAGGTGATGGCACATTCCAGACATCCGCCGTTAACTTCAGTTTCAGTTCAAGTGCAGCAGCATTTGTACACGATATACATTTATGCTGCTGTAACATAAACCAGCGTGTAGTTTATCTTTAGCGATGGACACGTTTGTAGACAGACGTAGATTTGTTATTCCTTTACCAAAGAACCCGATCAAGTGGCTCTTTGTGGCTCTGTGTGGTTCCCTGCACAGGCCGGGGAAGTACAGTACAGTGGAGAGAAGTCACAGAGTGGTACAGTCAGAGACAGGCTGGCACAGGCCGACCGTAATATCACTGTTTAAATACTTGCTGCATTGCAAATGTTTGAAACTGTACCTTTTTATATCATTGTTATAAATATTGGAAATATTAAGATGTGTTTTTTTTTTAGCAATCAAATGATTGGTTGGTTGACTGTAGGAGAATGTAGGACAGAGGGTTTGCACTTAGTACTATGCCACCAGTTAAACCATGATTAGGCAATAGAGGTATTAAATTTACATCTTTATTGCCTGAAAGTGGATAATGTTTGTATTACTGGTTCACCAAATTCCAGTCCACTTTCAGGATATTTTTTTTTATAGTATAAGGTGTTTTCCTGGAAAAACTGTGCAGTTCACTTTGATGTGTCCATTTGAATTACTCCATCAGAATTTAATTCTAAGAGTCAAAATATTAGTGTTAGTCATTACTAGATGAAAAGGTATATATTACTTTAACCTATATTGTGTTTTACATTTTTGCAGAAATTACTATAGTATAATTGTTTGATATGGAAAGTCAGCTTTGAACAAATTTGGTTGCTTAAGAATTTAGATTGGTGAATATAAAATTACATCAGATGAATGAAATCTCTAGCAGTAAGGATTCCTTTCATTTTAAGTGTTAACAAACAAATCACATTTTTTAGTAATATAATACAGCTACACAGCTTCCATTTTACAATTACAGACTTTTCCAAACTTAAATTTCCATAATGAATTAGGCCGAATTATCCATTCATATTTATAACTGGATAGCATTTTGAATTGATAGAATTATTATTATTGTTATTATTTCACATCTTTTTAATCTCTTGTATAAATAGTAATCAACACATAGTATAAAAAAGTTAATCTAATTTCCACAGTGCCTATGCAGCCTTTTTTATTCACTGTGTCCATGGAAACAACATGAACTGTGTCACGAATGGTTCCTTCTGCAGAAAATATACTTTCTGTTTACTTCTCTGGTTACTACATCACTGCATATCTTATAAATGCTGAGATACGATTTATATTTCATCACCCTATTAATATTAGACATATTTTTTTGATTTTTCAGGAAAACACAAAAAACAGTGTTAGATCAAATGTAAAGAATACTATACATTATTATCATTTAATCAAAAAGGCCTTGACAGCCTATGACTGTTGATACATAGAACATTGTTTGTCACTTATGTAACATAAGAATAAAGTGACTCAGGTCCGTTTTTTAAACATTCAAAAATGACTTTAGACAACTTTTAAA
The DNA here is from genome assembly GCA_036785175.1 of Eupleurogrammus muticus. Classification (NCBI taxonomy): domain Eukaryota; kingdom Metazoa; phylum Chordata; class Actinopteri; order Scombriformes; family Trichiuridae; genus Eupleurogrammus; species Eupleurogrammus muticus. Next base: position 3,965,647 of record JAYKQN010000014.1, read on the forward strand.
TTGAATTAAACTGTTCTTTCATCCCTTTCATTCCATAGTGCCAACTTAAAACCTGTATCCCCTGGGGTTAAATTAAACAAATGTCAGGTAAATGAAATTGGCCTGGAGGTGGTTTCCCTGTCACTTTCCCACGGCTTCTTTGCCTGTATTTCAAGAACTATGTTTACTGCTTCTTATGCATCATAGAACATTCTTGAAGCATCCACCATTATAAAGACTGGTTAGATCGGAATTTTATACAGATTAAAAAAAAAACTTTAAAAATAATGAAGTGGTCTAAGTAAATGCAATTGGTCTATACCAAATAATAACAAGGAAGATTCTTTCAACTCAGAATAGCCAACATCATCAGTCATATTTAGGCCAAAAGTTAACTAACGTCAAAAATTTTATTTAATAATTAATTAATTACATAGGCCATTATTTTAATAGGGTGACTGGTTATTTGTGATGTCATGTACAATTCTAAATATTTCTTTGGAATAAAAATGTGGCAGTTTTGCATAGTATGCTTCAAAGATGATTAGAATGTGCAATGAATTGTGCGTATTTACCACGTGGCTTTTATGTGGGACAAAAACCCAAATAAATGTCCTAAAAGGTACAACAACCGACATTCGTATTGGAATAACGTAAGTCGCTTGATTAGATTTGGTCTCTCTGGCTGTACGTAGCCCAGCGGACACGTGACCGCTCAAGTCTATAAATATAGGTGCCGCAGCCGTTTGTTTCTTTGACACACGGAGGGAGTGACGAGAGATATGGCGTCGACAAGCCGGTAGGTAGCAACGTTGACTAAACGTCAACTAATAGCGCTGCCTCCTTCCCGCGGGACTCCCGCGACGTTATTTACTAAACAAGGGTCGAGTAAACACAACAGGAGACGTTAGGGCTGCTTTTAATGCATTTCACATCCCGCTCTCCCCTGTGTTAGCTGCGATGGGTTTTGTGCTAGTTAGCTAGCTAAGTTAGCGGGTCAGATGTTACGAGAAGTCACTATCTGTCTCCGTTATGTTTACACGCTGTTCAGTCAGCTTCGATTCGTTATCACTGGAAGATGGTAGACTTGTTTAGGAACAGCTAGTAATTGCACCACGGTTCGTGTAGGATTAGCTGAAATTTAACGCTAACGTGTTAACTTGTCACTGATGTTAACCGCGGGGGGTTAGCTTTTCATATCAATGGAAACGTAATACAAACATGTTTTTTTCTCTGTGCAGCTCGGCTACAGTTAAACTGTACAGAAGCATATTTAAAATATTTTCTCGGATCTTTGTGCACTCTGTAAATATGCGTGTTTGCTTCTGCCAATTCTTCCGTCTTATGATCAACACGTTAAAAGGTAAAACAGGCAGATCGGGATGTCTAAATGCAGATTAATGTCGGTGTTTGTTCCTGGGCTGATTTCATCATCTGTTTTTGTTTGCACTGACGTTACGTTTGGTTGTTTGTATCGCAACGGAAATGGAATTAAATTACTAGTTCCAGTCGTTTTTAAAGAACGTTCTCCATCTTCTTGTTGGTGAGGATATGCTGCTTTGATTTGCTTTATTTCGTTGTAGACTGAGAGAAACATTTTAGTACATTAAGCTTTGCATTCAGGTTGTTTTGGGTGTCAACACAGCCATTGATGAATATGGCCCGTTTTTATCTTTTGGTAACATTTTCTTTTTTGTCTGGATGATTCACATGTTGTTAAAGCTGCCCACTTCAGCTGCAACCTTCTTTTTATCCTGCTCACTCTATGTGGACCCACAGAAAGACACTTTTTTGTGAGATGCGTACTTCTCCTTTGCTGCAGCGAAAGACAGAAAATGAAACCGAAAATGTGGCAACAGGCCATTTAAAAAAAATAAATAAATAAAAAAAATCACACATTCGATTTTACCCTCCTGGGAATTGCAGATTTCATTTTTTTTCTATTTGCGCTTTCCAAACGTTTTATCACAAGAGAATCTCATGCCGTGCAGACGACTTTGAATATACATGTGATTAGGTCTACATTATTTTTTATGCACTTGTAGATGTTTTGTCACTTAACCTCATCCTCGTCTGTATTTGATTTCTCGCATTTTGCCTGAATTTGATCTCTTTGATTCTTGTTTGATCGTTGTTGTTTTTGCACCCGTCGCAGCGGAGATGCTCTGGCCCTTCCCAGAGTTCAGTGCCCCAACCACCCAGAAGCCATCCTGGTGGAGGACTACAGAGCAGGGGACATGATCTGCCCTGAATGTGGCCTTGTTGTAGGTGAGTGTGTTACGATACGGAGATTTTCAATGTAAAAACACACCCTTCCTTTCTGTTTCCTGCGTGTATTCTTTGCCTCGATTGTGTTCAAGATTATCAGATTTTTTTGTTACACTTGTCTGTACCCACGTCCCTCACCAGCCTGAGCTGAGCTGGCAAGCAAAAAACAAGGCAGTGGTTGCCAAAGTGTGAAGCTGAAATTAGAAAAAAAAGGCAGCTGCAAATAATATTTCTGTTAATATCATGCAGACTGCAGGTTTATGTTGTAGGATCCTTTCACACACATCTCTTTAACCTTTCTGTTTCACTTAGACATGCAGACAGTCTTTGTCAATGTTTTGAAATCTGCTGCAGGATGTGTTTCACCAGCACAGTTCAGTTTTTTTGCACTATTTAACACAAAGAAAACTACATTTTTTTATATTACTATTATGATAGTTTTAGTTTAGCACTTTACCTTTGTTGTTGTACCGTAGTTTAGGATTGTCTCGTCTTGCGCACCTGCACTTTGATGTTCTTGTACATGTAAACGCATAGGATAGTGAGAAACGAAATTTCGATTCCTTTGTATGTCAAGTACATGTGAAGAAATTGACAATAAAATTGACTTTGACTTTGACTTTGATAACCGACTGACCTTACTGCAGACAGTTTTTCACTGTTGCATACTTATAAGAGAAAATGTTCTTTGGGAACAAGTCATGTTAGCTTTTTATTTTTCACACAAGCTGAAGCAAGAGCAACAAGCAACAAGAGCAACATGAACAACACATGTTTACACTGAGATTCAGAATGAGCACACTGCAAAAACTGAAATCTAAACAGGTGATAAATATTTTGTTTTTGGTATATTTAGTCTAATATTGAGTAGAATTATCTTATTTCAATGGAAGATAATTCAGCTTAGGGGGGTGAAATTGTACAATTTATAGTAATATATGCAACGACACACTTATAGTTTTACATATATATTTTTGTAGCTTCAAGCTTGTAAAAGGCCATTAATCAATGCATATTATGTATCAAATCATGCACAAAAGGCACAGATGTAAAGTCTAAAATCCTCTGAACATGTGATGTTAGACGGTAATGCGAAGCTGCAGGGAACTCTAACAAGTCTCCCGAGCACAGTCCTGGTCAGATGGGAGACGAGAGACGCCAGTCGCTCTCTGATGCAAGCTAAATGCCCTCTGCTTCTGCCCCTACAGCTTTGGCTGGCCTCTCAGGAGATGAACGTCACTTTTCCTCTAGATATTAGCACGGCTGATGGATGAGAAGGGGAAAAAAGCGTAACCGGATTAAAATATAAAAAATCTAATCCTCAAACCTGCTCCAGGTTTCTAAGAACAGTCAGTCATAATGACTTGGAGGGAATCACGGTCCTGCTCAGGCACCATGTCTTAGTTGCATGTTTTTTTCTTTTGTACGTCTTTGATTTGATGCAATTTAATGACTGAACATATGTTTAGATAAGATTTTACTATGATGAAAGTAAATGTAGAAGAGGTGATGTGTTGAAAGAGATTATTCAGAGGTACAGTACTGAGGACACGGCTTTAAAAGTTTTTGAGACTCATGGAAAAGTTGTCAGAAGGGAATTGTGCTGTGTGGCATCATCCTCTGGTTAATTATTCCAGAGGGATGTGATGGAGCCAGACAGAACAACACACTGACTGCTTTTTCCTCTCCCCTTCCCCCTCTCCTCAGGTGACCGTGTAATTGATGTAGGCTCAGAGTGGAGGACGTTTTCCAACGAGAAAGCCCTCAAGGATCCATCCAGAGTGGGAGACGCCCAGAATCCACTGCTCAACGGCGGGGACCTGACCACCATGATCAGCAAGGTGACATAGATTTGCCTCCTGTTGTGGGGAAAAAAAAAAGAGCTTTTTTTGTGTGCACCCTGGTCAAAAATAGGTTCAAGCTGTCTGTATTTTCAGTTTGTCCCTCAAATGGATGCAGTTCCTTTCTGCTGCACCAGAGGGCTTGGCTTCAGAGCAGAATGTATTTAGTTAAAAGGCAGTTACAGTAAATCTTACTGACAATCGTCCTCTATTTCCACCACAGGGAACAGGTGCAGCTAGTTTTGACGAGTTCGGCAACTCCAAGTATCAAAATCGTCGGACCATGAGCAGCTCTGACCGCGCCATGCTCAACGCCTTCAAAGAAATCAGCACCATGGCCGATCGCATTAACCTGCCAAGGAACATCATTGTGAGATTCTGTTCTGTCATTTTGGAATAATTATCTTGAAACAGTCAAGCCAACTAGTGGGGAAAAAGAGATGCTCTTATCTGTGTGGATGTGTGTGTGTGTGTGTGTGTATCTTAATGGTTGACATGGAACTGAACTAGCCGATAGTGACGTTCTTGTGACTTTTCAAAGAGAGAAATGAAAATCCTGCATGTGTGGGTGAAAGAGAGCAAACAGATGGAGAGAAATGAAACAAATTATATAGGTTTGTTTTCTGTGGTTTTTCGGGGAAGTCATCAGCCATTTTTTAGCATTTGCTGACATTTGCAAATTTAAATTAACTTTTTGGTAAAAAAAAAAAAGCAGAAAGACCAAAGTCCAGCATGCCTTCCTCTTTTACTTTATTGTAACCAAACTTTTATGTCTACAGGTTAGTTAGGTTAAAAATAAAGTATTAATTTGACAGGCCTCTTGTGAAGTTCACTACTAAAACAATATTCATAAATGTTTTTTGGCCCACAGGACAGAACAAACAACTTATTCAAACAGGTTTATGAGCAGAAGAGTCTGAAGGGACGAGCCAACGACGCCATCGCCTCTGCTTGTCTCTACATCGCCTGCAGACAAGAAGGCGTACCAAGAACATTCAAAGGTCAGGAGAAAGAAAGAGATCTCACCACATCTGTCTTCATCTGTCTCCACAGTCCAAAAATAATTACAGTATGTAGACATGTTTGATGACATGTTAAAATATAGTATTTAAAATCATCCCAACTTTCCCTTGAAATGCTGCACTGCTGTGACGCTGTTTGTCAGTGTTTATTCTGCTGTGTCATTTGCCACCGTTAACAAAAGGCAGTTTGATTCCAAAGAAGAAAACATCCTATTTATAGATTATAGATTCCACTTTCTCTTTAACTAAAATGTTAAAGTGTAGAATGTATCACCACAGACTGATTTTTCTTTCAGTACAGGTCACTGAAACGCGTTTCTTACCCTGATTTTCTGATTGTTTACTCCAGAGATCTGCGCCGTCTCCAGGATCTCCAAGAAGGAGATCGGCAGATGCTTCAAGCTGATCCTCAAGGCGCTGGAGACCAGCGTGGACCTCATCACCACGGGAGACTTCATGTCCCGCTTCTGCTCAAACCTGGGCCTGCCGAAGCAGGTGCAGATGGCGGCGACCTTCATCGCCCGGAAGGCGGTGGAACTCGACCTGGTGCCCGGCAGGAGCCCCATCTCAGTGGCTGCAGCAGCCATCTACATGGCCTCCCAGGCCTCTGCAGAGAAGAAGACCCAGAAAGGTGAGACGCTGCGAGAATAATCACAAAAGCCCACGAAGTGTCGCTCAACATTTTGAACCTGTGGGAAATCTGTGCTAATCGTCCCAGAATATGAGTTAATTTTTGTAAGCACAGCAAGACACAAGTGAAAATTAGACGGCAGAACTGACGTCTAGCCCTTTGAATTTGTATAGAAACACTAAAGCACCTCTTTCCTGAACTGAAAGCAGGCACATCCACTGTTTATTAGTCACATGATTGTATTCAGCTGCCAGTCTACCTCCACACATCATCTCCTTTAAGCCCACTGATGTGATGTATCGTCATGGCAACAAGTGTCATAGGGGTTCTCCAACAAGGCTCTATAGAAGGACACTAATTTCCACATCTGATTATTATTCTATGGCCTTTTCTAAAAGCCTTTTCTAGGTAGGCTAATTGCATAGTATATGCAACATTGTAGGCTGGACAATATCATACAGGCCTTTTCTCTCTTTTTTTCTTTAACCTTGATTTCAATTGAAACTATCATTCAATACTGCACAAGCTTGAAGATTTGTATAGAGGGAGAGAAAGAACGGAGTTGACACTGATAATTTCACTGTGTGGTCTTTGAGAAGAAATTATATTGGTAACTAAACCACTGTTAGTACAGAGTCTATTGTTGGGTCCAAAAACAATTTTGCCATCCACTGTGGGGAAAAAGAACATGTGTTAAAGAGTGAATACATTTGTTTAAACATCACAACCCCCATCAAAGTGACTCTTCATGATCAGAATTGAATCAATGCGACCTGATAGCATTTACAAACCCTGTTAAAATGAGACAGAGGCAGCCCTGTAACTGCTAATTTAATGCCTTTTAGCAAGTTTTCCTCAATGGCACGAACATTTATGACCCGTTCGCTTTGATTAATAATAAATGCAGCAGGCTTGATTGTATCGGTGGCAGATTTGCAGCAGGTCAACAATCGATCTTTCACTCACGTTTCCGCAGAAATCGGGGATATCGCCGGCGTCGCTGATGTGACGATCCGACAGTCCTATCGCCTTATCTACCCACGTGCCGCAGAACTCTTCCCTCCAGACTTCAAATTTGACACACCTGTCGACAAGCTGCCCCAACTGTGAAGACGCTCCACACACAGTGATATTTTTCTGCTGTACTTACAGGATTGTATTCTTTTTCTTTTTTTATAATCATGTTTGTGTTGGATTTGGAAGGTTTTTCTTGTCCCTCCTAAGACTTCAAGCCTAAGTCTAGGCACTTACACAGGAATAAAACGGACACACATTCCAGTGGTTAAATAAACAGCTTGCTGACTGTACTTACAGTATTTCATGAATGTATATACTGTATGATGTATATATGTCCAAGTGGGGATAATGTAATTGATGCTTACAATTTTAGGCTGGTTTCATACTGTATACATAAAACTTTGTTTTTGTAGAAAAATGACCAGGTTCTACTTTGTTAGTTTGTTTGAATTGTTCGAAGTAATTTAAAAAAATAAAGATAAAAGATTTTCATTAAAGCATGGTAATCATTTCATGGTTTGAGTAACATTAAATGTTTGTTACATACTTGTTTTCCTAGGTTGAATGTCTTTAAATAGGGAAGAAAACTCCCTTGAGTGAGCAGTGAACGTGAAACCCCGAGTACCTCGTCAAGACGTGTACAAATAAAAGCAATGCCACTATTACAAATGTTTAATTTGTGCATTCATATGTAACAAACGACTGCAAAAAAAAAAAAAAATGCCTTTTCTGTTTTTTACACCGGGATGAAGAGCGACAGTTGTGACATGAGAATTGGTGTGTACCATCCGTAAAGTTTTTGTCTGTTCTGGCAACAACATGCACAAGCGAGGAATAAAAAACAAAAAAACTTTGTACAATCTATTTTCATCATTAAGAAACGTAGATAATTAAAAACTATTGATAAAATTAGTGCTTTCAGCTTAATTGTGTACATACAGTATGTATATATAATATACCCTGCCCTCCCCTGTAGTGATTCATATCAACAGCTCTGCAAACATTTGAGTCAATTTCTATAGAACATGCAAATTGACAGAAAGTCATCAGCTGGTAGAGGAAACAATCTAAAAGTTAGGGGTTTATATAACTCCACATTTGTTTGGATTCACCGTCAGACCATCAATCAGATTTTTTTAAGTCATAAGATTTTTGTCTGTGGCTTTTTAGAGGGACAGGATGAATTTGGTTTTCGTAGCTGTAACTGCGAGTCACTTTAGCCTTTTCACTTTTCACTGAGGTAATAAGAAAAATGCTGTCAGGTGAATTAAAAAAAAATGCTAGAACACAATTGAAATCCAACCTCAATCAGCTTTGATTAATTCATTTCATGCCAGAAACACAGTTTGATTTCATTGCTCAAAAGCTGGAAGTTCAGCTGAAGCTGAAGCTGCAGAACCACACGGAAGAACGAAATACTTAATTTAATATGGCGCTTTTGAGTCATCAATGGCGATGGTCTATAAAGATGAATTCATGATGAACAATAAGCAGCTGGTAACACTGGATGGAGCCGTTTTATACTAAGAGTAATATGCATCTTGTATGCGGACATACAAGCTTCAGGTGAGTAAAGACAGGAAAAAGTGTTAAACTGCATTGTCGGCAAAAGGGAAATGTAGTGTGAAGACTCCAACTTGGATTTCAAGTCAAGAAGCAGCAGCAGTAGTAGTCAAGATGTTTTCCGTTGTTGACCGTTCAGCGACGATGCTTTAAGCACTTCAAGTTCACCGAACATCAGTTTCAGACACGATCGTGGCAGAAATGTCTAACTAAAGAGTGAGAGAAGAGTCCTGAAGCTATGGCGAGGGCTTTGCGAAGGAGGAAAAGGAAAAACACAACAATAAAATATACGACTGAATATAATCTGTACAGTTCAAAAAACAAAACAAAAAAAATAGGAAGACAGTGACGCTGAATAACGTGATTGTGATGTTGCCGTCTTCTCGGAGTTCGTATGAAAAACATTCTCAGTGGTCAGACAACGGACACGGCGTTGGCGACGGCGTGTGCATCCCTCCTCCTTCACTCGGTTTCTCCAACAACAGTTCCATTTGCTTTCTTTTTGCTAAAAAAAAAAAGTTCTTCATGTAGCTTTAAAAAAACAAAAAGCCGCGGGGGTCCTCAGGAGGCTTCTGGACTTTCTTCTCAATGGCACAGAGTTTTGCCCGTTGCGTTCACTGCCCCCCCCCACCCCACCCCTCAACGTTTCGGGCGGGGAAGAGGAAAAGTTTGAAACAGATGTGAGCTACAGTCATTGCTGTTCTTGTTTGTTCACAGTGTGTGTGTCCCTGTGTGTGTGTGTGTTTTTTTGTGTGTGTGTAGACGGGAGGTCAGGTGAGCTAACACCAGTCAGCAATGTAATCAAAGTCAGAGAACATGTTCTGCTCCTCCAAGTTCAGCATTCGGGGTTCCCGTGGCGGGGTCAAGATGGGCGCCTCTGAGGTAAATTCATCGTCGAAGTTGCTGACGTCGCTGGCGCCCTGGATGGTCGGCACGAACGGCGGCTTCACCTTCTTCGCCAACAGTCCGTTCCAATCCATGTTCTGCCAGGAGCGGAACAGAGGGCGTCGCGTTAGTCAACTTTTTTAATTGAAAAAAAGGCGATGGGGAAAACACACATCGGCGCAAACTTCTGTTCCCTTCGGCTTACCCTGAAGAATAAATGCCTCTTAACCTCCTCTGCGTCCCTTTCTCCTGCTCCCAGACGCCGTTCTGGGCTTCTCCTCAAAAGCTGAGCACAAGGAAGGAGGTTAAAATACAGTAAGGAAGGAGAAATACTTCCAATAAAAGAAGATAAAATGCAGAATAGTATTAATAGTAATAATAAAGTATAGCACTGTTCATGTATTTTAATTTTCAAATGTTTTGCATGTGTCCTTTGATCTCAGTGCATCAACAGGTGTGTTTGCTCTGAGACTGCAGCAATGTCAGAAAATAAGTAGTCAAACATGTTCTGTTGTGCTGTGTGTACATTTCATTGACTAAATAATGTGCCTGAAGCATTTTACTTTAGTTCAGAATCAGCTACTTTTCACAGACTTTCTGCTCATTCATTAATTAAACTAGTGTTGGTGCATTGGAGCTGGACGCTGAGCTTCTGCACGATGATTGGCTGATGTGTCTGAGGCTGCGTCTCATTTTGAGTCACAGCATAACGAGTGATACACCACTACAGCTGGGATGTTTTTCAGGTTTCAACTGTCGATCCGTGACGAGTTGATCCGGAACTCACCCTCCTCATGATGGAGATGGCCTCGGTGGAGAGGAAGCGTGGGTAGCGGACCTCATCGTTGACGATGCTGTCGAACACCTCCTCCTCGTCGTCGCCGGGGAACGGGGACTGACGAAAGAATAAAACCCACTCACAGTTACGTCCTGAATGTTTTTTGCGATAAAATCCCAACGGCGCGAGCACTCACCTCGCCAACCAGCATCTCGAAGATGAGGACGCCCAGCCCCCACCAGTCCACAGCGCGCGTGTACGACGTTTCGGTCAAAACCTCAGGAGCCAGAAACTCCGGCGTGCCACAAAACGTGCTGGTGCGGTCCCTGAAACCCATTCCTGGAAACACACAACGTGCTCAGGAAATGAGGCTGGTCACTGTGTTTCAATGTAACTATGGTCTGAAAATAAGTGTTGCAACAGCTGATAATATAGTAAAACTGCCATCTTATTACATTATTGGCCTTTTACATTTTAAAAGGTCCTGAATTAAGAAGGTAATCTTTTTGCCAATAATGTAATAAGTTATGTTATCAGCTCAGTTATTACATTTGCAAATATTTCACAAAGCCGATAACGTAATAACCAAAAGCCAAAAGTTATTACGTTATCATTTCAGCACTTTCATTACATTATCAGCAGCTCCAAATGTTTTCCCGAAATATCAAAGTATTCGCTCGAAATTGTTAAAGCCTTCAATAAAATGTTTCCCCATTTTACCTTCTTTGCAAAGCCCAAAATCAGCGATCTTCACATAGCCCTCTGTATCAAGGAGCAGGTTATCCAGCTTTAAATCCCTGGATATGATAAAAAAAATGTTTGAAGAACTTCAAGATCTGCTAAACAGATGTTGAAATAAACCAAATAACTCCTCAAATCTTACCTGTACACAATCTTATGGTCATGTAAGAACTGTAATCCCAATACGACACAAGCTGCATAAAACCTGCGAAGGCACAAAACAGTAGTTTAGGAAATGGAAAATGGAGAGGAGAGGGATTTATTTCAGTCCATAGACAGAATCACTCACACGGCGCGGGGCTCAGAGAAGACGTCGGCGTGGATGTGCATCATCAGGTCGCCTCCCGCCGCGTACTCCATGACGAAGCACACGTGCTCCTGCGTCTGGAAACACGCGAACAGGTTGACGAGGAACGGGTGGCGGACGCTGTTGACTGTTTCGAAAATCCTCTTCTCACACATAAGACTGGAAAAGGGAGGAGAGGAGGGGTGATTTGTACTCAAAGAAAAACAGCTCCAGATGAATAATTAACCTTTTTTTTTTTACCTGTCCACCTCATCACGAGCCACAATGTCGCCTTTCTTCAGAGCTTTGATAGCGAACATCTCTCCCGTGCTTTTATATTCTGCTAACAACACCTGCAAGAAGAGAAGCAGAAAGAAGCTTTACAGAACCTGAATTTAAAGTTCTGCACCTGTGTTGCTGGGGGCTCTGGGAATGTCATATTTTAGGATTTCTTTCCAAAATTATTTTGGTGCATTTCACTGGAATTAAGCAGACGTGTATTGAGAAAATGTTAATTTCTAAAAATGTATTTGTACAGCCAAAGATCATTACCTCAAGCAAAGCTTTAAGCAATGAAACCCATTCTCACATAAACAACTGAGGTGACTGTGGTTCATTTACAACAATATGTGCCAATATTCTGTCATTGCAAACGAGGCGGCTCATTAAAGTAACAGTGCACTACGTTACGGTGACTCAAAAATGTCTCTCTGAGGAACAGAGGAACTTTACAAACACGTACCAACACGTAAAGGAAAATGTGAAAGCAAGCAGAAGAAACAGGATTGGATCGGAGAAATCTTGAGAATGGGAATTGAACGGATTCTTAAAATTTGAATTAAAACACAGCCCTTGTATTAAAGTTCCTGTCTCTTTAAAATTCAGTTGTATTTGTTTTGTCTTTGAGTTCATCTTTGTTGCAGTGACGATCTAAGGAAGCTCACCTTTCCAAAGTGGCCGCGCCCCAGGACCGCCACACATTTAAAGTCCTGGAGACTGAAGTGGAACTGCTCTTCTTCCCTGGATATGGAGAAAAAACGTTTGAATTAGCATCAGCACGACCAGCATGCGGCTGCAGGGTTGAATGAGGAGTTGTATGTGCAACATGACGGTGGGATGGTGCTATCGGTGCCAGGGGGCGCCGTTCACACACGTCTGACCAACGAGAATCAGTCCCAGACAGAGCTGAACATATGAGAAAAAACACAGGGTTCTAACCAGGTACAATTTAAGCCTTTTCAAGACCATTTATATAAAACTTAATACCCGTTTAAAAAACCTACACAAAAAAACAAACTTTTTTCAATTTGTTCAACAACAATAAATAAAATTGAGCTCCCACAGTAACTCCTTAGGTCTGCACTCTTTGCAGTGACCCGTTACAGTTAAATCATTGCGAATATGATCTACAGCAAAAACAATGATAAAACATCGACTGATTCCTTTGTGAATATTTTAAGGTATTAAAAGGGCACTATGTCCAGATGAAATATTTTTTCACTAAAACCTTATCTGTAGTAGTGAGGACATCGTAAATATGATGGGAAAAGAAATTGAGTGAACATTTTTAATAATCAACACCTGGATTGCCGCCCCTACCTTATGTCCGTGTCTTTCTGGATGGCGGTGAGCTCCAGGTCTGGATGCTGGATCTCCTGCTCCGCCACCCCGTCCAGGTCCCCCTTCACCGCTATACTGTTCCTCTTGTTCAGGAAGTCAAACGAGGCCAGGGCGTCCTGCAGCAGCGGAGGATAGAAAGGGAATAAATGTGGGGGGAAAAAAAAAGCAATGATAATGACAGTGTTGTGTCCTAATTATTTTCACAAACATGCTTTGGTCATTGATAATAATCAGTGTGAACTGAGCTGCGTGACTGGACTCGCCTGCAGGAACACGCTACTCAAAACTATAGTTTAGTCAAACTACTCATCAGAGGAGAAGCAAAACAGGGAATACTGTATTTCAATTAGAAGTCTATCTAAAAGTACATTTTGCCATATTATCTTATCTACATTATTTTTGCCGTCTTGTCAGATGGAGACACTGGAAGAAAATCTTATCAAATGGGGTCTGTGGTCTAATTTTTTGTCAATTTAGGACTCCTTGACATGACAAGCAGTGAACACCATTGTAGTAGAAGACCGTGATTAAAATGTTGACAGGTTATCTCCCCCTGACATGAACTGAGTGACCTTTGTTGTTACGGTTCACCTCCTTGAATCTATAATCTTGCATTTATTCCTGTGTTGTTGCCGTCACCAGTTCGCGTTTGTCTTTATCAGCGGGTACCTGGGATTCCTGAAGCACCGTACCTGCACTTCCTCCTTGTCGGGCATTTTGTGCTGCACCAGCGTCTCCCGGGTGTCGTCGGGTGCTGGGTAGCGCTTGGGCCCCGGGGTAGGCTCTTTGTCGAAGTCCAGCTTGGTCACCAGAGGGTCGCTGGGAACGGACGAGAGCGCAGCTCAGTGACGACGTCAGCGCTGCGGCCTGTTTTATATCTTATCTCCTGACACCAGTATGTGTGTTCTACACACCACAACAGTGTCAGTGTCTCACATTGATTTTCATTCCATGTTTAATTCAGTGTTTCCCACACATTCACTAACCTGTGGTGCAGCGCCACAGAATGAAAACAGAGTGTCACGATTTTTATTTTTTCCTCAAACGTGAATCTATCATTATAACTGATAAGATGAGAAAGTCAAAAAGTTTTCTTTTTTTCTTTTTAAGAGAGTAAAAGTTTTCAGGCTTACACCACATGACAGTCTTGACATTATCATTTTAATTATTAAAATTATATTATTAATGTAATAAGTGAGTCATCATTTTAAACTGGCCTTATCAGAACCCCTTCATATAAAACAAGGCGTTTCAATCATAGCTGTGGTTGGGAGGAACCTGCTTTACTACGTTAGCGCATTTTGTCCCCCAAGAATTCATTCCAAAGTTAATATTATCTTAACATTTACAAATAATCAGAATTTCCCACTAGCCTACATGCAATGCATCAGCAGTTACTCACTGGGATGCTTAATTATACTATTCAGGAAAGCGTTGTGCAATCGTCTTTTTTAGGATAGCCTAAACGATTTTCAACATGATTATACACTTGAACTGTTCTTGTATGAGCAAACTGTACTAGCCCCACACAATGCTACTCGGTCTGTTGGAAACACTTTTCCTTTTACCGACGTTCCTCCACTCTCCTGTGTTTTTTGTCCTAGCTTTACTGAACGCGAGCTCCTTTGAACGTCTGAGTACCTGCAGGGCGTCGGTGAACCAGGCAGGCTGCTGGGTCCCGTCTCGGTGGCCTGCGGACTGAAAGAGTTGGAGCTGACGGTGGGGATGGCTCTTCTCACCAGGCGGCCCCACGTGGCGATGTTGATGTTCATCTGAGGAGCTCGCAGGAAAGTCTTACCTGAGGGAGAGGAAACGGAAAGGACGAGAAAAAGCAGAGAGTGAGGAACACGTCATTCAGTAGAAGCTATCCCGTAGAAAGTCAGATTAATACATTCATTAAACTTTCTTCAGTCTCATGGTTACATATTGCCTGATCTGGAGGGACATGCAGGTTTCTATGATGCCTGGCTCACCTTGCTGCTTTGAGAAAATCTTCTTTTGTCTTTGCAACTTTGGCCGTCTCTCAATGACAGGATTGAAAAATGTTACCTGATCAAGAGAGGGAAAAAAAAAGTATTTAAACAACGGAGAAAACAGCCAGTGCAACTATGAGAGCTACTTCAATGTGTATATGTACACAGACTGTAATTACAGCATAAATGCTTCCAAACACTGTAACACATACTGAACACATGCAGCCTAATCAGAGGAGGTTTTTGGACTTTTCAGGCGACCGTGAGCTGTTTCAACACGTCATTTGTCACCAGTGAAGGTAATAACAGCCTGCGTGTGAACAACAACGAGTGGGCGCGCACCTCGGCGAAGAGCATCCCCTGCGGCTCCAGGTACAGACACATGCCGTGGCGCTGGTTGTCCAGGAAGTCCTCCAACCGCAGGAACTTGACCGCGCAGAGCGAACGCCAGTCACGCCAGTACACCGAGATCTCCAGCTCACGGGACTGCGGAGACCACGACGAGAGAATGTGAAAAACAGCGACTGTATCACTGAGTCAACCGTGGATGCAGGTCAAGGTTAGAAGTGCGTGTGTGTGTGTGTGTGTGTGTTACCCGGTCCAGCTCCAATGTAAACTTCTGGTCCCACGCCTGGTTGCTGACGGGCCTCCAGCTCGTCTGGCCGACTACCGTGTTGTCCAGCTTCAAAACTGCCCCGATCTCATCTGAGGAAACACAGCGTTTATCCGTAAAACTTAATACTCCTTTCACAAATGTAATGGCAAAGAAAACCCTCATCACCCTCATTTTTCTTCAAATGTGTTCATTTATATTAGAATTAAATGCATATTTCATCCAAATATGTTTTTTTCCACTAAAACCTCACCTGTAGTAGCTGTGGAAGGCATTTTAAAGATGATCTACTACAGCAAACACAATGACAAAACGTCTATTATCAGATTCTTTTGTGAATATTTTTTCACACTGAAACACAGAACTTGCAGATCATCCCTCACACAGACGACAATGAATAAATCTGGGAAAATGTGAGATTGTGAGGAATGTTGATAGCAACAATATAGTTTATTAGAGTATGATGATGTTGCTATAAACTAGACTCCATATTTACAAGTCTCTGATTTAAAGCGAAGATAAAACCAAACCTCAAGCGTACATCCAATAACGAGTCAATTTTATCACACTTTCATTCATGAGGAAAATTATCTCTGCTCATGCACACATAGGAAGGAACCACCCGGACTATGACACTAAGAATCTAGAATTTTATTTATTTATTCTTTTTGGTGACACTTAATGTGCTCAGATATTTTTTTTTCAGTCCATTTATTAATTTTTGCTTCTTAAAAATGCTCTACATCCATATCATCATCTCCATCTAAAGGATAAAGGTCACTCATTTATTTTGGAAAGGGAAGTCAGGTTAAAGAAGCCATGTGTCCAAGCTCTCCCTGAAAGTTAAAACTCATTCACACCTGGAAGCAGGGGACACAGAGCCACTCCTGAGAGCATGTGACGCCTAGTCACATGACCAATCCCCAATTTCAGGGGGGGTGGTTGTGTTAATTTGATTTCACAGCTTTAAATTCCCCGGCGCTAATTCCCAGAACTGAATTAGCCTCTATGATGAGAGGAGAAACATCTCCAACAAACTGGGAAGCCCGGATGCTTTTCTCTACAACTCGACACGACCCGGGGTCGCGTGCACTTACTGGAGAGCTCCTCGCTCTTCGCCACGTTCCGAGAGCTCACGCCGCGGTTTCGGTTGGCTCGGCTGATGAAGGACGAGCGCGTCTCGCTCGGGCTCCAGCCAGGCAGCGGGACAGACGCAGCTTTGGAGCGGCCTGGGACGTTTTCCAGAAGGTCCTGACATCCCATGAGCCTGACGTCTAACGTGCCTGGTGAGGGAGGACAGCGGGATCATACAGTCTGTCTTCTTACTCAGGTAAGCCATTCCTTATCCATTATACCCACATCAGAACACTTCTACACTGCATTCTATTTAGTAGTAGTGTAGTTTTAATATATCTGATGAGTAATAATGAAAATCTCAATCTCCTCTCTCAAATTTTTCTCTGAGGCTCCAGAAATCGAGCTTATAATCAAAAATAAATTCACACATCTCATTTTCTGCGATATGGAACCTTTAAACACTTTATCATGCTTATTTTCAGTGGGGGGTTTCACAAAGACTTTTAAAGACAGTATTCCAATTCAGGTTGCACAAATATGAAGAGTGAAAAGCATTTGCCGGCCGACCCTAAGCTACTTCAATGTGTTTCCATGGTAACAGTGAATGACATCTACTGAACAGCATCATCCGTTATCAGCAATGTTAAAAAAACAGAGATGGGGTTCGCTTGAACTGTTGCGGAGTGAAATTGGAGCCAAACTAAATGGAAAATGAAGCAACTCTGATTCAGACCAAAGCAAAAACACGCTCCAAGAAACACCAACTTTTTAAAAAGATATAATTTCTAGATTAGATATAAATTCATATTAAGAAAAAACCTGTATCTCTACATATACAATATGAGTACAAGTTGACTGGATATGAAAAAGGAGTCTGTATAACTGGAATAGTGGTTAAACGGATTAACAGGGGAATTATACTATATATTAATATTACGATTATATTATAATATGAGAGTAAGCCTGAACGATTTACAGTGTGAGAGCATGATTTCAGATGCAATGCAATCCTGAGATTATCAAAGCTGCATTTTTTTTCTCGCTACTTTCCTAAACCAGGTTTTGTTTTACATGTATGTATTCTTCCTCCCTGACCTTGCACCTCATGTAGCCTATATATACCATGTTAATAAATTATAAATAAATAGGACAACATTTGAAAACTTTAGTTTAGTTTTCATTCTTGCATCAGTTATGACATTTATTCTTTAAATGTAATGAAGTTTCTGTGATTACTGTGAATGTTGTCGGTGCATTGAACTTGAGTTAAATCAAAATTGCAAAATATGCTAGAAATTGAACTGAGAATTAATTGTGACTCCAAGAATTGCAATTCACTTGTGAGATTCCCTCCGCTTACGAACAAAGAGCCAGTAAAGAACCCGTGGCGCTGCGGTCACCTGTGAGTGCGGCGGGCTTGGTCACGGTGCTGTACTGGTTCTGTGTGGAGATGATGCTGGATCTCGGGCTGAGGACCGGCATGGACAGCAGCGACAGCTCCTCCACGATGCTGCTGCTGCGAGGGTGGTTTTTAGGCAGCTCGTTGAGGCGCTGCTCCAGGGAGTATCGCAGGAGGTCCAGCTTTTGGCTGGACTCGTTGAAGCGAGCCTGGGCCTGGAGAGACGACGGGGAGATGAGTCGAGAGACGCACAACATCGATTACACACACACACAATTATATATAAGCAGTGCACAGCAGCAGCGTGTGGATCACTTTTATTGTAAAGTCCATGAAAATCTTGTTCCAAATTGATTTGATTGGTGCTGTGATTCTTCTTGGACATGTGTGTGTGTGTGTGTGTGTGTGTGTGTGTGTGTGTGTGTGTGTGTGTGTGTGTGTGTGAACATACATATATACATGCAAACACAGACCTCTGAATGCGCTCTCTTTTCCGTGACTTTCCCTGTCCCCAGGAGTTTCATGACGTTCTTGGCCCCGTCGGCCACGGCGGCCTCTATCCTGGCGTGGTGACACAGCTCCTCCACCCGCAGGTCCAACGGGCTGATGATGGGTTTGTCTGTAGGGGACGAGGAGGGACACGGCTCTTTTTGGTGTTCAGTAAAGATCTAGTAGCACGCGTGCTGCTGTGGGCTCTCAAACCTTATTTTTTGCATTTGTTTCATGTGTTTTTTCGCTTTGCATAATTTCTGTGTTATGCTGTTTGTGGTGTGTCCTGTCAGCACACTGCAAAAACTGAAATCTTAAGGTGAAAATATATCTTGTTTTTGGTACGATTAGTTGAATATTGAGTAGAATCATCTTATCAGTCAAATTTAAATAAAAAAAATGTCAGTTTTGTTTTCTTAAAACATAACCAAATCAGGAAAAAACTTGAAAGAACTTGAAATAAGCTTTGGAATGAGATATTTCTACTCAATATGGACTAACGCAGTGCGTATGAATGGCTGTTCTCTCTCTCTTCTTCTCTATCACTCTGTGCATGTGAGCGAGAGTAACAAAATTGTATTGAAAAGAACATGGAAATAGGCAAAAGAATCAAGTTGTGACACTCTGTTTTTGTATTGCTGCACCGCACCACTGATTGGTCTATGTGTGATGGCGGCATGTGCAGAAATGTGTCTTGGATACACACTTTTTCTTTACAAGACACCGTGTGATTTTGCATTTGCCATTTCTTCACTAAACGAACATTAATGCTCACCCATCACTTCATTGCTCTCGAAGCTCAGCTCCGTGGCCTGGCTGGCCTTGAGGATCTGCATCCTGATGAACTCGATCTTCATCTTGCTGTCCTGGAGCATCTGCTGGGCCGTTGCTAGCAACTTCCGATCCTGCGGGTGAAATGAAACCAATCAGGTGGCAGAAACTCACAATCACATCGGTGCACTGACGGAGTCGATGAAATCGAAAGTGTATAATAATGTTTTGTCTTCTTGAGTGGAATAACTCTGGATGGAGGGACTTTACAGACGACTGCCAATGCACGCCGATCCTTCGTCACTCATTGTGTTTTGTTGTTGTGAGCACGTCATACAACGCGGCCAGGACGCCAGTGCATGCCCTTACTTGGAGCTAAAGAATGAGTGACCGCATGGAAAATCTTATTCACAAAAAGCTGACCAGCTCATATGCGCATGCACGCACACACACACAAACACAGTAGTGTAAGTAAGCAAACTCCACCCAGATTTCCTCTGAAGTTTAAATCCTGGCTGTTGTTGATGGCGGCGCGCGCAGGAAAGACCTCTGTCCAACAGGCATTTCCTCTCTGACATCACGACAGGACTATTTCCAACTGGAAGGTGCCCCCGTCTGTCTGTCAGACAGAGGTCACTTACAAAACACTGACGTCCCTGCTCAGCCTGGGGGGGGATCTGTACCACTGTGTGAAGCCTCTGATGCTTCATTTATACTTTATGAATGTATTTGAGCAAGTGAGTCAACTATGTCCCTTGGCATGAACAAGCTACTATTTTAGACTGAAAACTGCGATTTCATGCAATGTAATGTTTTTTTTTGCCAACTAATTTCAAGGTGTAAACAAGTCAAAAAACTTTTTTTCTTTTCTTTAAGTGAGGATATAGATGCTCTTTTGTTGCTCATCACTTGATGTAGCCTATGTAGAACATGTTTCTTATCAATAAATAGGACTACTTATTACTACTGCAGTTCTTCATAGTTGAGGTGGCCCCCCCTCTATGACAAATGCCCCCGCTTCACCTACGCTGAAACTTGTGAATATAATTATGAATCACAATATCTGCCAGCATTTTTTTTTTCTTAAAATGGTTCAGCCCTAATTGAGTTCATTATCAAAGACAAAAAGCATCTGTTCCAGCTTTTCAAAAGTGCCAATTTGCAGGGTTTTACTTCCGTTTTTATAAGTAAATGTACAGTACATTTTATATCTTTGCACTTTGAGGCTGTTGAACAAGAGCAAGCAATTTCATTACCATTTTCCAACATTGAGAGTGAATCGTTTTTACTTTTACAAAATAGTAAATAATTAAAATTAGCTGCAGCCGTATTGTTAAGTTCATTAAGCGTTGTCTGGGATTAGACAAAGGACCATGAGAGCTGTTACTGCCCGTTTCCAATATTTATGCTAAGATAAGAGTGTGGAACTACTACTTTTCAAGGCGTGTGGAATTAAAATCAATCCGAGCAGCATTAACAACGTGTCCCAGAAGTAAATGGTGAGGGGCAGAGCAGTTTGGCAGCACTAAAACCATATACTACACTATACCATCTACTAAAACGTGTCTTTGGTCACAGACGGGTGACCCGAGAGCCAAGATGAGCATGAGAGGCTCTCAGTGCTCCGCTGTTGTTATTAGTCTTGGTAACGCACACACACCCCCACACACACACACACACACACACACACACTAAATTACAGTTTTTCTTAGCGGAGCCACAGCGACCGTTAGAGAGCTTTGTGAACAAACAGCAGCGTGTATGACACACCGTGTGTGTCAGCGCCTTCTCATGTCTCCTCCCCTCCTACAGCGAGGCTGTAAAAGCAAAGCCGCCATGTATCATCCCCCCCCCCTCCCCATCTGCAGCCGGGAAGCTGGCTTTTCAAACTGGGAACGGGCCCCTTGGCTCCAGTTTTCATGTGCTCGTGGTACCTTTTTAACACCAACACTAAGGGTTGTAAGTCTGGAAATCTCTTACAACCTGTGATATGACACACCTGCCCCCTGTGGTCATTGTATTTTTTCTTGTGACTAATGTTTTTGGAAACATCATGCTGCAGCAAAACTTTTGCTTGATTTTTTATTTTTTACGAAGAAGTGAGATTTCCAACAGCACTGGCAAATTAAATAAACTCAGACATTTCTGCAGGCGGAAGCGAACTGAAGGTCATCGCCTTTTTTTTTTTACACTCTTATTTGTATAATTTTGGCAATAATTTCTATGAGACAATATAACTTTGGACTCCAAGTAATAACGGAGATTTGAACACAACAATATTGCTTTAACAAGGTCCAAACGGCCAAGATGAGATAAGATAGATCTGAGGGGTCACAAGATGATTTACAGGACAGAACGGACAAAACAAACTATTTTTTTTTCAGCCTCTTAAAATTATTCATATAAAAAGAGGTCAGAGTCCCTTTTTGTATGCTTTATATTTGAGGGTTAGGGTTATCTGAAAGTGAACCAATGAGCAAAGGCATCATCTTAATTTTGCTAGTTGAATCCCAGATCTACCAGATAATTTTTATTATTAAGGATACAAACAACAGCAAAACTACAAAAGTAAGTTCCAGGTGATTTTCTGTGTTATTGTGTAAAACCGATGTGTGCAGACATGAACCCGCTCGAACCTGAATGGCAGGTGAGCCCCCACCCCCACCCTCTCCTGCTGAATCTGTACCTTGGAGGGCCCGTTGGAGTACATCTGAATCATGTTCTCGGCGCCTTGTTTAACCTTCAGCTCGATGTCGTTCTGTCTTTTCAGGGCCGCCAGGCGGCTGTTGCTCGTGCACGTTCTGGCCTCGCTGTTCGGGGTGTCCGGGGTCAGAGGGCATTCTGGGAAAAGATTAAAAAAAAACAAAAACAAAAACACAAGGAGTCAAGGTTAGATATGAGAGATTAGAGATAAGACGCTGTATATGCTGCTGAGTTTTGTCATAAATATACAACCACTGTAAATAGAAAGCCAGCATGCGGGCGCTATTTTTGACCGCCGGCCATTTTGAATTTGAAGTGAGCTAAACAGTCCTGCAGCTCGGCCTAACGACCAAATCCCTCGATTACAAAAACACGTCAGGTAGCAACTCCAGATCATGTATTGAGAAAGCTCGGTTGTTTAGAAGCTCATACGGTTTGTTAACACAAAGCCCCATTTGACTCAGATTCACCCCAAGACAAGAGGATGTGCACAAGTCTGCTGCATTAAGATCTGCCCCAGATATTTAGGATCAATCGATGGTATCAGAGTAGGATAATAACTTAAGTAACTGGATGTGGCTTTTTTTCCCGCCCAATCACAAGGACAAAGGAAAACATGATTGCAACACAAAGGGAAAAGCCAGGTCACGCATATTCTCTCAATAATATACTCAGAATGCCTTGATGCTCCTGTGATACAGAGACAGTCACGGCTACTTCAAGGGAATTTTCTCACTCATCCAGCACTTTGCTGAGATCTGCTGCAGGTCTGTCAGCAGAGGGGAAACCCTGCAGCCGCCTCTATCCCCAGCTACTTGAAAAGAAACAACAAAGAGACAAGTGTGAACATGCAGAGAAGTACTGGCGCGACGGTGGCGCGTATGCAAATGTGGAGTAAACACAGTGAATCAACAGCGACGGCGAATGTTGGGGTTCCACAGCGGGATGAGACGCTGTGCATTAGTCCTACTGTGCCCTGATAAAAGGAGATTACTAGGTCGGTCATTCTCTCTCTCACACACACACAGAGCAAACAGAAGTGTCTTCTATTTATTAACCTGAGCCGCAGTTCTGAGCGATGAGCTCATCGTTTAGGTTTTTTTTCCCCCTCTTTCCTTTTTTTCATGTCTGAACTCGAAAAGTTGCAGAGAAAACCGATCAGTGCAGCAGAAGAAAACGTTCTCACACCTACACTCACACACTCACAGGTGAGATGGGCATGGAGAGAGAGAGAGAGAGAGAGAGAGAGAGAGAGAGAAACCTGCCTGACTTCTCCTGACTTGACTTGTAAGCTCAGTTTGAGTCATGGTGGAACTTCTCTTAGTAAAAAGAATCACGTGAAGTTTCTCAGAAGGACCTACAAAAAAAAATGATTATAAATAAAATTGAAACTTTTTTTTCTTCACTAAATTCTATTGAGATTAGTCTAGATTACCAATATATTCATAAAAGAACCAAAGGAAATAAAAAGATTTAGCTCAAAGTCCTGGGTCCATCTAGGAGAGCGGGGCTGACATCAGCTTCAATAACAGCGGGGACGCTGCCAAACGCGGATAACAATAACCAGCAGGCAGATCCGTGATTCACTCACTCCGAATGTTTCACCAAAACAGTGTCTAATGATTCCTTTGAACACCTGCGGGATACGGGCAGAAAGGAAGCACGTGGGTCTTTGAACTGAAAGTCCAAACGACTCATCTAATGACCCTTATAATAAACCGGGAGAGAGCATCGCCGCTGAAGGTTTCCGTTAGCAGGCGGGAGGGGAGGTAATGCCTGGCTGGGGCAACCCTCTGTATACATACACACACACATGCTGAGAGGCAGGGACGGAAAAAACGTGGTGGCAAAAACCGTCTTTACAGCTCAAAAAAAAATTCACATTGCATAATCAGATAAGCTCATGTTCGTTTGGAAAACCCCGTAACAGAACCGCTGCATCCCTGTCTCCAGTCCCAACAGGGATTTTTGTTGCATGTCATACTGCTCTCACTACCATTGATTTTCGGCTTATAAAATGTCAGAAAAGGATGAAATATGTTTCCCAAAATACCAAGCTGTAACCCTGAAATGTCTTGTTCTGCCCTGAGCAACAGTCGACACCCTAAAGATATTCAGGCCCAAACTACACAAATCTAGATTTTTTATAGAGAGAGAGAGGAAAAAATAGATATAAATTCACAATCTTTCCTATCCAATTCAGCCTCTGAAATACACCAACACAGCATTTATCTGGAGATTTATCAAACCGGATAAACAAGTGGAGAGATTAGAAAATATCAGAGTAGATTCGTGTAGCGACCTCAATCCGGATCTTTTTCGGATTCATGACGTCAAAGCATGGTTGGTGCTCACAGAAAACGTTGGCAGCATGTCTCAGGACGGGAACTCCTGGTTAACTTCTTAAAACCTACTTTCACGCAGGTATTTGAAATTTCGCATTTTTCTACTACTGGCATGGTATTTCGGTCTCCCTGTAGTCTGAGATGTATGTCGATAGGAGCAAATGTAAGACGATTTTTTTTATTTTTTTTTATTTTAAACTGGCGTAAATATCCAAATCCAAGAAAAAATCTAGTGTAGCTGGGGTCTCAGTTAAGAGGCCTTTTTGTTTTTGTTTTTTTTTTACATTTCAGTGGAAGTTGAGCTTTCCTTGCAGTTTTAGAACAACCACCATTGGTTATACTCACAGAGGGCTAAAACCAGAAAATTTTCAGATTTAAGAAGTTGGAACAAAAGAAATCCAGCATTCTTTCCTAAGAAAAATTACTCAAAATTAAATAGTTGATTCATTTTCAGTCATAGGCACGCTTAGAAACACGTGCAAAAGTGCTGTGTATGTCATCCAGTCCACGCTCGGGGGGCTTTCTGAGCGTATGTGCGTGCGTGTGTGTGTGGGGCGCAATGGGGGTTTGGCGGAGGTCAAGATGAGTCAAGAATTCAAGGTCCACTCCTTTCTCAGCGCGGTCCGGCCCACGCTGGGCAGGAGGAGACGATGCTGAGCTACCGAATAACTGCAGCACTGATGTCACTGCTGGACGGCCGACAAGGGGAACCCTCCCTCAGATTAACCCCATGTGTGTGAGTGTGTGTGTGTGTGTGTGATGAGGAGGCAACGAGAAACACGCCAACGATACTCGCTAAACAATGACATCATGATAGATGGAGATCGGTGCCTCAGAACCGCGCTTTGCCGCTCTGGAGGGGGCGCGACGACTGGAAGGGAAACAGACTGGGGAGTGAGCTCGTCTGGGCAGGTCTCTCCATGAATGAAATCATACGTGACGGTGGGACCTGGACGGGGACCCCGCGTCAGAGCCTGGGCGCGAGCCGGTCCGTTTTTGGCCTCGGCTGAGCTGGAGAATAACCAGAACGCCCCCCCTCTACCTCCACCCCCCTCCATCTCAAACTCTGCTTGGAACGAAAAACACATTCTGGACTTCCTACTAATTCAGGAAACGAGTGCCGTCTTCTGCGGACGACGCGCTCCAAGAAAGGGGTCATCTGGCGACGGCCAGCGACATTCCGCTGGCGTCGCGTCACCTAAACAGAAAGCCCTCGTCCGTCAGATGGAAGGGGGGGTCACCGAGCCAGGCTAAATTTGTTCCCACTTAAGATAACCGTTAACCAGGACGGACTCCCTTCCCTCCCCCAACGCACACATCCCTCCTCATCCACTTCCTAATGTCAACTGAACCAGGGGGATGTGATAGCAACAGGCAGACAAATACCATTCCTTCTCTTCCTGAATGCGCCCGGGCCAACAACTACTCTATAAGGCGAACCGCTGTGACGAAAAAACGCGCGCCGAACGCACGCCGCTGTTGTGGTTAACTCTTTCCAAATTCCATTGTTGTCGACGAGCGCACAGGAGCAGGCTTTCAGCAGCCTCGGAGGGGAACAATCGACGGCTCATTGTAACTGCCGGTGGAATGTGGAATGCAACAATATCAGCCTCTGGAGAGTGAGTCACCTCCAAAGACTGAACGTGCTGTGTGTGTGTGTGTGTGTGTGTGTGTGTGTGTGTTCTGACACAACGCTGCAAAAGTTACGTGCTCAGTGATACTTTGCATTTGCAGTATATCAGTATGTGGGCCAGTGGCAAGTAATGGTTGGCAAGAAGAGAAAGACCTAAAAATCACAAGTAAAATCACAAATAAAAATTTAAATTATAAGTTTGAACATATTCATTTCGTGTTTGTTGGTTTCATGTCATTTAAAAGTCCATTTATACCATTTTTTTTTTAAATTACATTTTTGTGCGACTGTTTTAAAGCAGAATGTAGATTATATAACAATAAAAGCATGATAAATTATATATATTTATTTAAACAAAGCATATAAAACTAGGTGATAGCATGCGTTTTGATTTTTTAAAACCTTTTTAACGGAGTTGAACTACCTGGTACCAAGTTTTTAGGGCTACCCCATGTCAAAGTATACGAAAGAGATAATTGTCATATTCAGGCTAAAAGTTAGATTGTTTTTTGTCACATCACATACATGTCTACAAAAGTCACAGAAACTTGTGATACGGAGGATGAATAATTTGGGCTGTCAGCGAGAAAACCCATCACATGATCGGTCAAACCAAGAGGACTGGACTGCTTTTGTCAGTGAAACAGAGAAACTGACCTTTGTTGAAGCACAAGTAAAATACTGGGAGGAAATATGAGTCAAAAAGGCAGCGTTTAGACTGCAGGGCTTGATGCTCAATTTGGATTTTTGCTTGTTCTACATATCCAGTTAAATGCTACTTGTATGCGATCCGGTGTGAATTTTAAAGGCCCCGAAAATGGTCCTGAAGCTTGGTGACGTGGCGAAGTCGGATGAACGCGACGTAGAAGTTCAGACTGAAGCTGTATCTCAGATCGGTTTTACGACATATCCAAGTGGCATTTGAAAAAAAAAAAAAAATCGGACCGGTGTCATTCAGACTCATTAAAGATCAGATACAATACAAGGAGCGGAAAAAATAAAATCTGATTTGGGCCACTTCAGAGCAGTAAACGCAACCTGACTCTAATGAAAAAAACATATTTCTCTACAAATGTTTCCTCATGTGCTCAATTCATATAAAAATGAAGTGAAACAAAAGGTCTTTGAGCTTCCACACCTTGTCATCAATTCATTGTTTGATATAAAATATAAGCAAGTAGTAAGTAAACTCTCACTCTCTCCTCCTCCAATACATAACTAAACACCCAGGCACAGGTGATATGGACATGTTCTATAAAGTGACAGATGTAGGGAGTGCGTCGTGTTGACTGCGGTTGTTACCGAGCAGTTCTTCGGGGTCTTTGACCACGATGTGGGCGTTGAGCTCCTGCAGCTCCTGGTGAAGCTCCTCCACCTTCTTGTTCGATTTTTTCAGCATGTTGTCGACATAAGCCAGGCTCTTCTTGTCTGTGGTGACCTGAGGAGGAAGAGGAGGAGGAGGAGGAGGAGGAGAAGGAGGGGAGGCATGAGAACACGTCCTCCTAATGACAAAAAAATATGGTAAAATCAGGAGAATTCCACCGATTTTACTCATAGGGAGGGCGGCTCAGCCTGTAAAAGTGCTGACTTATGTTTTATCTGGCTCTGGGGGAAGACTAACTCCAATGATGTCAGCACGGTTATCTCAGGATGGGGGATGATGAATTTACAGCCGAAAAGACAAGCTGGTGGCATGGAGTTGGACAATTGGGCAAGGCATGACAAAAAGAGAACGTAGGATCCAGTGATTTTGCAGATTGACCCACGCTGTCTCTATTGAGCATTCCACCTCTGTGTGAATCCAATATTTAATTGCTGGATGAGATTTTACAGCATGTTAGTACGAATATTACCTTGCGCAGGTTCTCTGCGCCTTCTTTGATCTTCAGCTCCTTGCGGATTTCGCGGCGGATCTGCTCCTTGATCTCCTCCAGCTTCTGCTGCACCATGGTGTCGGACAGGTCCAGATTGTGTCCCAGACCCAGTCGCTCTGCCACCAGCTGGCCCCTGGCATCCCCCTGTGGAAGGACAGGAGAGAAGGAGAAGAAAAAAAAAAAAAAAGAGGAGATAAGAGGACGAGGCGGAATGCAATTTAGAGAGGGTCAGCGAAGGACGAGGAGGAGGAGGAGGAAAATGGGAAAGTGGAGTAAGAGGAGGAGAGGACATGCATAGGTCAGTGACTCAGTCAACAAATAGACTGCACATGCTGGCATTTTTGAGTAGCGTCTAATCACCAGGACTCAATATAAACTGTCTGCATCCAATTTGCAACGCTTCAAAACAGCTGAAGCCATTTCCTCATAAAACAGATGAATCTCAATTCTGTCATCAGCGCTCCTGGCAGCACTAAAGTAGAAATAAGAGGCGGGAAGCTGCACAGATAATTAGCATCGCGGAGGTCACACACTGGTTGCGTAGTGACAGGAAACCACAAGGTGTGCACTGGAAAATATCTGCCTGGGATTCAGTGTTGAATCCCAGCAGGGAGATTAACCTGAGTATTCTGAGGCCCACCGGGAGTAGTGGTGCGTTTTGAAGTCGAGCGGCGTTTTGACTGCTGCCGTCAGTCACCGCTGACCTGCATCCTTAAAGCTGTCACCTTTAACTAACGAGGGATTACAGCTCACTTCCTGAAAAACTCAGAGCTTTAGAGATCATCAGAAATACGGAGGTGACGTTCTTCTGGTTGATCACAGAATGCGTCTATGAATGTCTGTCAATCACAGAACGAGTCTACGACAGTCTGCAAATCAATTGGTAATCATGACCTTTTAGGAGATTATGCGTTGGGTCACGTGTGCATTTGTGCGTGTATGTATCAGTCCTTGGCTAATCTCGCATTACTCTGGATCCATCGGCCTAATAATTTATGTGCACGTTTATGACTGTATTCTCAAGGAGAATTCTCTCTCTTGTGGTTTTGGAAGTTTTTGAAACACTTCTTTACAACGCCGCTGTTGCCCGAGTCCTCTCAAGTCGGCCGGTAGAAGCTGCACATTATCGGTCTCTTTTGTTTCCAGTCCATTTCTGCCTTTATCATGGCTCACGTGCTGACATCCAAAGAAAAGTCTAGTTTCATCTTGAACTGGAGCATCTGCAAACTGCATGCTGCATGTTATGAGCCACTAAAGTTGAGCACGATAGAAGATGAATGACTATCTGTTTTATTATGTTTGCACCATCACAACTGTAGCGGGGTTGTAACAGGACGATGCACTTCAGTTATGGAAAAACATGTGCACTTTCAAATTGACAAAAACAGATCAAAAGATGGATAAAGAAATTAGATTAAGTGTTTTCTCACAAATTGAAAATGACTTGATCACTTTTAAGATCTGATGTTTATGTGATTGAATTATACAACTTTTTCAAAACCATTTAGGGACCTACAGACACCCTGTGTCCTGTAGACACACCTGGGGGAGATCTTCTATCTCAGTGGACTGTTCTGGTTGAGCATGTGGTCACTAATATGAAATGAAATTACGCAAACAGGCCACATTATGAACCAAAACACGAAGCCCGTCCTCAGTGTTGTACTACGGATAAATGACACATACGTTGTTAGTGAACGTCTGTGACCTTTTGGAAAAGTCCTCAGTGTAAAGTCCACCCACACACACACACACACACACACCAAACTTTCACCACTTCAGATAACAAAAGCGACCGAACACACAGAATGTAAACCAGTGCTCCCTCGCTGCCCTCTGAAAGCCTCTGAAACTGCGCCAAGTTTAAGTGTGTGTAAATTAACTTATTCCATTCATGGAACGAGGTCCATAATGAAATGTGAAAGACAGCGGCACGTCGCCGCAGTCTCGCTACCACGAGATCTGTTCCTCGCCACCTTCAACCTGAAACGACTTTGACACAAAAGAAACTAGTCAAGCTGAACACGCCACATTTAGACTTAATGTAATTAGATTCGATTTAATGATCTACTGTGACTGAAATTACAACGACCTGCGGGGAGGGTGGTAGAAAGATTGATCAAGTCAAGGATAAAAAAAACCCTCTATTTCCCCCCCCCCCACTGGTGTCTGCCTTACCGCGTCATCGTCCGTTTCATCCAACTCTATCTCCAGAATAGTTGAACACCGCCGTTCTCCCATGTTCTGGTGACCGGCTAAAGCGTCATTACATCAAAGCAAAGGAGGAACGATACGCTCCGCCACACAGGTTAGAGAACACCGCGCAGGCAGGGGCTCCATCCCAGAGCCGCGCTCATTCACCCCGTCAGTATCCGGTTTTCTCTCGCGTTTTGCGTCGCCTTTCCCTCACACGGAGCGGTGACATTAACGGGGGGAAGATAAACCGTCTGAGCAGCGACAGCCAAATCCCTCTTAGCTGCTCGCTCTGTGAGGTCAGAGCAGCCCAGAATGGGACCTAATCTCACTCCAGGGAGAGAGGCCTGTGTCTAAAATTATCCCCCAAGTTAAAAACATAACACTGGCCGTCCATTGTGGCCGTCTCCCCCTGGAAGGCAATTTGTGTGATGGAGGAGGAGGAGGAGGAAGAAGAGCTCTGAATCTACACAACCGGCTGGTGTGGCGGGGTTTCAAGTACTGTTAGGTTTGCTAAAGAAGTCTTGATGCAGAAGATGGTGAAGATTAAAGGGGCTTTTACTCCACCAGGAAAAACTGACTTTTTTGTTTTTACATGAAAAGCTCATCAGGAATTAACTTTGCATGCTTGTCACTATAAAAGCAGACTATGAAGTCGCTTCCTGCTTCAGTTTCAGAGTGAGTTTCATTGTGACTCATTTATAGCTAGCCCGTCTCCAGTAATAAATAAATGCACTTTCATGGAACCTTCATGAGAAAAAAGCACTAATTTAACTCATATTTTGTGTGACTATTTTATTAGGCTGTCATCTCCTAACAGGATTCCTCCACATTTTCCATTTCAACTTCCATCCCCTCCAAGACACCATAGATTGTTTAGATCATATTTAATGTTTAATGAGTACAAATAACTGAATAAAAACTGTTATTGTTTCTCCCATATTGGTTATTAAAAAAGCTAACTGAGTTGGAAAAATAAATACATTTGATACTCTACTGTATAGACTGTTTATTTACTGTGCAAGGAAACAAATAATGCAGCTATAAACTTTCCTTATGCTTAAAACCAACCAGTTTGTTTTTTTTTCTAATAACTTGATTATGTTATGAGTCAAATGATCAGATAAGATTATATATATATATATATATATATATATATATATATATATATATATATATATATATATAGAGAGAGAGAGAGAGAGAGAGAGAGAGAGAGAGAGAGTAATTTTAGGTTGAATCTTCAGCTTTGGGAAACATCGAATGGAATTTTACACTATTTTATGAACCAAACAAATAGTTATGGATTGATGACTATACAAATAATTATAAAAAAGCAGCCTTACATTGATTCCATGATCAATTTATTTTAGAAATTCTGAATTTTGCAATTTAAAATGTAGTTGAAGGAGTAGCAAAATATTTTTTTCCATACACCTTTTTTTTGTTCCACTTCTCCAGACCTGGAATTACTTAAAAAACAAATTCCATACTTTTCCATCCTGTGTGGGACACCCGTATTAACTCAATTGGTCTTATCGTAAAACAAGCTGCTCCGGGACCTGGGAGGCTCACTGCAGTTAAACAGTTACCGAGGGGGAAACCCTGAAATCATCCACTCCACTTCTGACTAGCAGAAATGTCAGAAACTGGTAAGATAAGGGATCATACCCTTGCCCAGCCCTTGTGAAACTCCTGCCTCTCCTCTATAGGTGCTCACTTCAGAGGAATCTATAGTTTGCACATATCCAGGCCTGGAGGCTCCTTGATGACTCATAAGGTAAAATGGAGGTCACAACTCCTGGAAGTGGAAGAATGGTGATGGTGGGGGAAAAAAGCAGCTCTCCTCCTCAGCTCACTGCCCTGCAAAGCATGTTTGCACTGTGGCCGTGTTTGCCCAACATGGTACGAGGACAACGTGAGGACACCCAAAAGGGACTGTTTTACAGCGCAACAATGCAAGGAAATCCACGAAAGGCCGATCAGATAAGGTGAAAATAAATCAACATAGTAGGCGAGGTCACTGTTTTAAATTTGAGATCAAACAAAGAAACTGTATCTGGAAAAAAAAAGGGGGGGGGGGCGGCACGATCACAGAATTGGTTTCACCTCTCTGCTGCAACACTTCCACGAGTCGCCCGTTCACCTGTGTGCAGCGGTTATCGTTTCATGCTGCTTGGGTGGGTTACCCAGTCAGGGGAACGAAGCCACACCAACTCTGGAACTCTGGGCTTATTTGGTTCAAAACGCAAGTGAAGCGAGAAATGTAAGCAACTGTTTCCAGTCACACCACAACGCCCGCAGTTTATGATTGATGGAGGCTCTGCTAGCTGCACCTTCAGACTTCAGCTACAGAATAGACAAGTGCAGATGAATGCATTAGATGAACATAAAAATAACAAGATAGACTAAAAATAATAGGGATTGTTCATCTATATAGAAGAGGAGGGACCATCTGTATTTTTTAGATAGTGGTCAAAACATCATTTTTGTCTTTAAAAGTTTAAGTCCCATAGACTTTCAAATCAGCATTTTGGTTACAGCTTTCCAGCGCTTTAGATAGAATTCAAAGCGCTATTGTCCCATTTCTTTCTGCACAGATCGTGCAGCTGTAACGCAGACATTAGCCGGTTTAGCCGCTGCTTTATTCCTCGCTCTAACACAGTAGCCGCCTTACTCTAGGAAACGCTCACAGACCATCAGCAAATCCCAGCATCATCACCTAACAGGACAGAATGTGGGTCTAAACCTATCTATTCATAAATACAGATTTATCATTAATATGGTTTTACTTAGCCTATAAACACAATTTCAAAACTGATTTGAACATTGACATCTTTAGTCTCAAAATAGCCTTTTTCTTACAATAACTATATTTGCATGTCTCTTTATCTCAATGTACATCCATATCTTGCCATACCCAATGTACAATTTGCCTATTAAGATTACGTAACAGTCTTACACACCCTCATTTGGACAAACATGAAAAATCTACCTGAGCTTCCACTTGTATATAGGAATACATATCGCACTACTCATCAAAAAATAAAAACAGTTTCATTCATAGCTAAACCTGGCCTGCAGACTCACAGCTAAGATCCATATTTAATAAAAGTACTTAATGATTATATTTGTAAAAAAACAAAAAAAAAACAAGGCAACCGTCACCTTCACATGCTGAACTTGTTAAAGAGCTCTTTTAGTGCCTCAGACATGAAAGGAAACTGTGAGGTAAAAGCAAACATTAGGCCTGAACTTCAAGTGTAAGCAGGTTAAGTTGCTCTTTAAGCCTGAAAGCTCCAAGTCCAACAACAAGAGTTCCATTCAGACAATGGGACAATGGAAAAGTTGAGGCCACTATCCAGGCTCATGCTTAAAAAGCCAAGCCCTCGCCATTTCTGCACGAGGCCTATCTCTGCCTACAACCTGACACCCGGGCCGTCTCACCCCACAGCTGGCTGCAGACTGTCGGCCGCAGCCCGCCGCTCCGCTGTGACCAGAAATAGCAGCGCAGGCTAATAAACGTGAGTCCTACATAAAAACGCAGCCTTCACACGAGCCCTAGAAATATTCCTGTGCCAGGTCAGACTGCAGGTAACGTCTTGCACTTCAGAAAATCGCTGTAAGTGCTTATTTTCTGAGCCAAATGGGACAATGGGTTTTATATTGCGTCCAAAGAACCAACGCTGTAGAATGTCACAGAGTGGAACAAGTGGTAAAACTGCTCTGCTGCACCTGTTGCACTCACTTGATCTGGTTTCATTATCGGCCACAGTAGAGAGAGCTGGTAAAGTTTGTTCAAAAACGTGTGTTACTTCTCGTTATGTCTCAGTTGGACGTTGGCGCTTCACTGTGAAGAACTATATACATGCAGAGTTTGACATAAGAACGCCATTTTCACAATAATTTGCTGAAAGTGGAAAGTTTCTATGTGATCATCTTAACAGGCGAGCCTACGAGCCAGATTTGACTCAACTCATTTGGAACAAATCGTGGTCTCGTAAGCACCTAATACAAGAGTGATGCTGCTATAGACCCTTTTCACTGCAGCCATTTTGACATGAACTAGTAGGTGTTACTAATGATACCAAATAAGCTTCCATTAAACGGAGCAGAGCCTTTCCAGTTGAGCACAATGCACAATAATGTGACAAGAATACAACATTAATTAGTACCAGTGGCGACACCTGTGTTCACCCACTATTTCATGTCAATATGGCTGCCGAGCAGTGTTAATTCTGTTAGACAAGACTACGCGGCATATATTCATCAACCCTGTTTTATTCCCACATGACAAAAATAAGATTAAATCAACGCCCTTCACCACTGATTGCCATGAAATTACCACCATTTTTTGTTCTTAATAAAAGTAAAACTAACTTAATTAAATGCGCCTTTCTTTTTTCATTACAGACTTCTCATAAAATTAAAATTGAAAAAGTGCCTTCACCGGATTCACGTCACTTGCATTTCTCTTCTAACGCTGCTGCCCGGAGGGTGGGTTCATCCAATTCAATGTACATTCAATTATTCAAGTAAGTAAACTGAAATATTTTGGATATTAGGCAACTAAAACCAGACTATAATGCTAGCCTAGACTAAAAAGCCAGGTTGACTAAAATATGACTAGAAAGGATTAAACTAATAAAAGCATTTGACACAAGACCAAAACTAAATTGAAAAATAGCTGACAAAATTAACACTGCTGCCGTGAAATAAAAGGTCTATTCTAGCTAAACATAACAACTCAGGGGCTCAACTCGCAGATGTCACCACTCTTTTTTTAATGTTTTAATATAAATACAGAAAGCTTCTTATCATCCTCTAGTCTGCACAGAAGGACATCAACAACACACCATGCGACAGCCGATCTGGGGACAATCATTTCAAAACATCATCAACGTCTTCCCATATTCAAGAAGCAACAGGTGCCTCACCTAAACTAGTTTCACCATCAGCTTATCTGTGTTTTTAGGTTTGGTGAATGAGACAATAGGAAATATGTCATGGGGATTATGTAACTCGCTGGGCTGCAGCATCACCGCCTGTTGGCAGAGTGATCAGTTTCAGTCGGGGAAACATGTGGACCAATACCTGTCACCGGTTGCAGCTTTATCATCACCTGTGACCACTTCCCCCATTGAGTCCCTAAAAAAAGCCGACGAACAGACACAACGCTATACTATCGTGTTGTTAAAGCGACGCTTGATTGCACTTGCTAATGTCAGGAGGAAAAGTTTCAACACTTGCATAATTTGCGTGTGGTCAGGCAGATTTATTCAGGTCTGACTCACTGGAGTGAAACCATATTAATCAGTGAGTCATGGCGGCCTGCAGTGGTGTTCTGTAATAGAGTAATAACACTCTGTTGCAGTACTCAAGTACTGTACTTTTGAGTTTTTATACATCCAGAAACTTTTACTGTAAGCCCCGCATGTTTCCTCTAAGCAATGTCATGACTTAAAATATAAAAAATTCGATGCAAACAAGCTGATGTGAGCATGAAGATAATTCAGAAGCCAATTCTGGTCCAATATTCACTTGTGAAAATATTGTGGTGCACAAATGAGAATAAAATTCATATAAATAAATTACTTTTACTTTCAATACTTAAATACATTTTATATATAAAAAACTATTTTTGACTTTAAGTTACAAAATACCAGATAATTAAATATTTTAATCAAGTAATTGTCTAATAAGAGATGTTATCTTCTCTTAAAGTCATTTTCTAATAACATATCTGTACTTTGACTCAAGTGTGGCGTTCATAGACTTCATCCACAAGTATGAAAATACATTTAGTAGTTTTCGAAGTAGAAAAATGCGTATTTATATATTTTAACGTGCACAGACGTGTTGGAAAAAAACAAAAGTTGCTCTCTAACTCACAGCAGATGGGAATATTTAGCGATTTATTCTCAGGAAAAGCTTGTTTTAAAACGGTAAGAGTCTGCTGTGTGAGGCTCGGAGGGAAGCAGCGGTTTCACAGGTTAACTTCAGGCTCCAGACCTGTGAGTTAACGTTGAGCAATCCTCCATTTGTGTAGAAACCGCTGAAACCACGGCGACACAAACCCCGTACGGCGGCCGTCTGTACGTTTATTAACGCGCCGGCTTCCGCTAAACGGCGCCGGGTTGAAACTTCGGCCGCTTCAGGAGAAGTTAAGTTTGGATAATTGTTTCCCAGGCCTCAATCCATGGATTCTTCCCAGACAACCCTTTGGGATCCACTAAAGGCCCTTTCACGTCCCTACAGCATTTAGCGCCTAACGGCCGCCAAACTTCCATGAAACCAAGCCGTCCGCTCACGTATTTATTGAGCCCGCTGGAGAAAGTTTGCGCACTTTTTACGCAACAGTTGTCAACTTTTCCTACCTGCACGGAATCGGCGGCCATCTTGGTTTTCGCCTTTGAATCAAATCCTACGGGGAGTGAGGAGGGGAGGTGGGACTCCAAAAACAAGCCTTGTTTTACGTTTCCCTCTCTGCGGACAAAAAGACGGGGATATTCTGACCAAAGCGTCGGTCATCTCGACCACACGGGGCTTCCCATGTCGTCTTTTACGCTTCTCGTCCGCTTCCCGCGCCGTCCTGGAGGGGTCCAGAGGGTGGACTGGTGCTCATAAATAAAAAAAAAAAAAAAAAAAAAGCTGAAGCATGAATCTGTCCCAGTGCAGTTGGAGAAAGAGGCGGTGGTTACAGTGGAAGCGTCCGCCCAGAGGAGCCCTGCCGCTAGTGCCGCTGCTGCTGCCGCGTTTGCCGCTTTTGCCGCTTTTGCCGCTTTGGCCGCTAGTGCCGCTGCTGCCGCTTCTGCCGCTTTTGCCGCTTCTGCCGCTTGTGCGTCCAGCCGGTCACACACATCCAGTGGTGGACGAAATACTCAAATCCCCGAGTACAAGTACGACTACTGCAAAAAATATTATATATATAATATTTTAGTTTACAGTTTAATCTATATTTATTATATTTGGGTCAATGACAAATCATGGCATAATGAGAAAGTAAAAAAGTGTATAAAATACAGTTT
Source organism: Eupleurogrammus muticus (assembly GCA_036785175.1). Lineage (NCBI taxonomy): Eukaryota > Metazoa > Chordata > Actinopteri > Scombriformes > Trichiuridae > Eupleurogrammus > Eupleurogrammus muticus. The sequence goes on from JAYKQN010000014.1 coordinate 4,002,376, forward strand.
AAGAAAAACAATTATCAGGTCTCAAAATGTACATTTTGTGTTAATGTTAGCTTCCTGTAATTTAAAAGTCCATCTTGCAAAAGTCACAATTCTACATGATTTTTTACATACAATTTTAAGTTGCAGTCTTTATTTTTTAAAAACCTTTTTAAGGGATTATTTGGTAGTTTTGGTATTATCCCATTTAGTGTATATAAGACCGGCCAGGTCTTCATAGCCAACTTATTCATTTTCAATAACTATGTGCAAAAGTCAACTCATTTAGACTTTCTAACTTCATGTGCACTTTACATGAGTGTGCAATAACAGTGGTCTGTCTCCATCTGCTGTGTATGCACATACAAACTTTAACATTTTTACATGTATGTTTATTTCTCATATAGTATTATATATTTTCTATGTTGGCATTAGGTACTTTAGGTGTTGTTTTTTTTTTTTACATATTTCTCTTTTTTTTAACAATGCTGTATGTGTTTTTAATTGAAATAATACACTACTTATATAGTGCTTTAAAAAAAGGTTCATAACATTTTAAATAAAGTAAACAGTTATACTAATTGAAATATATGATTTTATGTAAATTCTTTAACTGAAAAGTAATAACTATAAATGGAAAAAAAATAGATATATTGGAGTAGAAAGTCTAAAGTAGCATCAGATGAAAATAGTCAATCTTAAGTATACTTAAGGTTTATCAGCCTAAAATGTCAAGAGAAATATGAAGAATCATGAGGTTGATTTTTGCAATACTCAGTTTGATCTTATTTGTATCTATATCAATAAGAAGAATAATAACAAAAGCAAACTCTGTTACATGTCCATCCTCATTAGTTTAGTAATGTGTTTTTTTTTTACCAAATACCCACTAATGTACAATCTTGTAGGGATGATTATTTGCTTTCACAAAATATTCACACAATGACATTTACAACAAATAATGATCAGTAAAGTGGATATAATAAAGTAAGGTAAAGGCTATAACAGTATATTTATATAGATAAATATAGGCTCAGATTTACCAGCTGGAAAGGACATTACTATAATAATGCATCCTCTGAAACCAGGAAATACTCATTTTAGTCTTCTGTGGGTGGTTTATCAAGGCATCGTTTATAATGAAATCACTTAAACTGTGCTGTACTGACAACTGTCGAATAAATGTAGTAAAAGCTACAACAGTTCTGCCAGTATCACCTTGAGTAAAGCACATTGGCTCAAAACACAATACTTTTCAAACAGAAATTTGACTCACTGACTTTTAAAACCGCAGGAACAAATGTCAAATCTGAAAATGCCCTTAATAAATTGGATCAGGGGGACTATCAACAGTACTGATCATCATGCCTCAAACTGTATAAGAGAATAAAAAGTATCATGCGGATGCCGTGTAAACCTGCTGACAACCGGAGCTGCAATGCAAACATGTGCCGTCATATTAAATAAGAGTCAGAGTTTACTTTTGAGACGCCATGCCAGCTATGAGGGAACCACAGGACAAGCACTTAACTCTTCTCCACTGGGGCCAGTGCATGACATGTCACACCTCGGCGGAAAAAGACTTACTGCTGCATTACACAACACACAGGGACACAGTCATCACAAGCCATACGTCTCCGTGACTGCACTCCCTGTGCTTACGGCGCCACGTCTCTGATATTTATTGTTGTGCACAACAACGCCGGTTCCTTGTTCATAAATTGAGCATTGTCCACATAATAAAAATGGCAGAGGCCTTGTTGGGCAGACTTATGAATTACACGGCCTCGTTAAAATCCGTGGGCGAGGTGTCGTCCGTCTTTCTGTCGCCATGGTGACGCTCTTCCTGACAGGATGTGACAGTTTTGCCTCCCTGTATTTGGATCAATATGGTTAGTCAGCAATACCCATAACTTAGTGCAGAATTGGAAGGGGGGGGGGGGGTATGTGTTGATATGGTGTAACGTTTCTGTTCATTAGCTTCTGGTAATTGATATCTATTAATATGTCATACATAAATATGATTATTTCTCTAATTAAGGAGATCATCTCACCATGTAATATTTCAGTGAAAACTGTAAAAATCAGAGAAGTCCCACTGCTGTGTTTAGTGTAAGTCAAAACCTGATAAGGAAATTTTGTTTTCATTATACATGATCATATTATACGTTTTGCTGGGTGGCAGCAAAAACATCCCTGCCTCTTTGTTTCTTGTTAGCTCTCAAGGGTATTGGATCTAATAAGCAAAAATACGAGGAAACACATTTAAATAATACAGAGTTTATCTGAATTTAACACAGTCTAAAGCCCCCACAGTCCCAGTGAAAAGGATCCACAGACTGAATCATTTTTCTACCGTTGTGCACTGCAGAAGGCAGCGGGTTTTACATACTGAGCAGGTGGATGCGAGTGGGGCTGAATGGCGGCTTTGATGGTTCACTGGTCTGTGCCATCCAGCCCTCGGGGATCACTTTTAATTAGCGGCGTGTTGCGCGAAGCGTGATCACAAATAAAGCAACGGTAGTCACACATCGGGTAAATGATCTTGTAAAGACTCCAAATCCACTCCTCGCACAGTAAAAGTGGTTTTGGTACAGTATGTGATGTGGAGCAGCCAATCATGGTGTCTGTTACAACCCCTTCCAAAAAGCCTGTAAAGCCACACACACACACACACACACACACACACCATGTTTACCTGGATCAGACACCAAAACTAGAAAAAGTGCAACTGCAGAACAATCTGAGATTAATGCGGATGAGTCCGACTGCTGAGGAGTGGCCAGGGATTATGTGAGCAGGGATGAGTAACAGAGAGTGGCAGCACTGGCTCATATGAACTTTCTATTCCCTTGGTGCAGAAACATTAGAAGTACTGAAACAAAATTAAATCTAGAATATGTCATGGTAGGTAACCATTCCATGGTTTAAAATAAGAACACAGGTTAAATGTTGTGTCAGAATATGTTTAACTCATTACATCACTACATATAATACTGAGAAACACCCATCTGTCTGGAAAACTCTTAAATTACTTGATGTATTAAATGAGAAGGATGGGACAATTTGGGACACACACACACACACACACACACAGTGACAGCTGCAGCAGCACTGGCAGCTCTTTATCTCCCTCTGCAGGATGTCAACCCTGAAATAATCCAGCTTTCATTTCCACAGCAGCGGTTGTATCCCCCCCACCCCGCCCCCCCGGGTCTGTTGTACCAGACGGTGACGCACAAACATTTGTATTGAATTAAGAAACATGTGCAGCTAGTAGGCATTTAAAGAAAAGAGGAAAAAAAAACGTTCTGTATATTTTTGGGGTAGTAAAAACAGGAAAAAAAGCCATGAAAGCCATGTTGTTTTACTTTCCATCCGACATAGCTGCAACACAGGCAGAGCTGGATGTAAAGAAGGCACAAAAATAAATGAAATAAAACATTCATCTGGATATTTAAATACTTCAGGAATCAGGATATGAGATTATGCTCCTTGTGGGCATTTTCTTTAACTTCCACACAAGTGTACATTCTGAGATAATTAAACATTTCTGACTGCCGATGTGTCATCAAATAAAGTCTAAACTTAATGAAAACTACACAGTTCAACCTCGACTTTTAGACAGACAGCTGCAAGGAAAACGGCAGCAGAGTAACTGGACACCCATGTTTAACCAGTTATGCGATTCAATAAATTACAACAGAAAAAAATGGCAAACTAAACATTGAATTTAAAAGAGCTGAAAGAAATTTACAAACTGAAAATGCACATTGTGTTGCTTTAAACGTCGGTGACTGTGAGAGTATAAACGGATTAACTGGAATGGAAATAGACTAAAAACGTAGCATCTTCAACCATTGTGTTGCTAACACACTTCAACACGCTCTTGTGTAAATGCTGCCTTCTTTACAAAAGGAAACGCCTCCGGTAAAAGCTGCACTTTCCCTCGTTTCATTGAACAAACAGCACATCAAGTACAGTATAAAACATATGCACTCGTCACAGTAAACATCCATGGTGACAGGATTTTTATTTCATAAAAACCTCAAAAGTTCTCATTCAAGTCCGATAATACAGCACAGTAGTCAGTTTCGTACACTTAAAATCTCTTGAAGTTAGTAGTGGTGAGGCGTGGGGGTGGTTTCACCATGAAAATGTCTTTACATACAAAAGACAACGATAGTAAAGAGTTAAAATACAACTAAACACAACCCAACAGTACATAGCGGATGAAAATGCTTCGTCTGGGACAGACGGCAGCGGAGCCAACAATGAGGACCTGGCCCGGGCGCCTCCTGCAGACGCCGCCTGCGCCTCCTGCAGACGCCGCCTGCGCCTCCTGCAGACGCCCTGCGCGCCTCGACGACCTTTGACATGGAAGTGAAAGCGAGTGGAGGCACCGGGAGCTGCTGGGAACGCAACCTGCTGACGCTGCAGAGGGCGAAACACGAGCCTACGTCCAGTTGTCGTGCACAGACGTGAGCAGCGTGACCGTCTCCAGCCTGATCGCCACGTCTGGGAAGGAGGGGGGGTAGTGGTTGGGGGTGGGAGGGGGGTACGGGGGGGGGGGGGTCGCGTCGCAGCTCCACGTTATGTTCTCAAATCACATGTACAAACCAGCCACAGAGTCAGCAGTAGTCCGTTACTCACTGTTCCTCCTCTTCCTCGTCTCAGACGGGACGAGCCTGTACAATTTCCTTGTACGAACCCCTGACCTGTGGAGTCTTTAGTTCTTGGGGTAGATCTTCTCGTAAAAGAAGTTTTGTGCCAACAGGTAGAGTTCCCCGTCCTTTTCCCGGACAGCGTGAGCCCGGACGAACTGGAACTGCTCCAGGGCGAACTCGTAGAACTCGTTCTCCATCTTCCAGATGGCCGACTGCTGCAGCTTGGCGATGGACTCCTTGGTGGGCGGCTTCTTCTCGCTCGTCTTCCTCAAGTGCGATTTCTTCCCTGTGAGGGAAGGTAGAAGAGGATTAAAGGTTAATGGATTCAAAGAATCAACAATCACACACCTGGACTCAATCCACTGTGAAGCCAACGCAGCTTTTTATACTGATGCTACTATACTGTTATTTTATTATTATACTATTATCACCATTATTATAACCATCACCATGACGACATGAAGTGTCACTCTATTCTGTATTTTATTCCTATTTTATTTTTTTCCACCTCATTGTTATAGATCATTGTGGTTTTATTGTATTTAAATGTACCAAACACATACAGCTACTATGACGATCTATTCTTTCTATATTTCCCTATAATACATTTACATTAGCAATCACAATTAACAGTTACAATTAGTATTAGTTTGTGTGTAATCTCCATGTGCTACAACTCATACAGTAAACAGCTGTAATTTATTTTGACACACACACACACACACACACACACACACACACACACACACACACACACACACACACACACACACACACACACACACACACACACACACACACACACACACACACAAGCTTTGCATTCACTACAAGTAACATCTTCTGCTTGAAGCCAAAGTACATAACTATATAATATAATTAAATAAAAAACCAAATTAGCTAAGTATACACTACCAGGCAAGTTTTAGAGCATCCTTGTTTTTCCAGTTTTTATTGAAATGCAAGTAAGAAAAAAACCTTTTTTTATCCCCAAAATGAAGAAAAAAAAAACAAACATGTCAGTTATAATCAACCCATTTTCAGGGATGTTTAACCTCTTTAACTTCTCTAGAAGTCCAGTGTCTCATTTCGTGGGATATTGATGTGATCAGGATGTGTTAATAAATTATAATCCTGATCCTCTGTGGAGACTAATATTTGTTGAACTTGGTCTGGTCTTTCTCACAAATAACAACACTAGAAGTGTTAAGAGTGTCTGCTCTAGTCACCACATGTGAGGCAGGTATTTAATTAACATTGATAAACCATCTGCTTGTCGGTGACATGCAGCATCGCAGATCTACAGCAAACGTGTCAGAGTTCATTCTGGAGCAGCATAAAGATCCAACATGAGCAGGACGGTGGAAGCAGGACGACACAGTCATGACAAAGGAGTTTACAACCGGTTCGTCTCGTTTGTCCAGAAATGGACAGAAAGCAGCCTGACAACTACCCATCATTCCTCAGCAGAAGAGTCGGAAGGACTATCCGATTTCCAATATAGGAAACACCGCTTCTGTTACATCTGCAAAAAGAACAACTCTGATGAGCCAATAAATGTCGGAATGCTTTAGTCTATGTCCTAAAGTCTATGCAATCTGCTAAATCTATAAACAAGTTTGTTGAAATATGGCACAGCGAACGGATGACAGTCCAAATATTGAGGATTTTAAGATGATACTATGCTGTGTTAGGCACCATCCTAGTATTCACAGTATTGTATAAATAGATTTTATTGGAGTGATGTTATAAAAATTCAGCTATTAATCCAAAGAAGAAATCATGTTTGGTGTATCCTCCACCAGTTACTGTCTAGAACACACAGATTTTGGGCCTCTATGTGGAAAAGTCCAACGCTTGAGTCAAGTTTTCAAGCTGTATATATAAAGAATGTTGTCTCTGGCAGGTAGTATTACATCCACCCCTCGTATTTTATTCGAAGTATATCAGCGTTTGCCATCGAGCAGAAGATTTAAAGTCCCACAGGCTCCACTGAACAGACTGCAGAACGGTTCGGTTCCCCGGTCCAGTCCGGTTCCATATTAATGTGAAATGAATTTTCAGATGACTATTTTGATGATGAAGTGAAATCAAACGAAAAGTTCCAAATTTGGCCGAGCAAATTTATTTCGAACCAAGTAAGTGTTTAAATAAACAGGTGAAGTGCTCAAATGTTCCCACACACAGTCACACAACACATTCCACTCACTATGATGGAACCAGAATCTGGTAACACTGATTTTTTTTGCAGCCAAATAAAAACATTAAAAACAATAATTGATCATTAAACTCTATTTATCCAAAACACCAACTGTCTTTTGGACCTTATACCATTGGGATTGCTTAACATTTTTTCTTTGATTAGCACCTTCTTACTGGAAACGCTCAACATGTCCCCATTATCTGGTTATGTATCACAGTCTTTCAGAGTAACTAATTAAACCTCTCCTGAAAAAAACAACAAACATGCACTTGACTCAGATATTGCAGCCAACTACAGACCTACATCCTTCTCTTTCTCACTAAGATCCTGGAAAAAGCAGCGGCCAAACAGCTGTTTGACTTACATGAGGATTTCCAGTCAGGATTTAAAATGCATCATAGCACAGAGACGGGACTGGTGAAGGTTTCAAATAACATCCTCGAAATGTCAGATAAAGGATTTAATTCCAATCCTGTTTTATTAGACCTTAACGCTGCATTTGACACCATCGACCATCAGATCCTATTACAGAGACTAGAGCATCTTATTGGCATAAAAGGGACTGCATTAAGCTGCTTTAAGAACCATCTTTCAGATCATTCACATTTGTTCATGTTAATGTTTCTTCTATCCATGCAAAACATCTGTACCGTTCAATAACTCCCAATGAAACCAACCAGCTAGCAAATCTTCAAACAAGCAAAAATGCTGAATGACCACCCGCAACTTTCTGCTACTTAATTCAGACAAAAGTGAAGTTATTGTGCTTGGGCCTAAACTCCTGAGAAATCCAATATCCAGTGATGAAGCTATTTTGGATGACGTCTCCTTGGCCTCCAGCACCACCGTAAGATATATGAGAGTCACCTTTGCCCAAGATATATCATCATCTGCCTACATTAAACATATTTCTAGGACTGCCTTCTTTTACATATGCAACACAGCAAAGGTCAGGCGCCTCCTGCTCTAAAAGATGAAGAAAAACTAGTTTCTTCTTTCTTGTCTGGCCACGCCAAAAAGTCTCTAAAGACTCTCCAGTCGATCCAGAATACTGCTACATATATTTTCACAGGCACTATCCTACCATAAGGATCTCATAGTTCCATATCATCCATCGAGAACACTATGCTCCCAGAATGCAGCTTATTAAATTAAATTAGAATGGGGGGCAGAGCATTCAACTACCAGGCTCCTCTCCTGTGGAACTACCTATATTTAAGAACAGGTTTCAAACTCTCTCCACAGTTAGGGCTGTTATGCTGCAATAGGTTTACACCTCCTGACATACTCTGAGCTTCTCTTCCCTTCATCTGTCTGCAGCACTCACGACACACTGATGTTCTTTTTAAAATCTGTCGTGTTCCCGGATTCCTGCCCTGTGTTTGTTTATCATTCACAGAACATGCTGCATTACGAGGAGCCTTCGCTCGGATCATGTCACCTTATCCTCCTCATGCACCACAATTCAATATATTTCTGTTATTCTGCTCAGTGTCGTGTTCAACTCTTCCTGCTCAAATGTATTGTGTTCCATCCTGTGCACACATCACCTACTGCATGCCTGTCCGTCCTGAGGTTTCTCACCCCCTTTCTCTTGTAAGATGTGAGGGTTTAAAAATAAGGAGAAGTTTATTTTGCACAAACTGTCAAATCCAACTTGTGATTTGTGACTTTAGTCTATAAAAAATAAAATTGACTTGAAATTTCTTCACTTATAAAATAGTACGTAATGAATTTTCTGCTGTGCAACTAATGGTTGTAGCACAGCAGTACATTTTATACAAATTTATACTTTTACATTTTTTTTCTCCATACAAGACAGTTGTTTTACTATCTTACATAGAGATTGATATACATTCATATTTTATGTCAAATCATTATTTCCTTCCTTCCTTCAAATTAACCGAGCTTTTCCACAGTCCTTGGAAGTAGCCTTACTTAGGAATCACTGTCTCAAAGGCCCTTGAGAAGAGCGAGTTTATTAAGGATCACGTGCTGTTTTATATGTGCGCAAATAAACAATTTAAAAGTCAGAATCCACCTCCAGCAGACCCCCCCCCAAGTTTTCATTTTAATTACGTTTGAGTCTCCGTGACTTGAAACAGAGTCAGTTTTCAATTTCATAAAATATTATTCCTTAAAACATATTCATCTCCGGTACATTTATCTGCTGCAGAACATAATGAACAACAACATCGGGTCGTACGCGTATATCACTGTCGGATTTAATTCTCCCTCATTATTCATTCTGGCCGCGCTCATTGTAACTAATCTGTAACTACATCAGAGAGAAGCATGAGTGCATATTGATCAGTATTCGATTCCCGGGGGAGCAATTCGAACTGCAAATACGGCCCCACCAACCCACACGCACACACACACAAACACTTTAGCTTTGCAATATGAGAGCACCGTTAAAGTGCCTTTCAGTGTTTTTGGGATATTGCCGGCGGAAACTAAAACGTTGTTCACCTGTTTTGTAGAGCTCCGTGGCTCCTCTGAAGAAGCGGGGCAGCGCGGCCTCCAGCATCATGACGAAGTCTTCCAGCTCCTCCGTTACACCGACCAGCAGGTACTCGTTCACCAGGTTGTATTTAGCCTGCTCCAGAGCCCACTGGCTGCCCACGTTCCTGCACAAAGATCGGGGAGGTTTTCACAGGGGAAGTTTTCTTTTATGCTCTTATTCTGCAAAAAAAAAAACGAGTCAGTTATGTCATGTGTAACAGGGTTGAGGAGAAATATAAAGAGAAGAAACAGAAGGGGAAGAGTATGGTCAAAGTTGAAATCACGATTATTTTTAGTTGCACAATGCACTTATTCTGCGAAAACTAAATTTATGCTTCAGATGTGCTGCATTGCCAAGACTCCTGGATATTACCTTAGAGCAAATCTTGCACATTATGCGCTTCTGCTCATCGTCAGATTCTTGGAAGCCACAGTATTCCCCATATAAAAGAACTTTTTTCACTTGCTCTCTCACTCGTGCTGTGGAAACTGCATTGCCCGTGCACGTCTCTTTCAGAAAATCTCGTCAAGAAAAACGCCAAACAAATCGATTCAGCTCGATTATATGAGTCTGGACATCGTTTGACGCGCACATGAAAATTGCAATCAAAATTCAATCAGTTTGCACATCCTAAGGGAAGAGAGGGAAACAGAGAGTAAAAAATAAAAAAAAACCTACAGAAGAGCAGCAGAGGGGAAGTAGAGACAGGAAGAATGATGATGTGAGGGGAGAGAAATTTGTGATGTGCGAGTCCAGAAAGGATGGAGACAAAAGATGGAGAAAGGCAGGAAGGAACAGGACGAAATGAAAGCCTGTGGCAGGTGTTGTCATGGTCAGGAAATTAAATAATAAGGCAGGAAGAAGATTGTTTAATCCCATAAAGTAGCTTTTTGGCAAGGTCTGGTTAAACACAGCGTTCAAAAAAGGACTGGCAGCAAGTTCACCTCTTGTCTCCAGTATTTATTTAACGTCTCCGAGGTGCATCCCGCTTCTTTAATATACTGCGTACACTCAGCACAGGCAATGTCAGCATCATCTGATAAGTGCTGGAAATACACACCACGCCAAACTGAATCCACTGCACGCAGAGGTTCATTCGGCGACCGTTCCGAGAGCGATGGCCAAAAAGACGGACGGCAGAGCCGAGGAGAGATTGAGGAACGTGAGAGGGATGATTACGGGAAGAGAGAGATTGATCAGATCATCACGGAGAGAGAGAGAGAAAAGGAGCGGCTCAAGGCCGAGAGAGCCGTCAGAGACCTTGAGGAGATGATTGTTGCAGGCTGAACTACCTGAGAGGAGAATAGGACTGGACATACTCTGGACTTTTGCTCTTAAATGCTGTATTGTTTCCTACTGAAGATACAAATATTAAAATAAAGGATTATAATTAGTATCAGGATGAACAGAGTCCATTCACTGGAATGCTGGAACATGTCAGTCAGGACAATGGCGTGAAGAAATAACCGAACTTTGGCTTTTTTATGGGATTAGTTAACAGTAGGACAAATAGGGAATATCCTAGCTTCATTCTTAAAACAGCATGAAAAGTGTAGCTGAACGATCTCTAAGTATCAGCAGCATTGAAAAGAAGTAGTGAGGAGGCATACATGTAGAAAATAGTTGATGATGAAAACTGCAAATAAAAAAATTGCAGCTTTTCCCATCTCAAGATCGCGTCGCCTGATTTTTGAGCCATTACTCAGGCCTAGACCTAAATCACCAATCCATCTAACAGTACAAACACACTATTGATTATTTTATGGAGCACAACGCCGGGTGTTTGAACACTTACCAGCACTCCGAGTAGTGACCACAGAAAAAGGGAATCTGGAGCCAGAGCTTCTCAGGGGCGCAGTCCGAGCCGCCGGCTGATACACATTCATCGAACGTCTGGAACATAAATGACACGATATGAGCTCAACGTCCTTCACTTAGCACAAGTCTGGCTACTTTAATAAAAAGACTTTGATTGCCAAACGAGTTGAGAATGTTGAACAACAAGAGTTTAGTCCTGTAATTTGAGCAGTTGTAATAAGAGGATTTGCAGGATTCGAACCTTCTTGTCTCCCTGTTTCCTGCGTCTCAGGCCGGGCCGGTAGTCGTCCCCGAAACGCAAGAAGTAATAGTAGGAAACCAGCCGCTCGATGGGGTCCCGGATCACGTTGATGTAGATAGGCTTCCTCTTTATCCCGAACCTGAAGGAAACGACTTGGGTTAGAGAAACTTGAAGAAGAAGATTTTTGAGAAACGGACCACATGTTCAGGACTAATCCTGCGGCTGCTCTTTGATTGACAGGTGGATAGAATGATTCTATTGGTTGAAATTTGCTCCAGGAATGTTTCATGTTATGTAAATATTTTAGAAATACAAAGAAATATATTTTTCAGTGATTATTATGGCAAATATATAATTAAATAAGTTAACAAGAACAGGGGTCTGATCTCAAAGGATTAAAAAGACATTTAATCACCACAAGGTGGAGTCAACAGCTCAAAGCCTCAACAGGCTGAGTCAAGTCCTTTTCTCAGTCATGAAAATATTGAAAAACAAATATTTCTTTACTTGGTGAAGTCCAGGAAGGACACGTGTCCATGGTAGAATGCTGGCTTCATTTCCCTCCACTCAGTCACATTCTTTACAAACCGTGTCTGAAACAACCAAAATGACGAATATTACAAACAGATTATTTCAGTCAAAAGAGTTGGTGTTAAAACGTGACAAGCGCGACCTCTGACCTGGTCCTGGATGGACATGACCGGGTTGTTCTTGGTGGTGTTGATGTGCAGGACGTGGTAGTGGTTCTTGCCGCACAGGTCGTAGGCGATGTTGGTGAAGGAGGTGCTGGCCGTCTTGGGGACGCGGTTGTAGATGATGACCACGTCGTCGTCGCTCTCGTACGGCGCCGACGCCGCCGACGCGTCCCGCTCCCGCAGGCCGTCCTGCGTGTGCCGCTGCTCGATCTCGCGCACCTCGTGTCTGGCGATGGCCCGTTCTGGAAGAAAAAATGATACGAGTGAGTAAAGATACAGTACAGGATGGAATGGTATGCTTATTTTAGCGTTTCCATTACCACGGAACTGAACGGGTCCCGTGGTGCCTGTTACCATTTTAGTAACCCTGTTGGTAGGGCTACCTACACACAGAAACAGTACCCCAGGGGAGGAGACCCAGTGTAAGTGTAATGCCCCCCCATGCAGTAGAAATGCAAAACTGTTCATTACCGACCCAGACCAAACCCATACCAACAATTACTGGACCGTCCTGACAGTAGAAACAAGGCCTTACACAGCTCCTCCCCTAGGGTACTGCGTGCTTGGTAGCTGAACCAAAAAAAGGTTACTGAAATGGTAACGAGTACCACGGGACTGGCACGGTTTCGTAGTAAAGGCAAACATAAGCATACGGTCTGTCAACACACAGTGGAAACGAGTTTCCTTCTGTCAGATACAGATAATACAAACTCCAACCAATGCAAGTAATAATAAAATATTTATTAAAAAGACGGCCAGAGTGCATCAGAGAATTACAAATACTACAGAACAGACGTACTCAACTGGCAAACAAAATCCTTAATTATTATTATTAGTAGTAGTATTATCACATAGTGTTTTAGGTGTAAGAAACTGCCAATGCTATTTCTGGGTGTATTTCCCTGCGACAAATGAAGAAAACAAAATATGAGATTGTTCATCGTCACTATGACAACACGATAAAACAGGGACATGAAGTCCGTGTGAGAGTATTTTTCTGTCTGTCTGTGACTGACGAGATCACGTTTCAAAGCTGCAAAAAGACAGAAAGGTGGATGCAGAGAAGAGGATTTATTACCATTTTGTGACTTTTTACACCAATGTTTGGGACCACGGAAACATTGGACATTTGGTGAGTGGACCATTTCAGTTTCTAGATGCTATAGAAGATGTAAAGTCAAGGGTGTCACAATGGTCACAAAAACACTCCAACGTTCCCTGATCAGCTGATCTGACGTCGCTGCTATGAATCTGTAGTTATATTTAACCCTGATCCAGTTAACATAACTTTCTTGTCAGTCAACTCCCTTGTCAGTTCATTAAAAACTGGATTTGAGTTTTGTTTCGACCTCCGTCTGAGAGCAGACAGTCTTCTCCTGCTTCGCACACAAGGATCAAGGATAAAAGTCGAACAGGAATATTAGTTAATGAATCTGTGAGCAGCCCATTTCACGCTGTGGTGCCACTTCTCGTGTCCACCAATCAGATTCATCTTCAGGACGCGTCTTTAGCTCCCTTTGCCTTTAATTCACTTTCATCTCCTTATTTAACCTCAGAGTGACTGTTCAGATGACAAATGTATTGTCATATGATCAAGTATGTTACTGTGTCCTCTGGTCTACTTTGAGATTATTTAATTTATCCCCCCCCCCCCCCCCGACCAAATTCACTTGGGTTTCTGTGCTGAGAAAAAGGTCATGTGACATGACGAGGTCAGAGGTGACGGAAGGGGGTGACACGGTAGAGGTTAGAGGTTGGTCGTTAGACAGTGAGGAGTCTGTTACATGATCGCTAACTGGATGTTTACAGGCCATCAATATACTATAAATGAGGGGGGGGTCCTCCATATAAACCCTGCGTGAAGCTGCAGAAACGCCAGAGCTCGGTGCCTCAGCGTGAATAGACCCAGCACAAAGAAGCCTCAGCCTTTGTCGCCCCCCGGGCTTTTCTTCGTCTGAATTCGTCTGAGATTAACTGGTGTTGACAAAGCCTCGGAGAGCAGAGGGAAGGAGTGTGTGTGTGTGTGTGAGAAGCAGTTTTAGGGAGTAACTAGTTATTACAAAATAAATGTAACTGGCATTCATTACAATAACAGAAAAAAAAATGTAGTTAAGTAATAGTTAACAATCCATAAGTTAGAACGAATATATATACATACATACATATATATATATATACACACACATATATATATACACACACACACATATATATATATATATATATATATATAAAAATATATAATAAGGGAGTGCGATCTGGAGGAACTTCTTGGTAAACAGGTCCTCCTCACTCCTTTTTAATCCATTTAATCACGCTCCAGGCAATTTCTTAGGCACAGACATCAAATGACGATATTTGTATTGATAATGTCTTTTGCTGGGGTGGTCAACCCCCCCCTCACTTTGCTCTTTATTGATCAATCATAATCGTTTATTTATCCTAGAGGGGAGAATTCAGTTTAGTTATTTACCCGTCTCTTAATGTCATTTTATTTTATTCACTTATTTTATGTATACATATTGCATGTGGTTTATAATTGTTTTGGGGTAGAACTTTTTTTTTTTTAATGTTTTGTCATTTCTTCTGTTTTGTTCTGTTCTGATGTTTGTGCACAAAACTGGAATACTAATAAAGAGTATTGAAATAAAGGGGGGTTAAATGATGTCGATTATCTGAAGACATTAAAAATGTTAGTTATTGGAGTTTTAATAGGCTAACTAGGAAACTGTAATTTATTACGGTGCAGCCGTGAAGCAGCTGATACCCGCCGGCCTCCTGAGACCGCTACAGCAGGACCGGTCCCACTGAATAACATCTGACACCAAAGGCCAATTAGGATGTCATCCGTAATTCCGCCCGAGCTCTTCTCCATCTGTAGCGCACACACACACACACACACACACACACACACACACACGTGAACAGGATGACACACACACACAGAAATCCTCTCACTCTCTCACACCCTCCTGAGCAGCTGTTAATGTTCCACTGATCTAATCTGGATCTGGTTACGGGGGGCGGAGACGAGCCGCTTCCGCGTGCTCGGGGCTGGTGGCACGGGTGGAGACGTGCCAGGCGGTAGTAATGGGCGAGGGCCGTCGCCTCCCGGCGTGCAGAACGAACCGTAATGGAGACATTCGTTCACGCGTCCATCTGAGGCATGCGTCAGCCAACAACAGCAGTAACAGTTGCCGCGCTGCAACCAGAGCGCCCGGGCTCCGATGTCCTTTCAGGACTATTTTTATGACAAGGTGTTCGGTGGGGGGAGACACAAACAGGCCGTGGCGTGGGGGAAAAATAGAGCCGGAGTCCAACCTGTGGCAATACAAGCCATAAATATCAGGTGCCTCCCGTCTGTTGCACACCACCAGGTGGCTAAGAGCCAGTCGACCGCTCAGTCTGAAAGGCTCTGGAAACCAATTTTCTCCACCAGCTTCCTCCTCTGAGCCATGAGGTTTCAACCTGAAGTGAACATGTTCTGGCTAAGTCGTGCTTATTTCACAGGACAAATGCATGTGTGCATTTTTCATCTAGTAAAGGGATAAAGGGTAAAAAACACTTGTACTTTTTCCAGGTGTAGAGGTGGATATTTTCTAAAGACGTGAGGCATTCTCAGCATTGAAAAAAAAAAACTACAGAAAGCTACAGGAGCAACATCCCATTCCAGAGAGATTGGTACTCGGGATAATCCACAGACCTCGCTGTCAACAGTTTTTAGTGGATCTACTTTGCACCAAAGAGAAAAAGTCCCTGTTGAAAACTGTTGACAGCGAGGTCTGCAGATTACCAGAGTGAGGAGGACATTGTTTCTGTTGAGTGTCTTTATAATCAAATTTTTTTAAAGCTTTGAGAACCAGGAATTGAATTAAATTGACCTCTGTTGTATTGGATGGTTCGATACCATTAGGGGCTAAGTGAGAAAATGAATAAATCCCTTGAACTCTGCTGCTAAAGATTTCAGCTTTAGGGCAAAAACAGGAGACATGCATCATATTCTCTATCACATCAACTACACAGTAACTTAAACCTAAAGTTTTTGTAAGGGTGCTTTCATGCACCAAACTGACCATTTGATCCAAACTTGACTTTGACCCTGCACCAAATGACTTTTGAGTGGTCTCTCTGCTGAGGACTCCAACTCAGGTCCGAATGAGGGAATACTAATTATTTCATAGCCTAGATTGTGGGTCTTTGGAACAACGTTCGTCCCATATGACGTTGTTTCTCTGCCTGAAGCGACGAGTCATTAGCGACTCCAGTGCAAACCGGCTGTAACTCATTTTGGAATTGGATATATTGCCAAAAAACGGCCAATTCAGAGGATGTGATACATGCATATAAGAGCCAGTAGCAATGTGTGACCACGTTGGAGCCTATGATGATAAGTGAAAGTTCCTCTGGTGAGAATGTGAACTATAGATGCATCATGGGAGGGGATTCTAATTATTTAATTTCCTGTTTGTTTGAAGATAAATGTTCAACCATCAACTGGAACAGTTTTGGTTTCTTTGCAACTGTAAAAGCCAAACCTGGCGTCTTTATGCTGCATAGTAAAAAATGTTATTGCCCGGTGAGGACCAAATAATCAAACTAGTGGTGTGAAAGCGCCCTAAGGCTCCATCTTTTTATTTTCTTTCAAAAAAAAAAAAAAAACGGACTTGGAGGAGAGTGAGAAAACTCCGGGGGCCACTGTGTCCATAACTACATCGTTCTGAACTATGCCAAGGGGCCCAGAAACCACTTGTTTGAGACATGCTGTTTCGTGCCAAATTTCCAGCAACCAACAAGGAGGCGAGGCGGGCACATTGAGGGCCTTAGGCTTTGTAGTAGACGCCCTATTCATTGCAAGACTGAACACACACACACACACACACACACACACACAAACTTAAGCTTAGCGCTCCCTTCTGAGGCCATTTAATTAGAGAACAAAAGCCTGAATTACTATGGCCACACAGCGGGCCTCCTTTCATTCCACATTTCCGTCAGTTTCCTCCCCTCGAGCCGTCTCTGTGCATTAAAAGCTAATTATGAACCGTGAAGCCAACACGGGTCTTAAACATTGTGACAAGTACAAGCCTATTACTCCCGAGTTTCATTCAGAGTGAGAGACAGGAGGAAGACGGAGCGCCGCCAGTTGAACATATTTACTGAAGCAATTTCGCGGCCGATTAGACGCGACCATTCAAAATCATCATTCATATTCGCCGTGGGATCTGCGAAACGGGACGGGCCCCGTCATGTATTACGGCTATCACGTCACATCTGATGGGATAATAAAAGAAGGGGGGAGAGAGAGAGAGAGAGAAGATGATCCTTCCCCCTCTGAGCAGCTCATAAATCCATCATCACTCCAATCCGGGAGTCTGAGCTCCCTCTCCCTCTTCTCCGGTTTCCCCCGGGAGGAGGGTTAGCCCCTCGAACCGAAGCCGCGGGTCCAGGCGGGTAATAGAGATTGGCTATCAGCGGCAGACCGAGGTGTTCGGCTTGTACGGTTCTGCTTGGTTGCCGCTGGATTGCAAAATCAATGGAGGATGACAGGGAGGAGATCTAGGTTGCTGCCGTGTAAAGGTTCCTCCCTTCTTGCCTCCACGCGGTCCTGGATGCTCGGCTGCTGGGACACGGTGCCAGGTTTCCAAGGGGACAGTTATGTCACCACTGCAGCACTCGCGAACATTTGTATAAACCGTACGCACATTCAAATCTTTAATCATTCTAATTCCGTTTTTTGGATCCATTTAGCCCGAGAGTGGATTATTCAGAGGAAATGGGGAGGGAACCGGGGCCAGATTTACCAGAGCAGAACACGCATTAAAAGTGACGATAAGGAACACGACACACTCTGTTGTTCGGCTTTTTTTTTTTTTTTTCCAGGCTCCGTTTGGCAGCTGAAATAAAAGAGGAGACAGACAAACAGGAGCACTTTCAAATACACGAATGCGAAGGTGTTCAGTACATTCGCGGCTTTCATGCAATCTGTGCACGGCAGCAGGAGCTCGCAATGCTTTCTGGGAAGTTCACTACACTCCAGTATCATACCTCCACGCCACATTTCATATATGTCCACGCTTACTCGTTTGATTGTTCAGGGGGCCTTTTTTGGAAACAAGAGAAAGAAAGAAGTGGTCGGGGTAATTGCCAAAGCTGAGGCATTTTTTCCCCACTGGCTTTGACACACAAGTGCGACATTGACACTCAATGAAAGGTCTCATTGACTGGTCTGTCCTCCACAGTACAGCTGTGGGGGTGGGGGGGGGGGGGGGTGGGACGGGTGGGACGGGATGGGTGCGGGGGCCAGGTCGGAAGACAAAGATGTATCCAGACAGTTTCATCGCGGTTTATTATAACAGCTGAGGCAGAGCTGAACGGTCTTTGCACGGGGCCCAGAGGTACAAATTCAGGGCTTAAATTAAATCCCCACCTCCTGTCTTTCGTACATCGTGTATGCAAATCGTCGCATGGTGAAGTGCAAACGGCAGACAATGACTGGCATGTCCATTAGATGCACAGACACCCGGAGACAACTGCTGATACGGCTACACTGGAATCCACCAATCTGTCAGATTTTCAGCATCTGGTCGTCTGATTAAAGCTGCAAAAATCAAGGAGTCTTATCACGAGGGGTAAATATCAAAGGTGTCACACAGTTTCCTTTTTTATTGCCTTTCAGTTCAGCATTTTGGTTTCACTTCCAGACATTTCCCTGCTTTGGTTCAGTCTCGCTGCTCTCACGAGCATCGTTTCCAGCTGCATTAGGCAGCTGTTTCAGGCAGAAAAAAAAAAAAAGATGAGCAGCAAACAGCAGCCAAATTGACTGAGTTGCTACTGAACATAGAGACCATTTGGTGATGAAAGACACGTTTCCTTCAGGAGTTGGTGGAGGAAAAGCATAAATACTGAGCTTGAAGTTCATCAGGTGGCCAGAAACATGCGGCTAAATACCAATGTTGCTCACTCGCTGCCTGGATGTGTAAGCGGGCAATTGCGGATCAACTTATAAACAATGTGTTGCTTACAGGATGATGAGAGGAGTTTCTATATTTGCCTCGACCTCGCGATCTATCACATCGAGTGGAGTCTCCGATCGGGAACGCCAGAAACGGCGGCGAACGATGAATCAAAGTCGGCCGGCGGTGGACGGAACAGAGGAAAAGGCCTCGCCATTAAAATTCAAATCAACAGATGCACCCAGCGAGGTGGTAAGGGAAAATAAAATCTGTCTGGCTACATTGCGGCTGCTAATAAATAAAGAAGTAGCGGAGTGGCTGACGTGATATTTCCTGTCCTGGACCTGGCACCGCTCCCGCGTCGGGGCTCCATAAATACCGGCCCGGGGAGTTTGTCATTGTTATGACTTTCACGGTAGTTCTGCTTTACAGGAGGGTACACAGAGGAGCAGGGAAGGTCAGGGGGAAAAAAACAGGGGAAGAGGAGGGGGAGGGGAGGTGGTTGCGAGGCGACGCGGCGTTAAGGCCGTGCGCTGGGTTTCCATCCACAGTGCCAGGAGCAGAACGGAGGCGCCCGGTCCTCTGAGGAGAAGCTGCCGCGCGACACACACTCCTACACACGGAAGCCTGGATGTGACACGTTTTTTTCCTCCTCCGCCGCCGCCGACAACATAACATGTCCGAAAACAACCGTGTTGTTTGTCGGGGAGAACGCCGACAAAGCATTCCTCTGATATATTGTGGAGGACAAAACGGGCCTTGTCAACGCTGACAGACAACACTGTGCAGACAGTTTAAAGTGGTTAAGTGGTTTAGGGTATGGGTCTTGAGACTATAATTACCCTATTGAGAGTCATTGAGGAAGAAGATGTTAACGCTAGATGCTTTTTTTTTTCTTCCGTTTCTAAAAGTGTGTGTTCTAGCCGAGGATGGGTGGTTCACGAATTATAAATGAAATACAAGCTGTCCAACCACCAGAGGCGACGCTAAATAAGACCCGGCCACATGTGGCCCATTTATAAAAATCGACGTTTAAATGCGAGCCGTGTCGCTACACTAATGATAACAATCCAGGATGGATGGAGATGATAATCATAATGGTTCAAGCTGCCACTTCCCCCCCCTCCTAGTATGTCTTTCGTGCGATCGAAGCCAGCGGTGCCGTCTGACAGGTGAGCCAATAATGTCTGGGAGCAGAAAGGGTAAACAGGGCAGCGTTGGGCCGCTTCGTCCCAAACAGACAGTCGGATGAGATTATGGAGCAATTTACACAGATGGCAGATCCCATCATTCCCCTGCCTTGTTAAGTAAAGGCGAGTCTGACAGGTTGTGGAGGAAGTGGGGGGGGGGGGGGGGGGATTGATTGGAACAGATCTCATCTTGGCACAGATTGCCAATGACTAAGCAGTGGGAATTAGCCAGGATTCGCTGCAATAGGGAAAGAGGCGAAATATCCGGGTAACCCTCAGGAGAAGAGCCGTTAAATTGATTTGTTAGCGGAAGAGACGCTGGAAAGGAACCAAAGTAGGAATGTCTCAGTTGCTGCTGAATTCTTCAGCTGCAGCCTCGCAAACAAACCCCGCAGTCCAAGCTGTGGCAGCTTGACGTGAAGGAAACGGTTTTCTTGTTTTTTGCCCAGAAAAATACTTTTGCATAACAAGCCAGATCCGGTTCCAAGCCACACCGTCCTGATATCTGATGTTCCCTTTGCCTCTCAGCCCCTCGGCCCCGTAACGGATAATTAATAATGCATACACAGGAGTCCGGGGAAAACTCCACACTCCGTTAGACGGAGCGGACGACATCTATTCATAGCGTGAGTGATGAGTGGGAGGGACAGGTGAACACCGCAGAGGACCGGTCCCACACAGGAAACCTGCTAACAGGGGGGGGGGGATGGCGTTGTACGGAACAGCTCTGCAACAAGACCAGTTCACCTCCTTATTGCTTTATCGCTCCGAGTGTGTGTGTGTGTGTGTGTGTGTGTCTTCCATCTCCTGCATCTCTGCCTCTCTTCTTTCATTTTATTATATTCAGCACCTCCAGGCCACATATCCACAAAGCATGCTGTAGTGGCCTCCTTTAGAGGATCACAGTGTTTGGAGGCACAGATTTAAAAAAACAACAAATGTGCTGTAATACAAAAAAAACAAAAAACATTCATTTAGAGATATCATAGCTTAAAGCTTCCTCCGCTCATCCTAGTTAGCATAATTAATAGTATTCCAGTACTCTTGATGTGCAAAATTGAAAGTTCTATTACATTTCTATCTATCATGCAAACATAAAAAATTTCAACTCATTGTCATTAATAATAATTTTGAGAAAAATAATCAATTTGCATGCAACACTAAAGAGGTGAAACCTGATTGGTGCTTTGCAGATGGGACTCTGGTCTGATTCGTTCACGGTTGAAGCCAAGTACGATTATAAAATACGATATAGTGATAGTTCATTCTTTTGTTCGTTCATTGCAACACCTGAACTGAAACAACATTTACAGCGAGGACTGAGCGAGAACATCCGCGCTGTTTTTTGTTTTTTTCCCTCCTCTCGCTTTAAACGCAACTTTGTGGAACAGATTGGGCGCATTTGGAACGGTAAAAGGTCACGCGAGGCTGTAAATATAAATGACTTCCCGACTATAAAAAGCCAGCACTGAAACGACCCTCATCACTTTTCAAACCCATATAATGTAGATCACACGGATTCGACTAAAAAAAATAAAATGTAACCTCTACATATTAGTGTGCATTTACAGCAATTATTAGCTGCGTTTTCCCCTTAGGCCACATAGATGCTGCCCTAACCCTGGAGTGATGGAAAACTTAACTTATGGCAAACCCAACAGACTGCAGATGAACACGCCAAGATAAACTTTTCTTTGCGTTCCATTATTATGTACTGACTTAATTGATACTGGGTTATTTAAAAAAATCAAATTACACAATTTAATCATGTCCAATCCTCATGTAGGAACGATAGGGACTTGACATAAAACAAGCCAAACACTAAATAAATTGAGCAGAAAACCTCAGATGAGATATGCACTTCGACGGTAACTCAGTTCATTAGTAACTATAAATATTTAAAGACTTAAAGCTGTAGTGTGGGAGCTCTGTCTCCACCTGCTGGTGGTGAAGTATAATTACAGCCAAAAAAAAAAAAAATCACCCACCATTATCAGACTGTATCCAACCTTAATTGAGTCTTTTCACTAGTGGAATTAGCTCCATTTGGTCTGATAACACCCTGATTGAAAAGAAGATTACATCATTTTATCATCAATAGAAGTTAGCCGACAGAAATCGGGGCCAGCGGGGAGACAGACAGCTGCTAACACGAGATTAAAAAACTCAGCCTCCTGTGCAACACAGAAAGATTTACCTGGCGGCTGAATCATCATTGTGTGAACTCCCCTGGTAATGCTCGGATGCATCAGATATTCACTGATGCTGCGACGGCATTAATGTTATAAAAAAGGATTAAACAGACGAGGCGAGGGTTCGCCACTACAAAATACCGGCTAACAGCGTCCAAAAATGTGTGCTGTTAAAATGAATTTGTGTTAGCTGTGACAGCCCTACAAATAACACATTAAAAATGGAAAAAGATGCAGACACATAAATCTACAGATCCTCACTCAGCGGGGGGGGGGGGGGGGGGGACGTTCGAAGCGTGGAAGCTAAATATTCAGCAACCCAGATACCGCGTTAATAAGGTCGTGCACACAGGCAACACACATGCAGCTGTGTGCCGTGTACTTATTTGTATTCCGCCTAATGAACTTCAAGTTGTATTTCAGGCAATTTGGCAATGCTGCTCACAGCATTCAGCATGGAAAAAGTCACACACAAAAAAAACAAAACACCAAGACAAACAGAAAGGAAGAAAGAGAGCAACAAGGCCAGAGGAAAAGGGGGGGGGGCGCCTGACTCCAGAGGAATGGAAGCAGTGTAGTAACACCACATTAACAGTTCATCCCCGAGGACGCCAAGTGTTAATGTGTCACAGGAAAACAAGATAAAGGCGGCTTCAAGCGCGCTTCACAACTAATAAGAGCAGAGATGAACCAGAGGCTGAGGAAGACGTTGCTCAACAATGTCCCTTCATCTATCGCTCTGTGTTCTGATGAAATTGGTTGTAAAAATGCTGGAGGCCTGCTTTCTTCATTTTTTTTTTGTTTTGGGTGGTGGTGGGGATTATGATTTTCACCAGCCGGAGCTATAAATATTTCTGTCGCAATGGAAATGAAGGCGTCTCCGTCATTTCTGCCCCTGCCTCTGACAGCACCTTATTTTCCCCGAGGCTGGCAGCAGACATCGCCGTTCAGGCACGAATCCAACGGGGTTATTAAAACACAAAGGGGGGATTTGAATATTACAAAAAGGAGACGTGGCGTGCAGGTAAAGAAGTTGTTTACAACTATTGATCCGGAAGGAGCAGAGAGGACTGTCGCTAGAAGTTGTTATGACAGAGGTTTATTAGCCGTCAGTGGAGGAACTAATTGGGGTTGAAGACGAAACGCCACCTCTGCAGGGGAGGAGGAATGCAGGGTTTGCTCAAAAATGACTTCTGAATATTCCTTTAAAATATATATACATAAAATATTCAAACTATTCGAACACCTGGTTGTACATTTTTCTTAATGACCTGAGACATAACTACTTTTATAGGTACTTTATTGCAGTTTTCATCATAAATGACAACGCGTTACCCACTCCAAAAACAAATAAATCAAGTGATTTACTATTTTCTCTCTCTTGCATGCACCTTAGCGCTCTCTGTGTGCAGGTCTCTCTCTCTCCTTAGAAAAATATCAGCAAGCTCATTTAAAAAAACGCAGTGAGTAGTTACATAATGGAGCGTAGTTATTAACGGTAGTTTAATGCCATCAATTAGCTAAGTTGGCACCGGGCCAAATCACCCTCAGCTACAGATATATTACGTAATGTTAGCTGGCATCAATATATCATCTGTCTGTTTAACTTGTAAAATCTATGTTGAGTTTTCTCAAGCTCAAAATTTGAGTCAACCTTATGACCTTATGACCTATCTCTGTGGATAAGTGTGAACCGTAGTGGGTCAGAATCAGATCTGGAAGCTTTGATCATCAGGATGGATGTCGCGGATAACCTTCACCTCATCTGATAAAAAAGTCACCAAAAAGTCAGGATCAATGTTCAATGTGAGAATTTCTGCAGGACAGTTTGCCCATTTATCTTTAACTTTTAAGTAAAGACCATCTCATCCGCTATCAGTCAGGCTCCACTCGTCCACAGGCGTTCCATAAAAGCAGGCCTGCGCCGTTTTGATGCCACCTTACATCCAGCTGAGCGAGTCAACACCTCTGCCCAACACTGAGATAAGAAGAGATGAAGAGGAGGAAAAACAGTGAATATGAGGCGGAGGGCAGATGAGGGGAGTGATGGGTGGTATCGGAGCGAGAGCTGCTTCTCCAGCGGCCTCCAATTACATCCAGGGTGTGAACCCATCCATAACACCCCGATTAGCCCGTCTGTCATCCTGCTCCAGCAGCGGCCGCGGTGCTGGCTCCTGTTGCTGCCGCTGCGCCCCCCCTCCACCACCACCACCACCAGAACACATCCCCTGTCAGACAGAGTGCGCGCCGGGGACCATAAATCCTGGAGCCCAATCAAAGCCTGCTTGTGACAATTCAGCGAAAGGAGCGGCATGAACATTAGCGCTCTGCCTCCCCACGGAAAATCCATCCCCGACACCCACGCCCGTCTCCGCGGCGGGCTCCCCTCCATTAGCCGCTCAAATGGCATGTCTCAGAGAGTGAGTGAGCCGGTGCCGGCGATAGATGCTACCAGCTGCTTATGGGAGCAGATGCCAACATGCAGAGTGAAAACAAATGACTCATGTACCCTTTAATACCCCCCCGGGAAGCTAAAAACAGAGATGCAGGGTGTCAGGGAGAGTTAAAATGGAATCAGAGTTCTGTGTCCAAAGAAAGGATTGGAGAGAAAAAGAACAAAAAGACATAAAGGAAAAGAAATACTGGAGGATGCACATTTGCGAAATTGAGGCTGGCATCTGGAGAAATGGGCCTCAAGTCTAGATCAGCTCTGCCGGTGTGTCACTAATCAACTTTTTAGTCACAGGAACTAGTTGATATTCTCTTAACAAATATGAAAAAAAGGAAAACCAGGACACTTAGATCCCTGGTAAAAGCAACAGTTTAAAACCCAAACGTGCAAGGTTTTTATCAGAGACAGAATGAGTGATGTGCAGCGGGGATCTGAGCGGCATCTGGACGCCTCTGAGGTAGAAAGTCGCCCATTAGCGGGGCTCACGGGGAGTAGCGGAGCCTAACTGATGTCCTTTCAAGAGCAAATTTCTGCCCGGACCCCCCCCCCGGGTCCCTCGGCGGCGCAGCGCGAGGGTGGGCTCGGGGCCGCGAGTGCCTGGCATGACAATCGAAGCTGAACTCAGACCCGAGAGCGGCGGCGAATGAATGCTTCAAAGGTCCCGCGCCAGCTTCGCAAACACCCCGACAATGAGGGCATGCATCGCTTCCTTTTTCTACATTCAACGGCATCACTCTTCTCCCTCAGCGCTCGTCACAGAGCCGCTTGTGTCTGGAACCGAATATCACCACGCAACAGATGGAAATAGAATTTCTTTTAAATCAGGCTGAATAACGGGCCAGCAGATAAAAGGCGTTCATGCTGCTTAAAGGGGGGGGGGGGGGTCTTACAGCCTGGGTCCTGCTGGGCGATACACAGCCCTCACATGGCCTGCAGGCCAGAGGGTTGAAGGGGTCATCTGCTCCGGTTACAAGGGCCAGAAGTTGACAGTTATTAGCAACACTTCTATTTACGCAGCTCTCAATATACCATGTTGCCCTCAAGAATGGAAACATAACCTATATATATATATATATATATATATATATATACACACACACACACACACACACACAAGTTTTGCTACTAATTGAGTTTGAAAGCATCAAAAATGCTAGACTAGCTACCTAAAAGCCAGGGTTCCAGGTGGTTTGGAATACTCTCCCTGAGGCTTGAATCTATAAAAGCAGGAAGCAAGGACAGAGGCCACACACACATAACGATGCACTCAGCTGTGTAATGAACAAGCTTCAGCCCAGGAAGACAAATACAACAATAATATCGAGAGTGATTGGCATTAGTACCCATTTATTGAAATCTATCTCATACACATACCGGTGGGTTTCTACTCTGTAATGAGTTTACCCAGAGGGGACGTCCTGTCCTACAGCCTCCGGTTCGACTTCAATCAATCAATCATGCTTCTGCTGTGACGCGACGGCTGATCCCGACCGGTCGGGATGATCTAATCACTGTTCAATCACAGCCGAGCATCTTGTCAGTTGGAACATTATGCAGGACTTATCAGTGTCGGGCTGCGGGATAAAGCGGTGTCAGATCCCTCAAGGTGAGTGACTGAAATTGGCTGAACTGAGGAGGGAGATAACGGCAACCTTGACAGGGAACGCGGCCTTGAGATACCGTTTGGGGACTCTTTATTAAAAACGACACTTCCAAAAAGCCCGTCTGTCCGTCCACTGCGTTACAGTTGACCCGGCTGACCCGGGAGGAATACTGTCGGAATAATGCGTTGCGCATTCGACTCCGGCGAAACCTTGGGACGACGATTAGCTCACAAGCAAATCACAGCTTGTTTGCCTCACGGGCGGCGTCTAATAGAGGAAATGATTCAATCTGCGTGTCGAGCAACGAGAGTTAATTGTGCACATGTGGAAACAATGAATAAGAAGCTGACATATCCTTCCCAATGTTGTTTCCCCCCCCCCCCCACCTCCTAATTGACTCGGACGAGTTATTCTCGGCGTGTTGATTTGGGTTCAAACGCCACCTGTCCCTGTTGTGGTCGTTCCGCTGCCTTTTTATTGTGGCACAGATGGGCCTGCAGCAGGCATACCTGGTTACCCGAGCGGCCCTGTGGCTGTCCATCAGCGTCGTGCCTGCGAGAGACTCAGTCAGAACTATTTGGCTATGCAGCACATAATTCACAGCTCCAGTATACAGACGTCTGCTCGCTCCAGTCATCCATCACGGCGCTTTCTGCCAAGTCAACAGATTCTCATGGTGGCGGTGGGCAGTCAGGGGAAAGGCCTCTCAGGTTCTGTTTCTGCACCGGGAAGAGTGTGTGTGTGTGTGTGTGTGTGTGTGTGTGAATAAAGCCCAGGAGAGTTTGGATTTTCGCTGGGTGTAAAGAATAGCCCTCTACAGCAGCAGTAAACCATGTCACAGGCCAATATAGCCATCTATACCCCCAGGACTCCTGATTGTTCCGACATGAGAGAACTCAGCTGGGATATTTTATTCAATTAAGCTGGTTTAACCATTCACGACACAATCTGGCCTGAAAAAAACTTTCCGCTGTAGCCTCAACCTCATTACAGACATGAGGCTGCTTATTAGCCGCCTCCGTAGGCAGCTACATTTTAGGTTTTGGTTCTTTAAAGTCCCAGTTAGGGCTGAAAACTAACGAGAGCTGGAACAATTGGGGATTATTCAACTGGTTAAACAACAGAAAGTTAAATCGCCAACTGTTCTGACAAGCTCACTTTTTGGTCATTTTTAAAGCAAAAATGCCAAACACTCCCCAGATCCAGTGAGTCGTTCGCTGGTTTTCTTAGGCTTATGTAAGGTGTGTGCCTTCCGAAATCAATCTGTTGGTTAAACAAAGCAATCTGAAGACATCATCTTGTGTGAAGGGAATTTTAACGGGTAATGGGAGCCGGTGCCGCTTTTGGGAAATTCTGGTCATGGGTCAAGGGCCGTTTATCTCTGAGCAGTGCGCTTCTCTGTCTGGAAGACAGGGGAATGTGCTTGGAGCTGCTTGATAAGAGGGTCTATTTCCCAGTTAGTCAAGGCCACACAAAGGTACACAGGAACTCTGTGACTGGGTCAAAATGCTCTGAGAATATGCACATACACAGTGTAAGTTAAGTAAGCTGAATCAGTATAGTTTTTACCTCCTTAAAGGTTTTTATAGAGTTTCCTTGTACAATGTGAGGGTCTAAAGACAGGAAATAAAAAGTGACTTGACTTGAAGGTGCTGCAGGTAATAGCTACCTGTTTGGACATGCAGTAAACTGGTGGGTCTAGGGTTAAATCCCCCCCGAACAGGAATTGAATTTTCCGGGTTGATTGACATTGTGCTGTGTTCACACAAGTGGTGATATCATTGATTCCCTTCGATCGAGCTACAATAAATGTTCCTGACTAAGACATCCAAGACTCCTGAAGTCTTCTATTAGACTGATCTCCTTGATTTCCAGAAAACCATGGACTTTGACTCTCATTCTCCCCCCCCCCATGTTTCGGAGATGAAAAGATTAGTTCATTCTTTATTAACCTGCTGATAATTTTCTCAATTAATAATTTTGTTGTTTGGTCAAGATAATATTCTAATTTTTTTGTCAGTGCAAAAAGCAAAACCTAAAGACCAATATTAAAAGCAAGCAGCCAATGTTCAAAGTTGAGAAGTTTCATCAGGTTAATTTAAGCCCTAAAATGCCAGAAGCTCATGAACTGATTTATTTAGTTGATTGACGAACAGATTCATCATTTATGTCATTTATCAACCAAAATGTCTAGAACTGAAAAGAGCAGAACATTTACTAGCAGTCAATCTGACTCATCCCTTATGGATGGCATCTTTCTGCTTTTTATATATAATTGTTTTATAGGAAAAACAATTTACTCAGAAAAACAACAAATTGTTAATTGCAGCTGAAAAACAAACTGTAAAGTGCTCCGCGGCCACAGTTCACAGGTGTTGCAGCTTATTTTAGCGTATTAGGCCTCCGCTCGGAGACGTGTGGGTGGGCACAGACTGTTTTTAATTGATGTCTCCCTCCTCCCGCCGGTTGGTTTAGCTGCACAACATGTTTCACGTTTGTCATTCGTATAAACACACGGAGCCGGGCGTGCTCACAATGGTTGGCCGAGCCGAGCCGAGCAGAGCATCAACCCGAGCAGAGGTCAGAAGACGTTGAGGCGGTTGTGCAGAGCCTCTAAAAGACGTTCATCCACGGCAGCAGACACAGGTGTTGCCAGTGACAGTAATGATTCTTCTGCTCTGTTTAATGCCCATGTAAGCCATTCAAGTCAGGCAGCATGCAGCCGTTATAAAGGTTATTAATTACCCCTGAGCCTTGCCTGCTATAACCGTCAAAAACCGCCCACCCTCGGGGTGTCCGCCCCTCCGCTGTGCCTTAAAAAAAAAAAATCCCCACAGTGAGAGATAATCCGGCAATGTCCCAGATCTTTATTGGGACCGAGCCCCTGATGAGTTTGGTAAAAGAGGCAGGGGAGGTTTTGCAGCAGGGTGGCGTCCCTGTGCGCGCAGAACATAACTAAAAATTAATCTGCAAACTAAAAAAAGATGTTTTTTATTATTTAAATCAACAAGAAATTAGCTGTTGATATGCTGTTACACCTGCAAGTAAAATACAAAAAGACCAAACCTACTCTTTTCCTTCCATGTCAGAAATTGCCAATTTGCTCATTTTAAGATAAACAGATTTGGCTTCTTAGTCTATTCTATACAAATATAGACATTCCCTTTTGGAAACTGCTGATGGGTACATGCCAATACTTTCTGCATATGCCAAATGATTAATCCTGAAAGTAATCCTCAGATCAAAACCAATAATGAAATGAACAGCAAGTGCACAAACACACACACACACGTTGGGCTTCTTCTTCTGTCACAGAAGCAACCAACCGACTCTCACTCTGCATTGCACGCATGAGGATGAGAGGGTGACACTTCCTGGGGTTAATAGATCCACGGATTGTGCGCGAACTTCGGAGTCGTGCGGGGGTTCGGTGTGACGGTTTCCCAGGTCCAATGAGTCATATGATGGAGCCTGTGTGGTGGATGTAGAGCTTGCCAGCGTCTCACCACACCACCCCCTCGATGGACGCAAAAGCACAACAATGGACTGCTGCACGCATCTACGAGGACCCCCCTCCAACACACACATACATACATGCATGCATGCATGCATGCATACAATCACGCTCAGCGATGCGGTGTCCCCGGGCATCTTTTTTATTCCCTCACCCCCCACAATTTTATTTAAAACTTACCGAGCTTTCCCCGGGACTCCTCCAGCTTCTGGATCTGGTTCTCCAGGAAGAACATGGCCACTGCGAACGCCAGCAGCGCCAGAAGCTGCAACTTAGGCGGCATCATGACTCTGAGCAGCCCCATCAAATCATCCAGAGAGGGATCTGGTCAGTCCATGCTCGGAGGAGGAGACACTGAAAAACACACACAGACACATATGTGTATATACACACACACATACACACAGCGACGACGGTGATTACAAAGCTGCTGAGTGTGTGTTTGTGTGTGTGCATGGCCCTCTTTCTCTTTATCTCTCTCTTTCTCGCTCTCTATGTGTGTGTGTATATCTCCCGTGTGTTAAAAAACCTCCGGTTACCTCAAATGTGATGCGTTCATGCTCGGCTCGGGTAATTTCATCAAGTCAATTCCCGCTAACCGCGCGCCGTGAAGCCCTAGAGGATTCTCCGGAGCGTGGGTTCGTCCCTCTGGGTGCAGGAGCGGTGGTACCAGCCGCTGTCGCCCGTGTCCCCCATGTATCGCAGTCCCGTCCCGGCCAGTGTGTTCAGCAGCGGCGGCGGAGCGGCGCAGACGAGCTGCTCCCGAGCCCCCGCCCATTGGACGACGCAGCAGTCCGCCACCCGGCCGAGGCTTCCTATTGGTCCAAAGGTGCTGCCTGTGCAGACGCGATTGGTCCGTTTTTAATAAACGGATCTATTTTTTTTCTTTTACAAAATAATCCACCACCTTTATTTACAAAAACGCTGAATTGTTTCTGAACAAAAACGAGAAACTGTAGTTTTTGATTACTATTGAAACTATTGTATAAAATGACATTCTTGTTATATACACTGGTCAGTTTACATTGTACGTTCACTGTACATTTTCCATATAAAAGTCAATTTTTTTACAGAAATCACGATTTTTTTCCACACGAAACGTCAAATGGTGTAACTGAAAAAAAGTGTTTTTTTTATATTTTTAAAACTCTTTAAAGAGGGTTAAACTATCTGATACCATTTCTTAGGGTTACACCACATGACAGTTTTGCCATTGTCCTAGGTATAAAGATCATGTTATAAGAAGAAAAACTATAACCTCTTATGTGAACAAAAGGACATTATTCCTTATCACAGTAACATAAGGTGATTCTCAATTAGAAAAACTGTCAGTCAGTCATTTTTAATATATGTTTAATCTTCATTCGCTCAGGTTCACTCATACCTACAGGCAATTTAGAACCTCCAGTTAACCTCAGCGTACTTTTGGACTTTGGAGGGAGAACGTGCAAACTCCACAAAAGAAAGGTCCCAGCCTAATACCTCAAGACACATGCATCTTGCATACTAGTTATTATTTTTACACTCCCAGTGGTTAGAGTCTGTCATAAATGTTGTCATTTGATTGCACTAACAATACCTCAAGATAAATGCACATCACATATTAGTTATTTTTATCTGTCTTGTCTGCAAAATGTGTAGTTTCAATTACTCTGTATGTCTATATGTCTTTATGGCGAAGCATCAAATTAAGTCAATTATTTTGTTTGCAAGAATAATGTATAGCATATATTTTAATATATTTAAAATATGATTGTGTGTTTCTAAGTATTTTTCTATAGGAAATAAATACATAATTGGTGAATTGATGTTATATTCTTGAAATAATGTTATAATATGAAGTTGTTTTTATTTCTTTATAATTCTATAAAAATGAGCAAATATTAATTGACGTGAAGGGGGCGGGATAGAAATACAGTTTGCATTCATTTCCGGATAGGCAAAATGTATATTTTAAGCTTTAAATTCATGAACATGTAAAACAAATGTATGTTATTCCTAAATGACTAAGATCAAGAATACAAGCAAAGAAAATAGAAAAAAAGAGCAAGACAGACATAAACCAACAAAAACCGGTCAGGCGCGACAGGGGCACCATTCCCTAGACTGCCGGGGTCCTTGCAGCAGCTTGCGCTAACAAAGCGCAGCAGACTCCAAAATGTCGGGGGAGGTGTATTTGCTGTGGCTTCTATCGCTTCTACAAACGGTAAGTTTGTGAACATTGAAGCCCGAGCACGTGTGGCCGCTTTCGGCGGTTTCCACGCGGGCAGTGGGCGGCGGAGCTGTCGGTTGTCGATCGTTATTCGGTCCCGTTTTGTGAGCCGCATCCCGCCGCTCCGGGAGCTTCAAAATGACGTGGCTTATCCTCCAAACCTGTGAGCAGTAAAAGTGAAACGTTGCCGTGTATTTTTTAATTAAGCTAATTATGTCAATACACAAAATGTTGTTTAAAATCTACCACCATGGTCGAACCCCTTGGTTCTTTTTTAATAAGAGAAGGATAAACCAAGACTTCCGGTGTTATAAATAAATACGTCACCCTGGTCAAGTCGGTTCCCTGCTGAACGGAAATGCTCGAGGAAAAGCTAATACGCTTTTTTGTGTGATCATATCAGCAAACGCAAATTTCACACTAAGGGTCAGAGAAGTGACAAATATAAACGTGTCAGTGATAGGGAAATTATATATATTCGTTTTGCTCTTCTTTCACCACTTTCACTTGTGAAAAAACGTGTTGAATGATTGGAGATGAATCTTTACCCTTGTTGAAACCCACCTTCAGATTTTTGAAGCCCATATACTAATGGAAAAAAGGTGCTAAAAAATGCTATCTTTTCTAATCTAGACTAGATCCAGATTACTCTCGGGCAGTTAATTTGTTGCACATTTCACTCATATTTCACATAGTATACGACTGTGTAAGAGTAAAAATAATAATTTAAAAAAAAGAGTATGAACACAGCCTGCTTTCAGAACTGTACAACCAGTCAGAGAAAGGTTTGCAACCCACTTTTTAGTGTGTGGCATTTCAAAAAGACCTTCTACTGAATGCTGTGCATGTTGCAGCTTTCGGGTCCTTTGAGGATGTTGGGTAATGTTGTTTAAGTCATGTCTCTTTCTGGTGAAATTCCTCCAGAAATGGGTGTGCATTTAATCACAGTAGCAGCAGTTCGGCCTCACAGCCACCAGTTTATTAAAAATATGATTCACTGGCTTCAGTGACGGTAAAAGAACTGTGTGCAAGGGCCTCGTTCCTGGACACATCGTGTGTAGTATTGCAAATACACAGTTGACAAGATAAAAGATATAATAAAGATTCATATTCATATTGTGGGGACATTTTCTCTCAATCTTTTTATCTACTCTTTAGCACTGTTTCCCTAGGAAACAGATCTGTCCCATCAGTGAATTTTTATGTAATGAAATCTAGACACATAGGCATCTCTGTATCACTTTAATAGAAAGAGGAATATCTGTATTATTGATGATATTTAATATATATATCATAAAATACCATAATGCTTGCTACTGTCTAAGCCTAGAGTTTGATTTGATTAAGTCTGTTTAATGTAGACTTTAATTATGTTTATTTCATCAGCCTCACTGGTGTACATTTTAATGCATGTCAAGAGATGACTGGAACACTTTAATTTCCTTCTGTGATTAATAAAGCACTAAATCAGTCTCTTTTACTCTTTTACTTCCTCATCATCCTCCCGACATTTGAAGATTGCCCTGGGCCCCAATCACACGGTTGGAATCGTGTGATTTCATTACATGACTCGAAAGGGTTTAATTCGACAGCAGTCATAACCATTAGCATTTGATTGAAAAAAGATCTGGACACATTTGAGCTCAAGTCTCTCACATTACTCTTTTCCCCCGAACATCATCTTACCTGCCAAGGTTTTAATGGAAATGTACTAACGGGGAGACAGTTCAGAAAGCAGGTTTCCAAACTGTATTTTGCTGCACGCAATTAAATAATGACCTTAGCTTTTCATATAAAATTTGGCAGGATTGCAGGTTTGTTGAAGCCTGAAAGTGAGAACAGATCCAAGATTAGAGTCATTATTTTCTTGTATCTCAACAAAAAGCTGACAAAACAATCTGGCAATATTTGCAGAGTCAGCCATCCAATGGACTTAATTACCCGTTCACCCCATAGTCTCTAGATCTATTATCTATGTGTCCTTTTTTTTTTTTATATATATATATGCTGTCTGCTTTATCCACATACCAGTAAACATCTAGCAGTCTTGCTGAAATTATTGTTAGATAGGCAATAGCTGTCTATTTTTGTTCTATTGATTTATTAGTGTCTTGCTCTTTTCCCAGCAAACATGAGCTAACAAGATAGTAACCGCATGGCAAATCATAATGTACGGTTTTCACAAATTCAATTTATATAAGCCTATACTTGACTACTACACACTACATAAAAACATTTGATTTCTTCTAAGATATTGGTTTTCTTTAATAAATTGCACTCAAATCCTTGTAGACATGTCATTGTAGTTGCATTCCTGTCCTGCAGACCATCACATTTTAGTTTGATTCCCAGTCATATCACATACTTCTCATTAGTGTTCCTTTTAGGGTTTTATTGCACAGTACAAGGCTTATTTTATTCCTATGAGGAGTGAGTAAGCACTACGTTTAAAAACAAAAACTGTTTTTTCATCTGTCGCTTTAATCTGCTCCTTCTTCCCTCCAGCTGTCGGCGTTTGGTGCCGATCTGTCGTCGGAGGCCTGCAGGGAGCTGGGCTTCTCCAGCAACCTGCTGTGCAGCTCCTGCGACTTGCTCGGGGAGTTCAGCCTCACCAAGCTCCAGCCCGATTGCCGGCAGTGCTGCCAGCAGGAGGCCCAGATGGAATCGCGCAAGGTAAAGGATGCGGCACAGGTCACGGGACAGGAAAACGGAAAGTAATTGCCTGTCTCGGTTCATTCGCAGCGTGGAGCGTTCTACAAATACCTTAATAAAGCAAATTCGGTTACTATAGAGAGCGTAACCATTAAGCGAGGTTAGCACAAGTGCACGCAGTCAAAAGGGTGGAACGGAAGGCACTTCAAATAAGAATGATTTAAGATTTATTGTATTAGTTGTGGGTATTTGAGCTGATCCGCAGTCATTTCTTAACAGAAAAGACTTTAGTGGGTGGTAGTAGCAGCCTTCCTGAGCTCTCCTCATAAGAGCCTGTTACATTTATTGACACAAAACACATCCCCCGACATGGTATGTGTTACTGAAAACAACTTTTCAGTCGCTGGCTCGGTTGACACTGAGCGTCAAATCTAAGTCGTCGCTAAGAACCTCTGTCTGTATCCGTCTGTCTCCAAGTTTCTTTCTAATGTTTTGAGATGCGGCTCCTTAACCCCGGCTTGACTCCCTCTGTGGGATTGACTGCTAAGTCTTGCAATAACAGCCTCTGTGTAACAAGTGAAGAGTTGTTCCTTTTAGAGCGTGTTGCACCGGTGATTACAGCGGATCCAAAAGGAGTCCCTGTTGTGCTCTGACAAATATACACGGTCAGGTGGTGGCGGAAAAACAATGCCATTTTTCTTTAGCTAAGCGAAGTCCCAAGAGCGTGTGTGGTATCCTAGCAACGGCACCTTGGAAAAGTGTAGTGCACACCTCATTACACCTCTTGATGATAACTGTTTGAGGGGGAAAAAAAAAGAAACTTAAAGGAAAGATTAGCGCTCCTTTCTCTTCACAATTTGAGTGCAAATGTCACTTAGAAGAGCAATTGCCTGTCTCCCGCTGCACTCTGAGGCTACCAGCGGAGACGGCGGTGTCACCGAGCACATTTTCTCCTCAGACGGCAACAATTATCTGCCTTAAGAATTCTTTCAGTCTCTCGTTTGACATCAGTGCCGTGTCATTAAACCTTCAGAGAAATGGCTTATTGCGCAGCCTAGTCGATTAGTAAGATTCACTGAGCATGGAGGACATTTGGGTTACTCATTTTCAAGCCTGCGCTGCTCTGCGGAGCACCCGTGCATGGCGGCACCGGGGCTCCCTGGGGGGGCCGCCGTACAGACTACGTCTCTAAGGAACAGGCCAGGTGTGAGCCAGGCTTGTTCACTTGTTGCTGTAACAAAACCATTTCAGAGCTTCTTAGCAATATTGTGTTTCTATTCTTGTGAACAAATAAATTCATTGATCCCTCAGGCAAGTATTGTCATTGTGCTTTCGACATATCTTACAACTGTTCCATTGTTGTCCAGAAGCTAGTAAAAGACATCAGTGACATGCTCCCTTTATTATGATGAACGTGGGCACTGTGCTTGTATCGATTAAACCCGAGAAACACTGTTCTGCTGCTTTAAATACCTGTTGTGTTTGCGATAAACTGCAGGGCTCTGGTGTTTCAGGAAATGTTTTCGCCTTGTTAAAATAAGACTATTTTAATGGTGACCTAGTTTTAAAGATTTACTCCTGGAGGAACCAGTGGGATTGTGGCTGAGTGCCACAGAAAGGCTAGGAAAGCCAGGAACATACATAGATTCTGGTTAAAGGGCAGAATCTGTTGAATATGTTCTTTTTGTCTATTTTCTCTTAACTCTTGGCATTAACTGCTTTCCTGGTTAGTTCTTTAATTGATCCTACTACGTTATATATGTTAAATGTATATATTTAGTAGGAATGCAATATCAATGTATGCTTTTGGTGTTTAAATCACTGATTCAGATTTGAAAATTGATAATTTCTCTGTGAAAACATGTTAAAATGCTCTATGTAGTCCATGTAGAAATCTATCATTTAGTTTCGTGTTTTCCTGCAACAGCATCCTGACTGATCTGCTGTGTGTGGTCAAATGAAAAGTGCACGTTTCATTTCTGCAGCGCCGGATTGTTTGCAGGAACACAAGGGAAGAGGGAAGCATCCTCGCTTTGCATACTTAATTTAATTTCTCTAGTGAAGCAGCCAACCAGGCCATTTGCCACTCCCCGAAAGCGGCGGGCAGAGCGTGGTGGTCTTGAAATACTGCCGTGACACTCCAATTTTCTCTAACTTATTGTATATCGGTGCCGGAGGTTTGATTACAAGCGAGCCCTGGACAAACCGTCATCCATCAGCTCTGCTCCATATGCACAGACTCACAGTTTAATGACCCCGGGGAGTCGCCCAGACACGTTTATGAATCAATCTGCCTGAATCGAATTACGCCTCCAGGTCAGGTGTCCTGCCGCCAGCAGGGCCACGGCCCTTTTCTGTCTCGTTGTGTGGGCAGTGATGTCAAGGGAGGAGGGGGGGAGAAATCTCATGGATTTTTTTTGTTAATGATGTTTCTCTGCTTGCAGCTCTACGCCGGCGCCATCCTAGAGGTGTGTGGATGAAAATTGGGAAGGTTCCCTCAAGTCCAAGGTGAGTTCTCTTTAGGCAATTGATAATTTATAACCCTTATCCCTGAAAGTGAGTTTGTGTTTTATGGAATTCTGTGTCTTAATACATGTGGACGTGTGAAATATATCCTTTTGAAATCACTCCGCGCAGTAGGTGGTCTAGAATGCCTGAGGGCTGGTTTTCAAACAAACTTTTGAAGTGTTTTTATCTTCTGTTCCTGGGAGTAGACCTCCCATATCTGCTCGGTGCAACATTTGCTTAATTCGGTGTCGGGTTTCGTTACTCCAAGCTCCACTCAGACGTCCTGAGCCTGTCCGTGCCATATGGCCGTGGTTTGTTTACCTCAGCTGTAGTCGTGTGTTCTCAACTGTCTTGTCTGCTGTTAACGCTGCATTCTCAGGAGGTTTTGCAGTTGTCACTAATCAGCACTGAAATAGAACGGCTAGCCAACATTGGACTCACTGCTGCTTTTATCCCCCGCAGCTTTTGTCAGGAGCGACAAGCCGAAGATGTTCAAAGGTCTTCAGATCAAGGTGTGTGGTGATGCAGCAGCATGATCTCATAAGTAGACATGTTAAAGATCATAAATCATAAGTAACATGATATAAAACAAGATTATGCTCATGAAATGTGGCACGCATCTCTATGTCTAATTGTGTTGTGGACAAACCTACATTTCTAACACCCCTTCCTCTTTTCCTCTCCTTCTCGCTCACCTCTTTCCCTCGCTTCAGTACGTGCGAGGCTCCGACCCTGTATTAAAGCTTCTGGACGATAACGGGAACATCGCCGAGGAACTCAGCATCCTCAAGTGGAACACAGACAGCGTGGAAGAGTTCCTGAGTGAGAAATTAGACCGGATATAGATGCAGGAATCCAACTCCTTTTTTTGACTTTTAGTTAAATTGCTTCACCCAAATAACAAAAGCACATTCTCACTTGTCTTTAGAATATCTATTCATGCAGAAAGATTGTTTCCTGTTCTGAGGCTATGATATCAATCCCAGAGTTTGGCCTCCTCTTTCAGGGGTATATGCTCTTTTTTTTGTTTGTTTATGGTGCCACAAAAGTGTCATTTTAATATTAGAGAGCAACTTCCCTTTTCTGTAAAGCTGGACTGTTGATTACCTACTTGATGCATTAGGACTGCTTTTATCCTGATGATATAGTCGCATTGAAAACTCCGTGCACGGTTTCTGGAAAGATTTCTAGCTGTAAATGCAGTTTTCTAAATATTTAAAGGCCATGAACAAAATTCCTTTAATCTCCACTGAATTCAGGTCGCAGCAGAAATAGCAGGACAGATTTCTGAAACTCCAACAAGCTGCATGGTTAGACAAGGAGTGACAGGAGAAGTGAGAAAATCCTTTTTTTGTAATTGGGGTGAACCTTTTTCTTTTTTAGGTATTACCTATTTGTACACAACTTGGCCTTGATAGATGGTTGTAAAATCACTGTTTTGTATCAGAAAAACCATGAATTTCCTGTGGGGATTTTCCAAAATAACTTCAGCACACCCGAAATCATGATCATCACACATATATCATGGTTCAAAAAGAACATTTCAAAAAAAAAAATACTACGCATCATGAACTGTTTTGTTTTCCAATATTCTTGTATAATTATTTTTTCTAACACTGATCATTGTGACCGATGGATCTATAGTAAGACTGACTGAATGAGTCCTAGTTCTTCTCCAGTAGCGGGCGACTTGCCGAGGCACACGTTAGTGACGACCTCACAGTAAACCAGTTTTGGGATGTGAGCTCTGATGTACCTTTGTGCTTTTTCTGCGTCGTCTGCTGCTTGCAGAGAAACTGGATGAAGTTTTGGATGCTTGTTTTTGAGCAGGTGAGGTGGAGGTTTAAATATGCAACAATAAAAAAACTTGTTTTTCTGTCAATGGACGTTTCTTCTTTTTTTTTTTTTTTGTCCAATGGTAATTACAAGTGCACAAGGATTAAGCCATTTCCATAACAGAATATTTTATCTTATTCAAGTACTAGCGTGTTTGGGCAGCCACTTTTTTTTTTTTTTTCATTTGCTGCCATCTTGTGATCAGAATCTGCATTGCAGCTTTGCTGTGAGTGGAGGGCACAAAATGTCTCAAAAAACACAACTAATCTGTGTGTGGTTCAAGCTTTAAAGGCAGCTCTTATCTTTTAAAATATAATCCCTAACATAACTCCCCAGAATTTAAGGACAACTAAGATTTTGGTCACCATGCTACATTTTTAAAATAAAATTGTACTTTCCACTTCTCACTAACTGAACTTGATACACATCTAAATGTTGTCTTTCATTTCCATATGGACTGTTGCGTTTTATGCAGCTACCACTCTGAATAAGCAAACTTGATTTTACACATAGTGACTAACAGCTTCAGCTTTCTAAGTGCTATAAGAAGGTAAATATATTGGGAAAATTCATGTAAGTTAGCTACAGAGAACTATGCTTAAACAGCATTAATTCATGCATCATGAAATGACTTGGACTCGTGTATTAATAAAGATGGAAATACCTTGAGTTTCACATCAGGTATCCATATACATAAGTAAATGCATGTTTAGCATCATTAGAACCACTAGGCACATGTTTCAGAAATCAAAGTTTTATTTGTAAACCTACATATAAAACAATATAACCAGTTTAAAAAAAGGAATCAGTCAAACA
The DNA here is from genome assembly GCA_036785175.1 of Eupleurogrammus muticus. Classification (NCBI taxonomy): domain Eukaryota; kingdom Metazoa; phylum Chordata; class Actinopteri; order Scombriformes; family Trichiuridae; genus Eupleurogrammus; species Eupleurogrammus muticus. Next base: position 4,042,411 of record JAYKQN010000014.1, read on the forward strand.
GAATCAGAGCATTTCTATGAAAAGTGTATGTGAAAACAAAATATTTTGCAACGTTTCCCCTTCTACTTTTTTTTTTTACTGTTGTGAGGCATGATTGACCTTCACCATTGCGTCCACTGCAAAAAACTGAAATCTCTACTAGTGGAAATATCCTGTTTTTGGTACAATTAGTCCAATAATGAGTAGAAAAAACTTATTTCAAGTTGTTATGATTTGGCTTCATTTGACATTTTCTTTAAAAAAGATTAGATTGACTAATTATTTTCTAGTGGAATAAGATATTTCTACTCAATTTTGGACTAATTGTACTAAAAACGAGATAAATTCAACTGATTTTTGTAGTGTAGTGGCATTGAATGCATATAGATGAGTCAACTAGACCATCCTACAAAGCGTGCTGTGGGTAGAAAAAAAAAGTCAAACTGTGATTAAAGTTACACATAATTCTGCTCTTTCTTGCCACCCTCTGAATGATGATCATCGTGGCTGATTTTGGTGCGGCCCTGAGGTTTGTAAACCACTCCGGGGTAACTGAAAAGCAAGAGATAACACGAGGCATGAATGAACGGAAATGGGAAAAAAAAATTGCTGTTTATAAAATCTGTGCGTGGACTCACCTCGGTTTGTCATCTTTCACCATTTCCCTGAAGGCCATGGATTTCATGATGCCGCCGATGATCAGGACGCCGCCTCCTATCCAGGCAACAAACAGCGCGGGGCCGAATGTGTATCTGTAGACATATATCAGTATTATAGAATAATATGGAGATTATAAAAATAAAGGTGATGTCATCAACTTAAACTCTTACGTTGGAACTCCTCCCATGCCTCCTCCCATTCCTCCCATCCCTCCTCCCATGCCCCCCATCATTCCTCCTCCTCCTCCATAGTTGTAGGTCGACATCCTGTAACTGGCCACGATCTGATTGGCGTAGATGGAAGCTCCCGCGATGCCACACACACCTGAAGGCGACAGACAGGGATTATTTCCTATTATTTCCTGCCTATACGCAGAGAAGCCGCTCGCCTGTCGCTGTTTCAGTCGGCTAAATTCCGACCCACCGCCGACGATGAACATGATGCCAGCCGTGAGGCTCATCTTGGCCTTGGACGAGTCCTCCATGCTGTTCATGGTGAGGCACTTCAGGGAGAACACCGAGATCAGAGAGGCGAGGACGCTCAGCACCACGCCCACTATCATCAGGGCCCGCACCGCCTGGAAGCTGCCTGGTGGACACAGTCACATGCAGAGATATTAGGAAATCCAACATTTAATCACTAGCTCACATCATGTTTGACTGACACCATGTCGTCACCCTGTCAGAATAATGGTCATTATGTTAAGTTTATAGGTAAACATGCAGGGAATATTATATTTATTAATTATTTCAATCAAAAAGGCCTTGACAGTGGGTGATTGTGGACAAGTGGACAAACATAGAATGTGGTGTGTCCCCTATCAAACATTAAAGTATAAAGTTACTCAGCACAAGCTTTGAACATTCTCCTGTGACTTTATGCAACTTTAAACCTGACATAAGCGTTTCCTTTTATTCTATAGTGCAAACTCAAAACTTACATTACCCAAAGTTAAATTATACAAATGTCAGGTATATCAAATTGGTTCAGGAGACACATTTTTATTAAATTTATCGATATGCATAGCACTTTATATTAAATCATTATTTAAGTGTAACTTGACTCAACTCAAATTTAGACAGAATTACTATAAGACATTATAGCCTAAAGATATGTTATCACTCACCAGTAGAGATTGATTCATGAATCATGTTCAGAGCTTCTTCTTGTTTCATTAAGGCTTGTTAAATTGTCATTTTATCCGGACTTTTTTATATAACATAAAGAGTCTGGTCTTTTAACTCAGGATTAGGCAACATTATAAGACATGGCAGCATCATAAAGAAATAAAAAACTCACTTTCCCCCCCAAAATGGCTTTTTTTGTCAGGGTGATGTTATATAATATAAATCGTCCATCTCACAACACAGCGTGACTCTTATTTTGACTTTTAGAAGATACTCTTAATCCCTCAAAAGGAGGTCGAGGCTCCACTGTGCATTCAATCTGGTTTTGTGACTTCTGTTCTCCTTTAGTACCTGTGCTGCAGGAACCTGCCCTTTGCTGGTTGTTTGTTCTGTTTCTGATAACCGTGTTGACTGAGTCTCGGCCCAGCTGTCCATTATGGTGACCAGAATGCACCGGTGCAAATGCAAATACTGATAATGGTCGGCTTGACACCAGAACAAGAACTTGCGTGAGGATGAGAGGAACCGAATTAGATTTAATTTAGAATTAGGAAAAAGAAATCAAGAAAAAAAATACATGCACAAATAAAGGTTTTGTATAATAAGATTAAACTAGATTTTTACTTAAATATCAGCTGCTTTACTTAACTCTTTTAATATTTAAATATATCCTGTTCCACTGAGGAGGAGCCATTTGTTCCCAGCTCCCTTTATGAAATGTTCAGAAATATCACTGAAAGTCCTCACAAATTTTTGAATCTTCATATAACAATGTATTTATCAGGTTCACTATTTGTTTTAATGCTTTTGATGACAGTTTTGTTTCCAAATTTGCCATTAAAAACACTAAACTAATATTACATTGCATAAATTAAAGCTATAGTGTATTTGTTGTGTGATAGTGTTTTTATAATTGCACCTTTACATAGTTTTTGCAGATTCTGGCCTATTTGATCTCTTTTAGAATCTCTATTAGAATAAAAGATTCAGTTTATTATTTGAGTGAAGAGCTTAAAGAAACTCTATTTTCTTTATGACAGATATTTTACAGTAAAGCATCATTAAAGAGATAAAAAAAAGAGATTAAATTTATGTCCCTTACACACATTATCGTTAAACTCTATATACCACAAAGTCACACTGTTGCCTCATCATGTAACTGTGAGTTGAGCCCAATTTTATTTTCTCAACTTATACTTTGATGTTTACTACACTTATATTTCTCTTATCAGAGAAATTCAGTTTTATGTAACATCTCCATCATTCACTAAGGTATATATGTGAAAGCTTAAGATTCCGTTGTGACTTCCTCAAAATAAAAAAATTAAAATTAAAAAATTAAAAACTGGCAGAGACTCTATGCTATGCAGTTTGAATGTTTCATTAGTACAGAAATACAATGGAACTTATTCAGATGTGAACAGTTACTACGCATTAACATGTAACAGAGTCCGGTTCTTACCTGAAAAGCCCAGCAGGCCGTAGAGAGGCCGACACTCTGTGAATCCAGAGGAAGCCGTCTCGCAGTCCCGCCACAGACCCTTGTAGGTGTAAACCGAGGTCACCACGTCCCCCTGCCTGTCTTTGATGCTCCACTGGTTCATGGCAGTAGCTGCGATGAGGGCCGCAGCGCCTATCAACCCCAAGACGAAGCCGCCATTCTGCAGGACGGGAGCCATCGTGGTCTCCTCTGGAGATTAGCAAATAAACCTGGGAGGTAGTACGAGTGTGTATGTGTGTCTGTGTATGTGTGTGTTTGAGAAGTTTAAATAGATTAAAATTCTTTGAAGTTGAGCTGCATATATGGATGAGTTTAGGTAAAGGTGTGTGTGTGGCGCGCATGCAGAGAATGAAAAATGGCTCGAGTGGCGCTGTGTAGAGATGGTGGCGTTGGGTGGAGGCGGTTGGGTTTCGCCTCAGCGAGCGATACGGCAGCATGGGTTGGGCCACCGCGCGCCGAGAGGTGTGGACACAGCAGTGATAGTGGGAACCTGGCACTTCAACGAGAGGTAACTGTTAAGAGGTTCAATGTAAATACAGGAAATTGAATCAGCGGCTCCCTGGGATTTTTTCGGTAAACCGCCAACGGCTGCGTGACCTCATGGTGGGGAGAGAGGAACACGCAAATACGACGTCATGTGAGCGAGTCGCTCCATCAGACCCACCTCCATGAGTCACGAGAAAAAAAAGCAATGAAAATAGATCAAAAATGTTGTCTCCTAATGTTTTAACACACACCGACAGAAAGGTCAAAGGTCATATTCAGTTACGCTGGACCTGAAAATGTAAAGGATTTGTTGTCTTGTTCAGTAAGATGAAATCTCAACAGTATCCAGGCTTTGAACGTCACATATTGTACACTTTTCCTGGGTTTTGTTCAAAGTTGTGATATCTCTAACAAGTTGTGGTTTTAAGTTTAGTTTTACGTAGGAAGAACAGGCCGTTTTCTGTGTGTCTCATTCATATTAATGAACCTCTCCTCTGATTGGCTGGTTTGAATTGCTATGTAAAATTATGACATCACCGCTTCACCTTTCGAGGCACAGTTTATGATTCAGAGGCTGTCTGCATTTCTATGTGAATTGAGACTTTTGAAAAACAGTATGCATACAACAGCTGGACCATCCACCCGTTTTATAAACCTGTTTACTCCTCACTAGGGTCACAGAGGGGCCGAAAGGCTGGGATACATCAGACAGCTCGCCAGTCACCACCATTTACTCACACACTCATACCTATTGACAAATTCTCCCATTCACCTCAGCTTGTTTTTGGACTGTCGGAGGAAGCTGGAGAAAACCCACACAGACGCAGGGAGAACATGCAAGCCTTCTTATAATAATAAAATATATATTAAAATCTCATTTTCTACAATATGAGAGATTTAAACCCAGTATTCTACCACAAAGTTTTGTTTCTAAATCACACAGGAAGTTGAGTAAAAGTCCTGTAGTGGACAACACCTCAACCTCAACATTTCTGCCCTACTGTCTAATAAAGTATAAGAATGTAAAGTATTACAGACACAAGCGAGATCTTTTTTCCTATTGTTGACTGATATGACTAAAGTCCATCCCTCCTGTCCATGGCTGCAGAGAACATGCGTTTTTTGTTGTCGTACCTTGATACCGAAGCGGTTTCAGTGTGAGGACTCATTCCTCTTACTAACAGCGAAACAAACATTAACTCACACGATTTCCATGATTCAACTTCTTACGGCTTATCGCTTTGTCAACACCTGGGGAGGAGAGACGTTTTCTATTCTTCTCTTATCGTGAGCCCGGCTCACTCTCTCCCACAAACACACAAAACTAAACGCACAGCAGCAGCGAATGTGACGAGCCTGGAAAATTACATTTATTATGCTGTTCTGCTGTTTTCACATGTTTCTGGCTTTGGTTGTGTCCTTCTTATCAGGGGCTTTGAAAGTCAGCATGTTTAACTAAATCAGGAACATTAAAACATTCTGCCCCAAGATTTATTTATTATCAACACCCGTCAAAATATGTATGACATCTAAAAAAAAATAAAAAGACATGGAAAATACACATACTACTCTAACCCTAGAAATTGTAGTGATCGGAATGAGTGAAATGACCAACTTGTACAATTATGATGATAGCTGGTTATATAAAAACAAGTCTCCTCCAAAGAGGGAAAACAAGACTCCAAACACAATGAAGTCATTTATTAAAAACATGTCTCATCCCAGCACTGACTTTAAAAATCTAGGGCCCAAATGTTACCGTTCAAATGTAAAAAAAACAACATATTAATGTAAAATTTAAACACATGTGCTACAGACAGAAGGGCTGCTGCTTACAGATCTAAACCAAAGGCCTGTCAGCTGCTGCTGGGTTTTCTATCAGTCATTGTGATGCTTTTGCCTGGCCCACGTGCATTTAATTTTAAATAGTTTTGAAATGATTTTCCTGTGAAAACAGTAACAAAATATCATATTCACAGCTTCAATTTGTGGCGACTACATGGAATATTATGTTATATATTATGTTATATATATAATATACAGCATAAGTGCGCACAGTAGTGCTGCGGTAAACAGTGTTTTTTTGGCATTGTGAAATGTTTTTTGTGGCAAAAATAAACCTGCGGGATATAACATCAAATTCTCAGTCATTTCTGACGTGTTCATGTTAGCTCAGTTCTTACTGACACGGACAGATCCTGTGCGTAAACTTACGCGCGTCTCCAAAAAAAAACCCCTTTCCCAGTCCCGCGTGGAGCAGCTCCGTCACACGCCGGAGGCGGACGAAGAGTACGTGTCCACGCCGCCCTTCGCCATCCCTCCGGGGAACAGGATGTAGGCCACCTGAGGCTGCAAACCCGCCGCGGACCACGCGCCGCAGGTGCACGGCACCACGTACCCGGCGCCGGGGCCGGACGGGTGCGTGTGCGCGTGCGGTCCGGGGCACGCCACAGCCCCCAGCCCCGCGCCCTGGTATCCGAACGCGTGCGCGCCGTACGGCAGAGCCCCGGCGGCCAGTGCGTGCGGGATCTCCGCCAGCCGCTGGACAGCTCCGGTGCTGAAGTGGCCCACCGGCTCCAGCAGCGAGAAGGACGAGGAGGAAGAAGAGGAGGAGGAGGAGGTGAGGAGAACTCTGCCTTTATCCCCGGGCACCAGGAAGGAGTCCGCGGAGAGCGCCTTCACGTGCTCCGCCGCGTCCCCGAGCAGCGACGGCAGCGGCAGCGCGAAGCGCTCCCTCCTCAGCAGGCTCCGGGCTTTGCGCCGCGGTCGGTACTTGTAGTCCGGATGCTCGCGCATGTGCTGAGCCCGCAGCCTCTTGGCCTCGTCGATGTACGGACGCTTCTCCGCGTCGGTGAGCAGCTTCCACTCGGCGCCCAGTCGCTTGCTGATCTCCGAGTTGTGCATCTTTGGGTTTTCCTGGGCCATCTTCCGCCTCTGGCCTCTGGACCACACCATGAAGGCGTTCATGGGTCTCTTGATGTGATCTAAAGGTTTTGCCATTTCTAAAAAAAAATTAATTAAATAGATCAACCGGTAAGACAAACACCGGTCCTGATGTGGAGGAAGTCACCTCTCCAAAACGCTCATGCTCTACTCGCGCGTAAAAATGAAAAGTGACGGTAAAATCTCAAAGAGGTATTTTTCTGTGTCTTTGTTATGGAAATGTTGGAGGGAGGGGGGGGGGAAACTCGTGCATTCCAAATTGATTGAAGCGTTTACACAAAGTGGGAGTGAAAAGTGCAGCCTTGGGCGCATGGATGGGATTCACGCGGCACCAGGTTGGAAGCTGGTTATGGAAGATGCTGGGCATGTCAAGCGCTCATCACCCCACCGCTGTCACTGCGGACAAACCAATGGGAACCAGAGGAAACACTGTAATCCCTTCACCAAAAAAAAGTGACTGTAAGCTTCAACATTTCTGAGCGACACCCTCCATCTTCCCGCTTCCTACAGATGAGTCTCTCCAAATCTCCACTGAGACAAGTTCCTGCAGGCTAATCTGCAGACATGGTATTAAAAGGTAAAAGTATCTAAGGGTTATGGGGGTGAAGGTTTTTCTGCACTTTGACCCTAGTGATGTATGTCTCATTCACTTACTTTAGGATTTAAGATGAGGAAAACTTGTGAAATCACCTCTTTAAATTAGAGTCAATACCAGGATTAAGAAATACTGAGGTCATGAGTCGAACTTTTATATGTGATTCTATATCAGATACAGATCAGGTTGTGTTTTACAATGCAACCTTAGTGTGAATGGTACATTTGACCTGAATCTTTCAATAATCATTGTATGAAATTAGTCCTCAGAGATCTTCTAAATGTCATAACCCACATAGCGTCTCTGACCTCGACCAGTTCCACGCTGGAATCCAGAAGTTGACCACATTTAAAGTAACATTTAAATTGTCTGCTAAGGTTTTCAATGTGAGAATAACACAACAGGTTTCATATTCAATTCCAGGAAACATCCAAAGAAATTATTAGGAAACTACAAACAATAAAATGTGTTTTTGGATGGCCTCTATAACGTACAAGGAAAAGAATGGCGTAGAAATACTGAATTCTGGAGGATGAGGGTCAGAAATGTGGAATCAGCCTAGAAATGTTAAATATTTTTAATTATAAAATGTATTGCCTTGAATTTCAAATTCACCCCCAAAATACAGGAATTCAGGACGTTGGTTTCCTCAGCGGCAGCTATTGCCAGAAATGTCGCGATTTCAACTTTTTTTTTTACTTTTTTAAAACTTTCTTCCTAAATCCACCACAGTCACTTTGCATCCTCTCAGCCCACCACGCTGTGTCGGTGTGATGGGGTGAGTGTATGAATATGTGCACTCACCTCCGCCCACCGTGTCTATAAAAATCAATATCAATCACAGCCATAATTCTCTGGTCCTGGTGGACTCCATTGATTGTTACAGTTTTCATAATTACTAAACCTTATCTGATCAAATAAACGGTTTAGCTGCCCCGTCTGCTATTAAAATGGGAGTGATGGAGAAACGCCCCTGAAATGCTCTGTTGCAATAAAGCTTAACTTAACTAGAGTGCATCAAATTAGACTTAAACTTAGACTTTATTGCCATTCGGATTTACACAACTGAATACTAGTAGCAAATTTTTAGGGGTGCATGATTTGGCATTGTCCCTAATACAAATGTTATATACTATACCAATGCAACATGCTGTACAATACTAATACTACATAGAGCTGGTCAAGAAAAGCTGCAGGTGCTTACAGGTAATGACAGGGGATTACTGTATGGAGTATTTATACTCAGGAAGCTCATTTTACAAGGAGTAATTCTACACCATCTTTCTGGGAGTCTTAAGTGGAAGATTCCAGGCTGCCTGCAAGGCATCTAAAATGGCTTTTGCAAAAAAAAAAAAAAAAAAAAGATTATACCCATGACAGAGGCATGATGTGTTTCTCTGTGGACAGACCTGTGGCGGCCAGTCACAGCTCTGCATTTTGTTTTTTTTTGGGTGGCGGTGATAAACTTGGATATCAGGGCATGGGCGAGGAGGAGGCCTTTATTTCATTTACCTCCCACGATCAAAGGCACGGCGGGCCCCTTTAAAGGCTAAATAAATGGACATAAAAGGTCCAGTGGCGCACGCAGCACCGGCGGCGGCAGCGATAAGACGGGCTTTTTCTTTGTCTTCCACCGGCGCAGACGGGCTGGAAGGATAAAGTGAGCGGCAGCGGGGGTCAAGGCCGCTGATCCGTCCCCTCGTGGCTGTGCTGTTATCTGCCAGCGCTGTCGGTTCAGGCCTCGCACGCGGGAGGCGCCCACCGCCACGCGCAGGCACTGATTACTTCCACGGAGGAAGCGTGTTTTAGAGAGTTTTTCCACCCGCGATGGGAAAGATGGATTATATGAAGGGCAGCGTGAGGAAATCGTCCCCTTTTCTTTCTTCACTATCCTCCCTCGGGATCTGTTTTTTTTTTTTTCTTTTCTTTGCTCCTCAAAGCTGTTTCAGTTGAGAAAGAAAGAAACACAAAGAGTATGTGTTTTTGTGTACAAGTCAGTGTTTGGTGTGACTTCTAAGAAAGGGCAGCATTTCAACTCCAGAGGGATGAAGGGGAGGTGGGAGAGGGGGGGGGGGGGCGGGTAATAAGAAAAACTGCCAGCAGCACAAAATGTCTGTCGTAATCCGGTTATCCCCCCCCCGGGCTCTAAAGATAGGCCTACTGGTCTTCTCCTTAGGAGTCTATCTTTTCTTCTTATGTCAAAACTGTCCTCCATGCACTCAGGTGGATTAAGGAGTCACACTGTAGAAAGAAATTGACAGGTACAGAAAGACCCGGGGGTGAAAAGGAAATGAAAGACGACACAGGGAGGCAGGCCCGGTGCTCGGCCGGGGAGTGACGAGAAAAGAGTCTAAGTCCACTACATGCCGGAGAAATAAACATGATGCTCCTTACAAATCCCATATCCCATTGAGGAGCCGGGGAATTATTGGACAAGATGATTAATAATTAATAATCTTGGGAAATGGCTTCCCCTTCTTGTGGTGCATTGTTCACAGAGGCCGCTGCATTATTCGGTATATTAGGTTTAAGGGGCAGCTGCACAGGAGTGTCCGACATTAAAATTCACTTAGAGAAGATTACATTCTGGGATGAATATATCTGAATAGGAATTCTTGTCTGCATCTCTCCGCCTGAAATGAGATGCTTCTGTAGGATCTCACGTTCTTGCAGCTATCAAGTTTCTTCTTTAGTGTGTAACAGTTATTGTCAATGTGTTATTTTAGTTTTAACCATATGAAATAAGTAATGCCACTATTTTGTTTCTTTTATCCACATTATTAGCATAACTGTTGTTCTGTTGGTCCATATCAGTCTTAACTTAAATATCTCAGCAACTATTGAACATACTAAGCCTTAAGGATCCCAGAGGATTACACCTCGTGACTTTAGTCATAACCTGACCAGCAGATCACAAGTAATACTTCAATTCTTTGGTTTATAGGTTTTTCTTGAAATATGGTAAAAGCACAAGCCTATCTGTAGTTGAACGGATGTTTGCCAAATACTTTTTTGACCCAGGCTAAGTGAGCAACTTGGCAGCAGGTGAGAGATTATTCCCATCTCAGGTTTTTTTAAGAGAGTGTCACCTTTCTCAAAAACACTTAAAAAATCCTGTATGAGGATTTGCCATCTTATTCTTAAATCATCACTTAGTTTTCAAAGGTTAAACGAGGGAAAATGTTATTTATCTATTTTAAATAAATCTATATTTTGGTCTGCTGCTCTTCATATATTATCAGACTCAGACACAATCAGACAGAGCAGGGGAGAAAAGTAATAAATTATTGACAGAGAAATTGAAAATTGACTGTGATGCAACTCTGAAGAGAAAACTTTTATGAGTTTAAGTTCATCGTGTGCAAACATGACCTACTACTCAGGTCTAAATCCAGTTTAGTTCAACAGATGAGTGAATTAAACTGGATTTGCTGTAAATCACAGTAAACCTCAACACTTTTCTGAATATACTGACACCTTTTGAAAGTACAAATGCACATGTTTCTTTTGTGAAAATGATTTGAGGTGATTTGAAAGGAGTTATTAAAAAAAGTCTATACTAGAATTATTTCATAGTGAACTGCTGAATGATTTTGCATCTCGGGGCATTCTGACTTCTAATTCTGTCATTTCAGCTCCAAGTAAATACACTGAAATCCAGAGAAAAATATATTCAAGTCTAACAAGAGTTTCTGACACTTCTGAGCCGCCCATTAGGAAACATTTCAGGGGGAAAATCCCCAAGATTTCCAGTGCTCTGGGCGGGATTTCACTAAGTCTTGTACTTATTCTCATGATGCTTAAGAAAAGTAAAGCGGGTTTAATAGCTTTCCCCCTGACACATTGATGGTGGAATATGCTCTGGTTCTGCAGCGGATATCTTCAATCCTGAGAGGCTGGGCGAGAGAAGGAACGAGATCTACACGCCTCTGCCTGCCAGGACACTTTCATAAGGCCCCATCTAGGCCAAATTAATACATTTACTCCAACATCGGAGGATAAACCTGAGGGCCACATTACTGTGGCAGCCGCTATCAGCCGGTTTGTAATACATCCGAGTCAGCAGTCAATGAGATACATTTGCAACCAGGCATTTGTCAGCGACTCAGCGGCATCGGAGGCAGGAGATTTAAAAATGTTCTGCAGCAAATTAAGTGCTGCTTGAAAAGTGAAAGGTGCCGGCTAAGCAGGCAGCTGCTTACTTTAAATGACACACTGGTTAAAGGGGGTGGTGATCTAGTGTTGATGGAGGGAGGAGGAAATGGGTTTTAAACCTTTTTTTCCATTTTTTTTTGTTGATTTTAAGTTTGTATGATACTAGCTCCGCTGCATTTTGCATGCACAAACATTTCTCACTACATATTAAACATTGAGTAAACTTTATTTGAAAGTAATTGCATATAGAAAGTGTGGCAAACCTTTTCACTGAGGGCTTTAAAACAGCCAGGTTGGCCCTTGCTCTGCATGTATGAATTCCACGGATTACTAAAGTAATAATAAATAATCTATTAACCACCAAATGAATAATTTAGACAATGCCTTGACAGGCTTAGACCTAATAACCAAGTGACACAAACTTTCACTAAAACAAAGAGTTTTAGTTGTTTATTCTTTCTCAATTCTCTCTTTCTTTTTCTCACCCTTAAAGCAACATAGGATTACTTTTTGCATGGATTAGCATCCATCCATCCATCCATTGTCTATCCCGCTTATTCCCTTTCGGGGTCGCAGGGGTCTGCTGGAGCCTATCCCAGCGCGTTAAGGCGAGAGGCAGGGATACACCCCAGATGGTCGCCAGCCAATCGTGGGGCACACACACCATTCACACACCATTCACTCTCACACTCACACCTATGGGCAATTTAGAGTTTACCAATTAACCTGAGCATGTTTTTTGTATTGTGGGAGGAAACCGGAGTACCCGGGGAAAACCCACGCAGACACGGGGAGAACATGCAAACTCCACACAGAAAGGCCCCAGACCCAGGCCCAAGGCGGGTCTTGAACCTGCGACCTTCTTGCTGTGAGGCAACAGTGCTACCCACTGCTCCACCGTGTCGCCCATGGATTAGCATACTTATGAATATTTCTTTCTAAAGCATGCTGCAGTATTTAAATGTTTAAAATGTTTTTCAGCTGCTGCTGGTCCCTTTTTTCTGGGTATTGTAAGAATCAGCATATATTTTTTTTTTACAGTTCATGTTAATGTGGGAAAATAACTAAAATAAAGAGGATGGGCTCCTTCATATTGACGCCTCTAAAAGGTGCTTTCAGCCAGGAGTAAAACAACATTGAATTCACATAGTATAAGTATATAGTATAGGACAAGGTGTCAAAAATGTACTTCTTACATTATATCATGCTTGCAACATTCTTGCATCACTGATATAGTTATTCATCTTCATCTCTTGTTCCCTCTTTCTCTGAGGAATGGGATTACAGCACATATGTTGATGTTGATATGATGAGCAACTTCCATTACTATACACAGTAGAACAGGAACCATTTTTTCCACATTAAGAGGGTGGGTACAGCAAAGAGGAACTTAAAATACCCTAAACACTCACACACACACTTCATAATGTGAGGCCGCTCTACAAATGACAGACCATGACGCCACTAAGAGGATTATGGAAATAATGGAAATAGAGTTCCTCCTGTGGTGCTGATATGCTTGCTGCAACAGAAAAGGAGAGCGACTGGTATATTTGCAGATATATCTCCTGGACTCATGTCAGGCGGAGCAGTGGCTGCCTTGAGCCAGACTGGAGGGAGAGAGGAGCACAGATGTTGTCACAATAGCAAGCTCAGATAAGCCCCTGCTGGGTGAAGACAGAAAGGCGTTAGGTTTTGAAGTCGTCTCCTCCTGCAGGGCTGGAGTGAGAAAGAATAAGTACAAGCAGGTAGATTTGGACCCATAGCTCTGTTTATATTTAAACTTTTATTTTGTAGCAGAGGCAGAGTTTTGCCCTTGACTGCAAGAAGCCACAGAACTTGCTGCTGTACATGGACAACATGCTCTATTAATTCATCCAGTATTCTGTATCTCCAGTCCTCCTAACTGTACTTAAATGATAAGATGTGACAACAATGATAAGTTGCTATCTGTGTTGTATGAAAAGTGAGCAAACACAATTCTCTAATTGACTGTAGTATTATGCTATGTGTTAGATTAAAGAGAACCTTGTGCAGACCAGACACGAGTGTAGAGTCACAGCAACTCCAATGATGTGATGGCAGTACTGTGGAAGTCCACAAGAGATCAGTGTGACAAAGCTTCACAGTCCGTAGACACGTTGAATGTTTAGTGGTAAACCATCACTATTTCTGCAATAAAAAGTAGCAACACAAAATAAAACTGCCATGTAGAGCTAAAATTATTACTCAATATAGGAGAAACACTCTATTTTATTACAAAAACACTTGGGCTCGTCCGGGATTTGAACCCGGGACCTCTCGCACCCAAAGCGAGAATCATACCCCTAGACCAACGAGCCACACAAGATAAGGGTAAACACCTTAGTTTATATAATCAATAAGCCACGTTTATTGTTTTTTATATAATTTGCTTTTCACTTAAATTTCTGTATCGTAGCAAGAGTTTCGGGTCTAATATGAATCGTGTCTGTTTCTTAGCACAAATTAAATAGAAAAGTCCTGAGTTGAGAGCTACTGTAAGCAATAGCTTATTAAACGTTGTATTATTATTATCATTATTATTATTAGGACGTCAGACTTGTTCCATTATGGTTCAGTGAGATGGTGATCTTCATAGAATACATAGTTTTGAAAACGTATTCACATACTAGTTGAGTGCCTATGCATTCCCTTCTTTTTTATTCCACTAATCATACATACATACAACTACCCCTCATGTGTATCTGGTAACACCTTGAAGAAGTCTCAGTCCTAGACTGGGTTGCTGCTTTCACATGGTGCATTATTATCAACAATCACATAGAATATATATATTAGAAGGGCAAAATTAGTACTTTCACTTTAATACGTTGCTGCTAAGACGTCTGTATTGTGTACTTAACTGTAGTAGGATTTTACAAACAGGACTTGTAATGGAGTATTTTACAGTGTTGTATTTGTACTTTTACTCTAAAACGTACTCCACATCTGACAATGCCATTCCAAGTCTTAATATATATGTATCTATACTGGAAAATTTATCACTGGAAAAACCTATTCATGACATACATATTAAAAGGAAAAATGCTAAATATTTATTTTGGCAGTGCATGCACTATCTTTTAAAAGTTTTTGTCACCCAGAAAATGTTGTCAAATCATTATAATAAATTTTATTATAATATTATTATCAAAAATAAGGACATTTCTAAGTGACTCCAAACTATATATAACTAATATATAGATAGATATATAGAGATATATAGTATTGTGTATAAGGGACTGTGCAGTGCCCCCTTCTCTGGCCCTGTTCGCTCTCTCGCGCGTTGCATTGTGGGCCGTGAGCTCGAGGAAGCTGCTGCACCGGAATCCGAGGAATTCGAGGTGTCCGCCAAGTCTCCCCGTTCACCGTCAGCCTCCCTCTCCCTGCAGCTGTCTACCCTCTTACTCTCTGCAGGCAGACTGTAAGGTAAAAACACACATTTTATATTCCACTGACTCATTCTTGACTCGTTTCTCGGTCCGTTGTGTTTTCGGTGTCCGTAAAGCGGCGCTAACATGTTGAAGTTAACGTCCTGCTAACGGCTGCTCGGCTAGTTACGGCGTAATATGCTAACTTCTAGCTCGGTAAAACGCGTTAACGCGGCTGTTTTGGATGCTTTTACTGGTGTTTGGGGACAGCTCGTCTAATAAAGCTTGATATAACTCTCACCAACTCACGGCTGGTGTGAGTTTTTAGCCCGTATAACAGCACTCACCGATGAATCGCTGCTGCTAATTAACCAGCTAATTTACACAACAGTGTCAATTTATTTGAGGAAATCATCACTGTTCATTCTAGTTTGCGACGCTTCTAACTACGATTAAGCTGAATTAATACGGCTTCTTAAACTGGATGAAATTAACTTTCAGACTATGTGATCAACCGGAGAAACAAACCTTTTGTTTCCATATATTCGGTGTTTCATTCTAACTCTGTTAGCTGTTTGGGTGTGACAACTTCAATTCAGTTTGAGTGTTTAAAAAAACATAAAGATCTTACCCTACATAAAAATTATGATCAAGGACTAATCATTGATATAACCTGCAGAGACTAAGGGACTAATATCGAAGCTTAATCCTCAGATCATAGAGTGGATGGGGACGCAGATATAAAACAGTATACAGGAAAAGGAGATAGTCTTTTTTTGTGGTGAGACACAGTGCTCTCACATTCAGAGCATAAACCAGACTTCCTGTCTGTCACACAGCCAGGCCTGTAAGTATGCAGGCAGTTATATGAATTGCTTCCATTACAGAAAAGAAGGCCCATCTTCTAGTAAAATGAAGTGTCATTGCCAAGTGTTTTTTTTTATTTTTTTGTAAGGATCTCAGTAAATGATGCAGTCTCTTTACTTTCAGGTCTAACAAAGGCTAAAAAATGTCTCAGGCCGACAAAATGAAGGTGAGTTTTAATTTTTTCTTCCGCTAAATTTTCAATCTAAACTGATTACAGTATGCAGCAATGTCAAATTCTTCAAAACATCTGCTTCATTGAGCACTATTTTTATATAGGCACTCATTATTTAACACAGGCATTTTTCTTCTTTTTTATTGCCTGTATATAAATTAAGTTTCCCGTCTTTACCCTTCACTTATCACTCTGAATATGATGGCGTATGTCAGACTGAACAGGGCCTGAGGCATATGCTCAGTGTCCTCATGACTCACTGATGTAACTTCATGCGGATGGAAAGGCAAAGCAAGATCTCCATGCTTATCATTACCCTTTCTTTTCAATAACCAGGACAAGAGGTTTTATAAATCTGACATGATAGTGCTCCCAAAATGAATGTATTGTTTTTGTCTGTTAAATGTCGTCCTTCGGGCCTTCTGCCCTTCTCTACATTTTTCTCCTTTTTCTTAACTAGAGCAGAAGGTCATAAACACTGGAATGACTTAAGCAAATCCATTGCAGAGATGTCGCTGTTTTCCTCCTGAACACCTCAGATGAGATGTCTCTTTATTTCTTTCTACCCCAGCAGCGATAATGGGCTGTCAGTTTTATTGGTATAATGATGGCCAAAGCCACGTTCAATTAAAGACAGATTCAATTAGCTTGAACAAAAACTATGTGCAAGTGGACTTGCTTTCATTTTAAGCGGTTTCCTCAAGCTTATGACTTTTTTTTGCTTTTTGTTTTCTACAGCAGGGCCAGTTCACTAACCCCGAGACCCCGGGGTACGTTGGATTCGCCAACCTGCCAAATCAGGTTCATCGCAAGTCAGTGAAAAAAGGTTTTGAGTTCACCCTCATGGTAGTAGGTAAGTTGTGTTGTCGCTGGTTTCAGACCTATTTCTTTTTTGTCCTTCTCTTGTATTTTTCATTCTGCAACTCTGCTTGATAGTGTGTCTCAGTGATAGCTGAGATTAAACATTGTGGAATGCGTTTTGGGTATTTAGCGCATGAGTCTTATTTATGGTGGGATCTTGGCCATTAGCCTGAAAAATATCTAGTTGTTGCCTTTCTACGTGATAGTTTTACTGTAGCTCATTTGCTGTGTATGTTGAACCCCAGTTGTTTCTTTGATCCTGTCCTCAGTAATACATAGGTGTAGTCAGTGTGTGAAGGGCAGAAAATAGCAGATGTCACATCAGAGTAGTTGTTCAGCTGGAGACAACAGCAGTGTAAAGTCTTGATGTGACTGTGAACCTCCTTGCATGTTGTGAAGGGGGGAGGGTAGAAGCCCTCCTGAACACTGCTCATCCTTTGGCTTTAAAATAAACCAGAGAGGAATGTAGCCTGTGGGCCTGGAGGGACTAATTCACACACAGTGGCCCGAAGCCTGCAGTTCCCTCTACTTCAAGAATACTCACCGAGTCCTTGGTTAAACTTCTTTGTGACCTGTGTTCTAAAATAAATTCATATTTTCCTGTAGATTAGCTGCAGTTCTCCCTCATAATTAGAAATAAAAATTGTGTCAAAGTCACAATTTATCCTTATTGGCCTTTTCACCCTAAGGCACTCTTCTAATGCCCTTTTCTCTCATCTGTGCACCTGTAGTGCTTCCCTTCTTCTAGACTTTTCCATATGGTAAATTGCCAGATAAGATGTAGTAAAGACTAACTAGTAAATCTTGCCACTGGTCTGGTGGGAACCGTAGTGGCAGCATTCCTGGGTAAAGCTCACAAGCAGTTGTTTATGTCTCTGTATGCATGACCAGGGGACTGAAGAAATATTTTCTTACATTTCCTGACATGAAGTATCCTAAAATTGTGCTTTCTGCTGATGTTTAAGAAAAACCTACTATATTCTAGTTTTATGGTTTTCCTAGACAACATTTTGCATCGTGACACTCACTGGATCTGCTGTATCATTAGACACTTTAGTCTGATGTAAGCCAAGGCTGTTAGCTTCTATGTAAAACTTGATCAGGCTTTGCTGCAGATGTTTTGTTTATGACATTTAGTTTATTCATATATTTATTTTCAAGTTGAACTTTCACACTGATTTCCCTTTGTTTGCAAAAGGTGAATCTGGACTCGGAAAATCCACCCTGATCAACAGCCTGTTCCTCACTGACCTCTACCCTGAGAGAGTCATCCCTGGAGCAGCAGGTAAAATGCCCTCTCACAATCCCAAGTGGTGTTCCTTGGCATTTAGACATAGTCTCTCTGTGAAAATTCATACATTCTCGTTATCCGCTTTTATATTTTCTTCTTACAGAAAAGATTGAAAGGACAGTTCAGATCGAGGCGTCCACAGTAGAAATTGAGGAGCGGGGAGTGAAGCTCCGCCTCACAGTGGTGGACACACCCGGATACGGAGACGCCATCAACAGCCAGGACTGGTATGGAAGTCATTTAGAGTCTATGGTGATGATGAGATATTTTAAGATTTGAATTACCCAGTTGTTGGTCCTGTGATCTTGAACAACAATGAACCACAAGTCTTGGGGCCGAGTAAAAATAAATGTTTGTTGGAATGTAGAAGTGTTTCTTTGATCTGGGTTTATTATTTTAGTTAATGTGGTGTATGCATTTCCCCGTCTAGTTTCAGCACCATTATCAGCTACATTGATGACCAGTTCGAGCGCTACCTCCACGACGAGAGCGGCCTAAATCGAAGGCACATTGTCGACAACAGAGTTCACTGCTGCTTCTATTTCATCTCCCCGCTTGGCCATGGGTGAGTTCAGTTGATAACAGCCCCAACAAAAGAATACTGTTAATCAGACGTGCCCAACTTTCTACTTGCTGCTTTTCATGCAAACTAACTAACTATCCTACGCCTGTCTGTTTCCTGTCCTTCCCAGCCTGAAACCCTTGGATGTCCAGTTTATGAAGGCCATCCACAACAAGGTCAACGTGGTTCCTGTCATCGCCAAGGCGGACACGCTCACCCTCAGAGAGAGGGAGAGACTCAAGCGCAGGGTGAGGACGGCAGCCAGCTTTTGTTTAGGCTCTTTTTCAGTTCCTGAGAGAACTTCCTGCCAGACTGGATGTAACCTTTAAAGGCACATGCCATTTTTTCTTTGCTAAATGACTAATGCTTTGTTAAATATGTTGTTGAGCTGTGAACAGTAAAAGGCATTTGCATTAGCTTGGGTAGCACAATGACTGGACTACCTATGAGAAACCCAAATTTCACTGGGCCAGTTTTCTTTATATAGACCTCTGAAAACAATTTGGCTCCTTGTATAAAGTTCCTGAACAATGAGCACTGGAGGAGTCCTAAAAGATACCAGCTGACTGCAGAGCAATGAAAGTGGCATCTTTTGTTATTGGGTTGGTCAGGAGACCCCGAGCCAATGAAAATTCTATGCTGTGCATTTAAATGCATTATTAAAACAGGGCTTTGCCTTAATATGCACAGACCGAAAGGTAAATAAGACGCCATGTAAAAAAATGATTATGAACAGAGATGTTGGGTTCTATATATCCCTGTGTTGCTGTTAAGATTCTGGATGAGATTGATGAACATGGTATCAAGATCTACCACCTCCCTGATGCTGAGTCAGATGAGGATGAGGACTTTAAAGAGCAGACCAGAATCCTCAAGGTGAGCCCTGTAAAGCTTTTCATTCCTGAATGACTTGTTTATTAATTCCTTCCAACCACAGAAATGTAAATATGTTAGTAATAATTGTTCACATTTTGGTGGCCATCTGTAGGAATTAGGATTATTCGCGTTACTAAGTACTCTTTTTCTCCAGGCTAGCATCCCATTTGCAGTGGTAGGATCCAACCAGCAGATTGAGGCCAAAGGGAAGAAGGTGAGGGGCCGCCTTTACCCCTGGGGGGTGGTGGAGGTTGAAAATCCAGAACACAATGACTTCCTCAAGCTGCGGACCATGTTGATGTAAGTGGCAACGGAGGCTGAAACCCTTTACTCTTCTCCTTCTGTGTAACTACTGACCATGAGTGAGCATCCTTGCTGATGGAAACTCACTTAACAGCAAGAGTAGTTTGGTTCCATTGGTTTATGACTTTTCCACAACCCCCCACAGTACCCATATGCAGGATCTCCAAGAAGTGACCCAGGACCTGCACTACGAGAACTTCCGTTCGGAGCGCCTCAAGCGGGGCGGCAGGTTGTCCTCCCATGGTTACGTTCTGCCTCTGTCTCCTGCGTACGTACCTGTCTGTCTGCTTGCATCTCTGCACCTCCCCCACCTCAAACAGCAAAGCCCTGGTTCTAATAAATTTATATTTGATGCCCTTTACAGCAAATAGAAATTTACTGAAAACCCATGTCGCCAGGCTCATGCAAACACACAAACTGAAACTTAAAAGCTGAAAATATTATGTATATAGCATATATTACCAAACAATAACTGGGGCATATATTTGTTCAGTCACTTAACAGATAAGGCCTTTATTTGGCTTTTTTTGAGGAGTGATTAATTCCTTCATGACAAAAATCTTGCTCAGCAAAACTGAAAAATATGGTAAAATCAAATATACACCTCTACCAGGCGGTTAATTGAAGCTCATCTTTTAATATTTGGTAATTTATGGTAAGGGAATAGTTCCTAGAATGAGGCCATTATTTTCCTTCTATTATTGAACTAGTGTCAATTCTGTAGCTCTAACTCATCATTTTGCATGTAAACTACACCAGTTAGTCAATGGTAGTGAGGTAGAACATGATTTTATTACTGTAGGGGTGTGGTTTTCCATGGTTGGTTAGTAGCTAAATGGCATGTTTAGTTAAAACATATTACTGTGTCATTTAACATAGTGTGGTCATATCATCATTAAACCTTCAATGTAGACCATCAAAGATTCTTTTAGACTTCCCTTTAAAGGCAACCCATGAAAAGGAACTGGTTTTACTGCCTTCACATATCCCTGCCATCTGTGCAATGATGGCTGTCTGGTCTTGATTTGTCAAATTCCATGAGTGGACTATTGGAGGTACTGTTTTTGTTCTATCTTTCATTTGGGGGGAGGCATCACTGTTCCCCTGACTTCCGCACTTGCTGCTTCTTTCCTGAATCTTACTGCTTGTAGTTTTTTTTTGTTGTAGACGCCCATTTTCCTCCACTAACCCACTGACCCCTCTTTTCACTTTCTCAGTGTGGCCTTTGTCATGTTTGCTTAATGTTTCTTAAAATGGTACAACCTGCACTGAGCAACACATTTCACACTCCTGCCTACTGACACTCACAGCAAGTCTTGCAACTCGGCGCACAAAATGATCTATACTGCATTGTGCATTTAACTTTTGTGATTTTTGTTTTGATTATATTACCACACATTCTGCAGCGTTACTGGCTTGATTTAACTATACTTGTGTTGTCACTGCAGAAAGGGCCCGGAGCCAGAGGAAATGGACAAGGACATGATCCTCCAGGAGAAGGAGGCTGAGGTGGGTTATTTCACATTCTGCAGGTTCTCACTCATACAGTCAGTTTCCGCTGCTCAATGATGGAAAACATTATTTTGGTCAGTTTTGTAATTGGGAATATTTAAATGATTATTTTTAGGTACACAGTGCATTTATTCAGCATGAATAACTGTGTTTTTGTTTTAGAGGGTTGAACAGAATTGTTGTGTTGCAAAGAATCGCAGATATCATGTGCTTCTGCTCCTCGTGGATGTTCTCATATGAAAGAACATTTCTTAACCGTTTTTCACAATCAAACCGACTGCATTCCCGCTGCCATTTCACTTGCACTCTCTCTCTCTCTCTCACTTGCACTGTGTGAATGTGTGCACATGCTTGTCACTTTCAGAAATTGTGTAAATAAATCATTTCAAGTGGATTTATGCTAGGTGCTTTCAGGATTTGGTTTCTGTTCAAGCATTCAAAGTAAGAGTAGCTGTTTAGAATATAAATCTGAATAAATAGCACAGTTTTTCCCCTCTCCAAATATCATAAATACCAGAGCAGTCTGAATAAAACAACATTGTTTTAGTGCAGTTGTTTCCTTGTTATATATGTGATTTTTCTCATTTTATACAGCTAAGGAGAATGCAAGAGATGATTGCCAAGATGCAGGCCCAGATGCAGAAGCAGGGAGACGGAGACGATGTGTGAAAAGCCTACAGTAAGAGAAATGCATACAACTTCAATTCAGCCTCAGCCGTATTGCGTAATTGCAACAACATTGAATAAGACTTTGTTCATGCTGGTTCATGCTTCTCTGATGTCTTTCTTGATTTCGCACAATTTTTTCAGCTATAACTTGTAATGATTTTCTTTTTTTTTTTTTCTTCTTACTGCAGGCATTTGAGCCACTGCCTGAGTTTGACCAGAGAGAGATGATAGCAGCAGAGGATGTTTAAGCTATCTGGTGAACTCATACAGCTTGCCACTATCTTCATTTTGTCCCACATGGGATATGGAGTCTTTTTTCCTTATCTTTTTTTTTTTTATACGTACAGTAAAGTATATTCAAACAGTGTTATGTTCATATATATATACACAAGGTTCTATTTCTTACACTTTTTATTTTTGAATTATTAAACTTTTGCCAGTTATGCATATGAAGTAATGTGACCCATCCCTTTAAAGGTCACATATATTTTTAATACAAAACCATTAGGATTTATTGTTACTTTTCCTTCAAAAAGTCCTTTTGGAAACCCAAATTATTGCTGCTCCTATTTTCTGCTTTTAGCCACAGAACAGCTGTGGAAGCACATGCTGATGTTGCTCTGTGAAAGAGCTTTATTGGGAGAATCACCTGTAATGAAAACAAGCAGCAGAAGTAGTTGAAAACGTTTTTTCTGCCAAAATGATTATGCCGTTGTCTCAATGTTTTTTTCTGTCAAGAGAAAACGATATTTCCGATTTCACTCTGGTTAAGTAATGACCACACAAGCTTGCCGTTAAACAGGGTCCATCCTGCTCTGTATTAAAATTATTATTATTCCTCTTGTATGCATGCAACTGTAGACTGATTTTCATGAGTGTTGTTGGGATCTCCTTTTCCTGTCCAACTCCTCCATTAGTGCATTACTCAGATCAGTGTCGCCGAGTACGGCATTTGAGTAAAGTTTGATATTTAATAAACTGTGACCCCTGACCTCTTACAGTCATCTTGTAGTGACAAATGAAGGACAGTGAAATGAGGTGTGTTTGGCTGTGACGCACTTCGATTTGGTGCTTTCTAGCAATTTGACTTATTTACTCCGTCTCCCGATACTGTAAATCATCTGCCATTGTTAACATTTTTTTTTGTTTTTCATCGATGCTCATTCGATGCAAGACAACTTTTAAGAGGTATAAACTTTTACTTGTCCTAACTGCTGAGTTCTTTGTGGTTTCCAGAACCACAAGAGGTTAGAGTGACCCGTCGGCAAAGCCAACGTTTTCCCCTCACCAGCCAAGATGTGAGTTCTTGACATTCCTCTTTGTGCTGTTTTAGCCAATATTAAAGTACCAAATATTGTTTTCTGATGCATATATTGTAATAAAGTTTTATTCAACTTTAGTAACCTCTTTTGCTGCCTGAGTGTGCTTTACACTAATGTGTTGTTTTTCAGTTTAGATGTGGTTTGGTAGTATGACTCCTTCGCTAAACATTGGCTATTCCGGCTCCATCATTATCCTACAATACATTTTTGTCAAATTTAACATCATGAGCCTGAAGCTGCTCAACATGCACACCAGCTGATGCTTCCTGCTCTCCCCTGTGTGTCTCATGTCATTGAGACTAATTGCCTCAGAGCGACAAAAGTACCAAGAACCGGCCCAGACTGTAACGGGGCATTACTAATTACAGTGCACAGTATGCAAAGGTTAATTAGCCTGAGCCCCAAGTGTGCATACTTCTCTAACCCCAAGATAAATACATACTGTTAACAATCTACAAAGGAAATAACACTAAATAACCTTAAACTTTACTTAAAGGACAGGTTCACATTTTTTCCAAATCGGTCTTGTCAGGTGTCCATATTGACACTCCCTCATGTTCATACTGGCCACAAGACCCAAAATCCATAGTCTGTAGCAGCCTTGCTTTAAGGGTATTTTTATGATAGAAGTCACTGTACAAAAAAATACCAACTTTGAAAGATATCCACTTAATTTGATGAGTACTACTGGAACCTCACTGGCTTATGTTGAATACATGCACTGAAAGCGATGAAGATTTTGTCCATCACTTACATTGGAAGCACAATAAAAAAAGGACTTCCCTGGGAGGACATGTTTTAAGAATCCTGGTCCCATCCTTTAAAACATCTAAACCGTACCATTCCGTCAGGAATTGATGAGGCATAAACTACAATTCAAATTGTATACAAGGTTATGAAGCAATCTAATAAGTTGTGGTTGCAAATACCTCTAACTTTTTATCTAAAACACCAAACAAGACACTCAAGAAAATACATTTTCCATAGACTTTATTATACTTTTTTCTTCTCAATCTAACAGGTATACACAACGCTCTAAATGTCATGGCTTTTTTTTTTTTCTTAAATACTCTCCGCTCTTAAAGAAAAACTGTAAAAATATTTAATTATAACTAATTAAAAGATCTCTTCGGGGACAGGACTGGGAAGGGGTGTAAAGGTAGGAGGGATGGGTGGTGGTCTTCTGTGGTCCTTTATCTGAGGCGTTGGGTGGGTTCGATGGACAGAAAAGGGGGGGCGGGGTTAAGTTACATCCAGCTGTTGTTTCATCGCGAAGATGGGGTGGTATTACCGTTTAAAGAAAACCTGGAACAACGACATCAAGCAGCAATGATAGAATCAGACGGGTTAAAACGTGTTTTCTGCCACATCGTAAACATCCTGGCTGATGATTGTTATATCACCTGCGCACTCTCTCCATCATGTGTGTGACGAGGCGGTCAGAAATGCCCGGACAGGACTCTTCGGCGAGGTTGAAGGCGTTCTCCAGCTCCTCGATGGCTCCCACGCCGCCGCCGCTAGCCCGCCGCTTCTCCTTCAACTGGTGGTGGAGAGAATCAATATGATTAGGAAGAAAATTTTGGTATGCTGTGCAATGGATTGATTCAAAGTTCAACCTATTTTTTTATATCTTAACTGTGTGATATAGATTTTCCTTTTATCCTTATAAATAATATATAAAAACAGCTGATAAAAGAATGAAGTAAGAGGTGCAGCATTTGATATCGGGTATAGTTTGTTTTACAAAGCCCTGGTTTGAAATAGCTCTTGGTTTAGCCAAGTCTTGCATAACCTAAACTAATATCCTAGGGATTAGTGTTGCTCCTGGACTAAATGAGGACTTACATTATTAGCAAGCAATGCCTGTTCAACAGATAGGAGCGGCCCACTCAATAACTTTAGACCATGAGAACATGTGCAGATCACTGCATCGCTGCAGACCTTGTCATGCATTCTGAAAAACCTGGAAGCACTGAACTATCAGAATTCACCTTTGCAATGAAGGATGATTTTAGTGTGGGTTAATAGGAGAGCTCATTTTATTATTTGGATTGATTTTGTTTTACTTATTGCCCCTTAATCTGAGATCATCAAAGTTATCATGTATGATATAATTTACTTGATTAATATAATCCCTGTCCCCAACAGTAAGGCTTACCTCTCTGAAGATGGGTGTTACCAAGGCAGACAAACATTGTGATTTGGGTTGCCTTTTCACAGAATCTCCCGACTGCAAAAGAAAAAAGATAGAGGAGAAGATAAGGGGGGGAAAGACCCGTGTGTGTGTGTGTGTGTGTGAGTGAGAGTGTGAGAGAGTGCCCTGCATGTGTCTTACCTCTGAATCTGTGTGTGTGTAGCCCTTCTGTAACTTGTTCATAGAGTTGGGTCTGACTGTAGGGAAGGTCCACATGGGACATGGATCCACATCGCTATCAGCATCCCTAAAGAGAGAAAAGAGACGGAGGGAGGAGGAGATTGAAACTAGATGAGTGCTATGACCTGACTTACTAGAATGAATCACTGACCCTGTTTCAGTAGATACAGAGGAAATGCTCTATTGAGGATAATTGCACATTTCTTTTTTCGCTTCCTATTAGTACACTGAGCTCAAAAATGAGGAGGCGTGCTCATGTGCTCATTCCTGACAGAAATTTTAAAGTAGGCAACACAAAAGATTCTAAAAATACTGAATAATAAGACCTTTCATCTAGTAATTCTGCAATCCACATCCCATGGTAATTATCATAAATACAAAAAAACCTATATCAAAATTGCACAAGTCTTAATTTCCCCTGGGACCTTTCAACATGGCGGTAAAACAGCGAAAGTGTTGTGTCTGTTAAACCTCCTCTGCTGCTTTAAGTTGGTCAGTGTGTAGCCTCCATAATGTGAAGGCAGCATAAATGTCCATGAATAGATCTTGAAATTCTCTAAAACACTCTATATGTCGTTTTGACCACACGCAGTTACGTTACATATATCTTGAATAGAAGAAACAACTATTAAAAATGTGATTATGACTCAGCAGAAAGACGTTGATATCGACAACGTTAATTCCAGATAGTCAAATGTAGTCACTAAATGTTAAAATGGCTCGCCATAGGATGGTAGCTGTCCAGTTTATTGGTGTCATTTTAATAAAGTGGTTGCGATTATACCCTTTGGAACATTTGATATTGGAGTAGCGTGTGTGTGTTCTTAAGACTCACATATCGGAATCGTCAGAGCTGGATTCCTCCCCGTGTCCCTCTGACTTCCAGCGGCGGTACCGGTCAATCAGCTCTGTCAGATAGGCCGTCTTCTTGGTGTAACGTGTGATGAACTTGTGCTTCAGGAGCTCTTTGGCTGTAGGCCTCTGTGCAGACATGTTTGAAAGGGAAGCATCAGAAATCATATTATTACAGTGGTTTCTTGAGTTGGAAGAAGATGCTCACAGCTGGGATCAGAGTATCGCTGTCTCATAACAACATATGGCTATCAAGAATGTGAAAATGGGTTTGAAAATTTGAGAAAAAGTACAGCCTGAACTATAATTCCTATTCAAGACTTGGCATGCTAATCCAATCACAATAAATAGCTGTAAGGATAAGTGGCCCCTGCAGTGCCGATCTGGATTTATTTATTTAGCCCAAACAAACATGTCTGATCCCAGTGTGGTTACAGTCCTCCAGATGAATACAGGTTCCTCACGAATGGACTTTACTCACAAAACGGGGGTCTTTATTTAGACAAGCCTCCACAAACTCTTTGAAGGGCTTGCTGTAAGGGCCCTCCAGGGTGGGTGGAGTGTTTTTGGGGATGAGGAAGAGGACCCTCATGGGGTGCAAGTCGGAGTTGGGAGGTTCCCCTTTGGCCAGCTCGATGGCAGTGATTCCAAGAGACCAAATATCAGCCTGAGGGGGAGGACGAAAAGTGTAAGCAGCAAGCATTAACTTCACATGAAATCTTTTGAAGATTATTTTTTTTTTGTGTTTTATGTTTCACCAATTTTGCTCTTGTGGTTTGCTCTACTTCTCTGTGGCATGTCTCTTTGTTGTACAGGTCACTCTTTTATTTATCAAATGAGTAGTAGCAAAGTGAATAGAAAATATAGTCAGGACATGACTAGGCTTGAAGTAATCATTTTCTCCTTAGACCATCCCTCAAAGAATGCTCCATCTAAGCAGCTAAACCTTTTTCAGCTCTGCTAACATAATTACACAAGGGTTTTCTAATCATCCATTAGCTTCTAATGCAATTATCAAACACAATGTACCATTAGAACACTGCAGTGATGGTTGCTGCTCTATACACCTTTGTAGATATTGTGCTAAATAAACAGACATTTGGAGATAGAATAGTCATTTACCACATTAACAATGTATAGAGTGCATTTCTGATTAATTTGATGTTATCTTTATTGAAAAAACTGTGCTTTTATTTCAGAAATTAGGATATTCTTAAGTGACCTTTAACTTTTTAACAGCAGTGTAAATGTATACTGCCAAAAAATATAATTGTAGGTTGTCTTACGCTGTTTTACTAACCATGAAAAAAAAATGAATCATGTCCTCGTGATGATCTCAAAGCAGCAACACTGGTTGTCTTGTATCCGGCCTCACCTTGAAGTCGTAGGCCGACTGTTTGATGACCTCCGGTGCCATCCAGAAGGGCGTCCCAACAAACGTGTTCCTCTTGATCTGAGTATCTGTCAACTGTCCCGCCACCCCGAAATCTGCCAGCTTCACATCGCCTTGCTCTGACAAGAGCACATTGGCAGCTACAAGAAAAAGACAAAAAACAAAAAAACACAAAACAAAAAGTCAACATGAAGTTATTTCATGTCTCTCATTGAAAGCACATGTAAAAAAAAACGATTGATTCCAAAAAGGGGAAATTGTGTTTTCCCAGAGAGAAGTATCTCCCTTTCTAGCAGAACAAAGTATCTATGTAAATGTAACTGTATGTTCTGCATTTGTATTATTATTATTATTACATTATTATGTATGTAGTTTTTTATTTGATTACTTTAAAAAAAAAATAACTCTTTCTTTTCTTGTGGCAGATAAAGCTGCTGTGTTGAGAAAACACAAATGGCTTAATGGCTTAGAGTGCTCAGGAGAAATCAGGATACATGAAAGTATGAAATAAGAAGAAATTGATTGAAATTGAAAAAAGGCATTAAAGGCTTTTAATATATAACATTACAAGAATATGTTTAAAGCACCAAATCAGCTTTCATCAGGGCAGATCATGCCAATAAGACAATATAGCCATAAAAGCACATCAAAGAAAGTTCTTATTACCTTTGATATCTCTGTGAATCTTCCTTTCAGAGTGTAGATACTCCAGCCCCTTAAGTATTTCCCTCAATATAGTTGCAATGTAAGTCTCTTCAAGAGGCCCTGGACGGAGCTATGAACGAGAAGGTGCGAAAAATAAATCAATAGAACGGCATCAATCACTGTGCCAGATTTGTATGAAACATTGTGAGGTGCAGAAAGATAAAAAGAAATCCTTTTACCAGATCCAGAGCAGATCCACCACCTAAATACTCCATGATAATCCACAGCTTGGTCCCCTGAGAGATAAAAAGGTAAAATACATGATTTAAAAACACTACGTTTCCATTTCCTCTATAGAACAATGCAAGCATCTTTGTATTTCATTGCATTTAACCCTTCAGTATTTGTGTCATAATCTCAGATCTCACCTTCAGGTATGATCCATAATACTTGGTAACGAAAGGACTATCACACTGGCTCAGCACCGTGATCTCCTGCTGAATGTCTTCGATCTCATCCTCTGCCTCCTCCAGGTCTATGATTTTTATTGCCACCACCTCCTTCGTGCGGTTGTTGATGCCTTTGTAGACCTCTCCGAAGGACCCCTTCCCAATCCGTTCCTGTTTAGTGAAGTACTCCTCTGGGTCCAACCGGGTATTCTAATCCAATGAAAAAAAAAAAGTACATCAAACGGTTGACTGTGTTTCGGAGCTTGTATACAGTTTCACGTATCAATATAATACATATATTTTTTTTATAAAAGGTAATATAGACCTCACAGTAGGAGTCTTACATCTATAAACCTTTATTACATTAATATAACTCCAAAACACACCACCACTTTACTATAATAACTACTAACAATAGGTTAATGTGCAATATACATCAGCACTTTACTATAATGTGCAATAGATCAGCATCTTTATCTATGACTCTTTTACTCCTGGTGTCTATGGCCATCATCTCTCCTTTTTTAATATCTCTTATCTGTAATGTACTGTGTGTGTGTGAGTGTGTTGGGTGCAGTATAGCTTGTGATTTTGTCTAGCATTATTTTTATTCCTTACTATGTGTCTCTGTCATTATGAGGTGTTGTGAAATCAGCCTAGTACAATTAATGCTCATTAATATACATCTGTCCCTATTTTAAAAAACATATTGAAATTTAAATAACGGCTGTCATGCACGGTCCAAAATATGAATAAGATGATGGATGATTAATCCATCTTATCTGTGGCAACACCCATCTATTCAGCCACAGCCCATATCATTAGATGGATCATTGACTGGACTTTGTGCCAGTATGAAATGACATATATATATATATATTTTATTTATATATATATATATATATATATATATATATATATATATATATATATATATATATATATATATATATATATATATATATATATTCTATTAAATATGAACTGTTGGGAGTCTACGGTATGTGACAACTACACACCTAAGATATTGCAGACAATAATAATACTATTATAAATTGAGGTGTAGAGCTTCTATTGTCACTGATCTGCCATCATCTTCATGACAATAGTGCTGACAATAGCAATTAAGATGAACAATACACGATCGTGGCTATACAGCTGGTCTTAGCACCCCACACCTAATAATGAAAGCAGCGGTGGGGGCTCGCCTTGTCTTGGAGATGAAGAAGGGAGGTGACAGTTTCGGCAAAAGAGGTTTTCTGTACCTGGTTCTGCATGTCTCGAAGGTGTGCCATCCCCTCTGTAGACTGGACGGGTCAGGGACAGTCGCAGCTATCTCTCTCCGAACTTATCAAATTGGTCCTTTCTGATTTTTTTTGCTCCCTTCGTAGCTGCCTGGGAAGCTAGCTAGGTGGCTAGCCAGCAAGATAAACACCCAATCTGCTGGCTTTAACGGAGGCTGTCACTCCGCGCACTGTTTTCGGCCTCCGAGTCCGAACGGAGGACCCAACAGCCCCGAGACACAGCGAGCTATTGACCGAGAGACTCCATGTGCGTCGGCGGTGATGGACAAGAAGATGAAATATCCTTCCGCCTATTAATATTTAATTCATTTCAAGGAACGCTTAGCCTGTTGTTCATTTGAAGCTTCAGGAGGACAAAATAATGGCCCAGACAGACGGCGCATGCGCATTGCTTTAGAGCACGGCGGACTTCTGGGATTTGTATTGTCAACCTCTGTTGAGACTTCCTCTTTACTTCACTTCATATAAATATATATATATATATATATATATATATATATATATATATATATATATATATATATATATATATATATATATATATATATATATATATATATATATATATATATGAAAAAGGAGCTTATGGTCTTCATTAAATTAGATTCTCATTGTTATTTTTCATCTTTTATTTCATATGCATGTTTTTTAAATCTATGATTTCATTTTATTTCTGTCTTGTATTCCTTTTACTATGACTAATTGGTACTTGCTTCATGTCTTTGAAATGTTTTTAATAAGTAGTGTGAGCTGCATTTTGTGCCATGAAATGTGCTTTACAAATAATAACAACAACAACATAATAATAATAATAATAATAATAATAATAATAATAATACATTTATATAGCAAGATTGAGAGGGAAATTTAATAATATATAGCAGGTATAGGTTAGGTATTTAATTCAGAATAAACCAGTTCACTCCTGTGTTAAAATAAAAGAACAATTATAGCTTCATATTTCATTCAGCCCTATTGGACCTACTTGAACATTTTATGAAAACAGAGAAAATCAGAGGGTGCGCTCGTTTTCCGCTAGGGGTAGCTCCGGTAGTGCCCCTACCGCTCCTCGCTGGGACTGACGGTGTAGGTCATAAGCTCCGCCCAGGCGGACACACCAGGCAATATATCGAGACACACACAACCTAGAGGTGGTGTACTTGCACTGGTCGCCTGTTCCGGTTGATGCTGAGCAAACAGCTCTTTTTTTTGACACATGCCGTGTAAACCCCAGTGTTAAAACCATAACGGTAAGTAGTGAAGACTTTATTAGCTAAAATACAGCTACAATGTATATATGCGGTTAGCCGGCCGCTTAACGTCGTTGCAGACAGGCTGCGGGGGTTGAACGCATCTCTAAGCTAACGTGTAACGTTACCGTCAGTGATAACATCAGCTATAATGCGGGTCACACATGCCATACTAACATTAGCTTCACATTAGCTTCCTACGCGCTAGATATGGCGTCTTATTTGTCATTTCATTCAACGACATTGAAGCCATGTGTCAACAACAGCGAGTCTGCTTATGTAATTCACTTCAATTCAACGCAGCACTGCGTGATTGTTATTTTTGTATTATTATTTATAAGCGTTGGCTAACAGCCCCCCCTCTCCGTCGAGATATTTGAGTTCTTTAATTGGACATGCCCCTTTTAACACAGGCAGTTTTGGGCAGTACTCTTTACATCTGAGCCAATTAGGTTCCTCATTTAGAATTAGGTGTTGTATGAGGAACCTGAACGCAACACTTGAGTCAAAGTACAGATACATCACCAGACAATGAGTTTGATGAAAGATAAAGTCTCCTGTTAGGATATACTATCAGCTAAATGTCTTAAAGTATCTGCTATTTATTGTCAGTTACAAGAAGTCGTTTTCTGAAATTACTTTTACTTAACCAATGAAAGTAGAAGTAAATTCTGTTAGTAAAAAAAAAAATGAGAATGATGATGTTTGTTCACGGAATTTTGCATGAAAAGGAGAATTCAGGTTTCCACGTCACACGTGAGTAAAGTGAATATTGAACCGAAATTGGGTTCCAAGCTCTTTGGGATGTCACAATTGGGTTGTGTGGAGTCCGTTTACACTAAATTTACATTTTACTGTGTAGTTAGTCATAAAATGCTCAATGGAAATGTAGTAGAGACGGCTGATAGAAAAGCAAATTAAAAATACTTGCTAAAACAAACTACTTACCATAACTAAGTACTGGTACTTCATTATGTCTTGCCACCGATACAGCCTTAAACTGTAATCAATAAATCCAGATGACAATGCAGCCAGTATATTGACATTCATGAGGGAGATTACAAACATCCAGGGCTCATAGATATGAGCTTTGACACATTTATTGAACAATTGACTAGTTTAACACTGGAATGTATCTTCAATGTTTACATTTGAACCTGCTATCTAATCTTACCTTTTGCCTCCACTGTATTTTAAGTGCACTTTTTTCCATTTTCTGCCATTCAAACAAGTGTTTACAGGCTGAATGAGTGGGTCAACCTTCGCTCCCCCTACTGCAGAAGCGGCTGAGATCAACCGCATCCATTATGAGCTGGAGTACACAGAAGGCATCAGCCAACGCATGCGGATTCCCGAGACCCTCAAGATGGGCTCAGAAGACCAAACAGGGTCTTTGTCAGTCCAGCAACCCCTGCACAGTCAAACTCTGATGCAGGTTCCCGAGAGGATCGTTGTAGCAGGTAGGTTTTCTGATGTGGTGTGTGGTTAGAAAATATTGGCATTGTAGTTCAACACTATAATGAGTCATAAATGATGACTTATAATGTGCAAAATTAAAAAAAAAAAAAAACATTATGAATGCTATAGTTTCAACTGTAACTGTGCAATAACATGGCTGTGCTTTCATCCCCTATCTAAGGCTGAAATGATTTTTCTGGCTCTCTCATCCTTACTTCCTTCACAGGCGATGATGAGGACCCGCGATTCTCTTGTCCCCGAGACCTGGACTTGATTCAGTCCGTTCCTCCGGTGGACCTCCTGGACATGAAAGCCCCGCCGCGCGTCCTCACCCTTACAGAACAACCACTGGACTCCCTTGAAACTGACCAAGCTGCCAATTCACAAAGCAACCCCAGTCAAGTTGTAAGAGTAAAATCCATTTTCTACTTAAGGCTTCTGGTCAGAAAATGTAGTTTAGAATTTCTTAAGCTTATTAAGTTGTCAGATATACATCTGTGTGTGTGTGTGTGTGTGTGTGTGTATATATATATATATATATATATACACACACACACAGATGAGTTCTTAATTGTGACCTGTAATGTACACCTGACGCTGTTTTAAATCTGTGCATCATTCACAGGCTCATTTTCATTCACGGTCCCGACGGGAACGCAGTGCCAGTGAGAATATATCTGTTCGCCACAGCGGTCAGCAGATCAGCAGAGTTGATCCTTGGTAAAGATTCGTCCTCAGCTTCGCCGCTGCTGCGTTTTTATTTCTGCATACAGGACAATGTCAAAACTGTCATGTGGTGTAAAGAAAACTTCCAAAAAAGCGCAATCGGGTTGATATTATAAGTGGATTCAATGTTTAAAATGTATTATTCTTTTTACACTGTTCAATGTTTCATGTAATAAGAAATCACACAAAATAGTGATTTTTTTTTTTGTTAAAAAAAAAGAAAATAATTGTGTTTAAAGAAACCTACATGAAAACAAAATGTACATTTTGACATACCCGATGAATGCTTCTTAAAACCGTATTTTAAAGTTTTTGACTTTCTTCTCTTGCCAACTATTATTTGTCACTGACCCATGTGTTACTCGTCTTATCTCACAATCGCTTTGTTTCTGTCACTATTTCCCTCCTCCTATCTCTCTCTGCCAGTGTAACCCCTTCCCCTTCTGCACCCCCACTCCGTTTGTGCCCCCCTCTCTGTTCCCCTGAGGATGGAAACATCAACCTGTTCACAGCTGCAGGGTTCCTGTCTTACATCCAGTCAACAACTCGTCGAGCATACCAGCAGGTCATTGAAGTTTTGGACGACAGCCACCGAAGGTGACTTGTCTATTTTGCTCCTGGGTTTTTCAGAAGTCACTGGGTTCTAAAGATTTCTCAAACAACAAACACTTGGTTCTTGTGGCAAGAAAAGAAGAATCAAGATATTCCTTTTTAAAAAATTTGAATAACATATAAAGGGTAAAGATAGGTGGAAGTTATAGAAGAGGACCTATAGAATAAAAGGGTTTTGCAAAAAACAAATGTTGAAATGGAGGCTTTTCAAAGATGAATGCCAGGACCAAGTTAAGTGATTTGATTTTCTGCAAGGATTAAGTTTGTTAATTTAATTTTAAGAAGTAACCATAGAATTCCGTTACTGATGAACTTGTTTCACATCCTCAACTGACTTCAATTCTCCGCCTGGTGTCCTCTCTGTAACCCAACACAGTGTTTCAGAGGCCCTACCTGCCACTGCTGTGGTCAGCCTTGGGACATGTGTCTGTTATCTGCATTCTGCTCTTGTTCCAAAACTTTGTTTGATTATGCAACTGTAGACTTGCCAATGCTGCGCAGATTAGACATGATCAATACATTCTGTTAATGCTGATATTATTACTCAAAACTAGAATATGTTTATCCCAACAGGACACACCTGGACCTGGCCCTGGACATAAACCCTGATGAGTCTGGCTTAGTGGATGCCTCGTCACTACGGCGACAGGTAATACCCACCACAAGTCCAAATGACTTTATACCAGGGGTGGGTCGGGTCATAAAATCCACCGTTCGGCTTGGTTTGGTTCATGGTTTTTGATTCAGTGTATGTTGATTGTTGGGAAAATCAATCATGTCTTCAGCTTAAAACTAAATTTTGTTGCAGTCTGAGGTTGAAAATAGATGAGATTGTGGCTGCAAGAGAGGAGACATTCATAGCGCCAACATGCGTTTCATTTTTTTGGCAAACAAAGTTACCATTAACAAAGAAGCATAGGCTCTATCAGTACTAGACTTAGGTCCCTATGTCTGAAATTTTGTCTCTTCATACAGCGTAGGAATTACCATGTTGTTGAAGTGTCTGTGGGAGGGGATTTTATATAATTTTAGGGCTGGATAAGGAAAAGGTGCAGCTCATTATTAGGAACCAAACGGTACACGCATGAACCAAACCATGACAGTTCAACTGAACCATTTCATAAACCGTCCCATACCTACTTTACACCAGTCTGTGTCACTGATATGTGATTAATATGCTTCTCTTTTACCCATTCATAGTTATTTTGTTCCTGTTGAATTCACTTCAGTTTACTGCCAAGTATGCTGACACAGCATGCTTATGTATCACATATCCTCTGCCAAAGCAGCATACAGCCAGTGATCAGTGATTACAGCTGGCCTTTTAATCAAAAATGTATTTTTCCCAGTGCAGTGCGATACATTTTACAATGGAGAAAAAACATTCATATTCATGTTTTCATTCAGATTGTGAAGCTTAACCGACGTCTGCAGCTGCTGGAAGAAGAGAACAAAGAACGCTCCAAGCGAGAGGTGATCCTGTATTCTGCCACTGTGGCCTTCTGGCTCATCAACACCTGGATCTGGTTCCGTCGTTGATATGACAAGATGGAGTCTCCCAAAACACTGGAAGCCAAAGCAATTTCTTGTGAAAGGTGCAATCTCTTATACAAATATCATGGATTATTGCTAAGCAACATT
Organism: Eupleurogrammus muticus; assembly: GCA_036785175.1. Taxonomy (NCBI): domain Eukaryota; kingdom Metazoa; phylum Chordata; class Actinopteri; order Scombriformes; family Trichiuridae; genus Eupleurogrammus; species Eupleurogrammus muticus. The sequence continues at coordinate 4,078,388 of JAYKQN010000014.1, forward strand.
TAAAGGCAACCACAGGACATTACAGAATGTGCAGTGTCCTTTACCCAAAAGCATGGACTTTGTCTTCAAATTTGGATTTTGATCTGATCTTCATTTACTGATAGTAACATCACCAGATTTCAAAATGATATAACATACAGATTTTCCATTACAAGACATTAAAAACCGCTTTTAAACCGTACAATGGTACATTTGGGAAAAAAAGAAAGAAGTGATGCTTATCAGACTCTGCCCCATCCTTACAATGTTATAACATTAAAAAATATATAAAGAATATATTCTGTAAAATAGCTAACAAAAAATTTCAATCTTACATTAGGAAGCTAAAAAAACATCAGAGGTAAGACCTGTGGTAGAAAAAATAGTATTCCCCGAAATCCGCAACTACTAAGTGAACACCACTCAGTCTAGAATTAAAGCTAAATACCTCTTAACTAACGATTCATACAGTATATGTATTGGATTTCTGCATTAACTAGCAATACAAAGCATAATGACACTATAGATGGAAGTTTTAAAATGTTGGCAATGATAACAACATTATAGATGACCAACAAATACATGGTGAACCCTGAACTATTGTTTAACCTTAACAGAGGAAGAAATATTTATGGATTTGTAAAAAAAAAACAAAAAAAAAAAAAACTGAATGCTTTGGGCTGACATTGGTGGTTGTGGAGCATTCTCAAAAACATTTTTTTAGCATGTCAAGCATGAATATTGAGCCACTGAAGGCATTAACCACCAAGAATTTCAAATAGCCCTGCAATAACTACTGATTAGTCTCATCTTTAATACATCATAGGACTATTTTTTAAAAGAGAGATTGGTCAGCAGAAAATTGTGGAAAATGAATAGATGTTTTCCAGGATATGGTGATAATATTTAAATTGCATGTATTTTTCCCCCACCTTACTGTCCAAACCTCACATAAACATATAAATGACAAAAAAAGGCATCAGATCCAACCAGATTGACTATCTGAAACAACCTAATGAATATTTTTGACATTTCTGCTAGAAAATGGTTGTTTCCGCTTCATTTGCAAACCCCTACTGATATATTCTACTTATGTTGTTAGACAGGGTGAGCCAACACACTCCACTGAGTTACTGATGTCACAGTAAATGCTGACCATTGTATGTCTTTTTTTTTTAGAGTAAACAACACATTTTGTAAATGTGACTTTTCAGCGACAGGAGGAGAGGAACGAATAAATGGGGAAACAAGGATTTACTTTAGCAGCGAATGTTTTGGGACCCCCGGTCCAGAGCTGGAGCTGCAGTTACAGGACCAAGCCGCAGACCTGACCCGATTTCACTGTTTGACGTTGGGGTTCAGCAGTTGTGTCATAAATTATTACTCTTAAGTGTCAAAGTAAGATGAAGAAATCTAAAGTTGCCATAATATTTACCTTGAATGTCCTCTGAGTTCTGATTACCCAAACCATGTACTGTACAATATGTGTACAGTACTCTTATAGCCTATTGTTGAAGTGATGTGATTTTTGTTACTTTTTTTTTATTATTATCTCTTTAGCAGTCATTTCAATATACCCTATGATCCCCCTTTTCCAGAGACTTTGACCACTCATATTTTCCCCCCACCTTTTTCAAGCGATAAATTACTTATAGGAGAAAAAGCATGGATTATGTGGTTTCACTCATCATACCGTGTGATACAAGTCTCAGAGCTGCTGTGTGTATGATCATATGTAATAGATGGCTATGTAAATGAAATTATCGATGTCATTATTTTTGGAATAATGCAACAAGGATGTATTTCATGCAGATTTATTTAACACATAATCAACAAAGTGTTGCAGTTATATATATATATTTTGATCTTCTAAGCACTGTAGTTATCACTTAAAGCTGGAGTTAATGTTTTACTTTGTTTGTAATACATTAATACATTGGTCGTTTGTATATATTTCTGCTGTAATAAATGATGGCTGTTACTTCCTGTCTGTGTGCAATGCTGACCCCTGCTGCTCTGCTCCTGATCAGCACCAGGAAGACAACATCTATGTGACATACTATCTCTGATTAAAGCTGAGCACCGAATGCCACAGGCCCTCTATACATGCTAGTGAATTTAGTAAAAAAAAAAAAGCTGTTTTTCCGCTTCTTGCACTGGAAGTATTCCTAAAACAGGAAACTGTTGCTGGCGGATCAACATGGGAATCACCAAACTGGCGGATCTGATCCGCTACTTTGCTCCTGATGCAGTTTCCTATAAGAACATCAGTGATTACACAGGTAACTCTTTATGTCTCACTTTGATTTCCTTCACAAGACCGACACTGTACGTAAACGCTGCTGTAAGTCAGCCTGAATGGTTAACTTCGCCTTTCAGCCTTTAGCTGCTCGGCTAACAGTGATGTTAATGCTACAAACAACAACAGATCTATAACCACATGTGGGCGAACTAATCAGATCTTTTACTGGACTAAAAGTGCAAATACTGTCATCAAAATTAAATAGAAGCACGAGGTTAATATCTGCGAAATGCACGTGCAAAGTATCAAAAGTACACTTCCGTATTTTTTTTTTAATCTGCTGGCAGAGTAAATGTCAATTGCATCGTTAAAGCTGCTGATGCTGCTCCCTCCTCAGGAAAAGTGATCGCCCTGGACACATCTGTTGTTGTGAACCAGTTCCGTGCAGCGACACCTTCACTGAGGTGAGCTGCTCCTGTCTATTCTGTCTGCATGGTGTGGATGACAGAACAACGACTAGTTCTGTCATCCACACACGTGCAGTGGGTTTGCATTACATACAACTGTAGTCAATTTAGTTCTTGGGCCACAATAAGTGGAATTTGATTTCAAATGGGCCACACAAGTAGGATTTTAAAGAAATAGACACAAACATATCTCTCTTATTGCTGGCTACAAACATATCTATTATTTAACCTTCATTTTACAGAGTGGATGACATAAGAAAAGGAAAAGTGTAATTTCAACAATATGAGACTAATTAAATCATAAGTGAAAATATTGTTTTTCTTACAATTAGCCCAATATTAACTATAATTATTTTGAAATGTATTACACTGGGACATTTTTTTTTCTTGAAGTTTTCTTAAAGTAAATTAATATCTCATAATTCTGTTTTATCTCATGACCTGAAAAACCTGAGATTAGCAACATTATCTATTGGTCTAATCATATTAACTACAAGATGTTTTGTCCTGATAAGATTAAATATTTTTGCAGTGCACAAACACTAAATATTTAGTTTTTTTTAAGCAGCAGGTGAAGTTGTTTCCTGACTTACAAACTATTTACAAATCAGCGAAAATCACAAAAGCTATATAAATATTTAATCTTTTTTGCCCACACTTTGTACAGTCATCATCAAGTGGGCCAGATAAGACCCATGTTCGACACCCCTGCTCTGCAAAGTTAGGAGAGTTTTTGTTGTTGACACAGTTTGTGCCTCATTTACAGTCAAACACAGCAGCACCACATACTACAGTCATAGATCTGAGTAGAGACCACTCTGACTCAGTGCCAGCAAAGACGCTATAGTGTATATACGTCTGGCCTGTTTGTTTAATACGTGCTTGATTTCTTCTCTGCAGCCCCTTGATGGGTGTCTTCTTTCGCACGCTCACCTTCCTAGAACAAGACATAAAGCCGGTCTTTGTGTTCGACGGGAAGCCTCCCAAGGAAAAGACAGCTGTTGTAAGTGAAACCTTGCGCCTGTATCTCTTGGCTCAACTTGATACTAAACATACAGTTGCAGGTCAGAGGGACTGAAGTTAAATCTGGAAGTGGGCCTCTATACACCTGTGTAGATATTGCATTCAAAACCAGACATCTGCAGCTAAAATAGTCATTTGCCACATTACCAATGTATAGAGGGTATTTCTAATTAGTTTAATGTTATCTTCACTAAAAGACAAAAAAACAAAAAAAAAGTGCCTTTCTTTCAACAATAAGAACAATTCTAAGTGACTCTCAACTTTTGAACAGTAGTGTACCTGTGCGGATCAATAAAAAACATCCCAAAACACACTAATTAAAGTGATTTTGATGGACTTGTGTGATAAGAAAGAGCCTGAAACAAATCAAGGCACCGCGTGCTGATCTCCTCCACTTCTCCTGCAGCTTGTGAAACGGGCCGAAGCAGCAGGGAGGCAAGGCTTCAACTGCTCAGGCACAGGTACACCCACAGAGAAAATGCAAATGATATCCAAAAGCACATATGTCAGTATTTTTTATTGATTCCTGATATAAAAATGTACGTCCCCCTGTGTGCTTTACTCAGCATCATCCCAAACCAAAGATTGCCTCCAGCTTTTGACGCATCTTGGTGTACCAGTCATCCAGGTATGATGTACGCATAGAATCCATGCTGCATATTGATTCATATTTCTGACATGTTCCCTTGCTTCTTCCTTCTTTCCCCTCCTTCCCTTCAGGCTCCAGCTGACGCTGAGGCTCTATGTGCCTGGCTGGTGAGAAACGGGAATGTTGACGCTGTGGCATCAGAGGACATGGACACACTCCCGTTTGGAGGCAGTGTTCTTATTCGCCAGCTTAATGCCAAGAGGGACAGGTTAAAAACACAAATGGATCGTATTGGTCTTCCACTATAGAGTAAATTCTCAACAAATATCGATCGATGCTCCTTGTCTTTACAGTGAAGTTGTTGAATATTCTTTATCAAAGCTGTTAGAGAAACTCCAAATCACCCACGAGGAGGTAACCATTCATTTAGACCTAAAACATTTTAGCATTCAAGACTTTTCTTATACTTTACTACACTAGAATTTCTTCTTTTACATGTTCTGCCTCATCTCCACCAGTTTGTTGACCTATGTATTTTGCTGGGCTGTGACTACTGTGACAAAATAGCCGGTTTGGGTCCAAAGAAAGCGCTAAAACTGATCCAGGAGCACCGCGCTATAGAGAATGTGGTTTTGTACATCAACAGACAGGTAAGCAGTAGTTGTTTGTTTCTCCTTTACAAAAAAACGTGATCCTTGTACGATCAGAATATCTGCTGCCCCTCAGGTCCATCCAGTGCCACAAAACTGGAAGTACAAAGAAGCACGGAAGTTATTTTTGGATGCGCCACAATCTGAAGCTCCTATACTCACCTGGTCTGAGCCAGATGAAGAAGCCTTGGTTCAGTTCCTCTGTCACAACAAAAATAGCAAGTACGTACACATGGCTGAATGACCAGCTTTTATTTCACATACCTCTGCCTTTTTCAAAGCTGATTCTGACTGTGTTTGTGTTGGAATTTTTTTTTTAAGGGCGGACAGGGTTCGCAGACGGATGGAGAGTTTTCGTCAGAAGCGTGAAAGGAACCGGGAGGAGAGGGAAAAGGACAAGGCAGAGGGATGTAGCAAGCAAACTCGCATAGACGACTTCTTTAGAGTTACCAGAAAGAAAAAGCAGGTGAACCCACAGATCTTTTTATGCAATAAAATAGAGATGTTTCCACTTGATTTTGGAACTGATTAATTTGATGGATATGAATGAACAGTTGTGAATGAAGAAATCAGTTGGGGGGAGAGTGTCAATTTTTTCACACAAAGGACCAAGATTAAAAAAATCTAAACACACACACACACACTTGTACATTTTTGATGCTTGGTTCCACTGAAAAAGTCGTTCTTTCTCTCGCTTCTTTTAGCTTGAAGGAGCAGCAGTCACTTCAAACAGCATCGGAAAGAGACCAAAGTTGAAATAAGGCCACCAACATCCGTCACCCGCCGTCATTCGCCTGCCTGTACAGATGTCTCCAACTATTAGGAACAATTTTGACATTACACAACTCTGATTCAATTATTTTTTTTTATTTTTGCAGGGAGATCATTTTCTTTGAACTATCATGCTTCATTCCTGTGCCGATAAGAAAATCTTGTATTTCTTTTCCTTTTCTTTCACACTAATGATGTATTTCAACAGCTCCAGTGACAGCATTAATGCTCTTCTAGTGTCGTCTAGTTGCCACTGCATTTAAAAAGGCGAAGATACTGACTTAATGTCCTTGTCTCTGCATGATAGCGCTACCCTCCTGACAATACAATAATCTGATCCTGTCTGGGCAGTGGTCTCCCCCACAGTGTAAATCGCAGAGCGATTCTTCAGTGCAGTTTCCTGCAAACCCTCCCAAGGAGTGCAGAGCGGGCGGTGGACACCAATGAAAGAGAACAGTGTGATCCCAGTCGGGGAAGCCTTGCTGCAAGCCAAAATGGGAGACAGGGGATGTCTCATCACAAGACATTCAGTTAGCACCTGTTGTGTTAGCGGTGCCAAGGCAGAGACCACAGATTTGCATATTTAAACACTATAGTGGCATCATGTCTAAAAGAGATATTGAGATGTTTGAATCCATGTAAAGATGTTTTTTATTTTGAAAAGACTGGTGTAATTTCTTTTTATTATTGGATTAAACATATAATGATATATGTGAATGTGTGGGTTAGGGCAAACACTATTTATTATAAGTGTCTTTAACAGCAAAATCTCTGCCCTTTTTGTTCTGATAGGCCATAGGTTGTATGGAAAAGTAGTATTAGACTAATTTCTAGTGTTGGATAGTATGAAAAAAAAGATAGTATGGAAAAAAAAAAAAAAATTTCTAAAAAAACTGATCAGAATGGCAGAATGGCGTTGAAAGAAAATACGTCATTATATTTAAATTGCGTATAGCTGCTAATAAAAGCATTTATTAAACTTGTCTAAATGTTAAGGGTGATGCAATCTAAATATGAGAAAACATTAATGGCTGCGTTCACCGTCGTTTTCATGGACACGGGCTGCAGAGACTTCCCTTTCCAACGTGATAATATTATTTAAAAAGAGACTAAACGCTACAGTAACAGACAAATTTCCCCGTTGTGGGATCAATAAAGTTTTATCTTATCTTATCTTATAAAAATATATGTAAAACTACAAAGAGTAGTCTGTTTTTTAACGAAAACTGTAGTAACCCTGAAGTAATTTTAAAACATAAATTTCGAAAATAAATAAATTAATAAAAAAAAAAAAAAAAAAAAAAAGAAAACACACGGGGGCAACCTTCCAAACCAACAGATGGCGTCTGTGCGGGTGAAGCCGGGCGGTGCTCCTCTCTTTCCCCGCGCAGAAGAAGCGGTTTGTCAGCCGCCCAGCCTCAGCGACCCGACCTCTCAGCAAGGTGTCTGCCTGGCTACGAGTCTACCCGAAGACACCCCGCCCTGTCCCGGGTCATTCCCCAAACTTGTCCCTCCCCTCCCCGCTGATACCAACCGGCTGTTTTTTTTCTTCTTTTTGTTTTATTATTATATATTTAAAAAAAAAACAATGGCGACGAGTGCGAAGCGAAAGCAGGAGGAGACTCATCTGAAGATGCTCCGGGAGATGACCAGCCTGCCCGCGAATAGGAAATGCTTCGACTGCGACCAGCGCGGCCCGACCTATGTCAACATGACAGTGGGCTCCTTCGTGTGCACCACCTGCTCCGGGATCCTGTGAGTCTGCTTCGGGGCGGAGGTGTCACCTTTATCGCTCACTTTTTGTTCACCGGAGGCGGCGGGCGGCGAGGGGAGGGGGGGGGGGGGCTGTCTTAAAATGCGGTCCGCCGCTCGACCGTGGCGGGCGGTTACGTTAGCTCGGCTAGCTCGCCTGACGTCAACGGTCGGGACAGGTACGCCGGCGTGAGGCATTGACGTTCGCCGCCGGGTTCGGTTCGGCTCGGCTCGGTTGGGTTGGGTCCGCGGCGGTGGTGCCTAAAGTGCTCGTATACTTTGACTTAAGTACGAGTAGTAGCCATACCACAATGTAAGGGGAGAAAAATACTCCTTTTGCCAGTACAAGTGTTTCACTCGAAAAGTACAAGTACAGAAGTATTAGCAGAAAATACCTCTAAGAGGCTAGAATAAGAGTACTCCTCAAGCGAAATCTCCATTTTAATGTTATATTTAACAGTATCCAGTGTGTATATCATTGGCGTTTTAATACTCATTCATTAACATAGACACGTTAGCATTATGTTAATGTTGTCGAGGTAGATCTAATGCTAACACATTGGTGGGTTTGCTCTAATAAAGGGAATTAACGTGTGTTATCATATGATATTAATACTTTTAACAGTTACTATAAAGTAACTGTTAGCTTGTAACTACAACTGTTGAATGCATATACTGGAGTAGAATGGATAATATATCCCTCTGAAATGTACTGGAGAAGACAAAGTAGCCTTATGTTTAAATGCTCATGCAAAGTAAAAGTACCTCAGAAGTGTACTTAAATACACATATATTGTAATTTCACCACAGCTTTGTGATAAGATGTGCTGGTATATACACATTTAGTGTAAAAAAAAAGGCCGGCTTCAGTGGACTATTGTCTGTGTACTGAAGAGTTAAAAGTGTTAGGTTTAGATACCTTATAGTCAAATACTGGGACACTCTATTTAGAAACCGCTTGTTGAGGTTTGTACCCCCTGCATTGTTGAGGTTAGGCAGAAGAGGGATATGGTCGGATCCAGGTTAAGGTAGGGGAAATACACTCGGGCATTACACCAGGGATCCTACTCTATCTGAACTTTAGCTTTACCACAAACACACACGCGCACACACACACACACACACCTCTCTTTTAGATAAGCAGGACCAGGGTGGGTCCCTGAGCTCCATTTGGACAGTAGCTGGAACATGAAGTGGGGCAGTGGGTCTAATGAAAACACTTCCTTGTTCCTCAGAATCTCAAATGACATTGCTGCCAAGATTTCAGCAATGACTGTGATTTATGCAACATCCTCCCTGCCTACGCCTATTTAGTTTCTCATATGGAGACAAATATTTCTACTTGCTCTTTGTTTACTCTCTGTGTGACGTATTCAGGTGACTATAACATGTTAGCATTGTGGCACTGATAAGGTACTTTTTACCTTTTTACTTTAGTTAAATGTTAAATCAGAGCTAGTAATGTCTTTTGAATTGAACTACATTTTGCATAAAAAGTATTGACCCTCATGGATGGTTTTCTTGTGTTTTAAAAAAAGTGATAGTAGTAGTAGTAGTAGTAGTAGTAATACTAAAAAAAGTAACACATTTTAAAAGAAATGTCTAACATGTCATCTAAATTAAGACAGTGTAGTTGTTTGAATAAGCATTTGTCCTCTTAAAGTCTGTATTTCATAAAAACACCTTTGGCAGCAATTACAGCCCTGAGAGCCTGTGTGGATATGTCTGTATCAGCTTTGTGAATCTGGACAGTGTACCACTTCCTCATTCTTTTTTTCTGGAAGATTGCTCAGACTCTGTCAAGCTGCAGTGAAAAGCAGTTCTTCTTCAAAGCAGATTTTTTCAGGATTTCTCTACATTGCTATTCCCCTCTCAACCTAAATAAGTCCTCTACCGTCCCCAGTCACCTGAAGCTGCCACCACCAGCTTTCTCATCAGGCCATAGTGTCCCATGTCCCTAACTGGAGTCCAGATGTCATGTGAATATTCCCTAAATTGTGAATATCATCTGTATCAAATTGCCTTGAAGTTGCCTTAAGCAACAGTTGCTGATTACGCTGCAGTTGTAGATCTTGTAGCTCTTTGGTGTCTACCACTCAGTCTGTGACGACTGCCTCCTCATGGCAGAATTCTCATTTTTTATGGTTAACCTAAATATTCCCTCAGGGAGTAGTTTGTAGAGTTTTTCCTTCTCTGTGTTAAGGGGGTGATGATGGAGGCTGTACAGATTGTTAGCCTCCCTCCCCCGGCACATACTTGTGATTTTTTTCTTTAAAAAAAAAAAAGTTGACATGATTTTTCATTGCATTGCAAATTCTCTTGCACCCTCCTTTTGTTTAGTACTTCAATGGGATAATAGAATAATTTTATGTGGTATATGACTTATTAACTCTTCCTGAGTTTTATTTAAAGTTATGATATTAGTACACTGATTTTTTTTAAATATGATTTTTCAACCTTTATTTAACCAGTTTGTCTGAGATTTTCAGGAATGGAGGTCCACAGCTAAATGGGCCCAAATAGTATATAAGGCCTGGTCATGTTTAGTGACAAGTCATGAGTGCCCTTTTGGTTGACCTCAGGCAGTGGTCTGGTACAAAGGGGGTTGTCAAATCACATACATAGTCAGGAGCCTGAACTTTCAAGGCTTTAAAACAATCAGTAACATCTTAAAATCAGTTCTAAAAGTCGTTGGTTTTATTAAAGGTCAGAGGACTGGTGTAATATGCTCACTTCTCTGACTTCCTGTTAAAAGCCTGGCAGCAGCATTTTATATTTTAGGGTGTTTTGCTTGCTGATACAAGAATAAACTGCAGTGCATATGTGTGACACCTACATAAAAAGCAATTCAAATCTCACTTTCTACAATTGTGTCCTTTTTTAAAATAGAGGGGAATGGAAAACATAATGACTAAACACCTTGATAACACACAGGTGACCTTAGTTTAGCACATTCCATGATTTCACTCCCCCTGGAAATGATTTGTGGGGATCAGTGTCAGAAATCTTGTCATATCCATATTATTATGGAAAAATTGTGTTAACTACAAGTTCAGTGATCAAAATTTAATTTGTCATTTATTTCGTGAGTCACATTAATACTCAAATATGTCTAAATTGCACTTGGGGGCGAAATAACTTTTAAGTTTTGTTGGCTCATTTCATGTCAGTCAAATAGCGTTGAGTTGCATCCGTCTTCTCCTGTTCCTCGGCTAACAAATACCTCCTTCACCCACAGGCGAGGGCTGAATCCCCCACACAGAGTGAAGTCCATCTCTATGACCACATTCACACAGCAGGAAATTGAGTTCCTACAGAAACACAGCAATGAGGTATCATGTACACTTTCACAACATTTCTCATTCTTATCCATATTTGTATAATCAAGGCTATCTGTTTTTGATTTCAGAAGTGGTATTTTGGTATTTTTCTCTGTTCTGCTTAGTCAACTTTATTGGCATTCCTCCTCCCCTACATTTTTCCCCCCATTTCTCGTCATCCCCTCCCCCTCCCCTATACTTTCCCTCACCTCTCTCCTGGCTTTGCCACCACCCCCACCCCGATCCCCTCCTTACCTCCCACTCTCCTCATTCCTCTGCACCCCCCCCCTGTAGGTCTGTAAACACATCTGGTTGGGCCTCTATGATGACAGGACATCAGTTGTTCCAGATTTCCGAGAACCACAGAAAGTAAAAGAGTTCCTTCAGGAAAAATACGAAAAGAAAAGATGGTAACATGAACCTTTTGAATTTCCTTTTGTTTGTTTGATATGATTTGGCAAGAGTAAAACTGTTTTTGAAAGATTGTATCAAAAGCAGTCAAAAGTTCATCAAAGTGGTTTAGTTTGAGATCTTAAGACTTGCATTGTCTAACTTATTTATTAGATATAGCGGTGCATACTGCAATAAATCATTTAGTTGGAAAATGTAGTTTAACTCTCTAGTGAACTAAAATGTCAGTTAAAAGTCAGCTGGAATGGTTCTACTTGTTTCTATCCATTGGGATGCAATAGAACAATAGAAAAGAGTGTTGAGAATCTCTAGTGTTGCCTCTGCCAAACATCATTTTATAGTTATGGATTGTATTAAGCATATGTTTTAGTTTGGTAGCAGGGTCTTTACTGTCTGGGACGTTCAGTGTCTACGTGTCCACATTTACTAAAGTAGTGGTGGAAATGGTTTTAATCTGTTAAACGTTGTGATTTGTGAATTTTTTTTTTTACTTCCTTTTATTTACTTTAAATACTTCCTTTTTCACAATTGGCGTAATCTAATTAAATCTCTCTATCCTTTAAAAAAAATGTAAAAACATTATCCTTGTTTAAGACCTACTAAGAAATGTGTTCTACTCTCTTCACATTGCCTCTAATAAGATTGGTCTTTTTATTACATCTGTTTGTGTGTGTGTTGATGTTTTTTCCTGAATGTTCAGGTATGTCCCTCCAGACCAGGCAAGGGCAGTCGCAAGTGTCCAGAACTCTGTGTCAGGCTCCTCAGCCAGCAGCACCGGCAGCACCCCAGAAGTCCAACCCCTCAAGACCCTGCAGCTCAATAGGACCCCGCTGCGCCAGGTAAAAGAAAAAAACATTTTCTTATCTAAAATACGTATAATGTTTTAATTTGTTTGGATAGACGCTCAGAAAGTTCATTCTACCCTCCTCAAACCACCACCACCACCATCACCACCCAGTCTCCAGGGCTGGGTCGTTCCCAGGCTCACGGCGCTGCTTCTCAGGAGAAGAAGTTTGACTTGCTGTCAGACCTGGGTGGAGACATATTTGCTGCTCCTGCTCAGACTGCCAGCTCCACCAACTTTGCCAACTTTGCACATTTTCAAAGCCAGTCAGGTAAGATATTTTCCACCAGGAGGTCCCGAATTGTTCAACATTAGAGACTAGTGCATATACGAAGTGTGTACTCATTGGATTGTCGTCATCCCATTCATTGCCCTCCCTTTATTATTTTTTATATCCACATTCATTGTCTTTGTTAATTTCTCCTTGTTTTACGGCCGCAGCACCTCACGGTAATGCAAACACCAACTTTGCCAACTTTGATGCATTCGGAAACACTGCAATTCCATCCCATCTGAGCACGTCACCCCCCTCAAAGTCCTTTTCATCAGGTATCCCCCCCTCCCCACCTCTCTCTTCCTTCCTTCCACCTTGTCTACATACACTCACCCTCACCTCAGTATTTCTCTGTCATTTCCTATCCACTGTGTCTACTGGGAATCCATTTCTACAGATGCGTCACTCTACAGATGCTTATAGCATATGCTGCTGCTGTTACTTAATACATGTTATTTGAAATATTTGGGAGGTCTCAGTGGAGTCACATAGTGCAGATGGTTGAATATACAGTACATCTCCTCTCAATCACTCTATTTTTTGTCTTTTTTTGATTACTAAGACTTCATATGTGTTGGCATTTTTCAATATATATATGTATTTTTTTAAATTGTTTATAGGTGGAGGGGTGCCAATTCCATCGAGGTCAAGTGTAGTCCCCGCTCAGCCTCACGCAGGGAGCTCGGAGGATCGCTATGCTGCTCTGGCTGAGCTGGACAACAAGCTCAGCTCCTCTGTCACTGCAGGCAGCAATGTGCAAGGGTGAGAAGATTGGCAGACACACAGACAGAAATGCTGTAATAACACTGCCAGTAAATGTTCACCATAAACGAACAGTTTATTTCCTACACAGGTTTCCTGTTTTCCAGTCTGTAAAAGGCTGGAAAAATACTGTATGAATACTACATGAATGTGATTAAATGTCACAGTGTTTGTACTGTGCAAGTGTTTTGTTGAATAATGTTCCTCCACATTGAAATGATATTGATTGATCATAATATTTTGACACTATTGACATGCATACATGTATTTCTTTAACAGTAAAAACACTTTTTTTTATTACAGGAACCTTTTTGGACCAGTGCTTGGTTCATCACCAGCCCAGAATCCACCTGTTTTACCCAGCATGCCGCCTGGCTTTGGAGGTGGCCATGATAATTACTACTACAGTGATGCATGTCAGTATCTGACCTGTGTCAGGTACCCGATCCGTTCTGCATATGCACAGATTCGTTCTGCACATGCACGCTTGATATTACGCTTCTCCCTAAACACCTACGCATGTGCTGAGCGGATCCGATACCTACAATACACATATAATGAAAAATTATTTTCAGACTAGACACATGTTCACATGTATCTTGAACTCTCATTTTTTAACCTACACCTGTTTTTCATCTAGCCGTCCCATGCACAAATCCCTTTGTTGCCGCAGCTGTTGCCCCGGAGATGGCGACCAATCCTTTCCAGGCCAACGGTAGAGCTCCAGGTTTGTGTGTGTGTGTTTGTGTGTGTGTTGAGTCTACTGTCTGCCATTTACTACATAGAGATGTGTGTTATTTCGAGTTTACCTTACTTAGTTTAAATTGTAAGTTCAAGTGAAGTAAATTCAGTGATTTGCTACCGTATCTACAATTTAGTGTGTGTGCGTGTGTGTCGTAGCCTCGTTTGGTACTGGCTCTATGAGCATGCCCGCTGGCTTTGGGAATGCTTCTTCCTACTGCCTCCCGACCAGTTTCAGCGGAAACTTCCAGCAGCAATTCCCTGGCCAGGCCCCCATCCCTTACTCTCAACCTGGAGCCTACCACCCTCAGTCTAATGGTTAGTGGCCTCCCACATCCCTCTGTCCTCTTACCCTGATCTACCTGTGCAGTAACTGTCAGTGATATGAATTATTTGTTGAATTTACTTGATATGAATCCTATGTATTTTATAATTGTATCATCATATTTATACATTGATGGCCCTGATTGGCTACCGATAGCAAGCTGGCCTCAAATCTCGTTACAAAAAAAATCCAAAGTGTGACTTGTCAGTGGCAGCTGCTGCACACTGATAAACGGTTGCATTTAGGGTAAAAAGCATAAGGGTTCTGCTATGAGACAGAAACAATGAAGAAATGTGGCATCTTTCATGGCTCCTGACACCTGAATGCAATCTGAAATGCTGGGGCTTGGCTCTGTTCTAGTTTTAGTTCCTCCTCTTTAGAATCTCAATACTTTATGGTTATTTCCTATAATTTAGCTCATTTGTAACCCTGACTATTTGTGTTTCACTGGACTGGTTAGTTGCAATAAAACAGGTGCTGCTGTAATTCCATGTTTCTTTATCATCCCTAGGCCCTGCCTTCCCAGTCTATGGTCAGAATAAGCCCTCCATGACGCCGTTTGGCCAGCCTATGCCTGGCCCTGGCATGTCCAATAACCCGTTCATGGTGAGCATGTCTTATATGTTTTCCAACTTCCAAGACTGTCAAGAAAATAAAATGGGTAAAAGATGTGCTGTGGAGGAGGCTTCATCAGCTTGGAAAAACAATTTTGAGCATTCTTTTCAATAAAGGACAATTCCTGAAGGTTTCCACTTTCTGCTTACAATCCCCCTCTTTTTTTTTTCCTTTTAAATTTCAGGCGGGAGCTCCAGCTGGGTCGTTCCCTTCGGGGGGCTCCTCCACCAACCCCTTCCTGTAGCACAGCTCCCAGTCCTCGCCACTAGAGGGCAGCATGCAGCACATATCCAACGCACCCATTCCGTCACGCTATTAGTGGCAGTGCATTTCAAAAAAAAAAAAAAAAAAGACTTTTTTTTTCTGTTTTTTTTTCCATAAAAAAAGTTTACAACAATATGAAGGTGTACAAAGGACAGCTTTGAAGACTAAGGGACTGTTATGGGGGTGGGGGTAGGGGCAAAACTGTTTGGACTATATACAATACAATATATGCTTTTTATTTTTTGTTTACAACTGTAAGCTCTGTGCATATTATCATTTGTAATCGCAATTAAGTACATGTTATGTATAACAAGGACTTAACAAAGGTGAGTATACACACACCTTGTGGAGAAAAACCACTACAAACTATCTACGTAAGTAAGGGTATGCAATTTAAGATTATTAACAGATTTCCATCCAAATCCATGATCTGTGTTGTGAAGCAACCATGGAGATGCAGGTATTTCACTTTCAAAAAGGGATCTTTTGTTGTTATTTTTTGCCTAATTGCTACTATACAGGAACTAAGGCCTAACTTTAAGATCCAGAGTCAATAGTTGCCGTTACTTAAAGCAGCAAAGCCTATGTCTTTCAAATCAGTGCAACATGCTAAGCAGTTGGAAAAGACGCTGTTGAAAACAGAAGTTTTGAGTTCAAAACCAAGGGAAGCTCCTTAAATATGAGGCCAGCAGAGACTTCAGATGTTTTTTTTGGATTTAGGTGAAGGAGACAGGCATGTCTGCTAGAGCACAAATGGAGGAAAGTCACAAGGAGTGCACCAAAATCTGTAAAACCTCTCTCCTGCTGGTTGAACATGTCACAGGAGCCAAAATCATGCTCGCTATGTTTTTAAATGTATATTAAAGATGTAAGCTTAAGGGTTGTGGGTGTGCCTCAAAATAACCAATGAGGTAGTCGTCTTGACAGGCAGTGGCCATTTTACCAGACCCTGGCTTGACAAAAAAAACTGAACAAAATATATAGGGAATGTTATATTGTATTCACCACACTCCCTTGAAATCTGTCTTCTTTGCCTTGTTGAAAAGTTTGAGAAGGGAAGTACAGGGTGAGAAGAAATTATGAGCTAATTCATAGTTTGCTTTAAAATGACTTAGAGGAAAAGGACAGATGAATCTAGGGTTTATCTCATTACTAGATCAGACTGTGACTCTGGAGACCCGGGGTCCTGGTTGTGTCACCAATGACTAACAATGAATTTGACAATGTGTGTTTCTTGTCTTACAAGAATAGTTAAGTAAATGTGTACATATATAATATATGTATAAATAAATTAAAAGATTTTTAACTACAGTTTCTTATACATTTTTTGTTCTTTATTCAAACTGTAATAATATATTTAGTGTGATAGTGATTTAAACAAAATACTTTACAGCAAAAATAAGTTCTAATTTGTTATGCAGTGGTTGCATTATTAAGACAAGATATATACTATTTACTAATAAACTTGCAACAGTTACATCCATAAACTACGAATAAAGTAATATTAAAGTGTTTATACTTTTGATGTATACAGCAGTGCTCCATATATTTTAAAGAACATATTTTACGTTTTATGATTTTTTTTATGATTTTAAGTATTTTATTTTGAAAGTACCGTTGCTATGACAACAGGTAAACTTTACAATGGCGTCCCTCCTGACGGACCCGCTGTTTGAAACCTCTGGACGAGGACCCGCTGCAAACAAGAACTTTTATTATTTTTCCGTCACCAAGTCGGACGTGAGTAAACGTATCTTTACGTCAATGAACGCTGCAACTTCTTGTTTCCACTTCCTGCGTTCGCTGCTAACTTCCCTTAGCGTCGCTAGCTTAAACTAACGTTAACGGTAATTTTAACGGCGCCTTGCTGCCACAGAGCGGCCGTTTCTACTCCCTGCTGCTAACGCTAGTAGCAGTCATTAACACAGGCGTTTATTTATTTAGTTATTAGCAGAAATCTTATTTTATTTCTTTTTTACTTTTACATAATTTAAATTCAGTACAAACACAAAGCCTAAACATTCTGATATGTGTGAATTTGAATTGTATGAACTGCTGAACAATAACTTCTGTTATTATTTTTCCTCCGTACGATTTTAGTCTGCTATCTACTTCCACATAATTTTGGTTAGACTTTTTATCATATATATATATATATATATATATATATATATATATATATATATATATATATATATATATATATATATATATATATATATATATATATATATATATATATATATCAATGTGTCAATTTAAATGTAAGTCAATGGGAGCATACAGAATATAATGTATTCATTGTGCACACTGTACACACATGTGCTCATTAGGCATGATAGATTAGAACTTCATAGAAAGTGAAAAGGTTAACTACTCCAGTCTTTTTTTTGCCGCTGTTGTGTTTTAGAAATATATTTCTGCTTAGGGTGGCTTTGGATAGAATGAAATCATTATTAAAAGCAGCAAATATTAGAGAAATACAACAGTAAACAGTTTTGCCTCGGCATAACACCTCCATTTCAGGGTCGCAGGGGTCTGCTGGAGCCTATCCCAGCGCATTTTATGGCGAGAGGCAGGGATACACCCCAGATGGTCGCCAGCCAATCGTGGGGCACACACACCATTCACACACCATTCACACACACACTCACACCTATGGGCAATTTAGATTTGCCTGAGCATGTTTTGTATTGTGGGAGGAAACCGGAGTACCCGGTGAAAACCCACGCAGACACGGGGAGAACATGCAAACTCCACACAGAAAGGTCCCAGACCCAGGCCCCAAGGCGGTCTTGAACCTGCGACCTTCTTGCTGTGAGGCAACAGTGCTACCCACTGCTCCACCGTGTCGCCCGGCATAACACCTGTAAAGAACAATTTAATGTTAAACCCTTTTATGTTTAAATAAATTGTTGTGCAGCGTATGGTGTCACACAACCATGTTCTCAGGGGAAAGGCATTCACGCACAAAGCTGTGTGTTTGCATCAACTGCTTGTTGAAATACAACAGTACTAATACACTCAGTGGCCGTCTCCAGGTGATATGGAGATGGTGGAAGATATCGATGAGGGCTGTCGACAGGTACTCGAGGCCAGGGGAACTGAAGGAGTCTCATCAGGACTTCTTGGACGACTGCTGGTTGCAGAGTAAGCATTTTATATTTAGGACAATATACCATAGAGCACACCTCCACTGTTTTGTTATATATACCACGTAGTAGTAAAAACTTCGGCTCTCCACTCATGCTAGAGAGATGAATCTGCATATTCTTTTAGAACAGTCTGCTGCTCTTATTATATCTGGCACCATATGTGCTAGGCAATAACTGGGAGAATTACTATAATCTCTAGATTGTGATGTTTTTGTGGCCGCCTACCTGTGTGTAGTAGAGATGACTAGTTTGCAACTGCTGCCGAGTACCCTAAAAAAAACTTGTCGCCTCCTCGGTTTCTGTGTGAGTAACTCGCCTACTATGCAGGTGTGATTGTTTGGTAATATGTATAATAAAAAAACTACAGTAGGCATTCTACACCGGGGAATATTATACAGTATTATTGAATATATCTTGTATGAGAACAGATTGAATGCTGATCAGGATGACAGTAAAATAACCGGCCTCTCTCCAGGTGAGGTCAACCTGGTTTTTGGTCATGGAATCTTGCAGCACACCAAAGCTTTGTGCCAAGGCCATTATGATTATCTGGAGCACCTGTCTGATGCCTTGCTTCTGCGCATAATAAATTATCTGGAGCTTGAGGATGTAGGTCAGCTTGGACGAACGTCACGCAGATTCAGGCAGGTGAGTTCCACAGACGGGGGGAGAGGAAAAAAAAAAGAAAGATGCCACCAAAAAATAAACTTGTCATCGTTTTGTTCACTGGCACACATAATCATTTATTTTCTTCATGCTTGCATCTTTTGCTCTTCAGCTATGTGGGTCAGAGGAGTTCTGGGAGCAGGCTCTGCGGCGGCGCTGCAACACAGTTTCGGTTGAGGTTTCCTCTCTGGCTCTGGAGATTGGCTGGCGCAGCGTCTTCTTCACCAACAAGCTACAGCTGCAGAAGATGATCAGCCGCAGGAGGCTGAGGACTGAGGAGCAACAGGAAGGACAGGTCGTTGACCCCCATTCAAAGGCAGAGGAATCTGGTGAAAGTTTAGAGGCAGACCAGGCATCCAGCACTGAGGAGGAGTCTTACACTGGCATTATTTCTGATCTAAACCATGGAAATGGCACTGGCACCGGTGTTGACACCAGCTCTTGCTGTGATATTGACCCTGACTCTAACCCTGAACCGAAGGTTGGCTCTGATTCCAGCGTGCCTGTGCCTGGAAAAAAGTTAGAGGAACTAAAGCACGGCAGGGTGGCAGCACCAGATCGGAACAGTGAACTTGGCAGTGCAAGAGGAGACTGCAGTGTAGAGCCAGAAAAGACACAGAGTTAAGATTTTTGTCAGATTGTGTTGCCTGTGTTTCAGGCTTACTGTTGTATTGCCATTAATATGCCACACGGCCCTCGCCCTGAAATGAGTTGGGTTTTCAAAATCAGATAAAAGTTGCCTTTTATTTGTCAAATCGAAATAGTTAGTTCAGTATATTGTTCATTTGTTAACACTCTACATGATTTTTCGGGGGATTTTCATTACTTGTGCCATGACTTTTGACTTGGAATGCACTAAAAAGAGAATAAAAGAGGTAACATAATTAATAGGTTATATTGTTTATTGTAATATATGAGCTTAACATACAATATACAGTTCAGCTGCCCGATTCTGAGGAAAACCTCTGTTGGTGCCACTCTGGTAGGAGGAGGCTCAGCTTTGTCTGAGGGGATATAAACACTGTAAGTAACGATTGGGTCATTTTGAAATAATGCACTATAACAACCCAATGTGACGCTTTCACTTTAAGTGGTTGACTTTTAGTAACTAATACATTCACTCTCTAATAAGGAAGTAATGATAATTGCTCTTGTTTTTTTGCAGATGACTCAGCGTGAACCAGAAACAGTCATTAAAGTAGCCCGTATCCAGATTCATAGATATCAGGATATTAATCTATAAATAGAGGCTTATTATTATTATTATACACCATCATATCAAATAGCATCATTTTGATACAGAAATATTCAGGATCTGCTAATCATTAATTAACGGAAAATTTGTGGAAAAGCAGATCCTATATATCTGAAAGATTTGCTTCCAATGTGGAAATGGAAGTTATCATTAAGAAACAGAGTAAAATATAAATGTAACATGACTGATTCATTGGTCTGTGGTGGATAGTATGTTTTCCACTTTGTATGGTTTCACTTTATATTTAAATCAAACACGGCACTAAACCTGAGGCTTATAATATGACGTCAGCTGGTACTCTACGCAACACAGTGTTTTATAATGTCCAGCTATCATGTTGCTGTAGTAATAATAACGAATTACAATTTCAAATCTAATATAAAATGAGACTTCTAAAAAAAAAAAAAAAGGAAAAAAGGTTAATGTCACTGTCATTTCTATTTTCAGGCGTTGCGATCTATTTGACAAGCCTACAGTTACATCATGATCTGGATTCCTAGAAGACACTGACGATGTCTGAGTCAGTAAGTGCTGTGCACACAGGAAAGAACAGTCCCCTAGGGGGCACAAGCTGCCAGTGCTAATGGCCCATCCTACCGTACGTCTCTCATACTGACATCATCGCTGCCATTACCTTCAGCGTTCCTGTCTATCTTGCCCTGCTCTTGAGTGCTGGCAAATATGCAAAAGTGATTTTTCTGTGCTTGATGAGAGTTGAATGTGGGTTGAAAATAAAATGGCTGAAAAAAACACCAGACGAAGATTCGAAAGAAAAACCAGACTTGGCAGTTGAATCGGCTGGGGAGCTGCGCCTCTATCTAAAACATAGACGGCCTTAGCGAGAGCTTGGTTCAGTTTGAGCAGGGATTAGCCAGGAGTGAGTAGAAGCCACATGCACTGTCTCCTCAGAAGGACATTTCTCCGCTTATTCCGATTGTGTGAATTTCTCCGGCTCTGCACTCAAAGCGCTTCTACTGCCTCTGATCTCGGGGCAGCGGTTCTCTCTCTCCTTTTTTAATACAACTTGACTTTGTCCTGTCAAGTGGATTGAATAATATAAGAGGAAAAGAAGTGCCTCTGCTTCATGATAGCTGAACTCATTGTAGATAGAGACCTTTAAATCAGACATTTTACTGTCTACTTGGTGTCTACCATGTCTGTCTGGGTAAATCTAGCCTGATCCAACTGATTGCAGTGAACTAATTTCAATAAATGGCCTCATCTGATAAAACAACTAATCAAATCTTAATTATATCTAATAACTTTTGTCTGTAATCAGTAGCTGTCAGAGAAGCCCTACAGCAACCAAGCATCATATTTCAATCACAGGGCCCTGACCAGATGTTTTAGTCCATTTATCCATCTATGGAGTCAGCAGATCAAACCTTTTTTGGAACCTTACCATATTTATGGCCTTATGTGTGCAAAAGAGTTTGAATTCTCCTTTCTGCTTCATATAGAGATTACTTGGCTGCTGCCTCTCACCGTGTGTCTCACCTGAAAGGAGGAGAAGCCATCCATAGCCTCGACTTCTTCTTAAGCTTCCAAACTTCACCTTTGCATGAGGTAAGACCAAAATGGAGAGCTTGAGACACCATAAGAGGATGGTGTAAGACCAAGTAAAGACCACGTAGAGGACCATGTGGGAGGTAGGATGCTCTGGTCATCTTAACTCCCTCAGACCAGGCTAATCCCCCCAAGGTTAAAGGGGCAGGCTGCTCAAAGATCAAACGTCTAAATCAGAAAAAAAACTTGGAGAAGAATAATAGAAAATTACAATACATACACAGATGATTTTGAGTTTCGAGATCAATGTACTTTCTTTTGTAACCACAATATAACGCATCCAACATTCAAGGTATGTTGCATCTTCTCAATAACCATGGTTCCTCAGTTTTTGCTCCTTTTATAGAGAAGACCGATGGACCAAATGGGGTTTTGTGTAATTTCAATGAATCAGTTACTGTTGAGTCCTGTGTGTTGACTCTACTGAAGTAATGCATTCATTTGCATCAGGCCCTATGGCTCAGCCGGGATCCTCCGTAGAGTAAATGGGAAACCCAGCGAGTGACATGGGAGTCTCGGCTTACCTGTCTCCGCCTTCCTTGACCTGGCAAAAGATGAAACCCATGAACTCTTTTCATCCACTAAGGAGGCTTAAGTGCTTTACTGACACTATGATCCATTTACAACATGACATTTGACATTTTTGATATTTCTAACAGGTTTATTTTAAAATGTACTTTGGTGAAAAAAGTCATTGAATTAGGGTTCTTGTGCACTGCTTGTTTTAAGAGATTTTTTTTACTTTCAATCCTTGATGTGACTAGAAACTACTGTTTTTCCATCTATCCAAAATATAGTTTTGGTTAAACTTTGCTCAGGAAAAACCATTTTACTAACCTCTTAGTTGTTGCACTGTGTGGGTGTCTCTGGCCTTTTGTCTGGAGCTTTCTGATGTAAAGCAAAGCCCTTGATCTTGTCCAGGGCAGCGTCAGCTTGGGACAATTTGAGAAAGGATGAACTCATATTATCTGAGGTTTACAATACTGAATTAGCCTGCATCAGTGTAGCAGCTAACTACGGTGTAAGGTCACTGCAAACATCAAAGGTCGGAAAATACCATTCACCACTGGTGGATCTTCAGAGCAGTTGTTAGAATTAACGGTTAGCATTAATTATCATGTGATTACTTGTTATAATAACATCCATTGACCACTTAATGCAATAGAATATATCTATGTATGTACATTTGTAAGATGTTATTTTAGCTTACATCGTAAACATTTGACTAATTCAATCATGTGGTTGGCATTACTCAAGAGAATTTCCTCTATAAATAATCCAAAGCTGTCTGCTTCCAAATCTGCTTTTACTCAAAGTTGTCACCTGGTTAATGGTCTTTACATTGTGTATAGTAAATAGAATGTATTGTAGCAAGAAAGCATATCAATGTTAAATACTGTAAACTTATTTAAATGTTCCTACGAATAGTAATGGTTATGAAAATACATGAGTAAAGTGAACAAGCAGACAGATTAGGAATAGTTCTCTCATGTACCTGCTCTGTAGAGACAGACAAAAGAAAAGGGAAGATGGTAAAGATGTAGGATATCATTCTCGGGGCTCTAAATACAATCTAATTTCCTATTCGTATAATATATATCCACTATATATTACGTAAATACCAACCAAACTTTATTTCATGACTTACTACACTTTCTGACAAGTTTCTGTGAAGTGTTAAAGGCTAGTTGCCTTTCTGGGTATTTTATTGTCTTCACCATTAAATGCATAGTCAACAGAAGCCATTGGGACGCTGTTAGTGACTACTGAACATCATGAACAAATATAGAGGGCAACAAAGCCTCTTAGGACAGAGCCCGCTTACGATTCCCTTTCCGTGCACTGTATCCTTGAATAGACCACACAAAGAACCTTAAGCCAAAATCCCTCCCTGGTATTTAATTCTAAATGAGTAATTACTGGGTGTGTCAGTGTGTCTTAGGTTTGCAGGTAGATTGGATGAAGGAGCTCATTTGTACGCCGGCTCTGGAGCGAATTGCACTTTCACACAGACGCACATAGGACCCTGCAACGGTTGTAAGAAGGCATCCCCGGTGAGCCGCTGAAGAACCCAGTCACTTAGCGGGGACAGACCACACACAGCCGTCAAGATGTGTGACATGGGGGGACTGGATAACCTGGTGGCCAACACGGCCTACCTAAAAGCCCAGGGTGGTGATGACAAGGAGATGAAAAAGCGCCGTCGCAGCTTGTCTCTCCCCAAGCCTGAGCAATGCGGTGTAGTACGAGCTTCCCTTGACAAGGACTACGTAGCGGTTTGTGAAAGGCAGCCTATTGGCAAAAAGTTTTTCCGTCAGTTCCTGGCAAATACTGCTGAGTATAAGCTTGCTGCTGAATTCCTGGATGAACTTTATGACTGGGATCTCGCTGAAGGTGCAACAAAAGACAAGGCATGCCAGAACATCATCAAGAAGTATTGCAAAGCTGACTCCAAGAGCTACCTGACCTTTCTCACTGGGGAGCCTGGTGACAAAATCAAGTCTGTGACAGAGGGCACCTTCGAGGAGGTGATGAAAGGCAAAGTCCAGGAAGGTGTAAGAAATTATCTGATGGACAAACCGTTCACAGAGTACCAGTCCAGCCCATTCTTTGATAAGTTCCTCCAGTGGAAAGAGTACGAGAAACAACCCATTAATGACAAATACTTCTATGAGTTCAGAACTCTGGGAAAGGGAGGCTTTGGAGAGGTAAGCTTGCTTTATCATATAATGTTTTTTTAGCATGTTGATACATTTTATAGTAAAATTATATCCATTTTTTACTTTGCTTGAAGTTGAAGGTGTCTGCTCAAATATCTTGGATATGATGAAGATAGTATCAATTTTATAAATGTGTATTCCTATCACTTCGCATCATGTATGACAAAACTATTACAAGACAATATGCATACAGCATTTTTTTACGAATTGTAATGAGGGTGTATTATATCATTGTTAGAAAATTCCTAAATGGGAACAGAGGTGACAGGAGAGGATTAAATGCCATATCATTGAAGATTTACAGCACATCAAAGTGACCATGAGCTATATACACCTCCCTTTTCAAGTTTGGAAAACTGTGCCAAATATCTCTTATAATGACAAATACAAAGCCTGAATGCAGTGCTCTCACATTGTATTAAAGAAGTGAGAAAGTGCTATGATGCCTTAAATGTTGCTTATCTTATTGAAGTCAAAATATCATTCAGTATTGACCAGGTAGCAGTAGAATAGACTGTAAAATAATATTCGTCAGGAACTGTTAGGCATTGTTAGAATACACAATAGGAACTTTTTAATATCCTATTTTAAAAGTAAACAGTACTGATTACAGCCATTGAAACTAACAAAGGACCTATAATTGATCCCTGAGGAACACCTTTACTGACTCTTCATACCAAATCAAGCACTTAGAAAAAAGCTTTACTATACAAACAAAGTAAGCTCAGCTTATTGAGGGGAAATACTATGATAAATAAAACTTGCTGAGTGTAAAATACTATTTAAATTAAAAAAACAACAACATACAGCATTATTGAGTTAAGCAGTGATTAAAAAAAATAGACTTGACCAAATAGCTCTGCTACTGGAGAATCATGTTTAACTGCTGTGTAATATATTTCATTTAGCAGATCTACTGTCCATATGGCAAATAAACAATAGTAAATCAAGACCGATTTAGTAAGTCAAGACATAACTGGCAAGGTCAAGGATCTGACTTCTTAAACACATTAAATCAGATAATTATTGCTGTGTCTACACTAAGACAAAGCAAACTATAAATAATGATCTACCTATTGCCATAATATCAGTGCTGTTGGTATACTGTAGGACTAGTCCTTAGATCATAAAATTATGAAAAATGAGTTATTAATATTAAGTATAGTTTAGTTTTTAATTTGAAAGAATGCACATTTCCATAAAACATTTTCTTTTAAAATCAGATCAGACCAATTTTATTTACCAAACAAATAGTGTAGAAACAATACAAAAGAAATCAAATCTTGTATTGATATGTCCCTCCTTTTCAACACAGCATTTGTCTTTTCTCAGGTATGTGCTGTTCAGGTGAAGAACACAGGCCAGATGTACGCCTGCAAGAAGCTGTGTAAAAAGCGACTGAAGAAGAAGGGTGGTGAGAAGATGGCCCTGTTGGAGAAGAAGATCTTGGAGAAGGTTCATAGCTTGTTTCTGGTCAACTTGGCCTACGCTTATGACAACAAGACCCACCTGTGCCTTGTCATGACCCTGATGAATGGAGGCGACCTCAAATACCACATTTACAACATGGGCTATGATGGCAAGGGTGTAGACCAGGGTATTGAGATGAAGCGCATCCTCCACTACACAGCGCAAATCACCACCGGTATTCTGCATCTGCATGAGATGAATATTGTATACCGTGACATGAAACCAGAGAACGTGTTGCTGGATAGCCAAGGCCAGTGCCGACTTTCAGATTTGGGTCTGGCCATAGAAATCGTTCCAGGGAAGACTGTCCACCAGATGGTGAGTAGAAATACACTACATCTACACATTGAGTGTTTTTGTTATGCTGGTCCACTCACTTTTGAGACATGATTAAAAAAAACTGCACAATGCATACTAAGTTTCCCACTGAAAGTCATTGAGGTGACGTTACTGTATAGGACGTACCTGTATGATGTCAGCAATGATGATATGAATCATAATGAAAGCTATAAACCCTAAAAGGCAATTGCATCTATTATTCAAAGCCTTTGAGGTTCACATACCAAAGGAGAGAAAAGAAATCCTCTCTTGCTTTGGATATATGTAGTTGATCTATGATGGACATATTTCATGTAAAATCCTCATCTATATGGTTGATGCAAAAAAAAGACAAGTAGACAATGTAGATGACCACTGGTCACTGGGGGATCCCTCTTCTCCCTGTCTGTGTTGACTTATCTCAAGACGAGACTGTAGCTAAAAACTGAACTTGTGTTCTTGGACAGGCTGTCAATCTTGTTGGGGGTTTTTATTTTAAATCCGGACAGGGATTACTGGATTGCTTAAAGATTTGTGCAATGAGAGTCTCTGAATCCATTATATAACTGATTTGATCCTTTAGGTGTCAGATTATAGCCCAGCCATTTATAGGCCACCCTTTGTGTAGGGACTCTTTGAGAGATGTCGGAGGTCCTGTTCAGGTCAGTACCTGTAAAAGGTTTCCCTCAGTGACTCAATAGCAGAGGTTTAATTAGTGCTCTAGTCTTTACCTCAAGGGAATTACCTCAGCCGTTCTTCCCACAACGCTATAAGACTCCTACTTACCTGGAGGAAGGGTAACTTGGATACCATAGTTCAGCGTGCACAGGAGTGATCATGGCATCATGTTGAGCCTGCTTGACAACATGCAAAAGACAAGGGTGTCATTGTGCCACATTGATATTGATTGCTTCTCAGATCAACCACTGAGCTCTGAAATGTGTTCTGGGTCCTGACAAAAACATATATTGTATATACCTTATGAAATTATGCTAATCTCCCAGTGGACACATTCATTTCTTTCATTTTGTCTCATAAAACCTACAGTAGACTATGCTGCACCCACCACACCTGTACAAACTACCGATGACCTGAAAAAGATTTCTTTAGGATTTACTTGCAGTAGCAAAGAGTAAGCCCTCGGCTCTATGAAAGTCTAGTAAGCTCATTATCCAGTACTCTGATGCTCCTCAGTAACTGACTGGGCTAACCTCCTACGGCCAAGGCTGGCTTTGGTCCCCTAATCCTCTTAGCAGGCATTACACAAGTCTGTCCCTGATTAGATTGAGAGATCCAGGTAAAACATTTAATATATTTAGACATAGTTTGCAAACAAGGTGACTTTACCTTGAAAGAAAAATGTCAAGAGATTGGTTCTTTGCATTATCGCTCTACACTGTCACAGTGCGTTCAATACAATCATATGTAGAATCATTCATGGCAGTTATGCTTTCCTGATGAACCAGAATACACAGGATCTGTCAAGTTATAGTTACCATCAGATGCACAGAAGATAGTTAGGAAAAGAAAAAGTGAGAAGTTGATAATAATACAATCTCAATAGCTTCGTATGGCAATTTGGCGATTTGCTAGAAAATAGTCTAAACTTTGCAAACCTTTAGTTTGATCAATGGGCTCCTAATATCAGTCAAAGTGGAAGCTTATACCTTCAATAATGGAAAAAAATAATAGGATTTCTTTAAGCTTAAGCAAACTGCCTGTAAGATTTTACTAGGCTATACAAATATGTAACACCTCATTTCTACTGACTGACACTCTGCAGTAGCAGAGAGAGTCCTGTCAGATCTTTGCCAGCTCACACGGTGATAATACATTAATTATACATTAAAGGCTAGCTATGTGTTGTCTGGGTGTTGTGTATTTCTTCCTGTGGCCATAGCATCCAGAAATGGCCAGTCTTTATGTAAGAGGCTGGAGAACAGCCAATGTGTAGACACACATGCCTCTTGACAGGTAGTAGGCTTAGCATTAGGATTAAGCTCCTGGTCCGAGGCTGCAGGTGAGGTCATGTAGAGAGAGGGGGGGAAGGAGGACGGAAGAGCAAGACAGAGAAATGTAAAAGTTAAAAATAGAGGGAAGGTGGCAAAGACTAGATTAAGGCTTTGAGTAATGCATGCAAATGGCCTGACAATCCACTTATTAATAAAGATCCACAATGACTATTGCTCCATGTAAGAAGAAGAGATCTCAACCTTTACGACTTATAAATCATGTTATGCTTTCTAGAAAGTCTTTATAATAATAATAATTCGTAGACACTTCGTGCTCACTGCTCCTCTCAATCCTCCCCCACTCTGATCAGGCTGGTACTGGAGCATACATGGCCCCAGAACTCCTGAACAAAACTCCATACAGGACATCCGTGGACTGGTGGGCCCTGGGCTGCAGTATCTATGAGATGGTGGCCGGCTACACGCCTTTCAAAGGCCCTGCTAGCAAGAAGGAGAAGGTGGAGAAGGAGGAGGTACAGCGCCGCATTCAAAACGAGGAACCCAAGTGGGAGCACAGGTGCTTCGATCCTGTCACCAAAGACATCATCGAGCAGTTCCTCAAGAAGAAAATGGAGGAGCGCCTTGGCGTCAAGTAAGAGCTTCTTCTTTTCTGTCAACCTATAGGCAAGCTGTGGTTGAATGATTTAGAATTCTAATTGTTTTTATTAGATTTATTTAAATAGCAATGCAGAGCGTTTGATATTGACAAATTATTAACCTGGTGCAATGAATGTTGAAGCAGCCTTAACATTTATCAACTAACCTTTGGTGAGGAAACCTTCAACACATTACTACACTGCTGCTTTGAAACGCTGATGGAGAAGTACGTTTCTTTACTCCTCATTAGGAATGACATGGAGGATCCAAGAAAGCACCCGTGGTTCAAGAGCATAAACTTCCCCCGTCTGGAGGCCGGGTTGGTGGATCCTCCATGGGTGCCCAAGCCCAACGTTGTCTATGCCAAGGACACGGACGACATTGCAGAGTTCTCCGAGATCAAGGGCATCGAGTTTGATGCCAAGGATGACAAATTCTTCAAGGAGTTCAGCACAGGCGCTGTGGCCATTCAGTGGCAGCAGGAGATGATTGACACTGGACTATTTGATGAGCTCAATGATCCCAACAGGAAAGAGGGAGGAGGAGGAGGAGGTGGTGATGAAGGAACAAAGTCCGGTACATGTATAATCCTGTGAGCAGCCAAACATTTGATGTCATATACCAGTAATAGCACTCAGTCATTTTTTTTTCCTCTTTTCTCAGACATATTCTAGCACACACTAACATTATTATAAAAGATGGATCATGTTTTATGAAAGAGGTGAGCAACTTTGCTGATGACAGATTGAGAAAGATGTACCACCCCTTTCTTGTAAGAATACTCATGGTTGATGTTCACAGCTCTACTCTTCACAGCTTTTCTTGCTTATATGTACATCTAATATTGTAGACTTGCGACCATGTTGATCAGAAGGACTTCCCTGAGTAATTTATACAATCTTCCTGTCAATACTAGTTTTTTTTTTTTTTTAGAGAAGTAAGCGAAAGGCTTTTGTGCCAGAAATATTATATTAGTTTACGAAGACGCTGTCTAAGAAATATTTTTTTTTCTTATTTGCAGTAGAACTTTCTGAAATGGTGCGGCTCAGCATTAAACTTGAATTCGGTCGGACACACACACCTATAGACATTTTATTTGGTCTTCTAGACCTTGAAACATTCCAGTTCCAGTATCTTCCAATGGTTTGGGAAAAGATTCTAAATCTCTTTATTGAGGCTGGTCACTGCGTTTACATGCATGTGGTTTCCCTTCTCATCACCATTTTAGTTTTATACAAAAAAACATAAAAAAAACAATGTATGTAATGTATATAAAGAAAAATATCTATGCACAGAGAAAACTGTAAGTAACATGAAATTAAGTATTTAATTTATTGAAAATGAAGACCTATTCACTAAGTCCCTCTTCTGTTGGTGCTATGAAGCTCAACTTAGTGAGATATGGACTCTGTTCCCGGGGAAGCTGGGAGATAGAGCGAGATCAGTGCAGGAACTGGAGTTCATTGCAGTGTATGGTAGAGAACATTTTAGAAGAATTGGGCACTAAATTCCTACACCAGGAATGCACAGGTTGCACTGTCCCCCACAACACTGTGATGATCCAGGGCTCTTTTCTTAGTTTAAGATGAGTGCATAACTCAAACCAGCCAGATACTAAAAAAATATATACAGCTGAGTAGAATTTGGGTTAGTGAAAGAAAAAGAAAGTGTTATTCTTGTCTCAGGGTATATATTTGCTTGAAGTTTTGAAATGTCCAGATTTTGAGCAGAGGTGAGTTTTTACCAGTAATGCTAATGAGATATAAATATATGATACTATATGTACTGTAAATATTACACATGCTACTGTAGGAATTTCAGAGGTAAGGCAGATATTTTCCTTGAATCTTTAAACATTTGAATAAAGTCAAATATATGTCTTTTAAAACGTATTTTGTCTTTTCCATGATTCTGAACGCTTCTTCGGGAGTCTTTGGGCTTAAGTGCAGAGAACACATTCAACTGAGCCATATTACGTCTGTGGTCTCTAGGCTATATATAACCGGGGAGAAAGTGCTGCTGAGGTTGCCGGTGTAAAACCTAAAAATATCATCTGCATTAATCCATTCCAGGATACTGACGGGCCAGACTGTGGTCCATGCTGCCGCAAATTGGCAAGTTCACCTCTCAGCTGATAAGGCGATGCGGCGATGACCCTTGAACCTTCTTTGCTTAAATCAATCAGCTCCAAATCCCTTCAGTTCTGGAGCACCTCAGTGCAACTGGGAATGACAAATGTGATATATCTGTGTGTGAAAGACAAACCCAGCGAGTGCTGAGGAGGGAAAACTAGACTGATGAAATGATCATTTTGAGATTTTTTTTTTCTCTAGCTGACGCTACACCACCGTTTGTTTACAGCAGTTCAAATCAAGGACAGTGTGGGCTTAGGAGACAAGGTGGATTCTTGCTCCTGCTAAACCCAGAGAGATTATCTCACATAAAGTAAGACTGCTGTTGACAGTGAAGGACAGAGCTGCTGCCTTAAGACACAGGGAGAGCTGAACGGATCACGGTGCTGTTAAATCAGACCAAAAAGGTAAGATCTGATTTAAAACTTCTACAACCAATGCAATATCTATTATCTCACAATGAGAAAATATTTTCCTGAGATAACAGAACTTTGTTTTCCTGAGATTGATCCTTGATTCATTATGTCTGTTATCTTAGGAAAAATTCTTGAGAATTCTGCAAAACTTTCTGGGTAAAAACAACATGTGTTGTTTCTAGTCAAGTCAAGCCAAAATCATAAAACAAAGATTCTATATTGAGAAAAATCAGCGAAATATGAAGTGAATAAAATGTAATAGTATATGGCCTCTTTCAGCTCCTATAATATAGTCTGTGTCTCAGCAAACATCCAAATCTGCAAAAGTATAACTAGACTTGTAGGTATGTATAATGGGATCCGTGCACTATGCAATTAATTACGTCACAATAATAAAAGAAAATCAGTCTTTGCATTAAGGAAAGCACAAGATGCAGTGATGATGACAGCGAACTTTCCCTTGCTCTGCCCGTCTTGTTTCTGGCTCCCTCATGTGGCAGCACTCTGCTGCAGTGACAGGATGATGACTGAAACTCATTATTCAGGCTCTTACTGGGTAAATAAAAAAAAGATTACACAAGCACATAAAAGCCTTCATTTCAACTTCCTGTGTATTATGTAATAACGTTTCACATGTGTGTGACACATTTGGAGATTTTTCAAATTAAAAGCGTGTGTGGACGTTTGAGTTCTTCCACACTGTTGTTACATTGAGCCGATGATTTAAAGAAAGACAGAAGTAATCTTATCTTCAAAATCACTTTTATTCCACAATTTATATCTTCAGGTCTTAAGGCACCCCGAAGAGATGTTACAAGTTGTTCTTTCAAATGCGGGTTCCTTTAAGACTGTGTAAACATAGCTTTGAATAAGATAATTTCCTGTAAATCTTTGCTTAAATTATTTCTTTACAGTGCACAGACATTGTGTTTTGTGACAAAAATACAGTGTGAATTAAGTAAATATGGTAGATAGTGTATATATATATACATTGAAGAGTAATAGATTGGCAGACAATCAGATCAACAGGCTGAAGAAGAGAGAAAACTAACAATCTTTGAGACCCAGATAGATATACAGTTCCACGTAAAGATATACAGTACATAGTTACAGTGAACTTTTTTTTTCTTTTATTCTTGCAATGCTTTTCCAGCGCCTCTCCGCCTTAGAAGCAATTTTACACCGTTTACGTGTGCGTGTCGCCCGGGCCACACCACCGATACGCAGCATCCCGCCGTGTGGGGCGGGGGCGGGGCGGCGGACCTGGTCCTGGAGGGCGCACACACATTGTTGGCTATTGCAGTGGAGAGGTGAGTAAACAGGAAGACGGGCAGACAGACAGACGGACATGCAGACAGACAGACAGACAGCACAAGACTCGGTTGTGGCGACTCGGACCACAACACAAAGATCTATCTATAATTCCCTAAATATGTTAAGGATCACAATGTATTTATATGTAGAAAGGGACTTTGTAATTGGCATTTTCATATACAGGGATACAGTGGCTATACTTGATTATCAACATATGTTCCTATGACGTCTTTGTGTGATGTGACATGTGAATACTCTGGAAATGTGTTTGAAATGATTCTACTTTCTCAATTGTACAATACGGCAAGATAAAAATCCTCTTCCACGCCGGCAATAATACAAGTCGTTCGTACTGTTTGGAGATATGAAACAAATCAAACACCCTCTCCCTGACAGCAGGAAGGCTCTAAATGAAACAAATGAAATATTAAAAAGTTGTATCGGCAATAACACAACAGCTCCAAAAAAGCTTGCTTGCAAATGGCTATAAATTACCTTAACACACCGTTACTAAAAATAAAAAGGGTGAAGGGTGAATGAACAGTGCAACAGGTGGATGGATGGATTTGATCGGAACAGGAGCAGAGCCTGTGCCTTGTTCTCTTGGGGTCTTTGAAGAGGTCAGCATGAGAATTTTTTGAAGGAAAGAAGAGTAAAAAAATATCATCAAAAGCAACATTCAGATTTTATAAGTGGCTCTCCCGTTGGAAGCCAAACTAATCTGCATCAAACCGTTTGGCCGCATCCCAAATGCTGTCTTTGTGACGGATTTGACACTTCCTTCCTTTTTTTTTTGTTTTTTTTGTTTTACATGTTTTAAATATAAACCCTTAGCGAATGTTGGGGCAGCCTCTGCATCGGGTTCTTCTAACCAGCCATTTTTTTTTTTTTTTTTTTTCTCCTCTTATTTCTTTTTAAACTCTTTCTACTCTACCACCTTGACCCTGAAGTTGACGCGGCCCAGGAACTTGTCCCTGTCGTCGTTGTTGCGGAGGTCGGAGCCCTCCACCCTGCACTCCACCGGCAGCTCCTTGTTGTAGTCCTCCTTGTTGAGCAGCAGCTTCACAGCCACCAGGGGCTGCACGTAGCTCTCCTGCATCGGGGGGGCGGGTTCAGGGGTGGGGGGGTCGACAGCCATCCGTCAAATACATCAATGTGGAGATGCTGGAACAGAATCCGACTGGAGATAAATACTTACATGGGCTTTCTTGCCGTAGTAGGGGAAGTACATCTTATCAATACGCCCCTCACCAGGGAAATACAGCATCTGGACGGGGGTGTCCCTCTGCAAAAGGACGGGATGTGTCAGTCCGTATACATTTTACATATTAGTCAGGTGAAATTATAGCAAAGAGAGTTTTTTTTTTTTCATATCACATGAGACAGGACATGAAAAAAAAGGAAAAGCAATGACCCTCTGTCGTTAGTGAGGAGATTTCAATGAAGTGGAAAACATGACGTGCTCTGCTTCAATCCACAAAAAGAACGACATTTGTGGCTCATTAGAATAAAATGACGCTGAGAATGACGCTAGGATGGGTTTAGCGGCAACCGGCATCATGAATCGTTACATAATCCAAAAAAATGTGTTATGATATAACACCCTTATATTGGCCTAATCCTGATTATTTCCGTATCATCTTACCCTAAAGCCGTCAGTGACAGCATGCAGAAAGAAATCAGACACAAAACAAACAAAAAAAAAGGAAGGAGAAATAAAAACAAGGTCAACAAAAAGGAAGTATTTAGACTGTTATGGTCATCAGGGCTTTTTTTTTTTTTTAATGAGAGAAATGATAAGAAAGACATACACAAACACAGATACAGCACATGTAAACTTTGGAATAAAAACATGTTTACTTTTACTGTGCAGTTGATATAGGGGTCCCCACGGGGCTTCAGGCCAATGATCTATAAGGCGAGCGGGAAACATGAGAGGTTGAGACTATTGAGAGAAACAGGTGAAGAAAGGCTGCTGCATGTGTGGAACCAGAATTAGAACATGAATCATTTATTTTCTGTCAGCAAATGTTAAGTAGATAAGAAGCTTGCCGGGAAGGAAGAAAACGCTAAAAGAGGGAGGGACTAGAGGATGAAACTGTACATCTGTGAAGATCCTTTTTCAAAGCTGATGCGTAGACAAACCAATGACTGATGAGTAAAATTGGGCGTTACCCTGTTCATTTTCAGGAGCACGCACGGTTTTCCCTCAGAGTATCCGTAGTTGGTGTCGGAGAGGCCGGAGCAGAAGCTCAGGACGCTCCTCTTGAAGCGACAGGTCTTCTTGTTCATGTCCTCGCTGTCGTCCTGCAGGAAATAGTTTCCCGGAGGGCAGTCCTCGTTCTTCTCCTGCTCTGTGTCATTATATCCTGGGAACGGGAAGGGAAAGAGATGATGTTCATTCAGGTGCATCAGTGGAAATAAAAATATGCGGAAGGAGATTGGAATTCAATTCAACATCGGTGCAGAGGTGCCCTTACTTTGCAAGAAGGACTCCAGGTGTTGGACGTACTGTGCATACTTTAGCGGGTCGGATTTGTTGAATGAAATGTCCAACGAATTGGGACGGATCACCAACCCTGCAACACAACGCGAGACACGGTATGAGGGAGTGAGAGCGGCGCACGCCATCCAAACAGGAGACAGAGCGTCACCAGGGGGATTCGATCTCGAATTACAGCCAAACAGAAAAAGACCGGCAAACAAGCCGATATCAAAACAGGAAGAGGCTTCAAAACAGATCGATACAAATAAGCGGCTAGATTGCCCGCCGGGTGGCTGAGAGCTCTTGGAGAAAAAAAAAAAAAGGGACACCACGGTAAGGGAGGCACTGACCTGGGTGAGGAACGCGGTCCCTGTACCTCGGCACATAGTCGTCCAGAGTGAGCAACATCACCCACATGGTCAGGGCAAACATGCCGGCCAGGAAACAGTAGAAAACCAAGTAGAACAGCAGGATGAGGGCTGGGGTAGAGAGAGGAGATATGAGTTAATGAGTGAAGCCGTCAGAGAGGGGTCATGTATAATATATCACTACAGACATCAGCCTCGCTTGAGCTCGGCCTTTTGATTTCCTACATGTCTCCTCATCGTATCTGCAGTCTTAAGAAAATTGCCATTTGGGTGTACTAATCCTTTGAGGGAAACCATTTTGGATGGAGGGGGTGGGTGGGTGGGTGGGGGGGGCGGTGCTGGCTACTACTGCTAATAATAAATGTGAGGCCATTTTTAATGGAGACTTGCAGTTTTCAAATCACACATGATTTCAGGGGGACGCTACTGTGCTCATAGCAACTGCTGCCTCGTTTATCCAACGCAGGGGGGGTGGGGTGGGGGGGGAGGAAGGAGCCACAGTAATGGAAACATCTGACTTAAAATGGTTCACCACCATCCAGCCTGCACAGCACAGATGCCCTTCTAAGTTGACACACACACAAAAAAAAGGGACGGACTCCTCAGCTCAGCTTCCTGCCGTACACCCCTCCTTTCCCCTTGTACCTCCCCAACAGTATCCCACAATGCACCTGCCCCGGTGTGTGGAAGAAGGAGAAAGAGGAGAGAGGGGATCCCATTTGACCTTGACAGGCATGCTAATGTGGGCGGCCATGCAACTGCAATGGAGCATCCCACTGCACAGCAGCACAGGGGCCCAGGCAGCCTGACAGCCCGCGCTAGCCTATAGGAGCCGGCTGCTGGAGGGAGGGTGGCGTGTCACTACCTCACTCCGGGAAAGGGACTGGGGGGGTGGGAGTGTGGGGGGGGGGGGGGGGCATCATTACATAAAAACGTGCGGGCCTGATCGGCTATGGATCGGGCCCGGGGAATTCTGTGGCACCCTCCTTTAGATGTGATTAGGTAATGAGCCGCTTTATCTGCTGGGCTCTGCACAGTCAATGGAATTTCCTGAGAATCGGATTCATGCAGATTATAAATATATATGAACATTATATATATATATATATATACACATATATACACACACATAATTATATGTAGCTATACATCTGCTGTTATCTTTGATCATCATCAC
Organism: Eupleurogrammus muticus; assembly: GCA_036785175.1. Classification (NCBI taxonomy): domain Eukaryota; kingdom Metazoa; phylum Chordata; class Actinopteri; order Scombriformes; family Trichiuridae; genus Eupleurogrammus; species Eupleurogrammus muticus. The sequence goes on from JAYKQN010000014.1 coordinate 4,115,068, forward strand.
TTGATTGGTTATTTGTGCCTCTGCAGCAGGGAGGCTGATGCACACCTTCTGGAAGCATCATTCATCTTGTTGGTGCAGGCTTCTCCTTTACACCTTCATGTAGGCCTATGATGGCTAATCCACAATGTGAATGTCTGTCATCCTAATCCACCCAGACACACAAAAAAATACAGTACGGCTGCGTCTTCAGGAGGCACGCCTATATTTATATATGAATATACATATTTATATATACATATATACATAAAGCTTTTAATTGGGAAGAGGAACACGCCAGATTAGGTGTAAGACCCGTGAATGTCAAATGACATCTGCTAATTGGCTGCTGTGTGTAACGGGGGGTGGATGGGGGTTGGGGTTGGGGTTGGGGTTGGGGGGGTCCTTACCCCAGCTGCTGGCGGTGCGTCCCAGCACCTCCCCGGTCCTCCGGTTGTAGAAGCCGTCCTTCCAGCTGGACGCGCTCTCCTTGTTGGCCGGTTTATCCTCGGTGCTCGCCATGCTGATGTCTTTTTTTTTTCCTCTCCTCTTCTTCTGCTGCTTCTTCTTCCTTTTGTCGTTGTGTTGTTGTTGCTATTGTTGTTGTGTTTGGTCCTCCTCCCCCCCCAAAAAAATATGCGATTTTTCTCCTCTTCTTCCTCTGATTTTCTTTTTTGATTCTTTTTTTTGTTGTTGTTGTTTAAATAAAAAATGCAGAAAAGCGCAGCGGGCGATGCAATGAGGCGAAGAAGCCGGCGAGGCGGCGGTGAGTGGTCGGATCAATGGTTGGGAAGGAGTGGGCGGCGAAAGAGGGAGAGAGAGAGAGAGAAGGAGAGAGGGAGGAGAGACGCTCTGGTGGAACAAAAAAAAAGCGAGAAGGGGAAGGTGAGGAAAGGGAAGAGAGGAAGAAAGAGAGAGAGAGAGAGGGAGGGGGGGGCAGTGACGCGCACGCCAGCCCCGCCGCGGCAGCTGATGCAGTGCGACCAGATGGATGAGCATTGGTACATCGGCTCGTGACGGGGACGCACGGAGACGCGCCGTTACGCGCACCAATTATAAATATAGCGCACAGCATCTTCCCGATCAGCGGTTAGAACACGATAGATACACGGCACCTACCGAGCGGAGGGATTCTCCAGTGGAGAAAAAGGGGGATGCTTGTAGCTATGGGGCTATTAAAGATTCTTTTTTTTTTCTGTTGCCTCACCAAACCAATGACCAATCACGCATGCTGTGTCTATTAGTGGGCTCTGGTTTAATGCACACACACACCTATATATAAGTAGACTCATAAATGATAGTGATCAGCATATTTGCAGCCAACGAGGATGCTATTTGTGACTGACTGGTTGAGCATAGATATTTAGGGCATTTGCCAATCCTTGTTGCTATGGCAATTGAGCACTACTGAATGTGTGTGTGTATGTGTGAAAGAGAGCGAGGAAGGCACATAGAAAGAGAGGAAGAGTACATAGAGAGCATGGCTGTATACAGATGTGTCAAAGTCAACATAAACTACAGAGTGAAGAAAGGATGTACTCTGGCTCCATCAGCGTTTTACAGCCGGCTACAAATGTAGAACGAAATATGACTTTTTTCCCTTCCTTTCCACACATGCGTGTCGTGCCAATGGTTGAAATCCACTGAAGTGACATGGAAGGAGTTTTGGTGCCTGAGCAGCAGGGGGTGAGGCCGAAGCACAGACAGGAGCAACAACAGCAAAAAAAAAAAAAAAAAGACAAAAGCTTAACTTCCAACCCCTCTGACACTCCACCACACAATCCCGGTGTGTCACACAGAGAGAGAGAGAGAATAGGAAAAGAGGGAGTTATATAATGACCCTTGATGCAGGGTTCAGCTTCATACAGGGGGGGGAGGGGGACTGGAGTGGCGATCGCAGTGCATCTAGTTTGTGCTGTCAGATTGAATTTGTTGCAAGGCAGGGTCCACCACAACTCATACAATGCGGCACCGAGTACAATACTGGCACCCCCCCCCCCCCCCCCCACACCCCCCATTTCACTGATTAGTGTGAGAGCCCGGCAGCACTGATTCATGGGCTAGTCCTGTCTGCCTTACTTGCTCTAGCACATTTCTCTCTGTGAAGGCATCCCACTGCAAGCCAAACCCACTGGCAAGAAACCGGCCGCGCCGGAGTGAGAAAGCTGAGATTGACAGTCACACCAGAGGGAGCGACTGGATGCAGGAAAGCTATAATGGATACCAACGATGTACAGAAAACTCACTTGTCCCCTATCCTGCGAGTGGACGGGCACAATCCTCCCATTGTTCAGGGAAAAACCCCCTTTCTGTGCACTCAATTAGCGCGCCCTTCACCATACCAGCACCATGAGCAGGAATACACACCCCATTTGTTCTCAGTCACTCCATCCGCGAGCTACCATAGCAACCCTCACAGCGAGGCTGGTCACATCAATGGGAAGGAATCTTTACACTCATCTAGCAGCCTGTGTTTTCTGATAATTCCCCAGGCACAAGGACACAGCATGTCCCCAGAGTCCCGATGGAGGTAAAAAAAAAAACAAAAAAAACGCCAGCAACACCTACAATGCTGTATCCGCAGGAAACGCCTCACAATCACAACAAGAGACTGATGATCATTAATATTTTTAATAGTCTGCTCTCATTAGCAGCAAAATGTTTGATCACGCAGGTATATCAGTTATTTCCCAGTGGCTTGGGATGTCAACGTTTGCCATTCAAGTCCTGAATAAAGTACATGTGTTAGAAAAATACTACATTGGACAGCCAGGGATATGACGAGTGTCAGTATAAATCACAGTTTCACTTTGGATAACAAACCGTCACCATATACAGTATATAAAGACCAACATTATAGTATTGAAAAGAGAAAAAAAAAAAGGAACAACACTCAGAAAATTGATCAAGAATGAGTTTCACAGGTATGAAGAGGAATGATATGATACATTGAAAAGATTAACAAACATGTAAATACTGTTATCTAGTGTGAATCTTTCCTTCTGAGTATACTACATACACTTAGTTTTTGTTCCAGTCATTTTATTCAAACAATACCTTTAACATATATCAGAAGCGATGATTGCATTTAGTTTGAGGGCACATTTTAGTGTTGTGAAAGAAGTAGAGATGTGCCAATACCCGTTTCCATTCCAGGCGTTACTGTGTTTATGACAGTTTTTCAGAGAGCACAGTGAACACACCACGGCTCTCCTGTCTTTATTAAAGTTGCATTTTGAAAACACCACGAGACAACACTCTTTTAAAACCAGTCACAGCGGGACCAGAGAACTCGGCTCCTTGCCTGTCTCACTTTGGTCATGACCTACCCTGCTAACATTACCCATAACACCCCTGAATGCATGTGTCTGAGGACTGAGGATCATGTACAGAACAGACGATGCATTTAAAGCAAGAACCTCTGCTTTTTACATGTACTAAAAAGTCACGTTCCTCATCTTCTGTGTTTTGCTTCTAGCGTCAAGGCTTGTTGTACCAGTTCATGGATCGGCGGAGAGCCCTCTCCCAGCTCTGGAGGTCTGGGGTGTACTCCTGGTTCGAGCTGCCAGCACCTCCGTTGTGCACTCCTCGGGGGGTGAACACCTTGTCGGTGCCCTGCAGCTTTTTCAGCTCTTCCCGGTTCCTCCAGAAGCCTGAAATAACAACAGGAGACAGAGTAAGACTCAAGAAAATATTACAGGATAATACAGGATGTTCCATAAATGCAGGATTTTTGAAAAACAAGGGAAAGGGGAAAACGAAACAAACCAAGGAGCTAAGACACTTCTTTTTTCGCCCATGTATAGATGAGTCATTATTAGCACATTGCCTCATATAATTACAGTGTACGATACAATTACAGTACAATTTCCGAGTCAGGGACCAACAATGAAAGTTGTGTGAATACAGCTGTCAGGGGCCATGTGCTCTAGTCTATTCTAGACATGCTGGATGTAAGAAGGCCAACAATTGAGGGACACTGACGAATCTGTAGGCAGCGACAGTGTATTTGGCAGTGTATTTGGGGGCATGTGTGTGGGCCTTCCCCTCGCACATGCCCCCCTAACACACTGCCAAATGACAGCTGAAAGGGTGTCAAGAGCTGCAACACGTTTGGGACTTATCGACCAACATCCCAGGCTCCTGTTTCGGTGCTCCGCATCATTATCATACGGGCATCGGCAACACCTGCTTCGGTCGTTTTAAAACAAGAACAATTCCGGCTCCTGGGTTTGATTTGGTTAGGCATCGGCGAATGTAAACCATTCTAATTACGTAATGTGAATAATGAAAGGGAAAACAGTTTACATAACGAACAGCAGTATTCCATTTTGCTTCTTTCTGACAGAGCAGTAATAAAAATAGAACATTTGATCAGGACCTTCCACAATTAAACGTGAAATGTTTTTAGATAAAAATGAAGCGACAGGAAAAAATAATGTCTTTCTGACTGCCTGCAGTAATCAAAAAAAAGAACTGAAGACAAACCTTCCTGTATAATTTGCATACTCTAAATATAGTCAATCCAACTACCAATATTTGAAAGCTGTACTATTATTGGGAAGGGTAAAAAAATGATAATAATAATAAAAATGCATACATCATACATGTTCTGTTGGGTAGACTTGTTTGTATGTGTGTCTCTGCTTACCCACTCCCAGTCCAGCGACAAAAGCAGCCCCCAGGCACGACATCTCTTTGTGTTGGGGTCTGGCTACCTTCCTACCAAACAGGTCTGCAGTCAGCTGCATGATGAAGTCATTTGAGGAAACCCCACCGTCCACCCTGAGAGGAGAGAAATATAGACAGAAAGAAGGGAAAGAGCACTCAATTACACTGCAGCTCACTTTACTGTAACAGCACCAGAGAAACGTACACCCATATTGCATTGCCAATAAAAGCTGAACTGCATTAGCAGAGGCCGCGTGCACACAAATCCAATCTGGTACTCTGTTCACTGGCTAACATCCAAATCCTGCAATCAGATATTGGAGTGTAAGCCGGAATGTTAAAGGAAGGCCCCTCCTGCCCAGACGCGAGTTAAATGCCTACGTCGAGTCTTTCTCTGCTGCAGAACAAACTTAAACACTATAATCGGGCATTGTTTGATAAGCACGGTGCGTGAAACAAACCGCTGCACCTGATCTTTGTGATAGGAATGTGAGTTTCATCTAGCATCGTCCGATAGAGCTGCAGGTTCCTGCAAAGGAACAAGAAGAGCAAGGAGAGACCGTCAGTTGGTGTGAAGGTGGGAAGTTTAAACTGTAAACTACAGTATCTCTTCAAAGTGACTCACCTGAACGCGATAGACTCCAGAATGGCACGGACCAGATGACATCTGGTGGTGGAGGGTTTGAGGCCCATGAGGGAAGCACAAGCTTTAGGGTCATTTAGAGGAGCCTTTGGATATATAGAGAGCAGGATATCAACAGTCTGGGAAGTGACAGCCTCTGGGCAAGTGTATATTGTTTCCAGGGTTACGAAGTCATCGTACAATAACAGCTTTGCATAAAAAATATAAACATTCAAGACATGCACTTACAAAGGCCAGTTCACAATGGGAGCAGAAAAAAATAGAGACCACACAACAATGTTACCACAGGGACAAAAAAGGAAGTAAATGCTTAATCTAAAGATAAGATCAATCCATGCCAATAGTCGACATCCTTTGAGTAAATACAGTGCTGTGCACATTGTGCCAGATGCAAACTGTACATTTTGACACAGAATTCTGTGTTCACATGAATTATCACATGAATTATGTTCATATCTACCTGCAGGCCGCTGAAAGAAGGAACAAAACACACTCCGTCTGAGTCACTGACACTGTAAGCCATAGCACTGGTATCCTGGACATCAGAGAAGAGGTCTGCAAAACACACACACACACACACACACATGCACACACAGCTTGAATCTGTCACATTCACTATAGGTATTCACAGCATTCATTGATTTTTTGGCCACTTGTGGTGTAGCTGAACAAGCTGAAAACACCAACACTGACGTATAGTCAATATACAGTAGGATGAATTCCTACTGTATATTGACTATACATCTATATAGAAGGTGTTAATCTGGCACATTCATTCTTTCTAGATCTTTTTTGCCTCCAACTGTAATGAAAGTTCATATTTTTTATGTTGTATGCTTCACACATGTTATATGTTCTTATTTGTACCCATGGGTGAGAATGCCCCTCCCTTCAGTCTCTTCTAAGCCAGAAGGACTGTAACATGACTCTCAAAGCTCACACAGGAAATGAAAACAGGACAATTGTCACTATTCTGCATTGAGGTGGCTGAAAGTACAAAATGTAATCTTCCTCTGAACAAATTCCAAGGCTGTCATTTAACATAACAGTATAATACCATCAATCCCAAATTTCATGTGTTTTAACTAACCTGCTGGTTGCAATGTTTCTGGCATAGAACGGTCAGGTCATAAATAATAAAACTGGAGCTATAACAATGGTGTGAAAAAATAATTTGCCCTCATCCTGATTTCTTATTTTTTGGTACTTTTGTAACACTCAAATGTTTCAGATGATCAAACTACTTTAAAACATAGTCAAAGACAACACAAGTGAACACAAAATGCAGAAGGTTCTTACTATTAAGCGAGAAAATAAGCCAAACCTCAATACAACCCTTTTCCAGACTGTTAAATCATAATTGTTGTGATTTCTTAATAGAGAGTTGGTGTCAATCCCTTTTTTTACATAGTAAAACCATGTACGTTTGTAGTATTTTTTTCTCTCTTAATAATAAAAACCTGTTCATTTGCATTGTTTTTGCCACATATTGAAAACTTGCTTGATGATCTGAAACATTCGAGTGTGGAGAAATAAGACATCGGGAAAGGGGCCAATCGTTTTTCACACCACTGAACGCCTCATCACTAACCCAGCTCCTGCGCCCATTTGATGGCGGTGCCAGTATCAGCTGCGTTGCCCTCGGCCAGATACACCACCTCGGAGCCGATCTTCCAGCCCACCACAGGATACAGGCCTGCAGGGAGAAAACCAACACTTGTGATTGGCCGATACGGACGAGACGAGACGTCGTAATCAGAACGGACATTGTTTTTTTATGTTACCCGCTACAGACGTGTGCGGTTTGCTGCCGGTGTTGATGTTCATGAAGGTACCCGTTCCCATGGTGATCTTGACATCGCCTACATCAAAGCAGCACTCTCCAAACATGGCTGCCTGCTGGTCCGCCATCTATGGCAAGGGAACGGCAGGAGTCATTTATACATAGTAAAAATGTCAAATCCTCTCTGGTTTTTGTCACTCAGAATTTAATTAGAGGAAAACATTTACAGGTGCCAGCCGGTTCCTGTCGCTGACAAGTCTAATAACCAACTTCCTTTTTAAGCATTTCAGCGTGCCTTTGACATGCTGACATGAACGAGGGCTGTCAGAGGGTCAAAGTATTATTATTTTTTTTTTTTACTATAATCACACAGATAATCACACAAGACATTGACATTGACAACTCACCACTGACATGATGGGAATGGATACTCCAAAGATGGACGGGGCTGTGGAACCAAAGTCATGACTGGTGCATCATGGGGGAGAAAACAGAGACATCAGGCACACACTCAGGAAAATGTCCATGCTGATGTACAGTGATATTATAATATAAGTGTGGAGATGTTACGGTTAAAGGTCCAATATCAGACAGATTATAAAAAGACATAGTGGTGGTTTTAAGTATAAAAATCACCTCAGTAAAGTCTGACATTTCCTCTCTCAAGCTTCTCTCTGCAGCTCCAGAAAGAACAGGTTGTGTTGTGTCTGTCTTTGTAATATTAATGAGTGGTTTGAATGGCTGTGAAAGGGGGGTGGTGACACCACACAACTTCAGGAAAGTCCTGACAGCTTGTTTGAGACACAGATTCTGAATACAGGCTTTGTGCGTTTCTCCGTTGGAATGAGCGTTTTTAAAACATGGGACCTAGGCCTCATACAACCAAAAAAGGCTATCAAAATCTCACAACATGGGCCTTTAATTTTCATACGATTTTACTGTGACTCAGACAGATGTTTGCTTTTCACAGGTACTTACAAACTGTCTTGGGTGTGTTTAAAATGTTAAATGGAATTGAAGGAAACTGCTCACTCACCCTGTATTTTCTACTTTGGGGAAAATGGAAAGAGGGAGAGAAACTAGAGAGCAGAGAAACCCACTCCAACACATCTGTAAAAAAAAACAAAAAACAACCACACACAGATATAAAGTGAAGGAAAAAACGCCACCAGAATATTACTAATAAGGGGAATAAAACATGACACACCAGACCTGATAAGTGTCAAAAATCCCTGTTGCGCTGGCATTAGAGTAGTCTGTGGCAAAGACGTGTCCTGAAACAGATTCAATTACAAATGAACTTTACAGATGGTTACAAAACTTCTGGTAAGTTTTTTCATATCCCCTCCTCTCCCATAGGGAGCTTAGGCATTTTGGAAGAATTTCAGTTGCATCTGCCTTGCAGTAGGCGAAGAGACACAAAGGCCATTCTGTCTGACTCGTTTAAATCCTGTGGCATAAATGCCATCCACTGGGCAGATTCTATATGACTAGACTGATTTTAAAAGGGACTGTGCACATACTGGGGAGCTGGTTTTCATGCTAAAACACAAGACAAACAGACCTTTTGTGAGTTTGAATAGCAGCCAGGTATCTATTGTTCCAAAGCAGCAGTTTCCCTCATCTACTGCTCGGCGAACCTGAGAGAAGTAAGAACAATGGTGAGGTTGGAAAGAGAAGTGAATGAGTGAAGGCACTTTGCAAATGGAAATATCACAGAGCAATAACATTAGAATTAAAGCGTTCAAGGTTTCCCATCGCCTGTACGAGCCCTGTGTTTTGGCAACAGTTCAGCAGTAGCAGTGTTGACCAGTTTAGCCAGTCAACGCGCACAGCCGCTGTTTTATGCATACATACAAACACACCTCCTTGTAGTGTGTAAGGGCCCAGAAGAGGCGGAAGGTGACGTGTTGGGTGGAGAAGACAATAAGACTCGCTGCAAGGGACCGCTTCTGCCTGGTCAGGAAGTAAAGCACCTTCATCATGCCATGGATTGCCTGAAGTTGTGGTAAAAACAAACAATGCACTGAATAGGTGAAGCCCATTCAAGGCTGATTTCAAATAATTTAAAAGTTCTACTCTTTGGTCCCTCTACTCTGAAGTACATAAGTTATTCACCAAAGGAAATAGTGTATAGTGAAATAGTGAAATACAGATACAGGGCAGCAATGGACTCACTTGCAGGGTGCACGATGTGTTCCAGGACTTCACCAGGTCTGCAGATCTCTGGTCCTGCCAGCTGATGAAATTATGGAAAGGAACTCCAGTTTTCCTGTCAAAGGGGTTGGAGGAAGCCGAATGAACCAAGAATCCAACTGGATTGTTATGGACACACAGAACCTAAAAGATAACTTGGAGATAAGGGAAAAGCAAAGTTTGATTACCTGTCCCATGTTGTGAAGGTGGCCCGCTGAGTAGAGATGCCAAGGGCCTCTATCTGACGCATTTGTACTCCTGCATCTACATCACAAGTTCAGCAGCAAAAGAACGAACGCATTAAATGTGGCAAGAAAAAGCGGCAGCTGAAACCAGGAATGTCTCATGTAAATTCATGTGCTGCTTGATTTAGTTAGACAGGTAATTTACACCCATTGTCCCTTTAGCATACATTACACATTATCAATGCAAGATAAGATAAGATAAGATAGGATAAGAAAATCAGCAATCCATACAACTGTTATAATCTGCATGCAAAGAGCAGTTCTTTTATGACACAGTTATTAACAAAGTGTAATTGTGTCTTGAAGATGAAGCTTTAGACCCACTCATCCATCAATATATTGAAGTCCAATAAAACAACACAACATCCAGGCCTCAAAATGAGCATTAAGCAGAATGGAAACCTATGAAAGACATTCTGAAGAAATATAATATACTTAAAATGCTTTATTTAGCAATAATAATAATCTGTCACTGGCAAGGTGAAGTGGAAAGCTAAACGTAGAGGAGTCCAGTGGGAATAAATTTGGAAATGTTTGACATCCAGTTTGGGCTTGTAACAGGACGTGCCTACATGTGAAGTGAATCACATCCAGTGGAACTCGTCAGAATTGTTGTGGCTGTTGTCACTCCCGTAACTGACCTTGAACGGCTCCCTTGACCACAGTAATAAATCCTTCCCATATTGCATTTGGATCCATCTCCACGTGTCCTACCTCTGGATACAGGGGAACAACCTAAATAAAGCAATAACACATCACATCTTTTAATTACCTGTCTATAGTCTATATGATAAGAAAGTCAATCTTATCTTAAGATCATTGATAAAAGCAGGAGAGGACATTGAGGCGAATCTCTGAGTTGTCACTTCTTATTTTACAGGTATTACATGTATGTAATTTAATCTCACTTAACAGAGATCTACTTTGCTTGTGACCTCTTCTTAAAAGGCAGTATATTCTACACCACAACAGTTCAATACTTAGTTCTAGAGGCCTGAGGAAGGGCAGAGAGAAGGAGATGAATACCTTGGTGGTGCATGATCCCCGGGGGTTCGCCTCCTTGTCATAGACGTGACATTTGATGGTGGTTGTGCCGACGTCCACCGACAAAATGAAGCTTTCCTTCCTGAACCCGTTCCTTTGAGTCCCCATTGCAGACTCGTCGAGACCGTCTCAGCCAGTTCAAGATGAGCTGACCTGGGACCGCGTAAGTCAGCTCATATTGATCTCGGTTATAGTCTGAATGGACAGTGTGTCCTATATTAAGTTAGCTAATGTGTACCGGCTGTAGGCTGTAACTCGACCTTCGAACCCTGTTTTCTCCGAAGCCCAGTTCCAGTTCAACCCTTTTTTAGCTCACAACCATGCATCGCTGCCGTGTATCTGTTTTAAAACATGAGCCTGAGAAAACGATAATTAAGAGTTCGCCAACTCAAGAATTAAGCTAACTATTCCATCGGTCAACGTTGTTAGAGTTTATAAAGATTACAGCATATAATATTACCGCTCTGTAAATATATCACAATGCAATCCAACATTGTCAGAATATATTCAGTGTCCAGCTAACAACGCAGCTTCCGCGAAATAGAGCAATTCCGAAAGTAAGTTGTTGAAAATCGCAATAACCACAGCGATTAAACAGCTCCATCCGTGTGGGTACCCGTAGTATTTGGTACGCATGCGCAGTGCGTAGGACGGCGAGTCACATGTGGATGTTTTTAGCTCTACGCACGTGTGCTTGTTAGCCGCGGCTACAACTAGGTTTCCCCGGCCTTGTGATTTCGTGTTGCTGAAATACTGAACATGTCAAAAACAAAAGTAAGAGTTGCTTTGCATCAACATTTATATCGAGCCGGCTTCAAACGGCGCCAATTAGACTGTTTAAGCTAGTGTCGTGTTGCTAATGTTAGCTTTAAAAAACAACAAGCTAACGGATGAATGAAAATGGTTAACTTACGACTGTACAAACTGTTTTATAGTGATTGCTTAATTTTTTTTGCATTATGGTTTAACTTTAGATGTTTCTTTTGTATTCATTTATAGTTATTACATTTATAGAGGACTCGCCCCTCAATTGCAATTTGAGAATTAAATGAAGGAAATGCTGTTAATTTCAGACTTAAGCACTTTACTACTTTATTCTAATAACATGTTGTTGCAGTCACAGTATTTTTGAATGGGTTCTTTCAGACTACAAGATGTAGGAAAAGACAAAGTAAAATCGTTGTCAGCAATGAGGTCGTAGAAGAGGAAGACAACCCCACCACTGGTAGGTCATGACCCTTCAAATAGAGCACATACCTTCACCGAGGCCAATGGTCAGTTTTCCATCTGACATGCTGCAAAAATGCAGCATAACCACTATGTGTGATTATATTTCTAAATCCATTGGGATCACCAGGGCAAAGTGCTCTCAACTGCTCTTTTAACAAATAACATTCCAATCAGCAGGAACCACTAATAAACATTTGCTGTTAAACAAATATCAACCCAGTAGTTTATACTATAATCGTATTCGGGCTGTGTATGACCATAACTTTACGTCTTTCAATTTCTGTTTTTTCAGCCACAGAAATTATTGAGACAGAGGAGGGTGAAGACGCGGTCATGGTTCAGGTGATGGAAGAAGCAGGAGATAAAGAAGCAGGAGATAAAGATGGTATTACAAACATGTGACACATTGAGACGTGACTGAATGAAGGTTTGACCGATGTCAGTAATGATTGTCTCTTTAGATTCCCAAATAGAAACGGATGTCGAGGTAAAAGGAAACACAACCACAGTAACTGTGTCATGGGAGAAGAAGAATGTGGAACAAGAGGGCAAAGATGATGAAAACGAAACAAATACAAGTGATGAAATCACCCACAAAGAGATGCCCGATGGTAAGATCCTCTATGATTATCAGGTAAAATCTCATCATATAATACCAAAATGAGTGACTTCAAGCTGTAAAACTACAAAATATAGCTATAATTTCAAGTTCGTAAAACAGCACTACTCTTTATTAAATGAAGACTTTATTTTTATAGTCAGTTTGATTCATAACTGCAGAAGTAGTAGCAGGACTCCCTATTAATACCAGCAGTATTTATCAGTTATTTCCAAAGTTTTAAGAAAGTTCATGAAATGATTCTAGTCATTCCATGTTCTTAAAATCCAACCAAAATGCGTCACTGAGGATTTTGTGCCAGTTAAGAGGGATTTTCTACTCTGGAAAGCTTGATAAATACAGGCCAGCTTTTATGTTGTCTGAATGGAGAGTATCAGTAAAATCACCCTTATTATTAAATAACATTTAATGTAGGCATCATAAATCTGAAACAGCCTTCAGCCTTTCTCTACTTGGCACTCAGTACTTCCTGATTTAAAAAAAAACAAACAAAAAAAAACATTTTATTTATTAAGGGGTTAAACTCCTTCTTAAATCACATTTATATTTTCCCCAATTTTTCTCTTAACGTTCAAATCTTAGGACTTCATGATTTCATAAAAGTATGATGAAATATATGCTGTCTTTAAATCATGACTGCATATTGTCTAATGAAATGTTATTTATCACTCAAACAGATGTAATATTAATGTGTATTTATTTATATGTAATTATTCAGTTTTAAAGTGATCCTCCATTCAGAAATCTATTTTCAACATTGTGCACTACAACAGAGGCCACAAAAAAGCATTCAGGTTCTAATAGTCATCACTCACATTTTATTTATTTTTATTTTTTTTGCTTTTAATCAAATCATGTTTTTTTTTTTTTCTTCTTTCAGGAGAACTGGCTCAGAGCCTCTCACCAGAGGAAGCTCCCAGCCAGACCACTGAGGCAAAGATGGAGGACGTCGAGGATGAGCAGGGTATACAAACAAATATAGAAGAATTGACTGAATGAAACGCTGAGCTGTGCCGGTAATAAAGCTTTAATCTCCAGAAACCCAGGTGACGGACATCACTGTGGAAAAGAAAAGTGAACAAACCATCACTGTAACCTGGGAGCAGAAGAATGAGGAAGGAGAGTGTGACGACAAAAAGGAAAGCGAACAGATGACTGACGAAAAGACGACGGGTAAGCAGTTGATTCTTTAACTTTTACATGTTTTCTTTCCTTGTTTTATTTTTGTATTTTGATTCTCATAAATATAAACTATACATTCCTGTGTAAAATCAGTCATTTGTAGTAGTAGACCTAAAAGTGTGGCACTATAACAACCCACCTGAAAATTTAATGGCGAAACTGTCATGTGATGTAACTCTGAAAATTTGGTGCCAGATAGTTTAACCCTTTTTAAAAGATAAAAAATAGATGTTATTAACTAGTTTTATATTGTAGGTGGATTCAATATTTAAAATATATTAAATATATTTTCTTTTTCAGCTACACTATTTGAACTATTGTAGCAAAAACACACAAATGCCAAGAAACCAACACGAACACAAAATGTACATTTTGAGAAACCTGATAAATGCTTCTTTAAACTAAATTTATTTTTTAGACTTTCTCATCTTGCCAGCCATGATTTGTCACTGACCATTAAGCATTTATTAAATCAATCTTATTTTGTAAAAAAATGTAAAACTAGTAGAAACTCTCTGTCTTTAACCCTTTAAGCTTTATTCTTACAATCGAAGGCAGTATTTACCTGATCTTTCTGAAATTAACTCGGATCCTTTTATTCATATCACTGTGGCTTTGTATTTGTTGCAGTTAAGAGGAAACGGAAAGCTGAATCCACAGCTGAGACGTCCCCTTCAAAGAAAACTAAACTCATCAATGACGGTGCGCACACAATCTTTGTTTTATTCAAGTTCTGTTAAGTGATTTTTTTTTCCCCCCATGTTTCTGGAATGGTGACCTCAAACATGTTTTATCTTTTTAATTACAGGTTTTTGTCTTTATGTTGGCAATCTGAACCACAAAACCAATTATGAGAAAGTCAAAGATTCTTTAGCAAATTACTTCATGACACAAAGTCTCCTGGTTCAGGACATTAGATTAGACCGGTCCAGGTAAGTGTGTGTTTGATTGACTATGTAATCCACATAATATAAAAAACTGCTGCTATTAAAAATACTAAATCCAGGTTTTGCTGTTGCAGAAAACATGCATTTGTGGATTTGGCCTCACAAATGGACCTAAATAAAGGCTTGAAGTTAAACGGAGAGATGATTCTTGATAAACCAATGAACATCGCCAAAGCAAAGGTCAAGGAGGAAAAGGTGAAGGTGAAACCTACACCAGAGGAAAAAAAGGGTAATTTAAATACTATATCTTTATATGTGGGTGCTGTGGTGTTTCTGTATCAAACCACAAGAGGGCATTCATCGTAGAGTTTTGAAGACGGCTGCATCTTCTTTATCAACTTTGATATGGATTTATGATATAATGGATTAATGAACTGTCAATCTGGGAAACCCAGAGGAGATTTAACACACATCTTTAATGGCGACGGCCTTGTTGTTTTTTTTACAGCGGCCAAAAACGCAAAATGTGTGTTTCTAAAGAACCTCCCATACGACACAACAAAGACAGACATCCTGAAAGTTTTCCCCACCGCGGTCGCCGTCAGGTTCCCCGGTGGAACCGAGAGCCCGAGTAAAGGGTGAGCGCTTTAAAATTCTGCATTAAGATCCGCTTTCCATGTTGTCATCCAGTTGATATAAAAAGTCCACACACACCCTATTGATGCCAGGATTTTAATTAATTGAAAAAATGGCAGCAAAATAAATCATTTCTTGCACAACTCAGTTGGCAAAAAATTTGAAAGGTTTAAAGGATCAAAATTTAAAAAAACAAATAATGTAAAATAACCTGGTTGAATAAATATGCATAAAGTAAAATCTGCTACAGCACCTTTGGTTTTTATTATAGCACTATACATGTCCTCTATTTGAGGTCAATCAACAGGTGTGTGCTGATTCCAGTTTAACGTGAGTATTAATGTAATCTGGTTGAATCTGAACACAGCCACATCCCTGGTTATAAGAGGGTGTTCACACTGGTGCAACCTCATTATCTCATTTGTTGCTCAGTTGCTTCATCTCCTTGAAAGATTTCCTTCTGATTTTCCGTTTGCACAAGTTATAGGTCACATTAGGTTTTTTTAGCATCACAAAAACCTAGCATTTTAACATGGGTGTGAAGACTTTTTATATCCACTGTATGTGCATGAATACATTGGTGAATATATTACGTAAAGTGTTGCTTGTGTTGAAATAAATGATTAATACATCCTTATTCATTTGACAGTTTTGCCTTTTTGGAGTTTGCATCTGAAGCCGCCGCTAATAAAGTACGGCGGCGTAAACAAGCCGCCAAGATCCAGGACCGGGTTCTGGTTTTGGACTCTGTAGGAGGAACAAAGGTGTCTGAAGTCAGCGAAGCTAATAACGACACAAAAGGTAAAAATAGACAGATGAGGAAACATAGTAAATGATTCACAGTCTGTGGTTCAATTTAAACATTTTTCTTTTCTAATTAAGTATTAACTAATTTGAATAACTTTGAAATTCGAATATTTAAAAGATTGGATTTGTTGTTTTTCACAGCTGCGGCTCCTTCAAACATTTTATTTGTGAGCGGGCTGTCCTGCAGCGTGAAGGAGAAACAACTCAGGAAAATCTTTAAGGCGGCCATCTCCATCAACATACCTCAAACACCTGATAGCAAGAGCAGAGCGCGGGGGTGAGCGCATGTACTATTCTGTCTGTGAACAAAAGGATTTTAACTTCTTCAAGAAACCTCTCCATAACTTTAATTCCCTGCAGATTTGCGTTTGTTGAATATGCATCAACGGAAGATGCTGAAAAAGCCCTGGAGTCATCCAGAAACCTTCCGATCTGCAAAAAGGGGGTCAGAGTCCAGTTCTCTGATGGGAAGGAAAAGGCCAAAAGTGCGTGAGACAGTTTCTGTGCAATTTTTTTATGGTTCTTAGGATGAAGTGCCTTTTGATGTCTATAACATAAGTGATGAAACGAGTAATGCAACACATTTTGTTCCTTAACAGCCCTCCCAAAAACACTGATTGTGTTGGGCCTCTCTGAAAAAACGACTGCAGAAACTCTCCAAAAAGCCTTCGATGGGGCCGTCAATGCGAGAGTCAACGTAGATGCTGAAACAGGAGTTTCAAAAGGGTGCGTAGAGTTTTCTTTTTATGCTTGTAATTCCCTTCTAAATCAATTGTTTTCCACTTCATTCTAAAAGTCTATTTTTTTCCCCCTTTTCCTTCTCAGGTTTGGTTTTGTGGACTTTGAGAGCGAAGAAAGCTGTAACGCTGCCAAAGATGCCATGGAGGACTGTGAGATTGACGGGAAAAAAGTAACCGTGGCTCACGCCAAAGAAAAGAAGACCAACGCAGCCAGGCGTTGTGGTGCACGGCCTGCAGCAGGCAGAGGTGGAAAAGGCACCAGAGGAGGTAACACTGTAATATATTACAGTATATTTAATAGGGACAGTGCACAGCTCTGTGATTAAAGCACTGGAGCCGTGGTGTCAAACCTTCTCCTGCAACATGAGGACGGAACTTCCTTCCATTTCAGTGGAATGTTTGAGCTTCACTGTGCAGGATGATGCATGTGCAGGGTTTGACTCTTAAAAGGCTGTTTTCACATTCACCTGCTTTAAAGAGTCTGAGCTCACTGAGAATCTGAGTTGACCGTTGGCACATTATCGTCTCAGAGGTTAGAATGGCTAATTTTTAAAGGGAAAGTGAAGATGCAGCTGTCATGAAACCAGAACTGTTTAGGTGATATGTGGAAAATTAGGATAGTAGAGTATTTACTTACATTAAAATAGGAGACATTTAGATTGCTTTTTTAAACTTCTATAACTTCCATTTATTTTTTAATTCTTAATAAATATAATTATAATTTTTAATTATCTATCTTATAGCCTACAGTTTAGAGGTTTGTGTGTTAAGGCCTAATATTGTGGGTGTTATTTTCGTTTCACTTATATATTCTGATAGGAACAGAGAGGGATTGTTGTGTTTTATTTTCTTCCTATTACTTTTGACTTTTTAGGATTGAAGTGAATGAGTTTTGAGAAAAAAAACAACTTTTGTTTTTTCCTTGTAGGAACAGGACGTGGATCTGCCAAGCCGAGGGCGGCGCGACAGTGATGGTGTTAACTATCTTGACCATCCGACACAGACGTGATCTACAGAAAACTCTACTTCTGAACCTTTTATGATAGAAACAATCTTGAATTTTTCTGAGGCACGAGTCCTTTAGCTTTGAATGGCGCCTTTACAACAATCCCTGCCTATTTACGGTGTGTTTGAACCCATGATACAAAAATTACTGGAGTAGTGCACATTTCTGTGCGCTACCGTGGGGAAATAGAGGTGTGCATTTGCGCGTCATAGTAATATTCTATTCAAATGTGCCATTATAGGAAAAAGGCTGGTAAGACTCACTGACCATTAATGGCACCAAAATAAATCACATTTTCTACAGAAAATTACAGAACAAAATAGCAAATGTTTGACCAAAACATTTTAATAATAAATATATACATATATAGTTTTAGAACGCCTTTGATTTTCTGGTTTTTATTTAGATTTGTGCAGTTTAATCTCTCATTCGACAGATAGGATCTGGATTATCTTGCTGAAGGATGAAGGTGTAGTCCTTCAGACATCATCTTCCCTCCATGCTGATATACAGTGGTTATACAATGGTCATTTAAGCAGCAGAAAGAGTGGCACTTGTATAAAATGTTCAGATCAGCTTTCAAGACTTCATTTAGGTCCATTACTGTCAAAAGGCTATCAGTCTATGGTGTTGATTACTAAAGAATCAATGTCTCGTTTCAATAAATAAGGAAAAATGTGTGTTCTTAAACTTTTAAACAGGTGTGTAAGGAAAATGAGTTAATAACAGGTGTAAGCATTCATATGTGAATTTATTAATGAAATATTTGTTTTTGGTTGTGGCCTAAAGCTGCTTCTGTTTCTGCTTCATTCTGCAGCAGTTTTTTCCTCTAATAATCTGAAAAAGGAATCGAGTTCTTAAATAGTGACGCTACCAGATCCCCAGTCTTTGCAAACTTGTGTTTTTTAAGGTTCCTGGTGTATTAGCAGGAACACCATGCACCTAAATACTAAAAAAATGATTGAGTTGTGAAACATGGGACAATATTCATAGAACACCTTGATTTTCTCGTAAAGGGGAAAAATACAATTTAAGATATGGGAACTTTATTTTGAAAACCTTTTTGTTTTTTGTATGAAATGTCAAGATTTGTTTGAGTGTGACAATGTCTTCGAATTAATTCTACTTGTAACTCATGTTTTCTACTTTTACTCATCATATGAAAAGGAAATAGTTTAATTTGTATAAAATTCACATAATGTGCGATAACAGCCAACGTTAATGTTGAAATGTGGAGATAAAACAGACTTTAAAACCAAACCGGATGCGTTTTGTTTTGTTTTATTCCAACAAGAAAGAAGCTAAGCGGTTAATCCAGGATTTGCTGAGCTCTCCAGCCAAGTAACGAACGCTTTCTTCTCTCGTCTTTGACCTGAAATAACACCAGATTCGCGTTTCGGACGCAGCAAACGGTGACGGACATTCCTCCAATGTGGAGCCCCCCTCCCCCCTCTCTGCCCCCCTCCCTCCAAGTTGTAGAAATTCAGCCCCAAAACACAGGCAGTGTCCTCCAGTGACCTCACATCCTGTTTTCACCACTTCCTTTCTGAATGGACCGGTTTGGGACGGTCCTGCCGCGGCGTGGACCCGCGTTGTGTCGGCGCGTTTCTGCGGACGCACACGGCTGCCGTAGCGCGGTCACGCACGCACGCGCGCGCGCACACACACACACACACCTCCCGCAGCTATGAAACATCTGGCGCGTTGCTAAGGAGGACGAGGAGCTCGGTAAGCTGCTTCTGTGCGTTATAAACGCAGGTAACGTCGAATAACGCGATGTTTGGTGTTGGTGGTAAACGTTGCGAACTTTCCCTGAACGCGTCTTTATAGTGAAGGAGTTAGGCTTTAACCAAGGGAGGAATTTTAATGAAACTCGTGGACGAAGGGCTCGAGTCCTTTATTCGGTAAAAGGGACAATGTCAAACTTCCCTGTGGTTTAACCCTGAAAACTTGGCACCAGATGCTTTAACTTTTCTTTTTATTTTTTTTAAATGAAAAAAACTTGCTATTAGCCAGTTTATATTATAGGCGGATTAGGTTACACCATTCAACAAAATCGCACACAAATAATTATTGTAAAAAAACAACAACATACAAATAGACTTTTAAAGAACAAGAAACCAGTTTAAACGCAAAAGGTACGTTTTAAGGTACTGACTTTTGACTCATTTTGCAAACCATAATTAGAAATACTTCTTCCAAAAAACATTACTCAATAAAATAAGTAAAAGTCTTGAATTGAAAATGCCACTTTGAAAAAATAGTATCAATGAGTTGTACTTAAAGTATCAGAAGTTTGAAGTACTCATTATGCAGGCTGTTGTGTTTTGTTATACTTCAGTAGGTTACTAGCAAAGTTCTATCAATTATTAAATTCACCTTAAGTAACTAAAGCTGTTAAATAAGTGTAGTGCAGTATAAAGTACTAGTGGAAGTATAAAGTAGCATCACATGCAAATACTGAAGTACAAGTACTCAAAGTACTGCATTGTCTACTACATTTCTGGTCTTCTGAGCACTTTGCACCACAAAGGTGCATTCACCCATTCACATACATTCATACAAAGTTATTAGAGTTCTCAAGTACATGTACTTAAGCTACTTTCAGATATTGTATATTTGTACCTAAAGCTATAATAGCTCATTATCTTAAAGTACCTGCATCTTTTATGTGGATAGGATCTGTCATCTTTGTCAAAATTCGCTGCAATTTTTTCCCTATTTAAATAAAAAAGAAAATCTTCTTCTGTATATCCTTGTAAGGAGCAGCAGGGTGACCCTGCTCGCACAACAATTCTGAAGTCCAGCCATAAATCGCATCTGGATTGAAGTCTGGACCCAGATTTGGCCGCTCGGCGGGCTTGAACAGTGCTCTGTGGCAGCTCTCTGGGGCTTTATGTTTGGAGCCTTTTGTCTCGCTTGGAGAAATAATTCTTATCCCGAGTCCTGGTTCTCCTGCAGACCGCGGCACGTTTTTCCTCTGTTGCTTTGTGTTTTGTTGTGTTCCTTTGACCCTCGACCATCACTAGCCTTTTATAATTCCTGCTTCAAAAGAAACGTCCCCACAGCTTGGTGCTGCGGCCGCAGGGGGCCGGCGTGTCTGGTGCTGTTGAGCTTGAACTGAACATGAATAAAAGTCTGTTTTACTCTCATCAGACTATAAAATCATCGCATTTTGAGGTATTTCATTGTAAATGGGGTGAGTGTTTATGTGTTTAAAATATTAGTTTACATTCCCCTTTTGCTATTTAATCCTTTATCTATTACTGATCATTAATTATTAAAACTATTATTGCACAATTGAAGGAACTCATAGGATTATGTTTCGCTGTGATCACACATGATTAAAAAAAGATCGATTGATTGAGGTTGTTAAGTGACAACAAGATTCAGTCAATAATGAGGGTCAAACGGGGCTAAAGTGCTTTACTTTACTCGGTCTGGTGGTGTTTTTTTTTTGTGCTCACCTTATTGTGGTGGGGGATATTGAACATGATCGATGCATGCATGGTGCAAAGGTTCGTACATATTACAGCCAACGTTGCACTGGCTTGTTGCATAACACCACAACACTGTATCACACCGACGCACTGGGTCATTAATTGTGGGACATTGTATAACTCCACATCGATATAGCTGTCAATAAGTTGGGTTGAGGTAAAGCGTGTGTGTGTGTGTGTGTGTGTGTGTGTGTGTGTGTGTGTAATAAGTGCGGGGCTGAAAGTGTGAAAGCAACTTGAGATTTGATAACTAGCGTTTTTTTTTCTTCTTTTTTTAATACAATGATAAAAAAAAATCCACCTGCAATCAGATGACCCTGAGGCTAACTCCATTGTATTTGTGGAGTTGTGTTTAAATAACGGGAGTTTTAAACTGTTCTGACAGACCTGAACTCTGTTAATATTTACAGTCACAGTGAAATTTCCTTTCTTCCTCTTCAAATGTTTCCTGGAAGAAGAAAGTGAAGGAAGCTTTGAACTAGGCGTTAACAGGATACCAGAGCTGCAAAGATTACTCAGTCCATTAGTTGCCAACTATTACATTAATCACCAAGTATTTGTCATTTTTTAAGAAGAAAATGACCAGATCATGTTGGTTCCAGCTTTTCAAACCTGATTTTCTGATTTCTTCTGTCTTCTATAATAGTTAACTGATGATCTTTGGCTTGTGGACTGTTGATCTGGACAAAAAAAGACATTTTAAGTCGGAGTCTTCAGCTTTGGGAAATCATGATTGACATTTTACATAATTATAGGAACCAAACAACAAATTGATTAATGATTTAAATAATTAAGAGTTTAATCAACTGTTAAAATAGTCGATAGTTGCAGCCCTATTGTATACCAAGGTATTTAGAAAATGATGAAGGGCGTTGACCTGAACCGTCAAAAGGAATTATACCACTGATGACTCATGGGAAGATATTTTCTAATGTTTGGATTCTACTTTTACTTTATATTTATATTTTGGCCAAATATCGAGCCTCATCTCCTTTTGAGTTTTGCTTCATTAGATTCTGTAGGAGTCTACCGATGTCATGGCTCTCTTTCTTCCTCAGATTTGGGCCTGTTCACTGTGTTAAGTTTATTTATCCACACGATTCTATTATGCTGCACCGCCTGCAGATTAACAAGTGTCACCGGGTTCTATCAAAGAAGGGTGTTTATTAGCTGTCTATTCATTATCCTGAGGCCATTAGTATTTAAACTCAGCCTGACTGGTCTCAGCATTAGGCACACAGCTTTGCAGGTAAAATAGTATTATACATACTACAATAATTTCTGTCTTTTTTTTTTTTACACAAATACTGCTCCTATCAGGAATGTGTGGAGAAAAAAAAATCGATACACCTACTTTAGTGACTGTTTAATGACGCGTTCATGAGTCTGATCGCTGTTGCAGTTCAGATAAGTCGCTTCTTGCCACAGAGGTCGTTTTTTTTTTATTGGGAGCTCAGGATTTACACGGCAGGTCAGGATAAGGTGAGGATCCTCACCGCTGCAGGTCCTAATAGAGGATCCTTACAAAACAACGAGAAAAGTAAATGAATCACCCAGTTTGGGCGGCCATAAATCATGTGAAGCCCTTGACCGGGATTGAAGTCGCAACGCTTTTGCTGACCGGACGAGAATCGCAGACTTCCTTCTGCGATAAGAACCTTTCACGCGAGTGAAAAAGCTGTTGGAGACACAGTCAGGTCAACCGCGCTCTGCCTGTCTTTGCTTTGCTTTGTAGTCGTTGCACTTCGGACATCATGAAGACCAGCGAGGTGAAGATCATCAACCAGGGTCAGGAGGACGAGATGGTAAATATCACCTCCTATTTCACCACTCCCCCCCCCATGTCTGTGAATGACTCACTAGCATACTGTATACTGTGTACTTTTTCATATTCAGAAAAATCTCTTTGGTAAATGGTTGCCCTTAGATTCTTTAGAGAAAGAATCTGCATGAAAAAAGTAGAAGAAGAGCATAGACACTATAAATAAATAGGAGCAAAACTTTTAGAGATTTGTGACAGGACACAAAGTTTATAATCCAAATATTTTTTTTAGAGGAAAACTGTTTAATTTGAGCATGGTATTTCTCACATACAACAGGTCTGGAGGGGGTCTTTTCTAATCGTTTATGTCTTTGTAATTGTCAATATGCAAATGCAAAAAATATCAGTGTAAAGGTCCGTTGACGCAGCTGTGTGTTGGTCTCACCCTCCGGTTCCTATGCAGGAGGTGTGGGGGTACCGGCCCTGTCTGTGGAAGATGATCCTGGTGGGCGTGGGCTCCGTGTGCTCCGGGGGTCTCCTGCTGCTGCTGCTCTACTGGCTGCCCGAGTGGGGCGTCAAAGGCACCTGCACGGCCGCCTCGCTGCGGGACGCGCACACCCTCCTGCTCAGAACCACGGTAGGGAAGCAACCTCGCTTTGACTTCTCTGGCGTTGACCGCGATGTGCAAGGTGTGCACGGAATGGGGGGGGGTAACAAACAAACAACTGTTACCCCCTTTATTCCAAAGCCAGTGGCATCATGTCAGCGGCGGTCCAGGCGTTAGGCTTACAAAAATTTAAATGCAGCAATCCTGGTGTGATTTGAGAGCAAAACCAAGAAGCTGTAAACTATTGATAATCACTACTAATGCATTAAAATAGCCTTTATTGAGCTACTCATTAATCACATTTAAATCTGATCAAAGTACCTTAAATGTATGTTTTTAATATATACGTAGATATTATATAAACCTGCTTAATCCGATTTAGAAGAGCAATGCTTTTGAAGTTCTGTTTTCTCCAATTGGAGGTACACTGGTTTGTCATGTCAGGTGTGTTCTCCAAGTTAGGAAGGGCATTGGACTTAAATTAAAGCGTAGACCAATATTTTTCTAACTAATATTTGTCAAACATGTGAGTGTGAGAGACTGGAGCAATGTAAAATCTAGGTTCAACAACATCAAACCTCAGTTTTGCTTAAAAATGCTCCAATAAATTGCCTAAACACAAACCAAATAAGCTTCAGTGATATTTGACATGTTAAATATACGTTTACTGAGTGATACAAGTCTGAGGAGTAAATGCACTGATACACAACCTGGACTCTGGACACATGTTTTCTCCTCATGTTTTCCTGCGTTAGTGGTGTTAAAATTTATTTAACTTTTAAAAGGCCTAATTATAATAAAAAATGCAACTACTATAGTCATGCCTCTGTCTTTATATATATATATATATATATATATATATATATATATATATATATATATCTTTAAAGCCTAAATTTATATAGCTGTATATAAAAAAATGTTTTATGTGTGTGCAAAGTTGCAACAGCAGGCGTTAAGGAGTTAAATATATATGTATACATATATATGTGTGTGTGTGTGTGTGTGTGTGTGTGTATGTGTGTGTGTGTGTGTGTGTACGTACTGATTATTGCACACAAATTAGTCCTACTCCATCCTTACAGTTGTAAGCCTAGCTAATCTAAAGTGGTGGATCCACTGACAAACCAACACCGGTAGAGCCAATAGTGAGGTAACAAAAAAAAGACTGAATTCCACCTCTGTGTTCACATGTGTCTCCTCCTGAATTGTGAGTTCACCACAGGGCTGCACACACACCGTCCTCACACTCCTTACATTCTCTGGCACGCCGCAGTGAGATGACCTCATAGAAAATGAATGAATTCAGTCTCGCAGCCAAGGGGAAAAGTCATTCTTTATCCTGTTCACCCAGGATGAGTTCAAACAGTGGTTTCGAGCCAGGGTGCACGTGATGTTTGCTCCGGGGAAGGCCCCCTTCGACAGTTTGGTTCCGCAGTCCTTGACCCAGCTGCCAAACGGCGACCACGGCGTTGGCGCCGTGCATGAGGAGCATCCTGGGAAACCGGCCTATAGTCAGAGTAATCAGGTATGAACAGTGAGAATCTGAGACAGGTTTGAGGTAGGATTCTAGATGGATTGGCTTATTTAGAATCACGTGCTCCTCTACTCTCCTTTAGATCCTCTACTTCAGCCACCACAGCACCAAATACTACTGGAACGACGCCATATGCAATTTTGAATCGTATAAGTAAGAGTCCCACCTTAAAACACTATTATTCAGACGCTATTAATCAGAAACTGCAAATCTGTGCAGTTTCTATTAAATGTGATCAGATTGTGTTTCACAGACATCCGTCTGCCAAAGGTTGACTAGAAATAAACGTGTGTGACCTTTCTAGAGGCTTGGAGGATATGGAGGTGAGCTGTGCTGACATCTACTCTGACCACAGTGTCGGACTTTCCAAAACACTGGAGGACTACAGGTACACACATAATATTACTTTGGAATTAATACATCTGTTATCTTATTTCAGTAATTAACCTCTTAGGACACACTGTACAGGGATCGGCATGGTGTGTGCGCGTGTGTGTGTGTGTGTGGGGGGGGGGGGGGGGGGGGGGTCATTCACAGCAATACTACATTCAGTCATTGGTTTCTATGGACAAATACCACAACAATTATGCTCCTTGAGTTGTGTTGCATCACGAGCCAATCAAAACCTGGGGTTGGGAGATACCCAGCTCCAAGCCAATGAGGATCCCCAACGAAAGTTTGACCACCTTTTGGTTTGATGGACAGCAGTGTGACCCAATGGAAATTTCCCATGACGAAACCATTCAAATCTGACAGCCAATAGCCAGGGCTTTTGAACAACATGTGACATGTGGGAACTGTGCTACCTACAAATGGTGCACATCACTTTCTTAATACACACCCCCATTTTTCAGTCCTATTTGCAAGATTAATTGTAAACTTAAAATGCTCATCTGATGTTGTTCATTATGCTGTTAACATTGTCTGTATTGAGTTAGGACAGAAAGGTTGTTCGGCTGCCTGTAAAGTGTTGTAGTGTAAACTTCATGTCATCTTTTATTCAACAGGAGGTTGTTTTTCGGGGAGAATGAGATCGCAGTCAGAGTGCCGTCTTTATTCACGCTCCTCATAAAGGAAGTGAGTGTCAGCAGACTAGTATCACCATTTTTCTTTTTTTTGGTGAGGATTCAGCACTTACTTTTACTTCGCTTCCTCCCATCAGGTGTTGAATCCTTTCTACATCTTCCAGCTCTTCAGTGTTATTCTGTGGAGTGTGGAGGACTACTACTACTACGCGTCGGCCATAGTGTTAATGTCCGTCATTTCAATAGCCACCTCGCTGTATACGATTAAAAAGGTGAGTGATTGGGTGTGGCGAGGCAACAATAAATGATTAAATTAATTGATTGTAATGTATTTCATCTATTCATTTGATTCTAAATTAATTTTAACATCACTAACACGGAGAAACATATGGATAAAACATCGCAGATGTGTCCAGAGGTTGTGTTTGCCTTTTTTTTCAAGCATTTTAAAAGCAAAAATCAGGATTGACGTTATTGACACCATTTCTCATTGTTCCAATAATCATAAACAGAACTTGCCTGAAAATGTTAAAAATGTAACACTATAACTATAGCTTATAGTTAAACTATATCTTCTGTATTTTGCTTTCAAATTACATGAGATTTCTGCAGATAAATTCATAATTTTTCAGTTTTTCCAACCTTAGACTGCAATGACGCTTTTGCAGGCAAAGGTGCAAATATTTTTAGCGCACCAAAAACCCACAATAGCGATAGTTTTCCCTTATCATGTCTCTGGTGTTAGTGTCATATCTCTGCCAGAATGTTTTGTGTCGTCCGAGGACATTTCATGTTTCCAGATGCATTTTTTTCCCCTTTTTTTCAATTTCAGCAATACGTGATGCTACACGACATGGTGGCAACACACAGCGTGGTTCGCGTTTCAGTGTGCAGAGGAAATAAAGGCACGTTCCTTCTTTTAGATCATAATGCAGACCACATTAGTATTATAGTGTTATTTAAATGAATGCATGTGTATGCAGCGTAATACTGTTGTAATGTCTTATAATACTAAACTGTATTTTTACTATCATTAGGTATGAGATTAATTGGACTATGGTGTTTCTGATATAATTTTTCACTGTTCATATTTGATTGATCTCCATCACAGATATTCAACAGGCCATGTCGACCGAGCTCGTGCCCGGCGATGTCATTGTTATTCCAGGAAACGGGATGATCATGCCTTGCGACGCCGTGCTCGTCCGGGGAACCTGCATCGTCAATGAGAGCATGTTGACAGGTTGTATTTCCACCTTTTATACTTGGCAAAAAAAAGCAGTTTTATTTATTTGATGAGCACTTCTTGAAGGTCTCATATCATACGCTCTCCCTGGGTTTTATATGAAGTGTTGATATCCCTAATAATTAAATTATTAAGATCAGCTCAGTATAGTTTTACATCTCCTCTTTCAGGTAGTTTTATGGCTCATTAATGATTAATATTAACAAGTCTCTCCTCTGATTTGGCTTATTTTGAATGGCTGTGAATGGGAGATCTGGCATTATGATGTCACAACTTCACGGAGGTTCTGATGGCTCGTTTTTAATTATAGTTTCTGAATATGGGCTGTGTGCATCTCTCTGTGGATTGAGTTCTTTTAAACATGGGACAGTATTGATACAACACCCAGAGCTTTTCATAATAAAAAAATATATGTGCAAAAATACATTTTATTTGTTATAATTTGTTCGACATTTGTTTCTCTTTTTTGTTTGTTTTAAATCAGACACAAGAGAACTTGCTTTTCTTTTATCTTATTTATAGTTCACATTGTTCCAAGATTGTACTTTTGACTTATGACCAGCTGATGTGTCTTAGCACCACTGTACGACTATATCTGTCATAAGAAATATGTCATTATTACAGTCACCGTTGATTCATGCTATAGTAATATAAACCACCCACACAGAACAACCTCCCCCTCATCTCAAAATAGTAGGCATGAAAAATAAGAGATAAGAATTCTTTGTCTTTTTGGTTAGAATAATCTATGGATTAAACATCATTATGAAATTGTAGAAAAAAGTACATTTGTTTTCAGGAAAAATGCTGCATTTTTCCAGTGTGTACTGTAGTACACGTCAGGACTTGGTGCTTTTTTATTTTATTCCAATTTCTTATAGTTGTTTCATAGTCTCTGTTTTACATAGATTAAGTCCTCGTGTGTACTACAGTACACATGTTCTAAATTTTCAATGAAGTTGAGAAAAATTTTTTCAAAAGAATCTCAGGAGATTATAGTTAATAAAACGTTAAAAAAGAACATTTTGTAACATATTAATGAATTAATAGTAAATAGGCACAATTCTGTATTAAATTATGCAAGTGGAATGAATTTTGAGATTCATGTCTATGGAAATGTTGCTGTTGAATTTAATACTTTTTCAATATAAATCTATACATTTTTCTGTCTGTAATGTAAATTTTTTTATGTATGGGATGTTTGTTTGTTCATCTCCAGGGGAGAGTGTACCGGTCACTAAGACCAGTCTGCCCAGTTCAGGCGAGGAGGCGTCCAGCAGATACAACATGGAGGAGCACAAGAGATACACGCTGTTCTGCGGCACGCACGTTATCCAGACCCGCTTCTACGCCGGGGAACTGGTGAAGGCTGTCGTGGTGAAAACAGGTGAGGTGGTAGACGTTTTTGACGGTTCACCTGCAGCCTGCAGACCCATGACCCGCTGCGTTTCGCAGATTCAGCCCCTGAAAATAATCAAAACCACTCATGTGTCCTGGCAGGCTTCAGCACAGAGAAAGGCCAGCTGGTCCGCTCCATCCTCTACCCAAAGCCCACAGACTTCAAACTGTACCGCGACGCTTATCTGTTCCTGCTGTGTCTGGTGGGGGTGGCGGGGATCGGCTTCATCTACACCATCGTCCTCAGTGTCATGCACAAGGTATCACCGTTCTCGTAGTTCTCGCTTTTTTTGAGTCTTGTTTGTCTTCATAAACGTGCACAAGCTTTTCTTAAGATGAATATCTCTCGGCCAGGTTCCCGCTCAGACCATCATCGTCGAGTCTCTGGACATCATCACCATCACCGTGCCCCCGGCCTTGCCGGCGGCCATGACGGCTGGTATCGTGTACGCCCAGCGGCGCCTGAAGAAAGTCGGGATCTTTTGCATCAGCCCTCAGAGGATCAACATCTGCGGTCAGCTTAACCTGGTTTGCTTTGACAAGGTAATTTGATCTTGTGCATAAAAGGTGAAATTTCAGGGTCTGTGTTCATTAATCATCGCACAGTCACTTCCCAGACTGAAACATTCAAAACCCGCAATTAGTTCAAGAACAAGCCCTTCTTTGAATCAATGTGATGGTTCTGTGTAAAAGCAATCAAACAATTTCATATTCATTTCATCATCATTTTTAGCCATGCTAGCAGGAAAGCTAATGTGGGGCAATTAGATCAGACTGAGATATGTCGGCAGCTAATGGATGGATTAAGATGAGTCTCTCGATTAGTACTGATAAGTTAGTAAATGCTAGCATGTTAACATGCTAAAACTATAATATATTCTCTAATGGAAATTTTGAAAAGGCTTTGGAGGGTACTGCTGGCTGTACTGCAGGTTCAGGGCAAAGAGAAATTAGGAAAAACAGCATTTTTCTACCTCTGTGCTGGTCTCCTTTTTGAGCTTCAACTGACAAAACTCTGGCTCCTATTAGAAAATAACATGGACCATCATCGCAGTAAAGACCTAACAATAGTTTTGGTGTTTCTACAGTAAAAGTTTTGTCGACAACATCAGTAAGGAGCAGACACAGACGCAGCTATTTGATGTGTCTGGTCCTCTCAGGCGTTATATAGAAATCAGAGCGTTCATGAATCAGACTTTTTCCCATTGGGAAGTGTAACTTGAACATTGATGTGAATGTTATTTACAACTCAGAAGGTTGTAATCACATCAACTCTGATATAACAAGAACGCAGCATCAAACGACTGAGCTCACCGCACTGTCAGTCCCAATCTCTTCAGATGACGGGAGGGGCCGACTTATTGGAATAAAGCCTGACTTTTGTTTGTGGAAACCGCCCCGAATGGCACAAAACAATCACGGCACGCAAGGGAACTTTTACCCGGCCGACTGTGCTCTATTTATGTGGGTGCGTAAAAATTTGCTAGTAAAGCAAAGCTCCAACACGGCATTCTTCAGTATTTTCCAACATTTTGTAGAGCAAATGGTTTACCAAGGAGCCGAATCCAAACACGTCTGAACTGTTGACAGCCTGAATGTGGTGGATCATCTTTAATTTATTTTGTGGTCTGGTTAAAAAACAGTATGTGTGCATGCTGTATTTTCATGACAGGATTAAGCTTTCTCTGCTTACTGGTATAAATAAATCAAATATGTCAATCAAGCTCATCAATTAGTTATAGCTTCCTGGCTTCAATAGTTCTGGCTGCGGTCTTTCCTGCTCTGAGTTGTAATAACAATCTGTTTTTCCCTTCAGACTGGTACTCTCACTGAGGACGGGTTGGACCTGTGGGGTATTCAGAGAGCAGAAGACGGCAGGTCGGCAAATAGTTTTGTGTAATCAAGATTTTGGGATTTTCACATCATTAGCAGGAGCCTTCATTTTCAAATTCCTCAGGGGTCCATGTGTAATTAAAGGTTATCTTTTACCTTTCAACCAGACTTTATAAAGGCATTTATTATTTCAAAGCATTTTTCTGAAAAGAAGATTTTTTTTTTTCTAATAGTCTTTTAATAAAATGTGATGTGCTGCAGCAAAGCTGAGACATGACGACTGCAACAAAATACAGAGGAAAAAATATATTATGGATTTAATAAATTCACTCTGTTGTTCTCTGAAGTTGCTGTGATCAAATATCTCCACTGGTTTTGATTCTTTTATTTCTTTGGAAAATTGATCTCTGTGCATCTGAAAAATAATATTTTCGCAGCGTTTCCATGTGAGATCATTAGTCACCACACAACTAATGCAGCTTCATAATTATTCTCTTCAATTTGCTCCTTTCCCTCCTCACAGCTTCTCTCCCCCAGAGACGGATGCAGCAGGAGAGACGCTGGTGAACACCACGTTCGTGGCCTGCATGGCCGCCTGCCACTCACTGACCAAGATAGAGGGACAACTCTCCGGGGACCCTTTGGACCTTAAGATGTTCAGCGCCACTGGATGGGTAAGGGATCAGTGTCTACACACAAATATGCTTAGAAACGGTATGTGTATCCGTGCATGCTGCTCTTGGTTAATATGATCAACATGTGCTTATGTGTAAAAAACAGGTGATTAAAAAGTCATATATATATATATATATATATATATATATATATATATATATATATAGGATGAGGCAGCCATAGTCATCAAATACTAGTTTCATATGTATTCTTAATTATTATTCTTTTTTTTTAGATTTTAATTTTTTTATAGGGAAAAAAAAAAGAAATAGACTTAATAAGCTTAATACATTTATAAGATATTACAATATCACTCTGGTATTCTTCGCTCAGATCCTAGAGGAGCCCACAGAAGAAGAGACTGCTCTCCACAATCCCATAATGCCCACTGTTGTGCGACCACCCAAGCAAGCCGTCCCTGAAGCCAATCAGAACAACCTGTTAACTCAGAATCTGGTACGGCGTCCCTCCACGAGATAGTCAGCGGCGCTTCTCTCTGCTTGTTTAATAATTTGGTATATTGCTTAGAATTAAAAAGCATCAATCCTTCTTTGTGTGCAGGAGCTGTCTGATTTATCAGTAAGTTTTTTTTTTTGCCTTTTGAAATCACTTTCCACCTATGTAAAAGCTGATGTGAAGGTTTCGTTGACCCTGGCCACATTTGCTCCTCCAGCCCTGTGAGATCGGCATCGTGCGCCAGTTCCCCTTCTCCTCAGCTCTGCAGAGGATGAGCGTGGTGGTGCGGCGGCTCGGGGAGAAACACATGGACGCCTACCTGAAAGGGGCGCCGGAGGTGGTGGCCGGCCTCTGCAGACCGCACACAGGTCCGGCACCGCGACTCCCTGCCTACGCGTCCACTAACGCGGCCCGCTGACCTCACGGCTGACCTCTGGTGTTGTGTTTGACTCCCTTCAGTCCCGCAGACGTTCACAGAGACTCTGGAGACCTACACCAGGCAGGGCTTCAGGGTTATCGCTCTGGCGGCTCGACGGCTCGAGGCCAAACTCTCCTGGCACAAAGTCCAGAGCCTGAGCAGGTACGCCTCCCTGCACAGATTAAAAAAAAAAAAAAAGAGTTGCACAACACGTCAGTCCACGTGAGCACTGACGGAGGGGAAATCACAGAAATTGCAGAAACACATCCACACCAATGGAAGATGGTTAATTTTTAAGAATAATCAAATAGCTGATGTATATTTAATTTCACATTTTGATGCGAGTTCCGCTGATAAAGGGACGAACATAGATGATATGACAAAATGTTCAAATATTCACAGTCTGGCTACAACGCAGCGTCGGCGGTAGGAAATGTTTCAGCAGAAAATGTTCCAGCACATGTAGCAAATGTCAGGTTTTGGTGTCAGGGCCTTAATTTGTCTCAGTTTGTCATGGGATAAAATGATTCTGATGAGGTATTATAGTTGGATGTTTCATTAAAATAAGATAATCTTTAACAACTCATCCTGAAAATGAATCAACTACTTTTAATAGATTTACAAGCCCAGAGGTGAAAACAACAAGCTTGCGTCTCTTCCAGGGTGTTTCTTCTGATAAATATAGAAAATCATTAACTAAAGTGGAATGAGGCAGATTAGCAGTAAAGCAGGATGTCAAAAAACAAAAAAAACACAATTACAACACTTCAGCTCCTGTGATGCAATAAGAATTACACATTTATGGTGTTTACTGAGCAGAAAGCGTGGCGTCTGAACTCTGGACGTGTTTGAGAATTTTTTGATGAACAGACGCTGAGATGTGTGACCTGTGTTTTTTTTTTAGGGACCTAATAGAGACCAACATGGAATTCCTCGGCTTGATCATCATGCAGAATAAAATAAAAGAAGAGACCGCCGGCGTTTTACGTGACTTGCGGCAAGCTTACATCCGCACTCTGATGGTTACAGGTAGCCCAGCTGAGTTTTCTGTCATCAACTAACATCTCTGTGCAATCCTCCTCCCTTCACTTCGCCTTCTGTATTTTTTTCCTGAGGTGACAACATGTTGACGGCGATATCAGTGGCTCGGGACTGCGGGATGGTCCGTCCACATGAGAGAGTCATCATAGTGGATGCTGTGCCGCCAAAGGATTTCCATCCCGCCAGCATCACGTGGCATTACACTGAAAACCCTGTTCAGAACGTCAAAAACACGGAGGTGAGACACAGACACTCATGATTAATCCTCAATTTACAAAACAGGAAAGACGTAAGGGGGAAAAAAGTGAAGAATATTCAGCTAGTCAGTTTATCTCTCGATTAAAAAAATGATTAATGCATTGTTATTAGATAAAAAGGTGGAAAATATATAAAGAGGCAACAAAAAAAATGTCTTTTTTTGTCAGACCAACAGCCCACAACTCAAAGATAATCAGTTTACTATTAAAGAAGATTAGAGAAGTCCTCCAGTGGGCCGGATCGGACCCTTTAGTGGGCCGGTTCTGGCCATGGACCACATGTTTGACCCACCTGCTCTAGTGGCTCTGTAGTCTGGTATACTCTGGTATTTTAAACACTGTGTTTGACACACACATTAAAATAGCATAATAGTATTTTTTTAATATTTATTGGTATTTTTAATTGACCTTTCAACCAGATATGTAAACAATAAAATAAATAGACCCATCATCATTGTGCATCATGTGCTGTGACTTGGGCATTTTAGTCTTACATAGATGTGAAATATATATCGCATCATCCCTTGAAGCAGAAAAGTCATTTAAAGTTTAAATACACAACTCATAACCCCTATGATTGCCTGAAATTACATTTGGTGTCTGAATAAATATAACCGCTACTTACTCTCTGTTATTTGGTTTGTATCAAAACTGGCTATAAGTCGAATGAATAAATCAGGCAGAGGATGATGATGATGATGATGATGATGATGATTCAGCAGCATAGTGATAGAATGATGCGTTTTAAACTTTAATCCTCCTTACATTTTTTAAAAACCTTTTTTTACGAGGGTTACATTATCTGGTACGAGGTTTTCAGGGTAACACCAGTGTCTTTGACTGAATTCATAGTAAGCTCGGATGCAATGTTTTTCAGTTTAAATACGGAACTTTTAAGCGTGGCGTTCGCTTTTCTCGCCGCTTCTCGCCTTCAGGCCGTGGAGATCAGCCTGGAGGAGGAGGAGGAGGCGTACGGCGAGAAGCTGACCCAGCGGGCGCAAAGCTACCACTTCGCCATGAGCGGCCGAGCCTTCTCCGTGGTCACCGAGCACTTCCCCCAGCTGGTGCAGAAGGTGAGAGGCAGCGGCCACATCCCATGAACGTCCACCTGTATGTCCGCCAGCTGCAACCCATGTGTCTATGATGCAATAAAACCTGAAATCGATTCATATTTTTGATATTTGTTTTGCTTTCTGCAATGTGCATCTTAAAATCTCTTTAAAAAAGAAACAAGAAGCAGACATTGAAGTGTGTTTTCAACAAAAATCAATTAAACAGGTATTTTAATTGAGGAGACGAGGTGGGGTTCAGGTTGATTTCTCTCGTGGCTTCATGTTGACCCTGTGCCGCTCTGTCTCTCCACACGGGGGCGCTGCAGCTCGCGCTCAGAGGCACCGTGTTCGCCCGCATGGCCCCCGACCAGAAGACCCAGCTGGTGGAAGTCCTGCAGGACATCGAGTGAGCGTCTCATTCACTCGTCAAAATTTTTGGAGTCGGCTGTGATTTTGCAGCTTTCTTTCATTCACCCAAAAATTATTATTTTCTTTTTGTCTTCCAGTTACACTGTTGGGATGTGTGGTGATGGTGCAAATGACTGTGGAGTAAGTATTTATTCATTCAGATCAGCTCATTTCAACCACATGTTGATACAAGCATTAGAGACCCATGTGTTAAAGCATTATAGTAATAAAGCTTTCTCTCTCAGGCTCTGAAGAGAGCTCATAGCGGGATCTCTCTGTCGGAGCTGGAGGCCTCTGTAGCTTCTCCCTTCACGTCCTCCACCTCGAACATCTCCTGTGTCCCGAACCTCATCAGGTAGCAGCTCATTCTGACTCTCCCCATGCCTGTTTTTCAGTTTTCCTGGAATAAACGATAATGATTATAGATTATCGATATTGACTTAAACATGGTATCAAAAAGTCTACAGCATGTGAGGTACTGCAGAAGTGTCAGAATCAATATATGTTGCAAAAAGAAAATTTGACATTGAAGACCAAACTGACCCAAAACTTAATAAGCCTATCTTATTAAACTTTTTAATGATTAATAAGATAAGAGTTCAAAGTTCGAGATTATATTGGACCAAAATCTTTAATCACACAGACAGTTCAAATCTAAATGAAATATCAAAATAGTTGTTAGTTGCAGCCCTACTACTGATATTATAATTAACTATCTTTTAATGTGTTGCTGATGGGGATATTGATGATATATATTTATATTCTAACAGCAACATGTTTGACTACAGTTTAAAATACTTTTATTTAATTTTGCAACTGAGGTTTTTAATTTGCATAAAACTCAATGCTGCCCGTATATCAGGAGGTTTTAACAGGTTAGAAACACAAGACCCTGTTTTTGTTTCTTCTATAATTTAATTATATTTCCACAGGGAGGGTCGTGCCGCTCTCATCACATCGTTCTGCGTGTTCAAGTTCATGGCTCTCTACAGCATCATCCAGTACCTCAGCGTCACCCTGCTCTACTCAGTAAATACACTACTTTTTTTTTTTTTTGCAATGTTTGTTTCGTAGTTTCCCCCTGTGACACGTGAATCACACGCAGACTTTAAAAAGTTGTGGGCGTTTTCCACTCTGTGAAACACAAGTCAGAAGTCGACGGTTTGTTTTTCCCTGGGAAAAATGAGAGTGGAGGACGTTAAACGTGCGTCACACATACATTAGAGCAGAAATAGGTCTTTTCTATTAGTTAATAGTTAGTCTCCTGCTCTGTGATTGTTGAATTCACCATGAATCTCCTCTGTAGATTCTCAGCAACTTGGGAGACTTCCAGTTCCTCTTCATCGATCTCACCATCATTCTTATCATCGCCTTCACGAGTAAGTAGCACGGAGACGAGTGCTGGACAGCTTCTATCTAAACAAAGTCCTGACGTCCTTTCTCAACACGCGTCTGTGCTCAGTGAGCCTGAACCCGGCGTGGAAGGAGCTGGTGCGCCAGCGCCCGCCGTCCAGTCTGATTTCCGGCCAGCTGCTCTGCTCGGTTCTGACCCAGATCCTCACCTGCATGGTGGTGCAGGTCGTGGCCTTCCTCCTGGTACGGCAGCAGAGCTGGTACGAGACATGGACGCCCCTCTCTAAGTGAGTATCTGGTCTGAGAGCAAGCCCTGATTAATTAGTAAATCCTGGTTTATCGCCTAAATCGCCCATCGTCATAGCATTAGGTGCTATTTTTCCTCACAATATGAGAAAATGATAACGTTAACGAGGTAAATGTAAGATCAGACTTCACACTCCAGACATGGCTGCTGCGCGGCAACGGGTACGATATTGAAGAAAATGCTAAAATGAGTATTTGCTTCATGTAATGTTCCAGTTATTGTTTAATATCATGGTGAACATGCAGGTCACAACCCGTCCACCACAGCAGTTGGGAGCCGCTGGATTGCGTGTTTGCTGAGTTTAATGAAGGGAAACCAAAAAAAATACCATCAACCACATGTTGTATCAACGAAAAAGGGGCGAAGCACCTCTTGCTTTGACGATGGGAATCATAACCATGGATGCACTGTCATGACGATACACGTTCACACACTGAGGAAATCCGACTGAAACGTTGCGTCAGCCATCGCCCACACACCAACGCTGCGTGCTGATTGGCCGATATGCTGGCTGCTTAATCTAGCTAATCTAAATGTTGATAAAGACAATATCTGACTGAGTATTGACTGAATATATCTTTGTTTGCAATCTTACCCAGTGAAAATATCTTGTTTTTGGTACAATTAGTCCACTATTGAGTGGAATTAACATGTTAACATGACAAACTTTGCAAAAAACTTTAAGATCATCCAGCTTGACAGTTGTTATCCCTGCGCTTTTTGCTAAATGTAAGCTGCTTATGGACAAAAAAACAAACCCAAAGCTTTGGCTTGTTCCTCCTCTACATTATGGATGTGCTGAAACAGAAAAGGTCTTTTTACTCTCCCCCCCCTCAGTGCCTGTAATGAGTCCAGCTACAGCCTCCCTCACAGGCTCAACGCAACAACGGCGCACGACAGCAAAAACATCAGGAACTATGAGAACACCACCCTCTTCTACGTCTCCTCCTTCCAGTACTTGGCCGTGGCCATCGTCTTCTCCAAGGGGAAGCCCTTCAGACAGCCCAGCTACAAGAACTGTACGTTTTTAATGTGTATACAGGGATTAGTGCAGAGTAGCAATTGTTGAATATGTTAAAGCAAAAACAAAAAAAAAAACATTTTACATATTAATATTTAAAAGACATTTTTAGGTCAGCTGATAGAAAAGTGAACCTCGTAATTTGATTAGACTATTTTTTTTTAATACATAATATAGCAGTCATTTAAAATTAAGTTTTCCAGCTCTGAATTCAGTTTCCTGGCATGATTATGTAATTCCCAGGATGACAACAGAATCACATTAATATGAGCATAAAATATAAATCAAATTAGCATCAGAATCTCCACTGACGACCAACCCGTTTCCTCGCATGGGCGTGTGATGTGCTCGCGGCTTGAAAACAACCGTTTGTTCTGTCTTTCACCCTAAACTTCATGCCTTTGTGTCATCAGGGCCGTTCATGCTGTCCGGCATCGCTCTGTATTCCTTCCTCTTCTTCATCATGCTCAACCCCATTCCTGCCATCGACCAATTCCTGGAGGTAACACTTTTATTTTTTTCCTCTTTGTTTTAAATGATCTAAAATCCTGAATTCGGACTGTAACATCAGGGGGAAAAAAAAACGCTGCTTTGGGGAAAGCGTTGGAGAAGGAGTTGCATGATGTGATGGAAACCATGTGTGCAGTGTATTGAGTGCTCATCCTGTTGCTCTGCCTCCCCTCAGATTGTGTGTGTTCCTCATGACTGGCGCATTACACTGGTCATCATTATCATAATGAATGCGGCTGTGTCTTTCATGCTGGAGGTACACGTTAGAGACACCCTACAAGCTCTCTGCTCTCTTATAGCCAATTTAACAGCTCTCTCAGTTTTGTTTTTTTCCCTTTAATTTTATTTTGAAAAGCTGTGATCTGCATGCTTTGATTGTTCCTACTGACACACAATATAAATGGCTTCCTGATGAATGAAATCAAACACAGCTATGTTTTCAAATTTCCAGTGAATAACCCCAGAAGGGGTTTATTTTTGGTGCATTTCTGTGGCTGTAACTCAAATCTTCTTGGTCAGCTGATTTCTCAAGTTCACGCTGAAATCTCCCGTAGATTTTGATCGTTGACATCATCTTGTGGAAGCTAGTTTTCAGAGACAATCGGGGTGTAAATCCGCCCACCAGGCCCCCCCCTACTGACACCCCTCAGGTTGGCAAGCTTTTGGTTTCACACACTTCTCATTTTTTCCCTAGATAGCAATGCTTTTTCCTTCTCATGCTCCCCTTTCTTTGTATTTTTCTCTGTTGACCTTTTACATAAAACAAGTAGTAAAAACATGTATTAATATGGGATGCTCAATGTTAAACTTGTATCACTCAAACACATCATCTTTCTTTTGACTGTATTTTCACAGGTTATTTGAGTTGAAAGTATATCAAACCACTTGTGTCTAATCTTCTCATGACATTCTTTTCGTAGCCTTATATCTAATTCCTAACTCTTGTTTAAATATCTACGGCTGCCAGAAAGGTGCATGAAGTAAGACATCTGTGCATTCGACAAGAAATATTTGAATTGATACACATGCAGCAAAACCTGCAAGTTGCTGCACATTTGAAAATTACAAATCAGTTGTGCAAATATCTGATATTGATGCAATATTATCGATGATTGCATGTATGCAACAATCAGTTTGAGTGTCCTAAAACACTTATAATGCTAGAAAAATTAAAAAAAAATAAATAAATTCAATGTTGTAAAACCCAGACTCATACTTTAATACAATGCCTATTAAACAACATCATTATAACTCTGATTTGTCTACTAAACAAAAGTCACCCAATCACACGCTTTCATGTACGTACATAGAACAATTTGTGATTTAGTACAAATTTAGTGAAAAGGTCAGATTGTGCAGAAATGCCGGTTAACGTACTGATTGTGTGTCCTCTGCTGAACACGCGACTTTCCCAGATGGCCAACGACCGCTGGGGCTCGGCCTTCCTCTCCTGGTTGTTCTGTAGGAGGAACAAACCCCCCAGAGTCCTTTACATGCACCTGGCTCTGGAGCTGCAGGAAGATGCCGACTGGCCTCCTGGACCCTCCACGGTCACATACGCCAGCGCCGCTCAGTCCCACATCTCCGCCCCGCTCTGACCCCCCCGACCCAACCTAAAGCGCCCCCCCCCCCCCCCCCCCCCCCCCGACCAGGGCTGACTCAGCTCGAGTCAATCTGAGACGTGACGCACGGCCTCAAACACCGGAAGCTCTGGGAACATCAAGTCCTCATCCTCCTCAGTAAAATAGACTGACACCCTCCACCTGGACTGAACCCGGCAGTCACGCTGCTGATTCGGGCCTCTGTCCAGACGACTGTCACCACGTGGTACTCCTGAACTATGAACTCGACGGATTGCTTTTAACACACACGACGCGGCGTTTGAAATAAGTGAGCTACATTTCGAGGACTAACAAAAGATCAGATGGATTCTACAGAAGCAGTGTTCAGTCCCTGTGTGTCTGGGGGTCTAAACACACTGGATGAAAGTAACTAAACAGTCTTTCCGCTAACATTGTCTGCTGCTAAAAATGTAAAAAGTCTGAGCGAAGAGCCTAATGATAGTGTGCAGGTTTATGAATGTGACTGGTACTGTTTCTGAGACAGAAAATCGTTCATTAATCCAATTCTTCCTGTGGAAGAGAAACAATTTAATTTTATCATCAATCCCCTCAGTTTGTGTGTGTGTGTGTGTGTGTGTGTGTGTGTGTGTGTGTGTGTGTGTGTGTGTGTGTGTGTGTGTGTGTGTGAGAGAGAGAAAGACACAGACATTGACAAATAAGAGACTAACTTTACCATTTCAGTGTCCCCTGAATACATAATAAAAATATTATCTTTTTTTTTAACCTACTGTAAGAAATTAATTAGGAACAATAGTTACATCAACTAAATTCACTAAGGTACTGTATATAACTGATCATGTTTAAATTATTGGATTGAAACAACTACAATAATCAAAACGAATAATTAAGACACTTGCTGCTGTGATAATTTTATAACAGTTGATTTTTAACGTGTGATTTTTATATGTAATGTTTGTACGTAACTTTGTTTACAGTCGTTTACTTTCTATTTTTCTAGTTACAAATGAGATGAATGTAAAAATGACGTGTATGTAAATTAGTCACCACAATTTCCCCTTTATTACAGAAAAAGAGCAGCTTTTTTCTCTCTAAGGGATCGTGTTCTCGAAAGTTGGAACACAGAGGAATTATTTTCTTATGTCTTCAAAATGATTAAAAAAAAAAAAAAAGTTTCAGTTGCGCATCAACAAATATCTGTGTTGTTTGCTCTGCAGAACTCCCATTACAATTCCCAATAAATCTGTATATTAAGCCACTCTTGCGTGCTTCGTGGGGGGCTGACCTTGGTCACACTTTTTCAGCCAAGACTTACTGATCAATTATGGGCTTTCCCAGCCTCCTCGCTGCCTGGCATATGGGCGCTTAAAGGCGCGAGAGTGGAGGAGAAAGAGGGGTATCATTTCATGTGGAGATCAGGGCCTATAGGCAGTGAATGGGTGGATTTAGGGGGGACTGTGAATGAGGGATAGGGGGTCCTCGCTTGTACCCAAAAGAAAAGAATCTCCCACAGATCAGGGAAGAGCCTTTTTGGGAATATTCATGATGAGGATGAGGAGGCATCATGAATTCATGTGTGTCTCCCCAGCTCCGCACGGATCATCTTTTCGGTAAACACCCGTGTGTGTGCCGAGGCGGCCGCGTCCCCGCTCTCGATGCGTGTTTGCCATGTAGTTCCGTGGATAGTGTTGCCTCTCCACAAAGCAATATGGGTTTTTGTGTACACTCTGTTGTATTCCTTTTGTAGCGGCGGGGCAGCAGATGGAGGCTGGTGGAGACACATAAAGACGCTAAAACACACAGCCTTTCTTCCTCACAGCTAGCTACTCGCTGCAAAAGATTTTCTCAAGCTTGCGCTCAGACGTGTGCTATTTCAATCATTTTGGACTTTCGTCTCTTTTCTCTTGTGCCTATTACTTTTTTTTTTGTCCGAGTTGTGTACTTTCAAGATCTGTGTTCCCACAGAGCAATCAGCCCTCAGAATATTTAATGGAGTGGCGGCTACTATAGCAGACTATCCTGCCACTGAGTTCTTTTTTAAGGCACCTCTTTTCAACCTAACTATAGGGGGGAAAAAAACACGCACGTGTGTGTTTTAGCATATCCGTAGCCCGCAGGCAGACGCTGACCTGCTGCAGGTTTTTTTTTTAGACGCCCGTAAGGCCGCCGTCTTGATAAATAGTCCGGACACAAGGCCAACCTGATGCTCACTTACGGTTCGCCTCATGTTACAGACGGCACAAAGGCACCCACGTCTGATAAAAGGTCCGTGACCCACCAGACGGTCACAAAGCCCTTCTCCTCCCTCCCGTCCCCTGAGCATGGGCTCTTTCCCCGGGCCTTTCGCGGCGTCCCCGTCCCCTTCCTTTATCAGCGGCCCCGCGGCCTGAATGGGCTCTGTGGTTGGTCAATAAATTCAGTGATTCAGGGGGTGGACAGTTGCAGCCGTGTTAACGTTTGTTCACAGGCTTGTCGGAGGGACGGGCCCCGCCCCGCGGCTCTTTGTCTCCCGTGGTCCCTCAACAGGTTAGAAGTCAATGGAGGGTCTTGTGCGGAGGTGGCGGGGGCAAGGACAGGGCCGCCTCTCACATGGCGTTCACACAGGGGGAGGACGGGCTGGGATCACTGTGACACTTGTTAGCGTGGGGGGGGCCACACAACGTATCTCTCTCTCTGTCTCTGTCTTTCTCCCGCCGTCCCCGAGGGGCCCAGCGCGGTACACCCAGCGCTTTAAACCAGCGCGGCGGTCGAGGCCGCGGGGGTTTGCGCCGCGGTAAGACGATCCCGCCGCTCGGAGGCCCGCGGCGTCCCCGCTTGAAAAGAAGCTCACAAGCGTATCTCGCTGTGCGTGTTTTTACAGATCGGGCTCACAATAAAAAAAAAACAACAAAAAAACAAAAAAAAGGGTCAGGGTTTGGTTTGATCGGATCCGGCCTTTTAAACCTGGGACAAGAATAGGAGCCGGTGCGCTCTCGCAGCCCTTGAAGGTGCAGCGAATGTCGCTCGGAGCCGCGGCCGCTTTCTCAGGCTCAGCTGGGCTAAAAAAAAAAAAAAAAAACATGGGAACAAGTGTGAGAAAAGAGACACAGAGAGCCATAGACAGAGCCACGCACACACAGACACAGAGGAGGGCTTTGGGAGACAGAAAGAGACTGAAGAGGGGACTTAGAGCCATGACTGAAGTCTAACTGTCATGAGAAGATGAGAGTTGCCATGGCCACCCAGGAGCCACCCAGCAAGCATGTGAGCAGGGGAGGCTCGGGGGCCGGGGCCCCGGGCCCGGGCTGGTGGATCACATGCGCTAACTAGGGATTATGTGCATAAGTGATGAGCACTAAGCCGGCAGGTGAAGGAGGGAGGCCCCGGGACAAGGAGCACGCCATCCCTCTGGACAGCTCCCCGTGAAGACCGGCGACTTTTTTCTCCCAAGTGAGGCTGATCTCCCGTGTGAAGGGGGACTCAGCCAGAGGTCCTTGAGTGCTGAAAGGGCATCCCCCAGGCGGCTTTCACAGCGTAAGTGGCCAAAAACGCCGGTCTTGTGAGTCATCTTGAGCGGCAAGAATGGGCCATCTTCACATTCATAAATCCCAACGCAAACACACTCGTGGATATGGACTGTGCTTGAATAAGGATGAAGCAGCACGGCAGCGGAGCGTCCGCGGGGCTCTCTGTGAGATTTAGTTTTTTTTTTGGGCCGGACGCCGTTGTAAAAAGACGGGATTGCGTGAGCTTTATTCGACAGAAACAAACACGTCTTGAAACGTCACCTTCACACGGCGTATTTACGGACAGCAGCTGGCGTTTGTAGCCCGCATCAGCAGGTTTATAGGTTGTTTTGCTGCAGAGAATCCACGCTCGTAATATCCGTGGCCTTACAGGAATGTGTTTGAACCTTGACGGCACAAAGAAATCACATTCCCATGGTGCGAAGAGAGAAAATACACAGTTAACCAACCTCCCCCCAACACCTTTTCAAAACGATAGTATCCCTGAACATATTAACATGTAAATACACTTAGATACTTTGACAATGCACTGAAATGCATATAATCTACATGCTAACTAGTCCTTTAAAGACTTTCCACTGCTGAATGTGCTTTAGGAACACTTTCATGTCTGAGTTTTAAAAATTAAATGTGAGGCCTCTCTCAGAATCTCTAAAAAGCGTTTTTCAACTTGATGAGGGATAAGGCGATAACTGGGCTCCTCTTTTCAAAGAGGGAGACCCAGAGTTCAATAAGACTTCAGTCTCATTGCCTTTGCCTTCCAAGTTGAAGATCTAAACGCTGGCTTTTTTTTTTTTTTAAGAAAGAGCCCACGTTAGGTGACAGATGGCAGGTTGTTATGCGGCGGCGAGCAGAGGAATACCAGTTGCTATGGTCCCCTTCTCCTCCGCAGCCTCCCCTGCCAGGGCTAAGCATCCCTCCCCGAGGCTGCGGCCTGGCCCCGAATGAGCGGACTGGAGACCGCTCAGGTTGCTGGATGTTGACAAACAGGAGCATAGACGAGTCTCCTAATCTCCCTCTTCTTTGTCCGCTCTATATCGCCGTAAAAACAGGGCTGAATGAATAAAAAAAACAACAAAAAATGAAACAGTTTCCAGCCTTCTTCTTATCTGACCCGGGGTTTAATCTAACGCCCTCTACCCTTTTTCACATCTCTGCCTCCACTAAATTCGACCATATTTTTTTATTCAGCGCGTCACCATGACAACCAGTTATTTCTCATCCTCGGGCCCACCCGACTCCCCTCCAGCTCCTCTTCCCCATTGATACCGCTACCCCCCCTACCCCTTTTTTTTTTTTTTTTGTCCAAATA
Organism: Eupleurogrammus muticus; assembly: GCA_036785175.1. NCBI lineage: Eukaryota > Metazoa > Chordata > Actinopteri > Scombriformes > Trichiuridae > Eupleurogrammus > Eupleurogrammus muticus. The sequence continues at coordinate 4,159,537 of JAYKQN010000014.1, forward strand.
AAACAAAGCGTGGAGTGAATGCGCTCTGAGGTAGGTAAATGTATTCAGTGACATCAGCCAGGATGATTCTATTCTGCCGGATTCCTGTACCACTTGTTTCCAGCCTTGTCTGGGGGCCGGACACTCTGTTGGGCCCATTGTCCCACGTGTATTCCACACAGGCCCGCAATTAATGGAGGCCTTGTCTAAGGCTTCTGGAGCAGAAACTGCTGTTGGGGAGGGGGACAAAAGGCGGGCAGAACCGGGGGCTGCTAGTTGCTATGGGAGGCCCCCCCCCCCTCACCAACACCGCTGCTTCCCTCTTAAAGAGGGGGGGGGGGATTCAAAGGCACAAGGAGGGACGGAGAGAGCGAGCGGAGCGCTGGATGAGATGTTTAAGTGATCCCCTCTGTCTGTGCCCTCCCCTCCCGGCCTGAGATGTTTTCATACCAGCAGTTGAAAGGGATCCTTCGCTGTATTTGATGATGAGGATGGCCATTTCACTGCCCACTGACTGTGTGCTGGGGAGGGGGGGGGGGGGGCTGTCAGACCAGGTGAAGGTGGAAAACAGTGGTGACCGGCGAGTCTCATTGCGAAGATTCATCCACACTTTTCCTTTATTTATCCTTTTTTTTTTTTTGCAAAAGTAGAAGACCTTCTAATCCACAATGATTTTTGTCTCCCACTCCCTGTTTCCCCTTTCCTTCCTTGTGGTTATCACATGTCACATGTTGGACATTGATAGCTTTCTAACCTTTTCCTCCGTTGGTGCCTCCCACCCCAGGGTTCCCACACTGATACAGATCAGGATTGTGCTATGAGCCTCATGTCTAGATCACCACCCACACAATAAAGGGTTGTTTGTGGCGGAGCAGCGTGGATCACTGAAAACAGAACTGATAGGGCGTAATTTATTGTCGCATGGCCCCCTCAGCTGCTGTGAGCGGGACCTCGTGCTATCTTAAAGAAGCATCTTGTTAAAACATCCAGTTAGAAGATTAACTGAGCACTTAACGTGACCCCAGACGGAGCGGTGCAACCGTCTGAGGGGGTCACTGTATATGAGTTAAATGCATTAGTAGGGAAACAGAGAGGGTTTTCATTTCAGAGCTGCAAATTTTAATATGTGTTCAACATGAACACAAAAAAATAAATTCTAGCTCCTCTTACTTGCTCAAATCTTGACTTGGTAAAATGATAAAAGCCATCTCTTTTTGTCTTGTCTTGACTATGTTGCCAGCCACTATTGGTTATTACTACTGAATGCATTACAATGAGTCTTCATACCGCAACATAAATCCCCTTTAGGATTGAGGGAAATATCTTACCTCTTACGCTGATGCTACAATTAGTTACATAACTGATCAAACTTATTTTGACTTGATTTAATTTGACTTAACCTAATATAGACCGCGGGTCAAGAAGCCAGTGGTGCTTGAAGTTGTCTTGATCACACGGAGAGGATGCAAACACTGACCTCGCTGTTGGGGTCATTTCACCTCTGAGGGTTTAGGAGCTTTAAGGAGAGTGTTTGAAGTCTATCAGGGAGGATAGAAGAGTCTGAAATTAAACCTGGGCCAGACAGAGAGGCCTGTCAAAAAATATATGTCAATGAAGCTGGGTTACAAGCAGCAAAACACGCCGTGATGCAGGGAGTGGTTCAGTGTAGTGTATTCAGACCAGCAAATGGTGGAAATAGTTATTTTATTGTATCAAATTTCATGTTCACAGTCAGAATCTATTTATTTTATTGCATAGCCTACTTTACATCAAAAGCAATAAAATAAACTAAATACAGTTATTTTAAAATTACAAAAGCCTGTAAGAGAAAACACAATTTGAAGAAACAAGCACATGCACATGCAACACATGCACGAAGGGCCATAAATCTCTTGATTTTTATTTTGTAAAACTCCACAGTGTGAGCGCAAAGGCACAGAAAGCAGCCTCACCGTAGGACTGTGTCCCAGTTAGAAGGGCACAATGTGTTGATTAAATAATAAATCCTTGCATGAAATTTGTTTTAGGTGAGCAAATGCAGGCAGTTGGATATAATATAAATCTGCATGAAAATGAACAAATTTGCTTTGTAAATGTTTGCAAAATTTCGTGCTCTTTATTACGTTTGAACAGTTTTTTTCTCTACATGTATAGCACTTGTGGCTCAAGTGGCTGATTCTTTATTACACTGTCGTGCGCATTATGAAACTTTCTGCATAATATTTAAAGTGATATTGCCTTAAAGGAAGTTACTTATATACAGAATAATTGGAGGACTGTTTGAAAAAAGGGGCAAAAGAAAAGAGCTAAAAAATATAAAGATAAAGTTCAAATGCTGCCACAGTTTCTGGAAGAAAAAACTAAGAGTTTTTATCAGACAGCTACTATTATACTATATTTAAATATCATATGCTGAATCCTTTTCTGCAGAATATGCGCTGACAATGTGCTTTTGTTTAGAGTTTCATTCAAAGTTATTGCGAGTATTTTTATAAAAACAGATCTAACATTTAAGCAATAATAAATTTAAGTCATTGTGGACAAATACAAAGAAAGCTAATCACAATTGCCTAAATATTTTTGGGATGAATGCTTTAAATAACTGAATCCATTTTTATTGTTGAAGTAACTTTCCAGCTTTTTCAGCTCACACATTTTCTTCTTCACTGGACATCAGACCTGGAGTGTGTCAGAGGATGAAGGTCGCACTCATCGACCCCTTGAAAAGTGTGTGTGTGTGTGTGTGTGTGTGTGTGTGTTTATTATTTATATATATATATATTATTTTACATTAGGGGGACAAAATCAATATGTAGCACATGATGCAGCACAGTGATTATTTACACTGAACTGTGAGCGTAAACATTCAAATGTGTGTTAATTAATCTCCACATAGACCAGCTTTAACATTTAGATGGATTTAAGCCGTCCAATCTTATTTTATCTGCTTGTCAGTGTTTAATTAATCAAAAGCCAAATAATTTACTACATTTTTTTCAAGGTAAAATGTCAAATATTACCTTGCAAAACAAATAACTTTTTATGTAAGGGACATCAACCTTATTGCATTAATGATTACAAATCAAGTTCAAATAATTTGATATTTCCATGGAAATTTATTTGTCATTTGAGTGCAGAAGGACAATGTTTAATGAGCAAAGGATGGATTAATTGTTTAATTTTTGTGTTAATAATTTACCCAATAAACAATGATGAATATGGCTGCTTCCTATGAGCCCAAAATGATGACTTAACAGTGTCTGACGGAGCCAAAATAGCCAAACAATTTATTTTGAGGCGTTAAAAATGGGATAAATAAGCCATTAAAAATGTTAATTAATTGTTAAATGTTACAAAGATTATGTTTATTTTATTTATTTTAAGACAGTATTTATAATTTAACTAAGAATATTTTAATTCAATTCAAATGTGTATGTTTGATACAGAAGCAGAGATTTATAAAAAAAAAGGTGTTTGCACAGAAACATACATATATGTATGTGTCCTTTCGATAATTATAAAGTATAAATAAATTAGTGGAATTTTTTTTATATTTTTTTTTTATTTTTTATATCTGACATCTAATTAAATATAACAATAATACAATCAATTCTGAATAGTCAATGATCTGATATGAATATAAACACTGCAAAAAATGTAAATCTTAAAGTTAAAATATTGTGCATATGATACAATTAGTCTTATTACAAGTTTTTTTTCCGCCTTGATATTTGTCAATTTACAAAGGTCAAAATTATGAAATAAAAAGACAGAAATAAAAATAAGAAAACAACATTATGATTTAAAAAAAAAATGGTTCAAATAAAATAATTCTAGCAAATACAAGAGGTCTTCACCTGCTCAGATTGTTCGCAGTGACCACACCTGAGCACCGACACATTCTACCTCCTCATGAATAGAGCGTCTGTGTTCTGACAGCTAGCCAATAGGAGCACGAGCCCACCGCCTCCCTCGCGCCTGTCCCTCGCGCTCATTGGGCAGACACGAGCCGCTCGCGTGCAGCCTCGGCTCTATAAATACAAGCCCGCGCGGCTGGACCCGGACCGAGGAGCGGACTGGACGTGGTCCTGGCGAGGGGACAGGAAGAGATACACCAGCCGCTTGTGCCAGGAGAAGGCGGGACTCGCTCTGTCGGTTCATCCCGCTGCTGCGCAACATTTCTAGCATTTTCTTCACAGTCGTAAACGCTTCACTCTCGGAAATTGCAAATCCTTAAAGATGCCAGCCGGAACTTTAGAAAGAACATCTCCATCCGCCGTGGCTGCCACCCCGAGCGCAGGCGACTCCGCGCCGGAGAAACCGCGGACTCAGGCGGAGAGCAGGAAGGTATGTTGAGTCTTTTTCCTATGATGACAAGCGACCGTCTTTTCGCTGTTGTAAAATAGTTTAAACGCTGTCTTTTTTCTATTTGAAGTCGTCCAAACCGATCATGGAGAAGCGGAGACGCGCGCGCATCAACGAGAGTCTGGGCCAGCTGAAGACGCTCATCTTGGATGCGCTGAAGAAAGACGTAAGGAGATGCGCAAAAAAAAAAAAAAAAAACAATTCACAGAGTGTGTAATATTGAGGAAAACACGTCCCTTTTGTCACGTCCAGAGCTCCAGACACTCCAAGCTGGAGAAGGCGGACATCCTGGAGATGACCGTGAAGCACCTCAGGAACCTGCAGCGGCTCCAGATGAGCGGTACGTGAACAGGCTCCACATTCATGCACGTTCATTATGGACACGTGACATATGGATAACTTTAAATCAGCCAATTTGTACAATATCAACTCATCTGTACTATATTAGTAATATCCTTATTATCTTTTATCCTATACTGTTGCTAGAAAACATACTTTATATATCTCCTCCAGAAGTCTTTTATTTTGAAAAATGTAGCAAATTATCCCTATATGTGCTTTGACTCAGTAAGGATAATGTGAAATGGAAAAAGTTGACATACAGGAGAATGGATATTTGGAAGCAACACAAAACAGGAGCCTCAATGCCTTACTTTTCATCTCTTCATGGAATTATAGAGATTTTCACTATAAATTGGTGGAGAAAAAAAGATTTGCAAAAAAAGTTTTACCCTCAATCCTTGCAGAATTAGAACCTCCAAACTGCCCTCCCCCTTAGATGAGACCTAGGCCCTTGCATCTCTCTATCAATCTATTTATGTATTTGAATTTTCCTCCACAGCTGCTGTGAACACAGACTCATCCGTCTTGGGTAAATACAGAGCCGGCTTCAGCGAGTGTGTCGGCGAGGTCACCCGTTTCCTGTCCACGTGCGACGGTGTGAACACGGAGGTCAGGGCTCGCCTCCTCAGCCACCTGGCGGCCTGCGTGACCCAGATCAACGCCGTCAACCTCTACGCGCCTCACCCGGGCCCCCTGGGCCTCGGGCAGAGGGGGACGCACAATCCTGCCCCGCAGGTGCCGCCTCGCAAAAGCGGCTCGCCGGCGCGGCTCCTTCCCGACGCCGTGAAGCTGTACGGCGGCTTCCAGGTGGTGCCCACGCCGGACGGACAGTTCGCTTTCCTTGTTCCCAGCGCGGCTCTCGCGCCGCTGAGCGCACAGAGCGGCCCTCACATGTCACCTGTTGCCCCTCCGGTCACTTCAGACTCTGTGTGGAGACCGTGGTAGCGAATCAACTGATCCTGAAAGAGAGAAAAAAAAAAGGACACGATGACATGTATTTTTGTACATTTTGTAAATATTTTTGACATGGACTTGGGGAGATGTCTATGGCCTCCGTGCTTGCTGTGATTTTTCTTTGTTTTTGATATGGCACTATTTTACCTTGAAAAGCTCTTGAAAAGCACTGTATTTTTTTTTAGATTAATAAAATGTTTCTATGATGTTTACTACACTATTTGTCATTTCTCTCCCTTGAAAGTGTTCTCCGCATATTTACGAATCATCGATCCCGTCCTGTCTCTAAAATACTACACTTTGACTTGTAGCTGACCTGTTCCGGTAACCGTAACTTGTACAGCTGACATTCCAACACGACCCCCTCGTGTGGGCCTTGTTCACACCTGATCGGCGCTTTTTTTAGTGAAAGGGGAAACGTGTTTTATGGCTGTAAAGGAACCCGAGAGGTCGTGCTGGCACCAAAATGTGTGTTTACTGCGGCTTTCCTGATTTCTCTCCCTCAGATCACTTTCTACTGATCCTCACAGCATCCATCAGTTCGTCCATTCCTTTAAAATATCACACTTTGACTCATACCAGACTTGTTCCAGTGACTCCCAACATCTCTTGTGCAGTGGCCACTTAAATATAGACGCCCTCATGTGTGCCTTGTCCACACTTGATCGTCTCTTTTGCAGTGACAGGGAAACGTGTGCTCTGGCTGTAAATCAATACGTTCTGAATGCGGTAAGGAACTCGACGGATCATGTTGGGCCCGAAAGGCGTGCTGCCAGCTCTGGGGAAGGAAGGCAGGGCGGGTCTGTTGACACATGCGGGCCTGTCTCCCGTTCTGCCAGATGGGAAATCGTGTTGAAATAGATACGGCATGCTTGTGAACCAACTGACAGGGCTAAATGAAGAGTAGACTGAATAAGATACTACTAGTATTACTCAAGGATTAAGTGTAGATTGGAGAAACATGCTGTTACTTCTTCCTTGAGATAAATGCTCCTTCATCTCGAACACAGAAAATCTGATTTTAAAATGTTTCAAATCCCCCCTTTTATTTTTCGCTCTTATTTGCACGGTCTCATATTCACGGCAGCCGCGTCAGTGCAGGCATATCGCCGTCCATTAGCGGACAGTTGACGAGCCGGCGGCCTCAGCGTGTGTCCGGAGCGTGGTGCTCACACAGCGGGCCGCGAGCGGAGCGTGACCAGAGGTCACAGGTGCCCCTCATTCACACTCCCCAGACAACGCGTTGCCCCAGATATCCGGCAACCCAACAACGGACCTGGCCGTCCGTTACCGGAACCCTGGGCCTCCCTTTGACAGCATCAAACAGTGGCGAACTGAGCGGACCCACACAATACGCGCCACCAACAGGTGCACGTTATTCCGCACTCACTGGTGTTTAGCACACTTTTATGCGGCAATCCATTAAGAAGCAAATGCTAAAAAAATGTTTTTTTTAATTCTGGCTGGCGACGTTGAAAATTCAAGCCGTTGAAGTTGCCTGTCCGTCGCCCCGCAAGTCATTAGGCCTCCTCACTTTGTGCAAATGATACAGTCAATTAAGTTTACATCTCTGTTTTGGCACAGCCGAGGGAAGACTGGCAGTAAAGGAGGACTAAAAGACAAAATAGAGCTCCCCCCTCCTATCAGAGCATCCTTTGAGAAGACCCTCCGAAAACACAAAAACAAAGGCGGCCCCCTCGGTGGCTCAGTGGCTCTTCTCTTTGTGACCCTCTCCATCTTCATAAAGGGCCTTCCCCTTGTTTATCCAGGAAGAGGTTTAATAGCTGGGAGTAGCAGGGGGGGTTAGGGTTAGGAGGAGGAGGACCATGCTGTCACTTTCACCGTGCTGAAGAAGGCTCATTGTTGGCCGCTCCCAGAGGTCCTGCTTTTAAAGGCTCTGTGGCCTTCAGATAAGAGGAGCTGTGGAGTGCTGACAGGTTGCCTCCATCAGCATCTGTGTCATGGAGAAGCGCCAACAGACGGCGGCCATTCCTGAGGTGTCCGTCTTTTATCTGAAGGTTTGCCGTCCCCGCTCTCTGCCCCCTCCCCAATCAGTTAAGATTCACTGTTTTCCCAAACCTCGTGAAGCAGAGAATGGTAAACATGGAGCTGGCTGGGGTCTGCCCACGATTGATGGTCTCCCCTCGCAAACACAGTGACGACCCTGACAGGTTCCCTCTGACACACCTCCGCCTCTGAGGGTGAAACGCCGTAGTATTTGTCTGTTGTTGTTATGGGGCTCGCTTGACGGGGGTGGAGGTAGTCCGCGGCGGTTCACATCAAGGCTAATGAATAGATTATGCACTCGATATCAATGGTGAATGAACAATGCTCTTTGTCCCTCTGCTCCGATTCATCCCCCTTTTTGATTTAGCTGGTTGTTTTTGAAAAAACAACAGCAAACGGCATACTGGTGGAAGTGCGGCTTCCGGGGTGGATTTAGTATCGGCGCTGGCAGTGCGAAATTTATCACTTTTGGACCCACGCGGAGCGATGACGGCGTTAAAGCCGAGTGGACAGCGGTAATACATCACAAGTCATCACTTCTTCAAAGGGGATATTGTATTGAATGTCTTGTTTTCCCTGGCTTCATGCAGCCCTTAGCTATATGTCCATGAAGGCCGTAAAGACATACTTTCACTGCAGGCGTCCTTTCAGTGTGGAGGCATCCCATAATACGGATGCTCCCATTACAGCTGTGATTTCTTCATCTGGCCTACCATGCAAAACCGAGGCATGTGAACTTGTGAAGATAGAAATCATCATCATCTTGAGTTCTGTTTTTGTAGTTTTGTTGATGTTGGGAATAATGCTAAGAAGAAGTTGAAGATCCTACAGGTCTTAAAATAAATTCATTAATAGTTTAATTAATATTCAAATGTCCATCAACTTTGAGATTGATTTGCTGTCATTTATTGCTTTGGGTTTTACCTCTACATAGATAGGCATGATGCTTGTCTATATTGTCTATATAATATACATTTTCATCAGTCACAGAGATCTACATTGTTGGTTTGGTACTGGTTGAAAATAAAAAATCTTGCCCTGGATTGAAAATTATCAGGAAGAACCCCTAATATGCAGTTTGATTAGTCCACCTCTGAAAAAAGCTGCATAGCATCTAGACCAAAATCTAATAACGATTTGTGTCTGATAGGTTTTGCAGCATTGGATGAGATTTAACTTCAGGATCAATCTAGATTTCTTATGGATTTTCTCTGAACCCGAGTGAAGCCTGAACACGGCCAGGTTTTCCCAGGAAGGCACCAATGAAATGCCGGACCAAACCAGAGTTAGTGAGGTGCACTCATGTCTTGGTTAAGCACGTTTTCCCATTGTTGAACAGAAATTACCTCTGTTGCTGAGAGGCTGGAGTGTGGGAGGTATTTGAGCTAAACTGCGAGGTCAGGCAGCGACTCTCGATGCTATAAAGACTAGTACCATACAATGAAGGGCTGAATGCTCGCATAATAAAAAAAACCTCTCCATCTGGGGACCTGGGAACAAAACAAGTATAGCTGTGGAGCTGAGAGTTCATAGTTCTTGATTCATGCTCAATAATTGTAATGTGATGATAAGGAGCTTATTAGCCTCTTGTTATTCTCCAAAAGGGACGGAGGAGACAAAGTGCAATGTACCAGTATGCTAAAAGATTAGCATTGTGGTGACATCTCGCCGTCCACTTAACACCCACGTCAGGTCATCTGTTCCTAATTTGGTCAGCAACGCCAATATAGGCTCCACCCGGGGGTCTGGGTGCACTGAGGAGTGAACATTGGCCCTTGTTTGTAAGCAAAGCTCACATTTTGAGTGTGCAAAATGGCCTATTTGTGTCCCTGAGATGTTCGGGTCACGGCATCTTGGAGGATGCGTGTCACCCCCTCGTAGGCTGAAGGGCAGGATCTAATAGACACCTGTCCGCATAATAGCAAGCGGTGTTGGTTATCATTTCACGACTGGCTGAGCTCATTTACATGATGCTGCAAGAAAAACGAAAAACAACCGACATGATGATTAGAAGAGAAGAGAAGAAATATTCCATTTGATTTGTACATGATTCGCCCCTTGTTTTCAATACTACATGACATTATAGACGATCAAACCGGTGGCAGACACCTACAGAATAGCTCAATTTGAAATTAGTTAACATTTTTAGATCACAAACTTTGCTCTGGAGTCCTTGCCCCCCGGGCACTGAGTCTCAGATGACCTCTGCTCTTTGTCCCGAGGACCCTGCCCTGCCCTCCTACCTCCCTCCTCACCGGGCTGTTCTAAACTCTGTGGGAACCCCCCCCCCCTCTTTGCTTTGTGTGGTTTTGGACATTGTGTGTCTCACCAGATAATGTGTCCCCCCCCCCATCCTCTGTTTCTTGCTGCTGTGTGGAGCGTGGTGTCCGGCTCTAACTGCCCGCTAAGCGGCACGGAGATGATGGGAACTGACCAGGGGGTGGAGAGCTGCTTTTCATCCGGCCTCACAGGACAGCACTCTGGGCCTGCTGCTGGAGGATTTGCCAGGCAATGACGATAATTGGGAGTTAGGGATGTTGACAGATGATTTGGGTGTTGAGGATAACTCTGTTAAACAAATTAAACTACGCCGGGCCCTTCAGGGATTTCATTTGTATGAATACATGTGAACTTTAGTTAACCTTTAGTTTAAACTTGAAACTCATTTACACAAAGTGAGGAGCCCGAAATTAAAAAAAAGAAGAAATACCAAAATGAGTACAAAATCTTATCTGTGTTAAATCATAGTTGAAATAGTTATAAAGAACATTTTGAAAAAGAGTCTTGTAAAGACCCTTTTCGGGTATTTGTGACTATGGACAGCACCCAAGCCACATTTTTATGATACACTTTTTTTCCATCTTGACCATCATCATTAACCAGATGAAAGATTTGAATCATCTGGATCTCGAGTTATTCGGAACAACGAGCAGAACAAATGACTCATTTACTCATTAGACACACAGATGTTTAATGTGAAATTTATTTACTCACCGGGCCCATTTGTTCTAGAGAGGAGACATCTGCAGATAAAATCTGGTAAAAAAAAATCTCCTAAACCATGAACATGGAATAAATTCAAACCTGGACAAGATAACAATTCCCATGATGCCACACTACTTCCTGATCATCACCCCATCTATTGACCCTTAGTGGTAGAAAATAACCTTTTGTGCATTTAAGTCTAATGTTTTCTGTCCTTTTAGCTTTGCTTTAATTTAACCAACTTCACAGAAAAAATCAGTTAAATATTAAACTACATTTGCAAGCTTGTTGTTAACATTGTGCCAGGTTTTTATGAAGTAGGGCTAAAGCAAATTGAAAAAAAAATGTCACTTTTCCGTTTTTGTCATTTTTTTTATGTATTGTTAATATCACCAGCTTTTAGCACAAATTTAACTTTTTAATAGACTTTCCATTTCATATATTTGACTTTCCTTATACATATAATTTAGAGACTGCTGTGAACAAGTACAATGCAAAAATTGCATTTACTCAATGTGTTTTCATTTAAAGACTGCTATGTGATAAAATTAGAAGAAAATCACATTACAATGTAATAAATTTATAGCAATCAGTGTGAATTATTTCAATCAGATACATTTCTTTACGCTGTTCTGACTAATATAAATGTAGTTAACTTTAGACCCATCGGCTCTCATTTAATAAAGGTACTTCCACTCATTAGCTAACAACTCTGTACTTTAAATGATAAATGTCCTGTTCACGCTGAAGTTTTGGTCAAGTGAGGATTACGTCCTCTTGAGGCCATCTCTCCAATCTCTGGAAGTAAGACAGCCACTTTTTTGTCATGTGAATTGTGATGTCATTCAGCTCGGACCCGAGGACCCAATCGACCCTCTGGCCTTTGACCCTTATTAAGCGCGGGTTAGAGTGGTGCATTCAAGGTGTAGCCATCTGTGTGCCTTGTTGTGTCAATGCTCCCTCCTCCCTGCTCCAGTCTTTTGCTCTTTATCATCCCTCTCAGTATTCAGGAGCAGTGGAGTGATCAGTCGAGTCTCAGGGGGATGATGACTGGTTGCTGTCGATTGACTTTTTTTTAAAAATGCCTTCATAGTTCCTGCAACCTTTATGAATTAGACAAAAATAACTTTACTCTGTCTATCCATTTAGATATTCTCCTTAAATTCTTAAAAATAAATACACCACTAACCTGCCAAAAGGCCTCTTTTCCTGTCATTGTAACCTGCAGGAAGTAACACCTCTGTGCGTCAGTCATTAGCTTACAATAGGAGCAGGTATTGGAGAAGTCCTGCTATGATGGCGGCTTAGTAGCAATCAACTCTTCATCTTCATGTGCAGGGCTGAATCTTCACATAGTTTTTCAGCAATTTTTTCAGCAAATTCTTCCAGATGTTGTGGACAACTGTGGCAAATTCTAACAAATTCCCAGCGATCTTACACATTACAGTAAGTGCTGGTTATGCCCAAAGCTGGCAGGATTTTAAGAGTCATTCTTGAAAATTTGAGAAATATTTTACAATGTAAATACTACAATTCTAGTGGAAGCTGGAGATTTACTGATATTTGTGTGATATTAGACTGTTTTCATTCACTGCTTTATTTATTCCTCTGAAAAATCTTCCTTTTTGTATATATCCCACAAAATGAGACCAGCTTGTGGACAGATTGTGCAACAAATATTTGCCTTTAGGAAACACAATGTTTCCTGCCTTTTTAAAAAAGGCAAGAGTGAATTTATTGACATTTTTTTTGAAAAATCATTCCATTTCCAAAACTTAAAGTGACAATTTCAAAAATACAGACCCTGTATTTATCCTTGTTCACGGCCTTTATGAAGCTTCCTGCATGATGCACATAAAGAGGAGAACCAGGGGCATCTACTGGAAATGAAACACACTGCAGTCCAAATGCATGTTGAAAGATGATTAACATGTTACTCACAGTTGTTTTTAGCGCTGACAGGATCTTTAAAAGTAATGGGTTGAACTTTGAACCTTGCAAGAAAAGGTTCATCCACCCCTCTTATCGTTCAGCAGCATTCATGCATACTGATTATCAGCTGCTGACTTACAGGTTTGTTTACAGTATTGACAGTCAGAACGTACAGAAAGTAATGTGACTCTTTGTATGAGGAAAGACTAAATGCACATAAACAAATTCTGATGAATTTGGATAGAGGTGCACATCTACTCACTGGGATTCTCAATCATTGTCTCAATGCTGCATTGGGAATAATCAGCCTCACTTTTCACAAGATGCTCCTTTACACTGCCGTCATTATCCTCTAACTGTACTTTCACAGTCATCGGAGAACATTTATCCACGTTGCACTTGACGATCAGGGTGTCACTGGAAGCTTGGAGCGTGCAGCTGCTGAGATCCGGCACGTCATTAGACACCCGACATAGCAGTTGGTCTTTGTCAACGGAGACGACCGTCTGCTTCCTCAGAAAGCCCGGGCTCTCGCAGAGCATCCGGTCCAGCATCTCCACGCTTTGGCGGTTTTTCAGCACCCAGTCGTGCAGGTACCACATGTGGCAGTCACATTTCCAGGGGTTCCCGTGCAGTCTCACTATGTGCTGGAGGACAAACTGGTCCAGGAGGCCCAGTGGGAGCGTCTGCAGCCGGTTGTCAGACAGGTAAAGCTGCTGAATGAACTCCTGGTCCTCAAATAATTTGGCTTCCACCTTTCTCAGATTGTTCTTTTGGAGGTGGATCGCCTTCATCTGCGAGAGATTGTTAAACACCCTTTCTGGCAGCAATGTGAGCTGGTTTTCAGAGAGGTCCAGAACCTCCAGCAGGGTAACATTTCTGAATATGTCTTTGGGAAGGTCCGTGAGCTTGTTGGAGGACAGGACGAGGTCAGTGAGGGATGTCAAGCTGCTTAGAGAGGACAGCTGCGTCAGCCTGTTGCCTTTCAGGTTCAGCTCTTTTAAATTTGAAGCCTTGAATCCGAACACTCTATCGCTGAAGGTTGTAAGAAGGTTTCCACGCAGGTTCAGCACCCTTAGTTTGGTCAACCCTGAAAAGACATCGTCAGGAAGTTCTGGTATCTTATTCCCCTCCAACCTAAGCTCTATCAGCTGGGAAACATTGTCAAATGTGTCTGCCGAGATATTACTTATGAGGTTGTTGTTAATTCTCAGGATCTCTAGTTTCGGCAGACCCAGAAATGTCTCTCTTTTCACCTCTCCGAGCTTATTTAGGGACAAATCAAGCATGTGGAGATTGTGCAGGTTCATGAAAAGAAATGCTGGTAAATCGAATAGGATGTTGCCTTTCAGCTGCAGAGTCTGTAGCTTTTTAAGGGAGTCAAACATACCCGGATGCACGGTCCCAATCCTGTTGTAGTTGAGCAGCAGTTTTGTCAGGTTTCCCTGCTTTGAAAAAGTCCCCAGGAAGAAATGCTCCAGCCAAGGGTTTCCGCTGATCTCCAGCTCCTGGAGCTCAGTCAGAGTTTCAAAGGCCTGAGCATGAATGCTGCGCAGGCCATTGTTTAAAAAGATAAGCTTGTTGAGTTGGGGGCCCTCCGCTAATGTGCGTGGGTACAGGTACGCCACAGATGATGTCATTATGATAACTTCCTTGACGTGTTTGGAAATGTTACTTGGTAAGGAAGACATTCGTTCTTCAGCACAAAGCACTTGGACAGGAGTGAAACACTGACATCTATATGGACAGGGATTCAGTGACTCCATGTTGCCTTTGTGACAGAGAAGCAGCAGCAAGACCAGAATCAAGTGTGACTCTTTGTCCATTTTTCACTGTCAGAACATAAAATAAGTCGATAAGCATTGACAGTACAATCAATATTTCTGTAATATCATAGTAGACAGGGTGTAATAGTGCAATGCAAAACCTAACACCTGTGTTTACTTTACCATTTGTGTTTTGTTTTGCATATTTGACAAATATCAACAGAAAGAGTCACATTACATGTCATAAAAAACTGTATTAAACTATGTAGAAGAATTAAAATCAACATACCTGTGTGTGACAGAGATTCCGCAGCATTGAAACAGATTTTCCTCTGGATCTCCAGGCCGGTCGACTGAGTGCAAACGACACAACAAGCCTGAATTAGGCAACACAAAACCTTTGGTCAGTGGCCAGCTCCTGCCATGCTTTCATTTGCTCTCCACAGAAACGATCCTCCTGTGATCAGCAGACATCCCCGTTATTTAGCAAATCAGCTTTTTAAATAAGAAAGCAGTTGACCTTTGTTTGCTGCAATGGTTTAATACACCTATTCACATTTCTAAAAGAAGAAAAAGAGAAGTTTTTTTTTGGCAGCAAAAGTATGTCAGAGTTGAGTCACTGTTTCCAAAACAAGCAGATCTGTGTATTATCACTCTTTCCAATTTTTCACTTTCTCATACACACAATATATATAGTTTTTATATTTATTACTATCGTTTTTATTATTATTATTCATGAGACTGCTTGACTACTACAAGTTAGACAGGTCTGAAGGTAGAGGCCTGACTACATGCAATCCACTTCTCCAGGCTGTGATGATGGCATGATGTGTGTATATATGAATATACGATGCCCTGTTCCTATATCTAACTGCCCCATCATATGTGCTGCTGTACAACCGGCCCTGCAGTGGAACAGTGTTTAATGTTTTCTAAAGACCCTCTAATCCTGCACCCTGTAAATCCCTGTAAACTTTTACAGCAGCTATATGACGACCCAGACTGCTGAAGTCTTATAGGGTTTTGGATAAACCTTTAAATGTCTGGACTTTGGCCAGACTGGGATATGTCAATCAAGGTCAGAATGCAGACATTGCACAGTAGATTGCACAACTCAACTCAGTTGAATCAGTAAAAAAAAAGGTTTATTACAAGCAAAGTCAGTCAATTCTGGCAAAGGTATCCAAAAAACTGGGGCAAAGGACAAGGTTGTCAAAATAATACAATAAATATGTTGCCTATAGATTAAATCTAAAATATTTTCCAAGAGGAAAAAAATAATACAAATTTGAATGAAAATATAAATTGCAGACTTCAGCTCAATTAAGGTACAAAAAATCTCAAAAGTGCTTTAATGATGATCAAAATTAATTTATAGACCAGTCAACTATACCAGAGATGTTGACTGGTGTTCCGGATTAACTGGTGACAGTTCAAAACACAAACAGAATACTATAAGTATTTTTATGTAGTATATATACTATAAGTTCCTTCAAAAGACTCTAAAATTTGTTTTGATTCACTTTATTAATTTGTTTTTCTATTCATGTATATACTTTTCAATAAATAACATAAAAAACCTCTAAGAAACTACGGTCTCCCTGTCTCCTTTGTAGCTCAGACTGTTAGGATGCTCTGCTGAACTTTTGGGGTCAAGGGTTCAAGCCTCTATCTTTTGAAGTCCAACAAAAAGAGTAAAACCAGTGACCAGTGAAACTGTAAAGAAAAAATCCCTTTTAACAATTTTCAATGGCTCACCATGTCAGATGCCTGTTAACAGACTCAACAGTTGTTGGTTTGATCCCTCTTCCTAAATTTTTAAGTCAGAAACCCAAATCTTAAATGAAAGCTCTAAGAAGCTCCTGCGCCAGGCTACACCCTACTGATGAGACTCCTGGCAGAGTGGAGAAGCTTGCAACCTAATGTCTTCACCCTGAAGTCAATAAATGCAGGTTCGAAGCCATCTCTTGGCATTTTAGGTCCGAAATTTAAGAGGCCAACATCTAAAATTAAGATGTTAAATGCACCAGGAGAACAACCCTGGCAACGTAAAGGGACTCCTGGTGGAGTGTGGAAGGTTCAGCCTGTATGTTGTCAACCTAAAAATTATTAATGCTGTTTCGAATCTAGCTCGAGTTGTTTTTAGGCTCTTAATTTAAAAGGCCAGGAGAACATTGCTGCATTTAAAGGCACTCCTGGTAGAATGGGAAAGTTCACGAGGTACTATCGTATGACCTTTTTTGGATGACATACTATAGTATGACCTTTTTTAAGCGACATATTATAGTATGAAGTTTTTGGGACGAAATAGTATACTATGACTTTTTTTAGGCAACATACTACGGTATGACCTTTTTTGAGCGACATACTATAGTATGACCTTTTTTGAGCGACATAGTATAGTATGACCTTTTTTCGACGACATAGTATAGTATGACCTTTTTTGGGCGACATAGTATAGTATGACCTTTTTTGAGCGACATACTATAGTATGACCTTTTTTCGACGAAATAGTATAGTGTGACCTTTTTTGAGCGACATACTATAGTATGACCTTTTTTGAGCGACATACTATAGTATGACCTTTTTCGAGCGACATACTATAGTATGACCTTTTTTGGGCGACATAGTATAGTATGACCTTTTTTCGGCGACATAGTATAGTATGACCTTTTTTGAGCGACATACTATAGTATGACCTTTTTTGGGCGACATAGTATAGTATGACCTTTTTTGAGCGACATAGTATAGTATGACCTTTTTTCAACGACATAGTATAGTATGACCTTTTTTCGGCGACATAGTATAGTATGACCTTTTTTGAGCGACATAGTATAGTATGACCTTTTTTGGGCGACATACTATAGTATGACCTTTTTTGAGCGACATACTATAGTATGACCTTTTTTCGAGCGACATACTATAGTATGACCTTTTTTGGGCGACATAGTATAGTATGACCTTTTTTCGGCGACATAGTATAGTATGACCTTTTTTGAGCGACATACTATAGTATGACCTTTTTTCGACGAAATAGTATAGTGTGACCTTTTTTGAGCGACATACTATAGTATGACCTTTTTTGAGCGACATACTATAGTATGACCTTTTTCGAGCGACATACTATAGTATGACCTTTTTTGGGCGACATAGTATAGTATGACCTTTTTTCGGCGACATAGTATAGTATGACCTTTTTTGAGCGACATACTATAGTATGACCTTTTTTGGGCGACATAGTATAGTATGACCTTTTTTGAGCGACATAGTATAGTATGACCTTTTTTCAACGACATAGTATAGTATGACCTTTTTTCGGCGACATAGTATAGTATGACCTTTTTTGAGCGACATAGTATAGTATGACCTTTTTTGGGCGACATACTATAGTATGACCTTTTTTGAGCGACATACTATAGTATGACCTTTTTTCGAGCGACATACTATAGTATGACCTTTTTTGGGCGACATAGTATAGTATGACCTTTTTTCGGCGACATAGTATAGTATGACCTTTTTTGAGCGACATACTATAGTATGACCTTTTTTGGGCGACATAGTATAGTATGACCTTTTTTGAGCGACATAGTATAGTATGACCTTTTTTCAACGACATAGTATAGTATGACCTTTTTTCGGCGACATAGTATAGTATGACCTTTTTTGAGCGACATAGTATAGTATGACCTTTTTTGGGCGACATACTATAGTATGACCTTTTTTGAGCGACATACTATAGTATGACCTTTTTTCGAGCGACATACTATAGTATGACCTTTTTTGGGCGACATAGTATAGTATGACCTTTTTTCGGCGACATAGTATAGTATGACCTTTTTTGAGCGACATACTATAGTATGACCTTTTTTGAGCGACATAGTATAGTATGATCTTTTTTGGGCGACATAGTATAGTATGACCTTTTTTGAGCGACATAGTATAGTATGACCTTTTTTTGGGCGACATAGTATAGTATGACCTTTTTTGGGCGACATAGTATAGTATGACCTTTTTTCGAGCGACATACTATATTATGACCTTTTTTGGGCGACATAGTATAGTATGACCTTTTTTGAGCGACATACTATAGTATGACCTTTTTTGGGCGACATAGTATAGTATGACCTTTTTTGAGCGACATACTATAGTATGACCTTTTTGAGCGACATAGTATAGTATGACCTTTTTTGAGCGACATACTATAGTATGACCTTTTTTGGGCGACATAGTATAGTATGACCTTTTTTGAGCGACATACTATAGTATGACCTTTTTTGGGCGACATCGTATAGTATGACCTTTTTTCGAGCGACATACTATAGTATGACCTTTTTTCGAGCGACATACTATAGTATGACCTTTTTTGGGCGACATCGTATAGTATGACCTTTTTTCGAGCGACATACTATAGTATGACCTTTTTTGGGCGACATAGTATAGTATGACCTTTTTTGAGCGACATACTATAGTATGACCTTTTTTCGATGACATAGTATAGTATGACCTTTTTTCGACGACATAGTATAGTGTGACCTTTTTTGGGCGACATATTATAGTATGACCTTTTTTCGGCGACATACTATAGTATGACCTTTTTTAACGACATACTATAGTATGACCTCTTTTGGGTGAAATGGTACAGTTACACTTTTTTTGGGGACATACTATAGTATGATGATTTCTGGGTGAAATAATATATAGTACGACCTTTTTTGGATGACCTACTATATGTATGTATGACCTTTTTTGATTAAAACTCTAATAGTGTTCAGCAAAGCAGGAATCTTGCTACAGGGTCGAACCAAAGGGGGGGGTTATTCAGGACTTACGCTCACGAATTTCACCACTGAACCAGGAGTCTCAGCACATGCAGGGATGTTCTCCTGGCACATTTAACATCTTCACTTTAGATGTAAGCCTCTTAAATTTTGAGCAAACAATGTGTGGAGACAGTTATGAACCTGCATTAATGGTGTTCAGGGTGCTGACTTATGGTCGCAAGCTTCCCCACTCTACCAGGAGTATTGTCTTTTAGAGGCATGGTCTCCTGGCACATTTAACATCTAGCTCCAAACCTGCATTACTGGTCTTGAGGGTCATAGACTCAACCACCTTCTCCCCATGTCCTCTTCACAACAAGAGTTCTCCAGGGGCGTTTATTTTATTTATATTTTGGATGTGGGACTCTAAAAATCAAACAAAATCATAACTCTGAAACAGCCTTCAAACATACTAAGCTACCTTGTCTGACATAGAACGTCCTTCATAAAAAGTCATACTATAGTATGTTGCTCAAAAAAGGTCATAGTATGTCACCCAAAAAGATCATACTAAAGTATGTTGGACATAGTATTTATATGTTATATTTCCAGGGTTGTTACCATTTTTATTTTGGTGTGGGACTTGACCAAGATTTGAACCCACCATTCATATGTTCCAGCCTGGCTTCTAACACATTGAGCTAACCAGTCTGACATGCATGTAGGAGTTTTTTTAGAACTTTCAGTCAACATTTGCATTTCTGAATTCAAAATTTTGGAAGATTGATTAAAACTACAACTGTTGAGCCTCCACACAGGTGCCTTAACTGCTGAGCCATTAGAAATGATATGAGAGGAGATTCCTTTGCAGTTTGCTCTTTCCTCTTGTTGTTAGCCTTCACATCTCAGAGGCTTGAACCCACAACCCTTACCCTTCAGTAGTGTCCTAACAGCCTGAGCTACAAGGCAGATCGCATGAGCGCAGATTTTTTTCCTATAATTTCGGTGGTATTTGTTTTTTAAATTTAAAAAAAAGTTGATTTAATTCAGGCAAAATATCTCTATCACTCCTGGTGGTTGACTGTGATATAGCTAGGTGATAGGAGCCTGACTCACAACGGCTAAAAATGTCTTCCATTTCGAATGAAATGGAAGAAATGTATAAACAAGTTATGCAAAAATAAATTTTTATTTAATTTTTATTTGAGCATCTGGCCCTGAAGGTGGCTGTCCGGTAAAATTCTGGCTCTCGGACAAATATAGTTGGTGACCCCTGTTCTAAATCTGTAGATTCTGGAGGCATTAGAGTTCCTGCAGCAGACCATCACCTCCACCAGGTGTCTTACTCCTCCTCTGAGCCTCAGACATAGCTGATGGTATTCCTGGATCCTGGATCCTCCCTCCCCTTCAGGTGATTCCTTGAGGATGCACACAGGTAGACAAAAAATCCACTGCACAAAACCATCAGGAAGTACATCACGGATGCTGTTTTTAGATCCTGTTTTCCAACTCTACGTAACTTGAAAAGCTTTTAAACTCTTTTTTTTCGGATTTTTAATTGCTTATAGTTCAACAATGGCTAATGGTGGAATACAGCTTCTCGGGTTCACGCTGGCCTTTTTGGGCTTCATTGGCTCAATAGCATCCACAGCTATGGTGGAGTGGAAAGCTTCGTCCTATGCTGGAGACAACATCATCACAGCTCAGGCTCTGTATGAAGGGCTGTGGAAGACCTGTGCCTCCCAGAGCACGGGCCAGATCCAGTGTAAAGTGTATGATTCACTTCTTCAACTACCAGGTAATGTTGTTTTCTAGGTCTCATCTGTAATAACGAGATGCTTTGTATTGTATTCGGAACCTTTGATTTTTTTCTTTCTGAAGAAAATGTTCTCCCTTATAGAATCGGTTCATTGATAGTGAATTCAGGCAACTGATAAATAAAAGTCCTCATGTTTAGAGGTTTGAAAAAATGTATTGTAACACAGGAATGCATAAAGTTTCATGCAAAACTCCCTAGAGGTTTAAAAGGGTGCCTTCATTATCGCCATAAGACCTCATGCATGCAGAGACATGTCTGTCAAATTCCAGCAGCCAGCCGAACAAAGAGAAACAGAATGAACAAATAACAGAGCTTTGCTGGATAGGGAGGGATGCCAAATGTAAACATGCCTTCACACATGGATTTGTACCTGTATATATTAAAATCCCTTTTTTTTTTTTAATTTAATTTTTTTTTTTAGATAAGAACAAATCCTTATAGGAATGTAGCATTGAGCTGGATGTGACTCATGTTGTATGTGTGCTGTGAACAAGAAGAGGTAGATATCTAAGGGATCAGGAAACCCAACAGTTCATTTTAAAACGCGATGACGTGAATTTGATCCCATGTCTTTCGCCTCCAGGGATCGTGCAGGGAACACGGGGGCTGATGTTGTCCTCCATCTTGCTGTGTTTTATCGCCATCCTGACGGCGACGTTGGGCATGAAGTGCACCACCTGTATGGCAGAGGAGCCGCAGCAGAAGGACAAAGTGGCTCTGGCTGGAGGAGTGATCTTCATTATTTCTGGTCAGACTTCATCACAACGTACACACACACACACACGCGCGTGATAACACACATTGTTTGAAGAGGATGCATCACACCTCGTTTTTGGTGCGGGCTGTCCAATATTGAGAAAAATGATCTTCTGCCACTTGCAGATAATTTATCGACTAAAATCAAGTCAAAAATATTAAAATAAGCTTAATTATCCCCCAGCGGAATTAGATAATTCTACTCAATATTGGACTAATTTAACCAACAAGAAGCTATTTTCCCCGAATAAGACTTGCAATGTGGTTGACGTGAGATGTTTTTCCCCCTCTCGTGGTTTTCCAGGTCTGCTTGCTCTGGTGGGAACGTCCTGGTATGGCCACAGAATAGCGCAGGACTTCTACAACCCATTCACCCCCACTAATTCAAAGTGAGACCATTTCACACCAATTATCCGCTTTCACCGAGTTTGTGTGTAATGACGCAGAGGATGGATGCTCCCATTTATCATGCTGTTGTTACTTTTCAGGGGTGAATAGTTTTCTCCCCTCTACGCTCCTTTGTTTAACAGCTTGAATCAAAACATTTGGATATGATGTGAAATATACTGTATTGATGGGTAAATGCTGGAAAAGACTGTGAAGGTCTCAACTCGAGTTTGATTCGTGCATCATTCACAGGTTTGAATTTGGAAGTGCCCTGTACGTCGGGTGGGGAGCCGCCTTTCTCATCATTATAGGAGGAGGCTTCCTCTGCTGCAACTGCTCCAACAAGGGCTCAGGGAAATCTCCACGCTACCCACCAACGCGCTCTGCAGGCACGCCGGGGAGGGACTACGTCTAGCTGGACTCTAGCTGCATCCAGCCTCCATAACGGCAGAGCACAGACACGTCAGTATGTGCTACCACACGCTTCAGATCAGCCTTATATGTTGCAGCTATTTGCAGGTGTTGTGTTTGTGAAACTAACATTTTGTCAAGGATGCACTCAAATCCATCAGTATCATGTCAACTTAAAATGAAATAATATGTATGCAAAATGTGTGGCAAACTTAAAGCTTTAATTGTTTTTCAATTCAAGGTGAAAAAAAAAAACATCTTCAGACTATCTCAGGGCTTTTATACAGTTTATGAATGACTCAGTATGATCTGATTAGGTTGACATCGTTTTGCACCTGATACTTTCATATTAATTCTTATTATGTTAAATAAATTCGTATTTCTCACCTATTTTTTTTAAATGCTTTTCTTCTGTATGGACTAAGTTTTGTAACAGACAAGTACATGTAGATAGTAAAGAAGAAGAGTCAGACTAACGTCTGCAGCTTAACTAACTTGGAACTAAAGGTACTTCATATAAGGTGCTGGGACCTAGCCGCACACAGAAATACGCTTATTGAAAGGCTCATGGTTTAACAAGCTCCGGCAAACACTGATGGACACAGATTCTAAACAAGATGGGAACACAAAGAGTAAAACAAAAGAATTTTAACCCCATATTCTGCTTGAAATTGGAACTTTTTGTCTGAAAACTGCATTGTTCAATAAACCTTCATTCGAGGCCTTCATTCAAATGTCGGAACAAAATGTTATTTCTTTGCATCTACAACTAGAAACTTTATTCTTTCTGTGTATGTATCCGCAGAAGTGGGTATTCCAGGAGGTGTTTAAATAGATCAGTGAATTTGGTATGTGGCAAACGAGTGTTTTACAGTCAAGAATAAGATGGAGACACACATATTTTAGGTTTGAGGCAGATAAAAAGGATCTCCAGTAATTTTGTAGATTCCTATTGTAGTATCATTGTGGAAAAATGTGTCATAAAGTTTATTTTTATATGTTTATTTTATCAAATGTGGTCTTTTAATGGAAAACAGGAAAACTAGTAAAGAAGTACCCATCAGTGTCTGGGGGAGGATAAATAAAAAAAAAAAAACACTCAAGATAAGAAAAGATAAAAAAAGATAATCTTTTATTTTACCCACAGTGGGGGAATTGCATCAGCAACAACAGCAGGGACAGAGAAATGCAGGAATATAACTGCACCGGTTTCTAGCAGTTTTTATTGTAAAGTCTCACAGTAGATCTATGGACATTTGAGAGATATCCTCAATGTTTTTCGAGTGGGTCCACCACAGCAAATCCTCAAAATACAAAGACCAGGCCGGAGACGCCGTGTCAGCGGCGTCCAAGAGGAGGGAGCCTGGACATCCAATGTGTGTGTGTGTGTGTGTTCTCTGTATTAAATGTAGCCACGAGGGCTGCAGGAAAACGCTGCTTCAGGGAGGGAAAATGCCTGAGAACAGGGAGGGAGGAGGGCGGGGAGTGGCTCATACCTCAGACCACCTGCTCAGGCCCCGACACGTCTGTTCACAGAGGGAGTGGAGGGCGAGGCCTCATGGAAAACTCTGTAGACTGAAGTCTGTTCTGTGTTCGTCGCCTTATTTTAAACAATTTTATCTTGATTTTAACTATTACTGGCACCCTGAATAGATTTCTCTGGAAAATATGCTGTAATGCTGAAAATATCCTGACGCATTTTACAGCAATCCACACACCAACAATCTTGCTGTGGTGACAGATGATAATGAGGTCTCTTCTAGTGCCAATCTATAGTAGAGAGCTCCCCCATCTGGTTAACATAAAAATGCACTTTCTTATTTATTTTTTTTTTATTTTCAAAGTGAAGAATGCTCCTATATCTCATCACAAACAGATACAATTGGTTGGGGATGTTGTGTTGCTGCTGTACACACTGTAAAGCCCTTCGAGGTGAGTCTGTGATTTGTGATTTGCGTTTTTTTGGGGTTTGACTTTACAGTAGACAAAGCACATGTTTATGCTTTGCAAGATGCTCCGGTGAACATTATGTTCTGTGATAGACATGTAAAGAGATAAAGCTACGCAGTATTTCAGAACATGTTTTAAATACTTATCTTTGTCATTTCACAGACCCACAGATACTGTATCTATCTTGTCCCTACGGTGGGAACCATTGATTTAGAATTCAGTATATCAGCAAGTGCAATGTGCTGAATAATAATTCAGGGCCTGAATAAGGAGAGGGACTCCGTGTGATAATTTAATATGGTATCAAACATATTGATAACATCATGAGAGAATGAACTTTGTGCCACAGTACTATATCCAACATCCTGAGAGCACAAAATGGTTTAGTTGGCTCACAGACGGCAGGCAAATGTAGCATCAATGAGCCCAGACTGAATATTAAAGGTTAAATGCATCAGTTTAAATGGCGAGTGGAACAAACAGTCATCAATATAATCTGATCTGATTGTAGCTTAAAACCCCATTTTGCATGTTATTATGGACATTGGACTTCTATGGCTCACGCTGGGCTGAATTCCTTATAATATGCAGTTTTATTCTCTGAACATTCTAAACATTATGGATTATGAGGAAACAAATGAGTTATTTTACATTTTTGCAGGTTAAAACACACTCATTGTGTGTATATTCAATCTCTATAGACAGCAAAACATGCTAGAAATGATTCAGAGCAGCAGCAAGAGAAAAACTTCTATTGAAACAGACAGAAGAAGAGGAAGCGTGAGTATTTCTCTCAGAGAGATGTGACTTTAGAACAGACTATGATTATTCCTCTTTTTAATTTTAAACATGACATTTCTAATAATATCTTAGCAGTAACAGACTCATCATTTTATGACTTCCTTTTTTGTGGCCCCATTCAGATGAATGAGCTCATGCCTATGGAAAGCTTTTCTACACATGGAGGGATGTGACCTAAGTTCATTTTTTCTGACCGAGAAAAAGTCCAAGAAAAATACAGCAGGCGAGCATGAATGAATCATCGCGACATCCCCCATCACTTTCCAAGGGTGACGGACAATGCTGGCTTTTTAAGGCCAACTTCCTTAATCAGGGAGAAATTTTTGAGAAGAGAAAGTGCACTGACAGTTCAATAACTTGTATAACAAATATAATATGAAACAAGTTACTGTATGTGACGAAAAATGGTTAAAGTGAGTCAAAGAGCCGGATGCAATTATAGACTAGATATTTCCAGTTTAGACTTTTAGCTTAATACCATCTAACAAGATGATTACATAAAGTATCTGGTATATCCTGCATTGCTGAACCATAATATGCATAAAATATTTTGTAGTACAATAAAGTATGTTAAGCCATGGATGCAGTAATAGTTTGTGGCCACTAGAGGGCAACAAAGCTCAGACTTTGGTTCTTGTTCAATAACCAGAGGATACGAGTATAATGTGGTTCATGGAAACTCTGTTAAGAGTTACAAGAGTTGCAAAGAAAAGCATGAATTTACAGTATGTAACGAGAACATGGGTAGCAGTTTTACCTTATATAGGTCATAAACCGTATAAAAGACTGATAATAAATGATCAGAAAACAGATAGTGTTCTCGCTTTTACACACATTAAGGAAATGCAAAACTGAAACCTTGAAATCCTTGAGATCCTGCAAATCATGACTAATAGGAGAAATTACTGAATCCCCTTTGCTTTACTTCCTAACTATAACCCTTCTGTTCTCATTTTAGCAATACCATTTAGCCTTTTTTTTCACGACACTCTTTATATTCCTCTATCTCTGATAGTTATTACTTTATATTAGTGGTGTTCTATAATTGGGGCTCAGACTATTGTTGCACGGTTGCATTTAAATTGTACATTTTGGGATTTCTCAGAAAAGTAGGTTGATCTGACCATGAATCTACATTCAATGTATTAAATGAATGTAGACTAATGCCCAAAATTGACACAGCTGCTCTATGTAGAATTGGCAAAAAACAATCACATTATAATCAATAAAAAATAATCATAATGATTCATATATTTAAATTATAATTAATATATTCTTAAGGTAATTTTCTATCATTTAGGATCAATAATAAGATTATAACCAGTACAATCATCCATAAAATGTGCAATAAAAAACAGTGCATAGCTCAGTAATAAGTTAACATCCACATCCAGCAAAAAATAAGAAGCAGTTGATGCAGCAAAATGAAATGGCTTGGGTTTTAAGAGCAGTTCTGAATTCTGTAATGGAGATCATGTGAATGTGTGGGGAAGGGAGTTCTAAAGTTGAGGAGAAGACCCTGGTGTTCATTGTCCTGAGCTAGTAGTGCCAGTAACATGCCTGATAAAGACAGCAAGGAGCGTTCGAGGAAATGTAAGCCTGAAGGAGGTTAGTGAGATACGCCGGGAATCAATTACGAAGAGCTTTAAATGATAATGTTAAGATTTTAAAGTGAATACGTTGTGTCACAGGGTGCAAGTGTAATCGAATCAGCGGAGGAGTGACATGTTCAGTGGACTTTGTGTAATAATCCGTGCTGCTGAGCTCTGGATGAGTCGAAGTCGGTGAATAAGTTTGTTGAGGATGCCTGCCAGGATCGCATTGCAGTAGCTGATGCATGACATGACCAGGGCATCGATTAAGACTTCCGTGGAGCGTTGCGTTAAAGCAGGGCGTAGTCTGAAGATGTTTCACAGAGGGGAAAAAGGGCAATCCAGGAGACATTGTTTATATGGAGAAACAGTGGACTGGTGAAACAGAACATAACACTGACGTGTTTAATCTGTGGAGACAAGTATGATGGTGTCAGCAGTGATAAGTGAATAAATATTAGTTTTAGTGAATGTATATATGTTGAGTGTAAAGATAAACTTGGATTTACAAATGTTGAGTTTGCGGTAGTGTTTTGTCATTTATATCTGTAAATCATGGAGTCACGCAATGAGGGTACCACAGAGTAGAAGTGGGTTTAGGTTACAGATAAAGGTGTTTATCATCAGCAACCATAATAAATCAGAGTGGTCCCAACACTGAACCCTGTGGAACTCAGTGGTGGACTATGGTGCTTTCTGAACGGTGATTCTGAATCTGGACAAAATAAGTCATGCCTGCAAGATGGGAGGCAAAGCACCGACACACAGGGGCCTCTCTGGATGATTGAGGTTATCAGGGAGATGATAGAGGTCAACCGTGCTTTAACTAGGGTTGTGGGAATTGTCCATGCAAGTGACATGTTTAAGCATTTAACTTACCAAGGTCAACAGTGTGATATAAATGACCAAATGTCTGCATGATTATTTTGCCTTCAGCAGAGATCCTTCTCACACCTGGAGCAATGCGAGACTCGTGTTTTTCATAAATGCCCAGAGTGGGGGTTACTAGATGGATTCACTACCACCACTGTGTGTAAAGCTGCCTGATTACGTGTCTGATGTGGTGGTGATGCAGCACTGGCATCCCACCGTGGATGCTGTACTCCTCTTTGACTGAAGGCCATGCTGACTAGAGTTGAGACACCATTTTGGCAACTTTTGCTTTTTCATACTGTTTCTTGCTGTTTGGGGTTGAAGCTCAGCGAGGGGAAAAGTCACAAACCGCTAAAGAAGGCCGGTGCTGTCCTGGGCTGCTCTCTGGCCTTTACAGGGGAGGTGGGTGAGAAGAGGATGTCAGCTAAGCCGACATCTATCAGGGAAAACTCCTTTCTCCCCCTGCATGGGACTGCGGAGGCACTGAACAGCTCCCATAGCAACAGACCGAGCCAGCAGAGTAAGACAGAGCACTACCACAGCTCTTTTATCCCAATGTCTGTCAGACTGTAACTGTACCATGTGGCTTTCGTGCTGTCGTACCTGTTCACATCATCATCACAGCAACCTATACTTTATGTATATATGGATTTTGTACCCTCGAGTTTACCTCACCCTATCTTATGAAAAAACATGTATAATGTTTTATGATCTTTACACAACAACTCAGCATTTAGACTGATGAAGCGTATTGACACAGCTGCACTTAAGTCAAGGGCTTCCCCTTTTCTTCGGCTCCGTATCGGATATGGAGCTGATCCAAACTCTAACTTAAACCGCCGTAATCAGCAGAGTGCAGCTGCCAGGCAGAATTAACAGAGAAATCAATGAGTGGGTATAGAATCAAACAATATCAAACTCTTCGATATTACATGCCTGTGCTGAGAGTCTTAGGCTACTGAGTCAGCTCGATCAGTGTGAAACTTTCCTTGTCAAATCACAGCAGGAAAAAAAGACAAATGATCAGAACATGTCTCAGAATTTGAGGGAAAAGGCATTTTCTGCTGGATTTGCTTTAGAGCCTGCACTTTCTGGCATTGCATCTGAGAAATACTGACTTAAACGATCGAGTTTCATAACCATTAACATAATTTATTGAACAAATTAACATATTGCCAGAAAGTACATCATCATAACAAGGGAGAAGTCTGAATCCTTTCTCCCTTTAACAAGATGGTTCCCAGAAATGGACAGTGAATCAAATCAATGAACAGTTTTGCAAAGCTCCGTTGATTTCTCAGACACTCGCCTGTACTGAAATGTAAACATCACTGCCTCTGCCTTGAAGATTTATAGAACAGATATAAAAGTGATATGCATCATTAACCTAGAATACAATGAGCCACATGAGTGTGCAATGGAATGTAATGAACTGACATAAAACAATTTGTGAATATTGCATTTATAATAATAATATTGTATGATTGTAAACCTTGGATTCCACAGCAATTTTTAATATGAAACCCACAACTAAAATAGTAAAGTGCTACTTCCACATTATTATATTATTGCATAACACAATAAAATAATAAGAGGAAAGGAAAAACCAGGGAGACAATTGGAAATAAAGCACGTAATCCACCGCTGATTATCGGCAGTAAGTGTTGCAGGGGCCAGCAGACGTGCGGTCTCACCTGGTTTGGCTGTCAGAGTAACACCCTGACGAGGCTCAGCCAGGACAGTGATCACCACAGAAAGGATCAACGTTACTTGATCTGTTAATCCACTCAGCACTAAGGAGCTGGGCCACCACATGCACCCAGGACGGAGGGCTGCCATATCATGATCCACTTTTACTAAGTTCTGTGATCATTCTAAGGAAATTGCAATTAAAATAGAGTTAATTACTAGATAGTAGGAAAAAACATATTTATTTCATAAATGAGTGATATGGAGCATTTAACACATTTCTAACATATTAAATATGCAACAAGAGTTTTTTTTTTACCTAAATGTAATTTAGGTGTGCTTCACTCATTGGGACCATTGCAGGATACAGTACATTAGAAGTGTCATCTACACCCCCCCTACACACACACACACACACACACACACACAGATATATGCCAGATGATCCTTGAAGCTTAACTAATGACATCACCTTGACGTAGAGACTTTTTAACTTGGCAGGAACTTTACACTTTCATGTACGCCTTTGTGTGTGTGTGTGTGTGTGTGTGTGTGTGATCACATTAATGAGCCATTCCTAATTGACTCCCACTGCAACACACAGCACTGCGGCTCAGGGTTCATTATCACATCTTCAGACTCGGCCGACCTCCTCCAACACCTGGACCGCTTTACGCACACCGGCACCAAACAGATGACCGTCTCCATGGGAACCAGGGTGCCCATCTCTATATTTGTCAGGAGCAAACACCATGTTCCCACATGGAGAGCAGCAGGGAGACTGATAAATCTTTCAGAAATGCATTCTTGTGATGCATACTGTACGCCTTTGAAAATCCATTCCACATACTAGGACGAGGCATCGTTCTTTGTTTCCACACATGCTGTAATAATAAGAACGATAAGCATGAGTATTTGAAGTAGACACGAGTATAACCTATGTTTCTGCATTGATGCTATTATGACGAGACTTAACTTCCTTGAGCCCTGCAACAACAAAACCAAGGACATCCTAACTGGTGCACCACTATCATAATTTAACCTTTTTATCTTAATCTTCTCCCCGTTGCAGCACAAAGCTTCGTCCCTACCGACCAGCAGCCGACCTGCTCTTGGTCTTTGAAATTGCCAGATAAAAAATGTTTTGTTAGCTTCCATCTCCTTGTATTTTAAGCCTGTTTCCAAAAAGTTTCTCCCACTCTGGCAGATGATGGATCCCTGGCAGGAGTCTCACAGAAGCTCCTCACTATCCAGAACACACATAAAAACACAAAGACACTGCCAGGCGTCGCTGCACTGGCTCCCTGCCTCCTCCCATCTGAAGGAGAGCAGGAGCCAATTGAATTCAAAACCCTTCTACTCTGCTTTCCAGTAATCCCACAATCTACCTACAGACATGTGTTAGAGATAGGTAAATAAGGGCATCTGGGGTAGTAGTTTGCAGAAATATTTAGTGCATGATGCCCTTAAAGTGATTCGTTACTGCCTAAAGAGCCCAAACGTATCTGAATATGTTTAAAAAAAACAACAATGTAAACACTCAGTAGGTGGCCGCCGATGGAAATTTTAAATAAAATAATAATAAATATTAAAATAACATTTGTCTGGCACCTGAATGTTTTTCATCCACAAAGAAACATTGAACTGTTTCTCCTCGAAGCCTTAAACAAATAAAGCGAACCCTCCACGTGGCCGACACATGGTTCTGATCATGAGACATGGGAAACCAGAAATAATTCTGTGTTCCAAACACATGCTGACGTTACTGCTTTCACTGTTGTGCCTCATCCAACAAACAGCCGGCGGCAGACGGCGGGTTTAAAAACATTATTTTGTATTTTTAATTTATTGCCGCCGAGCTTGAATGTTGTCCAATTGGTCCAAATTTTGGAACGTTATTGCTCTGAATACTGCGCTTGTCCTGGAATAACCTAGCAGAGACCTTAGTTTAATAAGTAGTGGTGGGGGCCAGCAGGGGATCCTATTATGTCTCTACACTAGAAACTGCTACTTGGGGGGGCCTGTTGAAATATCATGAATCACCGGGCGCGATGTGCTGCAATGAAACTTTAAACTGTCAGTTAAAGTCTCCTCCAGTTACTTTGGCTGATTAAACCTTTTCTGGACTTGACTTTGGAGGCTGCTTTGCGGTGAGTTGTATAATTCGTTCTGCCCTAACAGGTGCTAAAAAACAAAGAGCATTGCCAGACGCAGTAAGTCCATGCTTCAGTCACCACTGCTTTTAACAACAATGTTTCCAGCAGCAACAAGCAGCGGTGTTTAGTGTATTGATCTTTCTTAAAATGCCAGAGGGGGTTGGCAAAGACAGAGCCATAGTACAAATGTGGAAGTAACTGACGTCTAAATTGTAAACTGATGAAAAAAAAAGCTTGGAGCTCCTCAGTGAAAGGGAAAGGAAGTGTCTGGCAATAGTCTGGGTGTACTGCAGGAAACATGGCTGTCTACACCCTCGACAGGCCAACAGAGGGAGTCAGCATTGACATGGATTGCAGCACAGTGGAGCTGGCCCATAATTAGATTTTTAGTTTTTTTTCTCCTTTTTTTCCTATGCAGTCACCTGAGATTCATTCATTCATTCAATGCATTCATTGGGTCTGCTGGACATACCTGGCACCAGCGAGGATGGAAATTAACTCAATATGTGTCATAATCACTGAAGGGTTTCTTTTATTTAAGAGAATTCATCAGTCTCTTCTCTAGAAAGAACACACTTCCTCTCCATTTGGAGTATTTTATTGGGCCCATACAAAAAGTGATTCAAACTTTTGCAGTTATTAAATCCTGTTTCACTTTAAGACAACTGTCAGCGGAACAAGTGAAGCCAGAAGCTTCTTAGAAGGCTGACCTCCAGCAGTAGAAGAAGGATTATCAACATATATGATTGCATTATAACAAATGTGAATGTGTGTTTACGTGTGTTCTGTTTGTCTCCGTCTTGGTGTGGAATAAAATTACAGATTCTGGTTTTGAAAATAGAAAAAGGGAACCATGCAACCTGCACATGCTAACCCTAACACATGCAAATAGACAAAACCCAGGCAAATTGAGAACACATCTTCGGCAATTTGACAACACATGCACAACATTAAAAAAAAAGTGTTGCAAATACAGACAACACATCGGAAGAATTTCTCACATGGAGCATACGCCGAAAAAAAAAATCCTTGCGGGTTTACTTCCGTGTTACCTACTTATGTATCTATAGCAACTGTGCAGTGGAGTCACCCCGATGATGCTCTGGGGCCTCCCATCATGCCCTTGGCTGATGGTTATGTGCAAATCGCAAACAAATCTCACCTTTGAGTCATTTCATTCACTCTGCTAACCACATTGAAAAAAGGTGAAAAATATGAATACAAAATTATTTAATTAAAAAAAATACTAAACAAGAGACTTTTCCTGGGCCATTAGAATGGTTGTTGACTGATAAAAAGTCCATGACCTAAGAATACAGAATACACAGATTACTGATTGACAGGGTTACTATTGCGGCCTATGGGAAAAACGCTTTTTGGGTTGAATGGATTTTTTTTTTTTGCAGTACCACGAGTGGCCATTGACAAAAATCAGTGTGCTGCTGTATCCAGTTCATACCAAACATCCATGTTTGCAACCAGGCTTGCAACTATCCGCCTATGCTAAGTTAGTTGTCCCCCCACTTTGATGATTTGCATGTGCTGGTGCAGAAACAGAAAATTGTTTCACTCATAGTATTTTACCATTTTTAAAGCATTCACTGAAATAATGCTTTATAAAATAAACATTTCATTTTATTTTAATGGGGGGAAACAATAGTTTCAGTGCTTTAAAAATGATTTAACGAAGTTAAATGACTTTACGTCCCACATAATGTGAACAAACTAGATGAGTGCATGTATTTGTAATGACCTGACCTGACCTAACCCTGGGGGTGCTCACTATGAAAAGAGCCTACATTAGTATATTATATAATAATATGAATAAGGATTCCTTTGTTTCAGTGGTCTGAACCAAATTAATTCAATCCAGTCAACGTTGTGTCAGATGATATGCTTGAGCCAAATTTCCACCCCTTTTAAACCGATATTTTAACAATTTATGAAGTATTTAGTTAGCTGTCTAGTAATTTGGTCAACTTCAACTTTCAATCTTCAGAAAAAGTCGAATGTGTTGTCCTCTGAGGACCTATGAAGAGAAACGATAATAAACTGAAGTGCAATGTTGAAGTACTTCACTTGTATATTTCCAATTGATGCTGCTCCATCTTATTTTTTAGCTTTTAAAATGCAACACATTGTTAAAGATCAAACCGGGGGTTTCTAAACTTTTGGGCTTTTGAAGTCTTACAAACAGCAGTGTGTCATCGGGTCACATTTCAGATGCCTGTGAGTTGTTAACAGCTCTGCAAAACAAAACAAAACTTCTCACATGGTTTCATTCCAATAAATGATCCAATATGCCACCAAGAAGTGAAAACAGATTTGTGTATCAGAACTGAGTTGTTTGTTCTTTCCTCTCCCATTAATCATCTCACGACCCCATCAGATGGATCTGGTGACCCCTTGGTGGGGCCTGAACCCTAGGTTGGGAACCACTGGACTAAACTGGACATAAAGCAGTTGCAACTCGCTCCATCTCCAGCCACTCCAACGAATCATTCTCCTTTTTATATTTACTATGTTCTAATGTCTGTGTCAAATTACTGTACTTGTCATATATTAATAATATATCAACCAAACCACCTCTTTTAGCTTGATACTTTAAGTAGCTTTGTTGTATTGGTCCTTTTTACTTAAGTAAAAGCTTTGAAAACGTCTTCCACCACTGCTACCAGCTGTTTGTGTCCTTTGTCCAAATGAATGAAAATTCTTGAGCAGATAATCCTGTTAAAAAAAAAAAAACAGTGTTCCTCCAGCATTTTATTGCACGTTACAGTGTTAGAAATATCATTTTCTGCAGAAAGACTGCCCCATGTGCACTCACCTTTAACATTCACACTTGAACATTCATTTTAAGCAGACTGTTTGCATGATTCAGGTGCAATGAGTGTAAAATCCTGTCAATTACACACACACACAAAAATAAAAAAAATTCTGCACACTCACTTGTAGGTCAAATAAGCATGTTCTGGTAAGAGAGATTAGAGAGAGATTGCCTAATACAGATAATATGATTCCACTTACATTCCACAGCAAATTGAACAAATTACACTGTAAAGCTTACATAAAATGCTTAATGTGGCATAAATAAGTGTTTAAATCAATCCGTCCCATAGAGTCATGCAGAATATAAGAATTGATGGTCCTCCTGTGAACACACAGGCTTTCACAAGGCGGCTGTTAATGAAAAGAACACTATAGACAAGACCATCAATTGCAATTAGTCCTCAAGTAGTCATGGGAAGCTCATGGCATTTTGAATCAAGGCGGACACAGTGTGTACGCAGTGTTCCCATATGATTCAATTTACAAGGAACATGTGAGTGTCACTCAGAGGACAGAAGAGTACAGGAAGATGACAACGGGAAGCTATGAGTGTGCTGCTGCTGATTTTTTTTCAAACCTGAAATTAGACAAAATGCACAATCGGAGGCTTTGATTTGCCTCGCTCCACCCCGAGCGCAGGGCGCATTCTGTAGGAACTGAACTATATGAGCGTATGTTTGAGGTGAGCTCACAAAGGGCCGGCTGGGTTGAACGTTGTCAGCAGTTGTCATGAGCAGAGCCAAACCAACAATGAACCCAACGTTCTTACAGGTATTGTGTGTGTGTGTGTGTGTGTGTGTGTGTATCTGAAGCCTGATATATCTGATTTCTCTGTGCTCTAACATCCGTTGTTCAGCCACTTAATTGACCCTTCCTATGTCCCGCCCCCTTTTCGCTTTGTCCTCCAATGACAGTTGAGCAACAACAGTCAACTTTCTCTTTCCTGTATACTGAGATATGCTTTGAACTTGTCTATGTTTAAAAGAAAACCACAAATTGGTCACAAGAAAGGTAACATTATGTAAAATTACAACACATTACACATAAGATCATTGGATATCACACTGAAACTGTCTTTCTGGGAATTCAAAGAGTAAGTAATTGGTATGCATCATGTATTTAAGTGCATGCAAAGAGATATGTGTTGCTTATTTGGAGTATTTCAAAGCAAAGCTATCCTTGGCCCAGTGATGCTCATGAGAATCTTCACTGAAGTACAAGAAAAACAATTAATTAAATTAAATGATATGCATTTATGACATGCATTCCATGTATTTTTTATGTTGCTTTTAGTTATTAATCTTTTTTATTTTATTTGTCCCATGCATTCTCCTGAACCTAAACAGGTTTAAATTTTCCAATGCCCTTTTTTTTTAAATTTATATATAATATTTACTTTATCATGTTTTAATGTGTATTTCATATCTGCTGTAACCCATGCTAAGCAGCAGTACTATATATAAAGCCTATTGTTATAGAACAGATTTGGTTGCCAGTCAGCCACAGTGTTGGTAATCGCTAGAATCCAGACATTGGGTCATTGAATTCACCTCCTTTTACTCATCTGCAAGGTGGATTATCCAGAAGGTTTAAATGTCACCTCTGCCTGTTTGTGTCTATACTCCAATGACTCTAAATATCAAATCAGTAGTTTAATTTTTGCACCTCAAATAAAATTATAAAAGCAAATAAGCACCTCTATTGCTGAAGCATAAAGAGATCTTCTTTCTATATATGAAGTATCATAAACCAGAATATCACAGGCTAATCTGTGTTTGTATTATGTATGTGAGGCTATAGTCATGACGCCCGGAAGTAACTTTTTCTTCTGTGCTTTTGGACGTCTGGCATCCCAATGACAGAAGTTACCTCGGTAAAGTGATGCTGATTTGTTGATGATAAAAAAAAACATAGAAAATCCATATCCTGAGAAACACGGCTGTATTCTTTGTGCACTCAACTGAGTGCACACGTTTTTGTTGGCTACTGATTGCTTCTCCTTGGCCGTGACTTGGATGGGTCGAGCAGGCGAGACAGCTCAGGCGAACAGCAGGGTGTTCAGCCCTCAGCATCGATTATGGACCCCAGAGGGCTTTGGTTGCTAGGGCTAATCTTGGCCTTAAAGTCATGGGTCACTAAGTGTTCATTCGAGAGTGATTCATCCTTCTATGGAAAAATCAAAGTGCTTGCTGCTGTGCTGGTTTTTGCAGAGCCGGTGGAGCTATCACATTAAGGAGCCGCGCAGCATGACACGCTGTCTGGTCTCACATAGAACTTATATAAAGCAATGCCCAAAGCCGTTGGGGGCTAGGAAGTCAACGGTTCATGTTGAGGGGTGATTAGTGAAAATCTGTGAACCTGTTGAGAGGAAATGGTGTCATGACTGCCTCGCTTTGTGACATCCATCTGACAGATCTGAACCTTGTGACTGGATTTTACACTGGAAACACCTCCATGAAAAAAACACTCTAGGTTGATTGCAGGGCAACATGATGAAAAAAGCTCTTTAGGCTTCAGCTGCACTAGTTTAGATTTTTTTTAAATATTTTCATCCACTGGTTACAAAAAAAATGACTTCCACAAGCCAATCTGATCAACAACCTAGGGATCTACCTAAAAGCCTGGGATACAATGCCAGGCCAGTAGTGGTGGACGATAAGCAAAAATAACAAATACCTATGTGAAAGGACATTTTTAAGCATGCACAGTGCACCATGGTAGTAACTCAACCGCTTTGGTGCATGGATTCTTAAAGATCCGGTGGTTCAAGGCCTGAATTAGATAGAAAAGTGTGTGGATAATAGATATATTTCTATATAGATTTGTGTAGTCTCATAATGCATCATGACTTCCTGTGCATTGATGCTCCATCGCATACAGGTGATGCAACACTGCATAAAGTGTCAGTAAAAACATCTCACTGCTTGGAAACTAGATATTGAGGAACACACCTCCAGAAACCACTGTGGACATTTACAAAACCTCTAAATGTTTCAACCCCCTTGGTTTAAACCTCCTTGGTAATCAAGGGTTTGGAGTGAGTTACAGCCTTTTACTGGGCTAACTACTACTTAAAAAAAAGTTTTGAGAAATGTACCAAAGCAATTACGAAATAACCGAATAGGGGGATGGGTTGTGTGATTAAACATCATTCACTTGGCGTTGCAAAATAACTGACATCAGTTCTGTAACTGATTTTGCGAAAAAAAAAAAAAATGTCAAAATACAGAATGCAAAAAATATGCAAACATTGCAAAATATCTAATTTGTACACAGTCTTTTCAAACTAAATGCCATTTTTGAAAAAAAGAAGTTTGATAATAAAAAACACACAAACCCATGCAGCTTCTTTGCACACAACAGATCTTACAGGCAGACATGGTAAAGCTAACCAATCACAAGTCAATCACTGTGTTGCTGATCTTAATCTGACAAATGTTCAGAGCCACCTCAGACATAAATGACAAAATTTGTTTTTTTCTGCCATCCACGATGAGCCGTACTGTGTGAAAATGAAAATGTTGGCAGCAGTCTGCTTGTCATGAACAAACAGCGAGTGTTGGTGGGGGCTGGCATGCAAATAGAACGGTTTCAGAGTCAAAGTCCCCTAAAGATCCCAAACTTTCACAGTGCCCTTGCAGTACTGGTTTCTTGTTGTGACTCACGGTGTGCGGTGACACCATCGGTCCAAAGACAAACTGAAAGAAAAACCTGTCCAGAGGATGTAGCTCTACATATTATTTGCGGATGCTAAATGTGGATACTGCAAGTGTGCGTCTAGTGTGCAACTGCCATCGAAAATGCAGCTGAATGAAATATTTCTTAAACGCAGAAAAAGCATATCATAGCAAACTGGCTAGAAATAAAAACCGGATGATCATTGTTTTGCCTCCCCCCTGCCCAGAAGTAATGTTTGCTCAGTCGTCACATATTGATGTAATGTAATGAGTCTCTCTAAAGGCAGATTAGGAGCGCTGGATCACAGCCAGGTAAACCTCTCACTGTTCAAGCTAGACTGGTCTGTGTAATGAGAACTATCCAAACAGGAAATTACTTTTTTTCCCCGTTAATATGAAAGTCGCCGAACAGAGTAGTTTTAATGGACCACATCAAACCACAAGACTCTACAAGTATTAGCCTACCTATTCTTATAGCAGTGAAATCCACTTCATGTGATCTCACACTAATGCAATTTGCATTTCTGTGATGTGCGAGTGGACATTAAAGGGTAATTCCACATGTTATTTGAAAGGAAATAGAACAGAATTAAGGAAGTGTCGTGCAGCATCTTTTACTCATACAATGACTTCCTCCATCCTGCCTTCCTCTCAATTAACACCTTAGGCTTACACTGCAGTCTGCGTCCACAGCAAATGCAGAATTTGATCAAGTCAACAATAATTAAAGCTGGCTGAACAAAACATACTACATGTGATAGTTTCCATCCTCTCCTCTGTCCTGCTAGGAATGTGATCTCTCAATCCACCCGGATCTCTTGTGACACACTGTGAACTGCATGTGAACTGTTTGACCTGGATGAGGATCACCAGCTCCCTCAGGTCAGATATGAGGCAAGATTGGGCCCTTCCAAGCCTGGGCTACAATGAGCTTTGCTATTAACTGTTTAAATGCACATGAATAGAGGCAAGAGATATGTTTTGACCCTATATAAGAATGCGTGAGTGGGGCCCAGTCCACCAAGTTGATCAGATCGATTGTTCTTGAGATATGCGATGGAGGTTCTATAGATTCGTAGAGACAGACATGGTTAGATGCTGCTGCTACGGAGCTCGCTCAGACCACACATCCTGATATGTCTACCAAAATCAAAAATTATATATAGTGCATATTTCCAGCTTGGTCCAGAGATGCTTCTGTTCCAATTTTTGGGGACGAAAATCTATATAGACACGATGGTCTATATATGAGACTTATGGTTCCAAATTTACGAGGCCAAATTCTACAGTTCACTTAGTCGGGTCTGAGGAGTACAACCCCCCAGAAGTGGAGTCAAGCGGAAGAACGGATAGCGAGATATTAAAAAATACAGGACAGACAGAGAAAGATGCTGAAACATATACATTGTGGTCACGTGGTAGAATCACACTGGATTGTACCAAATTGAGTTTTGCAACATGTTCTGTCCCAAGTACACATGGAGTTTATATGTTCTGGATGATTGTCGGCGATATTTCCTGTAGTTGTAGACAAAAGCAGCTGAAACGGTATCTCCTCATGGCTGAGAGGTGAAACCTCTTCAAGGACACCGAGTTGCTTTTCGCTACGACTCCCATCCACAAACCTCCTGCACTCGCTGCAGCATGAACTCCGTCAACTTGTCTCTCGTTTGTCTTTGCTGCCAACAGCATTACTATTCATGGCGGCGTTGACGCCTCCTTCCACTTCCGGGTGGACGCGAATATGATACGATACCGGTGCACAAGACAAAGCAGATTAACGCTGTCTTAAGCGGGGGGTCCCTATCGTATTTAAGGAATGCGGTTCCTATACAATCGTTAGCCTGTGCACATGAGTTTAATATGTTTTCAATGAATTTTTTATCCGATAAAACTCATCCATGTGCAGGCAGTGATAGAGAGATACTACGTTACTGCAAGGGGCCACGCTGAGTCTAAACGTGTCGCTATATAAAACTCATCCGAGCAGAAGACACTGACTAGTCCTGGAAATCTATCGCCTGCAGGTGCCAGATGCAAAGCAGAGACAGAGCTGCAGCCTGGCGGCTTCCCAAATAGCCCTGCTGATTCGTCTCATGTATAAAGCGGCGATCCCCCCCTTTTCACGCCTCCCCGGCACTTCTGTGTGAAATAGTTGTTTACCGCTGGCTCAGGTTACACTTGTGGTTGTGCCTTGGCGAGTCTTGTGAAACCAAAGAGATGACCTGGAATTCTATCCTTTGACCCCTGTGTGAAAGGTAAGCCTACTCTTGTGACAAGGCTGCATTCACATGATTGGGCTCCTTCTCTTTCTTTCTTTTTTTTTTGCTTTCGTGCTTTCTTGCTTTACTTCTTTCTCAAAATCCTCCACATTCCAAAAAATCCCCACAGTATCACTGTCGTAAGCGGGACCCATCCCTACAACGTTCAATACCACACACCTCTCTGTAATTAATGAGCAATCCCTCAACCAGTATTGCCACACGTCACACACAGCATCGTGTTTCAAGTTACACATCTCAAACTGGATTTACCACCTCAGTGTATAGCTCGACCTTGAATGGTGGGAACGTAGCCGAGTTGACGCAGGGCAAACAGAGCGCATATCACTCAGTAACATACAAAGCTTGTTTAAGGCACAATAAACAACCTGCTGCATATGGAGCAAAGAAGAGATAACACAAAAAAATGTAACTTTTTTTTATTTTTACAACCACAGTAGTAGAGTTCCTTCACTGACGCATAAAAATAGGCTCGTTGCTGTGTGTGTGTGTGTGTGTGTGTGTGTGTGTGTGTGTGTGTGTGTGCGTGTGTGTGTGTGTGCGTGTGTGTGTGCAGTAGAACAGGAGTCACCCTGTACAGAGTTAACGAGACAAAAAGTGAAGGACGCAGGGTCACGCTCCCTCCCTGCCAGAAAACATTGATGTCACATTAAACATTACTTCATCTGACATAGATGCACTTTTTTGCCGTTTGCCATTTCAACTTGCTACTTAGATTAGACTCAAACTATAAGTAAATGTCATGTTAGACTAAACAATATCCTAATGGGCTGTGCCTCCTTTGCCACAGCGTTGGACCAGGGCCTGCGTGCTGCACTAGTTGAATTTCTTTGGTTGGATTTTTTGCTTCATTGAGGTTTTTTTTTTTTTTTTGCTCGATGTGATCCAGTTCCTTTAAAGTGCTGCGTTGTTATCCACGGATTCCCTCTGTTCAGATTTTCCTGGATCTCAAGGACCTTGCAGCGATTTCCCTTGAAGATGCAAATTCTGCTGACACATGATTGTATTTTGGCTCAAGGCGAGGCAGCCTTATTTATGTAGCATGTTTCAACTCAAGGCAATTCAATGTGCTTTTCAGAAGACATAACAATATGTACAGACATCTATGCAATTTGAAATCTTTGAACAACTAAAATACTAAAAGTAGGGGAAAATGTAGGGGATAAAAAAATGCAAGCTTTAAAGGTCACATTGCAGTGCAAGTGATAAATAGTTGGGCTAAAGACTAATGCAGAATTTTTTTTGTCTAAAAATATATAATAACTAAAAAAATGAAAATACTTTTGTGAGGCAAACTGTTCAAATATAGAGTACCATCATATCAATATATTGTGGAATAGAACATAGGACTACGTATAGTAGGCCTATGTGTTTTATTTTTGCTATAGCTATAAAATAGCTAATTCTATGATAACATTCTGTGGAACAGTAATTCAGTTTTGGATATGTATGTACTCCAATGAAATAAAACCTGCTAAAAAAAAGTATATACGTGTGACAAATACAAAAATAAACCCTAAATGAAGTGTAGATTTTGGTCATAGTCGTTGCAATTGTTTTATAATCTTCGATCAAAACACAATGGAATTCCCAATATGAATAATTAAAAACAGAAACATAATACTGCCTTTTTCACGTGTTACGCCAGCATTCCTGCAGTTAACATATTTTACCTGTCAAAGAAAAGAAACGCAGGGTTAATCTCCTGCACAACCACATAGCCGTGCAGAGGGGGGGCAGACATCCACTGCTGAGGGATCATCATCATTTCTGAACAAAAAAACAAGAGAAAAGAAAACAAAAATCATTAACAAGGGTTACACATTAACTGAAATACGTCTGCAGAACAACCAGTTCCCTCACCTGCTTTCTGAGCGCAGATGTTTCCCTTTTTGAACGCGTAATTCATACAGCAATAAATCATCATGTTTTTTTTGTTTTTTTTGGAGGGACTGAAAAGGTTAGAAAACCAAACAACACCCACTTTCCAAATGTGCTTTCGTCTCGCTTGCTGACTCCTCGGCCAACAAACGGAGAGGGAGAACCCTGGAAGCTGTGAACTCTGTCGAAACCTTTCTTTGCTTGTATCTGCTTCTTCTTCTTCCTCCTCCTCGTCTTCTTTTTTATTTTTCTAATGATTTATGCTTTAGAAAAGAAGTCATTTCACCCCCAATATAATAGCATTGGGTCATTTTGCACCCAGCTGGGTATGATGAATCACACGCGTCCGCAGCACTCAGGTTGCACAGTGGTAGATAAAAGCCGGGGTAACTAAGAGACAGCTTTAATGGCGCCCTCGTCCACCATTCACATGCTACTGGGCTCATCTCCTGGAGACATCCAGCGATACTCGCTGTGCAACAGTGACGGCTGCTCCGGATGCAACGCGGCTTCCTGCTCACGGTCCGATCTGCGGCAAGAACATTAGCGGAAGATTTGAGATGGTGTGGGCAAGATGAAAAGAGTGTAAAGTGGAAATGTCCAGGCATCAGATGAAGGAAGTGCTAAGGGAACAATCGCCATGGTTACTCAGTAATTCGGTTGTGTTGCTCCTCTGTTCTCAGCATTTCAGAAGAAAAGATGATCGTTACGCCGTGATTAAGGGTCAGCGCGATTTCCTCTCACTCATCAAGAGCTGCAATCTTCAGGACTTAAGTTTATCATTCAAGCAACTCTTCACCATTTTACATTATTAGGTTATGTGTTGACTTTTTGAATGCAGGTATATTAATAATATATTATATGTATATTTTATTGATCATCTTGATAGAAAACAGAAAGTCAATGTGTACAAAAATATTTAGATATAAATGATGCAATTAGAGCTGGCTGTTTTTAAATTGTTTTAGTTATTAATGGCAAAACGAATTGTACTGATTCAGTAGTGTTTCGTGACTCTGGGATATTATAGGGGTGTGTGTGGCTTATTGAAAACATCTGGAGTGATCTTGGTCTTTTTCTGAAAGTATTATAAAATAATGCTGCTGAAAACAAATGTAGAAACAGCGTTTCTGTCAGCGGCGGAGCTCCGTGTTCTACTTTGGTATGCAGACTTCTGGCTTCTTCAATCAGTCAAATCCTCCCGCAGCCGATCCCATTTGTATTGTTTGCTATGCAAGAATTTTCTCTCTCTCTCTCTCTCTTTCTCTTTCTCTCTATCTTTTTTTTTTTTTTTTACTTTTTTTTAATCCACAGACTCTTTTCCGAGGTCACCAAGTTATCTAATTCACACATTACATCCGGATTAGCTGCTAATAAGCGTGTTGGTCATATGACAAGTGCTTCAGTGGCTGCAGCTGGTGAGCAGACTACAACTAATGGTATTATGTCCCTGCTCTTGCTGAGCCTTATCTG
The DNA here is from genome assembly GCA_036785175.1 of Eupleurogrammus muticus. Taxonomy (NCBI): domain Eukaryota; kingdom Metazoa; phylum Chordata; class Actinopteri; order Scombriformes; family Trichiuridae; genus Eupleurogrammus; species Eupleurogrammus muticus. Next base: position 4,203,203 of record JAYKQN010000014.1, read on the forward strand.
CTAAGCTCAAAGGTACAATCCACAATTTATCTGACTGTTGCAGTTCTGAGACGACTCATGGTCGATCCTGTTTTTTTTTTTTTTTCATTTTAGCAATCTGAATCCACCATATTTTCAACTACATGTGCTTTGCTTGCAATAATACAAACACTAAGCCGGACAAAGTACAAATAGCATTACATAACAACGTTACTATAACATGCAGCTGCATCATGAATCGAAATCAGAGGGAGAAAGTTCATATGGAATGGGTGGAAATATGAAATATGAATGAATCACCGTGCAGTAATTACTGTGTGTCGCAGAGTTAGATACAAAATGTGTGTTCAGTTGCACACAACGAGAACTTCACAACAATATCACGCGGGGAAAATGATCTCCCCTGTGTGAGGTGACAACATTCAATCTGTATCTCACAGTTTGTAAGTTGTTTCCTGGTTATGAATCATCATGTCGTCGTGTTTCACTCTTCACTCAAGATATTTCCTGCAAAAAAAAAAGGCCAAACTGCCACTATTCTACAGATCCATCACTGTGTGTACTGTGAGGGCGCAGCATAACCCCACACATAACATCGCCCTTGCTGCTTGAGAGGAGAAGACACTGATCAACACGCCCCCTATTCAAACAAACCCATTGGAAAGCCGGGTTTGGACAATTGTTCTGTAACCTGAAAGGGATCTACACAGTCTAAAATTTACAGCAGATGTTTTAATGAAATGCAAATTAGAGCTACAAAACTCTGCATATCGATTTTTTATGTTTTATACTATATCTCCTGGGGGCCAGGGCTGTTTTCTGATTTTTTTTTATCCCTCTTCTTCAGCCTCACATTAGGTTTTATCCCCCCCCCCCCTCCTTTTACTGTTTACAAAATGTTGAGCAAGCATGCACAAGAAAAAAACAGCCAGCTGCCTTCCAACCTCATCCAGCGCCGCTGTTTATATTTCAGTCACATTCCCACAACTGCCCACTACACGTTTGTGTGGTGTTTCTACAGTATCTCTGGGAACCAGGAGGACAAACCAAACAGGTTCTCGCCGTGTCGACTGACACGACATCAGATTTGTGTCCGTTGGGGAATCAAAAGAGCAACGATGAAAGAAGACTTTAAATTCCAATGAGTAATAACAAATATAGAGTTAAATGCATTCAATTCATCAACCAGGATGATAAGCATTGAATGTGGATCTGTTGACTACTGGCATTTCCTGGCATGTGGAAGATAAGGACATGTGGAGGGGCTGCTGTATGCATTAAACATGGAAACATATGTGCTGCAGGCACACACACAAACACACACAGTCTCTATACCTTTAAAATAGAACTCCTCATTCATTTTCTCCATCCAAATTTTCCTCGCTGCTTTTTTTTCTGACGGTAGATTTCCAAACTTCGACCACTGGAAGCACCCATGATAACATCAATAACTTCCCACAGTCTCTCACACGCTTACACACAAAAATATACACACTCACACAAGTATACACACACACACACACCACACCTCTCGTCTCTGTGCAGCCCCCACTTTCCCAGAGGCTTTGCTGTAAAACAACAGGAGAATCCACTATGGTGACATTGTGAGCCCTGGTACTTTTCCACAGATAACATGCAGTGAGAGGTACAGTGTCGCAATGTGTTTGTATTGACTGCACGCATTTATTGCTTCACATTCCATACAGTCAAGGTAGGCCGCGTTGGATTCTCCCTTCAGGGGATCCTTCGTTTGCGGGATACATCAAAAATAACGCGAAGTCAATAAAGCTACGAGTGGAACTGTTGAAGCGAAAGAGTAAAGAAAGAACGGAAATCATCCTCTGAGAGTTCCAGAGGAGCTTCATGGGGGCACATCTTTGTCTGTCCACGAGTGCGCTTTTAATTACCTGCTACCGAGGAGTCCCAGAGAGTGACACATCACTTTCTCTGTCTCGATGCACAGAGTGGTCCTCGGAGTTGACCTCTCTTCTGCATGTATAATCAATTTAGCCAGTTTCAAACTGAGGATGCATTCTTTGGTTTTGTGAAACAAAGCCACCATTCATGTATCCCCTCTAAGCATTTTATTTGAGGTTGGACCACAAGGACATGAGTCGCTGTCCTCAGATGATCTGAAACTAATAAGATGATCCAAATATTGTGATTTATATCCTAGTGGGTGTTGAAGAATATCGCGAATTGACCTTTTTTTTTTTTGTTTAAATGCAGTCTCTGAGGACAGTGAAAACATTACGTTCATTATAATTTTTTAAAATTCATTAAAATATGCTCATGTTAAATTATTGCTGTTGGTATTTAAATTACTAAATTCCTCCTGAGTTTTCTGTGCATCTGAAAAAGAAAAAGAGGAGGTGGACACTCTTAACAGTAAAGAAGCACATCCGTCTGGGACAGGGCTGAGGAAACCACAGGTACGAACATGTAACGAAGAGGAATTTCCTGCTTTAATATTGAAGGAAACTGTGAAACTAACTTTTAATTTGCCTAATATGAAACTTATCTTCGTCCCTAACGTTCCACATCAGAAGTCATGTGTCCTGACATAGTGTGAGATCTAATTAACCATATTTACTTGACAAAACGCTTCTGATCACACAATTGTCACAGGTTTGTAAAAAATATATATATATAAGGCAGAATGTTGTCTGCAAAGATTCATGTTTAAAGGATGACCTAAACATCATCAGGTCATCAAATGTCAACATCTGATTTTGTATCTGAAACCAGCACTGGCATTATAGCTGGAAATTTGGCAGGATTCACATGGGAACACAGTTAATGACAATTTTCTTTATCAAGGAAGCTGACAATTCTTTTTCTTGTTTAACCAGAATCAGGCAGCAGTAAATGCCTGTTATAATTTGCTCAAGCCCCCAAAGGAATGTCCTCAAATAGAAAAATGTGCAACGAGTAAATATTTGGTACGTTTGCTTCACATTGACATAATAAAGTAATTATCAAAATAGATGCTGATTAATTTACAGTTAATGCATCCTTCCACTTTCTATTCCCGCTTTCTCACTAGGATTGGGGGGGGTCTGCTGGAGCCAAACGCAGCGTATTTTTGGCTTATTGTGTGGAATCTCACCTGGCAGCAGCATTGTTACCCACTGCCCCGCTGTGGCGCCCTACATTTGATCTATTCATCATTTAATTAACTTAATGTTTGAATTTGCAGTGTCTGCCGTGTTATATTGCCTCTCAGATTATGCGCCCTTGGTGAACATATTTTATCTCCCATGTCTCTCAGTGACATGAGTTTATGGTCAGACAACCATGCAACCAGCATTCAGGCTTAGTTTAAACAGAGATATAGAGCTGACCCACTTCAGCAGATTAAGGCTGCAGTATACTTGACTCATCCCAACACGTTCAATAATCATTACACACGTTTACCATCTTCAGCTTAAATATACTTTTACTATGATGCGTGATAAAAACACTTTTGGCATATCAACAGGACTGATTGGGACAAACTATAAACAGGTAGGTAATATCCAACCCATAAAATAACCACAAAGGCATAAAACAATGGCTGAAATACCATCCAACTATAGATAAAACGCTCGCACCCGTAAAGGAAATTATCAGCAACAACCCATGAGATAAAGAGCCTCAAGTGTATTAAAAAGCTCCGCCTGTTAAACAATTATTTAGACCTGCCGAGTGGCCTGCAGTGCTATCTTTGGAGTTAAGTTAAGGAGCCAGACAGCTTCAGGGTACAGTGTGTGCTATTCTGGAAGCTGGATGTTCTGCCCTTAATGCTTCTTAGTCTTTTGTGAGTAGGAGGAAAATTAAAAAGGTTAATAGGTGGGTGAGAGGGGTGCTTTAGAACATTAAGGCCCTTCTTTTGTTGTCTGGCCTTCTAGATTCACACTCAGGATGGGCGATCACATCTCATGATGCTGGATGCAGCACACACCGCTTCGTCCAACAGTCTCCTGTCCTCAGCGAACCCATCACTAAACAAATATAACTATTACGTAGGTAAAGGTGCTGTCCACTGCTGCTTTTTTTCATGCACTTTACACTCAATCGACAAATATTAAAACATGACAATGAACTTGTTATGACTGAACAACTCATGTTTTATATGCATTTTTACCATTAAATGTTGTCATTGTGCAAATACAAAATGGAAAACAGCAGGTTCAAAATGCATGTAAGCAGAAATATGTCGATCTTACAGGACTGCTGCTCTCCAAATTCAAGTGCATGCTCCTGGTTCAAGAGAAATGAATACGTGCCTCTCCCCCTCCTCCAGGCTGTGAGGAGTGAACTCGTTTTAGAGTCATATTTTACCACCGTGACCTTTGATCCCTGTCAGACAACCATGTGCCTGGGTCATGTTTTGGGACAGGCATGTTGATATCCGTCTGCGCCTTGGCTTCGGGTCAGCTTAGTTCACGAGAGGGGGTTGGGAGTGCTTGTTAACACATAGCACAGGCTCTTTTACTGGCCGAGCAGGAGAGAAGCAGCAGCAGCATATTTGTTCCAGGGTTGGCTGCTGAAATCCCGTGCAGGGTTGTTTTCATGACATGCATTCTTCAGACCAGCTTTGTAGAAAATGAAAAGGAAAAAACTGAATGTATAGGTAGAAAACAGAAGAGGCAATCATAATCCCAAACAAATGATTGTTGTTGATTATCCACACAAACGCAAGCTTTTAGATGTGACACTGTCATAGAAATATAAAAAAGCCCTGATATCATAGTTAGTAATGGGAAATACAGGGTTGTTTTTTTTTCAATCTTGATCCATTCCAGGGACAAAAAGTCAAATGCTTTGACTTTGACCTCTTTTTTTGCATTCAGTTCTGCAAGTTCCAAAACATTATGAAAGCACAATAACAAATTGCTAGAATAGCCCTTCAGTTGCTTTAAATTGAACCATTTTATGTAGCGAAACATACGTTTTTTGCAAAAGACTGAAGTGTTGTAAAGGCATATATTTGTGGTGAAGCAAAATTATGTTTCCTTGCAAGAAAAAAAAGGAAGGAAAAAAAAAAACTGGCAGTCATTTATTCTGCAAAACCAAACAGAAGCAACACATCTGTGCAAATGTACGGATATCCACCACACACAGCAGCTTGTGTGTTTCTCATCTGCTCCAGCTTATCTATGCTTGCCTTGCAGCAAAACCCCTGATGTGAAGTTAAAGAAGCTCCACCGATACATGGAAAGAAAAAAAAAAAAAGCTTACTGATCAGATCTATGCATCCTCTTGCCTGTGAATAAACAACTGAAACAGGAAATCAGATGTTCAATTCCTGCGAAAGGTTCTGAGACAGACTGAACAACGTCGCTTCTCATTCAGACCAGAAAATATCGCTTCTTTCAAAGGATGTGAAGACGAACAACCCACAGAAACTTGAGCCACTAAACATAACCGCAGGGGGAAAAAAACATCTAGAGTGAAAAAACATTAACTACAAATAGACCTCTTTGTTGCCATAGCCACCTGAACAGCTGTAATTTAGACCTGTTGAGCTGCACTTCACATTTATTTCATGGGGAAGGATTCAGTCTGAAGCGTGCATCTTTTCTGCTGCATGTAATGATGACAATCGGAAACTATTCTGTTTTTTTCCCCCCACTCTATGTGTGGGTGGAATGACGGGTGATCATTTTAAGCAAACAAATGTTGAACAAATATATCACAATGTGACCTTTAAATTGTAATGTGTTGGTTTTAATCTACTCTCTCCTTGCTGTACTCTGACAAGGCCCATTAAAGATGGATTAGAAATTTAAATTTAGATTTATTGGAAGTCATTGATTATCATTGATTTTACAGTTTAAAACGTGTATTTGCATTGCTGACATGAGCATGGGGTGTCATCAAAGGTTGCAGCATGCCCTGCAGTCTATGATCAAGTCTAAATGTTTCATTTCTGTGATGAGCGAGGCCCTCAGTAAAGTCACAATTACTCACTCTAGTTCTCAATTACTGTAGTTTTCTTTCCTCCCGCTGAAGGGTCCGACCTGCCCGAGTGTTTGTTCAGCGAAGTCTCACTGCAGCTCACTGGCGATGCAGTCAGAAAGTACCTCTATTTATTCAAGAACAAACTGCAAATTTAGCAGAACAGAGAAGGGAAAAATGATCACGGCGCATGTGCTCGCGAACAACTAATGAGTCATAATGTCACACAACGACCATGTTGTTTTGGAGCTGTAATCAATAAATAAAGATATTAGGGGGGGTCCTTGAGGTGTTTCTAAGGGGATCCCAGCAAAAAGGGGAATCATTTATTTATTTACATAATCAATTATATAATTATTATAATATATCTATTTTGTTGCATTTATTTTTATTATTAATTAATTACTAAGTCCATTCATAAGTAACACAATGACATGTTGTGTTTCAAACACTTTCTTTAATATCTAAAAGAAAAAATCTTATCAAATGGGAGCCTGAGATTGAGAACAATCATTGAAAATGTAATACTGAGTGGGGTTGGATACCGATATTAGATATTATCATTGCTCAGATTCAGTTACACAAACATCACGAAGGAACAACAATGAACCTCTTCATGTGGGGAAAACAAATAATAACTAATACGTAATAAGGGGGAAGTTGCACAGAAAAAAGAAAAAAAAGTTGAAACGCTGACATGAATTAAGTTCATTGAAATTAAATTAATAGGTTGAAGCAAATCCAACTTATAAAATTAATGACAATTTAATTAGGTCGGTTGAACTATTATCTTTTTGTTTACTGGTTTAGACCATTTACCCCACTAAATCTTATTTATTCCTGAGCAGAAAAGTGGTTCTTACTACAATATGTGCCCCCCCTTTTTTTTAATAATAATTTAATAATAATTTTATTATATTCATACCATGGAGTTACCTCTTGGGCTTTTAATTAAAGCGGTTACCTCCTGATATGCGGACTCACTAAACTTTGATCATTAAATACAATCACTGTGGGGGGAGGGGGTACACGTCTGCACACATGCACCTAGTGTATATCTGACAAAAAAAGGTCACACACACACAGACACACACAGATCAGCTGTGTATGACTTTCCATGAAGTCCATCACACACCAATAAACAAACGCACAACAAAAATAAAAGACACAGGGCGCACAGCACTGACAGAAATGTGTCCTTCCGCAAACAGATGAAATAGCTGTGACTCCAGGCCAAAGCAAACATTTAAATCATTTCAACTTTGACATCATGCTGCTCCAATGCGGTCACCAGACGAGCGCACGTGGAGGCTAATTAACCGTGTACGTTAAACCCGTCGGGGATAGGTTGGCGGACATCCCACTGTTAATTAATAGAAGGGGAAATCTGACTTTTCTCGCCGCTTCGCGCCACCTCGGGCAGGTTTACAGCGACACGCTCTCATGTTCCCCCACGGTATTTATAACTCGGTCAGCTGACCGTGCACTTGAGCCAATCCACTACGCGGGGGAGACGGCGTCACCCTTTGGTGGGGAAAATGATCAATTAACAAGTCGAATCGCGCGTATATTTCACGCGACGGCCGCGTCCGAGCGTCGACGCCCGCTGTCCGCCGTCTGCCGTCGCCGCATTCCCGGTTATGAGGCGAAACGAGGCGGTCGGCGCGGAGCAGCCGCCCCGCCCCCGGCACAGTGGTACAGTCCGCTGTTGAAATTCCGAGAATTGAGCTGCCGTGTTTCTTAGAACTGGATTCTCAGAACTGGTGATGCACAGAGTTTCGAGGAAACTTTTACAAGGTGACTTTTTTTTTTTCCTTTTCCTATTCTCTGAGCGTTAGGGCAGGACCGGAGCGGCCGCAGGCTCATGTGTCCGCCTCGGCTGCTCCTTCGGCTGGATTTCTTCTCACTTTTTCTATGTTTTGTCATAGTGCGGCTAGAAGTGAACTAACAAGATTTAAATGATGAGCGGCCCTGACAGCTGCACTGTCTGTGGCTGTGTGAGACGGAAGTGCGGCTGTAGCTGTGCGCGCGCGCGCGTGTGTGTGTGTCTGTGTTTGTGTGTGTGCGCGCAGATATTGTTGTAGCACTTGGCTTTAAAGAGCGCAAACAACCCCCCTGCTTTTTGCGACTTTTTTGTTTTGTTACCTTTTTTTTCATTTTGAACCACAGCTGTTTATGTGTTATCAAAACCGGTTTAACAGAACCGGTCGATCCGGTTCCGTCGCATCTGAATTTCTCTTTGCGCGTTTGTTTTGTGTGTCTGTCTGTGTGTGTGTGTGTGTGTGTGTGTGTGTGTGTGTGTCGTCAAACAATCTTTCCTCCCCACTCTGAACGCATGGCAGCCCACCTCCACCTCCACCTTCACCATCACTTTTCTTTCCTTTTAATCGCTTCTTTAATTGCACCGGGGGAGCTGTCGCCGTTCCTGAACTTGAACGGACTTGTGTCGGCCTGCTCGCTGTTTTTTTTTTTTTTTTTTTTTTTTATTATAGACCCAAGTTAGAAGGAGGACAGCACCACTCCTTGAAATCGCGTCCTACAAAGTCATGCCTGTGCAATGTTTAAGGGTTTTTTTCTTCTTCTTCTTCTTGTAAATAACTACGGGAGGGGGAGAACACGTTAAATGGGTTAAACGAGATGAGTTCTACTTATATCGTGGTGGTAGTGGTGGTGGTGGTGGGGGGGCAGGAAACCTCTCTGTGTACTGGCAACCTAATCTGAGCAGCCGGGACGGAATGTGCTCAACGTCAAACACGTTTACAACCGACAGGCTGCAGGCAGCCAGCGGGAGTCTGGCCTGTGCGAGGCCTGCGAGGAGAACACTGTGATCGGCCGGAGTTCGCGTTGTGTTTGCACCAAGTCTAATCTGTGTTGCTGACTTGTAAATCGTTGTTTGGTTACGGTTTTCCCCTGCTCGAAGTGACGGTTCATATGGAATATCCTTACAACCACAGGGCTCGTGTGCATGCACCGGTGTCAAATGAAACCCACGACATGTGAGGTGTCAGAATCAATTTATGCCGCTGTGACAGAGCAACTATAGTTAGAATATGGTAGCAAAAAACTATTTAAAGCTGACTCAAATAAGGAAGAAAACTTAAATTATCTGCAATGCAAAGATTAGGAATTGTCTATAAATTCATGTAAATCACACTGAGGCTCATTACAGAACACGAAGAATATATTCTGTAAAATGTTTAAAAAGGAGATTATAAAGGACCCAAATATCAAAGCACTTGTTAGCTCTAGCTTTACTACTGATATTAAACGATTTTTTAATTGTCTTGTTGATGTGGATATTTATTGATACTGTAACAGCAACATTGTGTTTTACTACAAATATGTTGTTAAATTAAGAAATACAGTTTTTATGCAATGTAGTTATAGAATATAGAAATATATGCATAAAACCCTGTATCGGGGTATATTTACCTTTTTAGATAATATATTTCAACATCATATTTTCAACAATACAATAATTGTATTAATATTGTAACATTATATAATACAATTGTATTATTATATATATTTTCAATAATATATATTTTCAATAATACACGTGTCAATGTATTAATCACATGTCATAACACTGTTGTTACAGGCAAATATGAAGTGAAGCATGGCTGAAAATTTGCAGGTTTTTTTTTTTTTTATTGCCATGGCGCCGCCTGCTGCTCGAACACAGTCAAGACATGTCTTGGGTTCAAAGATGGTTTTGATTAGAATTTCTGAGAGCAGGTGGCTTCTGTTAGTTAGAACAGGGGTCTTCAATAGGGAGATTGTGATCCTCAGAGGGGTCGTCACAGTTACTGCAAGGCGAGCCATTGAATTATTGTTATAAAATCTTAAAATGTTTTTTTTTTCCCAGCAAATATAAAAATATTTGGAAAAATTGATTTTACATAAGGCATATTTCTAAAGAGTAAATCGGAAATAAATTACAGTTTGTGTATGTGCAATAACAAGGTTGATGCAATGCAGTTTTATACAATTTATGTAGTAGAGAGATCAGCTTGGAACCAAAAATTGTGAAGATTCCTAAGTTAGAGAGTGGATGTAGGTGTTACACCTTACCTGGTGACCCTTTAGATTCTGTGACCTGCATACTTCTTACCCTGCCCCTCACTAAACCATCTCATGCCTCCTCCTTATACCCAGACCTAGACAGCACTGCAGGTCAATACATTTATATTTATATATACTGTATAGACTGTGTATGTATATATATATATATATACTGTATATATCTATATCAGTCACACTCAGTCAGCTCATTGTTGTGTTAATTTTTATTGTTTTTTATTTTAATTTAATTTTTTTGTAACTTCTTTCAATGCTGCTGTAGCATCATGAATTTCCCCACTGTGGGACAATAAAGGAGTAATCTAATCTAAAGGTCACAGAATCTGGTGGGTTATCAAATATGCTGTTAATTGCTCATTTCAAATGCACTACAAAAATTAAATCTTATCAGGTGAAAACATCTTGTTTTTGCTACAATCACTCTATGATTGGACTTATATGACCAAATACTACTAAAGCTATACATTTAGCTTTCTAAAATCATTGATATTGAACATAAAATGTATTTATTTTGCCCCTGCACAGATTCTGACAGCATGGCCATGACTGCAGATGGCTGCATTCAATTCACACGCCATGCAGGCGACGTCCTGCTTAACTTCAACCGCCTTCGCAGCAGGAACATCCTGACCGACGTCACCATTCAGGTGGAAGGACAGCAGTTTCATGCTCACAAGGCCATTTTGGTGGCCTGCAGGTACGAGATGTGAGAAACAGTATTTTTAGAGAAAACTGTCCAGACGTTTTATTGAAACACCCCCTCTTTTTGTTCTTGCAGTGGTTTCTTTTACTCTGTGTTCATGGATCCTGAGAACACAAACCTTAGTGCCATCAGCCTAGACCCTAAAGTGGACCCCAAGAGTTTCTCCATCCTGCTGGACTTTATGTACACATCCTGTCTGGACCTGAAGGACAGTCTGGTGGTGGGCACCATGAACGCAGCCCTCTACCTCCAGATGGAACACGTGGCGGACACCTGTCACAGGTTCATGAAGTCCAGGTAGGATGACACAAAACGTGGCAAGTAGGTAGGTAATCATGGGAAGTTATAGTTTCTAATATCGGATCATATGTTTCTCCAGGCATCAGTCTCTGAATCTGCAAAATGAAGAGGTACAGGTCAACTCCATACATCTGGCAGAGGAAATTCCTGCTTTGGGGCCTGTCGACGCAAGACAGACAGACTTTATAAACAACCACACATCAACCTCATCCTCTCTGCAGGAGTACAGGGGCTACCTCCCCAATATTTTCAGGGGCATCAACACCTCTGGCTCCTATCATGTGTATGGTGACCTCCATATCTCTGCAGGGAAGATGGGAGGTTCTCATAAGAGCAGCGCCCTTCCCAAAGGAGGGGCCTCATCCCAGAAACAATGCCCGCAGGTACTCACCACCAACATGGCTCACAACGAGTCCATTGTCTCCCACCCTGTGCCATCTCACCCCAGTTTCCCCACCACAATCGTCCAACCGGCAGGAACCCACGGGAGCCTTCAGGGGCCTGCTGCCCCCATGGAGGAAGACGGCATTCAGCACCCGCAAACCAGCTGCCTTAGATTGTCTCCAGGTTTCAGTAAAGGTGTGATTTGTAGCCCACAAAGCCCCCTCAGGTCTGATTGCCAGCCCAACTCGCCCACAGAGTCCAGCAGCAGCAGGAACGCGACCATGAGCCTCAAACAGCCCTCAGACTGCCCCAAAGATGCGAAGGCCCGCAACTGGAAGAAGTACAAGTTCATCGTTATGAACCAAACCTCTCATGAGGATGAAAAGGAGGCTCAGAGATGCAGCACCGCAGCCGGATCCCCCACGCTGAGCCCCTGCAGGAGCGTTGGAGGGGGCGGACACACGGAACTCCAGGGTGAGGAGGGAGCCAACGAGCACAGAGAAGAAATACCCATGACCGCTGACAGCTGCAGCAGCAGCACGTGCAGCAGCATCAGGTACAATAGCACCTCCCTGTCAGAACAGCAGAATAGAACCTGTGAGTTGGTTTAAGACAAGGTGTTAACATCCCATTAACTCTGCTGTGTTCTTCTTTTGTGCAGCCACCGCAGATGCTCCTCCTGCGGCTGTGACAGCCCACAGCACCTGGAGGTCGGTCACCTTTCTCCAGACTCGTACAGCAGAGACGACGCCAACAAACTACACTCGGAGTATTCCCCCTCCATCTGTGGTAAATTCTGAAATGCGTTTGAATTAACACGAATGATTTGGCCCGATTAATACCTCCACCCATCAAAAATTAGGGCCGGATTTTCAACTTCAACTTATTTAGCAAATGTTGGGAATGGTACCATGGACATATCATTCAATTTCAGTAATAATCTGGAAGACATCCTGGTTTCTGGATCACTTAGAATTTTTGTACTTTGGCAACATGGTAAATAGACACAGGCACAGACACAAACAGGCGCCATCCTTTAGTGCCACCTGGTGGTGATATTGTGCAACTTATTATCCGCTTCTGGACTGGGTGTATTCATCAAGTATAGGACCACACTGTTGGCCGAGATCTGCTCTCCAGAGATATTGACAACACCTACTTTTTCTTTCCTACAGAAAACACCTTCTTTTGCAACGGTTGTGACTCCAAATTCACAGAGGAAGATTCCCTGAAAGACCATATGGTCCAGGTCCACAGTGACAAGCCATACAAGTGTGACTGCTGCCAGGCTGCCTTCCGCTACAAGGGCAACCTTGCCAGCCACAAGACCGTTCACACCGGTAAGATGGAGTATATGATGTTTTTTTTACATATAATTTCTGACTCTGTGGATTGCGACTGATTTATTAACTGCATGGCCTGCTGATCTGAACTTTTTAAGGTGCAAAGCCCTACCGCTGCAACATCTGCGGCGCTCAGTTCAACAGACCAGCCAACCTCAAAACCCACACCCGCATCCACTCTGGAGAGAAGCCATACAAGTGTGAGACATGCGGGTCTAGATTTGTCCAGGTAAAAAACAATACCCATTTAAAAAAATATATATATATCAAGCCGCTGACTCATGTGTAGGTATTTTAATAATATTTTTCCTCCAGGTGGCTCATCTTCGGGCCCATGTGTTAATTCACACGGGAGAAAAGCCATACCCTTGCGAGATCTGTGGAACACACTTCCGCCACCTTCAGACGCTCAAGAGCCACATGCGCATTCATACCGGAGAGAAGCCTTATCATGTAAGCTTCCCAGTCGGTGTCCCCTCCTTATCTACTGCTGGCTAAAAAGAGAATAATCCTCTCTCCCCTGTGACTCTTGTGCCTATCCATAGATACGGGGTGATTATCTGAAGCGGCTAATAACTGGGGAGTTAGAAACAAGTTGTTCTAAATGATGTCTCCTTTTTTTTTTTTTTTTATTTTTTTTTTTCTCCCTTCAGTGTGAAAAATGTGACCTCCACTTTAGACACAAGAGTCAGCTGAGACTCCATCTCCGGCAGAAGCACGGTGCCGTCACTAACACCAAGGCTCAGTATCGCAGGACTACCGGCAACCTCATGGCAAGTCTGGTGAACTCCTGCTGAGCCTGCTGCGGTACTGTCATTCCCTTTTTTTTTTTTTTTTTTTTTTTTTTTTTTTTTTGCATCTGCTACCATGCTGTCAAAAGTATTTTTTCTAAATAGGAACATAATCATAAATGTGTGTGTGTGTGTTTGTATATGTATGTGTAAATATATAAATATATATATTGCCCTTTTATGCATTTGTAAATGATGCACATGGTAAACTCTTTGGTATTTCAAAGATCATAGAAGTTGATGCTTTCGTTGTGAATGTCTAACAACAGAATGTGTATATATATATATATATATTTTTTAATGTGAATTTGAGCAGGTATTTCTCTATTTCACGATTCTGTAGCAGATGTCAGCATTGAAGTACAGTCCTCCATCTCTTTCGGATTGAGAATCACTGTTACATTTTTGCTTCAGATAAAGTTATGAATTTGCCCACTGATGTAGTAACATTTTAATACTTTTGAAATCGTTAGGCTATTTTGTAAAATAAGATAATATATATTTTCAGATTGCCATCTGCTGGCAGAGTATGAGTATATTCATGTTACGTTTGTTTTTCTTATGTGCAGTGAGCTTCACTGAATGTCAGTCATACAAGGGCTTGCTATTTTTGCTATTTCATAGTTTATGGTACTCATTGTACACATGTACAGTTTGTTACTCATTTAAATATCGCTGTGTACATATTTTTCCTTTTCCTTCAACTTTTAGGTTCCTGTTGGTATTTTGCACATACTCATAATGCTGTAGTTCATGTATTTTCATACTTTTTGTTCAAATATTTCTTAAAATGTTCTCAACATGTTGAAACAGTTTGATAAACCATGTGCCCAGCACTTTCTATATCCTTATTTATTTTCAAACTTTTCTTTGCTGTATTCTATCACATTTGGTGCTGCAATGATCCAATTTCCCCCAGCGGGATTATTAAACTTGGATGGTATTTTATCTAACCATATGTATTATAGTGCACTCGTACAAACCAGTTTATTCATAGTGCCTTACATTCACACTTTTCTATTGGCTCCTCCCAGATTAACTATTAATGTGTTATGAGTTTGTCAATATGAAAGACCATGTACTTATGAATGCTTTTGTGATGCATTTCACATTTGGTACATTGCCCTGTTATGTGTATGCATGTCAGACGCTGTTGTTTTGGAAGCTTTGTTGTGTGTAGCTCTTAAAATGCAGATACACCTGGCCTCAAGCTAAAAAAAAAAAATGCTCAGGAATATTAGTTTGTCAGCAAATGTCTTTGTAACTGCAGATTATATATATATATGGAATATATATATATATATGACATGGAAATAAAATATTATGTAGTGTAAATTGCAATTTTTTTTTTTATTTCACTAACTCAGTTGGACCACATGTTGGTTATAGTTTACACATTTTTCCTCATTCAGGCTCATGCCTAAAAAGTAAGAAACTGATGTGATGCGAGCAGGCTCCTTGACTGATACTGACTGTACTGTTCGGGGGGGGAAATGAGCTTTTCCACACATTTGTGTATGTTTAAAAATAATTTCTGGTATCCTCCCAGGTCAATACTAACCACACATAAGATGATTTTTCCCCAAACACAAAAACAAGGCTACAAAGAGTATGAGCAAGAATTTAATTGGACCCTTAACTTTTTTTTTTTCTCTTTTTAAATCATGTAGTAATTATGAATAGGACTTCGCTGTGTAGGTAAACTGCAATAGTGTTCACTTGTATGGGTTCATTCTCCTTCACAGATAAAACAATTCTGTGTATCAGATCCACCAGATACCAAATGATATATCCATCACTAAGTTAGTACATAGGTTAAATATGTAAATGTATACCTTACTAAATTATCTCAATGGTTAAAGATACAGAAAAGTATATATATGTTATAAAATATTTTCTACATTAGTTCTTAAAATGAATCCGTTGATCTGTATAATTACAAACATTTGTTTCTCCATTTTATTATGCACTGGTATCACTTTATATGTGGTTTAATAATATACATTTGGTTTGGGCTTTGTTTTTCATCCTACATAAAAATGGATTCATTCATAAATTCAGCATGAATGAATAAAATTGGAGTGAATCTGTCGACGTTCTGTGACATCGAGTGGCCTCTACTGAGTGATCAGGTTGAAAGCTTCAAGGTACGTGTAAATTCATCAGTCCAGTTAAGTGATGTACTACTGTATTATACAAGAAACGAAGAAAATACATTGAGCAAAACAGACACCAGTGTCTTTACTTTTCAGTTTTATCCCCCTTCTTTAAGCAGATACAGTACAGTTGTAACAGAATGTTCATTTTTATCATTGTTTTATGGTGTCACAGCTGTGATGAAGTGTATAGACATGTTCTGAAACGCATTTAAATAGTCATTGAAGAATGTTTAATGACTATTTAAGGCTTCCAGCAACTTTGGGCGAGTTGTCTGGTCACCTGTCCACTAAATATGAGGCAGTTGTTTTCTCAGTTTTAATTGGACGTCAGATCGGCTGATCTTTTGAAGTCTGAAATGGATCCCTACCGCCATGACCAGGTCAAACATCTATTTGGTCTGAAGCGTTACAGTACATCTGCTTTCAATTACACATTTTGAAGACATTAGTGATAATTTTTTTTGTAGAGACTTACAGTACTAGAGGTGTCGATTTACAGAATAGGGGCCTTTCTGAAGCAGACAATACATTTTGTTCCTATGCACAGTCCACAAACTATTTCGACTGACAGTGTACATGAGCCGTGAGCTTCTGCAGAACATGATCTAGTTGATCACAAGCCGCTGCGAGGCATCTCTACTTCTTCATTCACACCAATACATAATGTACGCAAACTCATGAACAAACAGTGCAGCATTTACAAAATAAATGGAAATGACAAAAAAAAAAGTAACCAAAAGTAAAAAGTTATATGGATGGACATAAACTTATTGTAGTATACTTGCAGTTGATAAAAAGAAAACTAAAAAGGTAAAATGAGTGTTGTTGGCAGCCGGAGAAACTCAACCCTCCTTGTCTAGAATGGTTCTCACATCAGCAAACACCTGCAAGAGAAAAACAGGCGAGTGTACTTTGGCTTGCCATGGCACAAACTGGGTCTACATTTCATTTCATTAATTACCTAACATGTAGTACTTTAAATGCATGCATTAGCATGTATGTACAGGTACTACTCGGAAAATTAGAATATCGTGTAAAAGTTGTTTTATTCGGGCAATTTAACATAAAAGGTGAAACTAATACATTTTATAGTATTATTAAATGCAAAGTCAGATATTTCAAGCTTTTATTTGTTTTGATTTTGCTCATTAGAACTTACAGCTTCAGAAACCTGAAATTCAAAAACTCAGAAAATTAGAATATTGCTTGAAATCAATTTAAAAAAGGGATTTTAAATACAAAAATGTCAGGCCTCTGAAAATAAAATGTTGCATCTGTACTTAGTACTTGGTTGGGGCCCCTTTTGAACGAATGACTGCCTTAATCCTGCGCGGCATGGATGCTACCAGGTTGTGGCACATCTCCGGTGTTATGGAAGACCAACATGCTTCAATCGCGGCCTTGAGCTCTTCTTTATTGTTTGGTCTCTTCCCGTTCAGCTTTCTCTTGGCAATGCCCCACAGATTTTCTATGGGGTTCAGGTCAGGTGAGTTTGCGGGCCAATCAAGCACAGTAATCCCATGGTTGTTGAACCAGGATTTTGTACTTTTGGCAGTGTGGGCAGGTGCCAAGTCCTGCTGGAAGATGAAATCTGCATCCCCATAAAGCTGGTCCGCTGAAGCAAGCATGAAGTGCTCTAAAATGTCCTGGTAGACAGCTGCGTTTATGCTGGACTTGATAAAGCACAGAGGACCAACACCAGCAGCTGACATGGATCCCCAAGTCATCACAGCCTGGGGAAACTTAACACTGGACTTCATGCATCTTCCATTTTGCGCCTCTCCGGTCTTCCTCCAGACTCTGGGACCTTTGTTGCCAAATGAGATGCAAAACTTGCTCTCATCAGAAAAGAGGACTTTGGACCACTGGGCAACAGTCCAATCTTTCTTTTCTCTAGCCCAGCTAAGGCGCCTCTGGCGTTGCTTGCTCGTGAGGAGCGGCTTGACAACAGGAATACGACATTTGAAGCCCATGTCCAGCATCCTCCTGCGTGTCGTTTCTCTTGAAGCAGCAACTCCAGCTTGAGTCCACTCCTTATGAAGTTCCCCCACACTTTTGAATGGCCCTTTCCTGACCATCTTCTCCAGGCTGCGGTCATCCCTCCGGCTTGTACACCGTTTTCTTCCACACTTCTGCCTTCCACTTAACTGTCGATTAATGTGCTTTGACACAGCACTCTGAGAACATCCAGCTTCTTTTGCGATCACTTTTTGTGTCTTACCCACCTTGTGCAGGGAGTCAATGATGGTTTTCTGCACAACTGTCAGATCTGCAGTCTTCCCCATGATTGTGAATTCTTCTAAACCAAAGACACAGGCTTTTTAAAGGCTCGGGACCCTTTTGCAGGTGTTTTGGATTACTTACCTGATTAGTGTGTGACACTTTGAGCCTTCAATACTGAAGCTTTTAACAGTATTCTAATTTTCTGAGTTTTTGAATTTGAGGTTTTCTGAAGCTGCAAGTCCTAATGAGCAAAATCAAAACAAATAAAAGCTTGAAATATCTCACTTTGCTTGTAATGAGTCTATAAAATGTATTGGTTTCACCTTTTATGTTGAATTGCATGAATAAAACAACTTTTACACAATATTCTAATTTTCCGAGTAGTACCTGTATATCTTATAGAATTATTCATACTGCTTTTATATCATTGCTAAGATCGAAGAAAGTTGAACACACAATGATACAGTAATTAGAGAATCACAGGTATCCCTAATTATCATAATTATAGAATTAAATGTGTTACTGTGTGCACACAAGACTAACCAATACATGAGGTTATTGTAACCTAGGAAGTTACTCAACACCCAACGGATGTTTTATAACAATGAGTTGGGGTGAGAATTTTAAGTTTATGGCTCAGTTTTTACTTTCAATAAATGAAATGTGCTTTTGCATTTACGTTGCAATTTTGTTTGCGCATGTTGCACATTGGACCATTGGACCTTCCAAATTAGTTGTGAAATCAATCCCCCCGAAAAACAGCCTTCTAGTGTCAAACTCTGCATGTGCATCATTCTGCTCTGTGATTGGTCCATCATGCAGGTAGAACAGGGAGGGGAAAACACCTGACATGTTGCTACTTTTTTTAAAGCACAGACACATTGGTCATAGATCCCAGCAAGGCCAGCAACTATTGATAGGAATGATGGGGAAAAAACTCACAAAAGCCAGCTTGTATCAAACAAAAAACAGAAGCCAGTTGTTGCCTGTGCCTTGCAAAGGCCACACATCTTTGATAGAATAGTCTTTGTTATCCTTCTAGTTTCTGAGGTGATGGTTTACTTTTGTCACTCTGTAGTAGAACAACAAACTCTGAATTCTGGAGCAACCTGGCTGGCGCCTGTGAGCGATGCACTTTTTTTTTACCGAGTATTTAAGTTTTGTCTTTAGTCGGCATCTAGTTCCACATGATTTACTACAGCAGTGTAGGGGAAAGTAATTTTGTTTATTTATGGTAAACAATTTTCATCAATCAATTCATACTGAAACATGTAACTTGCAGACGGTCCCTAACCCACAGTGAATGACGGTAGATTGTCAATGTGAAGGCGCAGTTTTCTGCTAAAACATAAAATCGCAAGAAAAGTTGACGGAAATATTACACTATATCAGAGTATGATGATGTTAAAATAAAAATTGAGAGAATTTATTATGAAGAGGTTACACACATTTTAAGACAGAGATATCAAAATGTTCCCGTTTTTCAATGAACAAACTAATCTCAGTTACAGTAGTTGTCACTTGCTTATTTCACTTGTAGATCTAAAGGGAGTGTTCATAGCTGTTCATGTCCGTGTCATTTACTCACCTCATCCACAGAACGAGAGGCGTCCACAGTGCGCACCTTTCCTTGTTTCTCATACAGCTCGATGATTGGTCTTGTAGACTGCAGGTAGGTTTGGATTCTGCATTAAAGAAAGAGATGCCTGCTTATTGGGGTCAGATGACACAAGGGACTCAAAGGACTCATGAAATGGGTCAAAAACACAGATGAAGGTAGCCAGCAGTTGGCTAAATGGGTCGCAGAAATCTATATTGATCAGATAGGCTTGTTGTGCTTGTCACACAAGAAGAGAAACGGTACATGAAATGAAAATATTTAATGGTCAAAAGCAACAGCACATTTTTGGAGGTACTACTGGGTAAAAAGCAAATACATTCTTAAATCAACACTGGGGTCAAGTAGTTTAGGCTGGGATGCTTGACTGCACCTTTTCTCCAAGCTTTCCCTGTTGTCATCTGAGCGCCCGCTGCTCTTCCCTCTTTCTAGACATCTGTTGATGCAAACCTGTGGACGGGTAACACAACCGATTGTGAGGAACCGTTTCAAGGTCGTCAGTGCAGCAGTCTGCATACGCATCTAGTAAAGGCTCAAGGAGTTTCCATGACGTACTTCATTGGCACAGTCAAAGAAAAGCACAAATTTGACATCTGCTTTATCATCCATGACAGTTTTCCAGCCCTGAAGGTTGTCCTCGTTGCGTGGGAAACCGTCAATGAGGAAACGGAACTTTTTTTCATCTTGCTGCATGGTCTCTTCCATTGCCTTAAGGAGCAGGAGAAAAAAACATAATCAAAATAAAAATATTTCTTTTGATGGTTATTTAAATGACAAACAAGGACCTGGTTTCAGATATCAAGACGATCAATTAAAAGGAGCAGTGACTCACACCGCCTTATTCAGAATGCTTCCAACATGTCTGCGTGAATGAAGCTCACTTATCAGGCTGAAAACTATTTCATAACACATGGACTTTATATCGAACTGCAAACATTTGCATTGATTCAAATTGCACATGCCTTTGGACTATGACTTCTTATATCAATTGTTTTGTGAAAAAAAGAGAAGAAAATGGATTTTTTTCCTTCTAAAATCATTATAAAAAGATATGACAAAAATGACAAATGTTAATCACATGTTACCAAAATCATCTGACCACATGTTCTAAATCCAAAACATTTTCTTCTAAATTTTAAACATAATAAAAGGTAATCCTCAGTCTAAAATGTTTTGTGTAACCTATGGATTATCTTTACAAAATGTTGATTGCCACTGTTAAATATGCTGCAAACGGACTTGTTTTTTTTCTCCACTAAAAAAGCAAGACTCCGGCCTTGAGAGTAGAAGAACTTTTTTTGTGAAAATTTGTCATGTCAGTTTACTTTCCGCATAAGGTGATCTTCTGTAAAGATCCTGGTGCTGTAAATGAAACCTGAGTAGCGCACAGGTCCTGAGTAAATAGTCTGACTCCTGGCAGACGAATCAGGAGTTGCCTTTTCCTAGGCAACCGCAAACCTGATTCCGGGCCATATCTGGCAAATACCTTTCTGAGCAAGTTGATGGTGATCTCCACAGGGACAATTTTGCCATCCTTGATGTAGCTGGCAATGAGCTGTCCAAACTCGGACCCCTCTCTAGCTCGCTCTGCCCTCAGCAAGTCCCCCGCTGACAAATGGGTATAGTTGTAGCTCTGAGAGAGAGAAAATAAAAGGACATTTTTTAAAATTGAAACAAACTACAGAACAATTCAAGACCAGTCATGAAGAGTCCAATTACTGCTACGGGGAAAGTGAGTTATTTAAAGGACAGGCTAAATCCTTCTCACTCGCAAGCCACGAAGAAGTCCGTCATTGTGTACTCAATGAAAGAAGTATCTATGCTTAGCTGCCATTCAAGGCTAACCACCGTACTTAAGGCACAGCAGCCAACACCCAGTAACTAACATAAGTAGTCATAACATCTTGCTTAGAGAAACTGAGTCAAACACATGCTGCTCTCGATTCTATTTTTATATGATTTTTGAACTACCTTGCACTAGCTCTCTATGACTCATCTGAAACACTTTAAAATGACTGATTTTAAGCATAATTGTCTTTTAACTCCTCAGTGATTGTTTCTAAATGTATTTACGTGTGACTATAATGTGATTATAATATTTTACATGTATACACTGAATTGCTCATGGTTGAAATGCGCTATATAAATAGAACTGCCTCGCTTCAGGTCTAAGTATAAAAAGACACACACACACACACACACACACACACACGTCATAACTGATAGATCACTGTAGAGAATCACAGAGCCATTACGGGGCAATGTCAGTACTGGAAAACGTATAGACAGTTTGTTACAATTTACAGCCTGAAGTTGAATATCAGTGAATGTATGTTGACCCTTCATCTTACAGCAGCCATCACATAAACCCAGTCAAAAAAAGGTTATAATGTGGAACATAAAAAAAATATTGTATCTGCTGCTGTGTAGATCACAATGCCCAGATAAATAACAAGGCAACAATATCTTTACCTAAGCATTTATATTTCTATCAACTTTCACATTTACTTATTTGGCCAAAACATTTTTGTTACCAACTCCAAAGTGAAAAGAGCCATTACGGGCATGGCTTGTGAGGCAACAAACAGTTTGGAAGCCAATTCTGGTTCAACAATCACTTTACATAAGTGCAAAGTAGAAATCAGAGGTTTTGCATCCATTGACGCACAAACACTGAGATAAAACTTCATAATTCTCAAAAGTCTGACTGCTGTAAACAACACCTACTCACACATTCATCAACAAAAGTACATTTAACATAATAAATATAAGATACTTTAGGACTTTTACTCAAGTAATATTCTAACAGGATACTTTATCTTCTACTCAAAGCCATTTCCTGGTGAGATACCTGTACTTTGACTCAGGTGTGGTGTTCAGGGTCTTCATGAAGCTCTGGTTACAACGTGGAGCGGATGTCAATTGGGCACCTGCACTCAGTGTGGCAGGATGTAACATAATAGTGGATAAGCACTTCTATGCTTTAAATGACATATTAGACATCAGGATACGTGATTACTCTAATTAAAAGCATTCACCTTGTGCTCTGTAGCCTCTGCATACCGACACAGGCCATTCACCCTGTGTGGCTAACCGACTAGCTCGTCGGCTAGGTTCCGCGTTAGAGGACAACCGGAAGTCAACAAAATATAGATACTAGCGTGCCCTCATAAAAGAAGAGTTGGGGTTAATAAAAACAACGGACATCCTCGAATCCACCAGGCAAACCCGCACACGGCTCAAACACAGCTTTCCATTGTCCTTTTTCTCCCGCAGCCTACCTCCACGATCCTGGAACACTGGGTGCCTTTGCCGGCGCCCGGCCCGCCCAGCACGAACACAACCTGCGGCGTCATCATCAGCGACACCCGGTACAACGAGCTCCGCACCCTCTGAGAAGCTTCGCCGAGCAAACGGCCGAGCATAAACCAGCGTCTACGGGCGTGAACAGGCGGGGGGGGGGGTTCAAAGCAAAGAGCGAGAGCTGCCCGGTGAATGCGTGTCACTCAGTCGGTAGCCGGCGGTGGGCTCAACGACACCACATCCGCTATTGACCCCGGCGACCAATGGGGGCTTCACTTAGCCGTGACGCAGCGGCTTAGCCCCGCCTACGTGCACTTGTTTTTTTTTTTTTTTTTTTTTTTTTCCCTAATGCAGAAGTCGGGTGACGCCCCTCCCCTGCCTCTCCATCACCAGCATCAGCAGCATCAGCACCTCCGAGCCGAGCGAAGGCGACCCGCGGCTGGAAGAGGATGCTCCCTGGTCCGTGATGCGTCCGCAGCTCGACGAGACGGGGCGACGCGCACAGGAGCGCCGGGGTACGCTCACTGTTCCCGCACTGCTTCTGCCTCCGTCCACGATGCACCACTCCTGCAAGAAGAATGGAAGCACACATTAAAATAGCCTAGCTGCTACCAAGCCCTGTTGTCTCCCCTTCACGAGACGCGCTCCCTCGGCTCGTGCGGTGACGATAAATCCTCATCTTCTCATGTAGGTCAGAGTGATGAAGAGCCTGGTTTTGTCTTTTGAGGGCGCCGCGCGAATGTAGGGCTTAGAAAAAACAAAAAAAAAACAAGCGAACAAAAGGCATCCAGCCGCCCTCCTCTGACGCACCTGGCTGCCCTGTCGCCACTTGACATGACAGCGCAGAGCCGGGAGCAGAGCAGCAGGATCAAGCGGCACCGACGTGCAGCCGGACGCGTGGACACGACGAGGAGCGGAGGAGCCTCCGGACGCACGGCGGAGGAGCAGCAGCAGCAGCCCAGGGGAGACCGGATTGCAGTTTCTGGGGACGAGCGCCAAGGGCAGTGCGGCAGTCAGCAGGCAGACCGGGGGGAGGAGGCTGCGGAGATCTGTGATACTTCGCCCCCAGTCCCCACTGCGCTCTCACCTCCACATCATCCCGAAAATATGCAGGTGGACGCTTTTCGGGTTGATGAATGGTGACCTGTCTTACTTCCCACCACCTCACCCTCCTTTTTTTCCTTCCCAAACTAGCAGTGGTGATGGGCAATTAAAAAATTGATCTGCTCTTCAGGCAAGGGTGGAACCCGGAGGGGACTGATGTGCATACTGGCCAGGTACCATTTGCTCCCTTCTTCTCTGGTTTTGCTCATTTTGCTTGACGCCTGCACTATGGGCTGCATTCAGAGCATCGCATGCAAGCCCCGCATCAGACGGGAGAACATTGTGGTGTACGAGGTGTCAGCCTCCATCGACCAGTGTCCCACCATCATCGAGGAGAACTCACCGATTGTGCTCCGCTACAAGACGCCTTACTTTAGGGCCTCGGCGGGAGTAGTGATGCCGCCTGTGCCCCGGAACGAGACCTGGGTGGTGGGCTGGATTCAAGCCTGCACCCAGATGGAGTTCTACAACACCTATGGTGACATTGGCATGTAAGTGTGTGGGAGATGGGACCAGGCTTTAACTTTTTTTTTTTTTACTGTGTGCGTGCCAAGGTGAGTGTGTTTGTATGTACACACATCTTTCTATTTCTGGCTGTCTCATACAAAAACACACACACACACACACACACACACACACACACACACACAAACTCAGAACATTTAAAACCACAATCCTGCACCTGCAAGGCACAGCCAGAAAAGCCTCACATTCCCGCTCTCTGTCTGTCCTCCTCTGTCCACTGCCGCAGGTCCAGCTGGGAGTTACCAGAGCTGCGAGAGGGTCGGGTCAAGGCCATCAGTGACTCAGATGGCGTCAGCTACCCCTGGTACGGGAACACCACTGAAACGGTCACCCTGACCGGCCCCACGTCCAAGCCATCCCGCCTCACAGTCAGCATGAATGACAATTTCTACCCGAGCGTGACCTGGGCCGTGCCCATCAGCAACAGCAACACGCCCATGCTGACCCACATCACCCGTGACCAGAGCTTCATCACCTGGCTGGTGGCCATGAACTCCGTCACCAAGGTAGGACAGCAACAAATTGCGGTTTCTTCCCTTCCCACGCGGAACCTACAGTCGGAGGTTATTTTACAGCTTTCTTTATGCATCCCAGAGACACATTCACGCTGATTCTGCCCGGTCTGAGTAAAAAAAAAATGCAGCTTTCTAAACCTGCACATGCGGGCCGTGTTGTAATCTGCTTCTCATGCACTTTCCTTCCTGGTATAAAGTTACAAAGTATCACATCACTGCCCTCGACTCTCCTGAATACAGACTCTGCAATGGCCCATCAAAAGTCAGTATCGCTCTTTGTAGGAGAGTTGTATTCCTTCCTTCTTTCCAGACTATCAAAGTGAATCTGCTGAGTTTTTCTTAAATGGTGGCTCACAAGCTAGGAATAAAAGTAGAGCACACCTGTCTCTGTTTTTTTTTTAATGCAAAAAGTCATATTTTAGTGAAGTACTCTTTTAATGGGAGTGAAGGAGTGACTTCAAATCTACAGCATCTTTCATACAGACGTTTTTTTAATTATCAAGAAAACCATCTTAAAAATCTATGTTAAGTGTTACTTTTAGAACTTGTAAGGGATCTCAGGTATACATTTCTGTAGAACATATGTTGCCAGGTAAAATACACTTCACTCCAGTTATATGTTGAATGGGCAGTCACTGCTGGTTGAAAAAGGCACAGAGACATTCAGATTGTTTTCAAAATGGTTCAGTTCCGTGTAGGATAGCACAGTAACTCCTGATTTAATGGCACCTTGTAGCCTAGAAACATGTCACTTTCACTAAAGGAAAATGACCCACATTTGTAGCATCAATGAAAACATGTGTTTAGTGACGAATGACCTAAAGTGACCAAGATGTAAAACCTTATTTGTCCTATTTCTTACCAGACTTCACCCTAGGTTATTGGCTATTTTAACCTTTACGCCTCTCTCCTCCTGCAGGAGCGTATCGTGCTGCAGACGGTGCGGTGGCGGATGCGGGTGGACATCGCTGTGGACCCAGACATGCCTTTGGGTTCACGAGCCTCACTTGTAGGTCGTCCCTACCAGGAGCAACCGCACATACTCAACTACCAGGAGCCCATTCCTCCCAATGCGCTGGGGAGACCGAACGCCAACGACGCCCAAGTGCTAATGTGGAGGCCACGGAGAGGGGCGCCACTAGTGGTCATACCACCAAAATAAGAGACACAGATGGTTGCACAGACAAAAGTATAATCGTTCCCTCTTGCACAAGAGGTGGGGATGCAATTGGTTATGAAGTCGTGAAGCCTGTCAGAGATGGGAAGACTGTTGGTTTCCCTGCACTGAAGATGCCAATAGCTCGATCTCCTTGAAAGTAGGCAGACCATTATAACAAGCCGGCGAAGATGTTACATCCTGGATCTGACAGTCCGCTGTCAGAATGGAAGTCTACAACGAACTTGTGTCAATGGCCCGGAGGTGCATCAGCCTTTTAACAAAGAAGGAACACTGTTTTTAGATTCTACCACAGAGGTATTAGACCACAAGAACTGCATCCTGCATCCTTATGTAGTTCTTATTGCATGAGATGAGAGCGACAGACAGAGAGAGAGAGAGAGAGAGAGAGAGAAACTGTCCTTGAGAAGAACAAGAATAGCATTTGTTTTGTATAACTTGATACCTGAAGATATTGTGATCGAGATGTCGCATCAGCAAAAAAGAAAAAACAAAAACGACAACGCAAAAACCTGCAGGCTGGTTAAAACCTCGTAGTGCCAATGAAGGCCTTCAGCACACTCAGTACCAGAGTTAAATGATGTATTCAGATAATTTAAAAGAGACAAAAAGTATTATATGAATTTTTTTAGGTTAAGATTAAACTCATGCATCAGTCAGATTGTATTAAGAGCAACCGCTCCACATAAAAGTCGGAAAGTAACACGAAATCTGCTGTAGTTTTCACTGGAATTTATTTCCAACTCTGTAGCCTCTGTAGTGCAGCTGATACTGTATTCAGACAGGTGACAAACTGTCAGAGAGATGAGCTGTTATCACATTTAATAAATAATGTCAGCTATGCTTTCATTAAGTGCAGTGTAAATGACTTGGAATAGTGCCATACAACAAATGTAAACCAAGAGGGTGATAGTAGTCAGAAGTTATCATTATAGTTGGAATGGGGCCGAGCTCTACTCAGAGCAAGGATATATGTTGCAGCAGTCAGGCCATTTTATAATACCAGGACAAAGTTCTATACATCTTCTGACAATCAGGGATTCTAAATGTACCCTTAACAGTTTCTCTAGTGTGGACTTTACCAGATTTTCACACGAATTGATTTGGATAAGTGCCATTTCTAATGTTGGTTGTATGAAGTCATATCGCAGCTTCTCCTCAATTCATGACCATATTGAACAGTAGGTTGCTGCAGATAATCGCAGTTGAAGGCATTCCTGTCACAGTTATGGTCCCAGGCTCCGTCCAGGTCCCTGCCTGACATTCCACACACGAGTCACATGACTCATCCTCCATCTGTGCTTCTCTCCAGGTTCACACCTCACGTTCCCATCTGCCTCTGTTTCTCCCCCTGTCTGTTCACCTCATCACATACACTACCTCCATCCAAAATTGCTCATTATGCCCTTAAATCCACAACTATGCAAACATTGTCTGTGACTGTATAAATGACGACAACAACAAAAAAAAACACAGCAGAGGGAGAAAAACTGGCAAAGTAAGAGGGATTTCATTTAAATGTCTTAACTCTGTTTTTATCTTTATTTATTTGTCAGGGTCTTTGTTGAATAAAGTGGCTGTTACTACCATGTAAATACTCATTGAGGTTAAAATAGGTTTTATTAATTCAGTGTGTCTACATGTGTTGCTGCACCGCAGCTCATTCAGCTATCTGTTGCTATAGAGACTGGTTTAGTTTTTCTGAGTGCACTGCAACTGGAACTGGAAAAAAAAGAGCAAGAAAAAAAATGTTAAAAATATTCATGGATGTGCTGAGCTCTGTGTGTATGCATTTGTGTGTGTGTGTGTGTGTGTGTGTGTGTGTCTGTGTGAGTGTGAGTCTGCACACATACAGCTCCAATTTATCCATTCATTTCACTTTGAAATAAGGCAAAAAGATGAAGGCAGGGGCAGTCGTTCCAGCATAAACAATGCCTTAATTTATTCATTTGTTCTTGCACAAAAAAACAAGGTTATTTTGCATTTAAATAACAGTGGAGCATTTGCTTTCGATACAAATACTCACTGAGCAGCAAGGTCGAAGCAGTTGTGTCCCATCTTCTCTCATCATATATATATATATAAGGATATTCAGCATCTTTGAACAGAGGTAACCCCTCCTCTTTGCAGCAAGTTTGATCTTTATTCTACCACTAGATGGAAGCTCTGTCAAGGATTTCCCTGTCTTTGAGGCAGGTTCTCTCTGCACTATTAACACCCTTTTTGTTTTGTAAATGCATCCCTTTCCCACAGTACATAAATAAATGATTAAAATATAGACCTTTAAAATGACACTTTCTACATTTCAGTGAGCTCAAGCTTTCCATCTCCTCCTAATGCAGCACCGTACAAGCTCCACTGCTCCACCAAAACCCTATTGACCATCGTTTGTGCAAAGCAGCATTTTAGCAAAGTCGTGACAGGACACATTCAGTTTTCAGAGTCATGGCGGTTTTGTGGCGACTATCACTTCCACATTTTCTGCATTCTTAATGTCAGCATGTCAAACTCGCTGTCACACTTTGTAGAGTCCTGCTGCGGCTGTGATGTGTTGCTGTCGTCGTCTGTCAGGCGTCACAGTCCACAGATGTCCTCGTCTACACTTTGATGGTGCCGCCACTGGCAGGTTTGCACTTGGAGCCGTAAAGAAATGTGGCAGCAATAACCAGCATTGCCCCTAGGAAAAACAAACTTGAGGGACAGACAAGAGTGAGTTAAATTAAAAACCAACATTCATGCCACCTTCACTTTTTCATGAGTAATAATTTCCTAATTGAATCTCAGTTTTGTGGAAGTGTGCACACGTTTGTTTACCTAGTGGGGTTAAAATCCTCCAACAGGTAATATGAAATGAGTGTTGACACAATGATGGAGAGAGAGGTAGCAAACCCTTTGAGGATGTTGTCTGCATATTTAATAACCACCGCTACGATCAATCCGCCCAGCGCCTGCAAATAAAATGAAAGCACCTTAAATGAGCTTGTGCACTACCTTGGGCAGTATCTATTTTTTGTAATACCTTCCTGACATTTCATAGTGCTATATGGTTTACGACAGTAGTGGTGTAAAAAAGTGGTTGATTAATGAATCAATCATGGATCATGGATCTTACTGATAAAATTGCTCTGTTCACATCCACTTTTGAGTAACTTGATCACAAAGATCCATGATTCAAACACTGTTGAACCATGTTGAACAAACAAACAAAAAAATGAAAGTGGTAAGTACAATCTTAGGCCATTTGATTTATTTTGCGAGAGTGAGCTCAATAGGGTCTGACCAAATACCTGGAAACAGTCACATCAGTATGCAATTAACTCAGTCAGAGAAGGAGAAGTGTCAATACTTGAAAATCATAATTCAGGATTTCTAAATACCCTGGTATAGCATAAGACCTTGATACCGCCCAAGCCAAATAAAGATCCAGATAAAGAGAAAAGCACAACTGAAGAAAAACATAATGGTCAAACCTGTAAGACAACAACTGAGCAGGTGATTGTGTTGTATCCTTGAAACATTCCCGACTCCCTCACTCTCTGGCCGTCATAGACTATCATTCCTAAGAAGCCAAACATGAAGCCAAACAAACCTATAGGAGCCAATCAATGAGGCAAAACATAAGAAAACAGCTTTAGTTCAGCACCATGTTAGTCTTGGTGTGTTCCACCTTGTTGTAGCATACACACACGCATGCATGCACGCACAGACACAGATATATATTGCAGAATATCCTTGAAGCTTAACTAATGAGCTACACTTGATTTATAGTGAGAAATCCATAAAGATACCCGTTGGGACACATGGCTGTGGCTTTAAATCTCTTTCGTGAAAAGTTTCAGTTGAGGAAGCAAAGGAGTAAAAGTGTCTTTCTGTAACCTGTTCACTAACATTAAGACCATCTCTCTCATGCAAGAATGTTATGTTGAGTGAATGTTGTCAAACCAAACTACACACTAAAGTTTTTTGTGTTTTATGTCAGTGTGGCCTGATTATCACTGATCATTATGCTGATTATCACAAGGCAGTAGATGGTCCAGGAGATATTCAGAGAGTATTCATGAGAAATATAGAATTTTGGTTACTTAATAAATGCCTGGTGGAAAGTTCTGTTTTTTCTCAGTTACTGTTTCACTAACCATCCTGCATAGAGCAGTTACGCTCCTCTCAACAACATCTACTTATATTTTAGTATTTATGACTGCATGCTAAATGCTAATACAGCATCAATCTAGCTCAGGAAAAAAATGGTAAAAATATAAATGTTTAATCTTCTGAAGTATGTGAGTTCAGTGGGAAGGGGAAGCAGATGGGTTGTACGATTCAAGCTACTCGAGGCCATGATGCAAAAGGGTGACGTGCCAAAGGAGACTCCTACAATTGAAGTTTGCAGCTAGAAATAGGAGAAGCCATATCAGAAGTGACTCAGGTGTGGTGTTTAAGACCGATTTGAGGGGGGTTCTGCTGTTTTTTTCAGGCTGGAAAGATCGAAATTCTGCACAGATATCAGAATTCACCAAAACAATGTGGTCTGTTAAATTGAAATGTATCTTCTTTTTTTACTAGATTTACACTGGAATTATTGATGTTATGAATGCTTTGCATGATGAGTAAACTGAATGTCATCTGGAAAAACCTCCTCCAACTCAGCACATTACTCAAATTTTAGGAAATTCTCTATGAAGCGTGGTTTTTAAATATGTAAAAGCAAGTAAATAAGTAAATCAATCACTAATGCTTAAGAGGTCTGTAATAAACTATCAAGAAGACATTTTTGTTGAGAAAAATGAAAAACATCTTTTCCATTTAAAGTGTTAGTAACACTGAAATGTTGAACATTAAAAAAAAACTACTAAGATTATATCTTACATTTACATTAAGCTGTCACATATGGTTTGTTTTGACATTAGCTGTCGCATGGCCTTTATGATTGTGTCCTACACGTTGAGCTTTTCGTTATGACAATTATCATAAGCTCAGTAGTTTGAGAGTAAGGTTTGCTCAATCATGGTTATGACTTATTTTGTCTTTGATTATGTCTAGTTGTCGTAACAACTACAATGAGTCCCTTGCCACACCAGCTACACAAACAGAGGCCAAACTCACTCACCCAGTTGTATGTTACGGACCCATACACTCAGTTTTGTCTCCTTGAGGATTTTCTCAAAGTAAACTCCAGCAAAGCCACTGAACACACAAGCCATCAGCACAGCCATCAGTCCCACAAACTGAGAGCCTGTAGTCAGGTCTTTCTCCTCAACGTCACTTCTAAACCCGTCAGACTCTGTGGGCCACTGTGGAGGTTAAAACACCAAGAACTATGAAGCAGCTAAACTTGCATGTTTTGAAACTGCAGTTTCAGTACATATACTTGCTGGTACCTGCACTAGAATGACTCCAGCCATAAGTAGGAGCAGAGAGAGCCACTGGTGGAGGCCTAGCCGCTTCCCCAGCATAGAGACAGAGAACAGGGCTGTGGTGAGGATCTTTAACTGGTACGTGACCTGCATGAATGCAGCAAAAACACACTACTATGAGAGAGAGTATATATAACCACACATAACTCAAACATAACTGGGTACATTTCAATGCAATAAATGTTAAAATAGAAGTTTTACACACACACACACAAACATTCATGTGTATGTAACCTGATATGTGGCTGCGTCTAAGTTGGATAAGGCAACATATAGCAGATTGTTCTGCAGTGTGTAGATCCCTGCAGGAATGGCCAACTTCATGGTCTCCACAGGCTTGTTCACAACCTCCTTCAGCTGCTGGTTCATTGCCCGCAAACTGAAATCTGGTGACAAAGAGTGTGTTCATACAGGGGACGTGGTTAACCAAGACAGTATAATAACAATTTAAGACCCATCCTCCCAGATACTCACTGTTCTCTGATAAGACGAGGAAGGTGCAGACAAGGATCTTGAGTACCTCGGCTGAAACCACAGCGGAGGAGGCCAGGTAGCGTGGGCCATCCTCTTTTAGTGTGCGGGAGTAGCGCATGGTGAGCACCAGTGAGGTGGTCTGCAACACCAGCACCCCCAGAGACATGTACTTCAGCCTCAAGGACTGTGGGGAGGACAGGGCTGTCATGGGGCACTCTTCAGAGGACAACAAGGGATCCTTTGGCATAAACAGAGAGAAAAAGAGGTTTGGTCTGCGAAAGTAGAAACACCAGATAAGAGCGGGCCTGCTGGAGTGTCCTTAAGCAAGATGTCAACCTGCTACCATTCCCAAGGTTGCCTTTGCTAAACACAGTGAGGTAAATAAGTTTACAGGAAGAGAGAGGCAAGTCTGAAAAGTTTAAGGATCAGGCATACCGGTCAGGAGGTAAAAGGTAGTTAACAGAGCTGAGATCAAGCCTGGGGCAGTATGAGGGCATTCCTTCTGTCTTTACTGTACTCTGG
Organism: Eupleurogrammus muticus; assembly: GCA_036785175.1. Classification (NCBI taxonomy): domain Eukaryota; kingdom Metazoa; phylum Chordata; class Actinopteri; order Scombriformes; family Trichiuridae; genus Eupleurogrammus; species Eupleurogrammus muticus. The sequence continues at coordinate 4,235,763 of JAYKQN010000014.1, forward strand.
GAGAACAGCATGAACATCAGCAAACAGTACAACTGAAGCATAAAGATAAGTGATAGAAGAAAAAGTATGTATTTTTTACAGTACAACTTAAAGTTAATGTGAGCTTGCGTGCTTAATATGAAAATTTGTCCTGCACCAACAGAAACAATTCACTGTTATGCACTGGTAAATCATTAGTGAAGCAGAAACTGAAACTAACAGTTTCTTTTAATATCAAAGTTGATATTTTCCCCCTTCATAAGCCTCACAGGATGGGGACTTCCCCCCATGTTCTACATAGTTGAGGAATATTTATTTAGTCTTGGTAATGGGCTGCATGGTAAATGGTAAATGTACTGCATTTATATAGCACCACCCACTCATACATTCATACACTGATGGTAGCGGCTAGAATGCAAGGAGCCCCAGCTCTTTAGAAACAATGTTAGTATCTTGTTAAAAAATGTGTAATTAAAAAATAGATTCATACATTTCCAAGTTTGTCTTAAACCAATAATCAGGTTCCCATATGAACACCGAAACATTCTTGCTAATCTGTGCTTTTGTAATTTGGGGTTTTACAAAGACAATTACCTTTCTCATACTGGCGCTCTCTTCGGGATTTTGTGACGGACATCCTTCACTCTTTTCACTCACATTTCCTGACTGAGGCATCTTATCTCTGAACTGTTGGTTCAACCCTTTGTCACTTTGTGGCAGATTCCTCAAAGGTCTTTGAAGTCCTTGCGCGCAGGAGGCAAGATAGACTAATCCATATTGAACACCAGCAGTAATGTTACTTCCTGGCTGTTAAACAGAGCCTGTTATAAACCCCTTCCACATGATAGAGGGAAAGCATTTACAGTAAAACTGCAGCGTTGGACCAGCTCAGGTGGTTATTAACTGGCTCCTGCTGTAACCATTATCTCACTGTGTACCTGGATCTGATTGACTGTTTGAATTTCACTAGCTGACTAGTGTAAATAAGGTGGGGCAATGTTAGACCCACTAACATTAAGCATTACACACACACACACAGACATGTGAGCAAATCTATAAATTGATCGAATGATTACTGCATATTCTTGTTTATTCCTGTTTAGAAAAATAATGACAAATATATGTTTATGCCATCAGGGTTTGTGTGAATCAACTGCTACTTACATTAGCAATAGCATTATATTAAAAGTTTTACATTTGCATCGCATTCATGGATAATTAGGTTTGGAATGTTGTTATGTTGGTGGGGTTAGCTGGGAGAGTCTGTAAATGTGTCCTTAATTTTACTAACATGCTAAAGTCCACAGAGCCTCATCATAAAACAGCCATATAATTACTACTACGGTTAGTATCCTGCCTTGAATAAAAAGAGGATGTACAAGAAGCCACGACAGCCAGGGCAAATGTTGACAGAACAAGAGGTGTGGTGTGTTCAACACACTGGCCTCCTTATGCAGCTACACTGCTTAGCAGAGGGGCACGGCTGCACAATCCTCCTCTGTCTGTGCATGTAAATGTATGCGTGTGTCCTCTGCAACCCGGTCTCACGGCTTTACGTGTTAAGGTCACGAAAATTAATCTATTATTTCGTGGTCGGGTTACGAGTTGGGCTCTATTTTCGTGACTGGACAACGGTTCGATTGACGCTCTTTTTCGTGAGAGGACAACGATTCCTCACCCTGTGTATTTTAATGGGCAGTGCGTACACCACCGCAATGGTAATTTGTGCGCGTCAGCTCCAAAGAGCTTTCGCCGTGTTTGACCCATTTCATTTCAAATTGAGTTAGGCCTATAAAATCTAGCACTGTTCTAATTTGTCGACGCGGTGGTTGTAGCGTTGTCATACGTGGTCAAAGAAAAGACCAGTCCAGATCGCGCGCATTTTAATTAGCCTTCTAGTGAATGAGCGCTTTCGGATACAAAAATATAACCGATATAAAACTACACATTTGCTGCTGGAGGAGTAATGGGTTGATTCTTGGTTGTGTGAGTGAAAATGTAATGGGTGGTTTATTGGTTAAATCCCATGTGTCCGATCGATTTCAATGGCTTCTCTAAAATCTTTGGTTGGACTCTGGACTGTCTGCATAAAGGGGGATATCCCTAGCGTGCTACTCCCCTTGAGAAAATAAATGACGTTTGAAGCTCAACCAATCAGAGGCAGAGTACGGCGACGGCTACGCCCCCCAAGATCCACAGCGCTATTTTTCGTGACTGGTCAACGCTATCCGTCGCCGTACTCTGCCTCTGATTGGTTGAGCTTCAAACGTCATTTATTTTCTCAAGGGGAGTAGCACGCTAGGGATATCCCCCTTTATGCAGACAGTCCAGAGTCCAACCAAAGATTTTAGAGAAGCCATTGAAATCGATCGGACACATGGGATTTAACCAATAAACCACCCATTACATTTTCACTCACACAACCAAGAATCAACCCATTACTCCTCCAGCAGCAAATGTGTAGTTTTATATCGGTTATATTTTTGTATCCGAAAGCGCTCATTCACTAGAAGGCTAATTAAAATGCGCGCGATCTGGACTGGTCTTTTCTTTGACCACGTATGACAACGCTACAACCACCGCGTCGACAAATTAGAACAGTGCTAGATTTTATAGGCCTAACTCAATTTGAAATGAAATGGGTCAAACACGGCGAAAGCTCTTTGGAGCTGACGCGCACAAATTACCATTGCGGTGGTGTACGCACTGCCCATTAAAATACACAGGGTGAGGAATCGTTGTCCTCTCACGAAAAAGAGCGTCAATCGAACCGTTGTCCAGTCACGAAAATAGAGCCCAACTCGTAACCCGACCACGAAATAATAGATTAATTTTCGTGACCTTAACACGTAAAGCCGTGAGACCGGGTTGGTCCTCTAATATACCCAATAAATTCTTTACTCTCTCCTTCTCTCTTTTAGCACATTTGGCTTTGAATTTCAGTTTCTTTCTTTTGTATGTAAAAAACTTTTGTAAATATATTATTGTGACAGAAACCAGAATATTTGACCCCTGCAATAAGCAGCAGTCTCTGTCATTACAGTCTGTGCAGCCAAGCATTGTTCCAAAAAGTATCTATCTATCTATCTATCTATCTATCTATCTATCTATCTATCTATCTATCTATCTATCTATCTATCTATCTATCTATCTATCTATCTATCTATCTGTCTGTCTGTCTGTCTGTCTGTCTGTCTGTCTGTCTATCTATTTAAATATAGAGATTTTCACCATAAATTGATTGATAGATTGATTCAAACTTTGCTGGATTAGAACCTCCAGACTTCCCCCCATTAAGTCACACCTAAGCCCTTACATCTCTCAATCAATCTATTTATGTATTTGAATTATTTTCCTCCACAGCTGCAGTTTTACATTTTTAACCTTTTTTTTTTTTATCATTTACACTTGTGCATCCACAAGCTGCTTCATGGGAAGCACATATCAGTCAGGTTAGGTGACAGTCTGTGCTGGATTGTTTGGGCTAGAAGGACAACCTCTCACAAACTCTGTTATGGTTCGGGATAAGGTCTTGTAGATAAATATTGTGGGAGATTTGCAATTTGTTCCCTCAGTCTATCCAGCCAAGCACCAACCTTTTGTCATTTATCTGCCAAATGACCTTACAACTTGGTAGTCGCCTCATCCTAACCATAATGGTTGATTATGGTTTCCTGAATTTCCAAACAGATGCAGCAGACGCCATCCAACCCATATCTATAAGGCTGATAGCCACTGATAAGTGGTAACCAGTTAATCGACTGATAACAATCAGGATGTAAATATGTACGTCCAGCCCCGCCCCCTGATTTCTTCACGTGTTGTACTATCAGCTGTCCCCAGACTTTTATTGTACTCGTTCCTTCGTATTGAGCTCTCACAGTCCATACACCTTTGTAAACACATGGAGCAATCTCTTCCTTGAGTTGTATTTGAGTTAAAGGAAATACTTCCTCTTGATTTAAAGGGTGCCACCAGCCCTCAATACTAGAACCTGTACCACACCGCACACTATCCACCAGCCGCCTCTCAGAGAAAATAGTGTTCAAAAATCCCTGTTACACACCCCAAAACATGTCACAGATAAAAAGTGTGACATTTCAAGACAGCGATTTCTTTCGGCTTGTGTCAAACTCACCTGGCTCCTCCTGGAGTACATGCCTAGCAGCAAATGTCTTCATCAAGTGCCTCAGATATAAAAAAGAAAAAGAAAAATCTGAACAGGGATGATATGAATGAAGGACTTAAAAAAAAAAAGTGAGCGAGTGTTCAAGTGTTTATTTCTTTATGCTCACTGATATCTGGAGAAAATGTGTGTCTGAAATTAGAATATGAAATCAACTCAAGTACTTAACCTTTTTCATCACAAGTTTAACAAGACATTCAATTTCCTCATGATTGGGAATGGTAACTAAAGACAGGCAGCTGCACACCTGCTGAATCAAGTACTAGAATTTATTTTTGGTATAGAGAGTGGATTTTTCCATTTCTGATCTGGATATTAAATCTGGTTTCTTATATGTATCTTCCCCTCTTAGACCTCTCCTCTCAGAAGGGAGCAAAAACTGAAGGCAAAGAGCTGGAGGGATCATTTACACTGACAGAATAGATGTAGCATTAGGTTACAAAGAATACAGAGATGTGGCTGCTGATTCTGAGAGCTCAGTGTAGCGCGCACAAGGTAACACAACACTAGTGAGATGAACGAGTCAGGCAGCAAAGGTGCCCTGAATCGTCGCAGACTGTGCTAAGCAGACGTCACAACGCGAGTTCAAAGCAAATATTAAAGTACAACATCATCAGGATGTGGATCCAGAGATAAACAAGTGAGCAGCTGACTGAATAAATTACCCTCATTTCAGCCTGACAAAATTTGCTATTTAAACTGTAATTTTCTCTCCATCATACAGAAACTTACCAGCTCTGGGTGATAGTTTCATTCATTGACTGTAGAGTCTTCTTTTTTCCTCACCTCTTCTAAAGACAGACAATAAGGTAAAATTAATCCAAGTGTCCAATTAATAGAAAAACTGTGGCAAAGACAGAGTGAATTCTTTCACAACTGTAGGTAGTAGGCTATATGTGGTATGCTTCAAGTCCTCACTAAGGAGTCTCCCTTCCTCTGTATTGAATGAATGAGCTTCCCTGTTCAGATGTTTAGTCAACACACTCTAGATGTTTGGTGACACCTGTTGGAGAAATTCAGTTTGCACTACTTCTAACACACGTTGTAATATTACCAATGCTGGCCGTCAGGAAAAAGACATTTTGAGCTTGAATCCCAGCCTATCTCCCTACTAGAATTACTTAACAAACAGAGGAATATTTTCACTCTGGCAATCACATTATAGATAGTACTTCTATAAAACTGTACTCATAAACAGGCGTTATCCTTCCCTTTACATACATACATAAGAAAGGATATTTCTTCTTTTTTGCATACTGTTGTTTGTTAAAGGCCAACTACACAAAATCAGATTCCTCCTAAGTGAACACTGATTTGACCAAAAAAAAACCTGCTTCTCTTTTGGATGAAAGCTGATCATCAAAACTTTTTATGTGAATACATTGTACTCTTGAATCAGAGACCACCCCATTGATAAAATGTGCCTCACAAAACATGCAAAAACTTTTCTCTCCACTCCTGAGATATGTTTATTTTTAAATTGTTTCTATTATTTTGTAGGTCCTTATTTTATCTCTCCCTGTTCACACACTCATACATTTGCTGCAGCAGGAGAATAAGGCAATTCACTGAGCTCAGAACAAGCACTGAGAATAATTGGACCTGAAATGACTAGTCAAATCAAAGTCAAGTACAGGTAGGAGGGGGCGACTCTATTGATCCAAGGACAGTTACTAAAAACTTACACTGCTGTTGTGACATTGCTAACCTTTCTAAATGGATTGGGTACAGCCAGATTTCAGCAACCACAACAGAAAGAGTGGGTGGTCTTATTTTTAGTTGCTGTGTTAGCAGGAACACAGGAGGCTGCCACATTTACACACAAGCACTGAATAAAGTCTTTTTTTTATAGGGCCTTTTAATGAAAGAATGACAGGAGCTGTGCTGTGTTGCACAATATAACTCACAGCAACTACATGTTGACAGTGGTTTAGTCCCAGACTTGTTGCTGCACAAGTATATTCCCAGATCTTACACAGTACAGATTGCTCTTCTCATCAGTGTTTTATCTAGGTCACTTTATGTGGACAGCAACTAGCAGGTGCAACTTAACACCATATTACACATCACAAGTAAGCAAATAATTTATATACAGTGTTTTTATAAAGTTTATCCATCCATCCATCCATCCATTTTCTATCCCGCTTATTCCCTTTCGGGGTCGCAGGGGTCTGCTGGAGCCTATCCCAGCGCATTTTATGGCGAGAGGCAGGGGGATACCCCAGATGGTCGCCAGCCAATCGTGGGGCACACACACCATTCACACACCATTCACACACACTCACACCTATGGGCAATTTAGATTTGCCAATTAACCTGAGCATGTTTTTGTATTGTGGGAGGAAACCGGAGTACCCGGTGAAAACCCACGCAGACACGGGGAGAACATGCAAACTCCACACAGAAAGGTCCCAGACCCAGGCCCCAAGGCGGTCTTGAACCTGCGACCTTCTTGCTGTGAGGCAACAGTGCTACCCACTGCTCCACCGTGTCGCCCCATAAAGTTTATTCATGTTGTTATTTTTGATTTATATATATTTATCATTTGTTTGCACAAACAAGAATATACTCAAATTCAAAAGGGGTACATGTGTCATTTTTTTTCAAAATTAAACAATTGAAAAAACAAAAAGTAAAGGGATATTTATTTCTAAATCTAAAGGCATAGGCATACGGTTTTGTAAAACATAAACTATACTGTATATTTATGTTTAGTTAAGATGCATTCTTATAAGTGATGATAAAACAAACTTTAGATTCATTAACAAACCAAAATAGGGCTTATTATTTCACTTCATTTTACTGCTTGTCAGTAAATATTCAGGTCTTTGGTGTTCTTGCTAACACACAAACTGTGAAATAAAACCACCTGCTTGTTCTGACATGGTCTGACTTTGTCCTCTGAACAGGAGCCACTTGAATTGCTCCTATTGTGAAATCACAACAGGGGTGAAAGTTAATAGTGACTGCGCCAGGATCCATGTAGCCGCCCCTTCTTTTTTAGGGTGCTTGTACTCGACTTTTGTTTCTCCCTCTGTGATGTGTTGCTGTCGTCGTCTGTCAGGTCTACACTTTGATGGTGCTGCCACTTGCAGGTTTGCACTTGGAGCCGTAAAGAAATGTGGCAGCAATAACCAGCATTGCCCCTAGGAAAAACAAGCTGAGAGACAGAAAAACACATTCATGTCATCTACACATTTTTATATTTATTTTGTAATAATTTTCTGATTGAATCACAGCTTTGTGGTTGTGTGCACAACCATGTTTATTTACCTAGTGGGGTTAAAATCCTCCAACAGGTAATATGAAATGAGTGTTGACACAATAATGGAGAGAGAGGTAGCAAACCCCTTGAGGATGTTGTCTGCATATTTAATAACCACCGCTACGATCAATCCGCCCAGCGCCTGCAGGCAGAGAAAATAGTGAAAATCAAGAGAAAACCCACACAGACACGGGATAGACATACAAACTACCTACTGCTGTGCCAGTGTATTGTCTACTCCTGTTTTCTAGATTGAGATATAGATGTAGTGAGATTTATGTTGTGTGGATCTGTATTGTTCTTGGGACAAAAGGCCTAAAGCCCAGAGGTCTTTTGTCCCAAGAACAGAGAGGTCACATCGCATACTTACCTACATAGTCTCAAGGTAACTGACCAGAAGGGGAACTCATGGTGGGTTGGCTTTTTTTGTTTTTAAAAAATAAAATGTATATACAAGTGTTTTGTGTGACTAGAAGAGTAGAGATCTCATATCGGCACAGAGGCTCTCCAAGAATATGGATCTGAGATATTTATCTTCTTAAACATAATCGACATCAACTACACAACAATAGTATAAGACATTGATACCGCCCAAGCCTACTGTGCACCAAACACACAACACACAAATTCAACTGTAACTAAACAAACAAAGGATCAAGATAAAGAGAAAAGCATGACTGAGGAGAAACATGATGGTCAAACCTGTAAGACAACCACTGAGCAGGTGATTGTGTTGTAGCCTTGAAATATTCCGGCATCCCTTATTCTCTGGCCATCATACGCTATCATTCCTAAGAAGCCAAACATGAAACCAAACAAACCTGGAAGGTTTAAAACATAGGAAAACATGGTTAGTTGTCTTTTTGCAACATCACATTGATGTAACCCACAAACATAGGTGTGTGCGGACAATCACTATGTGCAGTGTCTGATGTTACGTGACCGGAAGTCGACCTTCGTGGTGTGCAGCAGTCTGCAACATGAATGTGTCATAGAATCAGATGTTTTTTTGTTTTTTATTTAGATGGCAAAGATGGAGCGGGTTGTCAAGCTCCATTTTTCATTTGAAATATTGAATATTGAATAAATACCATACCTCTTTTTTTAACAATACCATATACTCTCTCTCTCTCTCTCTCTCTCTCTCTATATATATATATATATATATATATATATATAGGTTAGCGAACAAATAGCACTAGCCGCATTATAAATACCCACAAGAAACACTATCAACTCTTTAAGAAAAAGGACATGCCGAACTGTTCAGGAGCTACATGTTTAAAAAATACAACCTAAACCATCCCTATTGTAATGAAATTAAAGTGAGTAATTTAAAACAATGGTGAATCTTATAACTTGTGCTAGCTAATACACATTTAACTCTGTTACATCAACTCAGAATATAGAGGTGCATTCAAAATTAATTCGGGGGGTCATTTGGTACCGGGCCGCACAGAAAGAATAAATAACTTAAAATACTTCCGTTTTATTTACATCGAAATCTCAAAGATATTTTACTTTGAAAATGTACGCGATTTCTCTGTTACATCCGTCTATGTCACTCCAATCGCTGGTCAAGGCGCGCTTCTCGGTCACGTGATAGGTTACCGCTAAAATGTAACTCAGGAGCTAGCAAAATTAGTACAAACAAAAACAAAAAAACTTCTTTGGAAATTTTCTTTGCAAAGTGGAAAGGTCAAGTCAGGAGGCAGAAGAGAGGCTTACGACTTCCAAGAAAAAGAACGCTACATTTCATAGACAATATCAGGAGTCCTACTTAAACTACGGATGTATGCCAACAGGAGATTCCCACGCACCAAGCCCGCTCTGCATAATATGCGGCGACTGGCTCTCGAATGAAGCCCTCAAAACTGCTTCGCCACTAGGAGACTGTATTAAAATACCGCCCTTTGGAGTATTTTGAAGATAAAAAAGCGTCAACAAGAAGGACAGAAACAATCACTTGCAATTACTATCATACTTGGTGGCATGTCGTATTGCTAAGGCTATAAAGTACTCCGCCAGTCGCGAAGAATTAATTCTGCCCGCCACTAAAGACATCTGCCGTGAACCTCTAGGAGAGGCTGCGGTTAAAAAAGATAGCAGAGGACATTGAGATACAATTGCTGCCACCAGGCGGTCCCATCTAGGGGTCCCGTCAACCGCCTGGTTGCATAAAAACAAGCTCAGGGCTCCCACTGATTCAGCATTGTGGTGAGTTGTATTTTTCATCCACTTTGTATTTGTGGTGTATCTTATTTTGAAGGCATGTTTAAACGTTACCATAGCGACCAGAGAGCGCTGCGGGTAGCGAGGACGCCACTCACGTCATGATTCGTGTTTATTATTATGTTTAGAACATACACTTTTCATGTAGGTCAGATCATATAAACGCCGGTCCCTGAAAATATTGTCTGACATAAAACCGGTCCGTGGGGCAAAACAAGGTTGGGGACCGCTAGTATATGGTTTTCTGTTGACTGTGTAATCGTCTAATTGACTGTTATATTAAATAATAATAAATGGCTATATTAATATTAAATGGCTTAGCACTTAAACTTTTTTTTTTTATCTCATCTATAATCGGACTGCAATGATAATGGTAAGTACATAAAATTTGCAAAATTGCAATTATTCTATCACTATAGTGTGTATATAACGCCATCTCCTGGATAAAAATGAAACACAGAAAAACAATGTGGCAGCTGCACACTTTGAAGATCGACTTCCGGTTTCAAACGTCAGAAACTACTACTAGAGGGACTTGCACATGCTGTAGGTGTCTTAAGCTTCTTGTTACGTGTGATATAGTGTGCATACCTCATTTCCACATGCATGTGACCATGTGACAAAATGTTCACTTTTCATTTCATTGATGTATTCATGCATGCAAAAAACACAGCAATGTCACGTGTAGACCCAGCCCGTCATGTGATTACTGAAGTGGAGAATCATCACACGTGAATGGATGCGTGAAGAGAACACCATTATAAGTCAATGGATACTGTTACATGTCAAGTGCTCCTTTGCTGCACAGGCATTAAAGAACACGCTTGTGACACGCTCAGTTGATAGTTGTTCACACATTCTGAAACATATGGGCCTTCATACACACACAGACAGATATATATCAGATGATCTGTAAAGCATAAAGACCAAGTATTCAATTTTTTCCCCTCAATCATCACTTATTTGTTTTCTTCTCCAGGACAGGGGCGTATGTGGCATGTGGCAAGCAATTTTCCTCTGTCTCCATTTGGCCATTTTTAGAATGAATGTACTCTGGCTAGGCCAACTGTTTTCCAAAAATCATCTGGCAAATCCTGCATACACCCCTTTAACTGAGATCACCTCAACCTAGACTCATACTCTGTGAGACACATAGTCTCAATTTCACAATTCAACAGTTAATTGCTTCGTGGCTTTAAAGGTCCCTTTTTGTACACTTTATTTCTGTCACACAGAACATACACTATATTGCAAAAATTATTTGCTCAGCCATTAAAATAATCAGAATCAAGTGTCATTTCAATCACTTCCATGTCCTCCAAACTTCACTTGGCCTTCACATCAGTTTAAGAACAGTCCGCAGAGAGATTCCAAAGCTGAGCAGCTGCATCCAAGCCAAACATCACCAAGTGCAATGCAAAGCGTCAGATAAAGTTATGTGAAGCACACCACCACAACTGCACTTGAGAGCAGTGGAGGCGATTCTCTGGAGTGGTGAAACGCATTTCTCTATTTGGCAATCTGATGGATGGGTCTGAATTGGCAGTTGCCAGAACAATACTTATCTTGGGATACTTGTGGCAGGTGAGAGAATAGCTTTGACAATACAAGGTTCGACATTAACGGATGCCCGCTTGCCCGGGGCAAGTAAAAATAACGGGCGGGCAAGTCGAACCTGTTCAGACTTGCCCGCTCGGGCAAGTGCCATGCGTGTGTCTCTGTGTGTACGCGTGCGCGCATGCGTGTCAGACCGCAGCAATGGCCGAGGGTTCCGAGACGAAGCGTAGAAGAACTTTCCTGCCTTCCTGGAAGCAAACTTTTCCGTGGGTCGATTACGATGGGAAAGTCATGTTTTGTGTGGTATGCAGGGAATTCCCGTCAAAGGCTGACAAAACCAGTTCGTTTTTCCGCGGGAGCGAAAGCTTCCGAAAAAACAACTTGGATAGCCACGCAAAATCAGCCCCGCACTTCGCTTGCGTTGAGGCAAAAAAACGCACTAATGTTCCTGGACCTATGGACCGTTGTGTCCAAAGGCTTAACGAGGAGAGCCACAACCAGCTCAAAAGATGTATGACCACCGCTTACCACATCGCCAAAACGGAGCAGCCATTCACGCAATATCCATCCCTCTTAAGTCTCCAAAGTACAAATGGCGTTGATGTCGGGTCACGATACGGGTCGGATCAAGCATGCCGGAGGTAAGTAATTAAAATTCACGTTAACTGTTAGCTCAGTGTTTTACTTTAAGCGCAACAGCTGCAGGCTGTATTTAACACAAGCTAACGTGTTTAACCACAAGCTAACGTGTTAAGCTAACGCGTTTAACCACAAGCTAACGTGTTAAGAGACAGCAGATACGTTTTTCTAACATTGAACACAGTACTTTTTTCTTTATCGTTTCCATATTCATTGAAGTTATCTACGATGATATCTGGGAGCCTTGCTTAAAACAAATAAAGGCAGCACCCTTCATTAGTGTCCTGGCAGAAAAACTATTGCTTATTTGTTTTTTAAATGTAAAAAAAAAAAAAAAAAACAATATTCCCAGAAATGCTGCCCATGTTCGGATATTATTAATTAAAGCCAGAAGGGAATGGAGAAAATGTCAATTTAAATTGAAAAAGAATTTACTGTAAAATTGACAGTATAAGTAAATCTTATTTTAGTCAGCTCAAAGCAGCTTAAAATATAATTCCTTTGTGTTTTCCCTGATTACCATCAAGTGAATTATTCTTCTCCATTCCTACCTGAAATTGTATCATTCATTTCTTTTCTCTACATTTTATGCCACAGAATGAAGATGGAGCTGCTGAACAAAGTCCATGAAAGTCTCGTGAGGCGCTTCAAGAATGTGGAGACAGATGAGGTTTTGAAGGCAGCTTCGAATCTTGCAGATCCAAGAGAGTGGCCCACAGACAAGCAAGACCTGGCCCACTACGGCAGTGACTTCCTCCATACAGTTATGAGCCACTTTGCTGAAGTACTGGACCGTAATGGATGCGATCGCATTAAGGCAAAGCATTCAGAATGGCCAGCTGCAAAGATATTGATAAAATCCCTGCCACCAGGCCAGCAAGCCAGGGCATGGGAGGATTTTCTTCTCGACCCAGAACGAAACAAGTCTTTCTCCAACCTCCTGATGGTTGTAGAGGTGATCCTGGTGCTGCCACTGTCCACTGCAGCATGTGAACGTGGCTTCAGTGCAATGAAGAGGATCAAATCTGATTGGAGGAGCCAGCTGTCTGTTAAAATGTTGTCTAAGCTGATGTTTTTGGCTATTGAAGGCCCTCCTGTCCAAGATTTCAACAGTGATCGTGCTTTACACCGGTGGCTCACAAGTTCAGAAAGGGCACGGAGAGTGTAACATACACACACACTAACTTACTGATGCACTAGTTCTAACTGTACTTTGTTGTACAAAATGTTAAATGTAAAGAAAAAATAAATACTACTTTCTGAAGGAAGACATGTTGTGTAGTGTCATATAAAGTCAACAGACAATGGATTTTATTAAGATAGAATTCACGATGAAGATTTGAACAACACAAGCCAAAAAAAATAACGTCTTAGGTGGGGCAAGTAAGAATTTAAATGGGGCAAGTAGATTTAAGAAGTACTTGCCCGACAGGGCAGGTAGGAAAAAACCTTAACGTCGAACCCTGCAATATAGTGTATGTGTGAATTTCTATGTGACTAAGAGCTGGAGAGGTTACGGTGATGAAAATGTGAGGTGAGTGGTGGGTAACTAATTATTCCATCCTCATTAAATCTACACAAACAAAAGCCATAGTCACTCACCTAGTTGTATGTTACGGACCCAAACACTTTGTTTTGTCTCCTTGAGGATTTTCTCGAAGTAAACTCCAGCAAAGCCGCTGAAAAGGCAGGCCATCAGCACAGCCATTAGTCCCACAAACCGAGAGCCTGTAGTCAGGTCTTTCTCCTTAACGTCACCTTCAGATTTGTGAGTCTCTGTGGGCCACTGTGGAGGTTAAAAACACTGTGTCAATAAGTATTATTACCAATTAATAACAAAAATGACATGTGATGAAAAGAACATAGCCTTCACACACAAACAAGATGAGTAAAAGTCATCCATCCATCATATTTTCTATACCCATTAATTGCTCACTAGGGTCACAGGTGCCTGCTTGACCAATTGCAGCATACTTCAGGTGAGTGGCAGATATTGCAGACAGGTTGAGAATCTGAACACCCTATTTACTCACACACCCATACCCACAGGCAACTTAGGTTCTTCTAAGCATGTTTTTGGACTGTTCGAGAGAGCCAGAAAACCCAGAAAAACCCCATGGGGACACAGGGAGGATATGCAAACACCAGACAGTAAGGTCCCAGCCCAGGACCTGAGACCTTCTTGCTGTGAGGCAACAGCGCTACCCACTGTAGCACTGTTCTGCCCATCAAGAATCTTAAGGGAGGTAAATTTGGTTATATGCAAACTACATTTTAATTATATATATGCCGGTACCTGCACTAGAGTGACTCCAGCCATAAGTAGGAGCAGAGAGAGCCACTGGTGGAGGCCTAGCCGCTTCCCCAGCATAGAGACAGAGAACAGGGCTGTGGTGAGGATCTTTAACTGGTATGTGACCTGGTAGTCAGGAAAAAGTAGTGAGGTATGTAAAGATGACATAAAAATATCAGTCAAATAAAACATAATCCTGCAGCTGCTGTCACACTGTCTCATATGGTGTATAATTGATATTGTGATTTTTTTTTACTTTTTGTACTGGAAGATGAATGAGAACTTCATTCATTCATTTTTTCTGTACTAATTAGTAAAATGTTGATACAACTTAATATTTAACAAGAAAAAACAGGGTTATTATTTGGCATTTAGCTGCAATGCAGACCATCAACCTTAGCCATTGATACTCTGCCAACACTTACAGTAGCTTTAGTTGGTAAATGCTAAACATTATCATCATTTTATCTAGATTAAATTAATGATCTGATCAAATATCCAGTGTAGTACTAGATACTAATTTGACCTAGTATCGGCAGCAAACCTTAGTGTATGGGAACACAGTGTATATGCATAGGAATGCATGCACTGTGTACGTATGCATATATACACTGTGTTCCCATACGCAGTGTATGGGAACACAGTGTGTATGCATACATACACATGCACACACATGCATGCACGGACACACACACACACATTCATGTGTATGTAACCTGATATGTGGCTGCGTCTAAGTTGGATAAGGCAACATATAGCAGATTGTTCTGCAGTGTGTAGATCCCTGCAGGAATGGCCAACTTCATGGTCTCCACAGGCTTGTTCACAACCTCCTTCAGCTGCTGGTTCATTGCTTGCAAACTGCAATCTGGTGAGATTGAGAGTGTGTTGTCATACAAGGACCATAGTTAACCACAGAGTGCAGAGACAAAGATACCTGACACTCAGTTGTAAGGAAGATGGAGCAACATTTGTAGACAACATTGGAGAGTTTGTTTCCAAAATCAACTAAGAAGAAATTCTTAATTCAAAGTTGCTCCTCTAAGATACTCACTGTTTTCCAGTAAGACAAGAAAGGTGCATGCAAGGATCTTGAGCACCTCGGCTGAAACCACAGCGGAGGAGGCCAGGTAGCGTGGGCCATCCTCTTCTAGTGTGCGGGAGTAGCGCATGGTGAGCACCATTGAGGTGGTCTGCAACACCAGCACCCCCAGAGACATGTACTTCAGCCTCAAGGACTGTGGGGAGGACAGGGCTGTCATGGGGCACTCTTCAGAGGACAACAAGGGATGCTTTTGAATAAAAAGAAAAAAAGAAGACACTTTATTTTTGGTTTTGAGAAAGTAGAAACACTGGTTAAGAGTTGAAAATATAGGAATACAGTAAGGTAACTAAGTTTACAGAAAGAGAGAGACAAAATTTGAAGCGTTTAATTATCATGAATGCCAGTCAGTTATTATAAGTAATAATAGTATTTATAATAAAAATAATTGTTTATAATAATATATATATATCTTATATGCTGATGATGTTGTGTTGTACATTACAAACCTCTCATCCTCACTTCCATCAATCCATATAAGTATGGCGGTGTGTCTGACTACTCTATCAACTGAATAAAATATGAGATGCTACCTATAAGCAGGTGAAATACTAAGGCTTCCTGGAAACTTGGAATCCACATCCCTCCAAGTTGTTCAAACCAAAAAAGACTATCTGGAAAGATGGAACAAACTACAAGCAATTGCTACTGTTAAAATTATAAATACACATATAGATAACAATAACTATTACCTTTTCACCCTTTTATTTCCTATTGAGCATCTTTAAGATTGTAAAAAAATGTATAAATATACTTGTATATATACTTTTTTAACACAACTCTCACCACCTGGTGGAAATCAAATCAATCATTAAGTCAAAGTCAATTTTATTGTCAATTTCTTCACATGTACTTGACATACAAAGGAATCGCGTTTCTCACTATCCTATGCGTTTTACATGTACAACAACATTAAAGTGCAGGTGCGCAAGACGAGACAATCCTAAACTACATTTTAAAATGGTAATGCCTAGTGTTGCTAAACTAGGAACGAACAAACAGGTATGACAGGACAAGACATGAGTACCCCAAGACAAGACATAAGCACGGTATGGAAAGACAAATTCAACAAGACAAAACAAGACAACACTGATAGTCACAGCTGTATGCATTATGAGGTAGCTGTTGTAATGGCTAGTGCAATCAATATAAATATAAATATAGCAGCAGCAAGTGTGTGCAATTTTTGCATGTGCATGTGCAGAGTGTCAATTTAGGTGGGTGTGTGGGGGGTGACAGTCCAGTGACCTAGACTTCGTCTGCCAGCCTGGTGTTCCTTCTGGCTGGGACTGAGGGTGAGAGGGAGGAGGGGAGAGAGTTCAGCAGTCTCACGGCCTGGTGGAAGAAGCTGTAAGTCTGGTGGTGCAGGAGTGGAGGCTCCTGTACCTTTTTCCAGAGGGCAGGAGGCTGAACAGACTGTGTGCCGGGTGACTTGTATCTGTGGCAATTGTGATAGCCTTGCGGCTGAGCCGGGTGGTGTAAAGGTCTTGCAGGGAGGAGAGTGGTACACCAATTATCCTTGTTTATCCTTGTAGTCAGTGCAGCTCCCGCCCCACACAGTGATGCAGCTGGTCAGGATGATTTCAATGGATCCTCTGTAGAACGTGGCCATGTTGGGTGGTGGCGTACTTGCCTGCTTCAGTTTAGCAGGAAGTAGAGACACTGCTGTGCTTTCTTGGCCAGTGATGCGGTGTTGGTGGTCCAAGAGAGGTCATCACTGATGTGCACCCCTAGGAACTTGGTCCTGCTCACCCTCTCTACTGCAGCACCATCGATGGTCAAAGGGGGGTGTTGGGTGTGGCCTCTCTGGAAGCTGACAACAATCTCTTCGGTCTTGCTGATGTTTAGCAGGAGGTTGTTGTCTTTGCACCATCTGGTTAGAAGGTCTACCTCTTTCCTGTAGTGGGTCTCGTCACCATTGGTGATGAGGCCCATCAGTGTTGTGTTGTCGGCAAACTTCAAAAGGTGGTTGGAGCTGTGGGTTGGTGTGCAGTCATGTGTCAGGAGGGCGAAGAGGAGGGGGCTGAGCACACAGCCTTGTGGGGTCCCGGTGCTAAGGATGATCCTGTGTGAGATGTTGTTGCCAACACGCACCGCTTGAAGCCTCTGGCTGAGAAAATCCAGCAGCCAGTTGCAGAGTGAGGTGCTGAGGCCCAGTTTGTCCAGTTTGCAGATGAGTTGTTGTGGTATTATGGTGTTAAATGCTGAGCCGAAGTCTATGAACAGCATTCTCACATATGAGTCTTAAAGCTTTTCACTATCTATCTATACCACACTATAGCATAACACCATCTTAGCAAAGATGAGTGGAGAGAGTAACAAGCCTGGGATAGTAAATTGTTATATTTATATAATTATATATATATATATATATATATATATATATATATATATTGCACTTCAAAAATTAACAGAATGCTAGAATGCAAATATAATCCATGCCAAACACCAAAAACTACACCTAACTACTGTTTTGTTCTGCCGGGATAATTACCTGTCTGGTATTGCCGCTGTCCTGAGGATTCAGTGATGTACATCCTCCAGTCTTTTGACAAACATTTTCTGACTGAAACATCTTGTCTCTGAAACGTTAGTTCTACTTATCTTCGTCACTGTATCCTCAATAACAGGTGCCTCAAAAATCATTCAAATCTTTGTGTATGGAAGGCAGGATAGTCTAAGAAATAAACCATGTTAAACCCTGTGGTGGAAATTTCCACTCAGTGAAAAGGCAGGGTTAGTGGGCGGGGGTAACTGATACAGGGAGGAACCCAGTAGATCAGGCTGAACAGGTTTAATGCCATATTTACATGCTAAAGCCCTAAGGTGGTGGGAGGTGGTTTTTACCTGAGAGGAGAAACTAAACAATCAGGTTTCTAGGTTTCATTAGACTCTATGGTTTAGCAAGTGCTCATAGACTATATTCCGAGTGTCAGTAACATTGCGTGAATGTTTATGTGTCTGAGGAAATTGTGAAAAAGCAAAAGTTAAATGTTTAATTTTTATCCTTGCCTTTAATTTATTATACATTAGACAGTGGCTAATACAATGCATATGTTATACAGGGATAGTACTGATTTATTTCAACTACAACTGAATACCAGCCTGTGGTTCTTTCTACAGAATAGACAGAATCCATTGCTTAGTTGTTAAAAAATCCTGATACTGGTAGTGATTTTGTGCTGATATGCTGATATGATATAGGTGGAGCATAAAGCAAGGAGAGTCATACAGGATCCCACCTGCGTGGTGGCTTTGACTCCCTGATGCGATCAGAAAGAAAGAAAAACCAGGCCAATACTGAGAGGCTCAGGAAGAGGAGAGAGGGGAAAATAACTAATTGTCTGAAAAAAATATGAATCACTCATATAAAGCACCGGAATTTATGAAAACACTCACACTTGTGTTTGCGTTTGAACCACACACCCTTTATTTATGTTTTTTTGGTCTTTGATGCTAAACAAAAATATAATGAAGATGAAAAAGCACCACAGCATATCTCAGTGTCTTATCTAACCACCAGGATGCAATAACTGTCTTCCATTTCTCTAAAAAACAGGTCAACTCTTTTTAGGTTTGAAATGGGGGGTGTCCTGTGTCGTGTTTTTTGCAACAGAACGCTGGTGTTCATACTTAACATACAGCTCTGATAAAACAGCTGATAGCCTAAAATGATCCTAAGGCCCTTTTTGGGGGATTCCAATGAAAAACTCCAATAGACAGTTTTCTACAGATTCATAGGGAAAATCACATTAAATGGACAGCAAAGCAGAAATAAAGCCCTTTAAAATATTTGAATAATCATTGATTTTGTCAGTGCACACAAGAAAGAAAACACTCCCCTTGTTCAATATGAATCCTTCTTTCATTTCTACATTGCTGGGCTACTTTGTATTAATTATCAGTTGTTGTCTTTCATTTCATTAGTTGGCAGTAAACTGAGCTTCTTTTATTAAGGTGGTTTGTCCCAGAGGAGAAATGCTGTTTCCCTCTGACCTCAGTTGCTGGCTCATCAAGTGTTTGGTTGGAGGACAACAAGCTGCTCAGCAGATGGATGTTTTTTTGAAACAAGTCGATTCATAGTGAACAGTAACCTCTTATACTATTTGTTGATCGTTAATAGGTATTAGTGTAGATTTATGTAATCATTTGGTAATAACATGTTTGCCTTCACCGTTACAATAAGGAGATTATATATAAAGATGCAGAAAAGTTGTTCTGATGTTTTGGGTCAGAATAATGACATTACAGTGTCTGAGCTCCTGTAGGGAGGAGGTGCAGTCTGAATGATATGGACATGAACCTGATTCAGATCTACTGTTCTGCTGGTGCCGCCTGTTTTGGGTTTATTCGGTGTAAGTCACAGAGGAAGGCACAACAACAAGTTCTGCTTACAGACACTCCGTCAAAGATTTGCTTAGGTTTGTTTTTAATACCTGATCCACAGTAACATTCTAAAGTCTGATGGAAGCTGCACGCCCTCATTCTAAAACGTGCGGGTTCACATGAGCTGCTGTTTATTACATTTTCTCCTACTTTCCTACTAGACCAGATCAACTCTAGATTGGCGACTTGACTGACTCGGCCAATCGAAGCTGGTGGGAGATCAGAGGTGTTTGATGGCCACAGCTCTGTGTGTTAGTGTGGATTCATAACGACTGAGCTCATCGTTTCAGGGGATGTCTTGATCAGGAGGAAGCCAAAGCCTGGAGACGTGCTGAATGTCCACAACCTGTATGTCTGTCTGATTTGCCATGGAAACAACCTGCCAACCAGCACAAACCACAGTTAGTTATCAGTCTCAGCTGTGCGATGCAGATGTCTTTTTTCTCAAACTGCAATGCAATGACACAAGTAATCATTTTAAATGTTAGCTGATACCTATTTCGTCCAGGCCATAGTGATGAGGGCTGGGTTGTCGTCCTCATATTTAGGTCTGAGAGATCTGCGAATTTTAGTAGCTCCACTGCAGCTCTAACACAAAGTTTAAAACAAAGACAGAAAAATAAGATTTAGATTGCAGAGTTTTACAGTGATATTAGCTGCCTGCCTTTAATTTTTTAAATATAAAAAACATGTATACAACATCAAAAAAATAACACAAACAATTAGATTTGAGTCAAAAATATGTATTGTGGTATGAAACCATGAATATTGAACATGGTATTGATTGTCTGAGATGTTATTGACCTATCATGAGCACATTTAATTGCTGAGGTGTGTTCAGACTGCAGCTGTTCTGCATGTATCTGTCGGTAGATTCAGGCAGAGAGCGTACCGGGATGCAGGCGTTGTTGTTCTTCACACACAGGTTGAGTTCACAGTGCAGGTAGACCTCTTGGGATTTTCCAGTGAACTCAAACATGCTGAAGGAAAAGTAGTTGAATATTCCCTGTCCATTGTTATTCATCACCACCGTCTTGTCTGTAGCACAGCTGTTCAGAAACTAGAAGACAGGTTGAAACCACACTGTGTGCATTTGTTTGTCTAACAATGTCCTGTTTAATTTGATTAAATTGTAAATATTCTTGTTTTGCCGGCCTGCTTTATTTGATCTCATGTTGTGAAGTGGACAGCAATGATTGCCAATGGCTCCTGGACCCCCTAATCCCCCTTGTCTCTCACCCGTTACTGATCAGGTCATATTTCAGAGTGTCATTGGGTGACGCCTTGTTTGTCGCCCAGCAGGACTTGGTCACCACGGCTATCTTTTTGTCATCCAGTCCCTGCGCCTTCAGCTCCACCCAGACGGGCTGCTGCAGTTTGATTTTGGTGTTGGACTCCACAGGGACTGAGCGGCTGACGTCTGTGTAGGCCTTCATGGTCAATTTGTATTTCCATTTTCCAGATATAAGTGTCTTCTCCACAGAGCTACAGAGTAAGCATGCAAACACACACACACACACACACACATATATACACAACCACATGACGATAAGAGTGAAAACAGCTGAGTTTAATCATAAACATTGATGGTTCAGCATTTCATAACATTAGAGTTAGAACTAAACCAATACAGACGTGACAGGTCAGGCCCCTCACCTGTCTTTGATTTTGAGGCCCATGCCAAGGTCCTGGAGGGCAGGCTGGCTGTAGAAGCAGGAGAAGTCGATGTTCACTTTGTCCTGACGAGTGATGAGGTCACTGCTATTTGTAGTTTTGATGGTGTTCTTGTAAATAACTTGCTTCTTGGACTCGTCTACCTGCATGGTCACAGTGGTTCAGACAGTGTTACAGCACGAGGTATCTGGTGCAGGCAACTCTTTAGATGTCATCAGTTTTTTCTTGTTTACTTAAATCCCCATTAATGAGACAGGAATGAGTTTCATGCAGGAAACAAACAAGTGTCTCACCCGAGCCTCTGCTCTTATAGAAAATTTACAATGTACAATAATTTCTATATGATGCCTGCAGCCACAGATGCATCACAAACACTACAGGTGTGTGTAAAAGCTGAACTGAGAGGTAGAAGACATTTGACTGGCTCTCAGGAGTCAGTAAGTAGAGGAGAGATCCCCACCGTGACCACTGTCCCACAAGCATCGGTGCTGTTATAGCTGAAGACCACGTTGTTGGTCTCTTTGTCCAGTGAACCTTTGCAGGTCATCTCATTGAGATGTAAGTTACTGAAGTCGATGCCTCTTTCCTCCAGGAGACAACCGACCAGAGAAACTGAAGCTGAGTTTTTCCTGCAGACCGCTGGGTTGCCTGAACAGCAGGACAGACACATACATGCAGTACTACGATTCATACTTCACTTATCAATACTAATCTGTCTGTGGTTGTTTTGAACCAACAGAGAATTCTCACTATAAGAAAGGATGTCAGATTCTCTTTCCAGCTCACAAAACAAATTTAAGTTTAGCATGTAAACTATGATTTTCAAACTATAATCATATTGTGTTGTTGCACATGTGAGGCAGGTGTCACAGTCTTCTTACCTAAAGAGTTTGTTGATCTATATTGGGAGGCAAAAATGTCCCGACACAAACATGTAGTTCCACCACTTTTGTCCTCGGCACAGAACTCATGAGAACTGCATAACTTGTCCTGACAGAAGGCCTTGGGGGAGGCTGAAAAACCAAACAGGTCAATTACTAAAGCCAGTGAGTGAGAATGAGATGAATGCTCCTCCAGCAGTGATGTACCTCTCTGACAGTGTCCAGTCTCTACTGTCACTACTTCTATTGCTTCTTTTTTTTATCATTTGCTAAAAAGTACATTTTGATCACATCCTGATCCCTGTTTTGTCCTCACTGTTATCTGGGCTCATCAGGTCCTATAATGGCATCAAAAACTAACTGATGAGAATCGTGAATGTTCTTACGGCAGTTGGCCGCTTTCCTCCAGTCTGCCAGCGTGTTGTTGTACAGGCTGCAGGCCCTGGCATAAGCCTCCAGGAACTGGCACCTGAGACCATCTACCATCGGGTATTTGCACAGAGTGTTGGTGCAGGCGGTGATGTAGGGCTGTGCTTCGGAGTGGGTGTGGCAGGTTTTGAAGAGAGTTTTATTCAGGAGGCTACAGCTGTTGTGGGAGAGAGAGTGCGGTCAGATGGGGAAATATGGTCAATGATCACTAACGCGGACAACAAGACAAAGGAGTGTTTGTCAAAGAGTTCCCCAAATGAAACACGTGATGCAGTATGTCCTTTTCCTCGTTGTTAAACGTGTGTGCAAGAGTAACTCTGGTTGTTTCATTGATCAAAGGGGAGTTTAATGTGTATTCAGGAATGTGCCTCTTACAGTTCAGTCACTTCTTTGCAGTTGATTTGAGGATCATTGTCTATGTGCTTCTCCTCACAGCTAGGGGGAGACAAACAGTTTCAGGCATTTGATCAGGCATCAAACCTACATAAATACAAACCGACACCTCTAGTATTTATGCAATCTAGTGAAGAAGTGGCAGTCAGTGACGAGGTCTTACCCTTTAGAGCTTTCATTAGAGAGCCTTATTGTGGTCAAATCCTGACTGGCATTACCACATAGGCCCTTTAGCATTTTCGAAATTGGCACTGGACAGTTTGAAGAGAAAAACATAAGCTGTCAAGTAGCCATCATCAGTCATAGACCCACCCCACTATAGCACAGAGGAGCCATATGTTGACAGATGAACTAATATTTGCCAGCACATGTTATGACTCCAAAAATACTTAAAAAAATCTCTTGAAATGCAGACTCAGCATATAGTTCCCCCTTCAGACGACTAATACAAATCAGAATCCTACACATCAGAATTTCGCTGTGAACTATTTCTGTGCAGTAATCTTTGGCTGAATAGAACTTTTAAATATGGTCTTATTCCAGATTTTTTTTCCCCAGTGAAAAGGCATTTTCATTAAATATAAAAGGTATTTGTTAGAAAATGATCTAAACTGAAATATAACATACGACTGCTCTTGTCTTCACATCGGCTTATACAATGTACACAGTGTGTTTTTTCACAATTATTTGCTGATCTCCATTTTACTCAACTCAAGTTTTATTTCTCACATGACTGCTGTTTGACCGCATTTGTATGATAGTTGTGAGAGTAAAAAATCTAGCTGCTACATTCTTTTCTCGATGTGGGATGTGTTTTTCTGTACCTTCCATGTGGATCTGGGCAGTGTTGCCATCAAAGAAAAGAGAGGGGTTGTTGGAATTATTCAGGAACTTGACAGTGATTCCAGTTTGATCCTTAGATAGTTCCAAACCGTGATGCACCAGAGGCTTCCCTGTGAAGGTCAGCAGTTTGCTGTCCAGCTGCATCACAGCAGAGGAACAAAGTTGAGGAAACACACCATCAAACATGATCTAGTGTTGACGTCTCTCTGAACTGTTAACCTCTCTAAACTTAACCTAAAGGTATAACACTCAAAGAGGCAAAATTAGCAATAATAAACATAAGAGTTATTCAATTCACAATAATCAAACATTGATAATCAGTTGCTGTTCAACCACTGAAGCCAATATATAAAACATAATGTTTATACAAGTTGTTTGACTTAATTTTGACTACTTGAAATTTTTTTTTTAATTTCTCAAAATGTTCTTTACATCTAATACATTTCAAATACCATGACACTATACAGATAGAGTGTAAAATCTAAAGAATTCCCTCTCTGTGCAAGCTTTATCGATGATGAATACTTTGATTTTCTTTTTGTGCAGGAAACTGCAGCACAGTAAATATTAGTTAAATTAACCACAACATCAAACAATAAGTGAGTCTGAGTAAACAAGACACTGTTACCTAAGCGTTTGTATGGTGTTACATAAAAAATGAAATGTCAAAAGTAACTAATACATGAACTTCTTGTGCTGGTTTGAAAAGATGCAGACGATATAAAAGATCAAATAATTGTTTTTAGAGAATTTGAGGTTGTAAAGTGGACACTAGATACGACTTACTTTAACTCTGCCACCTCCTTCCAGGTGGAAGGTATGGCCATCCTTACTCAGGATCACATGGTCCAAAAAGCTAATATCTTTACGACGACGATCCTGGAAGACCGCCTTGATGCTGTAGTTCGTCTCTAACACTAGAGGGTACGCACAGCGATCCGGCACAACAGCAACCTTACCACCAATATCAATGACATTGGAGCCGGTGACAGTGCACACAGCAGTTTGCCAGACTTCCACACACCTAACAGATCTGAGGGGACAAGTAGCAGCATCAGTGTGATGATGATCATTTGCAAATGACTGGCAATCTGGAAGCTCTTGGTCAAGTAACAACAAAGTGAAGCAACAACAGACATGAAAATATGTTGCTTATGATCTACTAGTTTTATATTCAAAGTGGATCAAATATTTATAATTCATTCTTTTTCAGTTACACTGTTTGACATTTGACCTGCTGAATACTTCTTAAAACTGTATTTCATCAAATATTTCACTTCTCATTTTGCCAACTATGGTTTGTCTTTGACCCATCAATAAAATATATTTACCGTCCGTTTCCCTCACACTTTTCAGTCAGGCCACAACGTTGGGCGGTGTACGTGGAATATTGGCTACAGGCGACTGCAGTGTTTCCTGTGGTGCAATTTCCATCATTTGGCATAAGTACCAGACCTAAAAAAGAAATTCTGAATTATGTAAATCTCAGTAACTGTAAAATGTCATCATTTGGCTTCACAGACCCCTGAGAGACTATTTATCACTTTAGCCACATTCCAAAGCAACAGATTTGCTCATATGTGACCAGAAGATTTCTGCCACCACTCTGATGCAATGGAGGTAAAGGGAGTTCAATTTGTATTTTGCAGTGGAACTGGAACTGTAAAAAATTCCAAACTCAATAACTGTACAAATGCAATTAAAACTATCTTGTCAGAATCCACCTAAGAGAGGAGAGTAAATAGGTTTGTTTGTAATTTTGGGTGAAATGGTCCTTTGATCATTACTCGATATACTCACCTAAATGTCTACATCCACTCAGGTAAAAGTAGTCACTCGAACTTACATTTGCGGAACCAATTTTAGCAGAACCTGAAAAAAAATCCACATCCTAAAGAGCAACACCAAAGAAGGTTAATGTCAAGATATCAACAAAACTATGTCAGACAATATGAACTATGTCTCACACTGTTGAACAAACATATTTACCAATGTGGGAAATGCATAGTATGAATATCTAGACAAGTATACAACTCCTTGGGTGTTGAAGCTCCTTAAGGCGAGGAACAACTGTAAGCATGAAACAGAGTAGATTCAGAAACTGTTAGGAAATGGCACCCTCATGTCTATAAAAGGCATTAAATCATTTGTTATAAGAGATAATCAGATGACCACTGATGAAATACTCACATGTCTTGTCGAACTAACTTCTCCTTGAAATTTCACAAAGCATGTTGCTGTTGAGGTTTGATTAAGATTTGTCAAGAGTCTATGATAAATTGAACCTGGAGTGGAAGGGCTTTGTACAACATCAATGCTGGCCTCCGTGACACTGCCCTTTGGAGTTAGAAGACAGTCGTTTTGGTCGACAGAGAGGTAGATGCCTTTAAAGCAAATTGCTATTTTGCTTCCAGTCAAAGAAACCTGTAACATCAGAGCAAGGCTGTAACTCAGAACTG
Organism: Eupleurogrammus muticus; assembly: GCA_036785175.1. NCBI lineage: Eukaryota > Metazoa > Chordata > Actinopteri > Scombriformes > Trichiuridae > Eupleurogrammus > Eupleurogrammus muticus. The sequence goes on from JAYKQN010000014.1 coordinate 4,262,081, forward strand.
ATGAATGTGAATGTGTTTCTCAGAATGTTTGTGTTATTGATTTGAAGTTATTTTTTGTGAAATTTCAACTGGCTGTTAATGGTTAGCTGCTTCAGAGTGTAACATTGACTACCCTGGATAACTTCTTTTGAAGCATTTTGGGACAAAAGAGGTTTACTACATATATTTTTTCATAATTTGTGTGTAAAAGTGAGGCATTTTCACAAATGGATTAACCAGAACAAAAAGGTATAGCTGTTGTCAAACATAAAGATTCGTTTTACTCACAAACATCCTTTTGTATATAGCTCCGTAGTAGTTAATAGGACATGATGATGTATCAAATGAGCCGTTGGTTGTAATAAGAACATTTTCTGAATGGAGACATATTGAGAGTCAGTTAGTGAACTGATGTCATTCAGGAGTTGACATAAGGAAAAGCTGCAGACGCAGATGTTAAGGAACATAGAGCTGGAAGGAGCCCACATCACTTCCGTAGACTCACAGGTCAAGGGAGCATCATATTATTTGATGTGTGAGGTGTGCTGACGTCCATAAACTAGCATCGGTAGAGTTTCTTACCTGACAGGTGGATGACTGCAGCCAGGGACAACAGCAGCAGGAGGAGGCGCATGGTGGAGGAAAGCAGTCAGCTCAAAGCTGGAGGACACACAGTCGCATGCCACTGACATCCCGTAAAGTCAATGTAAAAAAAGTTGATTCATTCTCAGACAGGACAATATAAAAGATCACATTTCCAAACATGAAAACACCCATCACACCTCACATAAATTACATGCTGCCAAATGCCACTAAATCTTACACACTGTACATTTAAAAAATATTTCAAACTACAATTGTCCTGGTCTACATAAAAGTTGGCTGAAAGCCCCAACCCATCTCTATACAGACCTGAGTTCAGATAAAGGGACAGAGGTGAGTGGACTGTTTGTCTTCTGGAGTCTTTCTGGCCAATCAAGAAAAAAAATGTTTCCTAACGAGGCTTCAGCACAGACAGATGCAGAATGTATTTGCAGTTTTCTCCTCACTCACGTTGCAGTATTTATAGGCAGCACGTAGCCTATAGGTTGTACATATAACTGACAAAACTGGTTTTCACCATCCTTTTTTCACGATCTACCTGAGTAAGCACACCACCCCCCCTACCTCCACTTGAACTATGAAAAGAGTGTAAACATGAGGCTTAATTAGTTTTTGGCAGTATGCAGCTTTTATTATGGGACATTTCTCCATGTTGAAAAAAACAACATGAAACAGGTAGAAATGTTTAACTTTTAATCAACTTGTGTGGGTAGGTAGAACTGCAACAAAGCTCATTATTAATCATATCTTTTTTCATACATATGTCATTTCTGTAAAAAAAACAACAACATTATTTCTGTTATTCATTGTAAGATTCTGCTCCAATAAATTCTAAATCCTTCACAGTCTTGGAAAACCGCAGTGAATAAGCTCCTCTCAATGAGCTTTACTCTCCAGAATCTTTGTCTTTACAAAGTCAAGACTGACTGGTTGATATATATATATGAATTATTTATTTGACATGTTCTTCTGACTCATTTGATTGGTTCTCCACTCTTAAGTTTCTTAATGAGAACATATTACCTATGTGATGTATAGACCATCCAAATAAGGCTTCTTCTATCATCCATTATAATGTCCAGATTCATTTTTATATCCATATTTTTTCCTTTTGCCTTATGACCTCTTTTCTGTGGTGGATTTATGATGTGATTACTTCTCATGGAAAGGTATAGAAACCGGTTTAGCTCTAGTCAACTTACTTTTAAAAAGAGAAGTGTATGTATGTGACTCTCGGGCCTAGCCTAGAAAAGAAATGGGAATATTAGAAGTTGCCTCCATTTCTTTCATTAGATGCTTTAACCTGTAACAGCTGCATGACAGTAAATTATGAATGCTAGGACAAATGAACATCCACTCTGAGGAGCGCTGCCTTGGAGCACTTTTGTGTCAAAACCAAACCACCTCCCTTGAACAGAGGACGCACCTCAGTAATTACAGTCAACCTGTCAATCCTTCAACTATGAAAAGGTGGTTTTGCTATTGGTGGAATGTGACTCTGGTACATTCTGTACAGGTTACGTCTTTGCTGATTTCCATGTTGCAACTAGTGTAATTATAAATGTTTTCCAAATTGAAAAACAACATGCTACAAGTACAGCTGTGTCAAGTCTATTCACCTGGTGTTGGCACATATCTCATGGATTACAGGCTTTTTTAGATGATGTAGCTTGAAAGCTGTCACCACTTGAGCAGGTTAAATGTTAAGATTTTGCAAAAGCAGCATGATTCAAATTGAATACAGGCATAAATGGGGAAAAAACAAGGTACAAAGCTGCGCTTGGAGGGTCATTGCGCCAAAGCCGTACAACTCCCAGCTTTCATGTTCCACATTGGAGCGAATGGTAAGGTCATGACAATGTTTTGATGTTTGATGCCATGTCCGCCAGGGAAAACTGGACAATTCAGATGTTTCATTGTATTTATGTATTTCACTGTTCTTGATGGACAGTAGGACAGTATGTAGCAGGAATATTGTCTTTTCTAGACTGCAGAACATGGCAGTCCAGGCCAGGGCACTACCCAGCCTTGATCCCCTCCAATTCACCTGCTATAAAAGCTGCTGCCTGGGGTGTGTTGAGCAGGCTGTCTGTTTTCCCAACCTGTGACAGGCCTCTCTCTCTCTCTAAGAGTTGTGCATGCACATTCCAAGGCCCCATCCGCCGCCATCTTAACACTTGCACGTACATCTCGGTATCCGCCATTTTAGGTGTGAGGTCGTAGGTCACAGATAACGGGTGAACGAGTGTATATCTTCTTCCTACTGTTTGTACAGTAAGAGGTACCCCTTTCTTAGAGTGGTCTAGTGTAGCGTGGGATCCCTAGCCTGAGGGAATGTGGGTTCCTGTGCGTTAACCTTGTGAGCTTGGTGGCGTGGATGTTGGTGTGTGTGTGTGTGTGTGTGTGTGTGCATGTATGGAGAGAGTACAGTTAACGTCCTTGGGGGGGGGAGAAATGGGGGTTGTAGCTATCCTGTTTAGAAGCAAGTGTTATGTCTGATATATGTCCCTGTGGATCGCTGACACCCAAATCTCGCAAGTGTTTTAAACCTTATGTGTGTGCACAGTCCGTGCAGAACGGCAGACGACAACGAAACAGAATACATCTCGAACGACTACATTGATCTTATAGGCGAGAGAAGGGTGTTAGCTACCTTCCGATATTTTTCCATTGTATTTACCTCTCCTTTCCTTTCCATTTTTATCACCATTTTAATCATCATCTGTAACCATTGATAGTTTAATTGCAATAAATCGGCCTGATATTTTTTCCTCTACGCCCGGAGTCAAGATTCCTTTTATACAAACACAATGAATGTCATCCTTCTGAGGTGAGCACCAAAGTCAGAATTTAACAGGGTCAGAGTGAACCTGCCCCTTCTCAATAATGACACCCAGAAAGGAAAATGACCCCACGTGGAATTCGCACTTTTCAGTCTCTACGGACTTACAGACTATTCTAGGGGAGACTCTGGAGAACCAGTCTGACATGCTGGCAATGTTTCCGGCAATGTGTCTGAAGCCTAGTCTTAAAATTACCATCTCACCTTCACTGTTGTTTCCTGCACAGCTCATTTCTACCAATTGCCTTTTAAACTTTGCAAATCCATTGCTCTTTTCTTGGTCCATTGCATTTCTATTGTATTTATGATACTCGTAAACCACTAACACACACACACACACACACACACACACACATGCATGAAAACAGGTCCAATCTGAGGTGGAAAATAATTAATTGTCTGAAAAGAATGTGAATCAATCATATGCAGCACAGGAATTAATGAAAACACTCACACTTGTGTTTGCGTTTGAACCACACACCCTTTATTTATGTTTTTTTGGTCTTTGATGCTAAACAAAAATATAATGAAGATGAAAAAGCACCACAGCATATCTCAGTGTCTTATCTAACCACCAGGATGCAATAACTGTCTTCCATTTCTCTAAAAAACAAAAAATGGGGGGTGTCCTGTGTCGTGTTTTTTGCAACAGAACGCTGGTGTTCATACTTAACATACAGCTCTGCTAAAACAGCTGATAGCCTAAAATGATCCTAAGGCCCTTTTTGGGTGATTCCAATGAAAAACTCCAATAGACAGTTTTCTACAGATTCATAGGGAAAATCACATTAAATGGACAGCAAAACAGAAATAAAGCCCTTTAAAATATTTAAATAATCATTGATTTTGTCAGTGCACACAAGAAAGAAAACACTCCCCTTGTTCAATATGAATCCTTCTTTCATTTCTACATTGCTGGGCTACTTTGTATTAATTATCAGTTGTTGTCTTTCATTTCATTAGTTGGCAGTAAACTGAGCTTCTTTTATTAAGGTGGTTTGTCCCAGAGGAGAAATGCTGTTTCCCTCTGACCTCAGTTGCTGGCTCATCAAGTGTTTGGTTGGAGGACAACAAGCTGCTCAGCAGATGGATGTTTTTTTGAAACAAGTCGATTCATAGTGAACAGTAACCTCTTATACTATTTGTTGATCGTTAATAGGTATTAGCGTAGATTTATGTAATCATTTGGTAATAACATGTTTGCCTTCACCGTTACAATAAGGAGATTATATATAAAGATGCAGAAAAGTTGTTCTGATGTTTTGGGTCAGAATAATGACATTACAGTGTCTGAGCTCCTGTAGGGAGGAGGTGCAGTCTGAATGATATGGACATGAACCTGATTCAGATCTACTGTTCTGCTGGTGCCGCCTGTTTTGGGTTTATTCGGTGTAAGTCACAGAGGAAGGCACAACAACAAGTTCTGCTTACAGACACTCCGTCAAAGATTTGCTTAGGTTTGTTTTTAATACCTGATCCACAGTAACATTCTAAAGTCTGATGGAAGCTGCACGCCCTCATTCTAAAACGTGCGGGTTCACATGAGCTGCTGTTTATTACATTTTCTCCTACTTTCCTACTAGACCAGATCAACTCTAGATTGGCGACTTGACTGACTCGGCCAATCGAAGCTGGTGGGAGATCAGAGGTGTTTGATGGCCACAGCTCTGTGTGTTAGTGTGGATTCATAACGACTGAGCTCATCGTTTCAGGGGATGTCTTGATCAGGAGGAAGCCAAAGCCTGGAGACGTGCTGAATGTCCACAACCTGTATGTCTGTCTGATTTGCCATGGAAACAACCTGCCAACCAGCACAAACCACAGTTAGTTATCAGTCTCAGCTGTGCGATGCAGATGTCTTTTTTCTCAAACTGCAATGCAATGACACAAGTAATCATTTTAAATGTTAGCTGATACCTATTTCGTCCAGGCCATAGTGATGAGGGCTGGGTTGTCGTCCTCATATTTAGGTCTGAGAGATCTGCGAATTTTAGTAGCTCCACTGCAGCTCTAACACAAAGTTTAAAACAAAGACAGAAAAATAAGATTTAGATTGCAGAGTTTTACAGTGATATTAGCTGCCTGTTTAATTTTTTAAATATAAAAAACATGTATACAACATCAAAAAAATAACACAAACAATTAGATTTGAGTCAAAAATATGTATTGTGGTATGAAACCATGAATATTGAACATGGTATTGATTGTCTGAGATGTTATTGACCTATCATGAGCACATTTAATTGCTGAGGTGTGTTCAGACTGCAGCTGTTCTGCATGTATCTGTCGGTAGATTCAGGCAGAGAGCGTACCGGGATGCAGGCGTTGTTGTTCTTCACACACAGGTTGAGTTCACAGTGCAGGTAGACCTCTTGGGATTTTCCAGTGAACTCAAACATGCTGAAGGAAAAGTAGTTGAATATTCCCTGTCCATTGTTATTCATCACCACCGTCTTGTCTGTAGCACAGCTGTTCAGAAACGAGAAGACAGGTTGAAACCACACTGTACGCATTTGTTTGTCTAACAATGTCCTCTTTAATTTGATTAAATTGTAAATATTCTTGTTTTGCCGGCCTGCTTTATTTGATCTCATGTTGTGAAGTGGACAGCAATGATTGCCAATGGCTCCTGGACCCCCTAATCCCCCTTGTCTCTCACCCGTTACTGATCAGGTCATATTTCAGAGTGTCATTGGGTGACGCCTTGTTTGTCGCCCAGCAGGACTTGGTCACCACGGCTATCTTTTTGTCATCCAGTCCCTGCGCCTTCAGCTCCACCCAGACGGGCTGCTGCAGTTTGATTTTGGTGTTGGACTCCACAGGGACTGAGCGGCTGACGTCTGTGTAGGCCTTCATGGTCAATTTGTAATTCCATTTTCCAGATATAAGCGTCTTCTCCACAGAGCTACAGAGTAAGCATGCAAACACACACACACACACACACACACATACACATATATACACAACCACATGATGATAAGAGTGAAAACAGCTGAGTTTAATCATAAACATTGATGGTTCAGCATTTCATAACATTAGAGTTAGAACTAAACCAATACAGACGTGACAGGTCAGGCCCCTCACCTGTCTTTGATTTTGAGGCCCATGCCAAGGTCCTGGAGGGCAGGCTGGCTGTAGAAGCAGGAGAAGTCGATGTTCACTTTGTCCTGACGAGTGATGAGGTCACTGCTATTTGTAGTTTTGATGGTGTTCTTGTAAATAACTTGCTTCTTGGACTCGTCTACCTGCATGGTCACAGTGGTTCAGACAGTGTTACAGCACGAGGTATCTGGTGCAGGCAACTCTTTAGATGTCATCAGTTTTTTCTTGTTTACTTAAATCCCCATTAATGAGACAGGAATGAGTTTCATGCAGGAAACAAACAAGTGTCTCACCCGAGCCTCTGCTCTTATAGAAAATTTACAATGTACAATAATTTCTATATGATGCCTGCAGCCACAGATGCATCACAAACACTACAGGTGTGTGTAAAAGCTGAACTGAGAGGTAGAAGACATTTGACTGGCTCTCAGGAGTCAGTAAGTAGAGGAGAGATCCCCACCGTGACCACTGTCCCACAAGCATCGGTGCTGTTATAGCTGAAGACCACGTTGTTGGTCTCTTTGTCCAGTGAACCTTTGCAGGTCATCTCATTGAGGTGTAAGTTACTGAAGTCGATGCCTCTTTCCTCCAGGAGACAACCGACCAGAGAAACTGAAGCTGAGTTTTTCCTGCAGACCGCTGGGTTGCCTGAACAGCAGGACAGACACATACATGCAGTACTACGATTCATACTTCACTTATCAATACTAATCTGTCTGTGGTTGTTTTGAACCAACAGAGAATTCTCACTATAAGAAAGGATGTCAGATTCTCTTTCCAGCTCACAAAACAAATTTAAGTTTAGCATGTAAACTATGATTTTCAAACTATAATCATATTGTGTTGTTGCACATGTGAGGCAGGTGTCACAGTCTTCTTACCTAAAGAGTTTGTTGATCTATATTGGGAGGCAAAAATGTCCCGACACAAACATGTAGTTCCACCACTTTTGTCCTCGGCACAGAACTCATGAGAACTGCATAACTTGTCCTGACAGAAGGCCTTGGGGGAGGCTGAAAAACCAAACAGGTCAATTACTAAAGCCAGTGAGTGAGAATGAGATGAATGCTCCTCCAGCAGTGATGTACCTCTCTGACAGTGTCCAGTCTCTACTGTCACTACTTCTATTGCTTCTTTTTTTTATCATTTGCTAAAAAGTACATTTTGATCACATCCTGATCCCTGTTTTGTCCTCACTGTTATCTGGGCTCATCAGGTCCTATAATGGCATCAAAAACTAACTGATGAGAATCGTGAATGTTCTTACGGCAGTTGGCCGCTTTCCTCCAGTCTGCCAGCGTGTTGTTGTACAGGCTGCAGGCCCTGGCATAAGCCTCCAGGAACTGGCACCTGAGACCATCTACCATCGGGTATTTGCACAGAGTGTTGGTGCAGGCGGTGATGTAGGGCTGTGCTTCGGAGTGGGTGTGGCAGGTTTTGAAGAGAGTTTTATTCAGGAGGCTACAGCTGTTGTGGGAGAGAGAGTGCGGTCAGATGGGGAAATATGGTCAATGATCACTAACGCGGACAACAAGACAAAGGAGTGTTTGTCAAAGAGTTCCCCAAATGAAACACGTGATGCAGTATGTCCTTTTCCTCGTTGTTAAACGTGTGTGCAAGAGTAACTCTGGTTGTTTCATTGATCAAAGGGGAGTTTAATGTGTATTCAGGAATGTGCCTCTTACAGTTCAGTCACTTCTTTGCAGTTGATTTGAGGATCATTGTCTATGTGCTTCTCCTCACAGCTAGGGGGAGACAAACAGTTTCAGGCATTTGATCAGGCATCAAACCTACATAAATACAAACCGACACCTCTAGTATTTATGCAATCTAGTGAAGAAGTGGCAGTCAGTGACGAGGTCTTACCCTTTAGAGCTTTCATTAGAGAGCCTTATTGTGGTCAAATCCTGACTGGCATTACCACATAGGCCCTTTAGCATTTTCGAACTAGACACTGGACAGTTTGAAGAGAAAAACATAAGCTGTCAAGTAGCCATCATCAGTCATAGACCCACCCCACTATAGCACAGAGGAGCCATATGTTGACAGATGAACTAATATTTGCCAGCACATGTTATGACTCCAAAAATACTTTAAAAAATCTCTTGAAATGCAGACTCAGCATATAGTTCCCCCTTCAGACGACTAATACAAATCAGAATCCTACACATCAGAATTTCGCTGTGAACTATTTCTGTGCAGTAATCTTTGGCTGAATAGAACTTTTAAATATGGTCTTATTCCAGATTTTTTTTCCCCAGTGAAAAGGCATTTTCATTAAATATAAAAGGTATTTGTTAGAAAATGATCTAAACTGAAATATAACATACGACTGCTCTTGTCTTCACATCGGCTTATACAATGTACACAGTGTGTTTTTTCACAATTATTTGCTGATCTCCATTTAACTCAACTCAAGTTTTATTTCTCACATGACTGCTGTTTGACCGCATTTGTATGATAGTTGTGAGAGTAAAAAATCTAGCTGCTACATTCTTTTCTCGATGTGGGATGTGTTTTTCTGTACCTTCCATGTGGATCTGGGCAGTGTTGCCATCAAAGAAAAGAGAGGGGTTGTTGGAATTATTCAGGAACTTGACAGTGATTCCAGTTTGATCCTTAGATAGTTCCAAACCGTGATGCACCAGAGGCTTCCCTGTGAAGGTCAGCAGTTTGCTGTCCAGCTGCATCACAGCAGAGGAACAAAGTTGAGGAAACACACCATCAAACATGATCTAGTGTTGACGTCTCTCTGAACTGTTAACCTCTCTAAACAGGCAAAGGCAAAATTAGCAATAATAAAAATAAGAGTTATTCAATTCACAATAATCAAACATTGATAATCAGTTGCTGTTCAACCACTGAAGCCAATATATAAAACATAATGTTTATACAAGTTGTTTGACTTAATTTTGACTACTTGAAATTTTTTTTTTAATTTCTCAAAATGTTCTTTACATCTAATACATTTCAAATACCATGACACTATACAGATAGAGTGTAAAATCTAAAGAATTCCCTCTCTGTGCAAGCTTTATCGATGATGAATACTTTGATTTTCTTTTTGTGCAGGAAACTGCAGCACAGTAAATATTAGTTAAATTAACCACAACATCAAACAATAAGTGAGTCTGAGTAAACAAGACACTGTTACCTAAGCGTTTGTATGGTGTTACATAAAAAATGAAATGTCAAAAGTAACTAATACATGAACTTCTTGTGCTGGTTTGAAAAGATGCAGACGATATAAAAGATCAAATAATTGTTTTTAGAGAATTTGAGGTTGTAAAGTGGACACTAGATACGACTTACTTTAACTCTGCCACCTCCTTCCAGGTGGAAGGTATGGCCATCCTTACTCAGGATCACATGGTCCAAAAAGCTAATATCTTTACGACGACGATCCTGGAAGACCGCCTTGATGCTGTAGTTCGTCTCTAACACTAGAGGGTACGCACAGCGATCCGGCACAACAGCAACCTTACCACCAATATCAATGACATTGGAGCCGGTGACAGTGCACACAGCAGTTTGCCAGACTTCCACACACCTAACAGATCTGAGGGGACAAGTAGCAGCATCAGTGTGATGATGATCATTTGCAAATGACTGGCAATCTGGAAGCTCTTGGTCAAGTAACAACAAAGTGAAGCAACAACAGACATGAAAATATGTTGCTTATGATCTACTAGTTTTATATTCAAAGTGGATCAAATATTTATAATTCATTCTTTTTCAGTTACACTGTTTGACATTTGACCTGCTGAATACTTCCTAAAACTGTATTTCATCAAATATTTCACTTCTCATTTTGCCAACTATGGTTTGTCTTTGACCCATCAATAAAATATATTTACCGTCCGTTTCCCTCACACTTTTCAGTCAGGCCACAGCGTTGGGGGCTGTACTTGGAATATTGGCTACAGGCGACTGCAGTGTTTCCTGTGGTGCATTTTCCATCATTTGGCATAAGTACCAGACCTAAAAAAGAAATTCTGAATTATGTAAATCTCAGTAACTGTAAAATGTCATCATTTGGCTTCACAGACCCCTGAGAGACTATTTATCACTTTAGCCACATTCCAAATCAACAGATTTGCTCATATGTGCCCAGAAGATTTCTGCCACCACTCTGATGCAATGGAGGTAAAGGGAGTTCAATTTGTATTTTGCAGTGGAACTGGAACTGTAAAAAATTCCAAACTCAATAACTGTACAAATGCAATTAAAACTATCTTGTCAGAATCCACCTAAGAGAGGAGAGTAAATAGGTTTGTTTGTAATTTTGGGTGAAATGGTCCTTTGATCATTACTCGATATACTCACCTAAATGTCTACATCCACTCAGGTAAAAGTAGCCACCCGAACTTACTTTCCCCACACTCGCAGAACCAATTTTAGCAGAACCTGAAAAAAAATCCACATCCTAAAGAGCAACACCAAAGAAGGTTAATGTCAAGATATCAACAAAACTATGTCAGACAATATGAACTATGTCTCACACTGTTGAACAAACATATTTACCAATGTGGGAAGTGTAAAGGATGAATATCTATAAAAGTATACAACTCCTTGGGTGTTGAAGCTCCTTAAGCTGAGGTAAATCTGTAAGCATGAAACAGAGTAGATTCAGAAACTGTTAGGAAATGGCACCCTAATGTTTATAAAAGGCATTAAATCATTTGTTATAAGAGATAATCAGATGACCACTGATGAAATACTCACATGACTTTTCAAACTAACTTCTCCATAAAATCTCACATAGCATGTTGCTGTTGAGGTTTGATTAAGATTTGGCAAGTTTTTATGATAAGTTGAACCTGGAGTGACAGGTCTTTGTACAACATCAATTCTGGCCCCCGTGACACTGCCCTTTGGAGTTAGAAGACAGTCGTTTTGGTCGACAGAGAGGTAGATGCCTTTAAAGCAAATTGCTATTTTGCTTCCAGTCAAAGAAACCTGTAACATCAGAGCAAGGCTGTAACTCAGAACTGATGAATGTGAATGTGTTTCTCAGAATGTTTGTGTTATTGATTTGAAGTTATTTTTTGTGAAATTTCAACTGGCTGTTAATGGTTAGCTGCTTCAGAGTGTAACATTGACTACCCTGGATAACTTCTTTTGAAGCATTTTGGGACAAAAGAGGTTTACTACATATATTTTTTCATAATTTGTGTGTAAAAGTGAGGCATTTTCACAAATGGATTAACCAGAACAAAAAGGTATAGCTGTTGTCAAACATAAAGATTCATTTTACTCACAAACATCCTTTTGTATATAGCTCCGTAGTAGTTAATAGGACATGATGATGTATCAAATGAGCCTTTGGTTGTAATAAGAACATTTTCTGAATGGAGACATATTGAGAGTCAGTTAGTGAACTGATGTCATTCAGGAGTTGACATAAGGAAAAGCTGCAGACGCAGATGTTAAGGAACATAGAGCTGGAAGGAGCCCACATCACTTCCGTAGACTCACAGGTCAAGGGAGCATCATATTATTTGATGTGTGAGGTGTGCTGACGTCCATAAACTAGCATCGGTAGAGTTTCTTACCTGACAGGTGGCTGACTGCAGCCAGGGACAACAGCAGCAGGAGGAGGCGCATGGTGGAGGAAAGCAGTCAGCTCAAAGCTGGAGGACACACAGTCGCATGCCACTGACATCCCGTAAAGTCAATGTAAAAAAAAGTTGATTCATTCTCAGACAGGACAATATAAAAGATCACATTTCCAAACATGAAAACACCCATCACACCTCACATAAATTACATGCTGCCAAATGCCACTAAATCTTACACACTGTACATTTAAAAAATATTTCAAACTACAATTGTCCTGGTCTACATAAAAGTTGGCTGAAAGCCCCAACCCATCTCTATACAGACCTGAGTTCAGATAAAGGGACAGAGGTGAGTGGACTGTTTGTCTTCTGGAGTCTTTCTGGCCAATCAAGAAAAAAAATGTTTCCTAACGAGGCTTCAGCACAGACAGATGCAGAATGTATTTGCAGTTTTCTCCTCACTCACGTTGCAGTATTTATAGGCAGCGCATATCCGAGAGGTTAAATATATATCAGACCGGTTTGTCATCATCTCTTATGACCATCCTTTTTTCACGATCCAACTGAATAAGCACACCACCACCCTATCAACACTTGAACTATTAGTTTAGTAAACTTAATTAGTTTTTGGCAGTATGCAGCTTTTATCATGGGACATTTCTCCATGTTGAAAAAAACAACATGAAACAGGTAGAAATGTTTAACTTTTAATCAACTTGTGTGGGTAGGTAGAACTGCAACAAAGCTCATTATTAATCATATCTTTTTTCATACATATGTCATTTCTGTAAAAAAAACAACAACATTATTTCTGTTATTCATTGTAAGATTCTGCTCCAATAAATTCTAAATCCTTCACAGTCTTGGAAAACCGCAGTGAATAAGCCCCTCTCAATGAGCTTTACTCTCCAGAATCTTTGTCTTTACAACGTCAAGACTGACTGGTTGAGGCGGTCGCCAAGCAGTAAAATATATATATGAATTATTTATTTGACATGTTCTTCTGACTCATTTGATTGGTTCTCCACTCTTAAGTTTCCTAATGAGAACATATTACCTATGTGATGTACAGACCATCCAAATAAGGCTTCTTCTATTATCCATTATAATGTCCAGATTAATTTTTATATCCATATTTTTATGCCTTATGACCTCTTTTCTGTGGTGGATTTATGATGTGATTACTTCTCATGGAAAGGTATAGAAACCGGTTTAGCTCTAGTCAACTTACTTTTAAAAAGAGAAGTGTATGTATGTGACTCTCGGGCCTAGCCTAGAAAAGAAATGAGAACTATTAGAAGTTGCCTTCATTTCTTTCATTAGATGCTTTAACCTGTAACAGCTGCATGACAGTAAATTATGAATGCTAGGACAAATGAACATCCACTCTGAGAAGCGCTGCCTTGGAGCACTTTTGTGTCAAAACCAAACCACCTCCCTTGAACAGAGGACGCACTTCAGTAATTACAGTCAACCTGTCAATCCTTCAACTATGAAAAGGTGGTTTTGCTATTGGTGGAATGTGACTCTGGTACATTCTGTACAGGTTACGTCTTTGCTGATTTGCATGTTGCAGGTAGTGTAATTATAAATGATTTTCAAATTGAAAAACAACATGGTTCAAGTACAGCTGTGTCAAGTCTATTTACCTGGTGTTGGTGCATATGTCATGGATACCAAATGAAAAATACATCTATTTAAACATGTTGGTAGAACTGACAAAAACTTTGTTTAAACAGTCATTAATTACATCTTTAATCATATAATATGACTTTTTGGGGAAAATACCTCTTTTTCTGTTGTCCTTCCGTGTAAAATCACTCTAATAAATGTCTTACCTGCCAGGACTTCATCATTTCACAGTCTTGGGTTATTCATGATGAAGGTGCCCATGACATGTTTTCCAGGCTTGTTTGGTTATCCATTCATAAAAATAAGTTTTAAAGTACAATATTTTTTAGTACACTTTTACATATTTTACACAGAATCAAAGATTTTTTGTTTCTTGAGCAGCTAAAATGATTTGCATAGTGTTTTTCAAACATTTTTCTATCCTAATTTCAATTGATTGTGTGTTACACTATTATCATATCATATCATATTTCACACTCCGGACCAGTTGGTGGCGGGAATGCATCAGTTCCTTGTTTGCCACATTGATAAATTACAACCGGAGCTGGACCGTCACAATATGGCCGTCGCTGCCGGACGTCGGCACGTCAACCCCGTTTGTCAACCGCCAATAAACCTCAAAAGAAGAAGAAGAAGAACGAGGAGAAACACGTGCTTCCTGTGTTCGACGCCTTCGTCAATAAACTGAATTTAGCCAGCGAAAGGAGTGAGAAATGGTTCGCAAATTAAAGCACCATGAGCAGAAGTTGTTGAAGAAGGTTGACTTCATCAACTGGGAGGTGGACAATAACTTGTCTATGTGGACATATATGGCTTCTTTTTCCCCTCTCTCAAATCTCAAACGATCTGTCATCCGTGTCCAAAGCCAGGACATTGGAGTTCTCAAAAGAATGACCTTTATCATTTAGATGCAGATGTACAGCCTTGTCCCAATAAGTCAAAGTCAAAGTCAGCTTTAAAGTCAATTACCTTACATGTGCTGCACATACAAAGTACTAGAAACTAGACGCTCAGGACTCTGTGCTGCGTCTTTATACAAGCGCTGTGATATCATTGATGGGATCCTGGGCTCCCTCAAATCATAACCACCAAGTGTCAGACCTTTAGATCTAAAGTTAATAAGGAAAAAACATCAGCCAGGACTTCTTCTTTTCACAGTCTTGGGTTAATCATGATGAGTGTGCCCCTGACATTTTTTCCGGACTTGTTTGGTTCTCCACTCATAAAAATCCTATTTAAAGAACAAATTTCTTTTTGCTATCTTGGTGCTTCCTGTATACATTTATATTCTGTAGATATTTCAAATTGGAAACCTTGGGATGGGGACCTTATCTCATGTGAGACTCAAATGAGAACTATTAGAAGTTGCCTCCATTTCTTTCATTAGATGCTTTAACCTGTAACAGCTGCATGACAGTAAATTATGAATGCTAGGACAAATGAACATCCACTCTGAGGAGCGCTGCCTTGGAGCACTTTTGTGTCAAAACCAAACCACCTCCCTTGAACAGAGGACGCACCTCAGTAATTACAGTCAACCTGTCAATCCTTCAACTATGAAAAGGTGGTTTTGCTATCTGTGGAATGTGACTCTGGTACATTCTGTACAGGTTACGTCTTTGCTGATTTGCATGTTGCAGGTAGTGTAATTATAAATGATTTTCAAATTAAAAAACAACATGGTTCAAGTACAGCTGTGTCAAGTCTATTTACCTGGTGTTGGTGCATATGTCATGGATACCAAATGAAAAATACATCCATTTAAACATGTTGGTAGAACTGACAAAAACTTTGTTTAAACAGTCATTAATTACATCTTTAATCATATAATATGACTTTTTGGGGAAAATACCTCTTTTTCTGTTGTCCTTCCGTGTAAAATCACTCTAATAAATGTCTTACCTGCCAGGACTTCATCATTTCACAGTCTTGGGTTATTCATGATGAAGGTGCCCATGACATGTTTTCCAGGCTTGTTTGGTTATCCATTCATAAAAATAAGTTTTAAAGTACAATATTTTTTAGTACACTTTTACATATTTTACACAGAATCAAAGATTTTTTGTTTCTTGAGCAGCTAAAATGATTTGCATAGTGTTTTTCAAACATGTTTCTATCCTAATTTTAATTGATTGTGTGTTACACTATTATCATATCATATCATATTTCACACTCCGGACCAGTTGGTGGCGGGAATGCACCAGTTCCTTGTTTGCCACATTGATAAATTACAACCGGAGCTGGACCGTCACAATATGGCCGTCGCTGCCGGACGTCGGCACGTCAACCCCGTTTGTCAACCGCCAATAAACCTCAAAAGAAGAAGAAGAAGAACGAGGAGAAACACGTGCTTCCTGTGTTCGACGCCTTCGTCAATAAACTGAATTTAGCCAGCGAAAGGAGTGAGAAATGGTTCGCAAATTAAAGCACCATGAGCAGAAGTTGTTGAAGAAGGTTGACTTCATCAACTGGGAGGTGGACAATAACTTGTCTATGTGGACATATATGGCTTCTTTTTCCCCTCTCTCAAATCTCAAACGATCTGTCATCCGTGTCCAAAGCCAGGACATTGGAGTTCTCAAAAGAATGACCTTTATCATTTAGATGCAGATGTACAGCCTTGTCCCAATAAGTCAAAGTCAAAGTCAGCTTTAAAGTCAATTACCTTACATGTGCTGCACATACAAAGTACTAGAAACTAGACGCTCAGGACTCTGTGCTGCGTCTTTATACAAGCGCTGTGATATCATTGATGGGATCCTGGGCTCCCTCAAATCATAACCACCAAGTGTCAGACCTTTAGATCTAAAGTTAATAAGGAAAAAACATCAGCCAGGACTTCTTCTTTTCACAGTCTTGGGTTAATCATGATGAGTGTGCCCCTGACATTTTTTCCGGACTTGTTTGGTTCTCCACTCATAAAAATCCTATTTAAAGAACAAATTTCTTTTTGCTATCTTGGTGCTTCCTGTATACATTTATATTCTGTAGATATTTCAAATTGGAAACCTTGGGATGGGGACCTTATCTCATGTGAGACTCAAATGAGAACTATTCGAGGTTGCCTCCATTTCTTTCATTAGATGCTTTAACCTGTAACAGCTGCATGACAGTAAATTATGAATGCTAGGACAAATGAACATCCACTCTGAGGAGCGCTGCCTTGGAGCACTTTTGTGTCAAAACCAAACCACCTCCCTTGAACAGAGGACGCACCTCAGTAATTACAGTCAACCTGTCAATCCTTCAACTATGAAAAGGTGGTTTTGCTATCTGTGGAATGTGACTCTGGTACATTCTGTACAGGTTACGTCTTTGCTGATTTGCATGTTGCAGGTAGTGTAATTATAAATGATTTTCAAATTGAAAAACAACATGGTTCAAGTACAGCTGTGTCAAGTCTATTCACCTGGTGTTGGTGCATATGTCATGGATACCAAATGAAAAATACATCTATTCAAACATGTTGGTAGAACTGACAAAAACTTTGTTTAAACAGTCATTAATTACATCTATAATCATATAATATGACTTTTTGGGGAAAATACCTCTTTTTCTGTTGTCCTTCCGTGTAAAATCACTCTAATAAATGTCTTACCTGCCAGGACTTCATCATTTCACAGTCTTGGGTTATTCATGATGAAGGTGCCCATGACATGTTTTCCAGGCTTGTTTGGTTATCCATTCATAAAAATAAGTTTTAAAGTACAATATTTTTTAGTACACTTTTACATATTTTACACAGAATCAAAGATTTTTTGTTTCTTGAGCAGCTAAAATGATTTGCATAGTGTTTTTCAAACATTTTTCTATCCTAATTTCAATTGATTGTGTGTTACACTATTATCATATCATATCATATTTCACACTCCGGACCAGTTGGTGGCGGGAATGCATCAGTTCCTTGTTTGCCACATTGATAAATTACAACCGGAGCTGGACCGTCACAATATGGCCGTCGCTGCCGGACGTCGGCACGTCAACCCCGTTTGCCAACCGCCAATAAACCTCAAAAGAAGAAGAAGAAGAACGAGGAGAAACACGTGCTTCCTGTGTTCGACGCCTTCGTCAATAAACTGAATTTAGCCAGCGAAAGGAGTGAGAAATGGTCCGCAAATTAAAGCACCATGAGCAGAAGTTGTTGAAGAAGGTTGACTTCATCAACTGGGAGGTGGACAATAACTTACACGAGGTCAAAGTGCTGCGGAAGTATCGCATCGAGAAGAGGGAGGACTACACAAAGTGAGCATCCGTGGTGTTGATGTTAGCTGCTACAAATCATTTGTGCTTTAGCCACATGTGGAATCACATTGGATAAGCACTTAAAAAATAAAAAAGAGGAAAAAATAGATTAATTGTCTTGGGAACCGTAGAGAAATGCGTATACACAATCTGTCACGTCACAGATGTGGTCAGATGTATAGATAGCTTCGGGTATTGTAATTGTAAAATATACAAAACTAGTCTGAGTGACCCAAAAATACTAAGTGCAATATGGTGTGATGTTTATTAAATTCTAATTACTTTACAGGCGGTATAAGAAGGCCACTGAATAGTATCGTAGACACAGAAATTTAGATACGATGTATCACTATTGTTTTCTGTCTCCAATGTCCCAGATACAACAAGCTGAGTCGTAACATCAGAGATATGGCCCAGAAAATCAGAGATCTGGACGAGAAAGATGGCTTCAGAGCTCAGAGTACACACAGGCTACTGGAAAAACTGTAAGTGTGGTTCTTTAATGGATTCTTGGCAGAATCAACTCGCACTCTTAATTTTAATGTCCTATTTGTTTACTTATGTGTGTGTGGGTATTGTTTCTTAAAAGGTTTTTGACTAGCAGCCCTGGTCAAATCCATCAGTTCTATCACACTGACATTTTTGTATTTTCTTTATGTTAGGTACAGCATTGGACTCCTACCGACCAAACAGAATCTGTCCCTCACAGAGAAAGTAACGGCGTCGTCATTCTGCAGGTAATATATGCCGCCGACATGTTAAACAATGTGTGTCAACGTCGTGCATGTTACCATTAAGTCCATGGATCCAATCGTGCATCACCTGTGTGACTCCTGCAGGAGGAGGCTGCCCAGCATCATGCTGAACCTGCGTATGGCTCAAAACCTGAAGACGGCCATCACCTTCATTGAACAAGGACGTATCCTTTATTTCCTCATTTATGTCTGTGTTATTATGCCTACAAACCCTTGAGTATTGTGACCATGTGTTTTGCGGTAGCGTCCTTGACTCTGATTCAGATGTGCGTGTGGGCACGGAGATTGTCACAGATCCAGCATTTCTAGTCACAAGGTTAGTGTCAAACATGTTTTTAATGTGGCTGTCACACACACGGGTATGTAGATAATTAAAGATAAGAGCTCTAAAAATTCGTCAATAATGTGAAAATGAATCAGACACTATTTGGATAATTGGCTTTTGGAGAATGTGTCATTTGGCTTCAGCTTCTTCGATGTGAATGTTTTCTTGTTAAGTCATTTATAACAATAAATATAACAATCAATATTTGTGTTGTGGACTAATCAGAGGTATTTGATGGCACACCTTTGGGAAAACATAATCAACACTTAATGTACCGCAACCACCATTAACATTTTGTGTTTGAACAAACAAAAAAACACACACACACACACACAAAATAATCAATTTTTTGGTGCAAAAAATGGTACAAATGGACTTTTACAAACAAGAACAGATTGTATTGTATTTTAAAAACCTTTCGACTTTCTCATCTTGCCTATTTTTTACTGACCCATATATTTAAATATACACCTGCAACCGTTGTTTAAAGGAGATTAATTGAAACTCTTTGGTCATTTACAAGATAAGATGAAACTAATCAATAACATAATCAGAATAATAAAACTGTAATTAAAGTAGTCATTACTTGCAGTTCTGGTAAAGACGAATGAGGGAGGGGAAAAAAACAATGTGTTAATTTTTTTTTATTTTTTTTTTCAAGAAATATGGAAGATTTTGTTACTTGGGTGGACTCTTCAAAAATCAAACAACATGTCATGAATTATAATGATGAGGTGAGTTATATTTTAAAGTTCTGCCTACATGTTTTGTCATGTTGTAGTAAAAAAGGCAGCAGTTGCAAACGCCTATCTCATATGGTTGAATCAATCTATATTTCCTTTTTTGTGTGTTCCTTATTTGCAGAGAGATGACTTTGATCTGTTGGCCTAAATCTGCCTTCTTGCCTAATATCCATCTAGCATTCTGGAGGACAGGACAACAAGTACTGATTTTTTTTTTTTTTTTTTTATAACTATGATAAACATAAATAAAAAGGATTAAATACCAGTCACCAACTCAAATCTTCTACGGACTTGCAAATCATCATGAGACAGGTTTAACCATCTGATGACCTGATTTTTCTTTGGAGCAAGGAGGGAACGACTACATTATTAGTTCAAATTGCAGCAAGTTGGCAGTTACTGTTGGCATACTTTAGATTTTGTAAATTTACTCAAGGTCCAAAAAAATCCAAGCCCCTCTGATGCAGTTGGAATGTGCTCTTGGGATCTTATCAAATGATTTGGATATAATGAAATAAAACCTGATGATACATCAAGTTTACATGGCCCATTGTTGAATGAGGGCTGAAACAGGATTTTGTTTTTCTACACAAACACCTTCTTGATGTAACTGTTTCAACCTGTATCGTATTGCTAACTTCATGAATCTGATGATTTTGCCTGTCATTAATGACGCTGACCCTCTTACATGTCTCACACGCTTGTAGTGGAAAAGCCCAGAGTTCATTAAGCTAGTTGATAACTAGCTTTGTAATACTGGTTAACCAGGGTGGCCATAACGAGATCCTGGGTATGTAAAACGTTCTTTGTGTGCAGGGAATTGTATGTATGTGTAAAGAACAAGATGAAACAAAAATGAGGATAATGTGATAAATATTCAATCTTTTCAATAAGACTCTCTTGTAATTCTGTAAACTTTAAACATTTTCTATTCACAGTATTTAGACTTAACAAGTGTCTACTTGCATAAATGGTTTCTCCACAGAAATTCAAAGAAACCCCACATTGTGTAAACATATTCATTAGTAAAACATCCTGCGGTTAATATTCCAGTAAACAGAATAATTTGAACTCAACATAAGTGCACCTTTCCATAACGGAGACATCCCATTACAGACCTATGGCTCAATTTATACTGAATATAAGAAGCAACTGGAAGGCGATACATGGACAGACTATGTGTGACCAGTTTAAGGCACCGTGGTACATGACGGATGCAGCGCCATCGCTTTCGAAGCTTCACCATCAAAAACAAACACAACAATGCCAAAGTCCTCGTCGGAGACTCCCATCAGAGCCACCAGAAGCGTGCGTAGATGATGAGCGTGATGAAGAAGACCACCACGGCAGCCACCTTGGCATATGTGGAGCGGGTGTTGAGGTAATTTGCATCGCTGCGGTACTTCTTGGACAGGGAGGACAGATTGCTGGCTTTAGTGTCTAGAGCTAAAAGGGGAAAATTACAAATGTGTATTTGTTAAATATGTGGTGACAACATTGGCTGAATCATGGGAGCTGAGAAGAAGATAAAGCTGGTATTTAAAATGTTTTCTTTAAAAACACGCTTACCATAAAGGGCTTCTCCTCGTTGCAGAATATCCTCAATATTGGCCACCATAATCCTCTGGACATCCTGTAGTTCCGTGTTAATACTGCCCAGGTTCCTTCTGGCTCTGCTGTCGATGTAGGACTTCTTTGTTTTCTGGATATAAGTGTCTAGAAATAATGAATGTATGCACACTTTAAAAAATGGTGTGTATTCTCTCCGTAGAACTTGAAAAAGAGACCATGTTTCTTGAAGGTAGTACAAAAGCGCACTGCCATACCAAACTCGATGAAAGAGTATGGCCTCGTCACTGTGGGCACTCTCCTTCCATGCTGGTCGTAGAACTCGCTGTGGAGATCTTCAAGGTATGCAAACGCCAGCTTTTTGGGAAACGAAGCCTCACAGAGGGACAGGTAGCAAACGCCCTGTGCTATTAAATAACTGCATACAAGAAACCGAAGTCAACAACACCACCACGGTGGGGACTGGTAATGTGCAGCCTGGTGTGGTGAGTTTTTTTTTTTAGTTTATTCTACCTTTATAATGGGGCATTGCTCCTAAAACTGTCTATATCGTAGAAAGTGAGATTTTGTTATTTTAAAAAGCTGTATGTGTTGTATAAATACCATCCCATGTGTAGAATTTCTCAAAACACAAAAGAAATGCACAGAGCCCTCGTTGAAAGCCGCCCATTTGTATTTGTGTGGAGTCGCGATGACATTTAAAACAGCCTAACAGGCTAATCATCAGCTCCAGAGAGAAGCTTTAAAGGAGATGTAGAACTATAATGAGATTTGTGGTTCTCAAAAATCATATCTTGTTGGGGATATCAAATATTTTCAAATAAAATCCGGGAAAAAGAGCAATGATACTATTTTGCTTTCAGCAGAACCACTTTAATACTATGGCTAAACACTTGATAACTACACCTACTACTCACTTTATGACACCAAACTACAAATTATGAGTACACCTTTGTGTAAACTTACTGAAAGTTTAGTGCTCCAGCTTCCAGGGTGCAGCGGTCCGGACTCTGGGCATTCAGTTTACGGCACAGCTGCTTGGCCTGGCTCTGGTACTGCTGCAGGTCTCTTCCTGACTGACGAGGATAACAATAATTAGATCAAATAATGAATAAATCAAATGACTTTACCTTTTGCCATTTTTGGAGCGGAGGTTAAAAAGAAGTTTCGTATTCAAAATGATGTTCTGTTCAATGCTGCATTCTGCAGTGTATGTTAAGAGATAAGACAAGATAAGATAAAACTTTATTGATCCCACAACGGGGAAATGTGTCTGTTACTGCAGCGTTACAGATAAAGAGAAGAAAATAAAGCTGAAGAAGATAAACTATAGATAAAAATAAAAAAACACAACACAATGTACAAATTCGCAGAATTTGTTGATCCGCATACACAGTATGCATTATGGACATAGAATGGAGAGAAAATGCTAATAAATAGTAAGAAAAGAGTATACATAAGCAAAGCATATATACATACATACATGCACGTACATACCTACATACATACACATACACACATATTTGCGTATATATATGGACATACATATCCACGCACATACCCACATGTACACATACATAGCCATTGCACACTTAAGGTGCAGGGTGTGTGTAAAGAGAAATGTGACCAGTGAAAAAGTGACAGAGTGACTACAGTGAGGTTTATGTTTATGTTATGTTATAAAGTCTTATTGCTGTCGGGGTGAATGATCTTCGAAAGCGCTCCTTCTTGCAGGGAGGGTGTTTGAGTCTCTGGCTGAAAGAGCTGCTCAGCGCACCCACTACCCCATGCAGAGGGTGATGGGGGTTGTCCATGATGGATGTCAGCTTTGCCAACATCCTCCTCTCTCCCACCACCACCACCGACTCCAGAGGACATCCCAGTACAGAGCTAGACTTCCGTACCAGTTTGTCAATTTTCCTTCTGTCCCCGTCTGAGCATCCGCCTCTCCAGCAGACTACTGCGTAGAACAGGGCAGATGCTACGACGGAGTCGTAGAAGGTCTTTAACAGGGTCCTGCACACACCAAAGGACCTTAGTCTCCTCAGCAGGTGAAGTCGACTCTGGCCCTTCTTGTACAGGACATTAATGTTAGTGGTCCAGTCTAGTTTGTTGTTCAGGTGAACACCCAGGTATTTGTAAGAGACCACTGTCTCAATGTCTTTTCCCTGGATGCTCACCGGTGTGGTGGGGGGGGACTTCCTCTTGAAGTCCACAACCATCTACTTTGTCTTGCTGGCGTTGATTTGGAGAGCGTTGATCTCACACCAGCTGACAAAGTCATTGATGACCCCCCTGTACTCCTGGTCGTTCCCATCTGATACACACCCGATGATGGCCGTATCATCTGAGAACTTCTGTAGGTGTTAATTGTGATCCTGTTCAAATTCAATTCTACACGCGCATCTATTGCAAGTGTGTGCCTATTTTTTTATTCTTTTTTACTTGAAGTTTTTTTTTAGGGAGCTTTTCCTCATTTGAATAAAGCAAGGGAGTCAAACTCAATTTAGTTCTTGGGGCACATAAAATGCATTTTAACCTCATGTGACTGGAACATACCTTATGTGAAGAAATAAATATTTACAGGATTAAATACCCATGAATTTACATAACAGGGGAGATGACATGAGAAAAAAAGTGCAATTCAAACAATGTCTCCATTATTCTATATTCAGTAAGTCTGTTTCATTCAATTCTGAATACTTACTTACTGAACAATATTTAGTTATTTGAAGCAGCATGTCATGTTGTCTCCTTCCTTACAAATCTAAACTGTACATGATTTATCTTTGAGCCATGTGTGACTTCACATTTCTGTTAAGCAACAAGGAACTGGTTAGTTAGTCCACACTTTGCACAGTCCTGCAATGGGCCAGGAATGGACCTTTTAAGTGGGTCAAATTTATTTGTATGTATATATATATATATATATATATATATATATATATATATATATATACACACACACACACACACACATTGTTGGCAAAGCTGACATCCATCATGTACAACCCCCATCACCCTCTGCATGGGGTGGTGGGTGCGCTGAGCAGCTCCTTCAGCCAGAGACTCAAACACCCTCACTGCAAGAAGGAGCGCTTTCGCAGATCATTCATCTCGACAGCAATAAGACTTTATAACTCACTGTAACTCACTGTAGTCACTTTTCCCCCACTGGTCACTTTTTCACTGGTCACTTTTCTCTACACACACACCCTGCACCTTAAGTGTGCATTGGCTATGTATGTGTACATGTGGGTATGTGCGTGGATATGTATGTCCATATATATATGCGCAAATATGTGTGTATGTATGTAGGTATGTACCTGCATGTATGTATGTATATATCCTTTGCTTATGCATACTCTTTTCTTACTATTTATTAGTATTTTTTCTCCATTCTATGTCCATAATGCATACTGTATATGCGGATCAACAAATTCTACGAATTTGTACATAATGTTGTGTATTTTTATGTTTTTATATAATTTTTATCTTCTTCAGCTTTTATTTTCTTTTCTTTATTCTGTACGCTGCAGTAACAGACAAATGTCCCCGTTGTGGGATCTATAAAGTTATCTTATCTTACATACACATATATATATACACACACATACATATATATATATATATATATATATATATATATATATATATATATATATATATATACACACACACTAATTTTACACAGCGAGAATGCTTTAGGGAATAAAATCCTCCTGCAGGACAAAATTATAACCCGAAGGAAGACCCAGACAAGTGCCTTGCTGACCAACCCTCCTTTTACATCCAACTTCTAGGTCCTAACAGCAGGAGTCGCACTTTACCTCTAGGACTAAGGACTAATCTTTATCCAGAGCCAGAACTTTCACTCTTCCTTAGTAAAACGCCTATTTTCAGGACAAAATACACACGACAGACAAACCGGTCTTAATGTAAATAAAGCTGAGTCATTCACCCTCCAGTAGTGAAGCCGAGTCCACTAATATAACACAAATAACCCACGGAATCTCCTACTAGTCCCGTATTTCAGCGGACAAGCCAGCTGTGCCCAAACGTCGCGATAAGCCAATGGAGTCTGGCGTGAGGCCGTTCAGAACAGGAAGGGAAGCAGCTTTCACCCGGAGCTACCTGGTCGTCCTCCTGCACGGAGGCGGCGAGCGGGAGCCCGTCCGCCACGCGAGCGATCATCGTCAGTAAAATCATACTGACCGGGTCCGATCGGGCGTCAGCTGTGTGTTATTATCCGGGAGGAAGCCGAAACGCTGCGAAATAGGCAAAAGGCTCCTGTCAACTTTTGAGGCGGAAATGGCAGCGAGCTGAGCGGAAGTTCACCGCGGTCCGCCGGCGATTTACTTCCGAGTGGATTTTTACAGAAAAAAAATGCAACTTCCTAGTGGATTTTTGCAACACGTGAATGCAATCGACAGGATGCGTCTATAAATTCACGATTGAAATAGTACGATTTAAAATGTGTTTTTGTGCGTGTGTGTTCTGGGGCTGAAAATAAAAGCAATTTCCCTATTTTGTTGTTATTTTTTTATGTTCACATAAGCAGCGGTACGGCTCGCCACTTTATTTTCCAATGTATCGGCACTTTTTGATCATTCCAGAAGAGTATCGATCTTGCTGTGCAATGCAGCAGTCAAACCGAACAGACGGCTGACTGCCCCCCCCCTCCCCTCCTCCTCCTCCTCCTCCTCAGCTACCGGGAGGTGCAGATGCGGTCTGTCTGGGTGTCTGGAGTCAAGGCTCTCTGAACTGGAAGCAGAGGAAGGAGCCTGAACCATGAAGAAACCTGCAAGGTAACGATGCCCACCGCGGCTGCGGCATTTATTCTGCGGTCTCGTGTTAGTTTGCGTGTTTCCGTCTGCGTGGCGGGGGGGGGGGGCGCCTCTGCGTTCCCCGCTGGCCACGGAATGGCTGCGTTTAGCGCATCTTTTGTTATTATTCGTAGATCACTGACCTCCTCCCCAACACCACCACCCCTCAACTCCACCTCCTCCTCCGCGCCGATGTCGTGATATGAAAGAGCTGAAATCGTGCGGGAGTCGATTTTTGTTTTTCTTTCCCATTTTCTTTTTTTTTTTTTTTTTTTTTTTTTTTTGCACGGGATCGCTCGGCTGCTTCTGCCTGCGCACACGGACGCAAACCGCGGCTTCAGGAGGAGGACGGCGACGTGTGGTGGGGGGCAGGCAGCTGACTCCGGCAGCTGGGGTCGGCTGCGGGATCCAGCGTAACGGACGCTAGGCGTGCGGCTGCGGGTCTTTACAGGCCGGTGTGGCGGCGGGGTTAGGGGCAAGTTGTGTGCGCGGTCACAGTTTAATCCCCTTGGCGCAACATGGGGGGGGAAACAGCTCCATTCGGTAATATCGAACCCACAGCTTGGCACCCAGACAGCCTGAAAGGCCCCATTGTTGTTGCGGGGCAGCTGGCACCGCCGGCCTCACCTTCCCTGTGCTGCTTTCGCGTTTCGGCCTGCGCATGCGTGAATTATGTCTCGTCTGTCCAACTCTAACCCAGGTACTTTCTTTTTGCAACTATCTGTACTTTACTTGAGTTTTTTTCCCTCTCACTCCCATACAGTCAGGACTTGTGACATCACAGTTTGGAATTCTGACCAAAAGTGGGGCACAATGAACTTCATCAGTTCCATAATTCTGCACTTTTACGAACATTTACTTGAACTTTTACTGTAAATACTTTCATAATATCAGATTATCAAATGGAATCAGCCATTATGGTAAAAGCTCTGCTACACTAAACCTTATTAGTACAATTGATAACACCTGGATTTACCTGCTGTTTCCCATAAATATAACTGCAGCAGGAAAGGTCGATTATCTTTGCTTCAGTTATGGGTTAAACTTGCCTTTCAATAAATTAGCTATTAGATTAGTGATATAAACACTATATTGCCAAAAGTATTCCCTCGCCCATCCAAACATTCAGAGTCAGGTGTTCCCATCACTTCCCAAATATTCCACAGTCAACTGTCAGCTGTATCATTGGAAAGTGGAAGTGCCATGTCAACTGACGGAGGGGGGGTTCGGCGGATGATGAGCCGAAGAGGTCGGCAACTTTCTGCAGAGTCCGTCACTTCACCTGGCCTTCGTGGAAAGGGTTTCCATGGCCGATCTAAGCCATCCGAGCCTTACATCAGAAAGTGCTGCTCGAAAGCGTCGGATGTCGCCACTGGACTCTACAGCAGTGGAGGCCGGAGTTCATCGCATTTCTCCACCTGGCGATCTGATGGACAGGTGTGGGTTCGGCGGTTGCCAGGAGAACAATACTTGTTGGGCTCCATTGTGCCAAGTGCAAGGGTTAGTGGAGGGGGGATTATGGGGTAGAGGGTGTTTTTCTTGGCCCCTTAGTTCCCGTTAAAGGAGTGGGAATTCTTCAGCAAACAAAGACGTTATATTGAACTCCATAGACAAGGGATGGGATGTCACTTGAATTCATATGCAAGTCAAGGCAGGTGAGTGAATACTTTTTGGCAATACAGTGCATCTATATATACAGTATACATAACCTCAAATAGTATTTGAATATTATAAGTTAAATATATAAGTTAAATCTCATCAGTCAAGTTTCACTTTCACTCACATACAAGCATGGCTTGTGACATCACAAATAGTTTGGAAGCTAATTCCGCCTCAGTATTCAGTTTACACAAGTGTGATGGGGAAACGTGAAGCCACCAGTGGGGCAAAAACACTGACATTACACTTCGTCATTTTCATAAATCTGATGAAGTTTTTGTTTTTTTAACTGACTTAAGCTTTTTCCCTAATTTACTTTCACGTGTAACATTTTGCACCTAAATTTCCTGTATTGCGCTGAATTTTGTGTGACAATTGCCGCAACATGTATGCATGCACTGAAATGAACACCAATGGCATTTCATGAACTTCAAACACCACTGACAAATGCCCATGTGTTTTAAATGCAGATGCTTCCTAAAAATGGAGGCTCTGCTGTTGTTAATGCACTTTGTCACTTCCATATACCTAAACCCCGCACCTTACCCATCCCATCGCAAGGTGTGCCTGTAAAGCTCAGGGGTGAGGAGGACTGCGGCTGAGGAGGAGGAGGAGATGGGCTGCACCTCTGCCAAGCAGGTGTCTGCTGTGCCCAACAGCGAGGAGGGCCAGAGCAAAGCCTACAGCAACGGGGACCTCCTCTCCGGTCAGTCACACACCGATCTGATCGCTCTTCTTCCCCCGTGCGCCTCCACGCCCGGGGGCAAATGTTCTTCTCAACAGGCAGCTTTTCACAGTCAGACAGAATCAGGCTGCTATAATGCATAGACTGTGCTGCACAAAAGGTTTATTACATAATATAATTGTAAATAAAATTCATATGTGAGTCTAGGCAAGTGAGCGAATACTTTTGGTGCTACAGTGTATATACAGTATACATGACCTTAATTAAATAGCTATTTCAATGTGTCACCGGTATTGAATAGTGCTGGGATGAACCTTTAAAGGCTGTAAGCTCTCTGATCCCGATGGAGCCGTTAATTAGTCTTTCATTATTAGTAGGTGAGCATGAAAGGTCAAACGGATACAGCTATGAACTGCCATCATTTAGAGCAGCCTTGTCTCATGTTGAAGGTAAGAATTATTTTGATGAGAGTTCACTCTACATTTAGCATTGCTCATTAATATACATGCATTTAATGCATGGTTTATAACACACTGCAGATAAAAGTTAATGTATTCAACTGTAACCTTTTCCTAAGCACCCCTAGGTAAAAGAAGTGATCTGCTTACAGCTACATGTTATAAACCAATATAATTATATGCTAAATATGGGGGCTTAATGTGTAGTCGTAAAAATGTGTTAATTATCTAGTATCTTGCATATTTTTGTTTATAATTGATAAATGATTTTTGTCTTTCAACTCTTCTCTGAGCCAGCACATCTCATTGTGTAGACCAAGAGGGTGTCACCATCTAAACCAAATGCTGTTTAATTTAAGCTCAGGGGGGAAAAAAACCCTCAGTACCACAGTACTAATCCTACTCGTCACAAGTGCATTGTGACCAATTGGGCCGTCAATACTAAGCATCATATCTGTATTTTTACTAAATGCGTGGGAGACAGATAGATAGAGGGGGGGGGGTGCAGCGTGTGAGAGAAAAGACGGAGAGGCAGAGAAATCAGGCTGACGGCTCATGTGTTCGCGGCTTGCCAACCATTGTTACGGGAGGATTTAGCCCCGGAGCGTGAGAATTAAAGCACATAATTACTTTGCCAAGTACTGAACTGTGAGAACGACTAACCCGGAGGATTGTGCTGATCAGAGCGGCCTCGTCCTCTGTGTGCCTGCCGCCGGGCTTCTGCCGTGGAGTATTAATAAGGGGAGATGTGTGTATGTGTGTGTGTGTGTGTGTGTGTGTGCCCCCCCTCTCTGTCACAGATGAGTACAAGATGAAAGGAGTGGAGAAAGTCAAGTACATCGGTGGAGACGAGGGGGGAATGGACAGCCAGGACAGCACCGTGCGTGATTCTGCTCCTTATTCTGTTCCTTTTGTCTCTTTGTTGTGTCCGTGCATCTGTAGTTTGTTGTTGTTGTTTGCAGCTAGTTTTATAAATAAATCATGACCTGTGAAGTAAAGTAATATTGCCTGCTATGCTCAACATATGACAGATAATTGATTGTGTATATATTTGTGGTTGAATGTCCTGCAGGAGAAAAGTGCTCTACTTAGTAAAGGTCAACACGCAGATGAAACGGGTTCAAATGGAAACGGAAAGATTCTGTAAGTGACACTTTTTCATCTTCGTGGTGGGCCCTCAACAATATCATCGCTGGTGAGTTTTCTCCTTTGTGGCCGTAGCTCTAACCCGACGCTGCCGTTTTGCTTTCAGGAGCATCCACTCGTCGGAGAGTCAGCAGGAATTCTTCAGGATGTTGGACGAGAAAATTGAGAAGGTCGGTGGAGCGGCAGTTCATCACTGTACATCCCGTTTAGTCTTTTTCTGTAAAAGAAAAGCCAAGTGACGTAAGGGATGTTAATCCTATCACTACGGCAAACAGACACAGCAGATGACATAATAAAAAGAACCATAAACAGCCTCAGCCTGTTCACCAGCATCATTATTTAATGTAATATTAATAAATCATGTTTTAGCATTGGAGCAGTGTGATTAGATCCAGCCAAAGAAAACCAATGGTGTAGAACAAAAGGGATGTTGTGACGTATCAGAAGCCATATCTTTTGTCTGTTGTAATTTGTCCACCTCAGCCTGATGTTTGACTTCCTCATTGGCCAAACAGGCTGCTTCTCTATACACGG
The DNA here is from genome assembly GCA_036785175.1 of Eupleurogrammus muticus. NCBI lineage: Eukaryota > Metazoa > Chordata > Actinopteri > Scombriformes > Trichiuridae > Eupleurogrammus > Eupleurogrammus muticus. The sequence continues at coordinate 4,292,742 of JAYKQN010000014.1, forward strand.
GCCACCTGTAAATCTCACTTTCTGTTCAGCAAAGAGTAGCAGTGTAAAAAAAAAAAACAATTTTGAAATCATCTGTGGCAGCTGTGTGCACAACTCGTCCGCCACTGCCTTTGGAAGTTGCCGGATTGCATATATGCTGAGTTTGATGAGGGGAAACCAAAAAATACCATTAGTTGTGGTGCGTGTGTGTGTGTGTGTGCATGTGCGTGGTCCGTCTGGGTGTATCTAACCTTTCCAGCCCCCCTGTGACCCTAGTGAGGAATAAGCATAGTATAGGATACGGGCGGGTTTTAAGTTCCATGTTAAGGGCCAACCTTCAATTTTGTGAATTTGGGGATTTATTCTTGTTAAATGCCCGTGGAAAGTTCCCAACTTCGGAAACACTTTGTAACTCCACAGACAGATAATATTGTTCGTCCAGGGTAACTCGGCTGAAATCTTCTCATCTAAGAGTATAAACCAATAGACATTTTTATCCTGCTCCTTTGTGCACAGGGCCGGGACTACTGCTCAGAGGAGGACGAGCTGACATAGCACTGAGTCCGTGCATCTACCAGCCCCAACATGAGGAACTGTCACTGCAGTGTTATGGACGGACCATACCGTGTAATACCACGTCTAAACGGGGACCCCGTCAAGTTTCTGACTGACGCCTGACGAGAATGGATTACCGACTTGAATCAAGCACCTTTTTTTTTTTTTTTTTGCCCTCGTGCTCATAAAACGGCTTCCATTTGTCTGATAAACCTCGAGGAACGACTGCAATCAAAGTGGAAGACGGTTCGCTTCTCATGGTTCGGCAGTGGGAGAGAACAACGTGTAGGTTTACATATCAGATTGAGCCATTACACGACAAAGATATTGGGATTTTGAGGAACACTAATTTCTCTGCTCGGATAGCTCCCAAATGGTCTCTGTCTGTGTGTATGTATATATATATATATACACACACACACACACAAACACACATACTTACTGCAGGCACTTGAAACCCTCTGGCTGTTGCAAATGCACTTTTTCCAACAGCAGAAGCGACCGGTGCTCTTGTGGACGCCGACTCGTAGTGGAAAACAATAATCTCTCTATCTGCATCATTTTGGAATATTTTATCCTTGAATGCCTCCCTGAAAAGTCAACAGGTCGGAAACTTCCCGCATTCCAAGACACAGAATGAACCTCTTTTCTACGACTTGTTTGCCGGTACGGTGCGTCCGTCCATGTCCGGTTTCCGTTACGTTGTAGAGTATTTATGTTGAATAAGGCTCAGGGTTGAAGTGTTGTAATTACTGTCTCTTGTAGTCAAGTCCTTCCTCTTAGTAAGACACTATTGCACCATTATAGTCACACAGAGCGGGGCTGCGGACGCCTGCTGCTCCAGTATTTGCTCCATATTAACCCCACAGGGTGGACACTGCAAAGCCACATTATTGGTCTGACTCTGTATTTCATTCACCAGTGTTATGTTGTTGTTCAGTTTCTATGTTGATTTTTGTTTTTTGTTTTTTTAGGCAAATAAAACGTGTTTTCAGTAATTTGTCCCCACAGCCGGCAGCATTGTTGGTTTAAAATAAAGCTGGCGGTTGAAAAATATAAAACGAAAGGTGTTGAGGACAAAAAACATCTTAATTGTTAGCCGTGGAGCACTGGAGCTCATGGAAACACTGAAGATCATTTACCCTTCAATCCTTAGTAGCAGCTGCAGTAAAAACCTAGAGCCCAACTATACATTGCTGTGAGCATTATCATCAGGACAGGTTAAAGCTGCAGGGGAGGACTCTTGTCTCCCTCTGCTGGTGGTGAAAAAAAGAATAACTCACAATTTTAAAGGCCACATGCCATGCACTGGGCTTTTTGCGATTTTATTCAAAGCTTTGATACCTGACAGTTTAGCAATTAACATGCAAAAATTAAACCTAACGTAGTCTGACAGCCGGCTCTCACACTCCTTGCTGGATCGAGGGTTGTTCCTGGTCTGTCTCCTAAGTAATCATCAGCCTCTCTTCTGATTGGCTGATTTTCACATGCAAGACTGCGGAAAAAAAAAGCATGGACCATGCTGGAAGCCGTGAAAAGGATTTCATAGGAGTAGTTTATATCGACATTTGTCATTTATGATATAACTAAGTCATTACACAGGTTCTATATGAAGGCTATCAGGGAGGTATTTAACCACATGCTGTATTATAGTGCAGTGGTTCTAAAACCTAACGTCAAGGACCCCAGAAGACCCCATCTGGTAAGGTTTTTGCTTTTAGATGTTTTATAACAGTAAGTGCAGGAAACCTGTGGCCAAATTATGACCTGGTACATAAATAAATACTAGTAAATGACTATAATCATTTAATCTTCCATTCAATTAATACATAAAAGTAATTTACTTATAAATAAATTCATATCCAAAGAGAAAGTGATACACAAATAATGGAAAATTGACAGTTCTCTATACAAATGAGTCTACATTCTATGACAGTGTTATAGAAAAAAAAAAAAAAAGTCGGGGGACCCCCTAGGCATGTCCTCAAGGACCTCTAGGGGTCCCTAGACCCCACTGCTATAGCAAAGGAGAAGCTCGTTCACTACACAACACGAAACAAACACATTTGGTTTCGGGAGAGTTCTGTCGAACGTTAACGGTTTCTCTGAAAAATAGATGAATCATTCCTTGCTGTGGTCGCAAAAAATTCAACATGATGTATGGTGCACACAAATTAGTTAAGTTTCTTTAAAAATCTGGCACTTTAATTTCTGAAATATTGGATCATTTCATCTCTCTACATAAATAACTCCTTGTTTGACCTGGTAACCACAGGCCAGGGGTCACCAACCCTGGTCCCCAGACAGTAAAACACCTGATTCTACGAATCAACCACTTGTTAAGAACCTTCATCAGTAGAATCGTGTTACTGGCTGGGACAAAAACCTGCAGCCACAGTAGCCCTCCTGGACCAGGGTTGGTGAACATGTTCTCTAGTCAAGTACCCATAAATCAGAGGACTTTTTACCTCTTCTTCTCCGCAACTTTTTTGCTCATTTACAGAAAGCTTTCAGGCATGCGATGCCCCCTTTGTCATCCCTCACGCTGTCATCATTAGTCAGGGATTATTTTGACTGCGCCGCCGGGTTTTCTCCTCCGTCCCCAATGCTCAGCGCTGCTGCCTCCTCTTCCTGTGCTGCCGGCGTCCCACATCCTGGAAGGGGCCGACGGGCGGGTCTGGCGTCACCAGCCCGTCCGTCATCCTCTGGTAGACCAGAGTGGAGTCCGACGCCACGGCGCACAGCAGCATAGGGAACCCTCGGTCCAGCACGTGGCGTATGCTGCGTGGCAGAGAAGGGGAGGGGAACGGCGGTGAGACGGAGGTGTGCAGAGAGGGAGGAGGGGGTACCTGTGCTGATGAAGAACAGCAAGTCCGACCTTCTGTGGCTGAGGGAGCGGTGAACAGGGAGAGGCAGGACGGTCTGTGGGGGCGCGCCCTCCTTATCCCTCCCCTCCAGCAGCACGACCTCCAGTTCGGCGCTCTTGACCCACGACACGTCTTCCCACCGTCGCACTGCGAAAGGACAAGAACCACAGCGTAAGTCTACAGCAGCACGGTGTAACTTTAAAGCTGCATCTTATCCACCCGTTTATCTTGTTTATTGTGTCCTTGTTCCATGCAAACTTTGTTATTCCCATTATATTTCTATTCAATTGTTTTATGCCATAACTGTAATTAAACGTACCGGACTGCTGATGATTATAGTCATGCCATTCATTATCCATCCATCCCAAATATTCTTGCAGGTGAGGCTGTACATTTAAAGTGAATTTTGATCACTATTTCAATCATTCAATATAATTGAGTTGAAATTATTTATTTGCCATTTTTTGACACAATTTCTGAAAGAGAGACGCATGTGCAATATATGTGCAATATATTCACAAAGTACTAATGTGACGAGGAGCACACACACACATAATGTGCAAGATTTAAAAATAAAAAAAGCCGCAGTCAGTCATTCATGCAAAGTAAACGATTTGTGTATCTAAAAAAAAAATCGTGATGACTTTTTCCCCTATAATGGAGCAGCCCTGAATCGCGGGGTTGCAGATCGCTGTAGAATCGGTTTGATACTGGATATTCTGTGCATACTCAACAGATTCAAGGACACTCCTTAAACTTGTGATGCGTGTCTCTGATTCTGCTCAAACGATCTGTGATGTCTTCATAATCATCCAGGGTATGTATCACAGGACAGTAATTAATAAAAAGTTACTGCAACATACATCACAAGTGGAATAAGTGTTGAATTCATAAAAATACATTAAATCAGCTCAGAGTATGATTTTCTTTCTAATTACTTGTGTTGTCTTGTCTTGTTATATATATATATACATATATATATGTGTGTGTGTGTGTGTGTGTGTGTGTATCCTGGATGATCATGGAGACATCACAAGTTGTTGAATCAGTGACATACTCTAAAAGTAAAACTGGTCTAGAGGATTACTGGCAGGTGCAATAATAACATTTGTGTTATGTAAAGTAAAAAATGTAGATGCAATTATTTCTAATATTTATTTTTGTCAGGTGTATTAGTTCTAGGATGAGACTTTGCATACATTACATACCACATAAAGTATATATGGGGACCTTTAAGCAGCGTTTCTCTCTCAGGGTGAAAACATTTAATCAATAAATTGATGAATTAAACGAATGGATTGGACCACGTGGAGGAAAGAAACGAACCGGATGTTGTCGAACTCACCCTCGACCAGATCCATGTAAACAAGGAAAGCCGCGTGCACCTGAGCGCTGTCCCCGACCTCCAGAGCCTTGATCTGCCGATACTAAAACATACAAGACACGTGGTTACGACTATTTCCGGCCGCAGAACCTCGGGCTCGCGGGACCCGATCCCCCCTCACTGACCGCCGGGTGCTGCAGGATCCAGTTCGGAGCCGCCGATCCGGACATTGGAACCACGTCAACGCCACCGGGGCGAACGCGCGAGCTCACGTCACGACGTGTGACAGCCCTGCTCGCGGGGAATTGCCGCGCGCGTCACCGCGTAAAATGTCCGGGTGGAAAATCGGGTCCACATTGTTCGTGTTCCGCGAGAGGAGACAAGCCTCAAGGACTGCACTGATATTCCCATATAATATAATTAATATAATCACATAATCATATAATTAGCCATACAGTACATTATTTCACCATATTAATAAACTAAACGCAAATAAATCAATTTAGCATAATTGCTCATTGGTTGTTCACAGATACAGGAAAGCCCATGCTATCTGGTGAACACTGGGCAGAAAGTTCTTACAATGCTCATGAAATGGAAATTTGGCAATTTGAACATCAGCACCGTTTCCATAGCGACTGACGACAGATATCATGTGCTGATGAAGACCATGGGATCTGGAGTGAAAGATGCAGAGTGACAGCTAAAGGAGGTCACCCGGAGGTCAGATAGTCAACAATGGGCGTTAAAGCGTTAACTGCAGTGTGTGTGCGTGTGTGTGTGTGTGTGTTGGCATGTGTGTGTGAGTCTCTCTCTCTCTCTCTCTCTCTCTCTCTCTCCCTCCCTCTGTCTCACTCTCTGGCTCCTCTCTTGGCTGCGTTGTCGTGAGGCTCCAGCAGAGACATCAAGGTGCCCTGCTCTGGAAAAATGTCTCCTGGCTTCGTTGGATTCAGATTGACCATTGTGATCCTAGCAGGAGAGCTCCTCCTTCACGCCGGCGCAGACGAGCCGCCGGCCGATCGCCTCCAGCATCCGGACGAGCAGGAGTCCTCCCTGCTCAGGCCCACGCTGCTCATCACCATACTGGCACGCAACATGCAGCACAGCCTGCCGTACTTCCTAGGATGCATTGACAGGCTGGACTATCCAAAGGACAGAATTTCCCTCTGGTGAGATCTCATTCATTCATTCATTCATTCATTCATTCATTCATTCATTCAAAAAAAAGATCAATAATTTAAACATGTGACAATACATTCCTCAGAATATATAGATTTAAGTTATAAGCTTAAATGCTGATTTGATTTATAGACCCAACACTAAACTGAAGAGATTATCGATGAATATGAAGATTTATTTCACCCTTTTAATAGTCCTGCGTCAAACGTTTTGCATTTTACTATTATCCAGCAAGCTTATCATTCTCAGAGAAAGAGAGAAAGAAAAGGAAGCAGTGGAACTCACCACAGTGTTGAGCAATGTTGACTTGTGACCTCAGGGCAGCCTCGGACCACAGTGAGGACGACAGCACCGCCCTGCTCCAGGAGTGGCTCCGTGGGGTTCGGCACCTGTACCACTCGGTGGAGTGGAGACCCATGGAGCACGCCAGGTGAACCCCCGCCTTCAAATACAAGCAGTAAAACCCACAGCTGCCCTCGTGTTGTCAAGTCTGTAACAATCCAAAAAAAATGATACAGAGGCAGCATTGAATTTTATTATTTATATATATATATATATATATATATATATAAGTATTTTTATCAGTAGTAGTAAACACAATGTTACTGTTACAACAATAAGACAATTATTTAATATACTATATATATATAGTAGGGCTGCAACTAAGAACTAATTAGATTTTTACTTTCAATTTGTTTGCATGATTATTTCATTTGGTCCTTTAGAATCTGATTATCAGTGTGATTTCTCTGATTTTAATTGATCTTTGAACATCCATCCATCCATCCATCCATTGTCTATCCCGCTTATTCCCTTTCGGGGTCGCAGGGGTCTGCTGGAGCCTATCCCAGCGCGTTAAGGCGAGAGGCAGGGATACACCCCAGATGGTCGCCAGCCAATCGTGGGGCACACACACCATTCACACACCATTCACTCTCACACTCACACCTATGGGCAATTTAGAGTTTACCAATTAACCTGAGCATGTTTTTTGTATTGTGGGAGGAAACCGGAGTACCCGGGGAAAACCCACGCAGACACGGGGAGAACATGCAAACTCCACACAGAAAGGCCCCAGACCCAGGCCCAAGGCGGTCTTGAACCTGCGACCTTCTTGCTGTGAGGCAACAGTGCTACCCACCGCACCACCGTGTCATCTTTGAACATGTATCTTAATAATGTTTTAACTTTGCATTGCGGATAATTAGCTTAGTAAGCTTATTTCAATATGTTTTTTATTTATCTTATTTATACCAATTATTTTAGTCGCCTCACATGATATCAATTTATTTTGATATATAAGCTTTTTGTGGTTGTAGAGATATTCCATATTTATCATTATTTATAGCAAAAAAACTGAAAAAAAAATAATCCTGGGTCTTGCCTAAAACGAATGAGTGGTACTAAATCTGATGCTATCTTTAAAAAAAGTAGGCGTTTCTTTTTCACTCAGCCCCCATGCAGATGAGGAGGGTCCGAAGCACTGGCCTGAGTCTCGGGTCATGCACGTGATGAAACTGAGGCAGGCTGCACTCAGGGCTGCCAGACAGCTCTGGGCTGACTATATATTGGTGAGATGTCGCCTTCCACCAGAGCCATTCCATCCATTCCATCCATTCCATAGCCTGCAGGGTGACGTTGGGTGTTCATGTCTAACTTTTGTTCCTTTTCGAGTTCGTGGACAGCGACAACCTGCTGACAAACCGCCAGGTGCTGACTCACATGATGGCCGAGAACCTGACAATCGTGGCGCCCATGTTGGAGTCGAGAAGCCTTTATTCCAACTTCTGGTGTGGCGTGACCCCTCAGGTAGCGTTCCAAACACAACACGGCGGGTGGTGGGTGAAAACCGGGTTGAGAGTGATTGTTTATAGCTACTTGACACCCAAACAGGGCTACTACAGACGGACCCCGGAGTATATTCCCATTCGCAAATGGGAGCGGCGTGGCTGTTTCGCGGTTCCCATGGTGCACTCCACCTACCTGCTGGACCTGAGGCGCAGCGCCAGCCAGGATTTGGCCTTCCACCCGCCCCACAACCAGTACCCTTATGATACAGATGACATCATGGCTTTTGCTTTCTCAGCACGGCAAGCGGGTCAGAACACGCTAGTACTTTGTGCATGAAGTGTTTTGATGTCAGGAAGCAAATTAAGTTAAGTAATGAACTAACTACCTAATTATAGAACAATTACAGAATAAGCGTGCATCTCCCTACTTAATGGCAAAGTCAATTAACTGTATAATGCTTTCATTTGATTCCATACTGTGTAAAAGAATGAGCAGATTTTTTTTTCACCAAGAGAGGATTCATTTGCTCTGCTCCAGGGGTTCAGATGCATGTGTGCAACAGGAACCATTATGGATATTTACCAGTGCCGCTCGAACAGCATCAGACCCTGGAGGAAGAAGAGGAGAGCTTTGCCCACACGCTAACAGAGGCACTGAGTAAGCACGGCGCATTCAACAGAGCCACTACTATCCTCCTCAGCTCGTCTTTGTGAGCGTATTTTAGCTCTCACCCCCCCGAGAGATGTCACACTCCACTGTCAAAGCCCGCTGCCTCTTCATTTCACGTTTCCGTTTCGGGCAGGCGCTGTTTTAGAATTTCTGAATTTACACATAGGCCACTGTAGATGTTGAAACGGTTCTAAGAAATTCCATTGAAACTAAAAGGCCGTGCACGAGATGGTTTCATGTGCACTTTCTCTGCAGTTCTCCACACCATGGAGCCTTCACAGCACGTGCACACTACGCCTAAAGAACCAGGAAAGATAGGGTTTGATGAGGTACTAATTCATCTTTAATAACTTAGGGAAATATTTTTCCAGCATGTTAGTGCAGTTTCAAGAGTCTTGGATTTGACCCAAGCTCCTCCGCTTCCAGATCTTTCTGATCAACCTGAAGCGCCGAGCAGACCGTAGGGAGAGGATGTTGAGCTCTCTGGTCGTCCTCGGCATCAACGCCACGCTGACAGAGGCGGTGGATGGCAAGTATGAACTCCACAAACATTTTCCATTTTTCCTGCTGTAAATGACAATAAATATGGAAATATCTCACAAAGGTTATGTATTCACACCTGGTAGGGTTACGGTTAGGGTTAATTTATGTTATTGTGACAGAGCAAATATAGCTAGAATATTGCAGAAAATATACATGTATGTATATAACATTCTGTTTTATATTACCCAATTGACCCAAATTGGGAAAAGAATGACTTAAGCCAAATTATCTGCAATACATATGTAAGTATATATAAGTATATAAGTTCAAAGATCAATTATTTGTCCATTACAAATATGTTAAACAAATATTCTGTAAGATGTTTGAAAAGGAGGTTCTGTGGAGTCCATGTCTCAAGGGGGGGGGGCATTACAGTTTCAGGCAGAGGGTTTTAATGCTGTAGTTGATCAGTGTGTATTTTGCCTGCAGGGCCTTGAACTCCTCCCAGCTGCAGGCCATGGGCATCGACATGCTGCCCGGGTACAGAGACCCGTACTCGGACCGCGTGCTGACCCGGGGGGAGATCGGCTGCTTCCTCAGCCACCACAACGTCTGGAAACAGGTACGGCCTTTAGATCCGCAACGCGGGGTGGCCCGGAGAGGTCACGCTGTCATGCATCGCCCTCTAGATGGTGCAGCGGGAACTGCAGCAGGCGCTTGTGCTGGAGGACGACGTGAGATTCGAGCCCAGGTTTTGCAGGCGGCTTGTGGCCCTCATGGGGAATGTACAGAGACTGGGACTTGACTGGGATCTCATGTAAGTGAATTTCAACATTTGGGGTATATAAGATTGTTTTTTTTTTTTACTCAAAGTATCTCAGACTCTTCGCCTGTCTGTGTCCCTGAAGCTACGTCGGCCGTAAGCGGCTGCAGGCGGAGGAGCCGGAGCGCTGGGTGGAGGGATTCACCGACCTGGTACATCCAGGCTACTCCTACTGGACTTTAGGTTACGTGTTGTCGCTTCAAGGGGCCAAGAAGCTGCTGCGTGCAGATCCCCTCGATAAAATGCTGCCTGTTGACGAGTACCTACCCATCATGTTCAACAAGCACCCCAAGTGAGTCCCGGCATCACACCCGTGTGTTGGTTTACGCTATATTTCCAAAAGTAGTGCAATGCACAAAGCAGGTTCCATAAAGACGGATGGCAGAGTCCGGTGTGGTTGACCTCAAACTGAAAGATAGAACGCCTTTAGGATGAATTAGAACAGAGTCTAAGAGCCAGACCTCCTAGTTCAACATCAGTGTGTGACCTCACAAATGCACTTCTGGAATAAAGGTCAAAAACTCTCACGAACCTTTTGTACTACATGAGTTCACTCATACGTGAGTCAACTCACTTTTGGGTGTGTGTTGGCAAACAGACTTAAGTGCTATTAGGTGATTTTTTTTGCGTTTCGTGAGTCTCCATCGTTGCTGTGCATCACTTTCAGAGTGGAGTACATGCAGCATTTTGAGCGCAGGGACCTGAGGGCGTTCTCGGTGGAGCCGCTGCTGCTCTTCCCCACCCACTACACCGGCGAGCCCGGCTACTTCAGCGACACGGAGACGTCGACCATCTGGGACGATGAGGCCGTGGAAACGGACTGGGACCGGGACGCCGCGGGACAGCGGTGCGAGCGGGAGGCCGCGGAGACCGGGGTCACGCCTCTGGCCCTCCGCGGCGAGCTGCCCCCCCTCCCCGCCAGCGGCAACGCCGATGAACTGTGAGGAACCGTTTCGAAACATATGCTGCAGCCCCCGTTCCTCACCCCTTCCACCTGAAAAAGTGCCGAATTTAATGGTTCATTTGATTCCATTGATTCCTATAGGGAGCATGCAGCATAGAGGCATAAAACAGAAGGATGAACGTCTGATCGCTTATCTAAGCACTAATCATGGCAGTTGATGCATGTGTTTAGGTGCAAATGTTTAATTAAATTAGCACCAGTTCACCAATAGTGTGTTATTATCTACAGGTGAGTAATACAGGTACAGGTGTATTACTGCTATCCTGACAAACAAGATAATTTCCTATACATTTGGCTATTTCCAAAACACTTGTTCTTGTTTTAATGAAACTTCAACATATTTTAATGTTATAAGAAGTTCCTTTAAAAAATGGAACAATTTGGTATGAGAGAAATCTCGATGAGGGAAATAATAGAATATATTATGTAAAAAGTGTCATTAAGACTGGATACTGGGCAAAGTTTTGTCATGTTGGCAGCAATAATATATCGCAGTGGGAAGTGAATGCATGACAGGGAATCTACTATTTTGAATATCTGGTGGAAAAAAAAAATCTGAAGAGACAATCCTAAAATGGAGACCTTAATCAAACTCAAATATATATATAGATTTGTATATATATAAAAAAAAACCTCACAAAACGATAAACACAGCGACCAACTTAAGGATTTTTATTTTTAAAAAAGCACTGGTATTTTCATGTCAAGCAAACAATGGAACCATTTAATATTAGTACTGTTCCATATCACAAAATGAGTTATGAAAAGAATAATTAAACCACACAAATGATACGTTTTTTTTTGTAATAAATTAATCGGCATAACAAAAGAAATAAAACATGCTTGTACTTCGGTGTTGCACAGGAAATATTGAAACTCCCAATGCTCAAAATTTAAGACACCTGAGAATATAAATATCAAAACAGCTTGTTGCAGCAATTATTTAGTTCCACAGTTCCTCCTATTTTCCTCAACTAAAGCTTTGATAAGAGGATTAAAAAATTACATTAATGTAAAAATTAGGCATCAATTTTAAAAACATCCATTTCTGTACAATGTACATATCTGAATTAGTGTGGTGACAAGAGGAATTATCGCCTTTTAATTTTTCTCAGCAAGGCAGCGCATTAAAAATCAAATCCAAAGTGGATAATGCTCGTCTGTCATCAAGCCACATTCAGTGATATGAACAAATAGATTTGGACTGAGCTATTTCAATCGATATCTGCAGTGAAGTGACGACCTACAGGTATTTTCTGCTTTACATTATAACAATCCTTTTAAGCCCCCGTCCCATTCAGCAGCGAATCTTTCCCTTGGTGACAGACACCTGCTGGACTTAAAGGACTCGGGCTGTTGGTGCAAGATTTATCCAGTAGATTCATTATCGTCTATTAACAACAGAACTTCATTGAGGCAGGGGAAAGGAATTCTCCTGTTACACAGGTAGCAGTGATGTTGCATAAAGACAAGATAAGGACAAGGGTACATAACAGACCATCTAGGTGCAGCTGATAATTACATATTTCTGAAATCCGAGGCTCAATGGCTTTATAAGAATTTCTGAAAAGACAGGTTGGATGGATTTTGTACAGACACCGTGGGAAAGGGAAAAAAACAAATCTATGTTCTTATTGTGATATTATAGCTTAGAGAGAGAGAGAGAGAGAGAGAGGATGGAAGGAAATGTTTCCACTTGAAAAAGACAAAAAAAAAAAAGTAGAAAACAGGAACATCGTGTGTGTGAGTTAATTTGTTGAACAGTCCGTGTGTTCCAGGTCACTGCCAGCAGCGACCCAAAACTGATTGAACCTCCGGAGAGGAACCGGCGGGAATTCCGAACGCGTTGCATTCACGCTGATGAATACGGCTCCCGTTAAAATAAACAGAGAGAGAAAGCATATGAAGATGGACTACTGGTGGTGTGACATAGAAACGAGGACGACGTCCCCTTCGATCTTGGTGTGGGTGCCACAAATGTCGACAAAGAGGTGTGAACAGCAACGAATCTGTGTTCTGTCTGGGGGGGGGGGAGAAAAAAAACGACACAAACAGAAGATGGCCTGGATGACTAAGCAAAACACTAAAAAAAAAATCAACAAAGAAATAAACTACATCAAATCAACAACTAGCCAGTTCTTTTATCACACGTTTTCTAAAGTACTTGGACAAAAAGGCAGTTTTACAAACCATTGGTTATCAACACAACGCAAAGTTCCACAGTCCTCGCTTGGAGAAGCATAGTTAACAGTGCAAGCCGTTACACTATTTAGCCAAATACACCTGTAAGAAAAAGTGCCTTATTGCATAATGAGTATCTGTAATGAGACCACAAGAGGCCATATATATACCTATACAATGATCCAACTGTAAACATGGTGCAAAGTAGTTATGACATAGTTTAAGGCTTTCAGAGTTTCCTGAAGAAGTGTTGTTCACTGAGATAAAGGAATATGTCCATGAGCTGGACAAACAGTGTGGAAACAAGAACAAAAAAAAAAAAAAAGATTCAACCTCTCAGACCTGGATACTGTATGCACTCGAATAGATTTTTTTTCAAAATAGCTAAATTACTTGAGGTTTGCTTGATTAAGATGTTATCTTTTTGGACTGATTCCTACTGAAACACATGACTTTTTTTTTTTCTTTTTACAAAATAGGAATATTTGGGTGCCAGATTTCTAGAAACCTTCAACCAAGATAGTTAAAAAAAAAACAAGTGACATATTTATTATAGTGGACATTTTGATTTCCGACAAAGGTGTAACTAATAAACATTGTTTTTTCCAGGAGTGACAGCGGCCTGATATTGTGCATGTTGGTTCAATGGCGCGCTGACATAGAACACAGCCGTCCTTAATGCAATTAGAAACACTTGTTTTTCCTGCTACAAGATGTCAAAAATGTCCACTAAAATAGAGGTCCACTTGTATTCGCATTCACGAATAGCTGGACGATATTTTTCACCCATTATGTCCCTCCCCCACTCCCCGAAAAATTGGATGATATTATCGGAATTAATGTTTTATTACTCAGCACTATCACGTGAACTCCGACATGTAGGCCTGGTTTATTATGCTGCTGAAACTGTAAATGATCAAATGTGCTGTCGCCAGGTCCCGCGACCCTGAAGAGCGAGTGAGCGTCTTTACGTTGAAGGCGGTAGGCTGAAAATCAAGCTCATTTCTTTTTTTTTTTTTTTATTTTTAAACCTCCCTCAGTTTCCCCCCTCCCCCCCAAAAAAATATTTTCACTATCGTCGCATACACACGTTTCCAAGTTCTGTCGCTAACAAAAAAAAACAAAGATTTAAAAGAACATACACACTGACACTCACAGGCAATGCCATCCTATCAAGCGTATAGTCACCCCTAATATAAGGACTACAGTTCATCACATTACAGTTCAATTCCATTCGAAATTGAATTGTAATGCTACCAGCGGCATGTATTAATTCTGCTGCTAGTAGCGTCACGATTTGTTTCTACATTAAAAGCTTAAAGCTTATATACATTTGCATCAGTATTAGACATAATACTACTGTGTATTATGTGTCAGCATTTCATGGGTGATAACTGATTTAGACTTAAGGATGGCGTGCAAACAGCTCTTCTACAGTGAAGCTTGATCCACTTTCTGGCAAAATGAATATTTGATCTATTTATACTGGTTATACAAGAAAAATATTGACAAATATCGCCTCAATGATGTTCACTTATGCACTAAGAAATGGAGGAATGTGTCACCACTAAAACTTGAATATGGAATCTGCAAAGCTAAAAAGAAAAAAAAAACAACAAAGAAAGCTAAAAAAAAAAAGCTTCTAGTTACTGCCTCGCTACCTAACATCACAATATTGTGCTACTCATGGTAAATAAATGGTAATCAACAACAATCTACAAATTAACCACAAGAAAACTGAGGAGTTTTGGCTGATGATAGATGTGCTGATTTTTTTTTTTTTTTTTTTTACAGAAAACGTGAAAAATCCCTGCAATTTGTGAAAGTGTTTTCAGTTTTGAGAACACGAGGTTATGTATTAGGGTTGGGTTTATTTTAATAAGTCAAATATGTTTATCGATTCCAACTGTTTGACTTCTGAGAAAGAAAAGAAACAAAATTGGTTTTGGTTATAACGGTAAAAGAAATATATTAACGTTCCCTGCAGTGTCATTTAAAAGAAGAACTTTTTAGCTTTTATGCTTTTACCTTAAATGCGTGGTTCTATTAAGCCTTATTTCAAATCAATATCAAGGACTTATTTTTTATTTAGGACAACATTGATTTTACTTCTTTTTTATTTGGTTTGTCAGGTATTTAATTCAACAGATTTACCAAATAGAGACATCTGGTACTGCACAATTATACAGTTGGGTAGTAAATTCTACCGCCTTTATATTCCGTTGATTGGATTACTTGATGCGGCGCTTGTCTTTCACCGCATTATTACAGTTTTTTTTTTTGTGAAGCCGCAAAGCGCCAGCGTGTGACTGGCGACACGTCCAAACCTCACATTCAGGAATCAGCAAGTGGAATCAGAAAAGCACATTTCTCATCTTATGGATCCGATTCGGCACCGGCTCTCCAAACCCAACCCTAGTTATGTTGAGAAAGTGGGTAGTGGTCACATGACTCATCTGCGTGGATGGAGGGATGAGGCTTCTTCTCCCTCACATCCATTTGTGTGTGTGTGTGTGTAGGCTTGAGTGTGTGTGTGTATGTGCACATAGTATAGTACAACACAGCAATGCTAAATCCTAATCAGTGGATCTGATTGTAGCTGGTTAACTTGAAACCACTGTGACCTCCTGTGCTCCTGCTGACTCCCAAGTAACCAACCTGCCTCCTTCCAAAAAGAAAAAAACAAAAAAAAAAAACACCCAACCACCTTAATGGTGTATGGCTGGGGTAGGGGAAGAGGCGGCGCCCTTCCCGCGTCCCAACATGGAAGGCTGGAAGTCGGGGTGGCGGCGGGCGTGCTTGATCAGGTGGTCGCTGCGCATGAAGCGCTTGTCGCACAGCGGGCACAGGAAGCGTTTCTCCCCGGTGTGGGTGCGGGTGTGGCGGGCCAGTTCGTCGGAGCGGGCGAACTTCTTCTCGCAGTCGGGCCAGGTGCACGGGAAGGGCCTCTCACCTGCAGCACGGAGACAGTGTGCATGTGTGGGGGGAAAATCAACAAACATGGAGGCACATTGGTATCACAAGAGGTAACGAGAAGCAGAAAAATCATTACATCTGAGAGGCTGAAATCAGCCAGTGTGATAGTCAAAATAGGTACAGATCTACTTTTGCATTATTCCAGTTATGACTAATCATTTCACTACTTATTTGTGCAACTGTATGCATGCAACAGCTGTGCATCTTGTATCAGAAATTTGTATAATAAAAAAACTGTTCCAATAACAAAAGTAACTTATTTTTATTATTTTAAAAGAATGTGGTTTTATAGTAAAAAAATAAACAATTGCCCCTTAAAGCCAATGTAATAATTGTCTTAAACAGAAGTGAGGGACAGAAAATGGTTTTGATTGCTGTGGGATATGTGACCGCAGCCCTACAGCAAACCTCAGATGGAGCTCAGCGCGTTAAACGCCGATTTAGTGGCACAAATCCACCGCCTCCATTTACATGGACGCAGCAGCGGGCTTTTACGCACACTCCAAATTAAACGTGACGAAACGTATCTGGGGGTTTGGAAGGCGCAGATTAGGGTTTGCTAATCTACTACTAGCCTTAATCTGCCGCGGGCGACACGAGTCAAATCGGGATAAGCGAGTAGGATGCTCGGTGCCATTTTCAAGATCACGAAGCCAGGCCACGTTGTTGTTGCAGAACTCTTTGTGGGCGTTCCCAGTTCCTTTGAGCCGTTTCCTGCCCTTAATCCGTTTGCGCCTGCTCAAATGACCCCCCGAACGCGCCAGTTACCCCCCACCCGTCCCCACCCCCGCCTCCTCCTCATTTTGCGAATAAATAACGATCCAAAGCAAAAATTTACCCGATCGTTTTAGAAGAATTTATTTCTAGCACATCTAGCAATGTGCTAGCAACAGGCGTTAACATGGAGGTGTTATTTAACGCGATATTTTTGAGGCTGTATTTTCTCTGCAAGCGCCCCACCCCCTCCATCCAAAAAAAAAAAAACGTCATAAAAATGTGACGCGATGACACATGAGGGGGTAACGCATCCAACATCGGACGCGCCTCCCTTAAACACACACGTCGTCCGCTTCGCTTCTCGTCTGTTTTATCAATAATTTACACCTCGCAGACAATAAAGCGCAGAACTCTCCAGTGGGAGAGAAACGAGAAAACTACATCCACTATCTGAAAAAAATGGAGAGGGGGAAAGAACCGTAAAGCACTGACTGCTGCCATCAGCTGGATGGTCCGTGTCCGACAATGGACTCCCCTTCAGTCTCTCGACGTTAAGGTTTCATCTTACGTTCATTTCATATGCAAATCCGTCGAGAGGAAGACCTTCGTCACCGGTTTTAACGTCCAGCCCAGTTCTTTTGTTAGTTTACTTCTTTGTAAGAGTCTAAAGGGGAGTTCTGTCTTTTCCTTCTTTGTTTGACGCGCGTTACCGGAGCAAAAATAGCGTAACACCCCCCCCCCAAAAAAAAGTACAAAAGAACCGTATTTACAGAGAATAATATATATTATAACCACATGGGCAGTGACTGCGTGAAGTGAAGCAAAAGTTGTGTACACATTCAGTAGCCGCGCGCGTGTGTGTGTGTGTGTGTGTGTGCTGACAGGATCCAGCACGTACCTGTGTGTGTCCGGATGTGCGCCTTCAGGTGGGACGATTTTCCGTAAACTCTGTCGCATCCGTTAAACGTGCACTGATGTCGCTTCACCGGGGACCGCGGGGCCCCCCCTCCGCCTCCTCCCCCCCTCAACTGCTGCTGCTGCTGTCCCGGGACCGGGGTGGCGGAGGGGGTCATGGTAGGGGTGGTGGGGTCGGACAACGTGGTGTACCCGCTCTCGCCGCCGCACGAGGAGTTGCTGCTCTCGGAGTAGGCCGACATCGGGCGGAACTTGCCGTGCAGGTCGGTGAGGATCCCGGCCACCGCCATCATGTTCGCCCCCTCCAGCCGCAGAGTGTCCCGCACCTCCCTGTCCTCGCTCGACCCGTCGGGCTCCCCGGGGAGCAGGCCCACCATGGCCGACTGGCTGGCGGGGGCGACCGGGGTGGGTCTGTGCAGCACTGGGCCGCTCGATATCGACACCAGACACTCGGCAGCGAAATAATCAGATGAAGCAGTCAACGACATCGTTATCTGTGTAGTTAGGAGTTAGTTTAGCCTTAAAACAACGAGGAGAGGAGGGGGGAGAAAGAAAATCCGCCAGGAGGGGCTACTCGACTGATCCAGACCTCGTTTTCATCAAACTCGACGACGCAAGCGTTCCCAGCTGAGCCTTGTTACCGCCATACAGCGCGCCAACAGTTCCAGAATGTCGACAAAAGCACCGTAAAAGCCCGGTTCGGGTGTAATAATGTGCTAAAACCGAGCCAATACCTCCAGCCCAACATGCGTGCCCCTCAATGTCTGACGGTTCATTGTGTCTGAGCCTCGGAGAAGCCGGTCAAACCTACGCCCCCTGGCCCGGACTAAAGGTGCGTTCAGGGTCTGTCGGTTCAAATACATCCGTCTGTCGGTTTATATATAATAAATAATTATTATAGCAATGAAAAAACAATACAAGTAAATGCTGTTAGTGACCTCAGAATGTTGAAGATTATGAAGTTGATTGTAAGATTAGATTTAGACTTTACTTCGTAGTAAAGAAGTAAAGAATGAAAATGCTTAGGGGAAATGCATTATGCGATGCTCATTATGCAGCTGCATTGTATTATATTGTTTTTTTTCATCACTTTATTGTTGTCAATGTGGAGTCAATTTAAATATATTTTCTGTTAAACTTATTAGTTAAACTAGCACTGCATCACAATAAATTAATGTATAATATGTTATAATAATACTACTACTAATAATAATCTGTTTATTTATATAGTTTTCCAGACAAAGTGCACAGTTTTTTTTTAAAAATAACACTTACTGAAATAGATTATTATTATGCAATATAATGTAATATAGTGAGAGTAGTGAGATAAATGTGCCAAATTAATTTTTACTTAGTTATAGGACTATATGAGTATTTTGTATAAGCAAGTATATATATATATATATATATATATATATATATATATATATATATATATATATATATATATATATATATATATATATATATATATATATATATATATATATATATATATATATATATATATATATGGGGTTGTATCTCACTTTGTATCCATTTTGATTTGCTTGTGTCCAAATGAGAATTAAACCACTTTATACTTCATATGTTTTGTTCCCACGTTTTGTGTGTGTCGCGAACGCACCCTGAACTAGCAGCACGCAGCGACTGACGTCGCAGCTCGGGCGTGGACCGCGGCGGCGGGTGCATCGTGGAAAGTAGGTGGCAGGCACTGCAGCTTGGGTAATGATGGTGGTGGTGGTGGGGGTGAGGATGAAAGGCGTGTTGGGTAATTTAGTCTCGGCACGGTCACAAGCCGAACGTGGCTGAGCGACTGGAGCTTCTATTTCTTTTTAATTTGGGCCAATATCATTCTATAAATGGCCATCACCACCCCCCCCCCCCGCCCCCCATCCCTGTTTTTTTTTAAGCACAACTTTTTCCCCAACTGCGATTATCCAAGACGCAGACACTAGATGTCTCTCTTCTCTCTGCACTCGCCTCTCTCTATCTCTCTCACCAAGTTTCTCCTTCTCAGATAAGTTTATTACTCAGCTTTCAACAGATTAAAGCCCACATTGGTTTTGTGGCTTATTGATCATGGTCATATTGAAAGTGTGTAAGCCATTTCCTCAAATAACCACCAAGCAAATACACATGGGTGCAATAACAGAAACACTTATTAGTTTGCTTGCTATTGTATCTTCTTGTTATTCTGCCCCCCCCCCCTTTCTTAATGACAGAGAACCTGTCAGATATTTGTGTCTGGAGTACACTACACTCAATATTCCATATGTGGCTCACGTCTAATGTCAGTCAAAGTGAATGGGGGTAGGTTTGAGGAAAATGGGGCCCGGTGTTGTGACAAGTGATTGGCCTCGTGCATGTTTGTAGCTCCAGCCTGGAAGGTATTTCCTTATTGGTCGGTGTGTGAGCGGTGTGGGTCACCGTGGAAGCCCCCTGTACAAGCGTGGTCATTCAGTGGCTGCGAACAGTGCTCAGTTTTCATCCGGCTTGTATGTTGGAGGCTCAGAGGCGGACAGACCCGCAGTGACTCAGGGTTACTATGGCCGCGTCCTTGCTTAATTGTCTACACGTTACACTCATTTTTCTCCTGCTACATGGTGAGTTATGTTTTTTTTCTCCCCCCACCTCTCTCTCTTTTTTTTCCTTGTGCTGTGAGAACTATTCCTTATGTGTAATTTAATTTGCCATTGAAGAAAAGTTTAAATCTGTGACCGTGGCTGCTCAGAGTGAGAGTATGGCAGGTTTTCTTTTAGATAAGCTGTTCCTTTTTATGTCATCATGTGTACGATTCCTTCTTCTTTGCTTGACTTTCTGTGCAGTCGGCGACTGCTTTCAGACGGTGCCTGATGTCTGTGACTCAAACTGTTCTGGTGAGAATTCTGTTTGTCACTTTTTGTGCACATGAAATCTGCAAATCTGCAGAATGCCACTTTAATCATGATGTTTTGTTTGCCCCTTGCAAAACAAGCAATTTAGTACATTACAAGAACTTTCTTGATGATACCAATATTGTTATTTTTTTTACATATATGTAGATTTTCCTACCTCTGACCTGTCCTATCAGAGAGGGACGAGATACACATACAGGTACAGCACAACCGTCAGCACCAGCCTGCACGGCTCCAACTCTGGCAGGAACGGGCTGGCTCTGGACTGCGTGGTGGATATCCACGTTGTTTCCAAGTGTCATCTTACGATGCAGGTCGGCTTTCATGGAATTCTACTTGAAAGATAGAGAGAAAAGTGCAACCTGGAAGAAGTCCTGCAAAGCTTATATTATTATTATTATTTTTTTTGTGTCATACAGATCAGGAATCCACAGATAAAGCGTCTTTCCCCTCAGAAGGAACACTCTGTGCAGCGCCTGAAAAGCTTGAGGTGAAATACACTAGATTTGTTGGTGAAGTTGTTTTTTTTTTTTTTTAACATTTTGCAAACCTGTTTATTCGGGTGCAGCCCAGTGTTTTTTTTTCCCCCTATGAATGTGATTCTCTGTTCAGATGCCTCGCTTGTCTGCGTCCCCGGGTCTCAGGGGGGGGGGGAGGACGCTCATCTGGTGTTTTTGTTTCCCAGGGAGTCGCTGGAGAGAACGCGCCTCAAGTTCTCCCTCCGGGGAGGAAAGGTCACGGCCCTCTGTCTCCAGGAGGGGGAGCAGGTGTGGGCCCTCAACATTAAAAGGGCTCTTCTGAGCATGCTCCAGACCTCCCGCACGGTCTCCAAACAGGAACAAGTAAAGGAGGTGAGGATTGATTGGCCCCTTAGTAATACATCTTCAGATTCACGTGGAGAGCTTTTGCACAGGTTGGTGCAAAACAGCCCAAACAGCAGCGGCGTCAGCAGCTACTTCTAGTCCGGCTGATGCCACGTTTACTTCTGTCGCCACCAATGACCGTCATTAACGGCGTCACGCCATAATAGAGCGTGTTCACACGGTGATTATGTGACTGTGCCGTAATGCCGCCTCCTCAGACAGACGTGTACGGGACGTGCAGCAGCAGGTACGAGCGGCGAGGGCCGCTGCTGCTGAAAGTCAGGGACCTGAAGCAGTGCTGGAGGTCCAGGCTGTCCAACCTGTGGCCCCAGTCAGCGGCTCTGGCCGAAGACACCGTGAGTTTACCCCCATGTTCTCACTGCAGAAACCATGTTTTTGGTGCCTTTAGTCCAACATTGAGTAGAATTATCTTATTTCATAATGAATTGTATTTTAAGTCGTTGCTTTATCTTGCTTTGGGTGAATTTGGTCTTCTTTTTTCATTAAAAAAATTTGAATAAAACCAAAATGGAAAAAGGAGAGGTAAGCATTGTTGATTAATTAGTTAATAGTTGATTGTTGTGTTAGAATTTCATCTCAATTATGTAGAACAAAGCATATTTGTCTACACGGGGTAAGGCTACTTTTTCAATTTGTACTAAAGTATTTATTATTTGTACCAATTTCTTCTAGTCTTTGTTTACAAAGACTGTCTTACAGTCTTTGTTCCACATCAGTATACATGTACAGGTTGAGTTGTATTTTTTTATTCCCTCAAACATTGAAATATAATAAATCAAATCCAAATCTAAACATTTTTATCCCTTAGGTCTCAGGAGGTTAAGAAAACAAGACTTATATTTTCTATATTAAATTGACTAAAATCAAGAAAAAAAACATGAAATAATATAAATTATCTGTCAGTGGAATGAGGTAATTCTTTTAAGTATTGGACCAAAAATCTTCACCTGGTTTGGATTAGAGTTGATAGATCATTTTGTTTTGTTTTAAGAATGCAAGACTAACATTTTCAGAAAAAACACTAAATTTGAAATAAGCTAAATTATCTGACAGTGGAATGACATAATTCTTTTTAGTATTTGACTACTTGGCCCTGTTACCATTTGTTAAACTTTGGTTTTTACTGATTCCTGTTTTTGTTTCTATGGTATCATATCAGATAAATAAAATAAGCAACGCTTTACGACAGGAGGTTGATTTCCCGCCTGTTTTGTCTGCAGTCGGTGCAGGCGGAGCTGCGCTGCGTCCAGCGCTCCGGCTCCACGCTCATGGAGGAGGTCAACTGTACTGAAGTCGTTTCCATGGCGACGTGGTCCCGCACCGCGGGGCTGGTGAGGACCCAGACCGCGTCGAGCCTGCTGCTGCTCCGAGCCCAGCCGGGGACGCCTCCGGGAGCGGGTGAGGAGCGAGGAGACGCTGCCGAATTCCTTTTCCGTCTTTTCCTTTTTTCTAACGTTTCGCTTTCCCCGCGTTTCCACTGCAGATTTCTCGGTTTTCGGCACGCCGGCGGACCTGCAGTTCGAGGACGAGGGGCCGGGAGAAGCCAGCCCGTCGCCACCTCAGCAAGCCGCAGCAACTGTCGCGATGCTGTGCAGCCTGACCTCCGACCCGCAGCTGGTAGGCCTCACACGCAACAGGTCCCACGCTTGGAGCCCCGTTCATCCGTATGAGGCACTCCATGTGCGCCCCAGCCCTCACCAGAGGTGCTGCAAAAGTGAAAAGATTCACTCTTAAGTAGCGCCGTACCTGCCAGACCACTGTTGGCCTGTTTGTAAGTCTTGGCTTGACTCCCCCCCCACTCTACCCCCCCCTGGGCTTTTGCTGTGTATGAGCCATCTATTTGAACGCGCCTCTTACAAACGGGTTCAGTCAAACACAACCCGGCAACCTCGGTCGAGGCCTGTTTACACGGGGGGGGGGGCAGTTTAAAAGGACGCCGCCGGGCGCTCTGTGATTTAAATGCTGCGTGGGGATCAGATGTGTGTCTGTGTTCTGTCCTGCTCCACAGGCGTCGCAGCACTTCCTCCAACTGGCCTTCCAGCTCAGAGGCCTGACTCTGCCTCAACTCAGGACGCTGTGGCGAGACGCCTCCTTCAAGTGCCGCAACGACTGGTCAGTGTTCCCCAGTGGTATACGTTTGGACTTGTCCCGATCCGTCTCCACGTGTTTCGGCCACACAGTCGCACACTTCTGCGCTATAGTTAATAAAAAATCCTGTGGTGTGCTACGATTAAATTGGATTAAAGCTGAAGGGACTCTTGTTTAAATGAGAAAACGACACAGACTCCGGCCAAATCAGCAAGTAAACTAAGGGCGGTCTGTGCAGGATAGCAGATAACTTAACTTAGTCCCTTCCTCAGGCCTGTGAGCATTGTCGACCACAGAATCCTTGTAGTGCACATTTCGACTCGTCAAGCACAGGTATTACGAATAAGCCCTAGGACTGTTTTTCAGTTTTCCTGCTAGGTGAATGATGATAAAGACAGAACGCTAAAAGCACAAAGTTTCTGTATGGAAACCTGCTATCTACAACATGCGAGGTAACCACAGAATCGATTTATGTCGCTGTTACAGGGCAAATACATCTAGGATATTGCTAAACAATGTCAAATAAGGTTTTACCACGGATTAAAAGTACCTACCGACAGAAGCTGATTGATCTGCAATTTAATGTTTAATAATCAATAAGATAAGAATTCAAAGACGATGGTGGATTGTTAAAGAAGATGACTATATCCTGTAAGATGTTTAAAAAGGAGATTATAAAGGACCCGATTTATTGATCACACAAAGAGCTCAGATCTCGTTTTTTGGCAGGCAGCCCCTGCTGGACGCGCTGCCCGCCTGTGGGTCTGAGAGCTGCGTCGTGCTGCTCGCCGACCTGATGAGGAACAGCGAGCTGGAGGAGGAGCAGGCCCACTCCCTCCTCGCCACCATATCGCTCGTCCCTCACCCGTCGCCACAGGTCGTCGACTCCATCAATGTAGGAACCTCCGGGGCGACGGTGGCACTTCTGTGTCCACTCACGACGGGATGTATTCGTGAAAAAGCGATGTAAAGCCCGGTTCTGCTTGTTTGACTTAGGCCTTAGCGGAAGTCCCCGGGCTGCGGCCCAAAGCCCTGCTGGCCGGGTCTGCTCTGGTCTACCGGCTGTGCCAGAAGTCCCCGTCCTGCCGGGACCTTCGTCCAGTACACGCCTTCATCCTGAGGCTGGAGGAAAGTCTCAGAGAGGGCTGCGACCCACAGGAACCCAGTCGAGTGAGAGAGGTGCGATAAACATGGTGGTCATTTAATATTATCCAACTTTTATATTCAATTAGGTGCAACTTTATTGATCACTTTTAAGAGTGGGGAGGGGGGGGGTTCCCGCAGGAAAATTCAAGATGTGTCCCATCACGTACAGCACTGTAGAGGAGCAATATGTAAAAAAAGAGAAAATGAAATAAATAATAAAACTAAAAAATAATCATTGTTATTGCTACCTGGTTATTTTAAAAATGCACATGATATGAGGTGGGTGAGTAGATTATTAGACCTGTAGTTATTGGAGGGAAAAAGTCCACACTTACATACTATGTATATATTATTATGTACAATATTATGTATTAAATATATATATGAGTATAAAATAAGCTATTTATTAGTAAGAATTGATCTGCAATTTAATGTTTAATAATAATAATAATATTATATATATGTATATATATATATATATATATGTATATATATATATATATGTATATATATATATATATGTATATATATATATATATATGTATATATATATATATATATATATATATATATATGTATATATATATATATGTATATATATATATATATATATATATGTGTGTGTGTGTGTGTGTGTGTTTACATCATTGTAGACAGCATTATCTATAGTTATAATTATTGTATGATTTTTTTTTCATACAATTTCATGTAAAAGATTCCTAATATTCCCTATGATAGACTGGTGACCTGTCTAGTGTTGTATCCCTGCGGGTGTAGAAAAATAAATGAAATGACTCCTGACACGTATCTACGTTGCCGTCCAACAGCTTTTCCACGCGCTGAAATCCGTGGGGAACGCAGGTCTGTCCGCGCCGGCCTTCGTTCCTCTGCTGAGCCGCTGCGCCCTCGCACGCTCGACCGCACCGGAGCTGCGACTCGCTGCCGTTCAGGCCTTCAGACGCTTCCCCTGCTCGGCCAACGTGAGTCGCCAGGCGCATAAGTCATCATTTGGACACAAGATCGGTGTCTAAATGAGGGGGGTAATTGCTTCACGATGAGCCTGACGCGGAGGTGAAGAGGTGAGGCCGGGTCCGACTGCAGTGACTGACGGCAGCTTCCTTCCCTCCAGAGGTCCGTGCTGTTGCAGCTGTACCGCTCCTCCCAGGAGGATCCGGAGGTCAGAGTGGCTGCATACCAGCAGCTCATGCACTGCCCCAACCAGGACGTGTTCAGAGCGGTGAAGACCACGCTGCGGACTGAGAGCTCCAGCCAAGGTCTGCTGACACTCTACGCTTCGTTTGATATAGTGTGTGTGTGTGTGTGTGTGTGTGTGTGTGTGTGTGTGTGTGTGTGTGTGCGGGCTAGGGCACCACCTCTTGAACATGCAAGACAAACTTATCCTAAGGGAGACAATAAAGGCTTATCTTATCTTATCTTATGTAAACAGCTGTGTTGATACTCTGGTCCACACATCCGCTCCTTCCAGGAAAAGTGTTCATCCACAGCGAATGGAGTAATGTAAAAACACTTCGCCTCAGCAGAGAATTGGAATTAGACGAAAGCGAGATATACACCACCTGCCGGCTCCATCGCTTTTAAAAACGCACCTGTCAAAGTCCAGAATTATTTTTGTTTAACTTTTAATATATAAAATCTCTTGTGTCTTTTTGGAGCCACATTTAGGCCCTAGGCCTTTTTTTCTGGTTTTACTGCTGTAAATAATAATTAGATAGAAGATCTCAACAAACTCAAAGGTTATGTAAGCATCAGAAATTATTTATGTTGCTGTGACAAAGCAAATATTGTGATAAATGCAGACAAAAATGCTTTATTTCAAATGTAAAACAAGACTAAACCGACCCAAATCAGGAGGGGAGGGCGTGAAGAGACTACAAATTAGACATGTTGCTTGACTAAACAGAAACCAGCCCAAAAATTCAAACATCAAAATTAAACCTACCAACGAATGAATCACTACTTTTTAAATCGGGGAAAGTCCAAAGCAAATAAAGGAATCTAATCCCAGTCTCCCCCTGCAGTCTCAAAGGAAACAAGAATGAGCTGTTGACTAAAGTGTACCAGATACACATGTGTACCTTTCGAGAGAATTCTTCTGATGAATGTTTCTTTAAGCTGTATTTCAGAAGCTTTTCGACTTTCTCGTGACTCGTCCCTGTGCTCTGCTGTTGTGCGTCTCCAGTGGGCTCATATGTGTGGAGTCACCTGACCGGCGTCCTGCGGAGCGAGGACCCCATGAAACGGGCCCTGATCGAGTCGCTGCCTGATGACATCATCAGCAGGGACTTTGAGGCGGAGTTTCTGAAGTACTCCTCGTATTCAGACTACACCGTCCGCTCAGGTCGCGACGGCGTCACCGTTCCAGCTATAACTACATCTGCTGTGTTCACATCCAGCTGAGGCTCACAGGTGCGTTTTTTTTTTTGTTTGTTTCTTTCAGGCGTGGGAATCACAAATGTGGAGACGTCTGTGGTTTTTTCCCCCAAATCCTTTCTCCCGAGCTCCGTCAACGTCAACCTGACGACGTATTTCCACGGCCGAGCCCACAACCTTCTGGAAGTGAGTCTGAGTTTCCCCTTTACTCATTTATCAAAATCAGCTCTGCACACGTCCGTTTTTTGTTTGTTTTGATTCCCTATCCATAGGTGGACGTTCGCGTCGAAAACGCCGAGCCACTCCTCAGGAGCGTTTTTGGGCCCCAGACCCCTGACTCGGAGGCCGACTCTGCCGCTCAAAGTCGGAAGCATCCACGGTCCAGAGAGGCGAAGAGGACAGGGAGGGAAACGCAGGACGGCCGCGGCGGGGGAAAGGAAACGTGTTCCACCACCTCCAGCAGCTACCTGAACCAGGCCAGGGCCATGGTGAGGGCCTTCACACAGCTGCTGTTTTACTACAGGGACAACGGCAGTGACGTGAACATGTAACATGTAAGCCGGGTCACGTAGGATCAGCCCAGACAAGGAAAGGTCAGGGAGGTCAGCGACAGGCGAGTAGCCATCTAGACCAATTCTGATCTCAGATTATGGCCAGTGTCAAACACTGATACTTAGAGTAAATGTTGGCCTGTACAACCAACATTTACTTTTATTGACAGAGTGCGTTGACAGTAAAAGCAACAAGGAAGATCATCTCTAACATACTAAATTAAAAGGAAGATTTTTTAAAAGTCAGATAAGAAGAGAAGTGACAAGATTTAAAACCCTGGGAATGGGTTGGAAAAATACCACAGACAAGATATCATAGTTATGATTATTTTATGTGTTTGTGAAAGGTAAGTACTTATTAATAAAGTGTGTCAGTGACAGTTAGTTGGAAAGATAAGAAAGTCAAAAACGTTTAAAAGTTACAGTTTAAAGAAGTATTCATCAGTTCTCTTAGAATGTACGTTGTGTGTTCGTGTGAGTTTCATGTCATTTAAAAGTCCATTTTTATCATTTTTCTGTGACACTTCTTCATGTTCTTTTACACCACATTTGAATCCAGTCTAAAAACCAGTATCAGATCTTATTTTCAAAAACTCCTTTTTAAACCGTTTACTCGAGTGCTGTTTTCTTCAAATCTTTATCTTTACTATATTTTCATTTTTTTTTCAAAACACTAATGAATTAACCTGTAATTGGCTCTTACATTTGCATTTGCTAACAAGTGAAGTTTTGCATTTCATTCATCGGTTTTCAGTTTTTCTTTATCCTCTGCAGCTGTTTGGGAGGAAGACCGCGCAGGAGAGCGTGCCGCGGTGTTGGGTTGGCGTGAAGGTGTTCGGCAACGAGCTCGGCGCGTTTACCTGTGACGACCTCCACGAGCGGCTCCACCAGCTGGCGCTGAGCGCGGCGGGGCTGGCCGTCAGACTGCTCAAGGTGTCGTCCCGTCGCCGTCGGCAGCGTGTGATCCCGCCTCCCTTCGTCTAACTAACCCCTCCCCCCCCCGCCGCTGTCTCCAGGGCAACGAGGTGGAGCTGCAGCACAGGGCCGTGCTGATGACCGAGGAGCTGGTCCTGCCGTCCCTGTCGGGTCTGCCCGTCAAGCTGGGCGTCAACGCCACGTCGCTGCTGTCGCTGCGTCTGAAGGGCAACGCCAACTACAGGGACACGTCTCACTTCTCCCTCAGCGGACACGTCAAACCCACGTAACCTCAACAACACACACACACACACACACACACAACGCCCCGGCCGGACACTTTGACGTGTGCTGCCTCCTGTGTTCTCAGCGCCTACGTGGGCCTGTCGGCCCGGATGGGGGTGGACGGCGCCCTGGGTCACGCGGCCGTGGACTGGACCGCCGAGCTGAGGAGCTCCACCGTCCTGGACGGCAGCGTGCAGCTGCAGGAGGGGCGGGATCTCAAGGTGACCCTGAACACACCAGAGGACGTCATGGACATCGTGTCTCTCAGGTAGGCGTGTGCTTCAGCCCATCTCATACACAACGGGCTGTTAATGCTGAGCAAACAGTGACATGATGTACAGAAGGAAGCAGCATTCAGAACCTCACTCTGTTTCCTCATTTCCTGCAGCTCTACTTTCCTATCAATAAAGGAAATAATGTCCAAAAATAATCATTAGAAAAAATAAGTTAATCATCTGTATTAGTGAGCATGGTACTATAAGTTATTACATGGGCAAAGATCAGTGTGTGTCTTATGCTCACATATCTATGTTCTTTAGTTTGATGGGGGGTTTTTTTGCAGGTTTGCAGTTTTTTTAAAGGCTGTTGTGTGTAGTTTGTAATTTTCCCGTGTTACCAGCTCCAGAGTGTTTCAACTCAGCGGCGACCACAGAGAGGAGATAAAGGGGCCAAAGAGTCGACTCCAGAAGACCACATGCACGCCAAAGACCTGTAAGCTTTTATGCACTGTGAAGGAGGAGGGGGGCATTAGGTCACCACATGATTCCCCGACGCGGCACCTGCACCGCTCATGCTTCTTTTTTCCTTACTTTATCTCACTTTGGGCCAATTTTGTTTCACTTGTGTCCTGTCTTTCCAATTGGGCAATAAACCGCTTTATATGTTTTGTTGCATCATTCATTATGACCTCAGCTTGATTGCCATTATTTCCAGTCCACATTTGGATGATATCAAGCTTTTTTTTTGGTAGTTATTGCAAAATCTGTGTAGTTCGGTGAATGTTTTCTGACTCCAGTTGGTTAAATTCTAACACGCTGACACCGATGATCCGGCGTTTTCCTCGCAGGGTCCAAATTGGTCGGCTGGCAGCTGTGCTCCAATGTGTCCTACCCGCTCGCCGCCCCCGCTGCCGGTGTATGGCTTCCCTTCTCCGGACCCGTCCAGCTGTCCCTCAGGCTGCTGAAGCTGGACAGAGGCCTCCACCAGTACCTGCTGGAGGCCGCCTACTCACTGCTGCCACAGGTACAGGAACTGTTAAGACCTGAGTGTGTGTTTGTGTGATGCCGGCCCAAATTTTACAAAACAAATATGGCCAAGTTTGGGCCAAAATGAGGCTAGTTAGCTTCCACTAATGATGGCATGGTTGTCATGGTTGTGTCAGGTGAGTTTTGCTACCTGGGTGTGTCCTCTTAGAATCACAGTAGCGTCACCCCTGTGTTTCCAGAGAGGCGCCTGGCTTCCCAGAGAGGCCTCCGTCCACCTCCTCCTGGCCACCCCCCAGGCCTCCGTCCCCAGGGACATGTCTCTAGACGTGGTCCTCAACCCTCGCCGGCTGCTGCTGAAGATCAGCCACCCTCTGAAAACCATCCTGATACAAGGTTAGTCCGGGTGGAACGTCACGAGCGAATTTTGTGTTTGAGACTAATGTTAAAAACTTGTTTTTTTTTCTTTTTAGGGCAACTGGAACAAGAGAGAAACGTAAAGGCAGGAAAACTGGAGCTCTCGATTGATGATTCTCTTTATTACATCATGGTGAGTGCTGCAGAATATTCCCGTTCCGGTTATTTTGACGGCGCCGACATATATTAATTAAAGTGTCCGTTCTAGGGTTTGATTGACACACAGACCCTCATGTCAGAGCAGAGGACGCGGTACCACTTTGAAGCCAAAATGGCCACTGACGCACCTCCCATGATCCTCTCTGCCAACGTCACCCGTGGCCTGGGCAGGAAGACCAGCTTCTCTGCCACTGTGAAGAATGTGTTCAGAGAAACAGCCTCGCTGTCCGGTACCGTATGGACCCATCATCTGTTAATCAGCTTTAATGTAGACAGAGGAGACAGGACAAAATAACTTTGTCAGTGATTTTTTTTTTCAAAATGAGACAAAATCAATGCAATTAACCAGGGAAGGTGAGAAATGAAAACACATTTTTGTTGATGAAAAAAGATGAGAGGAAATCTACTTTATTGAAAAAAAATTATAAAAAATATCTTTTTTCTTTTTATGCCACAGACTTTAAATCTAAAATAGTGCTTCCACTGCATGTGCTTCACTTGTATTTGTCACACCAGAGGCGTGTGTGTGTGTGTGTGTGTGTGTGCTGCCAATCAATAGTCACCTGATTTTCTATGAATGTATTCCTGCCTGAAACACACTGAAAACGATTAATTAATTTTTTTTATTATTAATTATATTATTATAAGTTATTTTAATATTAACTATTATTCCTTATTTTAGATGTTGTAGCTGCGTCTGAGTTATTAACCTGCCTCCTCCAAAAAATAAAAAAAAATTGTGTTGACTCTTTGCAGCTCCAAAAAATCTACTATAAATCATGAGAAAAAAACTACAATGAATCTATTGGTTTGACTAGATTAATTTTAATCAACTTTATAACCTGCTGTCAAAGAGAAAAGAAACGCTATTGACTAAAATGCCAGGACTTTTCATCGACTAAAATGTGACTAAACATTAAAGAATACAAGTTAACTAAATATAACAAAAACTAATATGGGCATTTGACACAAGACTGCGACTAAAACTCAATTGAAAAGCAGATTTACTGCTTTTAACTCCTCCTGCGCTTTGCTCCGTTGACATGTAATTTGGCCGTATCCACGCCAGCGTTTCTTAGCGCGCGGTTTGCTGACGTTGCATCTGACACATCATCTGTCTGCAGCGGCTGTGGAGCGCCGGCGTGACGCCAGCAGCAGGCAGTACTCGGCCGAGCTGGAGCTCCTGCTCCCCGGCGTGGTGGGCAGCAGGATGCTGGGCCTGGTGGAGCAGAGGGGCTCGCTGTGGAGCTCCGCGCTCCGGTTCAAGTATGGCCTGGGAGGTGAGTGGGAAAAACATAGTTTAAAATATGCCCCGAGCCTTCACTGACTTTACTGGAATCAGCTGTGAACGATCAGGTGGGAGGGGTCAAAGGGGTCGAGAGAGTATGCAATCTTTCATGTTACCTTGACAACTGACAGCTGATCATGTTGCTGACACTTCCTGGTTTGGGGCTTTTTATTTGACACTAGAAAACACTCATGTGTTTAAATGTATTGTTTTATTTGATATTCATGCAATGCATTATCATATATTAGAAGGTAAAAGTTAAATGTGATTATTGGGCAACATTTTAATAAATTTAATAAGGGTGTTTTCTTAGATCTTAAATACTTCACTATAATCACATTGTCTTGACCTTTGACCCCTGCGCAGGCGACG
This sequence comes from Eupleurogrammus muticus, assembly GCA_036785175.1. Classification (NCBI taxonomy): domain Eukaryota; kingdom Metazoa; phylum Chordata; class Actinopteri; order Scombriformes; family Trichiuridae; genus Eupleurogrammus; species Eupleurogrammus muticus. The sequence goes on from JAYKQN010000014.1 coordinate 4,324,760, forward strand.
CCCGCCACCTGCGTCAGGAGTGCCACACGTCTCAGAGAGTGCGGCGCGAGCGGGACGCCAACCTCACTTACGTCATGAGGGCCGATCACGAGTTCTCCTGCTCCGCCGCCACGCCCATCAACCATAAGGTAACCACGGAAACCGGCCCACTGTACCACAGATTGGTTTCATGCGTAACTTCTGTGGTTTTTTTTTTTCTCTACGCGTTTGTGTCCTTCCCAGATCCACCTCAGGCACGAGGAAAGCTGCAGCCACGTTAAGTCGTCCCTGGACGTGAGCTACGGCAAACACTGGGACGAGCAGAACAACAAACGCACACTTTACCTGAGCCAGTCCTTCAAGAACCAGTCCACCCACAATCACACCAGCTACACACTGGAGGTGAACGCAACAGGGCCCAGTCTTTTAAAAAACAAAAGTCAAATCTCACACTTATGTGCTGGTTTTACAAAGCAAAATTTGATTTAAACACACTGATCCAATCACATCACTTTTCGAGATCTGGATTACAAGTGCTCCTAATGGGACCATATAGCACAATAGAAGTGTAGAAGTGTTTTTATTTGAAGAGACAGGGAAAAAAAAGCTAAATAAAACAATACAGACATCTCCTTCCATTTTCCATGACTTATAAACAGTCCCTCAAATTCATGAATATATTTTTAATAGTTTAAACTTTTTTAAAATATATAAATATATAATATTATTTTATGAGGACAAAAATGTTTCTTTTTTAATTTTGTGTACTGAAGGTTTATTAGGTAGTCTAATACCTATTACTAATGTAACCATTAAAAATGAAGAGCAAAATACAAATTAAAAGATACTACAGAATACAAATGTTGTACTAAAATTTTACCAATTTTAATACCATATTTGAAATCCACCCTTTTGCTGACATCAGAATAATCCGTATTTTTTTGGGATCCAATGTATCCCAGACCGAGATTGGATTACATGATCTAATCCTTACTTTCTTTTGAACAACCTTTCTGTTGCATTTAATCCGATGGGATTACTCCTACACAACTAGGCTGGGGAAATGTTTGATCTCTCATCTATAAATGACTCCAGATATATATATATTTTTTTTTTACACACCTCCTTCTCTTCTCTCCTGTGATTCCAGTTCAATCTGCGGGTTCCGGAGAAGAACCTGAACTACCGAACCCAGCTCCTGCACACGCACCTGAGACAGCTGGGCTCGGAGAGCAGCACTCACCTCAAAATCAACTACAACAACTTGATGCCACTCGTGGCCGGATTACACTGGAAAAGTCCTCCACAGGATGCCGCGCAGAAGAAATGGGAGGGTAAAAAAAACAAAAACTGACCCATCTATTGCATAGGATTGCTATATGGCAACTATTACTAAAAGAAACAGTAATGTATAATCCATGTTTTACTGTTTAGTTGTAAAAATTGACTTTTACTTTGAAGGGCAAAAAAATAATCTCATTACATGATCAGGAAATATAGTTTTCACTCCTTTTAACATTGATTGGCAAAAATCTTCGGAACCTCCAGGACACATTTTTGGCAGCGACCGGAACGTTGCAGTGCATTCTGGGCCTAAAATTCAAAACAGCTCTATAGCATGTTGCCATATGGCAAAGCTTTGCAATAAGAGGGATACGTTCCCAGAATCGTCTTCCTTTGTTTCATTTTTTATTATTTCTAAACCATGACATATGAAACGCTGCCTGTAATCGAAGGACACACACCTGCAACCTGCATGTTGTCCTGTGGCTCAGGCTCGTTTAACATGGACACGCCGTGGCTGTACGTCACCACCGCCCACAAGCTGAGCCGGCAGCAGCGCCACACGCTGCAGCTCAGCTCGGAGCTGACCGCCGGTAAATGGCTGACCGTCCGGAACCTGGTCCTGGAGGCTTTCTACAGGGACAGAGGCCGGGAGAGGGAGGCCCGTCTGGAGCTCTACACGCCAGCCGCCACCTACCTGCAAGTAAGGACGGCAGAGCCCACCCTGTCACGCTCCTGTCTTTTTCTGTCTCAACACCTCCTCCCTCAAATCTCCAGGCGGGAGGGTGGGGCACGGCGGGGAAAAGGAACGTGAAGGCGTCCTGCTCCCTGAACTCCTTGTGGACCGCCCCGCTGAGGGGGGAAGTCTCCCTGGAGGCATTGAAGTTCAGCCACAACCTGCGAGTGGCGTCCAGCTACGGGAGGCACAACGTCAGCCTGGCCGCCGCCCTGAACACGGCGGACAAGGTGGGCGTGTGAGATCGAAACGGTTTCAGCGTAATCGTAGAAGCAGTTCCATCGAGTCTGCTTTATCGTCAATTGAAATAACGTTTCGTGCTTTTTCCCCATGCAGACATACTAAGGATATAAGATAAGATACGATAATATATGACTTAATTGATCCCACAACGGGGAAATTTGTCTGTTAAGCTAAAGAAGATAAAAACTATAAAAAATAGAAAATAAATATACACAACACAATGTACAAATTCTTAGAATTTGTTGATCCGCATACACAGTATGCATTATGGACATAGAATGGAGAAAAAATACTAATAAATAGCAAGAAAAAAGTATGCATGAGCAAAGCATATATACATACATACATGCACGTACATACCCACATACCTACACATACACACATATTTGCATATATATATATATGGACATACATATCCACGCGCATACACATGTACACATACATAGCCAATGCACACTTAAGGTGCAGGGTGTGTGTGAAGAGAAAAGTGACCAGTGGGGGAAAAGACAAGACATAGACATAGACAATAGGATATACAGAGATAGATAATAAATAAATAGCAATCGGTTAAGGACCATTTTCCAAAAACGGTATTTTGTCTAACGTTTCCTGATTGTCAAACTAAGAATCTGAGAAAGAGGCAAGTGGTGGTGAGGATGAGCGCGTCGGAGGCCGGGGGTCGGCCCGCGGAGCTGCAGCTGGAGGGGACAGTGGAGGAGCTGAGGAAGGACAAGAAGATGTATCAGAAGACGGCGACGCTGCAGCTCAGGTCTGTTCCGTGACGCCGTTCGCGCGTCCTCCACAATCCTGCGTTTTCTGTTTTTTTTGTCGTGACTTTGACAACGGCGTTTGCTGAATTTTAACGGCGGCGCCGTCTCGCACAGACAGCCTTTTCAGAGTTTTCCTCAGAGCCTCCTCCTCAGGGAGACTTTTACCGTCGACCTCCTCAAGGGCCTCTACGTCCTGGAGTCGAGAGCCGGTTTCCACGGCAACAGAGAGGTCATTCACACCCTGACCCTCGGCTACCAACCACCGAGCCCTTTTGTAAGTTAGAGTTAAGTCGCCAGCTCAGCCCGAAACACTTGAGGTGGAAGTGGAGCTGTGGACCGCTGTTATTAAGTCATTTCCTCTGCTTCTGCATTATCCCCGTCATATCTAGGTTTGCTCTGCACTGACTCATCCATTCAGCTCTGACACTGTTCCGTCAGACTCAGAAATCTGTGTGACTGTATCCAGCAACCAGGTAAACAACACTGACCGAATCAGTCATTTCATTAAAAACAATGACAATTCTGCAGGCAACTCTTTAAACATTAATTAGAATTTTTTTCAGAATTGCTTTTATATAGCGTACTGTAACTATTTAATACTGAAAACAAGTACTGTAGGGCTGCAACTGAACTATTTTAATGATCGTCTAATCTATTCATTATTGAAATGATTAATCATAGTTGTTTGGTTTATAAAATAGTGTAAAGTGTTGATTATTCAACCTGACCAACAGTCCACAACTCAACAACCCAACGATCATCAGTAATTTAGTATTATAGAAGACTAAAGAAACCAGAAAATAATCAGATATGAGATTCTGGAATTAGAGAATTTGGACATTTTCCTCTTAAAATGACAAAAAATGTTGCTGATTATTGTTATAGTTGACAACTAACTGACCAGTCAACACATCGTTGCAGCTCTAGAATACTGTAAAACATACGTGTAAGTGCATTGCTATGTGATGCGTTCTTCCACAGACGCAGAGACACATACAGGGCAGGGTACGGATCGGCAGCAAGGAGAGGCTGGCTTTCTTCGGACAGGTTCAGTCGAACCCTTCGCACTTGAGTCATCGGGCGATTAAAGTCACGGCTAACCTCACCCACCAGCTGCAGGTAAACCTGGAAAAAAAAAAACGTGCCGTTTCACGTGTGGTCAGTAGAGTAATAAGTGACGCGGGTCCACCGCCGATGACGTACAGTGTAGTTTACAGCAGAAAAGGCCAAACCTGTGACCAGGTCATCTGTCATTGCTGTTACAGCTGCAGCTCCCCTCCTCTGCTGTTGTGGAGGGCGACGTGTGCTGGAACCCCAAAAACAACACCGACTTTGATTATGTGGCCAGAGGGAAACTGAGAATAGAACGACAGGAATGTCAAGTGAGTCAAACCAAATGTGCTTTTTAATTTTTCCGCTGTTTTTTTTTCATTGATAAACTAGTGCAGCGCCTGTAAGGTGTGGTGAACTGTTGTATAACCTTAATAGGAAAGTTGCACATTGGGTATGATATGCAAATATGGTTATTGTAAGAAAAACAATACAATTTATGTTTAAATTGTGGATCTTAATCTACATATCAGTTTTCAAATTATGTTGTGAGGCCAACTAAAGCTGAATTCATGATAAATGTCTTACTTTGTATTTTTCCTATGTAGTGTTATGAGTTTAGGGCCGTATTCTGTTCTGTTAGGTGATAGCGCTGTGATTTCCTCAGGGTCTGCCAATGTGCTTTGGAGTAAGACCGCCACAGCCCACAGTAGAAAATTGTAGCAGCTAAACTGGCTCACGTCTTAGCATTACATTACCAATCTTTCTTTATTTTGGCTGGATGAGTGCTGGGAAGCAACATGGGGAGGAGCCGTGATATGAAGCTTTACACTGTAACAAAAGTGCTGCTGCAGGAGAGCGCCGTGATATGTAGGTCTATGGGATTTTACCTTTTAATGATGATGATGTTTTGAATATCCAGACAAACAATGCCACAAAAAACGGATGTACACCATCAAGCTATTTACCCGAAAGCTGAGGTTGACCACTCAATCAAGCCACAGACATACGGACACTCCTTGGTTTTATCGATATATTTTTTTGTAACTGATGGTTTTTTTTTTATCTTTAGCTTTCTCTACAGCTCAATGGAACATCAGGCAGAGTTGGCCTGTATTCGACTCTCAGCCACCCTTTCAAATCAAAGCTTCCCAAAACAGTAGAGGTGGGCCTCTTTTTAAAGAATTACTTCATTCAGTGCTCATAAAAATGACATTTTTAGTAATGGTGAAGAAAATATAGTTGCAAGGGCTATCATACGTACTTCCCATTGTTGTTGCTGTTTTTTCACGTTAAGGCAAAAGCCACTGCAGACATTTCTGCAGACGGCAGCACAGGAAGCAGCTCGGTGCATGTGAGGGCTGATGGGAAGGACAAGGTGACGCTGGACGCCCAGATGTCCCACTCCCTGCAGGACGGAGACAGAGCCGTGGGCCTGAGGCTGAATCTATCCCAGAGTTTGTTGCCGACGGCCACCGACATGCAGGTGAACGCGGCGGCCAACTTGTCCTCGGACAGGTCTGTACCACCATCAGGTTCAGGATTTTGCCTTTATCATCAATCCAGCAAAACGTTTGAATTAATGCTTTCATTTCTGTTTCTCCAGTGTGTTTCTTCATGGCTCCTATACACAGGGACATGACGCTCTGCTGGCCCAGGTGAAAGGGTCTCTAAAAGACATTGGTGGGCTCCAGCTGGCGGTGTCGGGAGACTTGAGGCACTCCATGACCAACCTTGATTTTCTCCCCTCAGCTCTTGGATTAGACGGAGCACTAGGACAGTCAGACACACTCATCGAAGGTAGATCTTCATCTGAAAAATATCTTAAAAAGAATCTTAAAAGAAATGGCCTCAGTTGACAGTTTGTTTGTATGATTCAGGACAACTGCGAGTTAGAGTGAAGGAGACGCTGTACAGCGTGGAGCTGAGGCACCAGGAGGATCCCAGAGAGTCTCCGGGCAGGGGGGATGAAGAGGGCATGATGGGAAAGAAAGCCCACGACTGGCTGTGTGTGTGGTCGGGTTCTGACAATCTGTGTGTGAATGTGAGCCGCCAAGTGGGATCAGAAGGGAGAGGCGAGGTCTACACCCAACTGTCTCACTCCTTCCAGCTGCTCAATACCACAGGTAATATTCACACTTTTTGCACCATTTGTCTCTCCATACGAGTCTCTTCTTTGCCTGCTGGATGGAAGCTTGCTACAAATGGTGGCAGCAACTCCTCTCTGTGTCGCTCCATTAGGTGTACCTGTCAGCAGCAGCGCCCAGGTGAGGTGGGTCCGTGGTGATCGTCGACTCTCGGTCCTTGCGGAGCTGCAGGCTGGACCTGAGAGCTTAAAAGCTGAGCTCAGCGGTGGCAGGACAGAGCAGCTCATCCCCCGATGGGAGTTCAACTCGAGGCTGCAGCACCGAGTCGACGTCCTGCTGAAAAGAGGCATATCAAGCTCCTTAAAAGCCAAAGCACATTACCAGGTGCTGGACTATCTCAACATCTCAGAATCATGATTCATCATCATTCATTTTCTTTTTTTTTTGTATATTTATACGTTTCTTCCCTATGTTAGCTAGATACTGAGGGACTGGACACAGGACTGGTCCTTCACATGGAAGATGAGAGAATGGCTGACATCCTGTTTTCCATCGGATCAAAAAACGGCACAGTTCTATTGATCGCGTCTCTATGGCAACAGATGAAGTTGCTCCAGGGGCTCATACCTACCTCTGTGGAGGTAAATTGTGCATAAACCTATAATACATCATGTCCCTACACAGGTATATTACTTCTATATATATGAATTAATGCAATTTCTCTTTACATAGCCTGATATTTGTATGCTTTTTTTCTGTAAATTTAATCATCCAGCCTGGAAAAAGCTGCAAATCTTTTTGCATTAAATAACAGGGGCCTGGGATTGATCCCTGTGGAACACCACACCACAACATTTAGCTTGTTATGTCCTCAAATTAAATCATATTTGTATCCTGCATGGATCTAAACAAGTTAAAGAAGTCATCTCACATTCACTCACCTACAAGAATCAGTTGAAATAAAATAGAAATAATGATTCACTATGTTTGGTAATCAGGTTTTTTTTCATAATCAGAGTTCAGATTAGCATACTGTGTACCACAAGATTTTTTCAATTTACTGGTTTAAAGTTCACTGTTCTCTTGTAACTCTTCCATCTCCTGCTTCATTTCTCCATTGAAAAACAAACTCTGCCGATGGGGGGTTTTGTTTTTACAGATGAACTGCACGGGAGACGCCAGCGCAGACCGTCTCTCAACCCTGTGCTATGGAAATGTGGCAGGCCGCCCCGTGGAGGTACGCGCCGTTCGCTCTTATAGACCACACAACAGGCTCTGCTACGGCCTGTCATTCACTCACTTTAGCCTCAGTGCTCACGCTAAAGGCTGTTTCAGACCCAATGGGCGGAAGGAGCTCAGGGCGAACCATACTCACTCTGTGCCACTGCTGACGTTTCTGGGCGTTCCCGCTACATCGGATCTCAGGCTCCTGCTTCGGCCTGGGCCTCAGAGGTGGGCCCTGGGGATCGGGTTGGCGATCGACCAATGGAAAATGGACTTGAATGTGGGACTGAGGGCGGAGAGGGCTGGGCTGTATGGCTGGCACGGGTTACTCGAGTACGGGAGCCTCAGTGTTACAAACAAGGCAGAGGTGGCGGGTCGGGTGAGGGTGGAAAGCTGGTGTCACATCTGGGCAGATGTTAGCATGACCTGGGACTCCATCAGTTCCAGTCTGTTGGTGTCCGGCCGGTGTAACGGGGTGGGGAGGCTGGTTTGGGAGCAGGTCAGGAGTGTCGAGGGAGGCGTAACACATAAAACCTCTTTAAGGGTACGTGGACAGGCAGGGAAAGATGGACTCAGGGGAACACTGGGGTTAGAAAACCAGCAGGACTCCCTCCAGGGCCTCTTGTCTGTATTACTAAAGGACCATAAGGCAGAAGTGGGCTGGACCCTCCAGCACGACTGGGCCTCTGTCACCCCCCTCATCCCAAACAGAGTGGACTTCCAAGGTTGGGGTCAGTGCCGTGACGCCTCGCTCTCTGGAAGCGCTCTGGTTTCTTTCAACGCCCGCTCTCCTCAGATAAACGTCACTGCGGCCTGGGAGCCCTCCACCTCCCTCAGGGTCACGCTCCGGCAAAACCTGGCCGCCACCGGGGTACCAGGGGCGGTCGCTGTTAGCGTGTCGTCAACGGCCGCCGGAGCGCGAGTTGAGATGGAAAGCAACGTGTGCTCCGTGCTTCTCCTGGCGAACCGACCGAGGAGGGGAGCGGGCACGAAGACGAACTGGAATGTTTTTGCCCGTCAGCGGTGTGTGTTTTTGAAGGTTAGACAGGAAACAAGCAGAAATGTTAGAAAACTTGTTTCCCGACAAAAGGAAAGCAACAGAGGCATCGTCACATTGAAGATGACTCTTCTCTTTCCACTAAGCGTGCACATAACAAGCCAATACCATATAAAGCTTGAGGAGAGATGGTTGGTTCTGGTTCTAATTTTCCTTTTTTCCCCTCTGCAGACTATCCTGCCCCCACAGACGTCATTCAACGTCTCCATCGTCCGTTCCGGCTGCTCCACAGATCTCAGCTCAGTTCTCCAAGCTGGGGATGAAGAGAAAGTCAATCTTACCTTGTCCCTGACTTGTTATCCCAATCTTAGTGTAAAAGCATCAGTCCAGCACTCTATAGAGTCTATACAGATGATGGGATATCCGGCCCATGGAGCGCTGATCTTTAACGTCTCTGCTGCGCATCTGCCAGAGGTGGAGGTCAGTCTGGAGCTAGGACACTGCTATTTTCGGGGAAATTTGGAAAAGGCAGCTTCTTCAGAAACAGACGCAGCACGAAACCAGTCTTCTTACATTGTAAACGTGACCAACTACTGTCCTGCTCTACAAGTAAGAAACCAACGCATGCGTGAACCTGAATGAACTAATGCATGTTGTCATGTTGTCAATATTGCTGTTACCTCTAACTGTGGAAATGTCTATTGCCATTTCTTTCATCATAGTGAGAAGCAGAGGGATTTCCTATGTGCAAACACAACTGCTTTGAAATACTTTTTTCCAATGTGCTATAAGGTCAAGCTACAGCTCGTTTGTCACTAGCAGCCGAGCAGAACAACCTCATACGGTGGATGAAACATATGCCTGGATAGATCACTATCAGCAGTGCCTAACCCCTATGAAATGTGTATGTCAGACCTGTGTGTGATGTGGTGTCATTTAACATAGCAGAGTTAGCTATGCTGCCACCACTAGATCCATGCACTGACAGCGTTGTGTATTATTGATAGAATTTTCTTCTTCTTCTTTCTCTTGCAATGTGACAAAAAGTGTGACACAAAAAGGTAAGACAAGTGTTTATGATCTTGAGAGAAAAGGAAGAGAAAAAAAAACACATGCAAACATAATAAAATGTGCAGATGCATATCCTGAGAAGATATTCAGAAACATGTGTTTCTATATGTGAGCATAAAGGCATGTGATTAAGTGCGCTGAAATGCGCGACGAATGAGAATCTTATTCACAAGGAAGCGGTGTGAGTATCTCACTGATGACACGCATAATCGGCACATATGTTTCTTCCATAGGGAACAGACCTTCCAGTGTCCCTGGTCCTTCAGGGCCTCCTGTCGGTTGACCCCTGCCTTCTAACCGCGACCTCTTCTCTGAGGGCCGACCACCGGGATCTGACTCTGGAGCTGCGTCGGTCCTGCAGGTCTCCACATCTCTCCGGGACCCTCACACACACCTTCCCCGGGCTGCGGAGCCGCGGCGTGCCCCCGACGATCAGCGTGGAGGCCACCGCTCCCGGAGGCCCCGCTGAGCAGGCCGGGGCTCTGACCATCAGAGTGGGAACATGTCACATTAGAGCCAACAGGGCGGTGGAGGCCGAAGGAAGGACGAAGTGGCTGTGGGCTCTGGAGTCCAAGTGCCCAGTGTTACAGGTATTTATTTAGTGATGTAGTTGAAAGCAGTGGTGGATTGTAACTATTTATTCAAGTATCTTTTACTTTGTTGCTCCACTTATGTGTTGTTTTTTTTTTTTGTTTGTCCCTTTTCCACTAATTAATTCCACTATTATAATTTCCACTCCATTTTGTGGCAATTATCAGTACTTTCTACTCCTTAAATTCTAGAAATTGGCGTTTTTACTCCTTCATTATCATCATCACTGTCTTTTTTTTCTTGCATGTAAAATTACCTCCTGATTGCATTGTGGCATTGGTTGCAACTTCCAACCAATCGGGTTAGAAGTTGCAACCTGCTGTTGAGGACACGCCCACTCTAAGCGGGCAAGCGAATCGAAAGCGTTTTATGAATATTCAGTGTAACATTCAACGATGGACAGAGCCTGAGCCTGGTTCTTCCTGTTCCAGCAACTCAAAGCTAGCATTTAGATGAATTCAGTTTTTTTTACCTGTACATATATATTTACACGTTTCTACCTGTTGTTATGTTCACACGTTAAACACCCATCTGATTTTATTTGTTTCTCCTCAGACCCATTTGAACGGGTCGGTGGGGCAGGAGGCTCAGGGCGTCTGGGCGGCCGTGGTGGACGCCCATCTTGGGGGGAAAAGGGGTTTCCTGAGGCTGAACGCGAGGGCCTGGCCGGAGCTCCGTCTGGAGGGTGAGCTCAGCCACGACCTCCCTGCTCTCGGGAGTCTGCCTGAACGCGGCCGACTGAGGCTCGCGAGCGTAGCAGGGAAACGGCGCCACGACGCCGAAGGACTCCTACAGATGGGCGAATGTGTCGTCAGAGCCAGTGGGGTTGTGATGTCACACCCAGGCCTGCAGGGGGCGCTGGCCTATAACAACAACTGCACCGTGATTCAGGTGGAGGGTCCACTGTGTTTTTATAATTACTATTCACAGAGAATATTTGATAACCGACTATTTAGCATCTTGCTGTCAAACTGTCACATGTTCACTTGCTTATTGTGTTTCTTTCTAGGAGTTGGGGAGTCCAGACAGGATACGAGCCTCCGGGTCCCTGGTCGTTTCCCCAGCTCTCGCTGAATCTTACGTCTCCATGGCGATAGACGATGCAGAGTTACAGGCTTTAGTGGCTCTTAAGAAAACTGAGGTGTGATAAGATTATGCATTCACTTTCAATTCAACTTTTCCCAAGTCTTTTTTACATTGTTATTGTAATATGACACAAATATTATACGTGATATTGCACAAAAAGAGCTTTACTGTTTTAGGAGACCAAAAGGTGTCAAGCCATTATTTGCTGCTTTTTTGTTTTAGGATAAAAATGAAGCATCCCTTCATCTTAACCACACCGTGCCTCTGTTGAAGAAGCTGGGTCTCGCTGCAAACGCTGCTATAACAATGGATTCCGGTCGCCATGGCGACCGTTCGTTCTATTACCTGTTACATAGCAGTGCAGGAAATAAAAAGGTGGGGTCATTGGCAAACTTTGTGATGATTGTGAAAACTGACCTGTTCAGCCACATGTTTTAAAGATCTGCTTTAAAAAGTGCGTTAAAAATAAAGTGCTGTTATTACAGTTAAGTCAAGAGATGACAGTGGAAAAGACGTCTGAGACAGTCAGAGTGAGGAGCGATTTCAGACACACGTTGAACTACCTGAAGAAGCTGGGAGTCCCTGGAAACAGCAGCGTCCAGGTTAGAAATAAAACAGAACCATGATGGGGACTCAATCACGTTAGGAGAAGTGATCATAGATTCACGGAAGAGGCTCAGATGGGTAATATGACAGTGGCTGTGTGGGCAGGTGGAGCTGGGCTCTGCTGAAGGGAAGGCCTTCACCCTACAGTCCCAGTTTGGAGATCAGCGTGCCGGATTGATGCTGAAGATGAAACGCTTTCCCCTGAGCAAAGAGATCACAGGAGCCATGTGGCACAGCTGGCCCTGGCTTCAGGACAGAGGAGTGCCACTTCATGCAGAGGTAATAACCCAGTGGCATGAAACAATCCATGAAACTATCACTAATAAGCTCTTGGCATGATTCATTAAACTACTTTACTACGCAAGTCATTTCTAAAATTTGACTTTTCCTGAAGGGCACGTGTTCCGTCCAGGGGACGTTTTCTCAGCTTCAGTCCAGGGCTCAGCTCACTGTGGACGGACAGAAGCTGCTCGTCTCAGGCTTGAACGTTAGCACGGCCGGCGGGCGTCTGGCCGCGCTCCTCTCCTACTCCCCGCTGGCTTCCAACCAGACGGTGAACCGGTTCAGCCTGGGCACGGCCCTGGCTGCTCAGTTCAAAGGTCAGATTCCTAGGCCTCAGGCCTATTTAGCAGTTTCCCTGCTCCAAATGACAATAAATATGGAATATCTGTACAGACACCAAGTTTCTGTATTTAAACCTGGTATCAAAATAAATCTGCAACATTTTAGGTGACTAAAGACATGTCAGAATCAATTTGTGTTTTACTACAGATATATATCATTATCCATCCATCCATCCATCCATTTTCTATCCCGCTTATTCCCTTTCGGGGTCGCAGGGGTCTGCTGGAGCCTATCCCAGCGCATTTATGGCGAGAGGCAGGGGGATACACCCCAGATGGTCGCCAGCCAATCGTGGGGCACACACACCATTCACACACACACTCACACCTATGGGCAATTTAGATTTGCCAATTAACCTGAGCATGTTTTGTATTGTGGGAGGAAGCCGGAGTA